>JAWNOD010000398.1:6010000-8410000 GCA_035046225.1 Drosophila pegasa | reverse complement strand
ACACGCACACGCGCTCACCCACTCGTGTCTGTGTGTCTTGTTGTACTATATAGTATTTACGGGTTTGTAGTTAGTTGAATAATAAATAAAGATGTAAGCAAATTGTTCCAATTTAAATGAGAGTGATTGACTAGAGGATACCCTTACCATTGCCACTCCAGATCCTAGACAAACACACCTCTGTTATATGTATATTAAATTAATTTACTATGGTTCACAATGACACTCGCGTTTAATAGCACTCTTCCTCTCGTCTAAACATATCTCTGAAGGCTTTTTGGGGACTGCGCTGAGGTTGGGGCATCCAAATAGGATAGAAACAACTTGAGACGTTCAACAGGTCTTAACCAGCTTTGACCGCCGTCTTGCTGCCAGCAGCAGCAGCTGGCGCTTTGGATGCTTCGGCTTCGGTATCCAGTTTCTTGACACGATGCAGATCGACGCATTGCCTGAACTGGTTGACTTCCTCGATGCACTTGAGCGTCTCGCCGGGATGCGCACGATAGCAGGCGAGCAGCTGGCCCTTGAGGTCGCCGCACGGTGGCGTCTTGTGTGCCGCTGCCGTGCTCACGAATCTCTTGTGCACGCCCTCGACGGCGTTCGCATACTCCGACTCCATGATGGTGTTGGTCTTCTTCAGGTTCTCCTCCAGCTTGAGCATGCGCTGCTTCCACAGCTCGTCGTTCTTGACCAGCTCCTGGTTCATCTGGCGCTGCACATCGGCGGCGCTGATCGTGTGTCCGCCGCCCTGCACATAGATGGGCGTGGGGCTCTGGTAGACAACTGTGGGGGCAGCGGGGGCTGCCTCTTTGACGGCTGCTTTCTTGGGTGTTTCCTGTGGCTTGGCCACCGGCCTTGACACCTCCGCAACGGTGGCATTTTCGCGCGCTGCAAACCGCAAGATATTTTGTTAGTTTACCTATTCGATTTATATATAAACAAATGATCATTTGACATATTGTTGCATAACACTTGGCCACGGTGCGGTTTTTTAGCTTGGCGGCGCAATTGCAGTTTTTTGTCAGAGCGTGTACTTTACCCTGCTGTGAGATGCCCTGCTTCAGGCGTTTCACCACATCGTCGGATATATCGAGGACGCCGGCAGGAGTTGGATTTTCCATTGAAACGGAACGTGGATCACGCGATTGCTTTGCGCCCATCTTCAGTTGCTCTTTGCCGCTGTGTTGAGGTAGCCTGCGTAACGGCGAAAATGTTTAAAATGTTATTCTTTGTTTAAATTATTGATAATCGCCAATTGGCTTAACTTTATGGCCAATTGTTACAAAATAATACCTTTTCGCTTGCAAACTTGTGTTGGGCTACTAGCGATGGGCAGTAGAGAGCGATGTGTGCTAATTGAGATGCGCGATATGCAAAATTTGCATAACTAGAGATGAGCGATGTGCACGAAAGTATCGCATAAGGAATTTCAACGAAATAAAAATGTAATTTGTATAGTAAAAATTGTTTATAATTTGTAAATTAATATTTAATTCAATTAAATTTTAATTTTGTATGTTATTAAAGTTCATTTACTTTTCGCCGCTATTCAATATATCGTTTACAGCAGCAGCCGATACGATACCACTCTTGCATGCAAAAAAGTGTGACCACACGTAATAAATATAAATATGCTTAGTGTTAACATTGGCGCGTAAATTTAAAATTAAATTTCCTATTGGATTAAAAATGATTTAAAACTTTTAAAGAAAACTCCCATTTCAATTTGTTTTCAAAATCATAGATTTTATTCATTTTAGCGTTTTTCTTATGGTTTTCTTGTCGACAATTAATTACATACAATTACGAGTAAATGACGTTCGCTTTCTTCGTGTATCTAATATTGTTGCAATTTGTTAATTTAATGGATTACTTATTAATTATTTATTCATTTACCCTTTTTCGCTTCTAGTTTGACTTTAACATTGATTTCGCAATGTGATTTAGTATTATGTATTATTCGTTTTCATTACTTTCTTATGAGTTCTTTGTTCAAATGTGTGTAAAATGCGATTGAACTTTGTGAATGAGTGTTTGGGTGTGTGAGTGTGAGTGTGAGTGCCAGTGAATGTGAGTGTGAGTGTTTGGGCTAATGAAATGCTAGATATGCGTGCATGTATCAGAGTTCATTCGATATATGTACCTAATTTGTTTAGCTTTCTTAAAATTTGCTTCTGAAAATTCTATTTGTTTTTTTTTCTCGACATTTTCAATATAATTCTTGAATTATTCATAATAATAGTAATATACATCAATAATATTTATGGAAATTTGTTGTTGCTATTTTTAGTTGTTTTTAGTTTTTTAGTTTTCGCATAGTTATTTATTGTTCTTAAATTTGTTTATGTGAATTTGAATTGGTTTTCCGATTTAGGACCGCAACTTTCGCTCTTTTACATATTTTCGTTTAATTTTATTATTGTTATGAACTTGTTGTTGGTTATTTTGTATCTCATATCACTGTTGGTGGTTTGTTAATGTTCATATATCGCATATACATACATAGTGTTCTTCAATGTTTTTTTTTTTTTTTTTTTTAGATCAAAAATTCTAATCTCAATATACATATACATTCAATTTTACAAAATTTCCCAAATTGTTCGATTTTTTTTTTCTTTTTGTATATTTTGTAATTTGTTACGTTTTCTATATTTATATTTATATATATATTTGTATTTCTCTTACGGCGTATGGACTTGTCATACATTTAGCGTTAAGTATATAGTTTTGTTCTCCTTTTTCATTCATAGTTGAATCATTATTATTATTATTATTATGTTTAGTTAGTTTTGTTTGATAAATCGCTATTTAGAAGGAAAATCACACAAGGTTATTTTGTTTTGTTTTTATTCGAATAAATTTCTTATGTACATTCAGTTAATTCTTTGCCTTTGCCTTTGCATTTGCGAACTAGTTCAATGGCTCAGCAGTGGTTCATACACTAACTAACGGACTCTGTTCCGACTCCGTTTTCGTTCTCGCTTCCGGCTTACACACTATCTCATCGAACCGGATCTGCTCCAAGTTCCGCTTCCCGTTTACACACTATCTAACGGGCTGTTCCATTTCCGTTTTACTATGGAAAATGATATTTTATTTTATTTTCTCTTTCTTTTGGTCAAGTTACAAGGCGTGCGTTTTGTGGGTGTCAACTCAAACTAAAATTCATCTCAGTCAAAGTCGATGAAAATCTCCGAGTTCCAAAATCAAATCAAATTAAAATCGAACGTAAAAGATAAAGGAAACACAAATGAAACAATTTGTAAGAAATATCACGTAATGCATGTTTTTTGTTTTATTTAACTTTCGGATCTCTGCTTTTATGCTCATACTCGCTCGCCTCTCGCATAAGTTCTATAAGTTTGAATCGTTATTTCTTGACGCTTTTTATAGAGCTTTACATCAATTGAATCTGCGTGTGTTTCATAAGATAAAGTTTTGTTTGTTTGCTTCTATTTTGCACGTTCTTATTTCTTGCTTCTCTATATATATATATTCATAATTCATAATCTTGACTTGCGCTGAATTCGAATTACATTAGATTTATTTGCTTAATTGGTTTCTCGTATCTTTTTTGTTTTTACTTTTATTTGCTGTAGTTTCTTTTCGTTCTTGTTTTTGTTTTTAATGGTTTGGTATTACTTATAGACAAATTTCATATTATAGCTACAATTTATTAGCTAGCGTTATAATTTTAATGCGCAGCTGACGCCCCTTAACGACTTTACAAACTAATTGAAAATATATAATATAATGCAAAGTACATTGTTATGTAGTGTGTGTGTGTGTGTGGGTGTGTGTGTATGTGTGTGTGTATATAATTAATTTATGTATTAAGTTATTAGTTACATAATTGTTGCTTTTGTTTTTCCTTTCCTTTCGTTTTGTTTTTGTTTAGTTATATCGTTGAGAAATACGCAGAAACAGAGCTCGCAAATCATATTGAACACATATCTATAAAGTTGAAAACTAATGTAAAAATCAGGCGAAAGTAATTAAGTTTTTCCTTTTTGCTTAACATCGAATAATTACAAATTAGAGAGATGCTTAAAGCTACAGGGGATTGGATTGGATGTTGGATAGAATTGAATTACTTTTCTTTACTTTTTTTGCTGATTTTTTGTTTTGTTTTTCGCTTTTCAAAATGTTTTCATAATGAATTATACACTTAAATTTCTATATATATATATATGTAGTTGTTGTTGGTGCACGAAATGTCTGCTTAAATTTGTTGTTGTTTTATGAATTAATCGTTAGTTCTTGTATTTAACATACATACATACACATATATGCACATATATATAATGTATATTGTTATGCTAGGTATCTAGACTAAAAGTTAGGGACACTGGCGCATTTTGTGTCCTTTGTTTGTTTCCTTTACACTCAAAGCTTACAACTTATATTCAAAATATGTTTTGTTTTCTTCTCCTCTTTTTTTTTGTTTTTAATATTTAAATATTAATTTTTAAATATATATATATATATATATATATATATATATATAAAAAATATTTATATATGCCCTTTCATTTAATATAAATCTTTAATGCCCTTTGTTCAGTTGAGTTGGTTGATAAGTTTCTCATTTGTTGTTTGTTGTTGTTGCTGTTGTTGTTGTTGTTTCTTGCTGCTGTTGTTGTGCAGAGCACAAATTAAACAAAATGCAAATAGTTTTGTTCTATGTTAAGCAGTGTAAATGCCAAACACACGCAGAAGTAGCTAGAGAGCGGATGTGACTATGTGTGAGTGTGTGGAGTAGGTGTAGGTGTGGGTGTAGGGTGTTGGTATAGGTGTAGTTGTTGGTGTAGTTGTAGGTGTTGGTATAGGTGTTGGTATAGGTGTTGGTATAGGTGTTGGTGTATTTGTAGGTGTCTGTCTTCGTTTTAGAGTTCTTTTTTGTTTTCTGACTCTCTTCTTCTATTTGTCTTCTTTCTTTTGAGCTGTTGTTCTCTTCGTTTTTAACTGTCGTCATATTTAACGTCATCATCCTGTCTCTCTCTCTTCTTCGCTCTCTTTCTGCCTTAACCGTTTACAATTTGATGCAGTTGAAGCTGTTGCTTGCATTAATTGTAGTGCATACTTTCGCTTTTTTGCCGCCGACTTGCAATTGTTTACCAACTAAAATTATAAGTTAAACTTAGCATATATTAATCATAAGCATTGCCTGATGACTCATCATCATCAGCATCATCATAATCATCATCATTCTCATTATCAGAAGCATCAAAGCAAAACGCAAACATTTAAGAAAGCAAAAAAAAAAAAAAGAATTATATAAAAAACAAACAAAAATATACAAAAGGAAAGCGCAGCTGTTTGCTTCTCTCGTTGCCTGTGAGTGTGTGTGTGTGTGTAGGTTGTGTGTGTGTGTGTTACTGCAACATGTTGTCAGCGACCAGGTCGCTGAATGAACTATACATATAACATGTTATGTATGCATACATCAATCATTTACCTACATATATATACTCATGTGTATATATATATAAAAAGCGCAATATACTAAATGTGTGTGTGTGTGTGTGTTGTGGCTGCAGCTGCTGTGGGAAGGTGTGTGTGGGCGTGGGTGTGGGTGTGTTTCTGTTTCGCATCCTCGCACAACATTCTAAACAATAAAATATTATTTAGCATTTCGTACATCACCCACAACGCCGCCAGCCTGGAGGCCGCCGCCTTGACGCATCCGTATCGATGGGCGTCGCTCGGGCGTGTCGTAGGGTTGTCGCGAGGAATTGGTGGCCGCCATGGAGTCATCCATGTTGAGTCCACCGTTGCCAATCAGCTGGCCACCAGCTCCGCCATTGCCGCCGGCACCTCCGCCGCCGCCGAGCATGGCCAGCGTCTGTCCAGCACCCGAACTGCTGCCCAGCATCTGTTGTGTGCTGCCGCTGGCCGTGACCATTGCTGTGTTAACCTTGTGCTGTTGCTGCTGCTGCTGCTGGTGGGAGGCAGCGGCGGCGACTGCTGCCGCTGCCGCAGCCGCATCCTGGCCCTGACCCTGGCCGTCGACGCCGTCCTGCGCCTGCTGCATGGCCTGTGGATTCCGCGGACCGCCGAACTTGAGCAAATTCCAGTCGAAGACGTAGTCATAGGTGAAGCCCAAGCGATGGAATAGATTGCGGAACAGCTTACGCAAGTGGCAGTAGTCGGGGCGCTGGTCGAAGTGCATCTGCCGGCAGAAGTTTAGATAGTTCACAAACTCGCTGGGGAAGCCCTTGCAGAGCACAACGATCGATGTGGATAGTTTCTTCTCGGAAATGCGCTCGTATTTCTGGCGCTTGTTCGCCGCCTTCAGGCCCTGCCAGGGCAGGGCGCCCAGGTTGAAGTACATGAGGACGTAGCCAAGCGATTCGAGATCGTCGCGTCGCGACTGCTCGATGCCCAGATGTGTGTTGATCGAGGCGTAGCGTGCAGTGCCCGTCAGATTCTTATTTTCCCGATACGCTATGTGCTTCAAGGAGCGTGCGTCGCGAAACTTTTTGGCCAGGCCAAAGTCAATTATGTACACCAGATTGCCCTTCTTGCCGAGGCCCATGAGGAAGTTGTCCGGCTTGATGTCGCGATGGATGAAGTCGCGTGAGTGTATATAGTCGATGCGCGATATCATCTGATCCGCCAGCAGCAGGACAGTTTTCAACGAGAAGCGTCGCGAGCAGAAGTTGAACAGATCCTCCAGCGACGGGCCGAGCAGCTCCATTACCATCACATTGTAGTCGCCCTCGCTGCCGCACCAAATGATTCGCGGTATGCCAATCCCGCCCTGCATTGTCTTGTAGAACTTCGATTCGATGTGCAGCTGTGGATGTTTGGTGCGTATGCATTCCAATTTGATGGCCACCTCCTCGCCCGTGTTGATGGTTGTGCCCAAGTAGATGTCGCCGAACGAGCCGGAGCCAATTTTGCGGCCCAGGCGATATTTGTTCCCAACGCGCAGCTCCATGTTTATCTGTGTTTGTTTGTGTGTGTGGGTGAGCTATATATGTATGTATAGTATATAATATATATAGATATATTATATGTGTGTGTCGTCGCCTGCATAAGAGAGAAGGAATTTAATAAAGAATTGCATTCAATTGTCATTTCGGATGAATCATATTTGTGTAATATCAAATTTATAAAAACCTTTCGCAGTCCTTTTCGTCTGTTTCCGCTTTAGATGCGCTTGCTGCTGCTGCCTCGTCTTCTTCTTCTTCTCTCTTTTATCTGATCTCTTGTGCTCAGTTCATGCGTCTTCAAGGCGCGCGCTCAGGCGTTTGCTTGGCTTTCGGTGCCAGTCGCGGGCGCTGCGGCTACGGCTGCTGCAATCAGACAAAAAGTTCTTATTAGCTCGTATAGGCGGTTAACGGTAGACACACACACGCACACACATACTTTTATGTAAATTTATATAAATGTTTTCGCCAGTTTCAAAATGCAAACATATTTAGTAAATTCTTGCCATTGAAAAATGAAAAATTTTGTGTTGAAAAAATATGACAAACTGTGCTGTTATCGATAACACTTTGACAGATATCGATTGCGCGCTGCAGCTGTAAGTCTCAAATATGCAAAAATAAAAAGAGAAAGAAAAAAACAGAAAGGAACAACAAAGCGTTGATAGCTTGCGACGTGCGATGTGTCAATTAGATAAGAGCGCCAAGCGAAACTGAACGTCGCTCACGTCGCCCAGCAACAACAACAAGAAGAAGAAGAAGAAGAACAACAACAACAGTTGGAAGAGAGATAATTGTAAATGCAAAACGCTGCAGTTTGCAGCAACCGCAAAACTTCGGCGCGCATAACAGTATAGCCCAGCCCCAAGCCCAAAAGCCCGAAGACTAGGCAGCTTTTTGATACACTCAGCAAAAAAAGATTTACCTACAAAGATTTGTTTTCCAAATGAATTTGTTTAGATTGAATTCTCTTTTCGCTTATCACATCACAAACAGACGTCTTTTATCTCAAACAACTTCTTGCTTACGCCCGCAGTTAGACTTATCACACTCCAATCAGATCGATAGCAACGCTGGCATTTGTTATCGGGGTCGAGATTTCTGCGGCGCTAATTCAGCGTGAATTCTAATCTAAAAATAACAAAAACAGCGCATCAACATGACGACATTAACATTCAACGATGAATCAGCGCAAAAATGCATGGCGGGTTAAGAAAAAAAATAAATAAAAATAAAATAACCCAAAGCAGAAAAAAAAACCCTAACAATAACCTGCTGCCAGCCGCAGCGACAATAAAGACATGTGTGTGCGTGAGTGTGTGTAGGTAAACAATTAGAGATGAACAGTAGAAAAGAAGCAACAACAAAAATGCCATTTAAATGACACTTTCAGTGGTGAAAAGCACAGCACACACACACGCGCACACATACAAACATTTAAAATGGAGTCGCGCCCCAGCAAACAGACAGATCTCAAGCAGTTGGGCAGCAAATGGCGCACAGCAACAGCGGAGCTGAAATTTTCTCTAGCTCGGCTACCAAAATAAATGACAAAATTATGTTTGCTTGTTGCTGTTGTTGTCAGTTTTGCTTTCTTCAAACAGAAGACAATTGTTATGATGCCTATTATAATATGGCTGGCTGGTGCCTGGTTTGCCTTGCCTTGCCCTGCCTTGCAGTTATCTACATTCTTCGCTCAGCATTTGCTGCGCTTTCTTTTGATGCTGTCCAACACGCACCTACAACAAAAATCCATCTGTACACATGCATGTGTGAGTGCGTGCGTGTGTTTATGTGTGTCTGTTTGTGTGGGTTTGTGACCTATGAAGCTGGGCCAGTTCTAACCTCAAAACTGGTCAAGCTTTAAAATGTACCACTACACAAACACACACACATATACACACATGTATATCTATGCACATAGCTGCTTGTAATTGTTGTTTGCTTTCTTTGCCTGCGCTGATTTATTAGCACTCCGCTCATGTCGTTTCGTTTACCGAAAAAAAGTAACGTTTACCGTTCGTTTTTGTTGCCTTTTCAAATGCACGTTCTAGTTTTGTTGCTGCCATCATTTGACAGGTGCGCAAGTGAGACAGTCGCAGGCTCACACTCGCGCCCTGTCTCTCTTACACTCTCAAAGTGTATATATGTGTGGGTGTTTGTTGTGTGCGTGCGTGTGAGAGCAACAGCTGATCGTGGTGGGAGTGCAGCGGGACGGCTTCTTCTTGTTGTTCCTGTTCTTGCTGCTAGTTCCGGCAGAAGTACCACACAAATGAATATACGATATTTGTATGTATGTGCATATATGTGTGTATGTGTCGAATATGTTAATTTGCTGGGGCCTCTTTACAATTGCAAAGCAGTGAGCGGCACGTTGCGTTGGCGGGCGCCAAAAAAAGACTTCCGCGAAACACAAGCGCCAACGTCATAAAGCCAGCCGAGAGCAGAGGAAGCAGCCGCAAATACAAACAGTTGTTTCAACAACAGACCAATAAGAGTCAATAGCGACAACAACAACAACATGCAATGCACGGCTAATAAAACAATCTATGCAATTAATTTTGGAGTCAACGTCAACGACGTTAACGGCGACGTCGACTCCGCTGCTGCAGTCAATGGCCTCGCAGTCGAGGACGAGGCGACCTAACGTCGTTTTGTTTTTGTTGTTTTTTTTCTCTCTTACTTTTTTTTCAACCCGAACTATTGTAACGGCACTCTGTCTGGCTATAGTCTGACTGTGTGAAAAAGAGGGATGGGGAGTTTCTGATGCCTACCTTGGCGGATTCGGGAGTCACAGTGTGGCCAGGCTGCTCCGCTGCTGCTGCTGCTTGCACTTGACGCTCGCTTCAATTTCCAGCTGAAAATGCACTGCGTTTAATTGGATTTCAATTTCACAAGAACAACAACTACGACAACAACAACACGACGACGACGTCATGATAAGTGGAAACAAGGCAGCAAAATCATTTCAGCTTTCTTTGTTTTTGTTTTCGAGAGCACACACACACACACAGGCACAGGCACTCACATTTACGCAATATCGAAAACAATTCGTTTTATGCATTTCTTAACGGCTCAAGCCAGGGCCATGTTGGCCATTTGGCAATTTTTCTCTTTATTTTCAGTTGTTTTTTTTTTCTTTTTTGAATAAGGTATTGTTTAATGATTTTCCTTTTGCTGTTTTTTTTTTCTTATTTCTCAGCCGCGCTTTGTCGGAGCGAACGTGTTCGCACGTCTGGCACTAGCAGCGCATTCGATTTGGGCAATGTTTTTTGCATTTACAACAACAAGAACCGCCAAAAAGATCACAAATATGTTTTAAAATTTTGTTAAGATTGCGCTGAGGCAAAAAACTACAACGGAGACGACGACAACGACAACGACGGCGACATACGAAAAAATACAAGCGAGTCGTTTGCCCTGGCACTCATACACACATATCTCGACGCATATATGTATATTCATATATATATATAACGCACGCACGTATGCCTGCTGCGGTAGGGTTGTCTCGCTTGCACTGTTGTTGGCTTTACGGCAAGCACGTTGCTAGCCTGACTGTTTCAACGTTTTCACACCAACACACGCATGCCAGCGAGACGTATACGTACACGATAACGAAGCACACATAAAGCAAGACGAAAAAAGTTGCCACCACTACGGGCACTGTGGCCGAAGCAGTCTCTCTGGCTTTTTGTTACGCACAATTTTCACCATTTGGCACGCGCACGCTGCATATTTATATAAAACCAGCACCAACTTACTTTTTGCGCCTCTATTTATTGTATTTCTTGGCAATTTTACATAAATAATTGAATTTCTTTTATAAATTATTTGCTAGAATTAATCTTGGGAACACAACAACACCAACAACAGGCTCGACCAGAAGTTCCATTTGAGAACCATTTGAATAGTTGCGGAGCTATCGGCTCGTGGCTAGTGAACTAGACGGTGAACCATTTTACTTACCCGATATTGGCAAAGTCGTGTTTTTTTTTAAATATTTATATAAATATAAATATGTAGCCAATAGAGAAGAAATTTAATTCTTGTTTTAGGTCACTTAATTAGTTTGTTGTAATTTTAGGAATTAACGTAGAAATAGTGAAATGATTTTTGTATGAACTTTGATGACATTATAAGAAAAGTGTGCCAAATCAAAAATGAGCTTACACATTGTAGCTATGTTTAATGTACATATGTTAATATGTGCAAAATTAAGTAAATTATTTAATATATATGCTTTTTTATTGCTTAAAAGGCTGAAGTTTTAAATATTTTTAGCCTTCGTTCACACGAAATGACGTCCCTGGTCGATAAATTGTGGCGGTTGGTCGATATATGCAACACTAGCTCTTTGAAGTGCCTACAGTGCGCAGCAGTCAGCTTTTGTATGTTAGCATTAGCCAAGACATGCACCACTACTAAGATAAAGAAATTATCATTTGGTTTTATGATTCAAAAGAAAGTACTATATACATTTAATGGTAATATAATAATAACGTATTTATTATCCACTAACAATTCAAGTAAAATCTTTAAATTATATAAACGCTTATTTTCTATTCGTTAATATTTACACATTTAATTGACTACAAGTCCCGCCTCTTCCGATTGGCTGAAAGAGAAATCAAAGCAAAACAACGGGTCATTCGAAACAACAACAACATCAGCAAGTGGTTACGATCTACGCTAAATTACATACACACACGCACTCACACAGTCACACACACTTACAAAGTTACATGTACACACACACACACCAGGGGCAATTAACGATCTGGCGAATGGCAGGCCGACTTTGAGCCGATGGTCAAACGAACGAACAAAACACGAGCGCGCATCAGGTGTGAAACAATAAAACAAAATGCCGGCGCAGCGAGCGATTGTTGCTGCTGCTCGTTTTGTTATTGTCTTTGCTTGCAAATGAGCTGCGTGCCAGAGCGAGATGACAGCATGTAGTGTCGGACGCTTCGCATTGCTAAATATTTCCGCAACACATGTCGTACGGCTGTCGAGCGAGCGGGTGAGAGCGAGAGGGAGAGGTAGAGAGGGCAATTTTCTAACATTGGCGCTGCCAACGTCATCGTCGGCTCCGACGAACGCGCCATTTGGTTTCGTTTAGTCGCAGCGCAGAGGCTGCGGCGCTGCTGGCGGCGGCTTAGATCAAATAATTTGATTTCATGGCAAGTCGCAAAAATTGTCAAGCGGTCGTCGCATCCGCTGCTGCCGTTGCCGCGGCTGACGTTGCCGTTGCTGCATTTTTCCGCGACCTTTCGGCGCTGCTCCAGTTTGATTGCAAAAACAAAAGCAACACGAAGAAGCAGCAGCAGCAGCAAAAATAATTTTCATTTTGCCTTTTGGCTTTTGGCTTTTCTATAAAAAAATATTTTTTAATTAATTCGATTTTATATTTATTTCTTCGTTTTTATACATTTTTTTGCATACATTTTTGCAGGCGCTCGTTTTGTTTATCAACAAAGGCGGCGCCTTTTGAAGTCCGCCGGCGAGAAAATTGCTTTGGCAGGGGGCAGGGGGCGAGGCAGGGCGTGGGGGAACTTGTTAGATGCTGCCATTAAATTGCTAGACACGATTCAATTTTCCAAAGGGGAGGGGGCAAGGGGTGGAGGGAAGCGTGAGAGGGGCGGGGTGGGCTGGTGTTGGAGGAGGGGGACTGCTGCGAGTATTATTTCCATTTTGATGCCTTTTATGACACTTCAGTTTTGTTTTTATTTTTTTGTTATTTGTTATTTTCTTGATACCCTGTACTTATTGGGGATGTATAGGTTGGGAATGTTAGTTTTTGATGGACAGAAGTACCAAATTTTATAAAAAAAAAGAGATTATTTCTCGAGTTTTTTCCAATAACTGAACTTTTATTCTCGGGAATCTCGGGAACTATAGGGCCTATAGACATAAAACTGGACATATACATTCAGGTTTATTGTAAACAACATAAATGTAAATGTTTTTTTAGATATCCCTCTCTATTTTTCATAATAATAATACAAATCAATATTCAAATTTTGTTTTTGACATAGCTCGAGAACTATAGCAGTTAGAGTTACCAAAATTGGTATGTAGAATTGTCTAATGTCGTAGCTTCAATAACAATTGTTCTTTCCCAGATATCAATGAAATCAAGATAGAAACTTAAGGCATATAGTGTAGTTTTAAGGAGGTGACATATACATATAGATGTTTAATTACATCAGAAAGATAGGACCTTGAGTTTCAAGACTTATAAGACAACTTTTAAGGATTTGATTTCATTTCTCTTGGCTTTGGTTTGTGCTCTGCCAAGTCAAGACCTGCCTCTAGGGTACATCCCAGTCTGGCATTGCCTGTCCGGCCACCGTTAGATGTTTTCATTTTGTTTTTTATCGCGTAAAACGTTCATCTGGCAGACGTCTTGGATCGCTTTTGGCTGCTCTTCGATCGTATCTAGTAGGTATTTATGATTTCGTTTATGCATTTTCGTGTTTTATTGTTTAAATTTTTGGTCATTTCGGCGCTCTTCTTCTCCTTTTTTTTTATTCGTTTCGCCGGCGGCGTTTGAGTAGAAAAAAGTTAATTGAGTTGTAAAAATTATAAAGTTGTAAAAAACCCAACGAGCCTGAGCAGGCCGAAGATGAAGAAATGTCGGGTAAAAGTCGCATCCAGTTGAAACCACCTAAAACAGGAGTGCAAGAGAGAGGGAGAGAGAGAAAGAGAGAGCGAGAGTGAGGGTGAGCGAGAGCGACAATAATAAATAAAAGCCCAACATAAATACGCATCGATTCTTTTTATGGCCATGAAATGAATAGCCTCTAGTTTCGACAGAGTTATTCTTCACGTTTAAGATTTGTGGTTTTACGATGTCGTATTCTATGGTCGCGTTCTCAACTATGTCGAACTCAAGCCCAGAAATAGGAGTAAGCATAAATAAACGTGGCCTATAATCGCTCGGCTTAAAGCTATTATCTGCTGCCAAAGCAGCTGAAATGGCGAAGAGAGTTGACTAAAGCTAGCCGCAGATCTATAAAATCGCTGAGATTATCCCGCAGAGAGCGAACTGTTGATATCTATAAATAGATATGAAAGTATATATAAGAGATAGATAATGGATTTGTAGTTATAAATAGATATAAGATATAGAGAAAGGGTAAATATATATAAATATTTCTATTTATAAATACATATAAAAGTAGTTGGTATTTCGTATTTGTATCACGGCTAGATTCCTAGATTTCTATTTAGGGGCTTAAGCTCAAGCATATTATGAGTTAGACTTAATTTTCCTTTTTCTTAAAGCATTTGAAATTCATAGCGAGTAAATCATTTAGTTTTGAGAAATTGACTGCAAATTTTCTGTAGTTCATAATGTAGTTCAGAATGCTCAACCCATCTTTACATGCCTGAAGTTTGAGCTCTTAACCCTTATTTCCAATTTATATGAATTAATTTTTATTAAATTCGATTTATTTTTGATATAACTTATTATCAACTAACTAAACTCACTTTAAGGTATAACTCAATCTTAGTTTTGTTCTATGCTGAGAGCTTTGAAGACTTATCAGCTGACTAATTGATGGAGTCAATGACAGACTAACTGATGACAAGTTATACACCTGGTAGAACTGAAAGAGTATATTGATTTTTGCGCCTTTCCCGCCTGACTGGCTAATAATTGAGGCTAAGAATTTGAAATGTTGAAAATATTCTTGCTTTTGTAACTCAAGATAAAAAAAAATATAGTAAATATATCTTTTGGTTTCTTTGGGTTCGTGACAAATCGAAAATATATATTTTCCACAGTTTTACAGTCTTAGCTCCAAAATTTGAAGGTAATGTCGACTTCTTTGTTCATTGCTAGAACTGTCAGAGATAAGCTAAGTAGCATCTGAGGTATGCAGATTACTTTATCAAATAGTTTAAACAGCTGTTGTACTGTGAAAGGGTATTATGTAGTCAGTAACACCCGATTGAAACAACGTTACGTATTTACTATTAAAATTAGCCAAGTTATTCAGACTTCTAGCTGCAAGTGTTAGAGTGAATATTGAAAAAGTTAAAGGAGATCTCAGCTTCTTCGATGTATACTAGATTCAGCTGTCAAATCTTTCTTTAATAAAGTCAAAAACATTTTTTATTTTGGGAATAGAAACTGTTTAGTAAATTTTTGATTAAAAGTTTGCTTGCTAATTAACTGACTGCTTTACAGTTAAGACCATAAAAAACGACCATAAAATATAAGAAAAAGTATTGCAATGTCAATTTATATTAAAAAGATAATACCTACGAAAACTATATAAAAATTTATAAAATCTAAAATACATATATCTCTCAATTAAATTTATATTTTCCAATAAAATAAATCCCATTCAATATTTATTCCTAATTTTCATTCACTAAATAGCTACCTCTAAGGGCTACCCGTTTTTTCCACTCTCTCGTTTCCTCCTTATCCTTTTTTTAACGATCCTTTATCCACAGTCGAGCATCTTATCGCTGTCTTGCCTCAAAGACAGCTGCAACAAGTGGCCAGCCCCGTCGCCCCGGCTCGGCCCGCGCACCCGCTCTTTGTCGAGGTGTCATAAATCCACATGTGGTTGTAAAGTGTCTACTAATTTCTGTACGTTTCTCCCACTCTCCCTCCCTCTCTCTCCCTCTTGCTCTCTCTCTCTCCGTTCAACTGTCACTCGATCGCTGCCCCCTTTGGCCCCTGCCTGGGGATGCGCGGCTGGGGCCACCTAATTTCACATGAACATGTTAATGTTTACACGCGTACCGCGATTTTTATGTGCGCGCGCCCCCGCCGCGGATCGTCAGCTCCAGTGCGAGTGAGACGCGCGGACGGACGCGCAGCCAACCAACGGCGTCTTGAGCTTATCTCCAGCCGATCGCCGACTCGAGCCGAGCCGAGCCGAGCCGAGCCGAGCCACACCGAGGCGATCCCACACTCGAGAGCCGATCAGTCGCAGTTAGCTTGTCAGTCGCGTCGCGTCGCCTCGCCAGCTGTGTGGGTGTCTGTCCGAGTCTCTGAGTGATCCGTGCCTCTGCACCCAAAGCTGTATCTCTAACTGTTTCTGTATCTTCGAGAAGAGCCGCGCAGCCGTCGGCAAACCGTTGAGCGAAATGAGCGCCGATTCGAATGCGGAGCGCGCCAAGCCCGTGGAGACTCTGGTCCTGGCCAACTATGCTCTGAAGGCCGAGCAGAAGCGCGCCGCCGGCCAAGGCGGACGCAAGGAGGACGAGCGCATCACCAGCGCCGTCATGAAGGTCCTAGAAGGCTACGACTGGAATCTGGTGCAGGCCTCCGCCAAGTAAGTGAAGAGAGTTGATTCAATTTTACTTGAGATATATAATAGATTAAAGGTCTATAAATGATTACCGAATTAGTGATATAACAAGCTCTATGATATGATATGTATACATATGATTCCTGATTTCTGATTATATATTTTTATGATTCATAAAGTATATTTTCATTGGAACTTAAGTTTTCAGTCTAAAGATTTATCTAACCTCATATTCAGATTCAAGACATTAGACTTAAGATTTCCTGATCCATACATGAGAAATTGTAAGTAGCAATCTATAGATTTTTAGTCAATATCAATTTTTATTATCAATATTATTATTGAATGAGCAGAATCGCATGATCACACTTTTGCTCAAAAAGTAGTATCTAAGCAGTTTTAGGTCTATACCTTATAGCATGCCGATAATCTCTAAAAGGAAACTTCCTCAAAAGTTTTACTATAGATAAGATAGTTGCGATAATCAATAAAGCTATGATTCTTTGACAGTTTGTCCGCTTCCATGGATAATAAATTGAATAAAGTTTTTATATTACAGTCAGTAGCGAGATCGATTAGCTACAGGTAGCAAAAAGATCGATAGGCCGTATATCTATTGCCTGCATCATAACAAGTACATTTCCCTTAATAATTTCAAAAATCTTTATTAGTTCACCAAGTATCGTATGCAAATCTAGAAAAATGCATGAGTATTTAAAGATTTCCCAACTAAATAAACTTTTATTGATCTGATATAGCTATAAGAGTGATTCATAACATATATTATATAAAGAAGAATTGGTATTAAGGAATGTTTCATATCTGGTCTATAATATATGGCATTTGGTAGCTGATTACTACATTATAGGTGTTTCATATTGTATTTCTTTAATATATGAGTCTTATAAAAATAAATTTTTGGGTTTTTGCGGCGAACTCATTTAAAGACCTATGCCAATATACTATAGATAGATATTGTAGATTATAGATATATTATAGTATACATTTTTTTATATACATACTATATAGGTCAAAAATTATTAAAAAAAATATCTAAAAAATGTTGGAAAAAATTTTACTTTT
This sequence comes from Drosophila pegasa, assembly GCA_035046225.1. Lineage (NCBI taxonomy): Eukaryota > Metazoa > Arthropoda > Insecta > Diptera > Drosophilidae > Drosophila > Drosophila pegasa. The sequence continues at coordinate 8,392,701 of JAWNOD010000398.1, read as the reverse complement.
AAAAACTATTTAAATAATTAATAAAATATATATATTAACATAATATTAAAAACATACATACAAATATTACAAAAATAGAATTTATACAAATTAAAAAAAATTTACGTTTTTTTTTTAAATACTAACAAAATATAACAAATACTTTAATACTATACATACTTTATATATTATATATATTATATACAGGTATATACTACTATATATTTTATTTATTATATATATTATATATAGGTACATAAAACAAGTTTAAGGCTTTTATTATTATTGTTCAGAAGCAAACAGTAAAAAAAACCGAAAGTAAAGAAAAGTATTTCAAAGACAAAACCTTTTCTATATATGTACATATATCTCTCCATACATCTACTTATATTTAATTATATCTTATTAAGAGCTCAAAGAAACATTTCCTAGCTCATTTGCTCCCATGCGAGTTCCTTGAATTTCCATCGTTGAAATCTTGTGATGTGGACAACCTGGAATCGAAGCATTTATGAATGACTAAGCGTGGCGCTCTTCTTGTCGCTGATTAGCACAATTTTATGAGCTTGCGGTTGTTGTTGTTGTTGTTGCTGCGGTTGTTGTCGTTGTTGTCGTTGTTGTGTTTTATTTAAATGGATAAACAAACTTGGCGAACCGCAAAGGCAAAAAGTGTAAAAGAAGAAACGAAACGTTTGGGAATACGCTGGCATATGTAAATATGTGAACTGAATTTACACATCTTAACACATGCTAGTAGCTCGAATATCACACTACATGCATATATATATATGTATATATCTATAGGGTTCAGCTGGTATAGAAAATACAGTAAAAACGGGGGAGCAGACGAAACGCGCTCAAAATGAAGACGACAAATCAATTCAGGCATAAAAAGCGAATAAATATGTTTTTAGCATAAAGATGTTAACTGCTAACAAGCTGCCCAGACAGCAGGGGGGAGGGGAGGCTGCCCCCTTTGGGGCACCTGTACAGGTGTGGACGTGTGTGAAAATAATGCCAAATCCAGTGGAAGCACATGACTCGAGACAGTCGCTGTTGTCACCCGCAGCCGCATGACAAATGCGGCAAGTGCAACAAGGCGCTGGCGCCAGTGCGAGTCGTGAGAAAGACCCGAGTCGAGGCGGCCTTCTCTCTCTGATCCCTGTGCTCCTGTGTAACGGTCAACAGCAGCCGCAGCAGCCGCAGCCGCAGCAGCAGCCGTGATCTTTGAGTATTTGCCGAGCAGTTAACGCGACTCTGGTTCAGCTGGCAACGCACATGATTAGCTGCCTCAGAGTCAACTTAGCGACAGTCTACTGTAATTTCTGTCCCTTATCAGCTACGTGCGCTCAGCTGGTCGCAAACAAGCAACATCCTTGGACGACGTGTTGTGTTTATTGTTGCAAAAGCGCAATCGCTGTCAAGAACACGTGTGTGTTTGCACAAGGATATGACGAGCAGCAGGAGGCGGCGGGCAGCCCATTGCCTTTATCTGCGCTATATAACGGCTGCGCTTAGGGGCCGCCCTCCCGCCCCCCTCCCCTTCCTCTACTCTACTACCCAACCCTTCAACTACTGCCCCTGCCGTTTACATAGCCTAGACTTTGTTTATCTACGCCTGCTTGCCTTTGCTTTAAGTCGCTTTAGAAAAAAACAAGTAAGAAGACTCTAGTCGGGCGTGACCGACTAGGGGATACCCTGAGCCCCGTCGAATCTGTGTTTTTCATAGAACTTTGGGGAATTTAGGGCCGGTATCCAAAATATAACAAAATTAAAAATTGCATAAAATACATTTAACCCTAAATATAAAATTTGGTGTCTCTAGCTTAAAAGATGGGTGAGATATATTTTTTTCGATTTTGTTTTTAACCGATAACAATTAATTGGGGATCGTTATCGATTTTTTAAAATAAACTTGATATGACCTAGAAAAAAATGTCAAGCCTCTAGCTCTTATAGGGCCAAATCGATTTCTCTTGTTGACCTGATCAAGAATATATATACTTTATGGGGTCTGCCACGCCTTCTTCTGCCTGTTACATACATCCAACAAAAACATTATACCCTGATTTCCCATTTTCTATGGGCTCAGGGTATAAAAAGCCCAAGCACAGGGTCACACGAGCGGGGAAGGGGGCAATGGCTCTATGTACTCACGAGGGAATTATATACATATTTGAGGTAGCAAATACTTGTTGAGAAAAGTCGAATGGTATACTAAATAGGCTGTAAGTTATAGAAGGGGCTTGTAAACTATTTTCTGGGTGCTTAAACATGGAACTTGGAATTAAGCTAGATATTACAATTTTGTAGGCCAAAAGAGAGTTGATAGAGATAGATAGAAAGATTGGAAATATATTTGAATAAATAAATATACATAAAAACAAGTAAAAAAAACTCTAGTCGGGCGTGACCGACTGTCTCTAGCTTAAAATATGGGCGAGATATAATTTTTAAACTGAATTTCGATTTTTTTAAATCGATAACAATTATTTGGGGATAGTTATCGATTTAAAAAAAAAACTTGATCTGCGCGTGCTATACGCGGACCTACAAACAAATTTCAAGTCTCTAGCTCCTCTAGAAGCGGAAATCGACGCGTTCAAACATACGGACGGACGGATGGACGGACAGGGCCAGGGAATATATATACTTTATGGGGTCTGCCACGCCTCCTTCTGCCTGTTACATACATCCAACAAAAACATTATACCCTGATTTCCCATTTTCAATGGGCTCAGGGTATATATGATAAAAATATTATGATATGATAGAGCCTAAAAACTTTTCCTGACTATGGATAAGTTTAGAGTTAATATATTTGAGTACAGAAATACAGGCTATATCTAGTAATATATGAATTTGATACACCATAATAATACAATATCTATAGCAGAATTCTCTTGGGATTGATACAACGAAAATTTGACTACAAAAAAAAAAAATTCAAAATTTTCCTTTGACTATTTTTACTGCCCCAAGTTTGACTATTTTTTAGCTCAAAATTATGTTTTGCATATTTAATGCTTGTTTACGATGCGAACCTGAAATGCAAGTGTTATAAAACGGCAAACAGGTAGATAAAATAATATCGTTATTAAAAGACTCAGATGTGATCTTTGCCGCTGCTCGACTTTTATGGCCCCTCGAGCGCCAACCGCAAACTCGAGTGTCCAAAAATTGGCTAGCGCGTGAATCACCACACAAAATTTCACTAAACCTAAACATATTATAAATAAATATCAGAAAAATATTAATAATAGTAGAAGTAAGCATGACAAACACTTGAGAGCCTCAATCATTGGCGCTTGCCCTTATCATCGCAAGGCGCGAGGCGCGAATCGCAATTTCGCTTGCCCCGACTCCTAACCCAGCCGCTGTCCCCGTAGACATAACTTTATTGTCGCTTTCCGTGGTCTTTAAATATATATATATATAAATATGTATTCATATCGTATCGCATGTCACCCCATGCACCCCATTTGTAGCATTTGAACCCCTTTTTTGAGGGAATAGCTTTTATTTCTTAATTTTCATTTTTTTCTTGCGCTTCTCTAAGTTATTTACTCGACGATTAGATAAGGGGTCTTCGGGTATGCTTCGGCGACGACGTTATAAATAATTTATTGCTTATCTAACTTCGTTGAGTTATCACAGCCAAGCCAACCAACCAGGTGGGGTGGCCGCCGAGCACTGATATCATCCATCCAGCGCGCACTAAGTTTCTTTTCTTTTGGGGTGCGCTTAGCCGCCCAGTCAATTTACATGCTCCACACACGGATCTCGCCTAAACCAACACTCCAAGCGCAGGCATGTGAGCCACAAATTGGGCGTGACCAGCGCGACCAATCAATCCACACAACATTGACACATATCACGTCAAAAATCGCTGTTCACATGGGACGAAATTCGGATAGAGATATCTAGTTAACAGAAGCTTGGGAAACTTTTTAGCTGGAGCAGTGTTTAAGAATGGCCTGGGAAGTGGAATAGGCAAAGTGGATTGCTCTCGTGGGAGCGTGGAAAATTATTCTCTCGGGAGAAAAACTTTGTTTAGAGTAGATCCTTGATAGACTCTTACTTTTTATCTCTGAATAAATAAATTTATGCTTTATATTTGGTTAATTTTCGTGAAGAAACTTTAAAAAATTCTCAAGTCTTTTGTTTTTTATGTAAAAAAAGAATTTTTATATATTTTAGTAAAAATATTTTTCACATTTTTTTAAAGATATTTGAATTTAAAATTTTTTTCATTTAGTTATTAGAAACATTTTTTAGCTAGTGAAACGTTTAAGAATGAGATAAGTAATGGAACGCATAGAATTTTGTGCTCCAAGCAGAAAAAACTGTGTGAAGATAGGATCCTTATCAGAGTTTTCCTCTTTAATCTCTGAGACAAGACTTTACAATTAGACATATAGTTATGAAAATAATATAAGAAAATTTAAAGTTTTCTATATAAAAAAATTTAATATATTGTTTCTAAAAGACTTGCCATATTCTCTTCACAGATATTCGAGTTGAAAACATTTTTCATTTATATTTAGCACTCTAAAATTTGATAAAAAACTTTGTTTTGCAAGCAAGAATCGTATTTTCAGCTGGCAAAAAATATAGAAAAATATTTGTAGTTTTAGGTAAAGTTTTTCCCACCGAAACTCGATTCACTTCACTTTTTAGACGAGCAAAAAGTGAGATGGAAATGTATTTTCAATCGTAGAACAACTGTTTAAATAGCTGTGCATTCGATTTTGATGCCATTCTTTGGCCATTTGCGTCCAGTGTGTGGGGGGGGGGGGGGGTGGTCCGGGCCATGCCTGCTGACAGGCAGCTCCCGCTGCCAGGACCCGACTCGCTGTCTATTTGGACAACAACAATAGCGCCGGCCAGACACACGTACGGCTTACAAGATAAATATTGATTTTGCGGCTGTTGTAGGTGCTGGTGGATGCGGGTGCTCTAGGTGGTGTGGGTGTGGGTGTGGGTGGTGCTGTTCTGGTCTGTTGCCGCTGCCGTTGCCGTTGGCCGTTGCTTAGCTTCTTTGCGGTGCTCATAACCGCAACGGCCCTGCCTAAACTTTTGGGGTCCACATTCAGTTGGTCGGGCAGCCAGGGCTCCCCAGTGTTTCGGCTCTTCAGTTTTGCCAGCTTTCAGGTATCCAAATTGTTGGCAAGTAAATTTACAAAACGTTGCCCCCCTCACACACACACACATACGCGCATATCCTTATGCCAACTCACACCAGCAACACTTTGTCATGTTTGGTTTTTGCTTGCCAAAATGGCCGCCGGTGGCTGTGTCGGCGGTTTTATGACCAGGTGCCAGAGACCAGAGACCAGGCACAGGTGCGTGACAATGGGACCTGGGATCTGGCAATAAACGTCCACCCCCACACAGATTGCTGGGATTTGAGTCTAAAGCCAGCCGCTGCACAGCGCCAAATGAAGTGGAATATCGAGTTGACAAGCGACTCGCATGGATATTACATATTCGCATATATAAATATGCATATATGTTTTATTTGTTTTTTAGCATTTCATAAAATGCTTAACACGGAAAATGCGACCATAAAAATGGGGCCGAAAAAGCAAGTCCTCTGAAACCCAAACAAATTGACAGTTTGAGCGGGTAAAGGATGGAGCATGTGGGGTCCTGCATGAGTGTGTATTTGTGTGTGCCATTCTACGAGCATCTAATATTGGCCATGTCGCAGTTGTAGGCTGACAGGGACATATGCTGCTCAAGTGCCAGCACGTCGTGGTTTCAAGCATTTTGGGCGACAAAACTGCAAAGCAAAGTTCAATTTAAGCAATTTCCGACCTATTGTCATTGTCATTGTCATTGTCATTGTCATTGTCATTGTCATTGTCATTGTCATTGTCATTGTCATTGTCATTGTCATTGTCATTGTCATTGTCATTGTCATTGTCATTGTCATTGTCATTGTCATTGTCATTGTCATTGTCATTGTCATTGTCATTGTCATTGTCATTGTCATTGTCATTGTCATTGTCATTGTCATTGTCATTGTCATTGTCATTGTCATTGTCATTGTCATTGTCATTGTCATTGTCATTGTCATTGTCATTGTCATTGTCATTGTCATTGTCATTGTCATTGTCATTGTCATTGTCATTGTCATTGTCATTGTCATTGTCATTGTCATTGTCATTGTCATTGTCATTGTCATTGTCATTGTCATTGTCATTGTCATTGTCATTGTCATTGTCATTGTCATTGTCATTGTCATTGTCATTGTCATTGTCATTGTCATTGTCATTGTCATTGTCATTGTCATTGTCATTGTCATTGTCATTGTCATTGTCATTGTCATTGTCATTGTCATTGTCATTGTTATTGTCATTGTCATTGTCATTGTCATTGTCATTGTCATTGTCATTGTCATTGTCATTGTCATTGTCATTGTCATTGTCATTGTCATTGTCATTGTCATTGTCATTGTCATTGTCATTGTCATTGTCATTGTCATTGTCATTGTCATTGTCATTGGCATTGGCATTGTCATTGTCATTGTCATTGTCATTGTCATTGTCATTGTCATTGTCATTGTCATTGTCATTGGCATTGGCATTGGCATTGTCATTGTCATTGTCATTGTCATTGTCATTGTCATTGTCATTGTCATTGTCATTGTCATTGTCATTGTCATTGTCATTGTCATTGTCATTGTCATTGTCATTGTCATTGTCATTGTCATTGTCATTGTCATTGTCATTGTCATTGTCATTGTCATTGTCATTGTCATTGTCATTGTCATTGTCATTGTCATTGTCATTGTCATTGTCATTGTCATTGTCATTGTCATTGTCATTGTCATTGTCATTGTCATTGTCATTGTCATTGTCATTGTCATTGTCATTGTCATTGTCATTGTCATTGTCATTGTCATTGTCATTGTCATTGTCATTGTCATTGTGAATTTTTTGTTTTTTTTTTTTTTAACTTTAATTTTAATTTACATTTTCATTTGCATTTTCATTTACATTTACATTTGCATATATATTTTCATTATCATTGGCATTAGCATATTTTTCCATTAACCACATCATTATCATTGTCATTATTTTTAACATAATCATTACTATTATAATTAAAATGAACATTCACATTCACATTTACATTACCATTAACATTAGCATTTGCATTTGCCGTTACCGTTAGCGTTAGCATTAGAAAAGTTAGCCAATTCCCAATTGCAAAGTCTGTTGGTGTTGTCTAGTGTTATTTAGGCGGCAGGACATTTCGAAAGGCAAACAGCAATGTCAGTGACATATCAAGTCATATCGCATATCATCGATGATGCTGTGTACTCCTTCAAATAATTGAAAGCAGCAACAACAATAGCAACAGCAGCAACAACAACAACAACAACTAGCTGAGCATTTAACAAGTTTGCTTCGGTTTCGGTCCGAGCTCGGGCACTTAAAGTGTCGCTCTTCATTGCGTAGTTGTGAGTGGCAGACCGAGAGTGCTTAAGCCCCCTGGCCCCCCTCCCACGCCGCCCCCTACGATCCGACCTCCCATTGAAAGTGTATTCTATGCGTGGCCTGGTCACTGATGGCCGCATCCTCTTGGGCTCCTCTTGCCGCGGCTCAAGTGCGACGCCGACGACTGGCTGTAAAAATAAATTGACTTGGAAATTGAAAAACAAGCAGCGAAAACGCGGCCCTTCAAGTGTGTAAGAGGACGAGGAGCGAGCGGGGTTGGTGGGGGGACGGGCCATAGACGCGCTCCATGTTTCATACGAAAAGTAAAAGCTTTTCGGAATTACGTATAAGGCTGAAAATATTGGATGCCGCGTTAATGATATGGAAAGTTCAAGGTTCGCAAATACATAAAAGCAAACGAAAAATGCAGCTTGAAGAAAATTTATATTTTGGAAAATTTTTAAATGCCAATTTAAACGGATTTTACTGTAGCTGAAATAATTTTACTGACAATTGAGATATGCTTAGCAAATTTTTTAGTATTTCTAGGGCTTTGTCAGATGAATAAATTATGTTATTTTTTATTTTATTTTTTATTTATTTTCAATTGCAATTTAATTGAAGAAGTTCTAAGAAATGTAAATGCAATTGAATTTTAGGCGCATGATTTCAGGGAATAACTAGATAAACTTTAGGTTTTTGTTGTTGTTGAGCTATTTCGCCGGAATTTGGGTTAATGTCGGCCGCTGTTGTTGATGTTGTTGCGGCTGTTGCGGCTGTTGCTCCTTTCAGCTGTTGCTGCGCCTGCAACAGTTCCTTCCGCAACCTGCCCCAAAGAAGACGACATTATTCTTAGAATGCCACTCAATGTCAATAGCAAGCAGCGAGGCCACCGTCTCATCACAAACAGCAGCAGCAACAACCACTAAGAGACCTTGAATGTGGTTGCGGTTGTTGTTGCTTTTGTTGTTGCTGGCTCTTGTCACAACAAAAGCTGAGCAAACTTCAAATGCGCATCTCGCTTGCAACTCTCACGGTAGCTGAGCGTGTGTGTGTGTGTGTGTGTGTGCGTGTGTGTTTGGAGGGGCTAGGCAGATGAGCCGTCGTGCAACTGTTCAACTATTGCCTTATCGGCTTATCAGTGGCTCGCAATGTTTGACCAACTTGATATTTTTCGACTGTTTTCGTTTTCGAGCGAAATAAAAGCGAGCAAATAGACAGATGTGGAGTGGCGTGGAGTGCGGGGGCCCCCAGCATCCGTTCGGCATTTGAATGTGGCGCAAAAGTGTTTAGAAAAAAAGTGAGAAATATTCCAACAAAATAAAAAGTGTCGTAAAAGCGGCGCTGGCTGCGTGGGAAATTGATGAGCAGCGCTGCCTAAGCAAACACAGGCAGCTGCAGGCGGCGGCGGCGTCGGCGTCGACTGCAATTTGTTGACACGCAGCGTGTATTTTTGTATCTTACAGATACAATTCATATTTGTTGAACTTGTGAAAATCGCTGTGAGACGCTGCTAATTGGCTGCATTTGTAGTCGCCCGTTGGGGAAAGAGTGGAAAATGGAAATTGTGTATTTACAGCTGGGCGTGTAAATATTTGGGCCTGAATAATTTTCAATTTGTTTTTGCTTCAGTGTGTGTGTGCGTGTGTTTTAATAACAAAAGCAGCAAATGGTCCATTGCTGATAAAAAAAAACGATACAACAACAACAACAACAGCGAACGGCAAAAAAATTGCTCATTTCTCATTTGCAGCGCGCAGCTAACGGGCCACTTGAAGATATCACTTAATGAGATTTGCGCATCTCCAAATGCAACAACAATAAAGCGAACAACAACAACAACAAGCGAAGAACATAATGAAGACGTGCTCGAGTTGCCAAGTGCTCGGAACTCGGCGTTGGGAGCAACTTTTGCTGCAAAACGAACATCACTTGATTCTGATTAGCGTGCTGTCAAGCGTGAGAGCTGGCTACACACACACACACACACGCACGCACACACACACACTCGCACACTCATGCACTTGTTGTGCGTCATTTTTGACGGGTTGCCAGGGGTAGGTGGATGCGCATCGGGGGTGGGGCGCGACGATACCAGCTACAGATAAGCAGCTTCCCGCTTGCCACCGCCGCCCGCCCCACGCCCCCTCGCACGTCGCTCTGTTGTCCAACTGAACCGCCATTTGGCCTCCGGTCTGCGCGTTTTTAATCGCTTAATAAGCTCCAACTCGAGCTCGAGTTGTTGTAATTAAGCCCAGGCAGTGCGCAACAGCATGGCACAGAGGATGTGAGCGCAGCCCTAAGCACACACACATAGAGAAAGAGAGAGAGAGAGGGAGAGAGAGAGAGAGAGCAACACTGTTGCGCTGCACCTCAGCATCAGCAACAATTACTCAACTCTTTTTTGCTTTGTTCAAAGCTGACTTCAAGCGTATTGAACACATTTTCATATGAGCAAAAGTTGAAAGTTCAAAAAGGAATTTTTAATATCAATTTTATTAGAGTGGAATTTTGATAAAGAGTGTATATATTATAGAAATTTATATGGTAAATATAAAGAAAGAATTTTTAATATAATTTTTATAAATTGAAAAAAAAAATTAAATTTTTGATAAAGATTAAATATATTCATATGCTTGTAAATATAGACATTTATATAGTATATATGAAATTTATGGTAGTAGAGCTATATAGTAAAGTATTAAAGTATTCAATTACAGTATCTTCTTGTATTATGATTCACTTCTTTTAATATAGATAAGCAGGCCAAAACTTAATTTGGAATTGATTTTACCTACTGATGCGTAAATTATTGGCTTCGTGTTATCAGCATAGCGCACCCCTCACGTTTTCTGTTAATGTATCATATTATCATATATAATTTTATCACTTCTATGTCGAGCTACCGCCCCTTTTTTGCGTCGCATTCTGTTTTGTTCTTTTAAAAAACAATTGAGCTCTCAAAAATGTAAGGATATATTTAAAAAAAATGTTTTTTTTTTTTTGTTTTAGAAAAGAACTTTCTTAGATGATCTAGAAATCATTAAGAATCGGATTCCTCATCCGAAAGAAAAATGTTCGTTTTTATATCAAGTTGAACAGATTTGCTCTTAAGATATGTTCTAAACTGATCAACAGATGAAACAAATTAATCAGAGCTTGATTTACATTTCATGACATCGCATCTCTATTCCACAAAGTCTAGCTAACTTTCCTAACAAAACTCTCTTCAGTTAAGTAATATTTAACATTCTTAATTTTTAATCACAAAGCTCTTACAATATTCAACAGCATCCGAAGTAGTTCCACTTTTGATGTGAGCAAAGTAAACTCAAATCAGAGCATTGTTATTTTACTTAACTAGCTGCAAAGGCAGCTCCTTTATTTCCAAGAAACACTCGCATAAATATTTCGGCAATGTAGCCTGTTCTCGGTTAGTTAAAATAATGTTTATTTACCACTTAGTTGGGACTGTCTCTGAGTTGGATTTTTATTTTGTGCTCTGTTTATTCATTGAATTGCTTTGATTAAAGCCAAGAACTGTGCCAGCCGAGCCACAAAATGCTGTCAGGCACAAATTTGCACCTGTGTAGATACGGACTCACACACACACACGCACACACACATGCTCACTCGGCACACACTCTGTTCTAACGACAATCGAAATTCATTGCCTCAGCTAGTAAAATCTGTTGCCAGCTCATGTTTATTTAGGATAAATAATTCAATATACATGGAACGAGCACACTATATAAAAGTAATCCGTGCAGAGGCAGCCTATATCCAACGCCCACCTGTCACGCCTATGTCTTTGATTGAATTTGTTTCGGAAAGTATCTTTTATTTTCATTTTTTTTCTCTTTTTTTCTTCGTGTTTTTTTTTTTGCCTAACACGCTAAATCACAATGGCGCTTACACATGTAGTGTGTGACAGACTAAGAAATACTTTGTTAGCGATGTTATAATATGATATGTGTATTAGATATGGTAAATATTATATTAAATATTGTTAAAATAAACGTTTTCGATATAACGATTTTTAACTCCCTCTAACAGACATTTATATAGTTGCCTTATACATAAAGGCACTATAATATTTTTTTTAGCAAACTCAATGTAAAGCTAAAAGAAATATTATAAATTTAGGTCGTTTGCAAACATTGAAACTTGTTTTAGGAAGGCTTAAGTTGTTATATATGTTATTTTATTGGTTGTACAAATATAAGCTCATAGCTCAAATCATAAATTTTATAGTAAATTTGAAGCCTCTGGAATATCTCTTTGGAAATTCGTATAATTTTGCATAAAAAAAATGTTGACAATATAAAAAAAAAATATATATATATATATATATATATATATATATATATATATATATATATATATATATATATTTTTTTTTTATATTGTCAACATTTTTTTTATGCAAAAAAAATATAGTATATATATATATATAGTATATATATATATATATATTTTTTTTTATATTGTCAACATTTTTTTTATGCAAAATTATACGAATTTCCAAAGAGATATTCCAGAGGCTTCAAATTTACTATAAAATTTATATATAGTATATATATATATATAGTATATATATATATACTACTAAAGTTGCCAAAAAAAATTGTTTAAGAAAAAAAAAAAAAATAAAGAAAAAGTACAAAAAAGACATTATATGATAATATATAATATTATTAAAACTTTCTGTATGAGTTTTATGAAAAAAAAAAAAATACAAAAAAGACATTAAATATATCTATAATATTATTAAGACTTTCTATATGAGCTTTATTATGAATACCAATTTAGTAATAAAAAATTTAACACAAATTTGAAAACCTATACATAAAAATTTATAATTTTTGATGTTTTATCATATAGATGAGTATTTATATACATATAGCCATATGCACAGATGTACTTGACTAAAGGTCTTAACATGCGTGCATAACTTTGGTTTGCTAAAAGTGACTTGAGCTTTGTCACTACTTTTTCGCACTGAGCTCATCTGGCCGTGAAATTTCACTCAATTTTATTTGAAATTGGTAAAACAGAAAGAGACAAAAATAAAGAGAATGATCTCTCTCTCTCTCTCTCTCTCTCTCTCTCTCTCTCACAGCGTTTGAATTTTTTGTGGTAAGCCGTACATTTCTTAATTTTCTTGTTATGCTGCCCGAGTGACATGAAAGGCCAACAAATTGTAGTTTTTGGTACAATCGATGTGGGTCATGTTTGCCATCCAGCCAAATGACAGCCAATTGCACATTTGGAATCTTTTGATGGAATTCATTTGATTTCAATTCCCCTTTGGATATGGCTTACCATTTGAATAGATTTCTATAGACGGCAGATAATAACAAAGCTTTGACAATGAATTGCATTTGGATTTTGCTCTATATACTATGTATGTACTATGTATATACTATGCATCTGCCATGTATATACTATGTATGATACATTTCTACAATAGTTAAGCTTTGCGGCATTGCTGTGCTTCCAGCAGCCATTTGCAGACATTGCAATCTTGTGGTTCCTTGTCAGGTTGTTGCTGTTTCTCAAGGCAGAGCTAGTTGGTAAAGAGGGTATATTGGTTTTGGAGTCAAGTGACTCATTTAACTTTATATATTATTTATATATAAACATATATGTCCTGCCTCAGGAATACATTTGATTCAAGGACTCTCTTTTAGTCTGTATATGTATTTCCCTCATTTTCTCCATACTTTGGGTATATTCTAGTCAAGTATTCCCTACAATCTAGCTGTTCTCTGTTGTTATTTTTTTTGTTTTGTTTCAGTCAATATAAAGTTCTTGCTGCAATCTAGAAGTTTGTTAGCCTTGGGCGCAGCTTCTGTTTCTTTCCCCTGACAAATAAAAGTTTTAATTGCAATTTATAGTTTGACATAATTCGCGAATTTCCCATCGCCAACGGCGGCGGCCGCCACCAACGTAAAACACTTTTCCAAAGCAATTTTTTCTTCTTGCTATAGTTGTTTGTTTCTCGTGTAATTAATGTCAAGTAAATGCTGTGAAGCATTTGCACTTGCCAAAACAAAAGCTTTTTATAAAATATGCCATTTAAACTCATTTCACTTTTTGCATCTTTTCCCAACTTTTCAGAGCGCCCTCCGATCGCAAGAAGGAGCACATCAAGCGACCTATGAACGCGTTCATGGTCTGGGCCCAAGCAGCACGGCGCGTCATGTCCAAGCAATATCCACATCTGCAAAACTCTGAGCTGAGCAAGTCGCTGGGCAAACTGTGGAAGTGAGTATAAGACGGGGTGAACTATGATGGAGTGTCGAGACTATGATAAATATGATGGACAGCGAGTAGAGACTATGATAGATGTGATAGTTAGAGAGTGCAGACTATGATGAGTGCCCTGAATTAGCTATGGCTTGGACGCGACTTAGAGTAAGCTAGAACATGCTGTAGGCTCTAGCTAAAAGTAAGGTCTTACAGTATGAATTGGCTGGTTAAGACTATGCTGATATATGTTTGTATACCATTTAAAATGGCTAATGAGGGTTTACTGGGCTTGTGAAAATGTATGTAACAGGCAGAAGCAGGCGTGGTTGACCACATAAACTATATATATTCTGGATCAGGGCGCCGATTTGAGTCGAGATTTCTATGTCCGTCTATCTCTCCGTCTGTCTGCCCATATGAATTTTTTTGAATTTTTTATAATTATTTTCGGAGACTTCCGTTTCTTACCCAAATTTGCAAGCATATTTTAGATATTAGAGAATGCCATTAAGCTCGATAAGAAAGTCAATCTAGAAGAAAGTAGTATATATAGTAATGAATATAACTAGCTTATGTAGTTCCCACAGTACAGCCTGAAGCATAATTTGATTGTAATTTCACCTCTACGCAGAGTTAACGGTATTTCTTAGTCGAGCAGTCTCGACTAGAGCGCTTGCTCTTATAAGTATTCATTTATTTTTGCTCAAATTGAACTGGTTATTTTTAGTCTCAGAAGCATTGCCTATACAATGTAGTCGACTAAAATCAAAGATCTTCACCTTTTTCCCATACGGATAGCCCCTTGAACTCTGTCAACTTAGGTAGCTCCCAGCGGCTACTCCGCCGTTTTCCAATTCGCATTTCAGCTGCAATTAATTGTGACAGTTTTCATACACATAATTGTATATGTGTGTGTTTGTGTGTGATGTCGGCGCCGTCTTCACATTGTTTGTAAGAACAAATCGGTTTCGAAATTAAAATCTCACAGTTCAGCGGGTGCGCGATAAGCGCGTCGAAATGTCGAGAATGCGCTGATAAGGGTGCAGAGCGGCCAAAGCATCCGCCTTGAGTTAATTAGAAGGCCGCACGGCCTGTCACTCGGCGGCCAATTTGTAGACCAATAAATAAGCGAACATTTGACTGGAAGTGGCCATAAATTAAAGCGCTGATTGCGCATCCCCCTCTCTCCCTCTCCCTCTCTCTCTTACTCTTTCGCAGAAATCTGAAGGATAGCGATAAGAAGCCGTTCATGGAATTTGCCGAGAAGCTGCGCATGACGCACAAGCAGGAGCATCCCGACTACAAATATCAGCCGCGCCGCAAAAAGGCTCGCCTCATGCCGCAGTCGGAGGCGGCCAGTGCAGCAGCAACAGTTGCTGCCGCGCCAGCAACAGCTGCAGCAGTCACAGCATCTGCCTCAACTGCGCGCCGCAACTCCAACGGCCATGCACCACAGCGCCGCGCCAGCAAAGCCAATAGCAGCTGCGTCAGCTCCAGCTTGTGCACCACCAACAGCAACAGCAACAGCAGCAGCACCGCCATCAGCACCACCAGCACCAGCGACGTCTTCAACAATGAGGCATTCATGAAGTCGCTGAACAGCGCCTGCGCGGCCAGCCTGCTGGAGCAGGGCCTGGCGCTGGGCAGCGAAACGGAGCGCGGCCTGCTCGACTCGCCCTGCTCGACGGCCAGCTCGATGTCGTCGCTCACGCCGCCGGCCACGCCCTACACGGCGGTGGCCGCCAAGCAGCCGACGGCGGGCAATAGTCTGCTGCTTCGACAGCTAAGCGAGCCGAGCAGCGGCAACAACAACAACGACTACGGCGTGCTGCTCGACGCGGGCCGGGAATACATTGCTCTCGGCGAGCTGAACTACACAGCGCAGAATGGCAACGGAGTGGGCGTCGGAGTGGGCGTGGGAGTGGGCGTGGGCGGCGTGCAGGAGATGGACTTTCTGGAGAACATCAGCGGGTATGGTGGCTATGGCACGCGTGGCAGCTACACCAGCTACGGCTACAACGGCGGCAGCTTTCCAGCCGGCGCAGCGGCATCGGCGTCACACGCCAATGGAGCGCTAAATTACTTGGGCAAGCCGGCGGCGGTCGACATTGATCCCAAGGAAATGGACCAGTATCTTATGGATCAAATGCTGCCCCTGACGCAGCAGCAGCAGCAGCAGCATATGCCAACCGCGCCCGCCGCCGTCGCCGCGCACTCGCCGCCGCTCAACTCATCCGCCTCGCTGTCCTCGGCCTGCTCCAGCGCCAGCTCCCAGCCCGTCGAGTGCCTGGCCTCCCCCAGCGCATACTACGACCACATGAGCTACCCGACGCAGCCGCCGACCAATAATATTGGCTATGCACACTATGTGCCCGAATCCCCACAGCAGCAGCATCAGCAGCAACAGCAGCAACAGCAGCAACATGAGCAACAGCAACAGCTGTCGCAGCAGCAGCAGCAGCAGCAACATCTTTGGGGCACTTATGTGAATCCCTAAGCTACTTCATTTGCTGCTGACCTTTGCGGGAGCAGTCAGTCCATGGCTTTCGTTTATTGCTTTATTGTGTGTGCAATCGTTGGAGCATGTTGTGCAATTTAAGCTAATCGCAGCGATTCCCGTTTATGGCCAAATTGTAGATGCAGCCGCCAATAGCCATCATTGATCAATGCACAAACGCTGCTCGACATCCATAGCACTATTTACGAGTATTCCCCACTTGCACAGCGTCGCCATTGTGCCATGACAGTTGATATGAAAATGGCATTGGCTGCCATTTCAGTTAGCCAAGTTGGGGCGAGAGACGTTTATTATTATTGAATCGATTCAGATGCTGCATGCGAGCATAAATCTTTATTTATTCAATCGCAAATTCATGAAGATGTGTGCATTCGCTTTTAGTACAATAGTTGCTCGATCTTAAGAGTTATAGATAGGGACTTAGTCTAAGGGTAATAATATCTCTAATAAACCATAAATCAACTTGAATGTAAATCGATTCAAGTTAATTAATATTATATCAAATATAAATTGTGTTTATCACGCATACGCCCTGTGAGCCTTAGTTGCCTTTTTATTAGAACTAGCTATATTTATTGGTAATTGAACTTAGCTCTAAATTGCTGTTACATGTATATAAATGTGTGTAAGCTATTTAAAAATTGTTTTAATAAAATATAAATAATTTTATAAATTAAAAAAATATATATAATATAAAAAATATATTTAGATCATTTATAACTGAATTTAGTCTTTAAATTTGTATCTTTATTTCTTTTTCCCACAAGCACTTGATGTGTCTGTGTCTGTGTGTGTGTGTTTGTGGACCTGTAAATTTCATAAATTCGAAATTCCGTTGAAATTAACACCCGCCCACCAAATGGGCCATTTACCTGCGTATTTATTTCAGCTCTCTTTTGCACAGCCCACAAAAATGAAAACCTTACGCAGCTTATATATACATACAAATATATGTATGTATATGCACACATATAAATGTTAATATATTTTCGTTTTTTTTTTTGTTCATTTAGCGTCGCTGTTATTTATTTATTTATTTCTGTTTCTTTTGAGAGCTTAGTGCAATTTGCGCATGTAACAAGTTGTTGTTAATTGAAGCGCAAACAGGGCGAGAAAACAAATGAAAATGCGAATTAGCAGACCCAGCCGTGCCGCACCAATGGCAGAAATGGCCATAACACAAAATGGCCGAGAGCCAAGTTAAATAAAATCACAACAACAATTAGGTAATAAAGCTTGCATACCCTAGAAACTATTGAGCTATATAAGCTTGGATGGCTGATGGAAGAGGATTTTAAAGCAAAAGTTTTGTAGTTTTTCCAAATTTATGTAGTATAACTTTTTTCTTAGTATTTTTGCTTAAGTTTTACATAGAAGAGGGGAAAAAATATTGTCATAAAAAATTTTAGTGTCACAGAGAGAGAGAGAGAGAGAGGGCCAAAAGCGAAATACACAGGGAGAAAATTATGTCATAGAAATGTGAAGTGAAGCTCAATAGTTTTAATGTAAATTTTAAATTATAAAATAATTAAAATATATATAATAAAAAAAACATTTTTTTATTTATTATATATAAGAAATAAAGAAAATAAAATTGAACTCTGAATAATATCAGGAAATATTAAAAAAAAATCGTAAATATAAGCTCACTATAATTTGATCGTAAGTATATATGAAATATTATTTGCATTTTATCAAACTACCCTCTCTGGCCGGTGTGTACATCCTGTTGCCTGTTGACCTCCCCAAATAAAAGCTCTTGCAATTTGTTTGTGAATTTGCGCACAATTTAGAAAGTTAAAAGCCGTACGCAAATTGGGCAAAAATGTTCGCTAAGCCAAATTAACACATTTCCGGGCACTTGTTTATTTATTCACATAATTTATGCAGAATATTTATTTAAATGATTTCTGGCCAGTTCGCTGGTTTCACAATAATTAAGTAACATTTGCGCAACTGCAAGATTTACAGTGAATTTTTAAAATCGTTTAAAAGTTGCTTATATCAAGTAATTAGAAAGCGCTAAATCTCGATTAAAGTGCGGCACGAGCCAACAAATGATTTGTTTGAATTAATTTATGCCCCGACAACGAGCCTGTGTATGTGTGTGTGTGCATGGGGTGTGCGAGTATGTGTGTGTGTTTGCTTTTGTGTAAATGTTATTAAAACTAATGACGTTTATGGGAAACTTTTGCCGGGCCGTCTGTGTAAGCTTTGGCGCCCGGTTTCGGCCTGGTCATGCAACGGGTCGTATGCGTAATGAAATTTTGTTTACTCTGTTACAGTAACTCAATTAATGGCCGCAGCCCAGGGTAACGCAGAACTTTTTTAAATTCACTTAAAATTTGCTGCGCGAATTTAATTCGCTCATTATGCTGACCAGCAGCTTAGGCAGGTCACCTGGCCCGGGGGCTCGACAGAAACAGAAAACAAAAAACATTTTCAAATTGGAATTGGCGAAGATCCGCCTAATGGTCATTGAGCTGCCTTGGAGCAGGACATTGTACAGCCTCCTTGACCCACAAACAGCGAGGCATGAAATTTCAATGAAATGAGCAGAGCAGAGCAGTTGAAAGAGGCTGCGTGTCAAGTCGTCTTCGCGGACAATGACTGCGCGTTGGGATGCTTTTGATAATGCTACAATCCGGTCTTGCTTGGAATCCTCTCCGTCTCCCTCTCCCCTTGTCTCCCACTCTCTGGCTGTCTGTCTGTCTCTCTCCTTCTTTTGTCCACCCTATCTGTCTGGTTTTGCTTTTCTTTAGCATTTTCACGGCAGCCAAGTGGGAAATGTCAGGCACTCAAGCAGCAGCAACTTATCTGCGGCAGAAACATTTGAATAAAATATAAGGCGAGAAAAGTTAAATGTAATGTAAAAGCCACAGCAGCAGCGACGTCGTCTTGGTACCAGGCAAATTGAAAATTTGGCTTAGTTTAACTATACCCTGACCAAGGATCATGTGCACAATGTAATCCAGCTGAAATTGATAGTTGAAAATTGTAAGAAATTAAATTTTTTATTAGCAGAATCTTTAAATTAAAATATAACATTAAATTAAATAATTATACAAAATACTAAAAAATGTATGTTTATTTCAAAACTATTTTTAAATACTTTTGTAGAATATTAAAAATATTTTAAATAGATATACAAATCTTAAAAACTGCTTATAAATATATTTTTAAGTATTATACGTTTTTAGAAACCACTTAAAATTATTTAAAAATATTTGAAATATATGTAAAGCTTATTATTAATTTGTAAAAATTTTGTAGGTATATTTAAAAAATTCTACCAATATTTTTAATGTCTCAAAATTATGAACAGTATTTAAAACATATTATAAAATATTTTAAAAATTTATAAAAACGGATTTATAATAATTTTATTAAAATGAATAATCTTTTCAATTATTTTTCAACATAAACTTTCAAGTTGCAGCTGAGAGCATAAAGAATTCGATATAAATTATCTATATGTTTCGCTTGTTATATGCACCCGCTGTGATGGTCAAAAGATGGTACAGTCCAGCCTCCAGATGTATACATATATATATAAATATATTTTACTACAACTGAAAAGGGAAATGGCTGAAAGCAACTGCTATAATGTGGCAGAGAAGAGAAATTGTAGGGGACTTGCAAATTTTGGAAATTTAAATTTCGGTTCAATTTTGGGCAGCTGCCCAAATGATATTTAATGTGCTCGCGGACCCTATTCGGAGCTCATTATGTAATAATGAGTGAAAAATGTGTAGCAAAGTTACGTAATTGCATGTAATAAAGCCAGCAAAATGCTTTTGATAATCAAAGTAATATTTGACCGAAAATGTAGCATACTCTCGGGCGCCCAAATTAAAATTTCTAGAGTGAACGTATTTCACATTTAAAGAGGGTCGAAAACAGAAAACGAAAAATTATAATCCAGTGCTATAAAATATGAGGCGCCCTTATGTAACGATGCCGTTTCAAGTCGAGTCGCTAGAGAGCATGGAATTCGTTATAATTTTAGAAAAATGCTTGAATATTAAATGGATAAAAGACTCGATAAGCATGTTGTAAATGTCTTAGGGCTAGGTGATTGGCAGCTTAGCCAACTTATGAGTGTCATCCATCAGCATCAGTCAGCGTCAAAGCAGCCACGCCTAGCCATGCACCCACATCGTCAAGCAGAGTCTCTGGCTGCGCCGGTTGCCATGGCTCAAATTGATATTATTTATCAATAATTTTTGTTATCGTGCGGCAAATGCCGCAAAATGACAAAATATGCGTTGCGGCCGCCCAACAATGTGCCACGGGCATGCAAAGTAAATAAAGTGGAAGCTGAAATATGTTTACAACTATTTTTTGCCCCGTCTGAATGGCTTTTTGTGCGCTTTAAACGATTCGATTTAACATATTTTTAAATAACTTTAATGGCTATACTGAGCTATGTAACAAAAGTCATAGCAATTGCTTGATGTTTCAATTTAAATCAAATGCGAAATCTATGAAAAGGACTTATTATTTATTAAGTTAGCATTCGAACTTTTAAATACATTTTAAATTAGGTGCTCATAATAAGTATATGTGGGCAATATATTATTAGTATATATATAATTTAAGTAATCGTTTTATAGATTAATGTGAGTTTGTTGTATGGACAGAGAGCGTGTAGGTAGTTGGCATGTGGCAGGTATATTTCTTTTAGTATTTTTTTAGAGGTTTCTTGATGTTGAAGGTTGTCTTGTGAAATAGTTGCTTGGCCTACTTTTGAAGACAGTTCAAGCACTATTGTAGGCGGCGACTTGTTAGTAAAAAAAGCAAGAAAATATATGTGAAATCTAAGCCCTGTAAAGTTGTGGCAAAGTTAAGTTAGTTGGAAGAACTTCACTAAAGAATTTTTAAAAATGTTTTTAAGTAATATGAATACTAATACATATATTAAAAGATTTTAATATATTTCACAAACAAGAAAAAAAAATTAAAGTTGTTCAATTATTGCAATAATATATTCAACATTTTTCTCAGGTAATTTTGCGCTTATTTTGGCTTGCATAAAATTTCGCCTTAACCGAGGTGAATGCATATGAGTTAATCAGAACTATGGTTATTATTGTATGGGCAGGTGGTTATTGTAATAAGTGCGTGCTAATTAAAAAGTTTATTTCGTTGCCGGAAATTACATAATGTTTAATGCATGCATACGCTGTGAAAGAAGCCGGAAAAATCACATTTTCAATTTACAGTTCGGACTCTGTGTGAGTGTGTGTGTGTCTGCGTGTGTGTGAATGAGCTTACCTTTGAGCCCAGGTGGCAGCTGTACAAACAGCCCTTAAATGTCAAACTAATTAGTGCAGCATACAAATTATTTGTAATTAATAATGACAGGAGATTTAAGAGGATAATGGGCAACGCTAAAAGCTCCAAGCAAAATCAATAAATTAAATAGTTAATAAATTTAATGATGAGTAGTTGGAATAGTTATTATATAAGCAAGTTATTAATGTCTTGCTTTAATTAAAGGTGCAATAAGATAGCCGCGTTTGCAACTTAATCAACTCACATTACGCTTCTTTCTCTTGCCGTATATTTGCAGCTGCAAGCGACCTGCCCAGGAGACATTTTGCAGCTGCTCTGCCAGCTTGTTTTCAATTATCTGGCAACTAAGCCAAGGCACGCACAACTCTGTGGGTGTGGCTGGGTGCCTGTGCGTGTGTGTGTGTGAGTGTGAGTGTGCTCATCAATGAACATTGAGTAACTTTTGACTGTAATGGCTGGGGTTAACTTGTCCTGCAACTGTTGCCAGCCAGCTTAGAAGCAACTCGACTCTGAAGCACGTTTGCATTTGACAGTCAAGTGTTGGAGCGCCAGCAAAGTGGACTCTGAGATGCCCTAGCTACTTTGTTGAAATATTGAATCTGAAAAGTGTTATCAGCAAGGGTTTCAAGTTATATATACCCCTTCCATCTACCCAATTACTGGGTATGCAAATTGCTTACATGACAATGTTGACATTCAAGGCAGAGGTGTAGCAGCACGAAGGCAACGGGCCACAGCTTGTAGGCAACACAGTTACGCAGTTAGTAGGTTAACAAAACAGGCTTTAATCAGATTCACAATGTCAATGAAACAGAATCGCCTGACAGACCCGTAAGGCCCACTGAAGATTGACTGAAGGGTTGTTAGCAACAGCTGCTCTTAAGCAGCGTCGTCCTCGACTGCATTACTTTGTGTTATCCAGCTTCCTTCATGCCGACTGCTTATTCATTTCCCTCAATTGTGAATTGTGCGAATTGTGAATTTTGCTGACACATTCATCATTTCAATAATATTCTCATTTATAAGCACAGCGCTCTGCGGTTTCGCTCTGACTTAAGGCCATTGTCAAGAGTCAGCTAAATTTTTTAATTAACTCGTTCTATCTGCGCGCGACATAAATTTAATGAAAACGTAGATTAATTACATTTCATATTTCAGCACGGAGATAAGTTTGTCAGATTTAAGTTAATGAGTCTTAGGGCGAGGAAAAAATTGTATTTAAGAGTCTCTTAAGTTGACTATAATTAAGGAAAGAGCGTGAAATATTATCAGGAATTTATTTTGATTTAAATGTTTATCAGAATTAACTTCGTTTTGAGTCCTTTCTTTTATTTATGACTTATAGGCATATAATTATTATAAAATATAATTTCCATTCATTTTACATTTTTAATTTTCTTTATTTATATAAGACAGATTTTTTTTACAACTGCAAGTAAAATTATAATAAAATAAATAAATATTTTTTTAATATTATTAAAACTGACTTTATTGAATAGCAAAATTTAAGACAATAATATTTAAAGATGACTTTAACCATGTGTGCTATAAAATTATATAAAATGCAATCTGAAACAGTCATTTTAAGTGTCATTCCAATCATGGCCATCATCGTTTTTGAAAACATATGGACCAATGACTCCGTCAGCCCATAAAGCGCATCACACAGTAATTTTCTGTGAATGTAATGGATTTTCGCCCAAAGCTTGTGGATTATCCGCACTCCAAATGCAACAATTTCGCCACTCAACCAAAAATGGGCTTCGTCATTAGGTAAGCCATAAAATGGACGAGATGCACGAAAAGTTTGACGAGCAGAGCTATTATTTTAATACAAATTTCAACAATTTGCAAACGTGACTTCAGACTGAGTCCATTTGTAATCCACAATGAAATGTTAAGCTCAACAGAAAGCAACTATAAGCTGTTTAATGGGCTGTCAAATAAAGCTTTGTTGCCAACTAAAAGTTATAAACATCTAAAATAAAAACCCAACTCTTCAGCTTCCATATATTTATCCAACTTTTACAGCTGCGAGCCACATTTATTTCATATACAAGATGCAACTATTTGCAAAGTAAAGTTGAAATTGTTAGGCAAGAAAATCAAGCAACTTATCAACAAGCAGCCCAGAACTTTGCGTCAAGTTAAATTGAAGCCGAGTTTATTAAATTGCTGCACGATGCATATTTAATGCACTCTTTCACGGTTCTTAAAATTGTTCTTAACACCTTTTCATATTCCTCGCCAGCCCAGGTGTTAAGTGTATGCCTCAAGTTTGTGCATTCTTAAAGTAGTTTTTACTTTCTATTATAATACTTTTTCACTCTTCTTTTGGCGTGCACTATTTACGCTCTGCTTTTGTCTCTCTTGTTTTTGTGTGAGTGTGCGAGACACCTTGAGCGCTTAATTAGCTAATGGCTGTCGACAACACCTGCCAACAAAACGTGGCTTAGACTGCAGCACAATTTGGCCAGCAAATTGGCCCGATTGGCAGGCAGCACGTCAGCCAGTTGAGCCGACGACGACTACGTTTTTAATGCACTTCACTTGCATTTTAAAATTGCAATATTTTCCGCTCCATCTACCCGGGTCGGGTCTAGCTGCCTGTCATGCACGGCTTTTGCCTGTCTGTGCGGGTTTTTATGTGCTTTCCACGCCACGTGGCAGCGCCGACAATGGCAGCTGCGGAGCGACTTGCTCTCTGTCAGACGAGCGCAAAGAGTTGATATGCATATAAAAATCTGTTAAAGTATTTAAAAGCTTGAACGAATTCCCAGTATCAAATGCCGTGTGATGTATGCCAGGCGTTGCTTTTCCATATATTTCTTTCCATGGATAAAATGAAAAAGAGGTATAGCATTGCGGCTGAAGAGTTTGTTAGCTGGTATACAAACATTTTATATGAATTTAATACTTTTTGATTAAATTTTTAAGTGATAAGTGAAGAAATTGAAAGCTTTATTCAGACTTTGAGCCAGAAGAGGCTTGCTCAGCTTAAACGAGATGAAACGGGGACGATGCACACATCGACGATGACAAAAATTTCAGAAATTATAGCTGATCTATGTAGCTGAGCCTATTGCAATCAGCGAGTTCCTCAGAAATTTCATTTCATGCATTTCCAATGAATTTTTTCTGCTCTCAGGCCTTATGAGAATATTCACTGGAAAAAAGTAAAGCGTTATTAAAAAAAAGGAGAGTCTCTGAAACGGAGGTCTATGTTGGGGTTAAAGACAATTCTTTACATAAAAATCATATTAAAATTTATCTAGCCACTCTTTAAATTTCGCATTTTTTCACATTTATTACTAAAAAAGACTAAACGTAAGCACGTATTTTTTCAGGCTGAAGCTCACTTAACTATATAGAATTATAATCAAATTTTTTATCAAATAATACTTTTTATGTTAGTCTAGAAACTTTTCAGTCCAACTCCCAAGTCACACAATAAGCTGAGCACAGGCAATATATGAACTTATTTGTATTTAAGATAAGGATTCAGAAAGCGTTTTCTGTGAGTGGAATAAAAAGTATGCATAAAAAGATTCACAATCTTTACAAATATTGTGTTGAAAGGCATATAAAAGTGCTGCGTGGCTGGGCGAACAAAAAGCCAGCAAACTCCTTTATGATTATACCTGTAACCTGCCGACCCTCTGCCTGACGCTTTAAGCTGATGGCATGACAAGAACTAGGCTGCGTCCCCTAAGAGCCTGTGGCTGGGGCGAACATCTGTTGGCCAACACGACAACAACACAATGGATAAGAAATTTAATGGCTTATGTAAATTTGCATTTGAATTGCTTTCTGAGAGCGACTTTTGATGCGTGGCCGCATAAACAATTCGTTGTCCGTTGGCGGCTCTTTTGGCTTTATGCAAATGGTAAATGGTCGCGTGGCCAACAGTGCGTATGATGTACGCATAAAATGTTTGCCTTTACGAGTGCCGTAATAAAATCATATCAGAAATTTAATGTCCCAGCAATGTGCTGTCGCCCAGCTCGGCCGGACTGGCCTGTCCGCTTGGTTACTCGCCGTAGATTTTATGCGCCTGCATTTATCAAATTGTCAAATGAGCTGTCCGCAGCAGGACACTCGCCTGGACACTACGGCTGCATATGGTTGATGAATACGAGTGCTCGCCGGGGGAGTTGCTGGTGCGTTTTGCATGGCAGCTGAAGGGGATTTTACACGCATCAATCAAAAAGGATGTCGCCAGTGCCTTTGTGCAATCAGGAAATGAATTACGTGAAATGAATGCCAGTCGGGCAGTCTGCTCGACTCTGGTGGCCCGGCAAAATACAAAAGCGTCCCACTCAATCCTGCCTGAAAGCGGATGCTTGCTTAAATTCCGAAACAGCAAATTTGTTTACACACATACATATACATTCGTTGTATAAACACGAAATGAAACGAAACACAATGACAAAATATTCTGCTTGTTTTTCTTCCGGTTGCTTAAGCTCTGCCTTCGTCCAGTTGACAATAACAGGATACAGGATATCCCAAGAAATGGATTTTTTTAATTTCATACAAAATGAGACGTGAATTAAAAATATTTATGAGTTCTCTTGAGCCAGTTGTTTATTTGTTTCTCATTACCTCGAAATGGCGTTGAGGGCACGATTTAACAATTAAAATATAAAACAGGAGCGCTGTAGTAGGGATTGGTCGACTAGGGAATGCCCTGATATTTTGAGTAGTTGCAGTAGGTTTAGTTGCGAATCTGATGGGGGGTTTGGGGGATGTTTGCCAAACCAAAATATACTGAATCTGCGTATTTATTAAAGGAATCTCACATAGTAAAGTGAATGCTTCCACCAAACTATTACGCTAATAAAAGAATTCGAATCATCAACTATTATCGATTAAAAAAAATAGGAAAAATATAAAATTTGTTAACATACTCAGTACAAAATTCGATAACTTATCCCAGTCGATGTATCGATTTTCGATATCTCATCACATTTTCTTATAATTAGTAAAAATCGATAAGCCTCCCTCTTAATGTTACTTACATTTCCCCAAAACATTTATAGACTTAATTCCCATTTTTAATGGGTTCAGGGTATAAAAAGAAAGTACAAATGTTGCCATAGGTTCTTACCAGTCCTTAAACAATTAAATGTATTCAAAAATCAATATTTTTTTATGATTTACCATGATCCCATGGGCGGGCCATAAAATTTATAGCTTTATCTGTGGGGCACGTGATCGAATTGGAAAACTTGTCCATTTTGTTTTGACACGCCTTTTGGGGTAAGAGCTCAACTGTCAAATTTACGAGCTCTATGACTACTTGACTCTAAATTTATTGCTGTATGTTGACTAGACGAGTAAATGTTCCAAAGTGTAAGTCCCTCACTCTCTTTCTTTTTTTAATTGAGGTGGCACAATGCTCACCAGGCAGTCATGAATCATAAGCACTGTTCGTTTAGCTAAATTTAAAAATAGAAATGTTTGAGAAAATCTAAAGACCTTTTTTTCTTGCCATTTGACTTTATAAAAAATAAGAATTTTTAACAGATATGCAAAAGTTTTCATCTCATGTATTGAACCTCGTTTTGACATTAGAAATTTATATATTTTGCTTCTGAAAGTTTTCTCAACTTTCGACCATTAAAGCACTCTGTCTCCTATTCTCCTGCTTACCTTTCAAACTTACCTATTTTATCGCACATTTAAATTCGCTTTTGGATTTGGGGCGGGTGGGAGTGAAGGAAAATAAATTTGTGTGTTTTTCTTTGCATAGGGAAATAGCCCGAAGTGGCAAAAAGTTTTCACAACGATTGTCGTAGCCGTGCCTCGGCCAGCCACAGCTGCTGCTGCCGCCCCTCCGATAACTTTATGAAGTCAATCAAGTTTTTAATGAAGGTACAGTTGTCTCACAGTTCGTTCCGTTGAATAATTTACCAACTGTCCGCAGGGGACATTGTGTATTCGCCATGCTCTTTATTATCTTCCTCTGCTGCTTGTTCCTCTTGATTGCATCTCGCTTTTGTGTATTGATTTAGGCGGGGACTTCAATTTAAATAACATTTTGACGCATTTCTAATTTCCTCCTAATTGCTGCGCATCTACAAGCATTCCCTGCATAGTAAATACGGTCTGGGTCTTACAATATACACATATTTATTTGGGGTATTTAAAAATACAGGATTCTTTCATTTGTCTATATATTTGTTCGTATTCGCACGTAAATACTTTCAGTTTTGTTGACACATATGCATTATATGATATGAATTCAATTTTTTGACGGGCTTAAAGTTTTCTTTTGTTTTTTCTTTTTACACTCACACAACTAGCTGTTCGATATATATATATCTATAATTATATATATATATGTACATATGTTTGTATTTGTTTTAAGACCATTTGTTATGGGTCTGCCGTTAAACTCTAAAAAATAATACCATATGCTGCATAGCAAAGAATTTATTTGACTTGCTTTCCAATTCCAGCCGCTCAGGTTGCGTGCCACATTTGCCATTGTGCACGAGCTTTGTTTGGCAGCTGGTTTAATTTATTTTCATTATGGGCCACACTCTCGCTCGCAGTACGATCTCTCGGCCATTTCCGGTGCGCCGTTCACCCAGCTTTTTGTCCTTACAATTGACGCCGCACAATGCCAGCTCCCAAAGGCTTTGCCTTTGACTGCAAAACAACAAAGGAAATTCATTTCGGTTTTAAGGTTACATTTTTATTCTTCTCCTTCATTCTTTATTTTTTTTCTCAAATTCACAAGTGGAGGATTCGAGATGATAAAATTTTAAATTGAATGCGCATTAAAGTAATTTATATGCAACAATAACATATATATTTAATTTCAAGGTAAAAATCATTTAAAAGTAAAAAATAAAATATGAAAAATTTAAATTGTTTAATGGAACTGCTATGATGAAAATTCATTTTTATTTTATTTTTAAATTATATAATAATTGCAAAATGTAGGAGTAAAATAGCTATTCGTATAAAATAAAAATTTGAAAAATATATTTATTTATTAATCAAAAATTAAACGTAATTTTCACGCAATAACAAATTTAAAAATTTGTCAATTCAGCAGAAATTTTAATTCTATTTAATGAAGCTACAAAAAATAAAAAAAATATTTAAATTAAATATGCAATATAAATTAGGCAAATTAAATTCGGAAAAAAATTTTAATTGTATTTATTAAAGTTGCAAAAATTAAAAAAAAAATTTAAATTAAACGCGTTACAAATCAAAAAATATTTTTTTATTTATGGAAAAATTAAACTTAATTAAATTTAAAAATTTTTGCTTAATGGAAACGTTTAAAATTTAACAGCTGAGGTATTTTGTAATTGAATTTAGTTCAGTTATGCCTTCAACTTAAGCAGCTCATTTGCACATTTGTAAGCAGCTTTAGAGGAGACGCATTTTCAGTCAATTTTTGCCACGACTCTTAAAGTGTGGAAGGCAAAGTGAAATAAAGCGAAAGAAAAACGTGAGAAATATAGCGTATACGCACCATCACACACTTTTTGTTTTAAGCGACGGCAACAGCTGCGCGGCTCATCAGCACGCTGCAGCTGCTGCTGTGGAGTGTTTACAACAACCGTTCGAGGTCCTCGCTCTCCGCATCACTGATGTAAGAGTCGGTGTCCGTAAAGTAGTCATCATCGCAGCGATTGCGACGACAGCAGACGCGTCGTCCCATTTCGTCGTCGCTCCAGTGCTCGAACTCCTCCTTATGATGCTCCAGCAACATCAGCGACGGAAACAAACTGTCGCACCCACTGCAGCTGTAACGAGAGTTTGACATTCGGATTGGTTGGCAGCAGGTAAAGCCATTGATATTACCCAAAGTGTCGCTTCTTCTGCTGGTGCGAGGCCAGCTGGCGATGACAATGGAAGGAGCGGTCACACACATTGCAGGTAAGCGATTCATCTGTAAGTGAACAGAAAGCCCCATCATTCGTCTAATTTCTACAGTGAGTGACATTTACTTTTCTTTTTTCCCCCTTTTCGTTTTTTTTTTGTCAACTCACCGTAGTCATCGTCGTCGTCGGCCATGGCCAGTGCGTGTAGGCGGCTTATTGTGCTTTCGTTAATCTGCTTGGCCCCTGCTGAGGACAGGTCCTTTGATGACTTGCCTTTGGCCTGGCATAGGCCCAGCTCACATAATGCGCTCTCCACCACAAAGTTGCCCTGGCAATCGGCGTTCGTACATGCCAATAGCTGCATGCCCTTCTCATTGCCATTCGCCTCGTCCTGGCCATTGATGTTGTTGCCGTTCGTGTTCTGGTTGTGGTTGGCATTGTTGCCGTTGCCGTTGCCAATGCCGTGGCCGTTATTGATGTTGCTGCTGTTGCTGCTGCTGCTGGCGGCGCCAGGTGCCAGCATTTCAAAGTCGTCTAGCTCATCGAATGGATCATCGATTTTATGGCCCAGAGACACGGCATCGTCCGCCTCGGCGCTCAGCCGGCCGTAAGCCTTGCGTGGCGGCCGCTTCACGTATTTGTCTGCAACAATAATAGCAAGGACACCAAACATTTAATTAGCCCCATCAATTTGTGCACAATATTTTGGAGACCCTACTTTTTCCCAGACCCGCCCACCTCTAACTGCCGCCCATATGCGACATGTCAGCTGCTGCCGCCGCTGGCTGGGCGAAAACTTTCTTTTCACCATCATTGAAATTATAAATTGGTTTTTTATTTCTTTGCGCTGCAGCTGACAATTTATGCGCGTCTTTGTATGGCCCTCGGCCTTTGTTTCGATCCTTGTCTTTTCTCAGCCTCAGCTCAAATTTTTGTTTGGCATCTTGTGTCCTGCACAAAAGTTTTGCTGCTTGTCCTCGAGCCGTGAAGTGATAAAATGAGATTTATTGTGCGAGTGTGTATGCTGGCTGAGCCTTGCCATAAATAGCGGCGGCCTATAAATTCGCCAACGGTTTTTATTTATAGCACCTTTTGGCTCTGCGGCGCTCATTAACGGTCGAACCGAAATGACTATCTGGCTAGCCAGGCGTATACGCAATATGACTCAGATCTCAGCTTGAATATATAAATATTTTGCTTGTTGCAAAAGAAAATAAAATGTGGACTTCTAATTTGAATTTCCAATCAACTTCCTGCCTGACTATTCACGCAGAATTATGATTTCATTGTCAGGCAGCAGTAAGATATCACAAGTCAAAGAATTTATTCAGCTTTATGACAAGCATAATATATGAAAATAAAAAGATATTCTAATGAAATGGAATTCTGAAACCAAATTTAAATAGGCTATGAATAGAGCAGGACTACTTCAGAGTGATTTCTTAGAGTAAAGATCTCAGCATTACGTAATTTGATATCTCTTGAGATGCCTTCGTTGCTTTAAACCAAAATAGAATTCCATTGAATTCGGAATTTTTAAAGAGAGCATTTAAGCTCTAGCAAGTATGATAATTGTTATCTTGTAAACTTGTTATACGTCACTTAAAGATAGCTTAGCTATGCATGCAGCTGCATTAAATAGATAAATTAATTCGACAAAGCACATAGAGTGAAGAGATTGAGTCAATCAAGCTCCAATTTGGGTTGATATAAAAAGTGAAATGTCAAAAGGTTATTCCAAGAATTTTGCTGTGCTGAGTGAAATAAATAAAGGCGAGCATGAATATTAAAAAGCGAGACAAGTAAACACTAACGTACACACACACACACACACACACACATAGACTGGCACACGCCCATACAGCAGGTGCTGTAAGCTGGGGCAAATGCGAAAATTGTTTGTGGAGCTGTGAAGGCACGCGTTCGTCCATGAAGCCAAATAAAACTCATTTTTATTGCATATATATATATATTTATGTACATGTATATGCACGTGTGTGTGTGTGTGTGTGTGTATGTGTGTGTGTGTGTGTGCTTGCGTGCTAAAAAGTATGCAACAACAAGTTTTGTGCCCAAGCATTTAACGCCAAGCAGTTATGGGTGTGTGTGTGCGACGGCTGCCGCTGGCCTTTAGCTATGCGCAGATTGAAATTTATGACACAAATGGCAGCCAAAAGAGGAAGAGAGAGAGAGAGGGGTAGAGAGTGAGAGAGGGACGCTGCGCGAAAATAGTTGGCCTTTAAGTTGTGCAGGCGCCTCATATGCAATCTAAAACCGAATCAAAGATTAAGTTATTTTCGCGTATGTGAAAAATAACGCAGAAAATTCGCATTACAGCACAAATTATTACAAATGATGCGCCGGCGGCTGACAGCTTGTTGGAGTTGCCAACATAAATCATGGCCCAAAACATGCTCGTGTCTTGGCCTGCTCTTGGCCCGTCTTTGCTACATTATACGCCCCGTTAAACACCCAATCATTTGCCAGTTTGTACGAAATATTCGTTTAATGTAGCAACAAATTGTAGAAAATTGCAATAGATGAGGTCGTTTGACTGCGGGATATCCTAGGAATTTTAAATAATCAATCAATTTAGATGTTGGCTTATGCCTATGCCTTCATTCACTTATGTCTTACAATAATAATAATTGTATAATAAAATTAAAGCACTCGAAATGTAACTACTTATCATAATCATAAGTATAATAATGATAATCACAAAAATAATAGTATAGATAATTATGATAATCACAATAATAATAGTAATAATAATCTTCCCAATCATAAGCATAATGCTTTTCTCTTGCCACTTCGATTCAGCCTAAATACTTGATTGACCATTATTGGATGTGAGCCATATCAAAAAATTAGTTGCAACATAATTTATGATTGCCATAGATTGCCTTTAGGCCATATTGTGCCGTCTTGGCCAACATTCTGCGGCACTAATGGTGTCTGCAGGCAAAGTTTGGAAAATTAGTTGCCATTGAAAGCGAAGAGTCAAACGTGGCCTTCAAAAATTGCCAAGTTTTTTGTGCGTGTCACGCAACTAATTGGCACACACACACACACACCTGTATAACTGTAGCATTGCTGTGCGTGTAATTGCTTTTGTTGTTAAACAATTGCCGCAAATTGAACGCAGTGCGCATATGTCTGCACAAATGGGACTATTGCGGGCATTATTATCAATGACAAATGGCTGTCATAATTATCGGTTAATGCCGCTGACATATGTTGACCAGCATTTGCATAATAAATGACCCGCGTGTGCGCTCGCATGTGTGTGCCCGTGTGTTAAACATATGTTGTTCATTTAACAAAATGGCTGATAATCAAATTTACTTTTTTCCCGCTGCTGCTCATAAAATATTGTCAGCTCATTGCAAATTCAATTACAATTAACAATACATATATATCATATATTTTATTGCAGTTTACAAATGTTTTCACATGAATGCCAATTCAACTGGAATAAAAAAGAATAATATTTCAAGCACATTGTCAATTCACAATTAATTTATAAATGTTTTTGCAGCTGGTAATTAGCATTTAAGAGGCTTAATCAGCTTACTAATTAAATGGAATTTTCAAGTCTTTTTTTTATGAATTAAATAAATGCAATTTTTTATCTTTGGCAAACAAAAATAATTAATGGAATAATATCTATTTGAGGAAAGTATTTTTGAGCGAAGTATATGCATGTAATTTGCATAAAAAGGGCAATTTTAATATGCAAAAGGTATTTCCACTTAAATTTAATTGAAAAAATTAATATAAAATGTAATGAAAATTATTAAATATTTATTTTGTAAAATTTAATTAAATATAAACCATAAAAATATGATTTTAATAGAAATTGTTATATTATAATTAAATTAAGATTTTTAATATTGATAAAAATTTATTTAAAATGTGATGTGAAAAAAATAAAAAAAGCTTAAATAATTTAATTAAATATAAAACAAAGATGAATTTGATAGACATTATTATATTATAATTAAATTTGTATATTTTAATATTGATATAATTTATGTATTATAGTAGTTAGTATAGTAATTTATGTATCATAGTAGTAAGAAGTTTTATTCAATATTAAATAAATGAATTACTTAATATGAGCTTTAATTGAATTAAATCCAATTAAGTGAAAGCTTTTCATATAATAATCTAAAACTAATCTTGAAGTGCTTAGCGCTCTATAGAAATACCAATCCATTATCAAGCTTGATTCTTTTTTTCTTTTCTTCCATATGTAATTGTTCGCAACGCGAACTTGCGTATTATCTAGAGTTTCCGTTTCGGGCTTCCTTTTCGCTGCTCGCTTTATCACGCTTTTTATTTTTTTGGGCGTTGAAGCTAGCGCGAGGCTTAGCGCTTAGACAAAAGCATCTGGGGACAACGCCTGAAGTGTTTGTTTCGACAGTCATATCCGAGGCACGTCTACGACACACACTCATACTGCTCACACACACTCGCACACCCGGGCAGACATGCCGACATATGTGTGTGCAAGTAAACCCATAAGGAGCAGCTTATTATTAAGAGAGGCTTGTGGCTCGTATTTGCTCTGCTTCAATGGGCTCGCATTTTTCCATTGGCCATCGCTGGCTCTGGCCATATGCTATAGGATTTTGTGCAAACAATAGGTACAAGTGTGTACTTAAGTACAACACACACACTCTCTCACTCACACACACAAGCATAGCTTGCGTGCATTATGTTGTGCTGGAATCATTTTGCGCATTTTAATTAACTTGCGCTGATACGTGCGAAGTTTTATGAATTTCAGCCAAAACTTTTTCATTTCGGCGTTCACTTTAGGGAGAGCTTGGGAATTGTTGAGAATTCTTTGTTATTTAGATTTTTACTCTTATGAAGATTGCATAAAAGTTGAGGCTTAAATTAAAATTGCAAATAATTAATTGGTTTTTTCATTTTCATATATATAAAAGCTGAGTCGGAGGGTGTTTGAGTGTGGAGGGCTTAAATATTAAGCTGAAATGCTGAAAGTATTAAGAGATATAAAATACAATATATATAATTTAATATTTGGTTAGACTTACTCAACACATTCATGAAGTAAACCATAAACTATAAATTCAAATCATGTAATTATGATAGCTTTACTCAATATAATAATTACATTCACATCGATAAGAAAAATGTAACCCACATTAAATTATGTAAAAACTTCGTGCCCAGCGTATTATCAAATATCTATTCAACTTTTATCCAATTGTATAAAGTTTCATTTGTAACGAAATAGTTATATGAAATACGTGCTATGGCTGTGGGATAAGTTCACCAAATATTTCACAAACTTTATCCCAAAACTTTCGGAACGCACACACGCACCTGGCTCAATAAAGCTTTTAGCTGATTGTGAGGGGCAAAGATTTTAATAATTCTAATGCTGCACATTAAAAGCAGTTCATCTCTGCTGTGGAAACTAATTCGAACACACACTCGCACACACACATAGAGAGATAACTAATTGTGATTTGAGAAGCACTTGAGTAAGTAATTCAGTAATCATTCTCTTGCTTAGCTTAGCTCAGTTGCTGGCTGAGTTTTACGCCTTGATTACAGTGCGGAGCGCCGAGTCCGAGTCTGAGTCTGAGTCATGCAACACTAATTAGGCAGCCCAATCAATTAGGGCCTGGTGTCGAAATCGAATAATATAATTGCCACCTGGACTGTGCAACTTACCCTGGGTGCTGTTGCTGTGGTTGCCAGTGCCGCCGGCGCCTCCGTTGCCGTTGCCCTTGCTGAAGCTGCAATTGTTGTTCAGGGAGTTGAAGAAATTGGCGGCGCCAGTGCGCCGTAAGATCCAAAACATGTTGCAAGTTGTCGATGTTGCTGATGTCGTGGCTGTCGCTGTCGCTGCTGATGTTGCTGTTTGTTGATTTGATATGTTTCAGCGGAAAAGTATGCTACGAACTAGGCGCAACGCAGCGACGGCATTTCGAAAGCGTCTGCTGATAAGCGCGAGAGCGAGGGAGAAGCCGACGCGTTCGCGACTAGAATTATATTAAGAAGCGTTGCCCCAAAATTCGCTGCTGGCAGCTGTTCCGTGGCGTCGCGTCGTCTGCAGCTAACTGACTGCCACTGGCATTGGCGCTGCCGTTTTATACAAAGCCAACAGGCGAGAGCGTTGGAGCTAAGAGAGCGCCCAAGCCGAGAGAGCGCATCGAGCCTTTCGAGCCTTACGTCGCGCGCCACGTAACGTTAAGCTGGGCGTTACGTAGCTGACTGCTCATTTGCTGGCGCTGGCGAAGTGTATGCTAAATGCTGAACTTGACCTTCGTCAACAATTGTTAGGAGGACCCCAAATATTTTGCTGCACTCAATTGTTTTCGCTTCATTCCGGCTTTAAGTCACGTAAATGCGTACGACGATGTCAAGAATTTGGGTCTTAATGGTCGTACGTCCATCAGGAACCCGGAAGACGACGGCCTTTCAGCGGCATTTAAAATTCGGCTGCACGCACTATGCGCACATGCCACGCCCACGCCCACGGCCACGGCTACGACCACGGCCCGCATCGCGTAAAACTTAACCGCCCGCCGCACATGCAGCACGACAAAGTTTAGCGTTTACACGAACATTTGCCATGCGGTTCAAGTGCGGCGACACAGGTTCATGCCCCGCAAATTGTCGCCTCTGGTTGCGCGCCTTTAGTGCCACGGGACACACAACAAAGCAATGCCAGGACTTACGCTCTAATAACTTTTACTTGTACTTAGACCGCTGCGATTCTGTTTGTATTGCCACACCCAACTGCAACTTGATATGACGAATGGTGTATGGCAGCGGGTTTAAATGATATATTTGCCCCGAATAAGCAAGGCTGGCTACCTATACTTTAACTCAAATTTCATGCTGTGAGAGCCTTGAATTCTGATTTTAGTTACTTTTTTTTATTGATATTTATATTCGTTTTTTTCTTTTTTATATTTTGTAATATTTTAATTTCAAAGAGAAATATTATTTTACATTTATTTATATTATTATACCCTGAGCCCATTGAAAATGGGAAATCAGGGTATAATGTTTTTGTTGGATGTATGTAACAGGCAGAAGGAGGCGTGGCAGACCCCATAAAGTATATATATTCTTGATCAGGACGACAAGAGAAATTGATTTGGCCCTGTCCGTCTGTCTGTCCGTCCGTCCGTCCGTCCGTCCGTCCGTCCGTCCGTCCGTCTGTCCGTCTGTCCGTCTGTCCGTCTGTCCGTATGTATGAACGCGTCGATTTCAGCTCTCAGAAGAGCTAGAGACTTGAAATTTTTTTTGTAGATCCCTATATACAGCGCGCATATCGAGTTTGTTTTCGATAATCGATAAATATATTCGTTTTTTTGTTATCGAATAAAAACATTATCGAAATTCAGTTATAAAATTCTATCTCGCCCATCTTTTAAGCTAGAGACTCCAAATTTTATATTTAGCTTTATATGTATTTTATGCAATTTCGAATTTTGTTATATTTTGGATACCGGCCCCAAAATTTCCCCAATTGAAGTTCAGTCTCAAATATAGCCAAAATGCGAATGAGTTGGCACTTTTACTAAACTGACAAATATGCCCATGGAATATGTTGATCATATGTCGAAAATTTCATTGAAATCCGTTAAATAGCAAAAAAGCTATTAAACAAAACGTTTGGCTACTTTGTAAACTCACGTGGCAGCAGCGCCAAGCGAACGCACTTGCACACACACATACAAACGCTCGCATTCTAGTCGATTCGAAGAATCGCAAATTACGTTTGAATTTTGTTGAATTATTAGCTGCTGCTTTAGTTTACATTTGCCACAAATGCTTTAAACTTGAAATTTTTGTATAATTTTACGCCAAATATAAGTGTATTGGAAAACACAGGTTCGACGAGGCTCAGGGTATACCCTAGTCGGTTACGCCCGACTAGAGTTTTCTTACTTGTTTTTTTATACATTTAGTTTAATTTAAATATGAATGTTAAAAGGGTTCAAATGATATATTTTCCCTGAATAAGCAAGACTTACCCATATTTGTACTTAAATTTCAAGCTATGAGAGCCCTGAATTCTGATTTTTATACCCTGAGCCCATTGAAAATGGGAAATCAGGGTATAATGTTTTTGTTGGATGTATGTAACAGGCAGAAGGAGGCGTGGCAGACCCCATAAAGTATATATATTCTTGATCAGGACGACAAGAGAAATCGATTTGGCCCTGTCCGTCTGTCTGTCTGTCCGTCCGTCCGTCCGTCCGTCCGTCCGTCCGTCCGTCCGTCTGTCCGTCTGTCCGTATGTATGAACGCGTCGATTTCAGCTCTCAGAAGAGCTAGAGACTTGAAATTTTTTTTGAAGATCCCTATATACAGCGCGCATATCAAGTTTCTTTCCGATAATCGATTAATGTATTCGTTTTTTTGTTATCGAATAAAAACATTATCCAAATTCAGTTATAAAATTCTATCTCGCTCATCTTTTAAGCTAGACACACCAAATTTTATATTTAGCTTTATATGTATTTTATGCAATTTCGAATTTTGTTATATTTTGGATATCGGCCCGAAATTCAGATTCGACGGGGCTCAGGGTATCCCCTAGTCGGTCACGCCCGACTAGAGTTTTCTTACTTGTTATTATTACTTTTTTATTGTTATTTGTATTATTTTTAATCTTTACATTTTATTATATTTTAAATTCAAAGAAAAATATTATTTCAAATTTATTTATATTATTTTTGTATTTATTTAATTTAATTTAAATATGTATTTTCCATGACCATTTTCTATTTGAATTTATTTCTATTATTTTATTTATTTATTTTATAGATTTAATTCTGTTCAAATATTAAATTTCAAAGAGAATTTTCCATTTGAATTTATTTTTATTTTTATTTTTTTTTTGTTTAATTTAATTCAATTTAAGTATGAATGTTCAGAGCGTTATTCAATCAGTAATAGTAATAAAAATTGTGTGAAAAGGCTTGCTGTTTGTCACACTCAAATATAATGCAGTACATATAATTTGTTTGGCCTATCAGTAGAGCTGATCCAATGTGCTTCAGTTGCAAAATTCGGTGATTTTAGCTCAAGGTCTATGATGAAAGGATAAGCTGTTGGAGAGGCCTTTGCAGTAACTGTTTGAATATGATGGAGTTCCTCATCGAATCTGAATAGTCTTCTTACTTTTTAAACAATATACTCACTGCAGTTCATGAAAAGTAAATTAATATGTAACAATAGAATCAGTTAATAAATTGTATATGTCTTTCGCTTGTGCAACTCTATGCATACATTTATATTTGGGTGATACCATTTACGTAGTTTCAGTTGGTAAGCCTGCCTCACCAAAGCCATAAGCCCCAATTTCTCTAAATAACCCAAAAGCATTTGAATTTCACCCAGCGCATTTGGTGTTATTGTTCACGTATGCAGCTGTAGTTGATTGTGGATTACATAATTGACATCCAGGCTGCAATGCGCAATATAAATAAATTCCAGCTATAAGCACAGCAGCGTTTGCTGGCGGCCTAAAATGTGTGTGTGTGCTCATCAAATATGCATTGATGTATAAATTAACAATTCATCTGCCACAAATTGCAAACGTAAAAGTTTTTGCCATTGGGCACATGAAATATTCATTTAATGCGTGCCAAAGTCAAAGAGACAAGCGAATTGTTATCCATATCAAATGTCGATTGAACTGCGTCTCGCAATGATGTCCAAAATGTTGTCACATGAATTATGCATTTGCCAGGGCCCATGCATGTTCTATCCAAATAAAACTATATCCGAACGCTGTCAGTTGGCGTAATTAGACAAGTTGACAGGTCAGCTTATAGGGAGCATGCGGAGCTCATGTAATGCAGCGAAAGTTCGCATCAAAAGTTTATTTTTATCCAAATTAATTTGTACTTGATCTGACACTTATGACAAGCTCTTGCGAAAACTTGGTATCCAAATACGAAATATATCAAATCTGTGTAATGAATACAAGAATCTGCACAATAAATTGACTTTTTCTATATTTTGTGGTGTTCGAGCTAGACTTAAAAATATGGAAAGAATAATAGTATTACACTCGTACTATATGTGATATACATGAATATATATATCAAATTTCATGTCTCTAGTTTATATGGGAAAACCCGCTGTGTTGATACAGATGGAGAGACTGGCTAACAGACGAACTGACAGCTAGACAGACAGATTGAAGGATGGACAGACGGACGGAGGGACTGAAGACGGACGAACTGACAGATAGAGGAACGAAGAGACGAAAGGACGGACAGACAGGTGGATAGATGGACGAACAGATACAAGCCTGGTGGATCCACCCTAAATTCTAATTTTCCATTGGTTCAGGATATAAAACTTTAAATTTCATTATGTTAGCATGCATATATTTATGTATTTATCTATGTATTTTGACCACTTTTTACCACTCGACTTTTGTGACAGACATTCACAGCTGGCCATGTGTTGAAGCCAAATATGTCATAAAATGCAATGGCACAGTCAGTTGAAGTTGAAGCACAGACCTAATGGTGTCTAATAGCTGTGCAAACAATGAATGCACAGCTCTGCAATGAATAGCTCATATGAATACCGAAACAGTTGAGAATTCGCAGCTATGCGGTGTGCTTACCTTTGTTTCTGGCTGTGCTGCATTCTGCCTGTTGGAATTGGCCAAATAAAGCCTATAGTGGAAGCCGAGGATGACAATATTATAATTATCTCGATTATTTCTGAGCTGAATCGAGACTTTCAGATAGTCAATTATGTTACATTCTTGGGAAACCAGAATCAACAGAATGAGCTCACAAGTGCTCCATCTTTACAACAATCTTTAATGGAAAGCTTTAACGGATCTGTGATTGTGGCAGGTCCCGGAATTGAGAAGCTTCATATAATCAATAATAGCAATGTTGCTATTGTTTCTTTCAACGGAATTGAAGATCCGATACTGAGCGTAGTGGACAATTCGCTACAGAATCTAAGGACCATATGGATCATATTTGTGTACAAAGCAAATGCAAATTCATTGAACACGTCTAGTTTCACAGAAATATTCTTCAATTGGTGCTATAATCACCATTTTCATAATGTACTGTTGATCCTAAAAATTAACGAAGAGTACGAGATCTGGACTTATGAAGTTAAATTGCAATTGAAAGTACTAAAGTTTTCATTAAGCGCGATTAGAGAAGCAATAGGCATCAAAATTTGTAGGCGTGGTGAAGTGAAGAAGCCTAGATCTTCGGTTGTTTTATACCAAAGCTTTCCGGATGCATTTGTGGTAGGTTGGCATGGCAAATGTGCAGAGTGCAATGAAAATAATTTTGTTTATTTACAATTACAGTACAATGCATCAAAGGGCGTTCGCCTTGGCGGCGGAACTGGCATTCTATTGGATATATTTATGAAGTCTCTGAAAGGTTCCATTGACTTTTCGCTTCTGTCATTTGATAAATATATGCTTCGAATTTCACGTGGCCACACCGAAGGTAGACACTTTGACATTGGCGCCAATATGATATCGAACTTCAGTGAGTCCCTGCAGAGCCCTGTGTGGATGGTGACACAATTGTGCCTCGTGTTGCCCAACGAACGTCGACTTTTCATTGAGTATTTCAGTGACATTTACGACAAGAAGTTATCAATTGTATGCTTCATGGGTCTTTATACTCTTCTGAATGCTGTCGTCATGTGGATTATCAGTCCGCGGGCTCCTCTGAGTCAAACCTTATTCAACAGCCTGCGGCTCACTATTGGACAATGCACAACAACCCGAGCTTTTCGTCGCCTGGGCATACCTGAGAAGTTCATAGAGCTCTTTACGCAGATCTATACTCTTATGATGATAAACATTATAACGGGAGCTCTGACAACAGCTCTCATTACTGGCCTGCGAAAGCCCAAAATTGTCGACACCGAAACGTTTCTGGAGAGTGGACTGCGTATTATGGTTTTCCCTTACCAGCTGGAGAACGAGTTCTACTATTTACCACAAGAGCTTAGAGCGCGCATCCTCGTTGTGGACAAGAGTGAACGCGATCGGCATATGTACGCCCTGAACGACAGCTATGCGTACATCACGGTGACCCACAAGTGGATGATATTGGAGTATATTCAGCGTCGTCTGTCCCAACCAAAGCTGCGGCTGGCCACTGAGAAGCTGTGCAGCGTTCAACGCTATGTCAAACTTTATGTTTGCAGCGGCGTCTGCTACTCTTCGGCTCTGAAGCAGTTTTGGCTTACGGCCAATGAGTTCGGACTAACTGACAAGTGGACGCAACAGTCATTGCGTCAGGTGGAGGAAGCTGGATTTGTAATCAAGGCGCCTTACGATCCATTTACCGAGAAGCCGTTGCCCCTTAAGTTTTATCAATTCGCCCTTCTGCTACACGGCTTTTGCTTGCTGCTCAGCCTATTGGCGTTTTTGCTGGAATGCCTGATTGCATATTGGAGAAATCGCAATAGAGCACGCATGAGTTAAGCATAATTACGT
The DNA here is from genome assembly GCA_035046225.1 of Drosophila pegasa. Taxonomy (NCBI): domain Eukaryota; kingdom Metazoa; phylum Arthropoda; class Insecta; order Diptera; family Drosophilidae; genus Drosophila; species Drosophila pegasa. Next base: position 8,350,845 of record JAWNOD010000398.1, on the reverse strand, counting down.
TAGCTTAAGTTGCACAGAAATATGTATATGTTTGACACTTTAATAAATGTGGCACTGTTTCAGCTCTTTAATTATATGTTGTAATTCTTTGCTAGGTAAATGGTGTTGCTGCTACATCGGGGACTTAGACCTATTATAGACATGCCCGTCTGTTCTTCTGTTAATCTTTCTGTCACTCCATACGTCCGTCCGTAGGTCTCTGCTTCCTTCCATCTGTACATCGACCCGTCTGTCGAGCTTTGCGAAAGCGTAAAACTTAAAAAACTAAAGAACATAAATTCTATATGTTTGTCGCAGGGTATAACCTATTCTGTAGCCCAGTCGCTGTAAATAAAGTATGTGTGTGTGTGCATGTGTCGATAAATATGTATGTATGTACAAAGGAAGTATGGGGTAATTGGAATATCAGCTATTTGCAGCGTTTAGGGGATTTCCTTTTCGAACATTTTCCATTGGATCATTCATACTTGCTTAAATTTAGTCAGTCTATAAACACAGCCAGGGCACACACAGAGTCGAATATATATTTTACAATTTAGTAGAATTTTCGACTCACCAAATTTTAAAGCAGAATACAATGTAGCAATCAAATAGCTTACAGTATTGTTTATTTAACTCGAATGTTTCAAGTATACAAAATTACAAGTTGGTGCTTAATAAAATTTTATGAACAGTGTCACCAAGTTGAAGCACCAACGTAATGGTGCTTAATAACTATGCAAACAAGCCGGGCACAGCTTTCAACTGGCTAGCTCAACTGCAGAGTGAAACAGTTGAAAATTTAAAGTCATGAGGTGTGCAAGCCTGTATCTTTGGTGGTATTGCATTCTGGTCCTGGTCGATGGACAAATGCAGCCCGTCGTGCAAACTGAAGACGAGAACGGGATACTCATTTCGATTATTTACGAGCTACATCAATTTTCAAGATTCAATAACTTTATCACATACTTTGGACACCAGGAACAGAACTTAGGATCGGTGCAGAAATCTCTAATGGACACATTCCATCGGCCGGTGATTGTAGGTGGTCCCGAACTCGGAAAACTTTATATCGACTATGAATTTAATTTAATGTTGGTGTTTTTTAACGGCATTAATGATCCTTTGCTTGCCGGAGTAGATAACTCGGTGTCTAACAACACCAATATAAAATGTATCTTTGTGTACGAGGTAAAGGAGAACTTTCTACCCGGAAGAAGTTTCATGGAAGGCTTTTTCAAATGGTGCTGGGAAAAGCAAATGTTTCATGCAATTTTATTTTTTAAGTACAATAACACCTATGAACTGTGGGCTTATGTCATGGCACCAAAACTACAAGTACATAAGATTACGATTGAGTGGTTTAGAAATACTCCTAAAGAGACCTTTCGTAAAATCATCGATTTGAAAAAGAGCTCAGTCTTTGTTGTCTTTTATCCGAGCTTGCCAGATTCATTTTACGTAAGTTTGGGTTGGGATTTTGTAAGATAATAATTTAATGATCTAATTTACAGTACAAGACTCGAGACGGTCGTGTGCAACTGGGTGGCTTGGCTGGGATCATGTTGACCGAATTGATGCGCTATGTGAACGGTGTGATGGATTTGTCGCTTCTGCCTTACGAGGAGTACCAAAAAGCAATTGCCGAAGGCTATGTCGGCGAACACCCCATAGAAATCGGCGCAAATTTCGAATCATTCGAATTTGTGGATCCTAATTTTCCAAATTTGATGACAAGCCGAACATGCTTGGTGCTACCCTATCGGCGAAAGGTGTCGTTACGTGAGCACAGGTGGTCTTTTGACAATGATCACACGTTGCTTGGATTCATTTTCTTCTGTTTAATTGCGTTTGGCATAATCAAGCGCATTGCGAGTCCGCGACAGTCATTCACTCTGCAGCTCTATCGAACTTTTTGCCTCTTAGTGGGACAATCTACAACTAGCAGTCAGTTCAATCGGCTTAGCGTGCCAGAAAAGATCTTAGAGGTGTCCACGCAACTCTATAATATTATAATGGTGAGCCTCTTTGCCAGTGCCCTGACAGTAGCTCTGATCACAGGCGTACGAAGGCCTGATATTGTCGACGCCGAAACATTTCTTGCTAGTGGACTGCGCATCATGGTTTATTCAAAGCAGCTGGACAATTTGTTTGAACATATTCCTGAAAGCCTCAAGGATCGTGTGGACTTGGTGGATCTCCCTATATGGGTACAGCATATTCAGAGCCTGAACAACAGCTACGCCTATGTAATGATGACACATCAATGGCAGGTAACAAACTTTCGTCAAGGGCGTCTGCTGCATCCCAAGCTGCAACTGGGTCCAGAGAAGCTCTGTGGCGTTCCGCACTATCTGAGGTTTCATGTACGACCGGGCCTATACTATTTAACAGTTATGAATCACTTTTTAAGCCAAATGCATGAGGTGGGCCTCACTGACAAGTGGATGGAACTAGGACTGCGCCAGGCGAAGCAAGTCGGGTTGATGGTCGAGGCTCCCTACGAACCACCAGCCCCTTTTCCGTTGCCCCTTGGATTTTTCAAAAGTGCGCTGCAGCTATTTGCTTGCAGCCTGTCAGTTTGCCTAGTGGGGTTTTTGCTGGAGTTAATCTACTTTCGTTGCACCAATAATCGCAACAATGTAATTGCTGTGTAAGCTTCAGATACAGTTTTTTTATACACTTATAATCAAATTATGTGACTCTTTTAAGCACCTTAATAAACCTTAATAAATATCCTACACCCTGCACCCCAAGCAAAAAAATAGTATTTATCATTTAATTGTTGGCTTTTAATATAAAACGAGTCTTTGGCCTAGTACTGTAAATTTAAATGTTCCCCAAAGGAGGTCGATCCAATTCAGAAATATATCTTTTTGCATTTACGATATTATTAAATAGGTAGGGCTTTATAGGTTATTTTTTGTTTGTATCTATTGTGCCCAATAATAATTGTGTTAGCTGTATGTAGTACAATCAGTTTTACCGGATACAGCCTTTCTGATCTATCCTATAGATAAGCCTAAGCCTGTATGGGCCTGAAATAATGATTGGTTTAATAATTTCAGCTGTTCTCTTACGGTCTGCGAGTATCTTGTAACACTCGACTGCAACGTTATTACTTTTTATTTTTGTAGTTTAGTAGTTAAACGTCTGGCTTGTTCTTTCTCTTTTTATCTGAAAACATTAATATGAATGACTGGGCAAAAGTGATTGAGTAAAGCTAAGAGTGTGCATATGTAGGACTATATGTATGGCAAAATAAACTCAAAACTGGATACGCGTGATGGAAATTAATAAAGTGTAATGCCAAAGTAGGGAAAAAGTTGTACCCACAACGCAAAGCCCTACTTTCAATTTGAATAGTAAAACAGTCGAGAATTTACAGTCATGAGGCTTGCAAGTTTCTGTATTTGGTGCTGCTGCATTGTGGCGCTTGCGGATGGTCAACTAAAGCCTATAACGGAAACTGAAGAGGATAATGGGATACTTATTACGATTATTACACAGCTGGATCGAATTACGGTATTCAAGAACTTTATCACGTACTTTGGACGCCAGCGACAGAGCCAAGGATCGTTGCAGCAGACTCTAATGAAAACGTTTCACCGTCCGGTGGTAGTGGCTGGACCCGGAATTGGGAAGCTTAGTGGCATCATTAATGATAAGAACATGATATTGGCGTTCTTTGATGGCGCTCACGATCCCTTGCTTAGAGCGCTTGACCAGTCTTTGACTAACATTAAGGATGTCACTATCATATTTGTGTACAATGCCAGGGATACTTTGTTACCGCAAATTCATATAGAAGATTTCTTAGGTTGGTGCTCGGAAAACTACATTCATAACGTTTTGATGTTTCAAAAGATCAATGATTCCTTCGAAATCTGGACACCTGTAATCAATTCAGTTATGAAGATAAGAAAAGTTTGTCTTAAAAAATTATATGCAGTTCAGAGAGAAGACTATCGCCAAATTGCTAACTCGGAAGAAACCCGATTCTTAGTTGCCTTTTACGTTCGATTAACAGATGCTTTTCTGGTAAGCCTGATTGACAAAATGTATTATCAGAGAGTCTAAAATTCTTTATATTCGCAGTATAAAACACGCAATGGTCAGGTGACATTAGGCGGTCAAATTGGGATTATGTTGCAGGAGCTACTGCGTTATATGAATGGGACGATGGATCTTTTGTCTCTGCCGTATGATGAATTTCAGAAAATTATGAAAGGGGAGTCTGTGGACAATCGTGCTATTAATATTGTGGCCAACCTGGAGCCATTTCCATCTATGGATCCACACTTTCCCTTTTTAATGACAACACGGTTCTGCGTGATTCTGCCTTATAGACGTATACATTCCTTACGGGACTATATGTCGAATTTTGACAGGAATAAGACATTAGGAGCGTTCATGCTATTTTACTTAATCGTGAACGCTGGGATCAAGCGCATTGCCAACCCGCGGCAGCCCCTCGGAGAGTTGCTCTTTGAAACTTTCCGGCTCATAATGTTCCAGTCTACAACGAGCCGGATGTTTCGTCGCCTGAGATTGTCAGAAAAGATTGTCGAAGTCAGCACACTTATCTACAACTATATCACAATCAGCATTTTTGTCAGCGTCTTGACAATGGTTCTTATCACAGGCATGAAGAAGCCCGAAATCGTGGACGATGAAACCTTTTTGGATAGCGGACTCCGAATCATGGCGTATGCCCAGCAGGTGGACATCCTCTTCGATCATATTCCGACGAGTCTCAGTAGTCGTTTGACTGTGGTTGACATAGAGACTTGGCTGAAGCATGTGCACAGCCTAAATGATAGCTACGCCTATGTGATGATGACGCACTGGTGGAGGGGCCTGGGGCTAAAACAAAAACGTCTGGTTCATCCCAAGCTGAGAGTAGGCCCAGAGACATTGTGCGGTGTTCCGCGCTATATGAGGTTCCATGTGCGACCGGGCCTATTTTTTCTGAGATCATTGAAACACTTCTTAAGTCAGGCTTACGAGGCGGGGCTACCGGAGAAATGGAGGCATCAGGGATTTTATCAGGCAGAACAGATGGGACTAATTAGCATAGCACCCTACGAGCCACCTTTGTTACATCCGCTGCCCTTAGAATTCTATAGAGTTTTTTTATGTGCATATGCTCTTGGCATATCAGCGAGTATTGTGGTCTTTGCGCTAGAGCGGATATACTTTAGCTGGACTCGATTCCGCAATAATATTATCATAATTTAGTGCAGCTTTTGGTCAAATTTGATACCTAAATAAATTGCGCACAGCTGTTCAGTTAAATAAAAACTGCAATGCTTAAACTATATCCTAAAAAAGTTGTAGTTCTTTATAATAATAATTTATCTAAGCTTATGAGCAAATCAAATTTGATCTGCTATGTACAACATAGTTTTGTCTATATTTGTCTTATTATTTTTTTTTTTTTAGAGGAACGACTCTTATTAAATTGTTGTTAAAGTTTGTAATTTCTTAGTCGTACACTCATACGGGCGAATGATACTCCCGGGCTCTTAATCACTTGCCCATGTTGCTAGGAGACAAGTGGATGCAGCAGATAATGCACCAGAATTAAAAGAAGCCACTTAACAATTCCCTTACAGATGATAGTCATGCGATTGCAGCTTCCTGCTGTGTCGGGTAACCTTTGTGCTTGATTGCATATTGTAGAAATCAAATCAAAATCATCAAATCAGGAAATTCTTAATCAGGCTTAGAAGCTGACTCGACTAGAATTTCCTTACTATAAAGTGTAAACTGCTGGTTTGTTCTCTTTTGCTTATCTCAAAACATTAATATCAATGACTGTGTAAATTTGATTGAGTAAAGCAGACATTTGTCGTATGTATGCAGAACTGAAAACGCATGGTGAAAATATGTTTAAAAGAATGTATAGTCAAGGTGTGGCTAATAACTATACAAACACGTCGCTTTCAAGCGCTTTGAAATGAATGGAATAATTTCACAGGTGAAATAATTGAGAATTTACAGTCTTGTGGTTTGGCAAAATTTCTGTTGCTGCTGCATTCTAATCCTCTTAGACAGTGAACTAAAATCTGTGGCGAAAACCAAAGAGAATAATCGGATTGTTGCAGAGCTGGATCGACTTAGGTTATATTAGAGACTTAAGTTATATTAAGTTATATTAGAGACTTTGATGTGAATCTCTAGGCACAGACAAGCATAAAGACGTATTTATATAGATAACACAACTTTTCGATATTACAAATAAGACTTTCACATAAACTCCTTTCTAAGATCTATCTTATCTTGATTTCTCCTTTTATTTTCTTTTTTGTTCGCATTAAAGCATCGATAAGTCTTTATTTTATTTCAGCAGGCTGCCATAATGTTCTCTGTGAATGAACTTGTAGCGCCAGACAAAGCTGTGAATTAGATAATTAATTAGCTGGAATTGGAGCCATTCGAGTCTCTGACTTACCCGATTGCAACAAATGCGACCAAGAAGAGCGCCGCGCTGACGAAATTGAAAAGGCCGGGGCAAATAGACAACGAATGCTGATAGATTAGCGTGTACAGCGGTGCAGCGACTATCAAAGGGAAATTATATTATTATTCTCAACTCATTTGTACAGGTGCGCAGCTCATACCAAAAGGTGCAAAAGATTGGAAGACATTTTTGATGGAGAAGATTTTACCTGCAAATGAAATGTTTAATAAGGAATATACAGATTTGGCTTATAGACTCACCCAAATCGGAGGCGGGCACTATATTCGAGACAATGGTGCGGCACATGGGGCCGCCAATGGAACGGAAGATGCCGAAGGCAATCGATAGATACATGTGCCAGGGCAGCATGGCGAAGCCCTTGGTCATATTGCTCAGTATTTCAGAGCCCAACGAGAGCAGCGCCAGCGTGACCACAGACAAGCCAAACACCTTCAAGTAAGCAAATATTTTCACAGCTAAAACAGTGGGCGTCAAAAGTACATACCTTGCGCAGCATTAGGAATCCAATCAGGGCGCCCACCATGGGCACAATCTGGCTGATGGTCTCAAAGAACGTGAACTCGCGCACAGACCAGTGGAACTGTTGCCGCACAAACAGGTACATGACCGTCATGGCACCATCTAAATGGGACAACTCGATGTGATTATAGGAAGCTCGCCCTGTTAAACACATTCATGGAGCTTACCGACTACGAACATTGACATAAACATCGTCAAGGTGACCAGCCAAATGATTTCGCGCGCGTGATGCTCACGTGGCTTGCAGCACGTCTTGAACATCTCCTTAATGTGCGTTAGGCTAAACAGACCCACTTTATGGGACTCCGAATCAGGTTTCGTCTCGGTTTTCTCTGGCTCCACAAGCTTTGGCTCCTTCTTATCGTCCAAATTGATTTCGGTTGTGCAAAGTTCACTCTCAGAGCTCTTCTTATCGTTTTCATTTGTCTTTAGTCCAAAGAGAGCAATATTTTTGTTATCTATCGCCGACTCAGAGTCCTTGATTGCGGGATCCACATCTTTTTCGAGCTCACTCTTTTTATCACCAGCACACACTGTGCTTATCTGCGTATCACAGACAACGTTGGGTAAATCCTTTTCGGCCTTTTCAGCCTCCTCTTTGGCATCCTTTTCGAGGCGTATGTGCAGGCTCTCGGGCAAATAGAAGATGATGAATAAAGTGGCCACAATGAGAATTACTGTTGAGATGCTCTGGGTAATAGACGCACTGGTGGCCTCATACACATAGCTGGACAACAAAGAGCCACTGCTGAGTGCTATGAATACCAGAAACTCAATGGCAATCATTCTATGGGGGGCGAGAAACAAAGAGCTTAAGAACTGTCAAAATGTGCACTGAGAGAAAAATTGAATAATTGAAATGAACTTTGAGGAAAATATAGCAAATGTTTTGAGAAGCGATAAAAATTGTTATGTAATAATATAAAATATAATTCACTACAAATTCACTCTTGAAATTTCCAAAATTTCTCTGAGTGTACGCGCACCTGTAAGGCCTGGTCTTAATATCTGTGATGTCCGAGAGAAAACAAAAGGCGGCCACCGAGAAGACACACATGCCGCCCAGCAGGGAGTGCGGCACTGCAGCTATCGTGTACCACCAGGGATTAATGTCCCGGCTGCTGGATAGCGCACATATGACGGCCGTTATCAAAGCAGAGCCAGCGAAGCCTGCAAGGATATTAGAGGCTTATATTTGACAAATCTTGTGCTTTGCAGTGTGCGCACCAATCATCGAGACGACGAGCAGCGGCTTGCGCCCATAATGATCCGACCAGGAGCCAATGAACAGGCCACAGAAGGCTGGCACAATGCTCTCCATCAGCGTGCGGGTGAGGAACATGTCGGCCACATACGACTGTATCTCCGTCTCGATGGCCTGGAATCCTAATGATATTTGAATAATTCTCTTACGCATGGCTGGATTAGTTTCAGTGCACATACGTGGATCTCGGGGCTGGCATCCTTATCGTCCAGATGGCTGCAGTCGCTGTCATTGTAATGAAAAATTACCTTGCACGTCTGATATATGATCTGATTGCGCATCACAACGCCTGTCAAGCAGAAGTACTTTATAGAGCTAATTATTCAGGTGTGTGAGCTTATGCTTACCTGATAGCATGTGCGCAAAGATGAGCATGACGACAACGGGCTCTATATAGAACATATAGAAGAGATCACGCCATGGCAGACTTCTCAGCTTGTCTACGGCCGCAAATATTGCAACTTTTTCAACCATTGCATTTAGTTGTTATGCACTGTACTCCGACGTAAAAAATATTTCTAGATTCTCGATATTTGCTAGAAAAATATTTTGGTATTTAAATATTCACTCAATCATTTGTCGCAAATTTCATATAATTATTTAAGCTTAGTTTTTTATTTTTCAAATAATAAATTGATCTTGCGGGGTCTATAATTATTTGACCGACACGCTTGTTGCCCGTATCCGATTGCCCTCTAAATTATTCACTGGGCCGACACGAAACCCGCTCGATCGCGTTGACTATTCGAACTGAGCTGGAGCCCGCTACAGTCGGAGCTAATATATAATAAAACTGGGTTTATATCAGTTTTAGGGGAACTTTGCTGGATAAACAGTTGAGCTTGCACGCGAACTCCATGGAAATGATCCGTGATAATGGCTTAAGTAATCAAAAATAATCTAATATTTAGAATCCGAATAACATACAATTTATTTGTAGTTAATTGTTAAACTGTGCGAAAATAACAGCTATTTTAATGTAGAGCTATGGTCTAATCGCCAGACTGCTCTAAGCCATCACATGTTGCCCTCGTAAAGTCAAGCGTGTGTGAACTGATTATAGTGTAGAATTTTTATTTCTGATTCGTATATAACTCTGTTATATATACAAGTCTCTGTTGGAATGCGAACTTGAATAAAAACAACTATTAAATAATTTATTTGGCATGGAAATTCTATTAATATTGAGCATGAATATTTGCAGTGATCTATGAATGATGTATAGCAAATTTTGAATTTCCGGGAGTTACGTTTGTTCGATTTTAATATGTTGCTGTTCGTGACTCTCACTTATGCATAAAAACCAGCAAATTGTCTCTAGATAAATTAACACTTTGATTTAAATCGACGGATAAAGATGAAGCTTTTATTTCAATCACCGCAAATGATCGGAATCCGAGTGGCCGAAAACCAAGTAGAGAAAGACAAAATCGAAGTAGCATCACCAAAAAATATTATTTGCACTGCTACGATAATTGGTAAATTCAGTGTCACAAATGCTAATATCTGATGGGAAGTACTTTGAAGGGGACTTTCAAGAGGAAGTTATTAATGAATAAATAAATAACTATATAATGCGGTTGGATTCAATGAATTATAATTGTTTTCTATTTGAATCGGAGCTCAATACATTGCTACGAGAAGTTGAGAATTATCTGACTCTTCCCTTGCTAAGCTCTGCCTGGAATGATCGTGCCGTTAATTTACAAAAGCTTTGGATGAGCTCATTGCGCAGTTACTTAACTCACGAAAGTTATAAGCAACACGATTCTGTAGCTACTTCACATGCAAAGCTCCGAGAGTAGTTAGACTAAGCTCCAGAGAAGTCTGATCACTCTCAATCTCTCAAAATACTCTTATCTGATTTTATTAATTTATATATAATAGTTTAACTAAACGTATTTCTATATTTATTCATTTATTTTTATCTACGATTTTTTGGTTTTAAAACTGCCTTCAGTTCATTGACTAGCTAGAAAGTGACTACAAACGTCAAAGTGAGCGATTTCAAGTAGAAATGAAGAACTCATTAGCTTCTATTATATTATGCTCTTATCCAAAGTAGGGCGAAGTACTTAAAGCAAAACCCACGCAAAACTTTGACCAGCTGCGACCTGCTCTTCTCTCCTTGAGCTCTTCGTCTCACTATTTTCGGCAGCTGTTGCATTGCATTTGGGCGCATTCTAAAGCGACGCCAACCGCAGCTGCCACGCCCCCCAGCTCGCTAAAGGTGCTGCATAAAATATGCGAAAGGAGCCTAAAGAGCTATTTCCAAGCTGCTTTAATTTGCACTTGTGCTGCGGCCGAGGGAGCCAAAGCCACAGCATTTTTGTATACATTTTCGAGCTCTTTTATTTTGGGGTTTTTGGGGTTTGGATTGTGTGGCGTCAATGAAGATATTAAGCGCCGCTCTTTGCGGTTTCAATAAACGGTTCTGCATGGCTGCCCTAATTGCCCGCTCGTGTCACAACTGACTGCATATTGCGTATACGCAGTGTGTTCGGCTCCATATTTGTTGACATGGCAATTTGTAAAGTTTTCCGCACAATTTTCTGCACATTGTGTGGCCGCCTAATGAAAGGGGCCAGCTCTTGTCGGCATTTAGGCAGCAACGAAAGCGTGCTGCAGCTGTGTGAAAAGAAGTTCATGCAACTATTGTCTCTCCACTTACTTGCAACATGCACTGCGAATGTTTGGGGCAAATGTTTTGCGTTTTGCACTCGGCTTTTGTGCGCTGCCTAAACAAAAGGCATACAAACTGAAAGCATTCAGCGGCACGAGAGAACTGCACAGGTGGAGAGTGCAGAGGACGGCAGCAATCAACTGCGCAATACGCTGTTAGTTAGTGGGGAACAATTCAAGATGCCTCCATTAAGAGAGGACCAGGAATATAAATAGAAATTTGTCTGTATGTTTATTACATTTGTGCTTTGTATGCATTGCACCCAGTGGAAATGGGCTAACAGGGTTTATTGGTTCTGTAAAAAATGTATGTGACAGGCAGCAGGAGGCGTGGCAGGCAGACATTAATATATAATAATAATAAAATTATAAATAAAATTATAATTATTCATCTGTCTGCTTATCATTCTGTCTGTCCGTCCAATAATTATATATAAAAAATTTATTTTTATTTTGGAAACCGGCTTCACTTTTCTTTAAATTCTTTAAATTTATGTGAAAAGCTTGACATTTTAACCAAGCTGACAAATATTTCTATAGAATATGTAGATCAAATGCTGAAAATTGCATTGATGCGTGCCTTGTCTATTCAAAGACTTGATTCAAGCTTTGGTGTCGTTCAGGGTATCTCCTAGTCGGTCAACCCCTACTAGACCTTTCTTACTTGCTTTTTTTTTTTCAACAAATGTATATACAAATGGTATACGCCCTGCCACTTGGCTTGCAGAGTATGCAAATAAAGAAAAAATACTTGTGGAAGCAGTAAAACATAAAAGGTCAAGACGCCGTCGCATCAAGTGTCGGCAGGAGCGGGCAAAAAAGCAATTTCTTAAGGCCAGCACGTGCCTAAATTCATTTTTTCGCTGTCCTTAATTATTTCGAAATGAAACGACCAGAAGGGCCCCGAGCACAAAAAGTGGCCAACAATTGGACAACTCTTGGCCAGATACCTGCCCAACAATTTAACTGGAATTCCCTGTACCAGTTCCAGTTGCTGTTCCTTGAAGTGCTTTATGTATGTCATTTGCATTTTCATCCAGTTGCCCGGCTTTGTGCGGCTTGAATGGACCAGCATGAAATGCTGCTATAAATTTCAGATAGAACAGATACGAATATATTAAAGCTAATCATATTATACGTCTCTTGAATAGACTCCATTGTACTATATGCTCTCAGTCTTTCATTAATTTCCAGCTAATTCATTTCTCCATGCACTTGATGAATTGAAGCCGTTTTGTAGGCCCGTCGGCGCGAATTTTAATTTGGGTATTGTCTTTGCGCAAATTATAAACAATTAAGAGCCCCTTTTTGAAGAGGGTTTGCGTCGAGTACTTTGCAATTAGGCAGCGGGCATTAGCGAGTGGGAAAGTTTTTAAGCCGCTTTGAGCCGCTGCAGCTGCTTCCCGCCCGTTTTATGAAATTACGAATTTCAATTCAGCAACCTTTGAATCAATGCCCGCCTTTCTTTTTTTAATTGGCTCCAGCTCGTGGGCGAGGGCGCACTGGCCAGCAGGTTCTTTTTAACCAAGTCCGCTAATTGTGCGGCCAGTAAGCTCCACAACTGACAGCCTCAAATTGGCAGCTGCATTTTGTGGCCGCCTCTAATTGCATGAACTGGGCTTTTATCTATTGCAGAATGTGCACGGATTTTAATTGGGTATTATTTTATATTTTATAACTAATGCAAGTTCAATTCAATTTCAATTTATTTTTAAGCTCATATTGGGCACTAAGCCCTTGGTGGCTTAACATTTGATGCTGAATAATGTGTTTTTTTGGCTGGAACTAGTATGAATAGCTCGCTGTGCTGTGGATTACGGCGCGACATGTTGAGTGATTTGAAATTAAAGCAGCAATATGTGAGAAGAGGAGTGAATTTGATGAAAAATGTGTGATAGAGTCAGATGGCGAATAAGTAAAAAAGAAGTAATGTTTTTAAAGAACGAATATTAGAACAAATGAAACAAGAATTGAAAACTGTTCTATTATAAACTCACTCAAAAGTTTTTATATGTGAGCGGCCTTACTCTTGATTCTTTCTTAAAAACTCTTGTAGTGTCATCATTTATCGCTTTCTGCAACTTGAATCTACTCTAGGCCTTTGTCTCATTTGCTGCAGCGAAACAACTATAATACTTAGCCTAGTTTTCTATCAGAATACTGTTAGACTGTATTGATGGCAATCTAAGCAGACTAGTAGAAAGATTTCCATTGGCATGCTATACCAGATTCTTTAACAGACGTTTCGAACGCCGTCGACTCAATACCTTCTACATTTTAACATTTCTATATTCATAAGACTATCCAATTACATTTTTGTATATGTCGTAACGTTAATATAACATGACGTGATACTGTGAATGAGTCTGTTTGCTGCTGTTGCAGTAGTTTTGGTGCGAAGGTGAGAGTCGTTTGGGATTTCTGATCCGAATGAGTTTGCGCTTCTCAGTTCTGGCTGGTAACCTCAAACTGTCACTCCATGAGAGTGAGAGTTCACTGTGACTGAGGGTAGATCCAGGAGTTGCTGATTGAGTGTGAGATTGCTAAATGTGCTTTTCAGAGGGGGTTGTTATGGTTGGGAGTAGACAAAGACAAGCGACTAGCAAAAAGTGTGCATCATTCTAAAGGAGAGCATATATGGAATAGGGAAGAGGGAAGATGAGAGAGGGAATATTGAATAAGGAATATAGAGAATTCGTTCTTGGGCGCTGTTGTAGAAGTATAAGATAAAATATTCAATATATTTATATACCTAAGTTATTTTAAGAATGAATTACTTAATTTTAAATAGATGTCCAATCAATAACTAAAAGCTGAGTATGCTATATCAAGCCTATCGGCATTTTCATAAAAGAAAATAGAAATATGCAACTGAATCAACCAAGCCGATATTAAGCATTTATATAGTTTTGCCTATAATTCTCAATCAGCTTGCCTGATCAAGAATTTATATAGTTGTGTCTATAACACGTAGCCCATTATATCATTTTACAGCTTCAATTATGCCCAATAAAAATGCGATTTATTATTATTTTTCATTACCTTTTTATAGCCATTTGGAGCTTAAATACTTTTCCGAATCTGCTGCCTGTTACGCACACATTCGCACGGCTTTACGATCTACCGAATTTAATGTCGCTTGAGCTCAAACAAAGTAATGCCAGAGGAGTCTGCAGCTGTTCGCGTACCTCGTTTTGTTTTTCCTGACAAATTTCCGCTCATTTAATAAATTGCTTATGAACGCTTCTACAAATTTTTGGCACAGTGCACACGCAGCCAGTTACACGCGCAAGTCGAATTACTCACAGCAAATGTAGTGGCAGCATATATGCGAATATAATAAATATACTCATGCACAGTTATGTGTTTATATAAATAAATGTTTGCTCTGTGGCGTGTTAAATTAATGAACTTTTGTTGTGAACATGTTCTGCTTTGATTACGCCCAATCTGTCTGAACTGAACAAAACGCCATCTGTTGGCTGTTTGCTGGCTTGAAGGAAAAGTTGACTGTGGGTGTAATGATTTTGTGTTATGTTTGGGCATATATTATATATCTTATCTATATATCAACTATTTCTAGACGTGTTCACTCTATTAACTCGTCTGCAGTCAGAGCAATTCGTCAGTTATTCATGATTTCTGCCAAAGATATATGCAAAAGCCAAATAAAGAGAATCTGAAATATGAAGAAGAGAATATTAAATTATATATATATACTATATTCTATAGATGATAGATATAGTCTATATTAAAAGCTCATAGAACATTAAGCCATAGCTGTCAATGGACTGCAACTAATTCACATAATTTCCGCCTTAGCTCTGCAGTCTGCGTCGCTGCTGCATTTGGGTTTGCATGCTCTGCTGCCATTTGACTATTGGCATGGAAACCGACGGCTTGGGGTTCGTAACAAGAAAACTCATAAGTATTTATGTGTATAACATTTATGCAGTTCACTGACTCCGCAATGCGTCTCAAATTGCGATAAGTCGCACGTATTTGTTTTGCATTTACATATGCGAGCAATTTGCTCGTGGATATTCCTCTTATTCCAGCTCTGCTTCTGCTTCTTCGGATTTTTCATCTTCATCTTCATCTTCTTTTCGGCAGCTTAAAAAAGTTTTCATAATCATAACTCTGTCGCATTTTCCATTGTCTGGCATCTCACGCAGCGTTCAATTTCGCCAGCACGTGAAAGCACTTACTGAGTGAGTGTGCCAGAGTGTGTGTGTGTGGGTGTGTGTGAACGTGTGTGAGTGCTTGAGATGAAAAGAAACGGGCGAATGGAAAACCAATACATATTTATGAGTTCATGTTGTGGACGCACTTACAAAACGAATGCTTACACCTTCTGCCTGGGGCGAGCTGTTGTCAGGCTTACTTCTTGCTGGATTGCAGCGCATAAACAGCAATCGAGTGTGATGGAGGGGGTGACTCGTGGCAATATGTGCGATATTTGTTTTATTCGATTTTTAAAAGTCTTAGACAGTAATCCCCGTACATATATTATTTTATTTATTTCTTTTGCAGCATTGTTTTTTATTCCACTTTTTTTTTGGGTTCAAAAATCAAGAAACAAAAGCAATTCGTGCTGCAATAAACAGGTGCTCGCCGCCTCGTGGTAAAATAAAAATTTTAAATGCCGCGCGCTGTAAAGTATGCTACGATTTTTCGCTGGCTGTAAGCGGCTTACGAGCTCAGCCGCAAGTGCAATTTGCAGCAGCAGCAACTGAATGGCATTCGCACTCGCCGCAAACGGGATCAGCCAGTAACTAGTGCAGTTAATTTTGAGTGGCATTAAAGTGCCATCAGCAGCCAACTTCAAACAGAATGCAACGAAAATGCAACAAAATTTCCTTAAACTGCAAATTTAACTCGGCCGAAAACTTAAAGATGTCCGAGTGCCAGCTGAACAGGTGCTCAGCAAATGGCAGCTGCAAACTGCAAGTTGCTCGGCATTTGCAACAAGAGTCAATGTCAGTAGATTTTATTGCATCAAGTGAGCTGCAGTCAAAAGGAAGTCGAAGCACATTGCAAATTGCATTTTGTACGCCTCAGCTGGATGCTTCGACCTATGCTTCGGCTTTTCTCTCTGCTTCGCCTGCTCTGTCTCTGAATGCAAAGTTTCTAGTGCTTCAATGTTTAGATTGATTGCAATTGAAATGCATAGCTGAGTGTGTGTGTGGGTGAGTGTGTGTGTGTGTGTGGGTGAGTGTGTGTGTGGGTGAGTATGTGACGAAGTGTGTGGGTGCAAAAAATCAATTAATTTTAACTGTGAATTGGTTGTGTCAAGTGGTTGAGCTGCGCATATCGATTGATTTGAGTGCTATCTATGTGTCTCTATATGCTGTAACCAAAAATTGGGTCAGCAGCGGGTGCACTCACATGAGGCCTAACTATGTAACGGGCTCAAGGTGAGGCTGATTCAATAGGATATTTAAGAGTACAGAGCTTTGACTTATTATCCCTTCAGATATTTAGTATATAGAAAGACAATATTAGCCTAAAGCTTTGGCTCATAAAATATTGTAGGCTGCAAAATTAAATTTTTATTTATATATATAACAATAGACGGGCAAATACCTGGTACTGCTCATTAATTGTTCACAGTTCTTGAAACAACAATAATTTTGAAGCTTTCGTATTCTATGATTGAGTTACAAAGGCAACTCTCTTTTCCATAAATTCTTACCTGACTACAGGGTATCTGTTATTTGTCACCCTTATATTCATTCATACCTCACTACAGGGTATCTGTTGGTTCTCATTCAAATATTTATTTATACCTGACTACAGGATATCCTTTATCTCTTACTCTTATATATTTATTCACACCTGATTAAAGGGTATATATTCCCTCTCACTCTCATATTCACACACACTCAACTACAGGGTATCTATTATACATCTCCCTCTCCGTAGCACACTCTCCACACTGGCGTTCGCTCTGACTGCCGCTCCCGCTTGGCACATGCTCTGCACACTCGACTTAATTGCAAGTGAGCCGAATAATGCGAATGTTGTCGGAGTAACAACAACAGCAACAACAACAGGCGACGGCAAATTGCTGCAGGCCCCGTTTCAGTAATTCAATAGGCATTCATTTTTGCATTTCAAATGACAAATATGGTCCCGGCTTATCCCCAGTGCTGTAACGGAAAACCGCTTTGATATCAAACAGGCCACTAACAAGCCCGAAAGTTGGCTGGGCTCAGGCTGCGTCTCGTTTGTCAGCCCAAGAGCGCAATTTGATACAAGGGCTCAAGTCTTTAGCTCTGGCCCTAATCAATGCAAAGTGAATGGCAAGAGCCAAAAAGGTTGACTTCGCCTTTAGATATATTAAATATATTTATATGTATCTACGCATAAAAGATATATTGTAATGGGATCCACAAATATGGTCACAATCTGTTCGAACTTTCGACTCGGCTGCATATTAAAGGATGCGCAGTTAAGAATGCCTTTTCACAATGTCATTCGTGTGCTGTATACACCGAAATGTAAATAAACAAATGAGCCTTTTGCCTGGCACAGGAGCCCAGGATTCGAAATCCTTTTCGCATTTGCATAACATATTAAATATGCAGGACACAGCCAGACACACAGATTTCCTTACGACAATCAAATGACCTATGTGAGCTCCGCAGTCAGCACAAAACTCTGCTACAAAATGCCAACATTAAACACAATCGGTGGGAGTGGGTTGAGTGGTGCAGTGGTGTGGGCACTGAAAGCCAAGCGGCTAGGCAGCTTATCGCTTTGTCGCTTCAGGTATGCGAACTTGCAGCCTTTTGTTTCGTGACAAACGACCAATAGAAATCTATTTCGATGGCACTGCAAAATCATTTATCATTAGTTCAATTTGAGACTGAGACAACTAGCATATGCTGAGTGTGTGTGTGTGCGTGCATGTGTGTAAGTGTGTATGTGTATATGAATATGTATGCTACTTCAAGCATTTGAAATTGTTTGCCATAAAATTAAATCATTTCAATTTGATTGCGACAGACTCTGGGCGCACAGTTTGATATGTATCTTGAGACCGAATAACAGCTCAGATTTGATTATCAAAAACGTATTTCTTGGGCTGTAAAAGGGAAAAATATTCAAGGTGCATAAACGAATTGAACGAGATATTAAGTTTACTCATAAATACTTTAATTTGGGCTACATAAAAATATGAAATATTTATAACTTATATTTTATAGTAAGTTATATATTGTACACCTCACTGCCTATACAGGCAGTTCGTCTCAAACCGAAGCTTGGTGACTTTAGCAAGAATTTAAGCACTTTCAATAACATAAACAATTCAGCTCAAGTTCCTCCAATGCTAAATAGCATGAGCACGCTTAATTAGCTTCTTCAATTAATGTCCATAAACCAATCAGAAGCCTTTGTAAACATCAATCCGCATAAGTCAGACAGAAGTCATAAGTCATAAACTTACAGCCAACGATTGATAATCAAATCTTCACTTAAAATCAATTTTTTTTATTTTTAAATTTTAATATATTTTTATATATAAATAATAATAAATAATAAATATTCATTTTATTTTATTAATTTATTTTCATCACATTTCACATGATAAACAGTTTTTCATATTCTCTTTTATCTCGTGCCCCGTCACAATATTAATCGGCCCACGCGCCCATCGCTAAGCGCTGCCCATGACTGGCAAATAATTTGAATTTGTCCCTTTTAGGCTGACTTAATCATTATTCTAATTAGATATTCCGTGTGTTTCGCTATGCAGCTTCACTCCGAACCCATTTACTATTTGGCGGAATTTCAGCGAAACATCATTATCCTCTGGGAAAATACGGAATGCTAAACATGTATCATTCGCCGTTCAGCGAGTGTCTAATTAGCAGCTGGGGAACTGACCTGCAATCAACGCAATTCAGCAGGCCATTTAATGAAATGTGATAACAATTCGATTTGAATACTGCGAAACGCTCCACTGTTGACAGTTTTATGGAGTGACAAGTGCCCAATCAGCACATCAAACGTTACGTAAACTGTCGAACGAATGTCATGGGCGTATTGATCCGCGAAATGGAATAGAGAAATGCATGGGCAAAGTCTGCTGAAAGTTTAAGCTATTGAATGTTTCAACTGGTTTATTATATATTTAATTTATTCTTAGGTTTCACTTTTAAGTATCTTTTAGATACTTTTTCTCTAAAAGCTATTTAGACTAAATTGCCTCTAAAATTTCTTAATAGCAAATAAACCTTGTTTAAAAAACACCTTTAAAAACCTTATAAATAACTTCTTTAAGTATCGTATAAAATATAAATACACTCAAATGTAAATTCCTACAATAAAAGCTTTTAAATGACTCGTGAATAAAACTGGCTTAAGAGTTGAGCTTTATTCTCTCGGAATATATTTGTTTACCTGGCAAGCAGTTCTCATTTACATTTACATATTAATTGGTATTCCGTGATAGTTTGTCAGCATTTTGTTGATTTATTTAGCAAGGTAAAAAGCCAAAGAGAAACGTTGCCACATTAAATTAAAAGCCAATTTCTTGCTGCTCCAAGCGTAAAACAAATAGCGAAGAATGAAATATAATAACTTCGCAAGAGTAAGCGACTGCGAGATGCCCTGTAGACCAATCGATTATAATATTAATTAACTCTTAGTTAGGGTCTGTCTGCTCTGATTAAAATCAATTTAAGCAGACGTGGCCAATAAAATCCCCCATCCTAAATGGATATACCCCTTGTGACGCGCCTTCTGCGCACTGGGCATAATAAATTATCGACTGAATTATTGATGCGGCTCAGTGAGATGTGCAAATGATGTTGTCAAAGCGAACGTTTGGGAGACATTTTCCCCAGTCGACTTTTCTTCTTCTTCTTCTTCTGCTTTTTTTTATGCCAATCATTTGCTTTTCACGCGCTTTTCACGCAACATTTAATGTTTGCTGCAGACTTCCCATTCACAAAGGAATAAAGGACGAATAAAATGAATGAAAATAAATATAAAATGCCAAATGCCAGGCGACAGCGCAAGGTGACAGATTTGTGCAGCGTAACCTTTGGCCTCCGACTGGGCGGGGGCGGCGGGGCGTTGGGGCGCTAGGCGTGGCAGCTGTGGTAATTGAGTATTGACCAAACAGCTGAGCCAACGCTTTCGTGACCTGCGACAATTGCGCTCTATTTGTATAAAAATAACTCTGTGAGAGAGAGAGAGAGCAAGTAAAAGAGAGAGAGAGGGAGAGAGAGAGAGAGAGAGAGAGAGAGCGACAGCTCTGGGGCGAGTTGTTGCTATAAAGTGCTAATAGGCAATTAAATGTAGTTGGCCCCCAGTGGGCGTGGCAAAGCGGTTATGCCGATCACGTATGCAAAGCTGCCCGCAAATCCAAGCTGAGCCTGTGTGTGTGTGTGTGGGTGTGCGTGGGTGTGTTTGTATGTGCAGAGTGCAATCAGTTCGAGTGTTCAATGTTTCCGTTTTCATTTCCGCTTCCGTTTCCTTTTCCGTTTCGAGCTTTGCGAGCCACCTGCATTGTACGGCGTTTGCATATTGCGTCTTTTGTATTGTCCTGTCATCTGCATTGTCAGCAGAATTCAGTGTGGTGTGTGGGCGTGGCATGCAAGTGACGCCAAGGACAATTGGAAACGAATTGGTTTTGCATTGTGCAGCGTGGCCAACCGCAAATGCCACTCGGCCAGCGGCTAGCCAGCATTCATATCAGCAATTGCAGATGTAGGTGCTTTGCCTGCGGCTTGATTCAAGCTGCTCCAACCGCAGCTCACAGGCGATGCGAAATGAATTCTGGCTGCTTTGGCACAAAAGTTGACTACAAAATCAATATTTACTTCCCGCCGCTGTTGTGGCTGATGTGGCCTGCAGTGAAATTAGCAGGCAACTGAACTGAAATGAACTTCGCTCGCGCTCGCTCAAGCAGCAGCGCCTCAGCTGCAGTTGGCTCCCAACATATTTTACTACAAGCAGCCACAAGCTGAGAGTACGCAAAAAATTGTAGTCCAACTTGCTGTGGTTCTTGCAGACAAAAACAAACAAAGTAAGCGAGAAGGAGAAAGGCAACAGCAGGCAGATTGGCATGCATGGCGTATACATAATATGCGCAAATTAAGTACACGAATAGTAGAAAAACATGTCGGAATGCAGCAGACTCGAGAGCACTTGACTGGCAGATACTTTGTACAGCAGGCTCTGCTCTGATAACCCGAAAAATATGTAGATTCATACTAAAGTAGGTAGCTCTATTGATAGCAAGTCCTCCACCAAGGCAACTCATTCAGGTATCTGGCCCTGCTTTAACGTAAACAAAAGGATTTTCGAATAGCCTCTGTATGTGAGCCTTTCCACATGCACCCAATTCGGCATTTCCAGGGCATTGAGGCAAAACAAAATTGAGTGCCAAGCAGGAAACTGTTGCGAATGCTTGTCAAGTCGCATGCCAAAGCATTTTGTGTTTTTGTGTGTCTCTGCTCTGGGCGAGGTCTAGCTGCCATTGTCCCGAAGTCAAGAGCAAGACGAAAAGAGTGCTCGAAAATTAATGAACCAACTGTTGTACATTTTGGTATGTGCCGAGCACAGTGCATAAAAGGGATTGACATTCGCAACTTCTGCCTGCCAGGAGAAAGTTTTCGTGCCACTCGCCATTAGGATGCTAAATGAGCCAAGCAAGCTCGAAATGTTGCAGCTTAATATTTATCGGAAGACGAGAGTTTAGTTCGAAAGAAGGAAGCAATTCGTAATTAAGTTTTAATATATTTATTATTTACTTACGGACAAAAATAGGGAAATTACGAAATTTGTGATGCATAAGTTAAGATATGGACGCCTATTAAAACGGTAAACTTGGGTTGTTAGCGGTACATTTATGGAAGTTTTTTATTAGATTGTATAAATAATCCTTTGAAAGTCTGTATAATTTAAAGAAATACGAATAAAATGCAAAGGAATACGATTAAAATGCAGTCCACGCAAAAGAATTCCAGAAATAGGATTTAATATATTTAATTTATAAATGGGGTTTCAAATTGAAGATAAATCCCAAATTTATAAAAATTTGTATATAAACAAAAAATAGTATAATAATAATTAAAATATTATGAAGAGTAACAAAGCATGAATGGGTTTTCAAATCACAGATAAACTAAAAATTTATAAGAATTTCTATTAAGAGATTAGGTTAAAATAATAATAATATTATGAAAAGTAATAAAGCATTTTCCTCTCTAGTAAAAAAAAAAATGTAAAAATTCAAGAGAAATAGATAAAAGAGATGAAGAGATAGATTGTAAATGCATTAAAATTCTCAGTCTAAAGCAATAAAGCCCTTGGCTCATTAAGATTACGGGAACTAGTTTCCAGAGAACTAATTTCGAAAGTTTATTTAAAACAACATTTCGAATTAGTTAAATAGTTAAACATTTTATAATTTTAAATTATTCATTTAACTTAACTTCGTTGCCATGGCGCATAAGCCGTGCCCCTTGATCCCCACGCTGCTGCGCATGCCACAAAAATTCTATTTCGTGCTTAAATATGAAAAACTTTACCCGCAGCAGACTATGCGTGCTACGTGCAGCACAAAGTCATGTGTGTGTGTGCTCATGCATATGTGATGTGCGCTGTGTGTTTGCTATGTGTGTGCTCTGGCATGTTTGCCATATTGACCCACGAAGCCATGTGCAGATTGTATGCTGCAATAAATTTGCAAATAGTCCAACATTTTTATTAAGTAATTGCTGTGAGCGCCATGTTGACAATCAACCGATTTCCCAGCTCTGAGCTCGACTGGCCCCCCCAAAAAAAAAAATGTGGCCAATTTGTCCTAATGAGTTCCCGCTCGGACAGCGCCACGCCCTGAAGTAAATTACGAATGCCGTTGCCAGGAGCTGCACTGCGTTTGTCTTTCATTACGAGAGCTGTGCAACCTGTCCAATTAGCATAGTTCGCTGTATGCTATAATTAGTCAGCGGCAGAGGTGGGAATGGGGGGCAGCTAATGAATGCAGCATTCCATATCTATTAAATCAACGTGGCAAGCATCTGCACTGCAAGGCAACAAAACAACCTTTCGACATTTTCTCTCATTTTGCATGAGTTCATGCGGCGTCATTTCATTTTCATTTCAATGTATTTAAATGCTCGTGAAATTCAAGGCAAGCAAGTGATAAAAGCTCCTTAAACACACAATCACACACACACTCACACACATGCACTCACGCCCAGCATAAAATGTACTTGTAATGCTGGAACATAAAAAATGCATCAGCTGCTTGTTGCTGCCATTCGAAGCTTGCTGCGGTCCGCTGCAGCCAAAGTTCGACAAGAGCAAGTGGCGCGACCGCGAAGACTTTGTGTTTGCTCAAATATATATGTATTTATGCACATATATGTAACTTTTGTATATTTATGCATAAATCTTTAAGTCTGTTTGAATTAGGCACAGTTGGGGGCGTTGAGAATGGTAGCATTAAAAGGAAGAAAAAATATCAAAAATTCATTTTTCAGACACAAACAATACCATAAAGTACTTAAGAGTCAAGAATTTGTACATCAAAGGAAAAATAGGCTTAAAAGGCAAACGTATTTATTTTCAAGCAAAGAAAAAAAAGATATAGAAAACGCAGTAATTAGATAAAATATATATAGACACATTCACATAGATGCATATACATATATTAAGAGGCAAAATTATCTTTAGAGTGCAGAATCCCTAAAATATGTAAAGACAAATGAAGCCAGAGCAAAATTAAAGAGATAAAAGATAGAAAAATCCTCTATAAGATACTTTTATAAATGAAAGAGACAAGTTAACAAAGCATCAATATTGCCAGCTATAGATACAAAAGTAAAGATACAAAAGTATCTTTAATTTGCATAATAATAAAACAAAAGTTAAGATACAAAAGTATCTTTAAATTGCATAAGTTATAAAGTAAAAAGTTAAGATACAAAAGTATCTTTAAATTGCATAAATAATAAAGTAAAATGTTAAGATACAAAAAGTATCTTTAAATTGCATAAGTAATAAAAGCAATAGTATTAATGAAATAATAAAAGAGAGAGAAGTATCTTTGAGATGCTATTGCAATTACGAGCTAGCCAAGAAATAATGCAGCTTATTAATTATAATATAAAGATAGATACATGTATTAAAAAAAAGATACAAAAGTTCTTCAGTATCCGTAAAATACAAAATGAAATATGAAACAACAATAAACTTAAAGAAATAATAAAAGCCAGAGAAGTATCTCTGAGATACTACCGTAGCTCAAAGATACACGAGTTCACAGAGCAACAACTTTGCTTGTTAACTCTGCTTGAGCCCTGCACTGGCGGCGATGCGCCATTTTCGCATTATTTTCTATAATTGGGGCTTAATGACATTTCAAAAGGCTTTCCGTAACCTTGTACAAACAATTATGCAATAATGCTACGCCTGACAAGCACTTTTGAGCTCCGGCGTCAAGCAGCCCTTTTCGTTGTTCTTTGCGGCAATTAAGGCCCCTGCCTTATTGCCAGATATAGCGCGTGTCGCCTGCGGTCGCTCGCTCCTCGACGGTTGTTTAAAATTCAAAAATGTATCCAGTTGACCAGGGTGGCGTATGCGTAATGCCATGTATACTGTAAAGAATCATTGATATTTAATTGGCCATCAGCAGCGATAAAACTGGTAAAGCAAATGTATATTATATGCCGCATGCGACGGCAAGACAAGACATTAAGCATACGCCATGTGGGCCGAGTAGTGGGGGGGTGAAGCTGAGCAAACGGCATGCAGAACAAGCAAAATAACAACGTCGTAAAGCAGCATCACGTAGGCCAAAAAGGGGCAAATGACAAGGTACAGTAGCCTCTGACTATGAGGGAACTTTAAAATGGATTTATTACGCAGCAAGTAAAATTGTCTTCAGAGTTTGCCCCCGAAGACTAAGCGATTTATTTCGATTCATTTACTCAACTTTCTTCAACTTGCATATCTAATAGCTATATATATTTCTCTATAGCCAACGCCATTTATTAAATGCTTAACTGTACTTGGAGTGGGGCTAGTCCGAAGTTCTGTGCTCCGTAGGCTCATCAAATTGTAAATCTGTGCACGTGACCGCACGTTTGAATCTTTAGTCGCTCGTTTTTCCAATTTTGCCGTCGTTAAACAAGCTACAAAATGCATGTGCAGCCATCAAAGTTGAATCGAAACTCGAAGTCAGTCAAAGTCTGGTTCTTATTTAGCCATTACGCAGCCAGGCTGACAGCCAGCCAGCCAACCAGCCAACCAGCCAGCCAGTCAACCATCCGGACACGGATTAGACTTATCAAGCATCAACTGCAGCACATCCGAAGTGGAATTCACTGTCTGAGACTAAGTGCTTTTTCATTAGAAATGTTTCCCATGCATTATCAGAGCATTGTCTCCCACTGTCGCCCTCTCTCTCACTCCCTCTCTGTCCCTTTCCAACTGTGCGCGAAAGTTTCTGTCTTATGAAAGCTTTGTTTCCCCACAGCGGAACACAACACAAAACGAATTTATAATTGAAAAGTTTCCCATTTTTGCAGATGTGAGTGAAATTAATTAGATTTCAAGGATAACAAGAGTCTATTCGCTTAACTTGACAGAGATGCGCTCCCTAGGTGAGTTGCGATGGACAAGTTAAATGAAATTCCTGATTTAAATGCAAGCCAAAGCCGGCCATAAATCAAAGCTGGCATTCAAGTCTATGCAAATGTTGCGGCTGCACTTGTTACACAGAGGCTAATCCAGTTAAGACTTTATGCAAACAGCATCATATGTCACTAACTGAGTCAAGTTCCCCTCGCTCTCTGCCCATATCACTTTTTCAAATGAAATTAGATGCTGTCGTTGGCAGGAGCCCGAGTCGACAGACGCTTTAATTAAATTAAACTGTAAAAGTTGGCACAACTCTGTCGAAACACACACACACACGCACACCCACGGACTGGCCACATGTGTGCTTTCGTGCCACCTATGGCGCCTCCTGTGACGGCGGTCCTGCCGCTGCTCCTGCTGTTGCTGCCGCTACTGCTGCTGCTCCTATGTCAAAGTTCGCGTTGCGTGTGCGTAAATAATGCCTGTTGCCAAACGAATTGCGTGAAACTAAAGCAGCTAAAAATGTATAAGCCCATATGAGCATAATCCGCTGCATATACAGGGTGACGCCGAGTCAACAAAAACTCAATTTCATATGCCAGCTGATGCTGTCTGAGCTGCTGCTGGCTGTTTGCATTGGCTTAAATGCAGTTAAATAAAGATTTTTAAAGAAGAGAAGAGATATGGAGGAAAATTTAAATATTTAACTATAGATAGATAGATAGAGAGAGAGAGAGAGAGAGAAACAGAGAGAGAGAGAGAAACAGAGAGAGAGAGAGGGAGGGAGGGAGGGAAGATATAGAAATAGAATTAAAGAAGATATACATAGAAAGAGACAGAGAGAGGAAGAGAGACACACAGAGAAAGAAAGAGAGAAAAAGAGGGAAGAGATAGTCAGATATAGGGGAAGATATAGACAGGATAGTTAGGGGCATTGAAAGGGGAGGATTAGAGGTAGAGATATATATAGCGATAGAGAGTCGTAGAGAGACTTAGAGAAACATAGACAGATACATAGGGACATAGAGAGACTTAGAGAGACAGAGAGAGATAGATAAAATTAGATAGAGATAGAGAGAGAGAGAGAGAAAAAGAGATTGAGTGAAAGAAAGATGAGAAGAGAGAAGAAGAGACATAGACATAGACATGGAGTCTCTATCTCAGTCTCCCTCTTCCTTGTGTTTCTCTCGCTATCGCCCTCTTTCTATGTATTTCTTTCTCTCTATGTCTCTCTTTCTCTCTTCTAATCTCTCTCTGTCTATATATGTATATAGACTCTACGATAATTTTTAGTATCTGTTTCATTCAGATATCAAATTTGTATTCCACTATGCCAAACCTAAGTTTAAGGTTACCTAAACAAGATAAGAAGCCACATCTAAAATAACAAGCTTCACTCCCTAAACCTCAGATTCCTGAACTTCCAAATCATCTACGTCAAATACATAAATCTTAACTAAGCATCCACAGCTTCTCTTCAAACTGTTTTCCAAGTGACTCGCATGCTCATCTCCGTCAACTGCTCCGTGTCTATCAAGACTACCCCTAATGTATTTTCCTCGCAACATCAACAAATTTAAATAATCAAGATATGTGTGAATGCTGTCGGAGCTGCAGGCCAGCTAACCGTGAGCTGTGGCATATGCCACGCCGTAACCCCCTGTATGTGTCGTATATGTATTAAAAATTTAGACAGGCAGCTGCTAAGGCCATCAAGCAGGCCCGATGCCTAATTTCATTAAATTCCAGAAACCTGTTGTCTTAAACAACGAAATAAAATGGGAAAAAACAAGTGAGGCTAAAGCGGTGCCAGCGAAAGAATTCAATTTAAGTCAGCCGCAGGGTGGGATGTTTTGCTTTGCTGCAATTGACGGGCGCTGGTGGGGGGCACGGGGCACGGAGCGGATTGGCAGTGGGGCAAATGAAAATTGTGGCTGGTGACGTGCGGTTAACAGCGAAAAACCAACTGAGTGGATACAAGCAAATGAGGTAAAGGTGTGAGTGGGAGCGAGTGAGTGTGATTGTGTGTGTGTGTGTATGTGTGTGTGTCTGTTTTGACAAGAGAAGAGAGCGCATACATATGCGCATATTTTGTTATCCATTTGGTCCATAACATCTTAATGGCAGACGCGACATGTAAGTGCTTAAAAAGTCAACGCAACTTTTCCAATTTTTATTGAGCAAACATTAAGCGAGTGCGTATGTGTGTGTGTGTGTATCTGTGTGTGTACTTAATATAAATATAAATGGCGTGTGCGTGCGAGTCGTTCAAAAGCGCTTAAATATCGATATGGATCATTGCCTGCCAATGACAGTTGAATTTGTGCCAACTTTTTGGCAACAATGCCTCCCTTTCCCCCCGCGCTTCTCTGCATTTCTTTACATTCTTTTTTTCTGCTTGCGTACAGCCAGCTCTCGTACCTCTAACTTATCGCAGTGAAAGTCAACCCTAATCACATTTACCCCCGACATCCAGCACAGCTTTTAACCTTGTCAAGCCTCGGCTAGCCCAGGCATTGCAACAATGCAGCAATGTGGAAGTCGATGTCGACGTCGACGTCGATGCTGGCGTCTGCGTTGCGGCTGTGCGGTTAAGAGGCACTGGAAAATTTATTACTTTCCTTGGTGGCCGGGCCAGCCAGCCAGCCAGCCAGCCAGCCAGCTCGACTCCCCTGCCGGAGGTCTGCTGAGTGATTTTCTTGGCCGCACTGTGTTAACTTGTTTGAGCAGCTCAAATGAGCAGAGAGTTTGTTAGTCGCTCGCCAACTGTTGGCGGTTGCCTGTTACTCCTGGCCGTCTCCCCTCCCCCTTGACCGAGCTCTGTTTACTCGACGGCTTTGCAGTCCGAATTTTCGGCTATTGTTGCAGCCCACTAATTGGCGCTTGCCTTGTGGCTCCGCATCGATTCATAATTTCACAATTTTAATATTTCATCCCTGGCAAATGCTCGCAATTAAATAATTTAGGATAATATTTATTTAGCTTTGCTCAGACGACACTCGCTTCAGCTGTTGGATTTTCGGTTTATAAATATTTCATTTGCAGTTGAACGTAATTTATTTGCGCCTGAATACGTAAAGTTTTGAAATCTAATATCTTGAGTAAAGCACAAAGTTTAAGGACTTTTCGAGGAGTTTTGGGTTATGGTTTGGCCAAAAATCGGATTAAAGTAAAACTTTATGGCTTAAGGCATAACACATAATTATGACCATATCGATTCGTCTTTCGATACTGCTTATGTTGATTTGATATTATATTCTCCTTGGATGTTCCATAGAAGTCAATAGAAATGCTTCTTATTTGCATTCTCGATTATTGTGACATTCAAAATATGCTTTAATTATTCATGTACTACAGAAATATGTAGATTAGTTAAGGACACACTCTGGAATTCCTCAGCAATGTGTGAGAGAGCTCAAGTTGAAGGCATTTTAAGCGATGGAAGCCACAGAATTGTATAATTCATTGCTGCACGTCTGTCACGTGGCACCTTGCTCTGCGTCAGCAATAAAAGCAATAAAGAAAAAAGTAAAAATGTCGAGATGTGAATGTGACACTTTTGATTGAAAGCCAGCACACACACAGACACACACAGAGAGACACGCACATGTGTGTGTGAGGGTTAAGTGTGTGCACATTGGGTGTAGCTTAATCAAATTCATACTCGTCATATACATATTATGCTATGTGGTAGATGGTATTCGAGTTCGTCAGATAATTGAAAACGTGTCAACAAGTCAAGCTTGTTCCGCAAATAGAAAATGCTGAAAGCCCACACAGCTTTTATGCCCTCGAACAAAACGTGTCACGAAACGAAACTCTATAGATTATCGAGCGAGTGCTCAGCCTAAGCCCAAGCTTCAACTAACTCTCTCTGCAGGGGATTTTCATGTCACGCAAATAACGACGATTGACATTTATAATGTGAGAATATTCTAAAATTTGTTCTGTTTAATATTATATATTAGTAAAATATATTTATACTTAATATCCTTAGCATAACTATAATATTTTTTAAAATTATATAAAAATATTAAATAAATACTTTAATATTAAATACTTTAATATTTAATGTAAGTGTTATTATAATATAATTGAAATTAATAAAAGCATTATATATTTATATACATTTTTTTTTTAATATTTAACAATTAGAATATATTAATAATATAAGAGTGCTTTTATAATACTATTTACTTAAATATTTTTAATATTAAATATTTAAACAAATTTATTATAAATATTTTTATTTTTACTATTTAATAGCTTAAGATAAGGAGCTTTTTTAGTCGGTCAGCAGTAATGCAGTCCGACACATCTGCCACAGTGACGACTTGTCTGACGGTGCATAAGCATTTTACCTACCTCAGCCAGAAACAAAAAACAATAAAACGCAGAGCACACTTTCTTCTACTGTGAAAGGTGGACAGGAGAAAGGACCGACCTGACAGAAACTGTTGTTGAAGTTAAAGTAGAGGCGATTGTGGAGCAGATGTGCAACAGCAAAGATGCTTGGGCAAGAGCCTGTGACATGGCCGAAAATGTATTACGGCAGAAAAAGTGCCACCTGGACGCAAAAATACGTGAGAAAATGCTGAGCACATCTAAGAGGGTTCCGCCTTGAAAGCCGCCTTTGTTTTAGGGTGGGAGGTAGCCCAAGGAAGGAGGGTTTTTTAGCTGATATGCAAATAATACAGTCCGACATACCGGTTATAGTCAGGAATTCACTGACTGAAACCCATTAAAAATATATAAGTATATTAATATATTATATATATAATTTATAATTATTTTTAAAATATAATATGCATTTTTAATATTTCAGATAAATTTAGCTGAATTTGCAAGCTAAAAATATATTTTATATATATTTTTTCATTTTGAGTCGAAGTCTTGCAGTGAGTTGTCTTAGCCTACCACAAGCTTCGCTTATCTGTATCGGATATATGAATCACATAATAGTGTCAGACCTGGATCTGCTTCCATATGGACTATGACACATCGAAGTCAACATCAATCACGAACATTTAGCAAGAATTTGAGGTTTGACTTCAAGGCGATAATTCGTGTGGTCTTAGCTTGTAATGAAATATTTAAAGACCTTTCTTATAGCTCCCAGCTAAATGAGCAAAGTAAAATTAGTTAATGATATTACTATTTACTATGGCCTAACTAAAATTAGCTCAGGTATTAAAGTGTGCTCAAATTAGACAAACCTAATACGTCATACTGATAGACCTTAGGCATTCGTTTATTTTTATTTTTTTTATTATTCTTTTTAGGCGAATTTGCGCTTTGGTGCTAATGAGAAATCAAACAATCGATTGGAGTTCGCACCGAGCGTTATCGGTCGCAGATAAAATGGTTAGCGGAGTCTTAGCTGGCATAAGTTAGCAATGTTCAAGACCGCAAACAAAAACAAAGAGAACCAAAATAGCGCGATAAGCGATCGGCCTGCAAATTGATAAGAAATAAAAGCGATCGACGGCTCGTCGAGTGACTCCGCCTCGCAGTTGAGCGCGTTATTCGCTGGGAGACGGACGCGTGACAAATTTGAGTGGAGAACCCGGAGAATCGCTGAGTCATAAGTTATGAATGTGCGCTGCTTTTTGCTAGTGGCACTGGCGATCGCAGCCGGCAGAGCTCATGGGAGTAGGGACAGCGACGAGGAGCAGGGGGATGCGTGTCCGCCGGAGCAGCAGCT
Source organism: Drosophila pegasa (assembly GCA_035046225.1). Lineage (NCBI taxonomy): Eukaryota > Metazoa > Arthropoda > Insecta > Diptera > Drosophilidae > Drosophila > Drosophila pegasa. Next base: position 8,319,603 of record JAWNOD010000398.1, on the reverse strand, counting down.
GTGCAGCATAGGCAGCCGCAACAACACGCCCGTGCGCTGCCTGGAGCCGCTCTTCAGCGCGAACATCAGCGGCGTGGCCTACTGCAATGCCCTGCACTGCGAGCCAGAGGCGTTTACACACGATTACATCACGCGCAACCACGACCAGAGTCCGCACGTCAACAGCTGGAAGCGGGCCCGAGTCGGCGAGGCGGCCACGCTGCACGACGTCTGCCTGCTGCCGAATGGATTGCCCGTGACGCGTAGGTGTCAGGTGTACGGCATGCGCGCCCGCTGGGAGTCCATCGGCCAGTGGCCGCCCGTCGTCTGCATGCGACGCTTCAGAGAGCGCTCGATCAGCGTCGAGCTGAACAGCCTGCACGACGACATACTGGAGGGCAGGCGGCGCACCAACAGCACCCAGGAGCGGCGTCGCACCACGGCCCTGATGCGGGACATGTTCAGACAGAGTGACAGAACGCTGCTGCCGGCTGACGTGCACGTGGCTGGGCAGGTGCTCGCCGAGCTGATGGAGCACGAGAAGGACGCCTCGCTCGGCGCCGACCTGGTCAGCATTTGCCGCGAAATCATGTCCAGCGATGAGCACGTGCTGCAGCTGTCGGCCGTGCTGAATGCGACCAACGCGCTGCTGCACAACTTCGAGGACTACCTGGACGCACTGCCTCAGCAATTTGTGCCGCGCGAGAGCTGCGGCAAAGTCGTCGTCCATACGACAAGCGAGGCAGGCGATTCGGCTGCGAGTGGCATGGAGATCCTCAACAATGCCAATCTCGGCGTGCACGCCATGATGAGCAGCAATCTGAGCGTCTTCTACGTGAATCCCGAGTGCGAGGGCATCACGGGCATAGCCATATACTCAGCAGCGGCTCCAGATCGTAGGTCGGCAGTCAGCCAGTTCTGGTTTCGCTTTCTCCATGGCAACGAGAACTTGGAGCAGCTGCGCAGGGAGTCGGATCTGGAGACGGCGACGTATGTGCCGGAGCAGCTCTGGAAGCAGTTGAAGCAGCGAGGCGCCTCGTACCTGATACTCAAGGTCTACGCCCACGACGGGCTCTTCGTGGAGGCGACGCAGCAGCGCAGCCGGCGGCCGCGCAGCAAAGTGCTATCCATATCGATTCCCGGCTGTGAGGGTGAGTCAAGTGCTTAATACTTTTATCGAGCCATCGATGACATAATCTTCTTTCAGGCACGCAACTGCCCCAGGCGCTGCCCCTGCTCCTGCGCAACGAGAACCATCGGCAGCCGGACGCGCGGGCTGTTGCGGCGGGCAGCGGCTGCGGCTACTGGAACTACCAGACCTGGGTGAGCGACGGCCTGACGACCAGCAGCGGATCGGATATGCTGCGGGATCCCGTTGTCGTCTGCCAGACGCGCCACCTGACCCAGTTCTCGTTCCTGGTGGGCGGCAGCTATCGCAGCAACGACCTGGGCGACGAGGTGCTCGTGACGCCCATCAACGAGCGCGTGCTGGACATCATCTCGCTCGTCGGCTGCTGCCTCTCGCTCTTCGGCGTGCTGGGCATCTTCCTGACCGCGATGCTCTTCAAGAGCTGGCGCAGCCAGGCCTCCACCAAGGTGCTGCTGCACCTCTGCCTGGCCATGATGCTGCAGATGGTGCTCTTCGTGTTCATCAACACGGACGACCTGTCCGAGCAGCTGGTCGTCCACGGCGACACCGTGCGCTGTGTGCTCCTGGGCGCCCTCATGCAGTACACCATTCTGGCGCTCTTCTGCTGGATGCTGATCATCGCCTTCCTGCAGTTCCAGCGCTACGTCACGGTGATCGGCATCGAGCGGCCGCGACGCTACATCCTCAAGGCGGCGCTCGTCGCCTGGCTGCTGCCCCTGCTGCCCACCCTCTTGGTGGCGTGCATCGACCCGGGCTCGTATGTGCCTACGGCCGAGCAGCTGGCCACGGACACGGGCATTTGCTATCCGTCCGGCTATGGGCTCACCTTTGGCGTCGTGCTGCCCGTGACGCTGATTACGGTGGCCAACCTGGTGATCTTCGTCTATGTCTTCTACAGCATCTCGCACTCGCTCAGCCAGAGCATCCAGCGTGCGGAGCGCAAGATGGTCAACAAGCAGATTCGTCTCTCTGTGCTGCTCTTCTTTCTGTTGGGTCTCTCCTGGATCTTCGGCATCTTCGCCTTCATGCAGGCAGGCGTGCTATTCTCGTATCTCTTCTGTCTGACGGCCACGCTGCAGGGCTTCGTCCTCTTTGTCTACTTTGTGCTGCTCGACGAGCCAAATCGTCGCGCCTGGGCAGGTCTGCTCTGCCCCACCAAGATGAAACTGGACGTGCAGAAGCGCACCACAGAGCTGCAGTCGATGACCACCAGCTCCACCAACTACTCCAACCGAGCGGTGCCTTAGGCAGCGCCAACTGGCTGCAAATGTGCAACGAACAAACTCTAACTATTTATTGTAACTAATGTATAATCCTTACTTATTAAACTTTATTTAAATTTACTGAACGATTTTTATTTTGTTTGAATACAGATTAAATCAAGAGATTTTGATTGCAACAATCACTTAAGAAATCTAAACAGTTCGAAATCAGTTGGGATTTTACGAGTTTTGAGTGATATTTTAAATTACTTCTTATAATCATTTAAACTTAAAAATGTTAATGTAGATTCTATCAACAATGGCGATTCAATACGATACACAAATCCATTCTAAGCCCCATTCAGAAATACGATCTAGATATGATCTAATATTTCATTGTAAAAACATCTTTTAATAAAATTAAAGCTGCTCAATCAAGGATCTAAAGGCGAATATGCAATGTTTCATGGTGCATGAGAGACAGGCGAACGGGCTCTAAAGATTTCTAAGGTAGCTGGTTTCCCTAATGCACTAGTCAGACGTATATTTAATCTAAAGTGTTATATAATGATTCTGTATAAATATGATGCATATAGTATAGCATTGTATTATATGCATTATCATATTTTTATATACAATTCTTATATTTTTAGATTAATTATATATACTATTAATACTATATGATTACTATATAATTTATATTATACAAAATAAATTTATTTATACATAAAATCAATTTAATATTAGATCAAATGCATTCACTATTGCGCTGCATCATTATACTTTAATACTAAATGAAAAGTTTTTAGAAAACTTCATTCATTATTTATGTAAGCAGCACAAGATATACTCGCTGCTGAGGAGAGTAGCAAATGGACATAAGGTTGGCATGTGTGTGTGTAATTGAAGTAGAGAATGCTTTCTGTTTGATTAGCTATGTGATAAATGTAGCGGTCGAAGCTGATTGATAGTCAGCGTTGAAGCAGCAAAGAGGCAGAGCCAAGGGCGGAGATGACAGCCGCACACAGTAGTTGTTACTATATATATGTTAACCTGATAGGTATATATATGGGCTCAGGCACATTAAGCTGAGTGATATATGGGAAAGGCCTAGCCAAGCAAACATCAAATCAAAGTGGAATAAAATAAATTTACCAAATATTCAGAATCGATGCAGAAATTGCTTTTCGGAAGAGCGTCAAATTTAAATTAAATTCGAGAAATGTTGGCCAACATTCGCCATTTACAGTGTGTGTGCGCACTTATTTGTGGCTGGGTCGGACGATAGTGCGGCATCCGGTGCTTGGCATGACATGAAAAGCACATTTCGGCAAAAGTTTCAGCTCAGTTTTGACAAATGCACACAGCGAGCGTACTGGGCGCATCGAGGACGTGCTCATGTGGCGTATGCGCGACGCGTGAAATGTGCGCTTTAAGAGCCAAGCTGCTGTAGATCAGGTCGTGCACTCGAGCCATGCTATGGGAAAGTCGATATAATTATTTAAAGAATTTCGTGAAATGTCAAGGAACTCAGAGGAACGGTAAGAGCGAAGCATTAGCTGCGCCAAGTCAAGCGCAAACTGGCAACAAGTCAACATGGCAAAACAATGTCTTGATTGTGTGCATTAGGAGTCAACGACTCGGCAAATGAATTGCAGGCCAAACAAATTAAATTTGCTCGCATAGCAACAAACAACAAGAAACAAAGCAACAAAGTTGGCCCAGGAGCTGCGCGACCTTCGTCTGTGCACCCAATCTACTGTCATCTAATTACATTTCATTTTGATGGCCAACGCTGCGTATGAGCTATTTTCATGATACGCTCCCACTTTTATGCTTCGCCCGAAAAAATCTTGCCTGGCCTCAGCCTTGCCTCGGTTCAGGTTGCGTCTGAACTCGGCGCTCAAGGCCCACATTAATTTAGCTAATTGCTCGATTTCTATGCTCCCCTTTGATTGACCCTTACGGAGCTGCAGATGTGCGCGCCAATAATATTAATTACACCTGCTCTTGGGTAAACCACACAAATTGATTATGACAGTCATAAGAATGTTAAATATCTAAATTATTTTTAGCTCTGCTTGGCAATTACAAGCACAATTTTAATTATTTTATATAAATGTTAAATATCTAAAATATTTTTAGCTGAGCTTGGCAATTACAAGTGTAATAAAAATACACAATTTCAATTATTTCATATAAATGTTAAATATCTAAAATATTTTTAGCTCTGCTTGGCAATTAAAAGTGTAATAAATGTACACAATTTCAATTATTTCATATAAATGTTAAATATTTAAAATATTTTTAGCTCTGCTTGGCAATTAATTACAAGTGTAATAAAAATACACAATTTCAATTATTTCGTATCTAATTTTCCACTCATATTGACTTCCACTTGACAATTAAATTGAAATAAATTTGTATATAAATTTCCAATTATTCCATATTCATGTGCAACAATTTGCTTGTCTAAGCTGCTCAGGTTTCGGCAGCTAGCGCGTCCCGAGGGCCAGACGGCAACGACAACGAGCTTAATTGCAGCTTGGAGCTCAGGTGTGCCCGCTCGCGTATGAAAATATGCCACTTGGCCGCAAGATTGGCCTTTCGCCTGATGCTGCTGCCGTTGCTGCTGCTGCTGCTATCAAAATCAACTGATTACAATTACAAATTTCGTAAGAGAGGCAGTAAGAGAGCACAATATTCGACTTTAGCTGCGCATGTGCGGCTCTCTCGTGGCATTTCAGATGCCCCGCCTGCCAGCTGTTACGTCAAACGTAAGGCATTGCGTATGCGTTACGTTGGCCCATTCAACAGTCGGCGGCGACCAGCACGTCGGTACGGTACTCAAGCGGAAGTGCGAGGCTCAAGTAACAAATTTAGGAAACAGCTCGATTAGGGTTAACGGGCAGCATCTCAAAGCATCCGCCCTCTACTCCACGTCAGAGCCTGATCTAGCCCCAGAGGTCATCCGTTTCGGCCGACCTGGGCAGCGTCATAAATGGCCTCAGACGCGCTTTTAATATGCTCGTGGATACATATTCATAAAAGCGCTATTAAAGCGGCGAGGTGCCCAGCCAGCTGTTGAATTAATTAAAAAGCCAAAGCCCCAGCCAGTCAAAATAAATGGCTTGCGAGATTTATGCTTAAGGTCAACAGCAGGAATTCGCATAAAAATATTTATTTAACACCCACCACGCGCTGACAAATGTCGCCGCTTGGCTGTTACCTTCAAGGTGCTCTGCGCCGCGTCTGAGGCTGGGCAGCAGCTCAGCAGCAACTCAGCCAGCCGAACTCAGCCAAAAATAGCCGAGGGACTCGTTTAATTGCTGCAAATAGAGGCGCGTGCAACACCTATTTGCACACCTGCCCGCCAAAAGGTCAGCGCCAGCACGCAATGCCCAGCTCGATATAAACAAAATGCTATTAACGGCTGCCGAGCACGTGAGGCGCTTTTTATTGAAATATATGTGTTGATTCTATATTAGACAATATTGATTTTGGCCATCGGGGCTTGGGGCTGATTATTATGTTTATGGGCTGGCGGCTTGAGTAAATCGCAATGGAGAACAGCTCGGGATTTATAAATACATTTTGTGGGATGTATGTGTGTATGCAGACTGTAGGAATCAGCTGTGAGCTGAGAGTTTCACTTTTCTATTAGTTGACAAACTTATGGGAAATCCATTTTCTTAGTCATTGAACTATGCAACTATTTATATACTCTCTCGGGAGAATAGTACAATAATATAGCAGCAGGAAATAATAATAATAGTAGTATATAAATGTATATACATAAAAATGTAGAATTGTAGTAGTATATAGTAATAGTAGTAGATAGCAAAAGTAATAGTATATAGTAATAGTAGTAGATAGCAATAGTAGTAGTATATAGTAATAGTAGTAGTATATAGTAACAGTAATAAGTAGAAGATATTAATAGTAGTAGTATATAGTAATAGTAGTAGTATATAGTAATAGTAGTAGTATATAGTAATAGTAGTAGTATATAGTAACAGTAATAAGTAGAAGATATTAATAGTAGTAGTATATAGTAATAGTAGTAGTATATAGTAATAGTAGTAGTATATAGTAATCGTAGTAGGATATAGTAATAGTAGACGTATATAGTAATAGTAGTAGTATATAGTAATCGTAGTAGGATATAGTAATAGTAGACGTATATAGTAACAGTAGTCCTACTACTACGACCAATAGTAGTATATATAGTAGCAATATTTGTTTACTAGTAGTATATTAAGTAGTCGTATACAGTAGTAGCAGTAGAATATAGTAGTATATTGAGCAGTCGTATATAGTAGTAGTAGTAGGATAATAGTAGTAGCATAGAAAAATAGTAGTATATTTAGTAGTCGTATATAGTAGTAGTAGGATAATAGTAGTAGCATAGAAAAATAGTAGTATATTTAGTAGTCGTATATAGTAGTAGTAGGATAATAGTAGTAGCATAGAAAAATAGTAGTATATTTAGTAGTCGTATATAGTAGTAGTAGGATAATAGTAGTATATTTTATAGTCGTAAATAATAGTAGTAGTAGTAGGATAAAAGTAGTCTATTTAGTAGTAGTAGGATAATAGTAGTATACTGAGTAGTCGTATATAGTAGTAGTAGTAGGATAATAGTAGTATACTGAGTAGTCGTATATAGTAGTAGTAGTAGGATAATAGTAGTAGTATAGAAAAATAGTAGTATATTTAGTAGTTGTATATAGTAGAAGTAGGATAATAGTAGTATATTTTGTAGTCGTAAATAATAGTAGTAGTAGTAGGATAAAAGTAGTCTATTTAGTAGTAGTAGGATAATAGTAGCATACTGAGTAGTCGTATATAGTAGAAGTTGTAGTAGGATAATAGTAGTAGTTGTAGTAGGATAACAGTAGTATGTTTAGTAGCAGAATATATCAATTATAAATATAGTAAAAGCTTATATAGTAGTATAAGCATACAAAGTCGTAGCATATTTAGTAGTATATCTAGTACTATATATATCAGCAATATATCTAAACCAAACTAACATCAAATAAATTCAAGTCTAATGCAAAAAGCATTTGATCTCTCGTTAGTTGCGTCGGGAACTCTCAACTGTAATTGAATTTTCTTGCTAAAATCAAGGTTTAAGCGTTGCGGTTTTGATGAGATAATTTATTAAATTTATTACCACGCTTCCTTTAGCTACATTCGAGAGTTTCCTTTCAGCTTCTTAATTCCAAGGAGGCTGTCACGTGTAATTTGTGGTTTCTGTGGTGCCTTTCATTTGAGTGCGACTCTTAAAGCGCCAGCCAGACAGATTGACAGATGTGTAGGTAAATGAAGTAATATGGGGCACACGCACACCCACACACACGCTCACACACACACATAGATGGAGGAATACTAACGCACACACATTAGTCAGACAGACGTCGGCTGAAGGACGCTGTGGGTAATTAAGCGCAGTGCTTAAGCCTGATGAGGTTTTCAACGCGAGATAAATACTTGCTTATTACAAAAACACGAGCAAAGTCCTCCCACTCCCCTCTCAGTCCGCCCGTCCGTCTGTCTGTCCGTCTGTCTGTCTGTCTGCAGCATTCAAAGTGGAACTCTTGGTGAGCATTATAATTTCGAGTTATTTGCTGAAGTACGAGCATAATATTAATTTGATTACACTCCAGTTGCCAGCTGCCGGAGCTCGCCAACTTATGCAGCATACTTTTATGTGCCACTGTAGGAATTACGACTGCACGGAATGAGATGGAGGCATCCACCTCCCCCCACCCAGATCCCATGATGTCTATATTTAAGTTGGCTTGTTAGTCGGCTATACAGCTGTATCTGCTCCAAGTCGAGGACCTCGCAGACGAATGAAATTTTACTTAATTTCGCCCAAAGTGCATTCGACAATTGCTTTCAAGCATAAATTGGCATTTAATTTGAAATTTATTGTCCTGCCTCCGGTCCGCTCTCCACTTGACTTATCTGGCAGCGGCATGCGGCTCAACTGCTAACAACATAATTGAAAAGCCTTGCCAGCAGAGCCTCACCTACAGCAATGGATACACTTGACTCTGCAATGTCTCTCGGCTCTGCATTAAATTATTTAGTTTGGCCACAAAGAAAACACTCAAAGGTTGAGTCGAAGGTTAAGGAATGTTTGCATTTGTTTAGCCTTTATTATTTCATACTTCACACTGAATATCCTTAGATAAATTTGATTTCTATTTTATTTTAAACTGCTCCGAATTAATCTCCCATAAAAACATTTTAAGTGTTCACAAAGCTTTTAAGAAATCATTTTATTACAAATTGTGCATTCTGTTTGCCAAGCCCTGACTGCAAGCTAAACCTTACATATATATATTTATTTTTTATTTAGTTTTCTCTGAGTGTAGGAATGCATTTTTGCTGCTGCTGCGAGGTGCACAAAGCCATTTGCATTGTTTACTTATTTATGTGTTGGCATTTTAAAGATAATGGAGCTGAGCTTAAAGCGGCTCAGGTGCGCACAACTAGGACACACACATGCACACACACATGTACACACACACACACACACTGACACACTTATGTTTATTGTACGTGGCGGAGCAAAAGTTTTGCAATTTCAGCTGGACAAGTTCAGAGTGAACTAGAACAGAAACCAAATACACAAGAGCCCCATCAACTTGGGAGAGTTCTTTCGATTCAGTTTTCTTCCTTTTTTTTCGGTCGGGTCGGTATGTCGACTGCAAGTGTGCAAAACAAAGCAGAATAGAGAGCAACACAACTGGGAGGAAGGGGAAATGGAAATGGCATGCTTAGACATCATAGACGAGCCGGAGTAGATAGTGAGTTGTTATGGCCGCTGAGGCAGCGTGTACTCGGGATTTGCATATTTCATGTATTTATGCATAAGCCGGGCTGTGCCGGGCAGCCGGACTGAGCCGGGAGTCGCTAAAAGCCAACTGAGTGCTTTTAGCCCCTGGCAACAAATGCCGCATTAACGTGGCCCCAGGGAGCTGCGTCAAAATGAGTGAACAGCATTTGCATACATCAGCCGAGAGAGACTATTCATATCTCTACACACAGATGCAGATACAGAGAGAGATATATAATATATATATATACAATATTTATGTATATCTGTGTTGCAACAAAACGCATCGCCTTATTAAATATGCAAATTTATGGCTGGACTTTCGCCATTTGTCAGACATTGACAACTGAAACTGGAAAACTGAATAAAAACGAAATTGTGCAGACTGCGGATTAAAGCCCGCCTCTGCTCTTGACGAATGACTCTTGCAGTCAACACAGCCAGCGAACATCATTAATTATGCAGAGTTCGTACGGTCGAAGTTGAAATCTGCGCCGCAGGCGCATCTCTTGCGCTCACACAAAGTATTTTGTCACTTCTGCTCGAGTCTGAGGTGCTACAGTGGAGCTGAAGAGTCAAGTGATTACTAGTCGAAAGAAGAGTTCAGCCACTGAAGAATTTGCTAGCTAAAAAAAATTGATAGATATTTCTGATTATACGAAATAAATTTGAATTCACGCCAATATTTCCATAAAATATATATCTGAACTTCATAGTCTGATTCTCTCTCAAATCATTTATCTACCAACTCAACTCTTTATTAAAGCCAAATAAATTTATTCTCATCATTTTTCCCATATTCCCAAAGTCAACTTTGTGCCTCATTTTCACTTCATTCAGCCCACTGTTGACACTAAAACATTTTAATTAGTTTATCGATGGATTGTTGTTTTTTTTTTTTTTTTGCCAAAGTTTATTCACATTTCGCTTGGGCATCCATCAGCGTGTTAAGCCTGCAGCCAAAGACGTCAGAGCCGTCGGAGCCGTCAGAGGCGTGCGCCGAGCGGCAGGTGAGGTTTCGTCTGGCGCGGATTTCGTGCCACTGCAACATAAAAAGCGCTGATCCATTTGATCGGCCCCGATAGCTGGCAGTGGGTGCGCCCAGCAAATGGCATTGGAAATGTCTACTTGACCGCGCCCAGTCCAAGGACCGTCTGCACGTGAACGAGTACTTGGTTGAGCGCTGCGCTTAGTCAATTGGAAAGCAATTCAGTCAGTCCGATACTCAGCCTAACCCAACACCTCCCAGCACAGCCCCGCCCATTGCGGCTCAGCCCAAGCGGAATCTGGAGCAGTTTAGGAGAGCGAGCTGCAGCTGGTCATGCATAAAATATGAGCGTGCTGCGGGCTGCCTGTCGGGCATAACTAAGTTCGCATCGAGCCAGCCACACATCCTTTGGCTGCTGCCACATACGCCACGCCACGGCTTGTTTAACGGCCTCGTCATTTTTATCAAATCCCTACAAAATGAAATGCCTCTCCTCAATTGGGTTTACTTCAAAAGCTCATCAAACTCATTACATAACAGTCAGCCAGGCCATTTGAAGAGCTGAGAAATTGCCTCTCAAAGCCAGCTGGACCCGCGACGCTAGACGAGGCGAGCGATGAAGCATGATATGATCGACTAACAGATACCGCTTGATATATGTAGAGGAGTGAATGTCCAGACTTAGCTGGATAGGTAGCCGATTGATAGCATTTTATTTCAGAAAAAAATTATAGGCTTGAGCTGGGCTTAAGATATATTGATATATGAAATTTTTAAGCCAAGTTCTATCAACCTGAAGTTAAATTATATCTAAGACAAGTCTAAATTATCCCAACTAACAAATCTAATCTAAGATATATTGATAGATGAATTATCTAAGCCAAGTTCTAACATCCTCAGGTTAAGTGATATCTAAGACAAAGCCCAAATCAACCCAACGACCAAATCTAATATATTCAGCTCAAGTCTTTGGGTTCAAAGAGATAAATACATTAGGCACATATATATAGTCCATACCCTCATAGCTGTGGCAATACCTTTTGGAGGGTATTCAAATAGCATTTTGGGCAGACTGCCTCAGCTTTACGATGATTATGATGCGTCCTTTGCGCCTCATATGAAATATATATGAGCCTTTTGTCCGACTTAATGCCGCTCGCCTGAGCAGAAGGCACCCTCATCAATATGGGGGCGGTGGGTTGGTGGGTTGGTGGGTCGGTCGGTCGAGTCTCCTTGCCAGCTGTGTAAATTAATTGCACAAATAATTTACATAGTAATTAAGCGGGCTTAAACGTTTCATAACACTTCAGTCCACAATCCGTTGCATACTTGAGAGCAGTTGCGCAATTTTGCATATAAATCGAAATGTTAATGCAATCCGGCTGACGTCGTAGATGGAATAGCAAATTCCAATTACGTAATGCGCCCGCTTAGATCAATTTCAATGCAGCGCTTTAATTAAGTGAGCAAGCCTAAAGCTAACGTAGCGCATCATTTCCGTTTCCGTTTCGGTTACCCAATTTTCCATTTTTTTTCCAGCTCATTTTCACTTCTCTCTCTCTCTTTCTCCGTCTCTCTCTGCCTCGATAATGATTTGATGGGGTGAGTCGAAGGGCACAAGCTCCACTCAGCTCAGACAGACGTAGTTTGGCTTCGCAATCACCGATTGCCACAGCAGCATTGAGCCGAGAGCTGGTCGTGCTGAGGGCGGTTATTCCGCGAAATTTTCAGCAAATTCCATTAGATAATTGCATTGCTTGATGTGTGAAACCGAATGAATGAAAATTGAATACGCCAAGCGGATTGCACAAACACGAATTCATATTTACATTAAGTGCAAAACTGTAAAAATGTTCATTGATCCAATTAGTCTAACAACACGCAACTAGACGAGAATTGCTATTTGCATTTAGTGGAGATTTTTAGAAGAAAAGCAACTCAATGTAAATTATTTGAGTTTGGCTCAATAAATATTACTGGAATTTCCACATATTGATTGTTATTCATCTTTTTTCCACATATTGATTGTTATTCATTTTTTAGAGTTAGCTTTAGACACGCAATGGGAAGGGCATGGCACGAGATGCTGCAGAGGGTCTAGAATGTTTCGTAATTATAAATTAACTATGATAACTAAGTAGATACAGTCTTTGTGATAGATAGATAGATAGATATACTGATGAAGGTGGAATAGTTTTTTTAATTTTTAAAACTTACTAAGTCCGTGTTTCTGCATACTAAATATATCGAACTCAAAATTAGAAGTAAGTCATCAGAGACATCATAGAACATAGACCTTTGCTTGTGGCATATTAAATAAACGACTTTCTTGTAAAAAAAAATAGTTGCTTAATTGAATTTATGGGAATGTTAACGACATTAGCATATTTATCTGCAGCCATGAAATCAAAATTCTTTGAAAAGCCGAGAAATTCAGGAATTATGAATGTCATTATTCTCTCTAAATTTGCCCTGTATGTTTAACATATTCAATTAGTAATTTAAGGTTATTTTTACAAGATTAGCATAGACAACCGTAATTAAGTTGCCAAGAATCAGAGCATACATTTTCGAAAGGCTTAGAAACGTGCCAAGTCAGAATTTAAAACCAGAATTGCCGTTTCCACGTCAGTTGCAAACCTTGAAAAATGCTGTAAAACAACATTTTCTAAAAAGGCCAATCCATTTTTTTTATATACTAGTCCAGCCTAGCAAGAATAAGTTCTTAAATTCATTAGAAAACCCTTCGTATCTGCTGATTAGGATAGGTTGTCGTAATAGACTCATAAGCTAGAGTAAGCGAAGGGAAGGCAACTGCTCTGCATAAGGGAAGTGTGGTTGATATATATATATATATATATATATATATGCTTCTTGATTACGCAACTTCATTCAACTTTGTTTTCATGCATAATCAATTGATTAAGTTTTATGTTAACACACTTTAGTGATGTCAACTTCCTCTACTTTGAGCCCATTAAAAATCGCATGGCACCGTCATAAAGTAAATTTATATGCTTAATCGAAATGAGCTGAACTGATTCGAATTAGTCAAGTCCATTTATTTGTCTAAGCATTGGGCCTTGTTTAGGGTATATCCTAGTTGCGCTCTCCCGAGTATTAGTTACTAATAGAATTTTCATCAGCTCAACCAAATTTATCCTACTCAATATGGAGTCTTTGGACATTTTTTATTATAAATATATTAAATTTAGAGTCAAGCAAGATATTTGCAAAAATGAACTAGCAAATGAAATTGAAATCTTCAGGCTTTAAAATTAATTTAGGCATAGACTTTTGTATTCACAAGGAGCTTTACAGTTTTTCTGTAAAGGTGAACAATTTTGTGATTTTGGTGAAAAGTTTGGTATTTATCTAACAAAAACAAAATCTATTTTTGCCTTATATAAATGCTTTTATAATTTATACATACGCATAAAAAACTTAATTTTTTTATTGACTTTTTTATTGATAAATCATTTGATCTATCACAGAATTTACTACCCGTAACTTACAAGAACATTAAATCAAATGTTATAGACCTTTTACACCTCTTTGTCACAGAGAATATCGACATCATATTGAAGTCTATCAATTGCTGCTGCTTCACTGCTCACATAATACGCTCTATTATTATGTAAAGTAGAATTAAAATCACATCACAAACGCTAAACGATATCAGGTTTCCGCATCTTAATTAATCAACCAAAATTATTCCACTTTAAAGTAATTCAATCTCTCAATCTCAGCAAGTTAGTAACGCATAAATATATATTTATATTCAATATTATTTGTCATTTGAATAGTAATTTGAACGAGCTGTGACCAAACATGGCTAAATGGACAATGAACTAAACAATATATTTAGTTAAGTTGTCAGCCCGACAAATCCGCAGTCATTGCAAGTCGACAGAGAGAAAAAATCACAAAGGGGCAGCGATTAAAAATCAATATAAAACTACAAGCGTTTGTTCAGCGATCGTCTTTTGTGCTCCCACAAAAGGGAGCGCTGAGCTCTCGACACACGCCTATTGAAGCCAACTGAATATTATGCTAATTAAATACCAAGAAATGAAAAATTTTATAGAAAAAAAAAATACTAAATTAATACGTACATTTAGTGTGTAAAGGCGCGGTGCCACAAAGATGATATGCTCAGATATATCTTCACTTATTTGCATAATTATAATGGCGTGAGCAGCGCACAAGTCGCCCCGTTGTCTAAGCCAAGCTCACGCACACACAACCATACATAGATAGAGATATATGTATATATGTTGGTGTTAAATAGAACGTGCAGCTTATCTAGACAATCTCTGCACTCATTGTTTATTTGGTTTGCTTTATGTACGTGGGCTGGGAATTTGTTCGTTACGCACGCTGATCGATTCCGCGCGATTGATAAACTTGAGTAAATAAATGAAAAAAATAAGAGTGAGAGGCAGTTGCTTGCACTCTAGATACCCTGTAGAGGGATTGACTGTGATGTATATAAATAATAAAAAAAAATTAATAAATAAATAAATAAAACTCCTTAGCTACCTTTGGGATGCTTTCATATTTATGTCGAAGCCTTATGTAAAATTTAAAATATTAAATCTGAGAGGTGGTTGCTTGCACTCTAGATACCCTGTAGAGTGATTGAATGTGAAGTATATATAATAAAAAAAATATATAAAATAAGTAAATAACTAAATAAAACTCTTTTGCTGCCCTTAAGATACTTTCTCATTTAAGATACTTTGCCTAGTCAAAGCTTTACGTACAACTTAAGATATTAAATCTGAGGGGTGTTTGCTTAAACTCTCTTAAGATACTTTTGTAGAAGATACTTTGCCTAGTCAAAGTAAATTTTTTTTTATTTTATTTAAAATTTTATTAAATCTGAGAGGTGATCGCTTGCATTATATATACCCTGTAGAGTATATATAAATAATAAAATATAAAGTATATAACAAATAAAATTCTTTTGCTGCCCTTAAGATACTTTCTTATCATCTTATTAAAGATACTTTGCCCAGTCAAATATTTTAAATTTTGCGTAAGGGTAAAACTTAAAATATTAAGTCTGAGAGGTGGTTGCTAACACTCTAGATACCCTGTAGAGTGATTGACTTGTGATGTATATAAATATTTAAATAAAAATAAATATCTTTTGCTTATTATGTGGAATAACTATGACTGATTATTTTCTTACTAAAGATACTTTGCCTAGTCAAAGCCTTGCATGAAATATTAAATATTAAATCTGAGAGGTGATTGCTTGCACTCTAGATACTCTGTAGAGTGATTGACTTGTGATGTATATAAAAATTAAAATAAATAAAAAAGTAAACTCTTCTGCTGCCTTTGAGATACTTTCATCTTAAAGATACTTTGCCAAGTCAGCGCTTCACATGATATATAAACTATTATAACTGCCTTTCAACTACTTTTATTTATGTTATTTAAAGGTCATTAAGAACCTCTCTCACATGCACAAAAAAACTGACCAAAGTTAGGGTATGCAATAGCCAATATACCCACCTACTACTCACTCTCTTGGCCTGCGACAGCGAGTGTTATTTGGCCCGAGCCACTCGGCTGCCGTGGCCATTCAAGAGTAGCTGGAATTTAGTTAAGTGGCTCTGCTTTATGATAGCCTTTTGCACCACATCTAATGAGTAGGAGCCATAAAATGGATAGACAGTCAAAACCAGATCAGGCCAAACTAAGTTAGAATGTAAAAAGTACCAAAATAGAGAGAGGGGCAAAACCAAAATTAGAAGAAAAAAAACGACGACGATGATCATGAGATAAATATTTGCATAAATCACGTGCTCCGTTGGCAGCGTTGGCAAAAGAATTAACTTTTAAAAATAAAGCGACAGCTGCCAGCCAAACAAAGACAGAGAGAGAGAGAGAGAGAGATAGAGAGGGAGGGAGGGAGAGGGCGAGAGAGATCTAGTTGAAGATGGAGATGGTTTGTAGCTAGCACCGGTTGGAAATTTATGTAAATGCATTTGCGGTGGCCCGTGAACTTGAAACCGAAACTTTGCCTCCGGATTCAGTTGTCGCGCAACTGCTGAGCCAAGCGAGTCGCCGAGCGAGCGTATAGAATATCGAGTCGAGACGAGTCGAGTCGAGTCGAGCAGCGAGTCGGGAGTCTCGAGCAGGTGTCGAGTGATATTTAATCATGGCTGCGACCATGTTGAGGACGTGCCTTTGTGCGAGTGTAAGTGGAGCTGCTTGCTGGCAACGCTGACAATATGCCAATATATGGAATGTAATTTGTCTTCCAGCTGCTGGCCGTGCTGCTGGGCCTTGCGTGCGCCGCCAGCCCGCCCTACCTGCCGCGCGCGACGCCCACCAAGCGGCCGGCGGTGCAGGGCGGCGCCTACTACTACAATCCGCCCAGTGCGGCGACAATGGCGGCACTGCGTCGCATCATCCAGGGCCACCTGCAGCGCTTTCAGCTGGCTGACAGGCAGCGCTCGCAGCAGTTCCAGCAGAGCCGCCTCGACGTGCAGCTGCAGCCGTATCGCCAGCTGCAGCCCGCTGGCGCCGCCACCCAGCTCAGCTACGAGCTGGCGCTGCCGCCCAATTCGCCGACGCCCAAGAACTATGCGATGAACTTCCTGCCGGAGGGCAAGGATGTGGCACCCGGAACTTCCTACATACCGTTAAAGCTCTTCGTGATACGACGCTGAGGCGATAGAGAGAGAGAGGGAGAGATGATGATGAGAGAGGGAGAGAGGGAGTCGTCGGCTTCGTCTGTTATTCAAATGAGCCGCGACAGCAGCGACGTTGGCAGTTGGAATGCCGTTCGCTATGAGCAGCCGGCAAATGAGGTTAATTTGTTATAATCCTACTGGTTGTTATATAATTTAACAGCGATACATGTATATATTTAAATATAATGAGCGTAGTCTAAGCGTATTCCGTATTCTAACTTAAGTCCAAGCCAATTTGTTGACTGAGCCAAAACCAAAAACAAAAGAAAAACGAGAAAAAATCGAAGCATAACTCTGAGTTACGGCCTCTTTTAATTTCAGCCTCCAAATTGCGGAATTAGATAAGAAACCGAATTAAATAAATAAAGCCACGCATAGCTCGTAATGAAACACACACCGAAAAACATTCACCGAAATGAACTTTGTCATATCATTTACATAATTTAGAAGCGATAAATTAAAACGCGCCAAAAACAACAAAAATAAAAAAAAAAATCACCGACAAGAAGCGGAAAAAAATGTTGAAAAAAATAAATTGAAAAAGAAAAAACAACTCAAAACTGAGCTCGAAAATTGCAATAAATCGCCCTATAAGGCCGCGATCGGATTTGGCATTACACATCTTATAGAGTAGCGACATTTCGCAAGCCCATTAAAAATTTAATATGTTTAATAATTTAATTTTAAATTTAAAATTCATCTATGCAAAACGACCCAAAAACATGTCTGGATCAACATTTAGCGCTGACACACCTAAACCACTCTATTTGCTTATGAATATATTTTGGTTGAAACATAAAACTTAAGCAGAATAAACGTAAATTCTATTGCTGCATATGTTATGCGCTAGTTTAACTAACTTCGAACGCATTTCCATAAAACTCAGCGACTGCAAAGGTCAAACACAGTTTTGTTTTTTTGTTTGTGCAGTGGAGCAGTGGCTGTCGAACTGGGCAAACCGGTTTGACGAATGACTAAAACGGTTAGGTGTGGTGTAAAGTGGTGGCTGTCTAGGCTAATGAATGTTCGTTAAGCTTTGTGTGGTGTAATGTATGTAACAGCTAAGGGATTTATAGGAGAACGAATTTATAGCTTTAGGAATGTTTTGAGTGAGTGAGGTATATATATATATAAATAAATAATAATATTTATACAGCTTAACTAACTTCGAACACATTTCCATAAAACTGAGCGTTTTCTGCACTGTAAAGGTCAAACACACAGTTTTGTTTTTGTGTGTGCGCAGTGGAGCAGTAACTGTCAAACTGGCAAACTGGTTTGACGCATAGCTAAAACGGTTAAGCGTAGTGGCAACCTGGTGGCTGTGTTCGTTAAGCACGGTGTGGTTTGTGTCACGGCTAAGTGATTTAGAGCGAGTTTTTGAAGCTTAAAAGAAGTTTAATAGTTATGAATGTTATGGGTGAGTGAGGTATAAAGTATTTAGCTTAACAAATTTCGAACGCATTTCCATAAAACGGAGCGGTTTCTGCACGGGTCAAACACATTTTCTGTTTGTGCGCAGTGGAGCAGTGGCCGTCAAACTTGGCAAACCAGTTTGACGCATAGCTAAAACGGTTAAGAGTCGTATAAAGTGAGGTGGCTTTCCAGACTAACGAGTGTTCGTTAACCAGGTGTGTGTCATGGCTAAGTGATTTATAGCTTAAAGCGAGTTTTTGAAGCTTAAAAGAAGTTTAAGTTTAGGAATGCTAAGAGTGAGTGAGGTATGTATATATTTATATAAATTCTAGTATATATGTATATTTAATTATTGTTTACATCTGCTACTGCTACTACAACGGTAGCTGGCATTTGATCACGCTTTTATAGTATATCTAATCAAAGTTTTTATTGATTCTATCTGCCTAATCGAGCTATGCAGTTGCTGGCGATAATTAATGCAAGCTACGAACAAATACTTGTAAAATACCTTACTTAAATTGCGCGTAAGGTCAAGCTGACCTCACAGAGGCCTGGGTGCGCCTGGAGACGTTGCTGGACGAGGTGGACATCGAGTGGTGCTCCGCACTGGGCGTATTTATGCGGCGTATCTGGCGGGGGCAGATGAGAGTCAGCCAGGCGTGGCGATTGGCGGCATTCAGCAGGACAAAGTAGACAAAGAGCACAAAGCCCTGCAGCGTGGCGGTGAGACAAAAGAGGTAGGAGAAGACAATGCCCAGGCGGAGGTAGCTGCAGAGGCCGAAGATCCAGGTGAGGCCTAGGAGGAAGAAGAGGAGGACGGAGAGGCGGAGCTGCTGCATGATGAGCTGGCGCCGCGGGTTGAGGGCGCGCTGGATGCTGTAGATGATGCAGAGCATCATGAAGGCATTCGCAAAGGTCACCAGGCCAATGGGCAGCACCACGCCCAGCGCCAGGCCGTAGCCCGAGGGATAGCACAAGGCGGCTCTGCCCTCGGCCGGCCGAAAGGAGTCGGCGTCCAGCAGGACGACCAGCGACGTGGGCAGCAGCGGCAGCGTCCAGGCCACCAGCGCCGCGATGAGTATATAGTGACGTGGGCGGGCCACGCCTATCACGGTGACGTAGCGCTGGAACTGCAGCAAGGCGATGATCAGCATCCAGCTGAAGATGACCAGCACGGAGTACTGCAGCGCCGCGCCCGACACTAGGCAGCGCGTCCAGCTCTGCTCCAGCGGCAGCTCCTCCGCCCCCAGATAGCCGAAGAGCAGCAGCTGCAGCGCCAGCGCCAGGCAGAGGTGCAGCAGCACCTTGGTGGACGCCTGACTCCTCCACTTCCTCACGAGCGCCGCCGTCAGAAAGATGCAGAGCAATCCGAAGAGCGACAGGCCGCAGCCCACCTGGGTGATCGTGTCCAGCAGCTGCTCCGCCTCCTCCTGCTGCTCGTAGCTGCCGCCTAGCAGAAAGGAAAACTGCGTCAGATGCTGCGCCTCGCAGAGCACATTGAGCAGCTCCTCGCCATTGCCGTCGCAGGTGCTGACGCCATCGTTGCGCCAGCTCTCGTAGTTCCAATAGCCACAATGGCTGCCCTGGCCAGCGATGCCTCCTCCACGTGGCAGCAGAAAGGGCAGCGGAGCAGGCAGCTCAGCTCCTGCAGGAATTGCGGCAGGATTAGTCGAGCCAGAGCTGAGCCAGACTTGGCTTCACTTACCCTCGAAGCCGGGTATGGATATGGAGAGCACTTGACGGCGTGGCTTCCCACTGCCATGCTGATCCCGCTCCACGAAGAGTCCATCATGGGCGTAGACCTTGAGTATGAGGTACGAGGCGCCTCTCAGCTGCAGCTGCTCCCACAGCTCCCGCGGCAGGAAGCTGCCCGTCTGCAGATCTCGCTCCCTCCTTAACTGCTCCAGGCTCTCATTGGCGTGCAGCAAGCGATACCAGAAGCCGCCCTCCACTCCACTCATTCGATCTGCAGCTCCAGCCGAGTAGATGGCTATGCCCGTGATATTCTCACACTCGGGATTCACATAGAACACGCTCAGATTGCCCGTCATCAGCGCCTGGACGCCTCGCTCCGCGTAGTCCACTTTTTGCACGCCTGCCTCAGTTGGTGTCTCCAGCGACATCCTGCTCCGCCCGCAGCTCTCGCTCGGCACCAGCTGGCGAGGCAGTGCATCCATGTACTCCTCGAACTGGCTCAGCAGCGCATTGGTCGCATTCAGCTTCGCCGACAGCCGCAGCACCTGCTCATCGCTCGACATGATCTCGCGGCAGATGCTGACCAGATCCGCGCTCGCCGCTGCCTGCGCCTGCCGCTGCTCCAGCAGATCGGTAAAAATTCTAGCCGTGCTGTAGACATCGACTGGGACGAGCTGACCTGGTGACTGATTCAATAGATGCCTCAGCTTGCTCAGGGCGAATGCCTTCCCGCTCGCATCATACAAATCTCCAGCCAGCTGATGGAGCTGGCGGCTCAGCTGGCTGCCGGCGCTGCAGTTGACGCTGCCCAGCCGCGCCCACTGGGCGCTGGCGCTGCAAAGGCGTCGCCAGGGCAGACCCTGTTCATCCAGGCACAGATCCCGCATGCTCGCCCACTCGCCCGCTCTGGTGCGCGGAAAGTGATTCAGGTGCGGCTCAAGGCTCACCTCGCCCGCTCCAGTCCAGACTTTGTAGTTGTGCTGGAACTGCTCCACCTCGCAGTGCAGTTCCACTGGCTGCAGCTTCATATTCGGCTTCACTGTACTGAGATTCCTCAGCTGCCACTGTTGCTGCGGAAAGAGCGACACACTGCGCCAGGTGGTGCTCGGAGCGAGGCGCACATGCCCCAGGCTGGGCCACAGCCCGAGCAGCCAGAGGCAGAGCCTTAAGCAAAGCTGCCAAAGCATTTCACCAACTGCTTAATTACCGCGACACATGATTTAAGCCCGCTAAGCTGCCAAAGTATTTAAGCCGTCTAAGCCGACGAGTTGTTGTACTCAGCCAGCGCCACGCTCCACGCTCCACGCTCGACTGTCGCGTCGCGGCTGAGCACGACTTGAGCTACTCGAAGTCATAAATTTGTAGACAAGATGCGCTTATCCGCATTACGTAATTACTCACATTGCTCATTCATAAATACATGAATAAATACTTGTAAAAAATACTATATACTATATAAAAACAAGTAAGAAAACTCTAGTTGGGCGTGACCGACTAGAGGATACCCTGAGCCCAGTCGAATCTGTGGTTTTTATAGAATTTGGGGGGGAATTTGGGGCCGGGATCCAAAAAATAACAAAATTCAAAATTGCATAAAATACATATAAATCTATAAATAAAATTTGGGGTCTCTATCTTAAAAAATGGGCGAGATATAATTTTTTAACTGAATTTCGATAATGTTTTTATTCGATAACAACAAAAAAACGAATATATTTATAGATTATTGAAAATAAACTTGACCTGCGCGCTGTATATAGGGATCTACAAAAAAAAATTTCAAGTCTTGCTCTTGCTCTTATGAGAGCTGAAATCGACGCGTTCATACATACGGACAGACGGACGGACGGACGGACGAACAGACGGACAGGGGCAAATCGATTTCTCTTGTCGTCCTGATCTAGAATATATATACTTTATGGGGTCTGCCACGCCTCCTTCTACCTTGATTTCTCATTTTCAATGGGCTCAGGGTATATATACAATATTATACAATATATACAATATATATATACAATATTAAATATATATAAGTAACGACCTTTCTCATTGCTGACTCTTCGGAGCAAGACTCAAGTTCAAGTTCGATCAGTAGCTGCTCAACGTCAAAGCAATAAACAGAAAGATGAGCAGGCCCGCTCCAGCCCCCCTCATCCCCATCCTCCCTCATTCAATCTGCCTACAATTTCTATAATAATATTTATTGAATATTGAGCAGCAGCCGCCGCAGCAGCCGTCGACTTCAGCTTCTTCAATATTTTCGAAAACCTCTCGACAGCAGCTGTCAGCGCTCCAGCTTGAGCGGAATTTTATTTTGATTTGCCTTTTTTTTCTCCCCATTCGCGGTCGAGTGTGCCAACTAGTTGACTTTTTATTTGTCTGGGGGCTACTCGAATTTAATTAATAGACCAACATCTGGCGCAAGTTGTTAAAATCAACAGGAACACGTGCGCCGCTCACATTAATCAGGCAAACTGTTCCACATGGCAGCGCTTATAATTGTTTCAGCGCAATAAATATCTTCGCTTAAAACCAGAAATCTTAATTAGATCATATTGCAGCTTGGAATTTGACTTTGAGGTATGCAGAAGGTGGAATGATGAGGAAAAAATGTTGGCTGATTATATATAAGTATAAGAGAATTATTGCCATAATTTAAGAAAAAATGTTGGAAGACTATATTTTGGTATAAGAGAATTACTGCCATGATTTGACTTTAATTTTGCATTTGGCATACCGGAAATATTTGTTATGCTATCCATGTTAGATGAATGACTGATGTATAGCGGCGATAAGAGAATCTTGCAAAATTCAATAAATATTATCGTGTTCGATTAGCATTTTTAAAGTGTGTCAAAGACATGACGTGAAGGATTGGGTTTGCTGTGAGCTCAAGAAAAAACATATTTCATGCGTGAACAACTAGTCTGAAAGCATAAATTTATTAGCTATGCTGCAACAAATAGTTGCTATGAGCACAGAGATCGGAATGCAACAACTTGAATAAGCTTAAGCTTCTTAAGCATGTTCACTAGAACATTCTTGTAAGAAGCTAATGCTGTGAATTCGAAATAAGAGAACCGCATATTCATGGTGAGCAGCTTGGGCTGTGAATCAGAAGAGCTTACCAAGAATCGATCTACCATGAGTTTCTCCAAGCTGGCAAAACTTTTATATAATATATGCAATAAATAAATAATAAAATTGCGCCAAAAATACAGACCTAAGCGTCCTCAATATATATACATATTGCTTTGACTACAATATAGCATTGAGTATATGGAAAGTTGACTGGAATGAATACCAACCAGCCGCATACAATGACTCGATGATTCATGTTCTTCATGAGCATTATCTCCCTAAGAAGAAACTGCTAAAAATAATGTTAGTCTTAGATTCATTTTGCAATCTTATCCTTATCCATTCTAAACTATTTTAGAGTAGATAAGGATAAGATTGCAAAAAAATATCTATGCAAAAAAGTAAACAAATTTACCAGCCTTTTTTATTGTGTGTGACTAAAATTTATTTGATCTTTTAGATTAATTTTTGCAAACTTTCAAACTATGCATTAATGTGGAAATTGTCTTGTGTTGGATCGTTCATTAAATAATTTCGTATTTTTGAAACAGCTGAACGTAATGAATTTTTCCAAAGCCAACTTCAAACTTAACTGTTTTAGCGTTACATTTTCGAATAGCTGATATAATGAGGCAAGTTTGTAAAAAATTTGATTAAGGTTATTGGAATAGTTTAAGTTTGGAGCCCTATCGAAGATGGAAGATTGAGAACTGAATTTGTGGTATATTTTACTGTTTTACTATTGAAATGGTCAAAATGCTGTTCAAGTGATTGATATAATTGTGTTAATAACTATTAGTGTATACTGGTGAGAATTAGTATAGCTTAGTGGTGTAAAATGCCTTATTTGCTATAACCTTTATATCTAGGAACCAACTCATAATAAATTTAATTTAATTTAAATTGTTATCTCTCATAGTTTTCCCCCACATATAATTCGCCCTATTCTATCACTCTGCCCAACATGATAAGTTTTGAGTAGTCAAATCTCAATTTACTATTCTCAAACATGTAAAGCTCCCCCCCCCCAGGTCATCCTCATTAGAGCTTGTTACATGCTGGCTCCAACAGCAACGAATGATGCCAACTAATGATACGTTCGACTGTTGTTTTGGCTGTTGTTGTTGTTGCTCGACAGGAGTTGCCTTCGGGCAGTTGGCAGGCAGTTGCACATGTGCATAGTTGTTGCCCTTTGCAGCTTTGCTTTGCTGGTCAACTGCAGTTGGCAGTTCTGGCGCACATATTTTTCTGCTTGAGTCAATATATCTGGGTGGACTGCAAAAATTGCAGAATATTCAAATATTTGTGCGCTGGCAGAGCATGAAAGTGCAAAGGTTAGCAACGCAATGCAATAAATGTGCTGAAGCGCAAAAGAATTTCATCAAAGCGAATAACGTGCATCTGGGAAAGTAAATAAAATATTTGCTCAGCTCCAATGATTGCCAATTCAAATTGAATTTTTCTACTTTCAACTTTATGCTAAAATGCAATTGAAGGAAATCGAATGGCTGTCGAGACGAGTCGAATGCCATTTGCGCATTTTGTTAATTGTCATTATTTAATATTCATATAAACAGCTTCATTAAAGCGTTGATAGGGAATGGGGGGCTATGCTCGAAGCAGATATATCCTGTAGATAAGACTAATTGAAGGGGGAAGAGAAGGAGAAAGAGAAGTGGAGAATTAAAGAATTGGAAAATTTGAGAAATTCAGAGATATAGAGAAAAGACAGAGCAAAATTGTAAAATAGAGAAATATAAAAAATTGACAAAGATGAGTAAAGAAAGTATATATTTCTTTGAAGAAAGTATATATTTCTTTATTCATCTAGTAAAGAAAGTATATATTTCTTCGAAGAAATTATATATTTCTTTCTTCATCTTTTTCTATTTTTTTGCTCTGTATAGAGAATAAATAAATAGATAAATAGTGAAAAAGAGAAAGCGAAAGAATGAGGGACTTTACGCAGTTCTATCAGGGAATGTTCATATTAAGGTTTACCTCAGATGCATGACATATAAGTCAAATATTTGAAGCATAAATATATTATATTGTATAAGAAAATTGATAAGATAAAAGTTTCTTCGTCCATGACAAAATTTTGATTAAGTCTTTAATCTTATATTCCCAAGATTGGCAGAGGTGAGATAATTTATACTCAAATATCAGGTCCTATAAAATATTTCAATAAATGGAAATTATCAATAACTAAACAATAACCCATGTTTCACAGCTATAGAAAATAGCATTTGCTTTATTGAGTCACATTACAATTGTCAAATGTTTTTCCAGCAAATGTTTTCTATATAATTTCATTCTAGTCATTATATTATAGTTCTAATAAAAGCGTAATCTATCATACTTTTATATAAGGCGCATACAAATTGTATTTTATATAGCATAATTAATATATATACTATTAAAATTATATTTAATCTATAGTTAAATAATTTTGATACTATTTATAATATCATATAATATCTATATATGCAATTACCCTGTTCGCTTAAATTTTTTTCCAGTGCATAATAATGGTAATAATTGTAAGTCTTTAATCTGGTATTTACCGCTTGAAATAGTTTCTGCATTATGAATTTATATTGCTGCAGCTGCAATCGCAGAATGCGATTTTCATGTTAATCGAATTAAGTTCTCTGGCATGTTAATTAACTTTTAAAAAGCTTTAATTACAATTATGAAAGGAGCGAATATGCCATTGTGTGAGCGTCTGCTCAGTCTACTGACTGATTGATTGATTGATTGATGAGTAAATATTGGAAAAGTATATACAAAGAGGTCAAGCAGTTGCTTAGTCAAGCGTAGCCTGTGCGTTGCTCTTCTCAATCAGATAAACATTTGTTTCTCTCGACGCGAATTGCATCTCAATGCAATTTCTCTCTGTCTTTGTCTCTGTCTCTGTCTCACGCTCTATCACTCCATGGGGCTAGATGTGGGGCGGAGGTGATGGCAGCCATTAGGCTGCGCGTCTCGACTGGCTACAAAGTTTTATTTCGTTCTTTTTTTTTTTTTGGGTTTCTGGGAAGTGCGCTGCCTGCCTGCTTGGTCGGTTCCACTTCAGGAACTTATTTACTCAAGTGTGATGCGATTATCCTGGCTGCCAAGAGCAACTGGAGAGGCGCTGGGCACACAATCTGAATACCATTATTGCCAGTTGGCCTTGTGTGTGTTCGGTTCGCAGCTGAACTTCTTGGCTACGCTTCTTGTTTGTTAATTAAATGTCAGACAGATTGTCATCTCTGCGGCAAGCAGTTGATTAGAAAAACTAAAAAGGTTTCCCTCTAAAATATAAAGTAGGGTATCTGTCGGCATGCACATTTTCGCACTTACTTCCCACAGCTCGAGAGCTCTTAATTTGACTTTGTGCTCGAGCAGCAGCCGGAGGGCTTGCCAGTCTATTTATACTTCAAGGCTGAGCGGGTTAGGGTATTTTATTTGTGGCTTACGTCTGTTTGCCTCTGATTTTAATAGACTGCTGTCGGCTGCGGGCGCTAATGCCCCAGCCTTACCTGGCTGGCTACACTTGCGCTCCATTCAAGGCCCGCTCTATCAGTGTCAACGGCATTGTCAGCCTGCCAGCGGCAGCTCCTTCGTTGGCCTTATGCCGACATTTATCAGACATCGCAGCTGACTTTTGTTGTGGTCTCTGCGGCTGCACTTGCAGCCTTTCAGCGTGCGCTCAAATAAAAGCTGAATTAAAACAAATAAAAAGTGCTGCAACAGCGCTGCTGCTTATGACCGTTAAATACTCTGTTTCGGGGGAGAGGACTTTGGTGTGGAAATGCATTAATGTCTTGATGTGCCATATATACAATTTAATCTATTAGATATAGCTAAGCTGATTTTAGTTGCTTTCAAAACCAAAGAACTCAGCTTTAAGACAATATTAACAATCAACTTTCAGGCTTTAATTGTGCTTTCATTTTCCACAATTAAAAAATTATCAAATCAAACCATAAATAGTAAATTATTAAAGCAAAATGAATGCACATGAAATGCCATCACAATATTTAATGAATAATTTATTAGGCAACCACGATATGAGCTAATTGCCTGGGCCTTCTAAACAATTAAATTTAAGTGTTGGCAGCGCCATCTAGCGCGCAGTAGGCAGAGGGAAGACTCTCTGTGAGAGCGAGCTTTCGGGCAGCTTTCGTTCGTGAACAGCTGAGCGTGTGCCTGGCATATTGACTAGCGGCTGGCAAGCGACAGGAGCTGCCACCAGCCAGCCAGCCAGCCAGCGCGTTAGTGGCTGTTGGAAAAGCGCACACAAGTGTCCTGGCGCCAGCTGCGCTGTCCTTTAATACCACAAGCATCAAGCGGCGGCTGCTCAGTCGTCGATGGCTGCTTCAAGCTAACACTGTTCAAGCACTGCGCTCGCACAACCTGAGCAAGAGGCTACTCAAAGAAGGCTCGCGCGCGCTTCGCTTATCACCGAGCCCAGACCCAATGCGAGAGTTGTGAGTGAGTGAGTGAGTCGGTGTGTGTGTCGGTGTGTGTGTGCCAGGATGTTGTTTGGCGAAACTGAAGTGGAAGTCAAATCTAAAATACAAAACAAATAAATCACAAGCCAGAAATAAAACAAAGGGCCGGAGTGAACGAATATATTAAAGTAAATAAAGCGGCGCAAGCAAATCGCTAAATAATAAAAACAAAAATACAAAAAAAAAAAAAATACAAAAAAAATAGCAACAACAAGAAGAAATGTGTGAGAATCCCGCCAAAGGACTGAGTCGATGCGGCGTATGCGCAACGCTTCTGTGAACAAGAATTAAAGCATACTTTCGAGGGCTCCAATTTATTTCGGTGCGCATATTTCTGTCGCTATTGTCTCTACTAACTGATGGGGCGGCCAGCAGGGGGGGGGGGCGGGGGCAGGCGTGTCATAATTTATGTTTTACGGTTTTTTTGCTGGTGTTCACGAAAGAAAATAACAAGTGGACAAAGCGTCGCAACAAAACGAATAGAAATATTTGCCTCAATATGTCAAAGTTTATTAGACATTTGGCTTTGCGTGCCCGCGGCAATTTGTGGACAGTTGTTGCGAGTCCTTGTTGCTGTTGTGGCTGTGGCTGGCACGGATAGTAAAACGTCCATTAGTTTTGATAAATGTTTGCCCAGTTGAACATACAATTGCCCAATTGGACAACTGCGGGCTCATTATGAAATGAGTTTTGGCCCATTGTTTACCCAGTCCTCGCACGTTTAGTGCCAAATTGACAGACAATTTGTGCGCAAATAACGGGCCAGAAGATATCACCTCAGTTAAGCAATATTCGCGTGTCAAACACTTGCGTGCATCATTGAGCTGACACAGCACGCTGAGGGCACTTCCTGCCACCCGGCGACATTGTCGCCACAACAAAGAGTTGGCAGCGACACTCGAGACGCACACAGTCACAGTTTGGCTTCTATTTCACGAAATGTCAAATGTTTCACGTAATTAAAGTGCGCTGAAATGGAAGCCACTCGAGGGGGCTTTGGTTGGGCTGGCATGCGCCCGATTAATATGCAATAAACGCCCAAATCAGTTAGCAGAAGTGGCTCAAAGCAAACAACTGTGCCGAACGCCGTGCGATAAGCGATAAATGTGACGCGGGACCAAAGGCAAAAGTTAAACAATGATACACAGCGCTGACTAAAGCCGAACTAAGTACAGAATACACACACAGACACAGATATATATAAACGGTGTATAAATATCCGCGCTATGCACCTTAACGAACGCGCTAATGGCACACACACACATACACACACTCTTTCACACACACACAGACGAGAGAGATAAAATCGATATTTTAACTTGGGCCTTAAAAAACTTGTTAAACTTTTGCGGCCGCTCCAAAGGGCATTCGTCTTAAAGTTGACTTGGCAAAGCGGGGCATATCCTTGCAAACAGCTAAGCATGCAGCAGCGACTCTTGCCCCTCCTCCTCCTCCTCCTGCGTCTCTTATTGCCATCCAGTTGCATGCCCCAAAGTGTGCATTTTGCAGCGTTGCTGCTGGCTTCGGCACGGGCGACGCCTTAATTGCCGCACACTTGGCGCGGCGCATAAATTTGGGTGCTACGCTTGACTTGCTCCACACACACACACACACACACACACTTACACCAGTGTGTGTGTGTGTGCGCGAGTTTGTGTGTGTAATTAAACAGCGTTCTGCATCCTTTGTGCCGCTTGTTGTTGCCATTTTAGCTGCTCCTCGCATGCCTTTGTTGTGACCCAGTTGTGTGCGGGCTACGTGTGCGCCTTTGGCAGTTGCACGTGTTGCATGTGGCATGCAACAAACGGCAGGCATGCAATAACAGCTGCAATAAGCCGCCAGCGAACGGCGGAACATGTATATATAGCAACGAGCCAGCAGCTAGCAGCTAGCAGCTCCTTAGCAGCTCACTCGCACCCATTGGCATATTTGATTAGCATTTCGCTCTTAAAAAATATAAGAAAGCAGGCAACGAAAACACGACAAACGGTGGGGCGTGGTCCCCTGACATATGCAAGGCGCTGGCCAGGCCAGAGAATAAATAAAAGCAAAGGCCAGCCGCATTTAAAGCAGGACGAAACGAAACGGAACGGGCGAAACGGACGAAATGCAAAGCTGAAAACATTGTTAAGCCGATTTCAATGTATAAATTCATGAAATATTCATGTCCTTTGTGGCATTTCTGTTGTCATCTGAGTAGCCCACACAAGTCCTTAAAGCCTGGCCAAGCCTCAACTCGAAATATTTCACTACGAAAATATCGAAAAATAGTTATAATATATAAATTTACCTTGTGCAGTTGTAACTCTATGACTTAAGTCCTAAAATGCTGAACTAAAATTCTTTTAAGTTTTATATATCGAAGACGTTATGAATTGCATTTGATAAACAGCAAATTGTGCAAGTGAATCTAAAACGCCAGCAAAAAACTTTTGCATTTCAACACAGACCAAAACTCAAACAGCCGGCCAAAATGGTAAGTTAGAGTATTCGAAATGTACTCGAATCGATATTCGATGCGACCAAAAACTAACTCATGTTAGTCAAAGCATGTCAACAATTTATTGAAATATTTAATTGATGGCTCAACTAAAGTGATAAATTAAATTTTTATAGCTACAAATGCCAAAAAATATCCATGGTAAAATAAGTGAAAACAAAATAAATAAATGCAATTTTTGGCAGGGGGCACAATATTTAGATAGTTGATCCGGATACATAAATATTTATAGGCAAGACAATGATGGATGTAGATTAATACAGTGATGGATTATTATGAATATAAACAGAATAATAGAAGGGAGGAAATACTCTGTTCCAACAGAAGAAAAAGAGAAAATTAATAGAACAAACTTTTAATGATTGCAAGAAAATATATAATTTTCCCATTTATTTTTTTTTTTTTTGTTGCATATAATTAAAATTTTTATTTAATAATAATCAAAGTAAATTTCTATAATAAATATATTTAAGATTGTATAATATATATTTTTTTAAATATATAAAATTATAAAATAAAATTTTTAATTGAAATTATCGAAGGTTTAGTCAAATTTGTTTATATTTTGAATTTAATATTCAATAATGCTATTAAAATATATAATTTTTTTTATATTTTATTAATTAATATTTAATTTATTTTATTTATTTATATATTTTACTAAATTTCTGTGATAGTTTCAATGTATAATAGTTAGAGTATTCAACCACCAGCTCATAGACACCCTAAATCCATTGAATATTTCAATTTAATTTAGACAAACAAAGAGAAAACGAAATACAATTCTGGAATACAGTCAACATGAAATTTCATTTAATAAACATAACGCCAAGATATGTCGACGTATGCTGATTTTATGACATAAATCAAACATTGCACACCGAAAACAGACTTTAAAGGCCTCGGCGGAACAAATTAAATGCCAAGGACAATGGCAAAATTCAGCTTGGCAAGAGTATCAACTCAATGACAAGGCAAACAAACTTCACATGTTGACATGTTACACACACAAAAAAACATACGCGCACACACAAACACACACACAGAGAGACGGAGGCACATCAGCAGCGCTCCTCATTTAATGATAGCGATTTTCGCATTTCTTTACATGCTTTTCCATTCTATTTTTAAATTACGTCAAACTGCCAGCCACGTAGAACTCTAGTTGTTGTTTATTTAGATTCGCTGTTGCTGTTGTTGCTTGCGTTAATGCTGGAACATTTCAATATATGCACAACAAAGGCAATAAACATCAAATATCGGTTAGATATATCTTCATCAGGCAGCGAACACGCAGCAACGGCAAAGGCAACGGCAGCGGCAACAGCAACAGCATGTCCTGTGGCCCACTAGACGTATGCGTAATGTATGTAAATATATTTCAAGTATTTTCCTGGCTTGCTTTGCATCACTTCCGGCGGAAGCGATTGATTGTGCGCCATCTTGCAATGCTCTATGGGCATGTAAGAGTGCCCCCAACCCCCAACCCCCACGCTCTCGCTCTCAGCGTGGGCTTGATTTCGCATAACAAATCAAATTGATTGCTCGTCGGATACATTTAAAAGAAATGAAATGCGCAATCCTTATTGATTTCACATTTTTAACAACGTTTCGCAGCGCCCCGAAAATAAGCCTCAACGAGTTTTTCGTCATACTTTGATATATTTTATTCTTGTATATTTCCATTTTTCTCTCTTTAGGTCGGGTCCATTTTATTATCACTTTATTCCGCCGGCGAATGTAATTAAAATGTTAGCAGCATTCAATTTAGCTGGCACTTTTATGATTTCATTTTGAGTGGCCATAAAAATGTTTCTGTAATTTCTGAATGGCCGCCAGTTAAATTTAGGCATTTAGATAAATGAAATCCAGATAAAATACTGTACACGTTCATATATTCGGCATTAGCTTGTAACTGTCCCATAATAATGCGATATTATTATTCCTATTTGCAGTATGGCTTTGTTAACTACGCCCTGGAGTTGCTGGTCCTCAAGCATTTCGGCGAGGAAATATGGGAGAAGATCAAGTAAGTAGCGCCAACAACGGCGCACAGACAAACCCTCATTAGAAGCGTCTAATGCGAAAACTAGCATCGTCCTAAGCCAGAACTTGGCATATCATCAGAAATTAATGTGCGACTTTTATTGTGCGCCCCAAAACTAAGACAAGTTTCCCTGAAACGGAGGCGCCAACAGTTGCGAATGTGTTTCATTGTGTCGGGGGATAAGCGAAGACGGGAAAGTCTTGATTAACATATTGTATTATGCAGTAGTTCATTAATTTTGTTACGGCAGCAAACGTATTTATGAAGATTTAGATGCAAATGCTGGCGATTATTAGCACATCGTATTTTTTTTATGTAAAACGTACATAATTGGTGCTTAAATGGTATATAAACAAGAAGCTTAGCAAACGTAGCCAATGTTGATTAGATCAACAAAGTAAGTTTCCTTAAAAGAAGTGTCAAAATACCAGAAATATTGGTTAGAAAATGTTCTACTTTTGATTTATTATTATTAGAATTATTTTTATGACTAATAACGACAATGACAATGACAATGACAATCGTAGCAATTATAAAAGTAATATAAATATTTAAAATGATATAAGTGACGATAATGATAATGACAATGAAAACGATGATGACAGCTAATGTTATTAGAACAATGGATGACTTAGACAAATGAAAACGGTGTAATAGCTAACGACTTGCTTAAACGAATCCCGGCACATTTGAAATGAATCCCTCATGACACACAGCCAGGCGCCTAAACACTTTACTAACAGCCGGAAGTGTGTGAAAACAATTGTCCGTGTGTGTGTGTGTGCGTGAGTCTATGTTATTTATTTACTATTCAATTGGTGTTGGCCTGGCTTTAGGGCTGCTGGTATCGCTTACAGTGATGGCTCTGCAAATTGGCATTGGGCCGCATTTAATTAATAACTAATATAAACATAAATTTATGCGCAATTGTGTGCCAAACACCAACCGCAATTAACTAATTATCCATTTTTCACATGGCTGGAACGTGCTGCCACGCCCACGCACAAGAGTACATAAATTAGTTATGTGTGTGTGTGCGAATGTGTGAGTGTGTGTGTTGTCAGTGGCACATAAACAAAGCAAAACACGCGTCGCATTAATGTTAACAACGATTTGTGGGCCTAAATGCAGCGCTAGCATTAACGGATATCCGCCCAAAAATGCCTGTGTGAGGGTGTGTGTGTGTGTGTGTGAGTGCGTGTCTGCAGGCAAATACATTTCGCATTTATCTTAATTAAGTTATTGATATTGCGTGTGTATTTGCTTAGCGCCCGTTTGCGCTTCTGTCAGGGCCCGGCCTTGCCTGAGTCATGCCCCAATTCCTGCTGGCCCCTTTGCGGTTGGCTCGGCACCAGGCAACCAGCCGGCATCCGTTCGTGCGTGACGTCAGTGGGGGAGAGCTGCTCTCGCCGCTGCTAATTGAGCAAGATTTATGATTTTTGATTGCCTAACCGCAAGTCAGCCGACTGCAGAACTTGCGGCATTAACTTGGCCAGCTGCTGAAACCCTTTTAATTATCTACATGAAAGGCAACAAGCAATTCAGCCAGAAAGGCAACTTTTCTCATTTGTTGAGAGAGCAAACGCGCTCAGCTTAGCCCCGGCCTAAGCGTCTGTCTGCCAATGGCGCTGCCAATGACATGATTTTAATTACATTGCAGCCAGTCGGCATTGGCAGTGGGCAATCAGTGCAGCAGCAGTCAGTGTGGCATTCAGTGTGACAGTGGGGCAGTTGGCAGTTGGCAGTGGCAAGAGCCACACTTATTATGCTGCCACTTGAGGCGCCCAACCACTGGCATTGACGCTCGCCCACACTTGAGTCAACAGAGAGAAAGACAGACTCGACTCAAATATATTCAATTGGCGCTGGGCGCGTGTCGTGTTTTCTTTCGATTCCCAAGAAATAGCTCGAAGTCAATACGTGTGCGAGAATCTTCAACAGGTTAACGAGTAGAGCGATTAAGCAAGTGGAGTCTGAAAAGTTGATGCATTTAAAGGTAGAAGAATACGACAGGTCGTGTTGGAAAGAAAATATGATTTAATATGAACTCATGTGTATAAATATTATTAATGTGAACACTACGTGCTTATAATTTGTAACTGCTAATGCAGCTATGCTAGCAAATTCAACAGAGGCATCATAATATCTGTTATTCTAAAAATAAATATTAAGCGCAGTTTTATGGAGACGAGTTTATCTTAAAAGGCCGCCATATAGGTACTCAGACATTGGGCGATGGTCACATATCACACCATCAGCTATCTTTATTATATTAGCTCATATTATGTTGAAACAGAAATATGCATTTGTGAATTTGGAAAAATAAGTTTTGAGTCGAGTGAAGTAGTTGTAAAATAAAATAAAAAAAAATCATTTCATTTTAAGACTTGTCAAGACTTAGATAAAACAACCACGAATCACTAATTGATCGCGCACTTTTTAATATATATACACTGTGCATCATCGAAAGAAGGACTCTTTACATTCTTAGTTAATGTAGTAATGTAATGTAATATAATTTTCAATTTTATTCTAGCTATCATCATACAAATTATTTTTTATAAAATTCTGTTTCACTCTTCTTAAAATACAACAAAATTGAGCTCTGAATAATTTGGGGAAATATTTTAAACAATTATTTAAAAAAAACCTACAAAAAGGATTGATAAAAACTTATCAGCAGGATAGCGCAATCAGAGATATTTTCATTTCTTAAAATATTTTTAAAGTACGTATTGGGTTCAATATATTTTTTTTAATTTTTGCAAACTCTTTTACCAAAAATTAGCAGTATGAGGCGCCGCCACAATCAGGAATCATCGCCTTAGATCGTGCTCAATTCACAAACAATTCGCTTCACTTTTATTTGACTCTAAATCTATTATATATTTTATTATAAATAGCATTAGTATTTCAAATAAATTCAATTCAATTTCAATTTAATTCAAATTTCTGTTTCCATAAATTCTCATAATTTGCTGCCCTGTGGTCGCCTCGTGACGGACGCGCATCTCTAGCAGCGCTCATAGACAAGCGTTGACGTCCTCGTTTGCCTCTCGTTTAGTTGCACTCGAAGGCATTGTCAAAGCGTTCATTAAAAAGAAAGCAAGACCAAAGGCGAATAGCATTGACAGGATACAAGGAGCCGGCGCATACGTGCGTGCCCGTTATAACTACTGTCTGTGTCTGAGTCCGTGTCGCCATCTCTTTCTCTTTCACTGTCTGTCCGTCCGTCCGCCCGTCTGCCTGTCCGCCTGCCTGTCTGACTGTGTCTGAGCCCTCGATATGAATGGCAATGGCATTTGCCTTGATTGACGCACTGCTGACCGCAAATGAATGAATGTGTTTGACTGTCTCCCTCCCCTCCTCCGCCCATATTTATTTCTATCCCTCTCTCTCTTTCACACTCTTGTACTATGTCAGTCGGCCTCTTGTTGATTGCCTTTAAAGCTGACAGCTGCTTTATTTAGCTTTAAAGCCAGGAGACGTGGCTATTTAGCCATCGCCTGCACTTAATCAGAATCTCAGCGCTAAGTGCTTTATGGGCTGCTTCTTTCACTCCTTATCGTTATTGTTATTGTTATTGTTATTGTTGTTGTTGCCGCATAATTGCAAAGCATCAATCTGCAAATGAGCTTCATTAATTTGCCACATAAATAAGAACAAGCACAAGATTGAGCCAAAACCCGAAGCTGATTCAACTGCTTGGAAATATTAGCCTGAATTTTGCGGCCGTCTATTCGCATGCCCTTTGAGGATGGGTTAAGTTGGGTAGATGGGAAAGGCTTTGGGGAGAGAAGAGAACGATTCGAGAGTTAAACAAGCTGGAGATGTTCCTCTCTGCAGATTGCCAGGAGTCAACAAAGATTGAAATTTTATATTTTATCTTATATGTCTTGCCATTTACAGGGCATCTGCTAGTCAGGCACTCTCTGGCTAATACACTTTCACTTCTTTTTTTAGCCCTGCGGCTTGACTTTGACTTTGATGTGGCACAAGGATCACAGAGATTGAGTAGCGGCTCGTGCACAATGCGCTGCGGCTGAGACAGCGGCTGAGGCCGCAGCGCTTGACATTAAAGCTCATGAGAGACACACACACACACACACTCACACAGACAGACAGGCATGCATGGGACACACTGTTGGCCACGGTCAAAGTGGCAGTTGTTGTGCTAATACACACAGACCGGAAATGTAGTTGATCCCCCCAGCCGACAGAGACGGCGCACATCTCTGTCGCAGCGTCGTTTTATTGTTATTGTTGCAAAAGTCCTTGTTATTGTTATCGTTGCTGTTGTTGCCGCCGCCGTCGCCGCTGTTGCTGCTGCTGCTATGCGTGTTTGTGGCACTTTAGACAAAAATCGATTTGCCTATAAAATGTTTTACACACACGACCGCAATGAGGCCAAGCTGCATGTGTCGGCATGGCGTCTAAGCTCCAAGGCTCCTCCCTAAGCCAGACCCACCCACAGCTGTTAGTCAGTCAACATGCTTGTGCGTAAGTCTGTGCATATGCTGGCTCAGCTCAGCTGCTGTGCTTACTGCCAAAAATTCACTGCTAATGTGTGGTCCGCCCCCCTCCCCCTCCCCCACCCCACTAACTGGCATGCGGGCAACTGGGCAGCGATTGATTATGCACACATTGTGTGCTGGCTCTCGCTTCAGAACGCTTTCAACTCAATTTGGCCGGGGCCAAATATAGCCCGGCACGGTCAGTTCGCAAATAGCCGGGCTAAAACTGATTCAAATTTGTAGAAATTGTTCGATTAGATCGATGACAAACTGGAGTGCTGCCAGTCAGTCACCTGCCAGGGCTGGTGGGTCGCCTTTGCATCTGGGAGCGCTGCCTGATTGCGTTTGGAATTGGAATTGGCATTGTCGTCGGGGCCCCAGACCGAAATTGGGCCATAATTCTGCGACCTGCAGCTAGTGGCACGGAAAATGTGATATATTGACAGAGCTCGGGATTAGCTACACGCCGCGCCACATTTGCGCCACGCTTCACTTATTGCGCATACGCCTAGTGGCACGCCGGGCCGTGTGGGAGATGCAAATGTTCGGCACGGAGCACACATTTTTGCAACTTATTAACTTTGAGAGCGTGGCAGCTGCGGCAGCTGCTGACAAATCTTAAAGTATCATCAATCATCGTTTGGGCCCGGCGAAGGCAGAGCGCCGCAGCCAGCCCATTTTGTCAGCTAGGCGCAGACTTTCAATCTGATTCGGGTACACACGCAATTGAATCCTTTGGCTGTCATTAAATATACATTTTTACACTCCGCCTTAATTCGAAATCTGTGCGCTAAGTGCCGCTTAAAAAGCCGCGCACAGCAATTTGATTTCTCTTCATTTTGCCCTTGCTTTATGGCCGGAGGAGGGCCCATTAGGCTCCTTGTCCGAGCTTCATATTACAGCGCTTTATTTTAGCCAACCATTTGTGGCCCCTGCTGCTCTTTAGATATTCATATCAGCTCACACACACGCACTCACACACACACACGCACACACAAATCCACGCCCGCAGCATTATGTGGTGTTTTCCTCTTTCTATTTTTTGTTTTGGTTTTTCTTCTTCTTCTTCTCTTTTTTTGCCACACGAAAATCGATCGCATTTTCATGGCAGACATTATGGAAATTCGAGTCGCTTTTCAAGTGTTTGTCTGTGTGAGTGACGGAAATGGCATTTCTCAGGCATGTAACGAGTTGAGGGCGTGTGCGAGTGTGTGTGCGAGTGTGTGTGCGCGTGTGTGTGTGTGCGTGTGTGTGTGTGCTAATGCGTCAACAAATGTGCGTTGGTGCGTCTCAAGTTTCAATCCCAACCAAAAAGCCGTTTCGGTTTGCTGCAAAAAATGCCTCTAGTTTTAAATATATAACACAAAAGTTGCCAGAGCTGTGTGTGTGAGTGTGTGTATATCGCTAACCAACACACACAAGAGCAACAACAATTTGAAAGCCAAGAAAACAAACAAGTTGAAATACTCCAATGGAGTCTGCCAGTCTGCCAGATGCCACTCGATTCTACACAGCTTGAGCCTATCAAAAAAGCGTTAAAAAATAATACAAAAATGAGCTTATTACAGAGTATCTCATAGTCTAGTATTGCTGACAATATTGTAAGACAACTAATTAGAAGTAAGAGAAAAATTATATTTAATTCATTTCGCAAGAGACTCAATTCGAAACTTACTTCAATCACTTTCTTCAACTTACTCACTCTCCCCATCACATTATTTGCAGGGTATTCACACAGTCAGTAAGCACCATCAAGTCAACCCTTTGTACACCTGCTGACTTCATAAAATATCTCTAGCTTATTTGCAAGTTTTTTGCTTTTCTCTTTGTCATATTTTCATATCTTGTCTCAAACTGTCGCCGATTGTTTTCGACAGCTGAACGCATCCAATAATATCTTTATTTTGACTGTGTTTGCGGGGAAGGGGGGAGAAGGCGACTAGAGCCCCCCAGCCAACTGAGCTCTGCCATACTAAATGCCTCTTCATTTGACACGTTTTCGCACTTATCGCCGAGATTACTTTTGCCATTGATTGCATTTCCTTTCGCGGCGACTTCTCGACTTCTTTTTCTTCTCTTTTTCGGCTGCTTCATTTATTGTTCGTTTGATTGCTTCATATTCAGCGCATTGGGCACACCAGGTGTAGCCACGGCCATGCCCACAATTGATGCTTGTAAGTTGGCGTTTTATGTGCAGCACTTTTATCGCTTTATGAATAACGCCCCGCGTGCGTGCGCTCAAAACTTGGCCACGCGCCGCATACGTAATGCGAAAGTCTACGAAGGCCCGCATTATCGCCCGTTACGGCTTCTCAATGGCTTTCCGGCCTCTCAGTGCCTTCGCCTCAAATCGAGTGCATTAATCCAAACTAAAACATAATCGAGTTGTATATTAAATGGGATGCTCGACAATCGTCTATGGCGTGAATTGAAATCAGATTCAAATTTACATATTTCGTCTATAAATAGATGCTTATATAATTATATATAATTCACTTATTTTAAGCCTACCAAAATATATATACAAACTATACAAATTAAGGTCATTCCGCTCTGCTTAAGCCCTTGGCATGCTAATCAAAACGGACTCAGCCCTGAGGTGCGAACAACTTTTGGTTGGCGATGGATTTCTGGCGAAAAGCTGTTGCAGGCCGGGCTTAACTAATTTCCATCTCACTTCACGCCAAATGCTAATTATAAATTTATCGACTTTCGTGCCAAAAACTAAAGACCGCACAAAAAGTCCATTAATTCATAATAATAACTTGATACAGCTCAAACAACAAATATTTTGCAGGCAAGCCTACAGCGCCACGCCCCCATTAAAGCAGCCTTGGGCGGCCTATACCTTGATGCCGGCGGCCAGGCAGCAAATATTAATTAAATAAGTTAAATATGCTGGTCGCTTGTTCGTGCCGTGGACGGGGCGTATGCGCAATGCCTATCGCGTTAATCATACGCCCAGTGTTCGCCAGACGAAAACTTTCTACTGAGTATGCTAGTGTGTGTGTGCGTGTGTGTGTTTGCAATAAAATTACGTTTCTCTTCAATGTATGGTCAGCTGCACGGCAAGTTTGTGAAATGGGCGTGGCGCAATGGTCGACCCACGTATTTGGCGCATAAATGCATCAGTGGAAAAATTCTTATTTATTGCAGTCGAGAATTGTGTAACAGCTGTGTGTGCGGGTGTGTGTGTGTGTGAGGTTGCCTTTGGGACGCTGTGCAACACTTAAATGCAATTTTTATGGCACTCATGCCGTGGATCAACGAAGCGCAACTTCATAAATTCTTTTTCTCTTTGTTATATGTGCCCCTCTCCCTCCCATTCCCTTTCCCTTTCTCTCTGTTAAAATTCGAGTGAGAAATTCAACTTGAACATGCAATTCAAAATGCATTGAATGCGATTAAATTTATTCAAGTGCCTGCAACGGCGGACACATCAATTTGCTGCCACAAGCTGTGCCAGCTGCCAGCTGCAACTGCTTGAGTCCCAGCTCAAAGCAAAGCTCCGCTCGTTTGTCTAACAGAGATTTGTGTCTGCCCGCCGCCCTCGCTCCCCATGCAAATCGATGACGTTGACCAGCGGCAGGCAGTGTAAAGGAATTTTTCTACTGATTTGCATGCAACAACGCGCACATGTCTGCGACTGTTTGCTTCCGCCTCGAACACACAACTGCGACAACAGCAACAGCAGCTGCCTGCGGCGCTGTAGCGACTGTGAGCTTGTAAACTGCAACGGCATGCCAGACCGGAAGTGTTGCCTTGTGCCACTGTCAATTTGCGACATTTTGTTGTTTGTTCGCTCTGTTGTGCTGTTGCCCATGTTGCTTTTGTTGCAGCTGCCTCGTTTATGTCACTTCAAATTTCGCATTTGCTTTGAGTGCCGCTGTGGCCGTTGGGCATCATTAAATCAAGCGCCTCTACTAACATTATTCCAGCAATCCATATACCCTGTACATTTTTGAGATAATCTAAGTAGATTTTGTGCGAGATATGCCAATATTTAAGTGATAAAGTATAAGAGATTTGGTTTACATACGCTGTTTAAGCCTTACTCTGCTTTGAGTTGTTAGGGATATAGTTTGTGTTTGGGTAAAAAGGCATTTGTTTTCATTTGACAACGTATTATTTTTAAAGCTCGCTCTACGTTTTGAAAAATCCTTCCTTATAGATCATCTTCGGGAAATTAGTCACAGATACACAGAATCATAGTCTGACAAATCTCCCCCTTTTGAATTGTGATTTCCGAATCCTTTCATTACTCCTTTCTTAGCTTTTCCTATTGCTCCTCTTTCACTTTATTTTTCACTCAGTTTTTAATGCTAATTACAAATGACTTCCTTTTTCTCCTTAATTCTTATTTTTGTATAATATTTCGGCTTTTAATGCTAATGAGAAATATTTTCCTTTTTCTTCTTAATTCTAACTTTTTTTTAAATATTTGCTTCTTTTAAATGAATTTATTGGTATTTATGCTTCGACTAAAAATGGTTTCAAAGTCCTTTTTTAAGCTTCCATAATTTTATCATATTTCAATCAATTCTCTAATCATATTTTTCTGTAAATTGCGGCATAGTTGACTGGACGGGAAAAGGAAATTCCCCAATCAATTTGCTAATAATATTGTGGAATTTATTTTTATTTTTATCTATTGTATACCATTTTATCTCTGTTTTAGTTGTAATCTTTTTATATATATACTCACTGGCTGTTAGCTGGCTTTTTAGTTAGTATATGAACAGAATATGGCAAAGAAAAATTTAAATAGTATTATATATTTGTTGAAATGCATTATAATTAACAGCTGCTTGGCTGCCTGTAGGAAAATATTCGAACATGCATTTTCTTTATGTTCTCTGATATTGAAACATTAACCCTATAATTGGAATAATTATAAACACAAACTGCTCCACATTAAATAGTATAAAAACTAGTCAAACAGTCTGTAAATAGAGCTATTAAAGGGCAAAGTCAAGCTAATGCGACGCCTCAGAAGGCAACATATTGTAAATTTCCCAGGGAATAGGCTTTGTTAATATTAAATTTGTTTTCTATTTATAATTTAAATGAAAACAAATTTTGTTTATAATTGCCAATGGCAATTTTTTGAAGCTGTTCAGCAACTGTGAAAATAAACGAAATAAAAAATGAAGAAACACTTATGTTCTCTAATTACAAAAACATGCAGCTAGCATAGAAACTTCAATTACCCTGTAATTAAAGCTTTGCCTAAAATGCTCGTTATTAATCAGTCAGCTTAATATATTTCTATAAATATCTATTATATCATAAATATATAAGATATAGATATTTATATATACATAAAACACAATCTCCATACAAATTTCCTTCACTTTAAAGTACAGGGTATTAGTAAGTCAGTCAATCGTCACCCAATACAAAGGAATTTCATGAAAGACCTTTTGTAATCCAAGCAGCTTATTATAGAAGCTGCAACAGGCACACGCAGCGCCTCATGTTTCGCATGCTCAGCATTTCTGAAGTTTTCGATTACGGAAATTGATTTAATGGAGATTAAAAGGAAATCTAGAAACTCGCCAGATAAAAAAGATACAATTATTAACAAAGTTTGGCGCACCAGAATATTGCCAGCTTTAAGCGCTGAATGTGGACCCGAAATTCCGTCCAGTCAGCAGCGCAGGCAGGCGAAAGTGGCCCCCGGGCAGTCGGGCTGGCAAAGGCCGTCCGCATTTATCAGCGCGCGCGTATCGACAGTTGCTAATGATGTCCTAATTTTGAGATGTCACAGTGTGCGCATAGATAAAATGTTCGGGCCCATCAGGGCCCCGCAAAGAAAGTCAATCGATGAGCGGGCGGCCG
Source organism: Drosophila pegasa (assembly GCA_035046225.1). NCBI lineage: Eukaryota > Metazoa > Arthropoda > Insecta > Diptera > Drosophilidae > Drosophila > Drosophila pegasa. The sequence goes on along the minus strand of JAWNOD010000398.1, from coordinate 8,277,119 downwards.
CAAACTGCCAGACACATAACAAATGGCCGAGTAGATGCCAAGGCGGAGATACTCTGACAAAGCTGCGCTGGCCACGCATGTGGACAGTTATTAATGAGCGCCGATTGCAGTGCAGTCGGTGGACAAGAGTGGAATTCATTAATTTGAGCGACCAGGAAGGTGTTTACTTTTTATCTATGGCAATGGATTAAGCTCTGCCTTGCCACTTGAAACTGCCTTAAAGGCTAATCATACGCAACGTGGCCGTGGCAGTGGCATTGCTGGCTTAGCGACAGTAAAAATGCTAAGCCGCCGCTAGATTGACTCGAGTCTGCTAATCACAATCACAATGACAATGACAATGACAGTGGGTATGACAATGACACACGCAACGATGCTGATGATGATGATGATGATGTTCATGATGAGGGTTCAGCTGGCTCCCAGCTGGCGGCCAGGCTGCGGCCTCCTCCATCATTAACGACGTACATCACGTCTGCCTGTGGTTGCTCTGCAGCGGTTTAACGCTAATCGCATACAAATACGCGCACACATGAAGGTTGGTAGCAGTGGTGGGAGGGGGGTGGCAGGCAAGGGGGCGAGCCTGAGGAAAACGCAGTTTCACAAACATTCGCAAAGTACGTGCAGCTGCAGAGCTGCCATGCGCCTGGCTACCACTGCCTCCCCCCTCGCTGTTGCCTGTTTTGAATAACACGCCTCAAGGATTACGACGCCCAAGTCACATAAACACAGGACAAGAGCAGTTGCATTGGGCAATGCTGCTCTTTGAGTTATCCTTTAGTGGGGTGTATAAAGAAAAGGATCTTAAAGGTCCTCTTTTGTTAGCAGGACTTGTACTATAATATCTTCTCTTCACATTCTCATGGACTGTTGATTGACGTCTTCTGTAGCCAAACTCCCGCCTAGAATGCATTCCTTCCATATCAATTTCATTTGACTTAAGTTCTGTTGACTTTAATCCTTTCATCTTAGACTATTCCATCTCCCACACAACTACAGGGTATTAAAACATAGGCACTCTGTGGCTCTGTGCCTCTGCCTCTGCCTCTGCCGCTGCCGCTGCCTCTGTCACTGCCTCTGCCTCTTCCTCCGCCCCTATCTCTGCCCATTTCAATGTTAATTTGTTGGCCCATGTGGCCAGCGCTGGATGTTCAACAGTTTAGCAAAGCTCCTCAACTTCGGTTTGCAATCTCAGTGCAATTGGTTGGGCTTTGCCAATATTGTCGCCACATTTTAGGTGCGAGCGACGAGGCAGTGTTTCCTATTACCAATGCTAATGCCAGAGCTAGCCCTGGCCCTGCTCCAACTAAAGTGTGTGCGTGTGTGTGTGCGTGTATGTGTGTATCTCTTCTTCTCTATTTGCGCACAATAAAACATGTGACTCACTTGAGTTATGTGCCACATTAACTTGCACAAGTCTTAAGTGGCTTTTAACCTTATTTCGTTTCCGTTTCTTCGCTGCAGCTTTCCGCAGTACTACCCAGTAGAGGGAGGGGGAGGGGCCTTTTTGGGGGGTCGCTGCAACGCCTGACGCGCCTTAGAAAAGCAGCGAAAGAAATGCTTAAAAGCCAAGGCGAATAGTTAATACACTTGATCTTAGAGAGTTGAGCTCATGGAAGTGAAAGTGTTAGTCCACAAGCCAAAGCAAAACAACAATTTGGCCCAAGTCTTGAAGCGATTCACTGATTTGTTTTTAAGAAACTCTGTAAGTTCTGATGCTAATAATGTTATGCAAATTGTTTTTGTCAGAGAAGGCAACTTTTATAAATTTATAAAAGTTTTAGTTTGGACATAAGCCAAATCTTTGGACCCTTACAGCTATAACACTTCACCTTACAATTGGTTTTAAAATTTAAAATTTCTAAGTGTTTTTTATTATAAATATTTTGAGGTATTTTTATCACAAAACTGTTTCAACTTAAGTAAAAGGAAGTTAAATCTTTTTCTATTTAGAATCCGATTTAAAAATTAAATATTTGTAACGTCTTATTCCACGGGAAATCAGAGTTAAATGTGAAATGTTTATTACAATTAATTAAGGTCTTTCTTAAAAATATTTAAAATATTTTTTATAAATATTTTAAATATTTTTTAAAAATATTTTAAATATCTTTTATCACAAATCTGTTTAACTTTATTACACTCACCATCAGATTAAAATATAAAATATTTTTATTGTAAATATTTTAAAGAAATTGTAAGCACAAAACTCTTTCAGATTAGGTAAAGTAAAGATAACATTTTATTCCACTCACAATCAGATTTTAATCTGATAAAATATTTGCATTCTAAATCTGTTTCAACGCATCTCTACTGGCGTCAGCCCCACTCCCATTAGGCACATATAAACAGCTTAGCTCCTTACATGTTTTTCAATCTCTCCGCCCATTTGCCTGATTATCAATAAGCCAACAAGTTCTATGCCCATGCGGCATACACAACAATGAAATCAAAGTAACCCACACGCCTTAGGCCAGAGGTAAGCTGAATGTGTTTTATATTTAGCTGGGCGGAGTGGGCGGGCTCTTTAGCTAAGTGCCCAGGCATTGCGCTAGTTTCACTCTCTCTCTCTCTCTCTCTCCCTCTCTTTATCTGTGTGTGTGTGGATGACACACATGCGAAACTTAAGTTTTGAGCCGCCTACAAAGCAGAGCAACATTGTGGCAACTGTCAGGGACATGTGGGCCAGAGTTCATAAGCCAAGCCCAAAGCTGCCTGCGAACTGGCAGCAAAGAAACTCGCAGTTTAAGGCTATTATCGCATTAAATTCACAAAGCAGCGCAGACTCATTAAAAATTCGCAAACTTACTGAGGCGTGGGCGTTGGAGTTGAGTGCGGTGCGATGTTTAGGGGGGAGTGTGGGAAAAGGCGCCCAAAGCCGCAAATGGCAAATCAAATTAGCTAATTGATTTGTTATCAATTGCGGTTGACTTTGGCGCAAAGTTTGTAAGCCAACTTAAAGTGGGGAAGTTGAAGCTGCCAAAAGCCAACAAGTAGTTCATAATAAAGCGATTTAGTGGCTCGCCATAAAATTGAGAGAGACAGGCACACCGAGAGAGAGAGAGGACGAGCAAGGCACGCACGCATCGCAGCCAGCATCGAAGCCAGCTGCGTGTTCGAGCCGCATAAAATCCCCAAACAGGCATGTGTGCGTAATGTGTGTGTGTCTGTGTGTAAGTGTTTGCCTGTGGCATATTAAACAATAATATTTGCACGCGAGCGCGTCAAAAACAAAATCCCGCTACGGCACCAGCTCCAGCTCGCTCCAGCTCCAGCTCGAGCCTGGCCGAGACTGCAAATATCTAATTGCCAAATGGAATTTTCCTTGCTGTGTTTTTTTCTGGCTCAGCTATTTGGCAGGCAATTCACGTGCAGCTAGGTAAAGCCAACTGGCCGAAAAGCAAAAACAAGGGCATTATTTTTGGACTGCTCCATTGGTTGCCAGCTATTTAGCCGTCAAATGTTTGCGTATTATTTGCCGGCCAGCGCCATTTGCCAGATTAGCGCACTTAGCGGCACCCGCAGCCACGCCCCCAACCACTCGCCACACTCCCCTCCACACAATATTCAAATGAGCGATAAGTGGGCAAATTGAATTTGTAAACAGGCGAGGAGACAGCGAGCCACTAAGTGTCGCCTTGCATTTGTTACGCTACGCTTACACGGCGTATACTTAATGTCGCGAGTGGCTGCAAATAACAAGGTGATAAATGCGCCGGGCGCGTAATTAATGTGCACAGCATAAATTAGCTCAAATGTTGACTTTTTTGGCGAGCACATTAAGCAAATAAATAAGGAAAGAAAAAACTTTCGCTCACACATTTAGCGGGCATTTGATTAGATAATAAAAGCGCGGCGCGCGCATAAAAGACAAACGCAACAAATGGGCAATTTGATGTGTCGCTCTGTTACGCGCACGCACACATTAACTTTTTCAATTAAGTTGTCGATCAAAGAGTACCAGACAGACATTTAACTCAATAAATATCAATCAAGCGCGGCGTGGACAGGTGAGCCGTGTGGCAGCTAGTCTGTCTCTCCGGAGTTATCAAGCAATTTGAAGCGCAGATATCACATATCAAATGTGATTTAAATTGCTAATAAACTATTAAATATATATAGATAAATAAAATATATATATTTATTTAATATATTCATAGCTTTAACTTTATCTAAATAGAATTTATGAAGCCTTTAAGGTTGAGGGTTTTCAAATTCTCATTCAATTCATGCTCAGACTGCCAAGACCCTTGCATAAATTGAATTTTAATTTAAAATTTCTACACACTCTCACACACACACACCCACACACACACACCCTCGCCCACACACACCTACTATATATCATGGCAGCATCATAAATTGCAGCCGAAAAATCAATTTCCATTTAATGCGGAAATCCCTTGGAATTTTGAGTAGAACCGCAACAGCTGCGGCGCCAACTTTGATGTTCTTTGGCTCGGTTCACAGGAAATTAGAAATCAATTTTTATCACTTACGCACAGATTCTGCAACTGTAGAGCTCGAGCTGAAGTACCGCACTCAACTAAATCGCATCAAGTGTGAAAATATGTCCAAACGCATTCTGTTCGCGTGTTTCGCTGCAAACAGCTGGCGATAGCATTTGCCAGTTGCAATTTGACAGCTGCTTTTGGCTGCAGCAGCAATTCGCTTGCAATGCGCAACAAATGAGCAACGACCGCCCACAGCCCCCCGCCCCCATTGTCAAGCCAACCCCCCCTGCCGGCTTTTTCATAGCCCTCTCTCTCGCACCCACAAGTCCACAGCTGCTTAAAGCTGAGCTGCTGCGGGAATATCAAAAGTTGGGCCAGGTACGGACAGACGCTCGGCAGGCAAATGGAAAAACTTTCGCACGTATAACATCGACTTTGCCATGACTTTTTTCTCTCCTCTTTTTTTGTCTATTTGATTTCTGCTACTTTTCTGCAGCGTGCGCTCTTTTCTGATGACTTTGGCAAAGGTTGAGGAAGAGTTGTTAAGCTCACAGGCAGAAGCTAAAGTTTAAGTCGAACTCCTGGAACTAAAATCGTCTAGTCTTAGCTCTTTAAGCTCTTTGCATGATCAAGCCATAGCCTCGCTCTCTCTCTCTCTCTTTCTCTCCTGATTTTCACTCCGAACATCGAACAGAGTATGACGCAGTCCATCATATTCTCTCTTTATTTCTGTATATATACGTTTGCTACGCTGTGGCTGGAACGTTGTATTCAATTTGTTTTGGCAACAGCTTGGCACAAGTTCTATTAAATAATAAAGTCGATTCGCACAATGTTCACAGCAGCAAAAACAACAAGCGTAGCTAGCGGGGAATTCCATTTGGGTTTTGCTGCTCTCATCCATTGTTATTCAATGCAAAAACGTCTCAAGTTTTGTTCGGGAATTAACAATTGCCAAAGCTTCTTTAAATATACTTGAAGCTGTGCCAAAGCCAGGCAGGAATTGACTTTCAGAGAAGCGAAAGAAATTTGTTTACCAAAATCTTTAAAGTAAAATTAGAATTGAAGTGATGTAGGTAATATAAGATAGAAGAAAAAATATATAGTAAGAATTCGCTAGGGAAAGCTGCTCGACTATTCTCATTATGCACTACTTTTCCAAAATACGAAATTTATAATGTCTGCGTACTTATTTCAGAAACCTACACAGTAAATCTGTAGCTTCCCACTTTTACGATTTTCAAGTTAAAAACTAAATAAAATGATCGATTTTTATCGATAATAAAGAAGTTGAATGAATTATAGAAAAACTATTTTTAGCTGAGTATTCATTTCAATTTCAAGATTTCTAACTTTTCATCTTAAATTTTAAAATATTATCTAGCTAAAATCCTTCTGGAAATCCATGACTACATTCATGACAATAAGATAAATTTTTTCAAAAGAATCGATTCGATTTATGCAGCAAACTCACCTTAAATTCGAGCTATACATATCAGCTCGGCTTAAAGCTGCCCCAGCTTGGCAGTCCGTATATATACGCATGTATATTTAATTAACATTTTTTAGCTGGCATCAAAAAAATATGATTTTGATCCAAATGGAACGAAAACCGAAAACCATTTGCAACATGCCGAATGCGCGCTAAGACTTTGGATCCGGCTTCCGTGGCGGTTATAAAAGCCAGTGCCAGTGCCATATGCGCGTCAGTTAGCTTTATGGCTGCTCCAGGCTAAAATACACATAAACAAGCACACTCTGACTCGCACACACCCACGCACACTAACACACACGCACACACACACCAGCAATTTAATTAAAATTAATGTATGTATTTTCTGCTTCTCCTCTTGTTTTTCCACTTCGTGCTGCTCCTGTTGCTGGCGCTCTTCATATTTCGGCTGCTGCATGCGCCTCGCCCTCCCTTCGATCCGGCATTTTGATGGCTCCACAAAAAAAAAAAAAAAAAATAATAATAACAACAACAACGTGCAGAAAAAAGGCCATGGTCAGCATGGAGGGACAATTTCTGGTGCGTCAAATTTACGATGACGAAATAACATACAATCTAATTGGAGCAGCTGTTGAGATACTCAGTAAGTAGCTGGCGCGAAGCACTTAACTGGTTATTACTGTAGTTGGCGTCACATAAAACACGGCTCATAACATTCCCAACACACGTATATACGTATATACATATATATATATTTGTATATTCCCACACAGAAATACCTGCCGATGACATATTGGAGCTATTTGGCAAAACATTCTTCGAGTTCTGCCAGGATTCGGGCTACGACAAAATACTTCAGGTGTTGGGCGCCACACCACGCGACTTTCTGCAGGTAATATATACGCTAGCAAGTACAGTCAAGCTTGGCCATAAGAGAGTTGCCATTAGAGAACTATGATCTCGAGAGAGCTCAGATGTTAATTTATCACTGAGTGGCACAGCTGCAGCTAGAGTAAAGACTTGAAGTACTCGATGCTGAAGCTATGACCCAGCTTGACTTGCACACAGTGGGACCTTTGTCTATTTGACGTTGCAAAAATCAAAAGCAAGCAAGGTATTTTGAAAATTGAAGGAGCAAATGAATGTAAATTGTCGATGCTTTAAAGTAAACCAATAAGGAGGCTACTACACTTACAGGCAGCTTCATATTTCTTTGTCAAACATGAAAATTATGGTTTTAGTCAAATATTAGAAGCTTAGATGGAAAAAAAATTGGTTTTGTTATAGAAAATAAATATCGTAAATTAATATATTTTCTTTAAAAATACTAAAACAAAATATTTTTTATATATAAATTGTGTAATGTTTTTGATTTTTAGCTTACCCAAAAATCTCGCCTCGCGATATTTTTACAAATTTTTTGCATTTTTATTGTGATTTTTTGTTGGCTTTTTTTCTTAAAAAATGTAATGGGAAATAAAGCGCGGAACTTATATAAATAAAAATATTAAAATTAGTTCCATATAAATCGCAGCTTAGTCCTAGATTTAATAATCTACTTAAGTTTAAAAAGCCTTCAAAAAATATAGAAGTTTTCTAAAATAAAACCAGCTATTTTCATTACTTTTATATTTTCCTCAAAAATAATAATTGTGTTCCCCAAAATTATAAAATATTTCATTTTGTTGTTCATAAGCATATACTTTCAACAAATCAAAAATTTTTACAATTAATTCAATATTAATCTCTTAAATTAGAAATTTAAATATATAAATATTTTTTAGAGAATTTTTAGGTATTCTACTTACCCAACTTTAGTTGTAGATTTTACATCACTTTCTTCAAAAATCTTTTAGATTCATGGTCTTCGATAAATATACTATTAGATTCTAAAATGCATTAAATATTCTTAAAAACCTTGATTTTTGCCCCGTTCATGCTGGCAAAGGCCCCACTGTGCCACGCTTGGCCTGCCTATGTTTAATTAAAGCACATTTCCCATTTAACGCTCATTTCACATGCATCACACAGCATCTCATGCTCACCTTGCCACACGCCGCACCTCGACTTGCCTTTTGCTGCTGCCAATTTCGTTGCAAGTCATTTTTCATGTTGCCATCCAGTTGCTGCGCTGCTCGCTTCCAGTCGCATTGATAAGCATTATTTTGCTTCACTGCACACACACACACACATACAAAGAGAGAGAGAGACACACACACACACACATATATATACAGTGCTGCAACTTGATTGGGGTGTGGCCTGGTCTTTTGTTGCACTCACATTCGATTTATTTTCAATTTTCCACACTTTTCACCGCACCATCAACGGCCCACATCGTCAGGCGTCCTCGTCATCCATCTGAGCCCCATTCCTTAGTCATAATGAAAAATGAAATTGAATTTTTGCTGCATTTTCATGGGAAAACATTTGTAAAAACAACAACAACGACAACATATAGAATCTGGACGCACTGCACGACCATCTGGGCACCCTGTATCCGGGCATGAGAGCGCCCTCGTTTCGCTGCACGGAGCAGGACGGCGAGCTGCTGCTGCATTACTACTCGGAACGGCCCGGCCTCGAGCACATTGTCATCGGCATAGTCAAGGTGAGCGGCGCTGGTCAACCGCCTGCTGACACCTGCTCACGAAGTTAACCCGTCGCATTATCCTTTACAGGCCGTCGCCTCGAAGCTGCACGGCGTCGAGGTGGAAATCGACATTGTGAAGCGCAAGGGCGAGCCCATCGACGAGGCCGAGAAGGAGCGCGCCCTGGCACGCGAGCAGCAACAATTGGACACCGAGACGACAGCTGGTGGATCCGATGAGGCGGCACCAGATGCGGCCGCCACAGCCGCCACCGCTGCCACTGCTGCACCCATTCAAGTGCCACCCGAGCACAATAATAATCACAATGCCAACAACAACAACGCCAGCAACAGCGGCACCAACAACATCAACAACAACAACGATGCTCAGCAAATTGCCATTGAGCCGGGTAAGCGAATGCGAATGCGAGCAAGAAGAAGAACAAGCACGAGAATCCAGGCCAACAAATTGCTCTAGGCTCATTACGTACCCTATTAGCAGCGGGTATAATGGACTAGCGCGTTCAATACGCCACGATTAATAGCCATTGGATATTGTCTGTAAATTACACTTTCGCAACAGTCAGCAGAAATCAAAACATTTTAAAGCGAAGCTAAGGCTGGGACTAGCTGAAGTCAGTTGGGTTGGGTTGGGTTGGGGTTGAGGAGGTTAGAGATGATTGCGTAAGATGGCAGAACTATCGATGGAGTATGAGATGTTGAATTAGAGCAGGATAAAATATCATAACAGTTGACATAAGGAAGTCAATTGTTATGTTATTTTATCCTACTCTATCGATTGACTTTTAGATGTTCAGCTGAGACTTTCTGGAGCTATAAACCAATAAAAAGATTTACTTCCCTCCCATGCGTGCCACGATCTTAGAAATAGTTCACGATCATCTCTAGACGGTCTTATGAGATATCAATACTATCGATATCAATACTATTTTCAGGAGCTATAAACTTACAATCAAAATTTAGTTCCCTCCTATTCGTCTCACGATCTCTAGATGATCTCTAGATGATTTCATGAGATGTCAATACTGTAGGATCTCGTGATTCGACAAAAATATCGATTGAATTTCTGATGTTCAGCTAAGAGTCTTCGGCGTTATTAGAACAGCTCAGACTTATATAAAAATTCAGTGTTCCAGTTTAAATCGTGTCACGACATAAGAGACAGCACACAATCAGCTCTATAAGTTCCCTCCCATTCGTGTCACGACATTAAAAAGAGCACACTTTTATCTCTAGATGGTCTCATGAGATGTCAATATTAGATAATATCGTGAGTCGACAAAACTATCGATTGAATTTCTGATGCTCAGGAAATAATACGAATTTAATTTCCCTCCAATTCGTGTCACGGCATTAGAGACAACAAGTGCCCATCTCTAGATGAGATCGTGAGACTACAATACTATCGACTGAATCTCAGATGTTCAATCAAAGATTTAAAGAAATTAAGAAATTTAGTTCCCTCCCATTCGTGTCACGACAGGACTTACCCATCTCTAGCCACACACACACATATCTATATACTCTGCTTCTTTCCGTGGCATTGCTATTAATCTTCAATTGTAATGGGGCCCCTAAACCCAATGCACAATCCACAGCTGGCGAGCAGTTGCCGGCCACATCGAAGGCCACAGGCGGGCCACTCGTGCAGGATAGCTTCGATTGCGACGGCGACAAGGACCAGAAGTGCCTGCGCCTGCTGAAGAACAAGAGCGACGACATCGAGCGCTATGACCACGTACAGTTTCTGATACGTGAAATCAATGTGGCCGCCAAGTCGCAGGCGGACGCCAAGAAGGACGAGCAGGCGGCGGCCATCGACGACATGGAGTTCCTCTGCGAAGGTAAGACGCAAAGCGTTTTCTATTAATTTGGCTAATTGCCAGGCTAATCCTTTGGCCAACAGCGCCGCTCATCTCGCCGGCGACGTTCTGCAAGGTGTTCCCCTTCCACCTGATGTTCGACAGACAAATGAAAATCGTGCAGGCCGGCAAGGCCGTCTCCCGCGTTATACCCAGGTGAGTTGAGGACTAATGGCGGCCGAAGGCCCCGGCCGTTCTTTGTCATGTTTGCGATTAGCCATTATGAGCGACCTTCCTTCCACCATTCCACCATTCGCCGCAGAGTGGCCGAGGAGAACTGCTCGCTAATCGAGGTGGTGGAGGCCATTAGACCGCACCTGCAGCTAACATTCGAGAATATTCTATCGCACATAAACACCATCTATGTGCTCCAGACGAGGCAGGGCGCCATGAGCAGCCGGCTCGAGCAGCGCTTTCTGAGACTAAAGGTAAGCTTCGCTCTCTCCCTCCCCTTTCTCTCTCTCTCTCTCTTTTTCTGCTACTCTTTAGATTTCTCTTTAGTCAGTAATCAACCACATTTCAATATGCGGTCAGACACACACACACACACACATAATGAATAAGCAAAATGGCCGTTTAAGCACAGCCGCCACCATTGGAATTGAAACTGAAATCGTTTTGCATTAAATTTAATGCGGCCCGCCACAAACGCGCTGCATTAAACTCATTTTAACGATAATTGTTTTGTTTCTGGTTTAATTTTTGCTGAGCTTTTCCCTCTCTGTTTCCCTCTTTTCTCCTGCCAGGGCCAAATGATGTACATACCCGAAACGGATCGCATTCTGTTTCAGTGCTATCCGAGCGTCATGAATTTGGATGATCTAACAAAGTGAGTAGAGCATTGAAGATGTGAACAGTTAAGTGTTAAGAGTTGGTAAGGTATTTTTATGCTCCATCTGGAAGCGAAATGCGTTTTTTTTTTTTTTTGTGACTAAATTTTAATTTTATATTAGAGATTCATTTCTTTCAATACTTTTAATCTATTTATAAATGTGTATTTGTCTTGAAATGAGTATATTAGTTTGGAGCAGTGCCTGTGTTCCTGTGTTCGCCTGTTAGATTGTACGTTTGCTATCTGCTATCTGATATTTGATACATGTATATATTTTGGGTAATCTCGTCTCATAAAAAGTTCAGATTTTCGTGGCAAATCTAAAGACAATATTTCCGGTATTTCACAAAGACTTAAAATTTTGATTATATACTCGCGTTGACAGCGCAAGATCAAACATATATAGTGGATATATCTACGTAAATATAGGAATGGCAATAGGCAACAGTCGAACTCTCCTAAGCGTTGAGCGCTAGAAGCTTAACAATTTGATAATTGAGCCCGTCGTGGCGTTAACCGACGAAGCAAGTATAATTTGATGCTTCTTTGGCAGCGCATCACAAAAATAACCTGTAATTTCCACCGTTTTGGAAGATAAGCACCATTTACAGTAACGTTTGTCTAGACGCTTTCTGAAAATTGGTCCACGCCCACTTTGTCGTGGTAAATGGACAAAAGCTGTAATTTCTGCTGTGTTACTGCTCAGCTCCTATATTGATTTGCCAAAAATGGTATATTTATAAATAAATAAATATAATTATATACATAGTTTTTTTATATATATAAATTATTTATATACATAATAATTAATAAAAATTGTTTAAGGGAAATAAACCCCAAAAAATAAATAAAAAATTGTTGAACTAAAGAATATATGTATATTTATATAAAGTCTTCTAATGTCTAAAAGCTCGCAGCTGATTTTAACTATAAATCAATAGTGTATATTAATAGTGTCCAATTGCAACATTCTTGCTTGTTTTTGATTGAAATGATAAATAACTGATTGAAGTCGTTTCATAATTTACTCTTCCTGAGTCAGCTAATGTACACAAATTTTCGATTGCTGCGAATTTTCCAATTGAATACACAGAAATGCGCATTGTAATCACTGATTATGACAGCAATAACTTCATGAACCGACCCCCAGAGCAGCACCCATCTCTTTCTCCCCCTCTCTCTCCCCTCTCTCCCCTATCTCTCAGTAAGCATTTGGAATGTCCATCATTGTATGGGCTAAGATGGCATAAATGTTGCTTTGCTCTTCCATTGTTACATAATATGGCTTTTCTGAAAGCGATTTCTCTGAAATAAGGATAATCCCAAATGGCTGCAGACACTGGGCCGCATTATCTGCTGGCAGAGCTGCTGCTGCTGCTGCTGCTGCTGCTATCTGCTGTGAATTAAAATTACCCAAAGCACAGAAATTTACATTTGTTTATTTAAATGTAGATTTATAGAGCAGCTGCTGACACCTCACGGCATTGGCCTCCGCCTCTCGGCCTGTTGTTTATTATTTGCGCCCTGGAATCGAAAGGAATGGCAAATATGTTGCTTAAATTTATCGGCGACAGCAAATATGTATCTGCCACCTGCCCCTCAGCCCGGCGACACGCACACGCGCCCTCAACTTTGAGTTTTTTATTTTATTTGCCGGCATTTCGGCAGAAGCCAAGCCAAATCCAAATAGACTTAAGTTATATAAAATGCGCGTCATTTTTATTCGCCCTCATGACAACAACATTTTTTTCCTTGCTATTCACAGGAAGGGGCTCTACATCTCGGATGTGCCGCTGCACGATGCGGCCAGAGATTTGGTGCTGCTGTCCGAGAAATTTGAGGCAGAGTACAAGCTGACCAAGAATCTCGAAATGCTGACGGACAAGCTACAGCAGACGTTTCGCGATCTCGAGAGCGAGAAGCAGAAGACGGACAGGTAAGAAGAAAAACGAGGCCAAAGCGTAGCACAAATGGAAACACATTAGTGAGAGCGACGCAGGAATCGCTGCATGCTCTCAGGCGCGAAATTAAAATTACTCGAACATTTTCTTTCCATTTGTTTGTCATTTGTTGCCGCACCACCACCACCACCAGGCTGCTCTACTCGGTGCTGCCCAAGTCGGTGGCGAATGAGTTACGACATCAGCGTCCAGTGCCGCCCAAACGGTAAGCCAAGCCACGATTACCCCGCGAAACCCAGCTGAGCGCGTGTCGTGCCAGGAAAACTTTGCTCTAAGCCAATCGAAAAGCACTTTTATTTATTGGGAATAGTAAACGGAGCAGGTGGAGTGCTCTTCCACCTGCTAAGTGCGTGTTGGTAATAGATATTTGCCAACACGCATGCAAATGAGTTACTAAATTAATGATGGCCGATAAAAGCTGTCAGAAACATGGCCATAAATATATACATCGTCTGTTCAGTCAGGCAAAGTCAATGCTTAATCAAATGTTATTCAGTTCAATCGTCTTAATCCTCGCCAAATCGTGTCACGAGTCAACACGCATTCATTACCATAAAGATATCGATAGCTCGGAGCTAAGACGCCTCAGCACGACACGCAGCCAGCGCTTCCTATTTGCTATTTGCGCAATTTATTTAATGCTTATATATATATTTATATATACATATTGACAGCTACGACTCCGTAACGCTGATGTTCTCCGGCATTGTGGGCTTTGGGCAATACTGTGCGGCCAACACGGATCCCGAGGGCGCCATGAAAATTGTGAAAATGCTTAACGAGCTCTACACAGTCTTCGACGCGCTGACCGACTCCAAGCGCAACCTCAATGTCTACAAGGTGAGTGCCATTAAATATATATCTATCTATCTAGCTAGATATATATGTCCGCTTGATGAATAGCCATTCAATGCACTCGCCTCAATGCGTCTTTAATGGCTGTCACAACGCTGCCATCAGCCCGACACTTAATTACAATTTTGTGCTCGGCCACAGAGCGCTTGCAAAATTTAACCGGGTCAAGCCATTTGCTAGCTCTCTTTTAGGTCAGCTGTCAATTTGGCCTGGCAGCCGCACGAATATCTATTTTCTCACACTCACACACACTCCCACCTTTACTCGCCAGGTGGAAACTGTGGGCGATAAGTACATGGCCGTCTCGGGCCTGCCGGATCATTGCGAAGATCATGCCAGGTGCATGGCGCGCGTCGCTCTGGACATGATGGACATGGCCAAGAATGTCAAAATGGGCTCAAATCCAGTGGTAAGTCAGCTAAGCTGAGGAAATATTTAAAACAAGTAAGAAAACTCTAGTCGAGCGTGACCGACTAGGGGATACCCTGAGTCCCGTCGAATCTGTGTTTTTCATAGAATTTGGGGGAATTTGGGGTCGGTATCTAAAATATAATGAAATTCGAAATTGCATAAAATACATATAAAGCTAAATATAAAATTTGGTGCCTCTAGCTTAAAATATGGGCGAGATATAATTTTTTAACTGAATTTCGATTTTGTTTTTAATCGATAACAATTAATTGGGGGTAGTTATCGTTCAAACATACGGACAGACAGACGGACAAAGCCAAATCGATTTCTCTTGTCGTCCTGATCAAGAATATATATACTTTATGGGGTCTGACACGCCTCCTTCTGCCTGCAACATAATTTCAACAAAACCATTATACCCTGACTTCCCATTTTAAATGGGTTCAGGGTATACAAATATTTTATATAATTATGTAATATTTTTATATATATTTGTAATCAATATTTGAGATAATTTTGACTGCTTTTGAGCATATTCTGTTTATGCCAGGTGTCAGCTGTCTTAGCATGTTATACCTAACTTGGTCTATAGTGAAAGCCCTTTCAGCATATCAACATCTCCATACAACCTTGCAGCAATTCAGCCTAATTGAACCTCCCTAATTCCTTCCATTTCCATTTGCTAAATTTAAATTTCAATTATAATTGACAATCAATAATTAGTAAACATTTTAATTGTTTTGACTTGATGACAGTTTAAATGCTCGCAGCAGTGCATTAGCTAAGAAATAACTCAGTTTGCTCAAGCATTAATGCAATTTGAATTCAGATTTGCATTTCAGGCGAGTTGAGCTCGATTAATAAATCTTTTTTGTTCTCTGTTGCAAGTTACGAGTTGCGAGTTGCTGTCTGCTGCACAGTTGCGGCGCGACAATATTAAATGAATGCAGCAAATTGTATGCACAACTAATGTACAAGTTTTCAAGTGGGGCAGAGCCAGAGGCGGTGGGGCAGAGGCAGAGGCAACTGGCAGCTGGCACTTGGCGCACAGCCGTTTGACTGCCTGCTAATTGTGCGCATTCGAAACTTGCACCCGATTCGTGCGAAGCGGCAACTTGAACAAGCTGCGCGCAATTTGTTGCTGAATGCATTTAAGCAACGGCTACGGCTCAATGTTGCATAAATATCAATGGGGCACAGACAGCGGCGGACTACGACTCGCAAATTGCCGTGACAAGAGGCACGTAAAATATTAATAAAAATAAGACAACGAAAAGAAAATGAAAAAGGGGGCAAGGCACTGGGAGATGCCCCTTTCTTTTTACTATGTAGCACAAGAGACGGGAAATCAATTTGAAACTTGCTTGAAGTAGACTTTTGAGTTTAGTAAATTGTTTGAAAAAGATTTGAGTTAAATAAAAAAAAAATAATATTATGTTAAGGCTTGTTTTTTTTTAATCCTTTTCTAGATGAGACAAGAGATGAAAATACTTAGCTGTTATTAAAAATAATTTAAAACTCACAGATTTCTTATTCAGAAAAAATTTTAAAATTTTAAAATTTTATAATTTTTAAGTGTTAAAAAAGAGGCTTGATAGAATGTATGAAAATATTATAAAATATAGATTATATGATGAAAACCAAAAGTCCTTAAATGAAAATATAAATAGATGATGTTTATATGATGTTTATTATAGAAAAACTAAATTTATTTATTTATTTATTTTTTTTTTTTTGGATATCTGACGCAAAAAGAATAAAAAAATGTTGAGTTTGCCTCAAATTTAAACAGTTTGTCACACCTGGATCTCTCTCATTCTGTTATACACATATAGCCTTCATAGTATCTAATCCAGTCTGTAACATAACTTTCCATACTACTTTAATACCATCTTGCCATATAAATGCATATATATCCTTCATAGTATCAGATCCAGTCTGTCACATAAATTCGCCTACAGCTATGATACCCCCTCCCTCGTAGTTGATATGCTGCAAAAGTTGCGCCGGGCAAAAAGTTGTAGCAAATTGTGCAAATTGCTGAAATTAATTCCAAATTGATGACAGCGTGTCAAAGCACGAGCATCAAGTTGTGTGACGTGCTCGGGTTGACAACACGTGCCGCTCCCCCCAGCCGGCCGTCGACAGCGGCCAGCTCTTCCCCAAGACCTTGGCAGCCCGTGCCACTTGACCGTCAGCTGCGGCGAGCTGCTGCTGCTGCTGCTGCGGCGGCGGCCTGCTGCAATTTCAAAAGACTTGGCTAAAAGGGTATGCAAATTTGTCACACATAACAAGTGGAAGGCACTTTGATGCTGCGCTTAGTTTGTATGCAGAGAGTAGAGCTGATAACTTAAGTCTCCCTTTGTGCTTCAGCTGCTCATATTCGATTAGAATTGAACTTCCTTATGCCATAACTCCTATTATAATGTATCTATATACACAAGAGTATATCATGTTCTATACCTTGAGTTCCTTCTTAGATCTCTCTCTCTCTCTCTCTCTTTCTGTTCTCTCTCTCTTGTGGGCTTAAACACTTTGAATGCTTGAGCTTAAAATATATGCAGCATAGCAATATGTATGTGTACGGGGGGAGGAGGAGGGCATGTCGACTTGATGGCATCCTTCACAATTACAGCAGCCCAGCGACGTCGCCGATGTCAGCATTGTTGTACGTGTGGACAATGCTTGTGGCTTGCTGCAGTCACTTGCAGCATGTGCGGCAGAGCGTGTAGCAGGAAGTCGTCCTCGAATGCTCAGCTCGTGTCGCCCGGCTTTATTGTCAAAGTTGTTTTTGCTAGAATTTTCAGTGCACAGCCTGCCTCGCCTCGCCTCAACGGTGCGAGAGTGTCTTAAGCCATCGGGCCATTCGTCGCGCACTCGTATGGCAGGCATTCCGACGACCACGGCGAACTGCTGCGGCTGCCAGCATTGCTCATATTTTGAGTGATTGCTCTTGGTAATGCAGCCGGATGCACGTAGCCAGGTTCGCTCCGGTTCAACTGCGAAGCATGTGCAGCCTGCCGACACACAAAAAAGAAGGAGAAACTCAAATCAAATAGAGTTAGACAAAACTCGTTTGCCTCTCGACAGGCAACGAGCCAAGTTGATGGATAGCTCAAAATGCAATTAACGAATCCCGCGCGGACTCGCCATTTGGCCATTTCGCGCTTCATTAGCCACACGCTGGCATACCCGCACTGTGAAAACAATAAAAGTGTAACGGAATGCCCCTGAGCAAAGCTGCCCCCCTCCACCCACCTCCAACCCCCTTTGATGCAGCCAATTATGCAATTCTGTTTTCCTTGCAAAAAGCTTTCTATTCTTTTGGCTCGCTCTGGCATCTGCTTGCAATCAATAAATATTGCTACAACTGTTCAAATAAACTTTCGCCTGCAGTTCCTTTGTTAATACCCTGCACAAAGTGTGCAACAAATTGAGTTGATTGCTTGGCTGTTGCAGAAACTCTAAGACTATTTTTCGCTTAAATTATATCAACAGAAATTTCGTGTAATTATAGCAAATATATTTAACTAATAAAAAATGTTTAAGGGAAATAATGCACAACAAATAAATAAGTAAATACATAATATTTAACTAATATTGATTTTATAGATACATCATATATATTTTAATCTTGAATGGACTATAGATTAAATAGTTGAAAATCTTTTTTGAATTAAATTTTGACTAAAATAAGTTCAGTATCAATAGTTGGGCAAACAAGGTAAATCGGACTACTTTATAATTCTAATTCCATAAGGAAATACATAAAGGCACAATTAATTTTTTTAAAAAATCTTTTTAGCTTTTTGTCTCAGGCTCTAAAACTTAACAAATGAGGCGCCAGGGTATGCGTCTTAATTATAAGCTTTATTATGATTAGTTATATTATGCTCAATTCTATGCTCTTTCAAATTTTTCTAACTTCTCAACAATCTAGAGGGTGTTACCTTTTCAGCCTTCGCCAGTTGTAGTTTGTAGCCAGGTTAGATGCGAGAAAGGTTGAATGCGCTGAGAGTCTATACGCGCACTGTATGCTCTGTCGCCCATTAAGTTCAGCGACTAATGAAGCTAGCTTCCCTAGAAAGCACTGAGTTTCACAAACCAGTTAGCTTCAGCTCATCATCGATGGGCTTTACTTTAATATAAGCAAGCAATACTACTTTATGCTATCCAAACTTATAACAAATGTAACTAAAAACACTCAGACTTACATCATATTCTTACCACACAATAGACCTCTTCCAGTACCGCCTCAGACTCTCAATGAGTAATAGACTCCATCTACTTAGTCAACCTCAATACTCTCGCCTTCCATAGTCAGAGGCATGTTCAGAGCTATACATTTTCAGCTCTCATTGAATAGTAACTTCTATTCCACAAGGAGGCCCACCCACACTGCTTGCTTCAATCTAATGCTAGAGCATCATATCAAAATTACATTTGCTCGCCACATGCTCGACCAGACATTGATTTGATTCAGTTGCCCGCAGTTTCTGTATTCAGTCGAGCTACAAATAGTCTAACCATAAAAGCTTTGGACACGCTTCTCAATGCTGTCCAAATGAATGGAGCAAACTTTTCGACAGTTTTCACACACAACCCACTTTGAGCGACCTCGACTAGTTCAATTGCCAAAACTAAGACACGTAATTACTGCAGCATACTCTACTTTTTGCTCTACTCTGTATGCAGGGAGATCAACAAAAGGGTTGATTGATTTTTGATACTATAATATGTATTTTGAGTTTGAATTTTAGTTAGAATTTTTGTAGAGTTAGAAAATATATATCTCTTTAATGCAAACTCCGAATTAAATTAAATTGATTTTGTTATATCGGAAAAGTTGTGAAGAGAACATTTTCTGCATTGAGAATTTCAATTTGAAATGGCTTTCATTAACTGAACTAAAAGGCTTATTTACTAAAGTGATTTCAAGCTTAAACAACAATTAAGCAAAACAGAACCAAGTGAATGAGTGTGAATGGCGCCTTGAATGCATACGAATGCCAATGTTGTAGTCGTACGTAAGGCATAAGAAAATATATTGCCTCACTTTGCTGCGGCCTTCATTAAATACATACAGTCTGATCGGCTTTTTTAATACGTTCCTTTCTTATGACTTCTTGAGTAATGTGTCCGCTAAACGCTTTATTCATTCTTATTTACTTAAACTCGCATTCGCTTTATTGTTCGCTTCGCGCCTAGGTTATACGGAAACAGCTTTTCAGATAGAAAATTTCTCTGTATTCAATATAATAAATTACTGAACTAAGAATATATAACTTAGCTAAGACATCTTATACCTTGTGCCTACAAATTAATTTATGTCCTGTCAACTTCAGTTGCGACTACAGTGTAACTTCCAGTCAAGTCCTTCAACTCCTTTGTAACTATAGCCTCTCGGCATTGGCCTTTCACACAATGCACAAACAATAGCACACATGCTTGCTGCT
Organism: Drosophila pegasa; assembly: GCA_035046225.1. NCBI lineage: Eukaryota > Metazoa > Arthropoda > Insecta > Diptera > Drosophilidae > Drosophila > Drosophila pegasa. Next base: position 8,257,224 of record JAWNOD010000398.1, on the reverse strand, counting down.
GGCCGAGCATCTATTCAGCTTGCCACACACTGCTGACCCGTTTGGGGGCAACGTCACCTGCTGGGGATTGTCGCCTTTTACTTTTGGGTTTTTGGTTTCTGCGTTTTTGGTATTTTGGCCGCAGCCGCAGCTCATTTCGCTTTAAATTTAATTAAAGAAAAGTTTTGGCCACAGCAGAAGCTAAGGCAGAAGCAGCAACAGAGGATGTAATAGAGGATGTGGCACTGGCAGTGGCAAGTGCAACTTTTTCAAAGTAATTGTGGCAACTTCGCCCCGGCTTTGGCTTGGCGCTTGCAACTTGGCACATTTTCGTGCAGAACTTGAGCCATTTTTGTTGGTCTTCGAAAGTTTATTAGCGGAATGAAGTGTTGGACTTGGTAATCTGCGCGTGGCACATACTTTAGCTGGGTGTTGGGCAACATTTTATTCAGTTAATAAATTAGAAACTTAAGGAGCTGCTGCTCGTCTACTAAAAGGTTTTTCTTTTTCTTTTTGTCTTAAACATGTGTTTATCCATTCACAGCAAATCACGATCGGCATCCACTCGGGCGAGGTGGTCACCGGCGTCATCGGCAATCGCGTGCCCCGCTACTGCCTGTTCGGCAACACGGTCAACCTGACGAGTCGCACGGAGACAACCGGCGTGCCCGGCCGCATCAACATCAGCGAGGACACCTATCGGTGAGTGAGAGACTTATATATATATTGTATAATTAGCTAAGCGGTGGGTGGGACGGCATCGAGGGGCCTGGTGGGTTGACATCGTGGACGGCAGTGTAGGCCGCAACGGCTGCCTGCAGGGCCTCGTCGCTGGTGCCGCCTTCGCCGGTGGCCACAAAGGCGGCGACGGCTGCCTTCTCGGCGTCGGTGACTGGCTCCAGGAGCTGCGCTTGATTATCGCTCTCGTCCTCGCTCTCGGTGCCGCTGCTGATCGTCTCCAGCCGCTGCATGGCTTTGGTCAGGCGCTGCACGGGCTTCTCCGGCGGCAGCGGCAGCTGCGTTCCGTCCAGCTCCTCGGTCAGGTCAATGTAGCGCTGCAGGCGCTTGGGCAGCCTCAGCGTGTCGATGCCATTTGGCAGCTGATTATGCTCGCGCAGCACATCCCGGATGCGGCAGCTGCAGAGCAAAGAGATGCCGTTATATAACAAATATTTGAGTTTGACTTTTTGTTGCGAAACTATCTCCCAGCGCGGAATTGGCCGTAAAGCTAGCAGCTTTCAGCAACTTTCTCTTTGGCATTCCGCTGCCTGTCAATCTTTACCAGCTATTTCATAAATTAATTTAAGTTTCACATAATAAGCTGCTACAGCAAGAAAATAAAGTAGAAAGAGCTAAAAATCATACGAAAAGAAATGAAGAGAAGAAAAAAAAACATGAACTGAGCGCAGCTCAGCAAAGTTCATGTGCTTAAAACTTTTGTTGTAAGAAAATTTCTATAAACTTTACTCTCGCTCAAAGTTGCGCTTCTTTTCTTTTTTTTTTTGCGAGGCGAGTCGAGAAAAAAAAACAATAACCAAAGTGAGGGAGTTAAGACGTTGGAATGACTAGCGAATGCCCTTTAGAATAAAATTATAAAAATATTATAATAATATTTTTATCAATTTTAATGTGGAAAAAATCATTATACAGATTTTTAAAAAATTCTATAAAAAATAATATAAAAATATTCTTATAAATTTTAATGTAGAAAAAATTCTATTGATATTAATATATTTGCTATGATTTGCGAATCTTTTATATCGAACTGGGCTACTTTATGATTCTCTATATGATAGTATAATATTTAGTTGCGAATTAATATCTATCAACATGTTTACCCTTTAGAAAAAATATTTTTTATAATATAATTCTTATCAATTTTGATGTGGGATATATTTATATTATATATTTTATATTCCCTATGAATAACTAAGCATCTTAATCCTTCATTTAAGCTAAGTTTCTATTCTATATCATTTCAAAATTCTTAGCAATTTATTATTGATATGCGTTATAAAAGTCAGATCTTTTATAGAAGTGGATATCTTCCTCCCTCTCCATATGATAGAAAAATATTTATCTAGGTATCAATATCTATCAGCTCTCTACTACTTTTCTAATCTATATTTCCTATCAATTCCCAGCTAGTCACAGCTACACATCTATCTCTACTTGATTTGTAGTCAAAAGTAAACAACCTCCCTCACTTTACAGGGTATAGGCAAAGCAAGCATTGACGAGAGAAGTTCAAGTGGCGGAAATGGTGTGTAGATTTTTCTTCTGCCTTCTTCTTATTCGCATACTTTTTCACTTTCCCCACTCGATTCGCGCGCAATCAAGCGTCTTTTTGAGGCATAGTGAAAGCTGCTTTCGAGTCGGCCAAAATGAAACTTGCTGTAGCTGGCTTGACTGTGCGTGTGCGTGTGCGTGTGCGTGTGTGTGAGTGTGAGTGGGCTTTTCTGAGGCAATTGCGAAATACTCTGTGCGAAATGCAAAAACTTGAGCAACAACAGCAGCAGCAACAGCAAGAAATTGACATCATAAAGTGAGGCGACGTCAGCTTTAGAATATGCTAATCTCTCGCTTAAGCTGTCCGCCGCAGTCAGCTGGGAGCAACTTTTTATGTAGCTGTTAATTTGCGTTGTCAACATTATTGAGAGCTGTAAATTATGGCCCGCCTTTGTTCCGGCCACTTTATGGGGCGCTCGCAATCAATGAAGCGCGTCCCCAGGCAACTGCAGCTAAACGTTTCAGAATACGCGGCGTATGCGTAATGCGTGGAGTGAGCCACAGATGCGTCGCATTAATAAGTCTTTAATTGAACGCAAATTGTCGCCTTTGAGAGAACTTAAACTGACGAAGAAAAACGCTCAAATCGAATGGCAAACGACAGCCACAGGCATTGAAATTGAAATCAGTTTTACGAGTGCGGTCACAACTGCGCTCAATGAAATGCCAACATGTATATTGATTGCGGAATATAATATGTGAGTAAACTTTATATATATGTATATATTTATATTATATATATATATAGACTATATATATTCACGAGCCATATATGCATGTCCAGCTGCCTGAGCGCTGTGAAACTGAAGAAAAATGCAAATAAACTGCGAATTTGTTTAAGAAATGTGTTTGCTAGCAGATACCCTGTAGATGTGATGGGAGGACTCTTAAAAATGTGGAACTATTTTAAATTAATTTTATAAAATTGTTCACCCAAGTTGGTTTGAAGATTTGAAGTCAATTTTGTTTCAAATAAGCTTTTCACTATTTGTAAAGAAATTTTACTTAAATAAAATTTTTTTTGATCTGCTTAAGAAATTTTTAAAAAGGAAAATTGGTAAAACGCTTAGCGCTAAGCACTTATGCCCCCTGAAAACTAAGCCAACTCTGACTGCTATTCTTTTGCCTTATAAGATCTTAAAAATCATAGCCAAAAAGGCATCTCATTATTCCAAACAATTCTTAATTCAATAAAAACTAGTTTCAAATTTAAAAATTTAATTAAACATCTATAAAACCTCTCTAATATCATCTCGTACTTTACAATATTGTAAGACAACTACAAACCACCTCCAACCTCACCCACTTCTTCACTATAAATTCTACACGCCCTTGCCCCACTCTTCGCTCAGAGGGTATTAAAGCGCACACAAGTACAAGTGGATTGTGTGTGAGGGAGGCAGGGTCGTTGCGATTTTTATGTGACACGTGAGTTGGCAAATGGCAAACATGCGAGGCAAATAGAAAAAGTTGGGGTCAATGCGTGCTGCGCTTGCCACGAGCGCAAAGTGGCAAAGCCACAGCAAACTTATCAAATTAGTAAATAGCTTGACAGCTTATCGATTAAACTGCTCCGACTACTAATCGAATTTGTGCGAAATTCAATTAAATTTGGCCAACAGCTGTTGGCCCGCTGGCAACTTTGCCTAAAACTCCGCCAAAGCTGAGAAGCCGCGAGGCTGACATAATAGACAAGGGAAGGAGAATGCGCCGTAAGCCGGGTCATTAAAGTGAAACAAAGAGCGGCCGAATTTAAGGCCAGTTGGCAGGCGCAACAGAAGCGTCAACAAAATGCTTTGTCAAACTGTCTGTCAATCAGACAGGCCCGAGCGCTGCCGCCGTTGCTGCTGCGACTTTTGTACTTATTAAATTTTCCGGGCTTATCGTCGAGCTGGTGAGTGTCGAGCGCCACCAGCAGCAGCAATCTCAGGCAAAGTAATTGAATAAAAAACAAAGTTGAACTCGGCTGCCAAACGTCAGCAGCCATGTGCCCCGCCTCGCCTCGCCTCGCCTCGCCTGTCAGACCAGGACCCATCGCAGGCATCCTTTCAGCTGGGGCATCGCATCAAAGACAAGTGGACAGTCGGCACGGCCCCTATGAGGCACAAAGTTCGCTTTCAGCTTTCAGTTGATAATTACCGGCACAAATGTCGTAGTGTCGGCACGCCATAGACCTGTTCCTTGCCAACGATTTTGTCCATTAGGAGTCGTCCATAGCGCTCGAAGAACATTTCCCGTCGTGTCCCATACACCATGGGCTGCAAAGAGAGAGAGAGAAAGGAAAGGTGGAGATGAAAACAGGTTAAAAGTGAGCAAGCACCGGCACAGTTGGCCGATAAACACAGAGAGTTGTGACTACGCCCGCATCAGAGCACATTTCATCTGTCAGCCGAACGAGCAGATAAACAGCTCAAGTTCCCAAAAATAGTTTACACTTGACTTGGATGTCCTAAGCCCTGACAGAGCTAATAAATTGCTTAAAGCTCTATGAATTATGTACATAATATAAAATCGATTTTATTTAAGATTTTTCTGTTTATAAGTGAAGTAGAGAACTGTCAAAACATTTTTTTTTAAATTCAAATTATTATTATTTAAATTATTACCAAATTCGATTTAGGTAAAGAATTTTTGTGTTCATGAAATAAAATGAAGCATTTTTTGTAGTTTTAATACCATACTGATAATTTTATAAATTATTTCAAATAATTTTGATAATAAATTGCTTTAAGCTGTATAAATTATGTAGAAGACATTTAATTTTATCAACGATTTTTTTTTTCAGAATTTAAATAAAATAAATATTAAAAAAAAAAATTCTTTCCTTATTTAGTTTATTTTTTTTTTTAATTATTATATGTAAAATTTTTAAACTATTTTTTTACAGTTTATAATTCATTTATAAATGATTATATAATTCCATAAAAAAAGGCTAAAGTAAATTTGTCAAGTGAAGCTCCATTTTCCCTAGTCAAATATTTTAAAAATCAAGGCGAAACTCTGTTTGGGAACACAATTGCTCGGTGTCAGTTGAATGTTTGTCTGGAACTCACCTTGAAAGGCATTTCAATCATGGGCACGTTGCGCAGCAGTATCTGGAGGCAGAGCACCAGCTCGTAGCTATAATTGCGTCCATTCTCGATGAGTTTGTCGAGCAGCGCAATTATCACGGAGGTGCCCCCATCGGGCGGCTGTGGTGCGGCGCCGTATCTGAAATGAAAGGCACGGCTCATGGGTCACGGGTCACGGCTGCGGTCTACGTGCGATGTGCTGTGGCACGTAGGCGGTTGGTCCGGCGCAAATGCTTTGCGGTTCTCAACTGTAATTTGTTGACGACATTGCTCAGCTTGCACTCGCTACACAAAGCAGCTAACAGGCCGCATGCGGCAGGTAACGGGTGATAAAGCTTTGAAGCGCTGATAAACAGTATGTGCTAATGAAATAATGAACAGAACACGGTTCGCGGTCATGTAGTCGACGTCCTGTCATATCCACACACACACACACACTGACACACACACACACTTGCTTGTGGTAAATTGCAAATGAAGTGCAAATGTGGCATACGGAAGCAGCGCCAACAGCAGCAGCAGCAACGGCACTGCCAGTGGCAGCTGGCAGCAAATGGCAAATGGCAAATGTTTAATGGCGAAGGGCATCAGTGTTCTGTCACATTTTAAATTGAAAATGTTTGTCAAAATGTCTCAGACGCTTCTGCAGCTCTTCTATTTGCATTTCCCTCCGATAAGCTGCGTAATGTATATTTAAGTATTAAGAGAGAAAGCGAACCGAAAGTCGACGAGAAATTCCAAGAAAATTCAATTTGTAACATATTACAAAATTTGATATGGTTAAAGTCAAATTTATGCTCGAAATATAGCAAAAAAATATATGCATATGAGCTAGGTTCATAGATATATTTATCATAAATTAACATATTATGAATTGCATTATAATTTATGGTTTTATTTGGAAATCAAGCCGTCAGTCGATATGGAATTCTGAGAAAATTCAATTTTTTAACATATCTTAAAATTTGATATGTTAAAAGTCATTTTAAATTTTGAAATTTAAAAAAATATATATAGGATTAAAATTAGTTACTCATAAATTAAAATTTGAGTTATATTTATATTTTTTATATTATATGACATGCATATTATATAAATAATATTTATAAATTACATTTTTAAGAACTACATCATAACTATTATTTTAAAATTGTATTTAAATTTTGCTAAACTTTTTCATATATATATATGACAATTTTAAAAATGTTTTGTTATAATTTTATTAGAATTTATTATCTATAAATTAAATTTTTTTACCTTCTTCGAGTTATATGTATCATAAATATATCATAATTAATATAAAATATTTTTCCGATTTTTATTAATTTTTTGTTCATAAATTAAAATTTTATTTATATCTCATATTTTTATTTATTTATTTACATTTATTACATTTATTACAAATAATGCCACCATTAGCTCTAATTCGTCCTATTCACTATTCACTCCGCACACCAATGCCCAGACGCACCTTTCACACACACACACACAATGACACCGAAGTGCTATGATCATGAATATTTGAAATTATATGCAGGTGCGGGGGAAAATGTATTTGAATGGCGTCAATCTGCATATTTCATGGCCAATTGCAATTGAAAATGCAACAAAGCGAAAAGCCAAACACAAATGAAAAGCGTAAACAATTGAAATCCACAAATAATGACCGCATCAGCAGCGAAATCAATCGAGAATCGAGAATCAGTTGAAACAACAACTGAAGTAATGAAATACAAAGCAGCCCCTTAATAATGCCCGCAATAACAAGCCACCCAGCTCGCTGGAGCTGACTGCAGTCTGGGACCATGATTTAGCATCTATTTATATTATTGTTAAGTGCTCTACTTAAGCATTTCCATTGAATGGAGACAGAAAAGGAAGCGGAATACAGAGTGAAGGAGAGCTCAATCAGTAGCTGGTTGAGAGAGACTACTGAACCGATCGCAATTTACGATTTAGCAGTTGAAAATGCCATAAAATGTTTACTAATATATGCAAAAGCTGTGCTCAGGTGTTAGTAAATTATGAGCTCTTTTAGTTAATAAATGAACTAGCTAGCTCAATTGGCTAAACGTAAGTTTAAATGTTTTTAATGTCTCAACTTATGAAAATTACTCCGATTTGCTTAATGTAATTCATGAGAATTGCATAGTTCTATGCAAAGTGATAAACAACAAAACTTAAGTTCACTCAGCTTTTTTCGCCTTCTCTCGCTCTCTCTCTGTCTCCATCTTTGTGTGTTTTTTCTCTCCTTCTTAAGTTTAGCATGTATTTTTAGCTATAAAAACCTGACTTGAATTAGTTTAGACTTTATTTAGCTTTGTACGTAAATCTTTCGGCATATTTATTTATCTGTCTCTCTATCTGTCTGTTTGTATCTTATAAACCATTTACATTGCTTATTTAATTGCTTGCTCGTACATCAGCTTCACATAAGGCATGAGAGTTCATCTAACTTTTTCCATCTATGTTTCAGTATATTTATTTATCTTCTTCTGTTCTATGTTGTCCTTTTTGTCTTTCATTAGTTTCTGCTTGTTCATCCTTTAATTTCCTATTAGTCCATCGGCTTCTAATGAAACTGTGACTTTAGCACGAGTTTATTTAGCTTTCAGTATATCTGCCTATTTCTCTATCTATATATTTTTCGGCCTCAGGCTGTATGCATCGATTGCTTAATTAATACATCAGCCTTAACGAGATCAATGTAGAGCTCACCTAACTTACTCCACCTATTTTTCGGAACATTTGTTTGTCTTCTTTTCCTCCCTCTATTTCTCTTCTGTTATCTATTCTTTTGCCTTTCCTAAGCTCTGCATCTCAATCATTTAGTTGCATATTCAAACATCTCTGAGAATCCCCATAGCGCTCTGTTTTCAGTATTTTATGAAATTTTAACCCATAAAATCGAATACCAATTATATCCTAAGAGTACTATTAAAATAATGAAAAGAAATTCATTTTAAGCCGCGCACAAAAGTATGCTATGAAAATTATTCTGCAATTTGCACTATGAATCTTTTCAGATGCTAAAATCTATAAGCTAGCTAGATCACACTCTAGCCTAGCTGATTTAAATGCATAATTGGAAGCAATCTCTGGCAGCTCTTAATGTTATCACCGTCACTTTTATTATCGTCATTAGCATAGTTTTTACTGCTGCGTGCACAACTTGAAATTGAAAATGTATTTATGCGGTGCTAAAAGAGAACCTTGTCCTAATAACTAGCACTTCACAGTTCAGTTGAATTGAATCTGAATTGTGGCGATTCACACTGTCGAAGCTCTTATTTGGTGCGCTTTATGGCACTTGGTGAGAGGAGCATTTGCATTTCGTGCAATTGGACATAAATTGTTATATCTAGTGCCCGGCTCTGATTTGATTGCAATCTGTGTCTCTTTGGCTCTTCGATTTCTGGCTGGCAATCAATACTTTTTGGCGCGGCATCAAGAATCGACGAGGCGCCCGTGCCAAAGGGCGGCGCTGAGCAATGGGGCGTGGCGCAGCAACAACAATGTTGTAGGAAATGGCCAACAACTTGGGCAATATCGAGTTATAAAACAATAAATTGCCAACCGCAACCAGAAACCGAAAACATGCAAAAATAAAAAATAAAAAAAAGGACGAAGAGCCAGCTCCAAGGACAACGTCTGTGCGGGCTAAAAACTAGTTGAAACTGCAAGCGTTTACATATAAATTTTATGAATATTTCAATGTTATTATTGTTGTTGCTGCCGCTGCTGCTGCTGCAGTTGCTGCTGCTGCTGCTGCTGAGTGCATGCTCGTAAGTTTGCGGCAGGCTGCTTGGCTCTGACTGTGGCTGTGGCTGCGGCTGGCCCTGAGACACAGCGGAGACGCCGCGCTTTGCGTCGCCTTGTCATGCAAATTCGCTTTGGCAGCGACTTTCATATTTAATGTTAATATTTGCGTCTCGCTCAAGAGGCGCAACGCCTGTCAAGGGTGCTGCGCAGGGGGCACGCCATTGTCAGTTGTGCCACTTGATTATGCTAAGCGCCGCGCAGAGTTTTGCGTTGCATATATTATGATGACGCCGCCGCAGCACTATGCATATTTTTCGTGCTAATTGAAGTGTGCAGCCCCAACATGGCACCCACCCCTCCACCTCCACCTCCACCTCCACCCCCGCCCACTTACCTGAGCAGAATGAGCAGCAGTTCAGGAGCATTCGCCTGCAGCGCAATGCGCAGCGGAGACGAGCGTCCACAGGACTCAATGGGCACATCAATGAATCTGCAAGAAAAAAGAAGAAGAAGAAGAGGCGAAGTAGTTAGTTAGTCGTGCTGCTAAGTGGATTCGTAGATAATTCCCTGAGATGTGAGCAGGCGAATAATGGGCGAGTGACGAAACCCCAATGCGTGCACTGTCCCCAACAGCCAGCCAAATGGCTCCACTACATTAGCCTGGAGCACAGCACAGTAGGTCCAGGCTGCCAAAAGGAAATTAAGCTGCTACGATACTGCCTGCTGCCTGCTGCTGGCTGCTGCCTGTTGCTGTCTATTGTCACATTTTGGGCACTTTTTGGGTAGCTCTCAGACGCATAGCCTGCGGGGGGTCTTGGGAATGTAATCTAGCATTGAGAGAGACATGCAGAGGCAGACACATAAGTCTCTCAGTTTTGCAAGTTATGTTTGTTGAGGTTTATGAAATTTGGCAGAGATTCAACTGTGCTCTTTTGAGTAAAGTCAGTTTAAATTTGGTTTTTACAGAGAAATCGTGTTTTGTTATTACGAAATTCCTAGCATTTTGCACAAGGAAGTGACTTTTTGAATTTATTCAATTGATAACAGATTGAGGTTTAATATGAAAGAGTTTTTTTGCTAAATAAAATAAACTTATTTAAATCAAACTTAATTGTTAAACTCAGCTTTATGCCATACTTTATATATATATTATATTACATAAATATTAAAAATATTTTATTTCTATATATAATATATAAAGGTCACATAGATTGTTCAAATACAGGTATATTTGCAGACACTACTATTTTTATGAACAATGAATTTTCGCTGCATCTCATTAAAATCTTTAAAAACAAATTCATTGTAACCAAAAATATAGAAATTTTTTTATAATTCTCTTCTTTGTACTCTATTTGAATCTAAAAATGTTAAAATTTTAATTTTTTTTCAAAAAAAAATTAACATTTGGTTTGTATTTGGTTTACATTTTCATAGTACAATACTGCTATTTTTGTGAACAGAGCTGTATATATATATATTTCAACTATTGTGTCAACTTAAAGGGTATTTAATAGTCGACAACTCTCACATAACCCTTACTCTTTGAATAGTTCTTTGTTGGCTCTTGCCATATGGCCAAAGCTTGCTCTTAGAGTGCAGAACTTCAATATTGCGTATACGCAGCGTTGTTAGAAGGCGTTTAGCTCCATTGAGACATTAGCTTGTATAGCACATGCACTTGAAGCGCTTTGCGGCACATGCGACACAATGGTACACATAGTCTGCTATGTGTGTGTGTGTGAGTGTGGTGTATGTGCGGCATTTTGTGTGCTGCTGTTGGCTTTTATGTCTGAGCATAAAAGTGGGCCCAAAACCACAATAAAGCGACAGCAGCGCACATGCAGGTGATATACTCACAGTCGCACACACACACACACATACACACTTGCTGCTGAGCAGTTGATAAACGCATTTGCCTATTTTACACTGCCTGCGCTGTAAAGTCCTGTGCAAATTAATTTACTGCTAAGCACAAAATAACAAAAGTCCAGTTAGGCTATCAAATTTGTGGGCTTTTAGCACGTTTATGAAAACTGAATTAAAATTTACGTTTATAGTTGAAAATAAACGGAGCTCACTTGTAAAAGGCAGCAGCTTTTTAAATACACAAACTATATGGGGGAATGTTTTACAAAGTCGTCGACTATGAGCATAACTACATTGACTTTGAGCAGAGCAGAGGCTACACGGCTCGCCTGACATCATGAAGTGTCCTTGCGGGTCTTCCTGCCCCAAATAAAATAAAATTCGACTGAAAAGTTTTCAATTTCACATGCCCAGGGCTAAAATAAGTTAAGCTAACTATCCGCATGTCTAATTAGAGCTGATGCGACGCTTTGTGAGCTAACAAAATCAAAAGTTTTGAATTTTATGCGAAATATTGTGGATTAATATGGCAGATCGAGGCTTTTAGGGTTTCATAGGGCTCAAAGCTGTTTTAGCTTATTTAAATATTTTAGCAGATTTTAGAGTGTTTGTTCTATATCAGCTCTCTGTTGACGCTTTGTCAGCAAGCATCACATATATTTACTTTTTTCCATTGGGGCTTACGTTGCGTATACTTAACAGCTGCTGTTTTAAGACCTTGAAGCGTAGCTAACAGCAAATCACCTTGTTAGAAGCTTAAATATTTTTATGTTATATATATAAATAGATTTTATATCTATATTTTTTATTATTTTTATATAATTCTACCAGATTTATACTCTAAATAAAAGTTTTTCCATTCCACATTTTATGTTAGTTGACGACGTTGATTTGTGCAACTTTAGCGACACTCAACAGCAATGTTTATTGGCACATTGCTGGCATTTACTGTTGCCAACACACACACCCATACACACACCCACACACACACTTACACATACATGTATATACAGTCAGCTATTAATGCTTATTCATTTGTGTTAATGTTTGGCTGAAGACACAGTTTAAGCTCCGGCGAGAGGGCAACATAAATGTTCTTCTTATGTTTGTCAGACAGCTTCTCCGCTCTGTGTGTGTGCAGTAGCGCTTGAGTGTTGGCCATGTGCGCTTATTACACGCATTTTTGACTTTAATCCTCCAGAGTGCTGGCAAACAAAGCCAAAATAACAAAAGGTTTACACTGCTGCCAGTTGGTTTGCAGCTTATCGCCGCAGCAGCAGCAGCAACACACACACACCCATGTTCATAAATCTGTGGCAGCTAAGTAACAGCAGCAGCAGCAGCAAAAAAAAGCAGCAAGAAATGCGACAGCCAGCAAGTTGAGCTCATGTTAGAAGCGAAAATCTTAATTATACATGACACCAACAGCAGCCCGGGCGAGTTGGAGATTGAAAGCCACAGCGGCCATTGTTCAAATAAATGGTAGTGTGTGTGCGTGTCTGCACACATGTGTGTGTATCTGTGTGTGCGTGTGCTTGTAAAGTGTCGCCATCTTTTAGTCAATTATGGGCGACAAACACGCGCCGAGCGCTCAAACAATGCAGCATGTATTAATTTAATTAAAATCCTTTTTATTTGCCATTTCTCATTCTCTCTCCCTGGGCGCGGCAACAGGCGGCGCCTTTGTTCGCCTGCCAAGACGGACAGATTCATTGAAATTTGCCTCAATTTTTCAGCTGCGACTCTGCGCCGGCATTCAGCATCAATTAGTGCGCCAATTGAATTTTTACTTAATTACAAATAAGTCTCGTCTATTGTTCCAAAAGTTTCCCAGTGCAAATAGAATTTACTAATGTACTCTGGGACAAAGCTTTAAGTAAAGCTTGCTCTATTGCCTGTGGGTCCTCCCGTTGGTTATATATGCAAAGCGATTTCTATTTATAGCGATTTACCTTTGCCTCGAACGGATCTTGACTGGCTTTGCCAATTAACTTGCCTAGCGCAAAACTTGGCGCAACTTTTTGGCACACGCGACTCGAAAACAAGTTGTGCTCGCTGCCTGCAGCCACTCGAGCTGCACGGAAATAACATCCGAGAACAGGCGGAATAACAAGCAGCAAAATATTGTCAGCTTGAAAGTCATGCCCTAAGAGATACACAAATGTTTCCAATACTCTCTGAGCAGCTTGCTTATGAAAGTCTGTATAAATGTCTTGTAGATGATTCCCGATTGACTTTTAACTAACTTTTATCCATTTCTAATAACTCATCAAGTAAATTCTAACCAAACCTCGACTCAACACAAAAAGCTGTGTTCAAAAAAATAATAGTGCTACTAAGCCCTGTACACTATTTAGTGATAAAATAAATATTTTAAAAACAATTTGAAACAAATATTAAAATTAACATATATTGATAACATTGTTACAATTATTTTTATACGTCCCGCCACATTTTTTAGCCTTCTTCTTATAGTGAATGACATTAAATATTAGAGGAGTAGTGCATCAAACAATAGTTTAAAGTTATTTTTTTAATTTCTTTCTAGTTTTTGATTTGAACACATAAAATTTTCTATTATGTTGTTTTCCTCTATCCAATTAAATTAAATATTTTGGCAATTCAAACTAATTTAAGACATTAAACTACAATGGAATTTTGATTTGTGGATATTATTTTTTTTTTTTCATTGCCTAAAATTCACTATTATTATTATGCTTTAAAATGAATCTTCAAAAAAATCGACAGAAAAATAATTAATTCTGAGAAAAAGAAACGACATTTTTTCGTAACTCTCAGCTTTATATTCTATACTAAATTATTTTCTAAATTTATTATTTTTTTTTTTTTTCGATCGGATACAGTAACTTTTAATTTGGTTTTTATTTGGTGTAGTGCATCATTCTACTTTATCTGAACACAACAGAAGATATATAATAAATGACTCAAAAATTAGGGCCACGTCCAGCGCATGACATTCATACCCTCATCACTCACTGCCCTCGATTAAAAAGTCACGAAACAATCTCATTTTGAGTCATTTCAATCTCCTTGCCCTAGAGTATTACTCATTCGATTAGAGCCTGCTCCAAAGCTCATATATATTTACTTTCTGTCGGCTTGGGCAGCCATAAATTTGGCGGCAACTGTCAGCTTACCTGAGTTGGCGCTCCTGCTCGAAGCGCGGTATCCAAACGGGCAGCGTCAGTCGCTCGCGTGTGGCGTGCTTCAGGAAGTAGACCATGGCGCGCACATTCTCGTTCTGTTAAGCGAAAGCGAAAACATGAAGTTCCATTTTATGCGGCATATATAGCTGCGTGTAAGTGCTTACCTGATCCTGGAAATCGCTGCGCCAGCCGGCTATAAAATGCGGCGCGTGTGGTCCAAACAGCGCGCCCAGAAAGATGCGCTCGAACGTCTTCTCACACTCGAAAATCGACACTGTGGAGCATATGAGAGGGGCAATTAGAACACTCAGCTTTACAAGGCCACCCGTCCACCTCTGCCCCCAAACCCCAAAAAAGCCAATTACGTTGCTGCACTTGTTGCCCGCTTTCCCCTCCTTTTGCTGTATCTCTGACTGCCACAAAATGGAGTCGCAACGGAAATAGCGAAACGGAAGCTTGCAAAATGTCAGCAGCCAAAAAACAAAAAAAAACGGAAAAAACCGAGAAAAAAAACTGAAAACAGAATTTTGTGTGTAAAAGCGAATACAGGTCTCGAGTTAACTGGGCTAAGAGTGGGCAGCAACGAGGTAAAAGGCTGCTGGCAACATTTTGACTGCTGCTGCACGCTACAAAAAACATGTAAGCTGGGCGCTGAATAGACTATACGACTAACAAATACCCTGTCTGTCAGACTGGTCGAGAATCGAGGAGTATTAGACTTGAACCAAGTATATTAGACATTTAATCTTTAACTGGTAAAGTAAAAGATGCTAAGATCTATAAGTATAACAAACTAAATATTTCAGAGTATAGATCTTCAAATGCCTGACTAAAAAATACCCCATCCATTTTATATTCCTTATACTCGTACTTCAATTTACAAGCTTGATAGACTCCATATCATTCGCGAAATCTTTCTTTTTGCCGTACTCAAAGCTTGTTGGGCATAAAAAACGCAAGTTTTAACGCTTGCCAAAAGCTAGACATACACAAAAAACACACACACACACACGCACGCACACCCACACACGCACACACACGCACACACACGCACACACAGCAGTCAGCCTGAAGCCTTGGCATACCATTAATTCCGCTCGTCTTCGGGCTGTCAAGTTTTACGCAGCATTTTAATTAGAGAAAACACACACACACACATATACTTACACATATACTTACACACACACACATACACTCACACACACACTTACACACATACACACACACACACACATAATCACGCTTGCAGCCTCTGGAGGCATGGCCCAAATAACTTGCAACACTTTAAGGCACTTTACAAGTTTTACGATGCAACAAGCAAACAAGAAGCAACAGCAGACGCCGCCGCAGCAACAGCAGCAGCCGCATTAGCAACACCTTTGTATCAACTTAACGTAATTCCAGCTCGCAATTAGCAGAAACACGTGATTAAATGAGATTCGCCCGCTTAGGTGTGAGCTTCATAATCTGATGCGACGTCATAAAATTCATTAAAATATGCAAAATAAAAGGGCAGACCCCAAAGCGTGCCACACCCACACACACTCTCGCCCACACACACACACACACATATGTGGAGATGTATTAAATTATTAAGTTTTTGCCTTTGACTTACCCAGAAGTTGAACCACAACCTCAGAATCGCGCACGCCCCAATCCCAACAGGTGCGCAGCGCAATATACAAAATGTTGTGATATTTCCCCATGAGGCAGACCTGCAAAAAGGACACGTTTACATATCGTCTAAAAACAGAAATAAAACAAGTTCTTTCTTTTTTCTTGCTTCTGCATAGAATGCATTTAAATTTAAATTTAAATTAAATGCTAGCCAGGCCAGGCCAGGCTCTCGGACCATGTGCCACAAATTACGCCGGGACTTAAGAGCTAAGCATTAATCTCACACACAGTTGAGCATGTGTGTGTGTGTGTGTGTGTGTGTGTGTGTGGGTGTGTATGACATAATACCTTGTCTTAAAGGCATGTATCTACATAAATATATTGAGCATTTGGGCACAAATACCGCCTCATGAAGTACACATGATTGATGATTCGCCATGTGATATAAATTAGATTTTTGCCAAGAAATATGTTGCATGGATATTTGGCTTAAATGGTAGGGAAAATTGCTTTAAATTGGTTAGCAATGTTGGCATTAGGAGTAACATTAAGGTAGAGATTAGTCGGACTAAGCTTTTATGGTAGGTAATAAGGAAGTTGAACTTGAGTTACATTACTTGGAGTTCTTAGAGAATGAATTAGCATGAAGTTCTTAGAGAATGGAAACCCTGTATGAAAAGCTAATTTTATTGTTAAGTCTTTTGGCCATAAATGTATTAAGTAATACGAAAATATAAATGGCTTAAAGAACATGATTGAGTAGAATATTGAAGAGAAAATAAATCAGCTTAAGAACTTGCTGAATATTTGAGTTTGAGTTGGTCAAACATGAACATTTGGACAACTCTGCAGCAGGAAAGAAGGGCTTATATGTTTAAATATGAACATTCAGACGATTGTAATATAATAGGAAAGAAAGGGATTGATTAACGTAAAGAGACTTCTAAAGTTTTGTTATATTACTCTCCGGGAAAATGTTAAAGCATGAAGATATTATTGATGGCAGCCATCTGATGCCATCAAGTAGACTGTCGAGAGAGTTTTGAGGAATGTTTTACCATTCCCAACCTCAAAAGGAAATCGATTGATAGAAATAAACAAAATTGTGCTTTTGATCGATGGGAAATCATGACAGATAGATTATAAAACAAAGTTTTAAATAAACTACGTCGCTCAGGAGTGAGGATCAATGTTACATATGATATTATATTATATTATATTATATTATATTATATATACCTTGATATCTACTTCTTTAAAACTCTTCAAAGCTAAGCTACTCCTTTACATTAAAATTAATTTTAAGGATCAGATATTTTGTTGTATTTAATTCATACACATTTATCAACTCTTTAGCTTTAATATGCGCTCAAAAAAGATATAAAAACGTTTAATTCTAAATAGGAATTAAGTAAAATGCATATATTAATTTTAACTTCAAAAAAAACACTTAAAAATCGTAAGCAAATTCTACTCCAATCTTACATTGCCGTTGCCCTGCTTGGCCAGCCGGTGGAAGCGCAGGGCGGCCGTGACCGCGATGCTGGCGGCCTCGTCGGGCGCCACGTTCTGGCCATCGGCGCAGCCCTTGACAATGGCGCTCAGGTGATCGAGGACGTCGCGCCGCGACTGACGATCCTGCAGGCCGTTGCGGGTGATGTGCTCGAAGGTGTCGTTGAAGAAGCACTCGAAGATGTAGTCCATGACCAGTTGGCGTCGCGGCAGCTGCCCGTGGCGCTGGTAACTGGCTCGGCTGGTGGCCACCCGCGGCTGGCCGACCAAGAGCCGGAAGCCAAACAAGTGTTGCGGCAATGTCGCCAGCCACAGCGAAGCCAATTGCCGCTTTAATTGACTTACGTACTGCTGCAATGCCAGCAGCCACTGCAACAGCATGTTAACGAATCAAATCAGACAACAAATCAGAGCGGTTAATAAACAGTTGCAATTTCAGTCAATTAACGAGCCAATTTTGAAAACACGAAAGAAAAAACCGTTAGACAAAGTTCGACACACGCAAGTTGAATGGAAGAAAAACCGTTGGCAGCAAGAGAGAGACGCTCACTCGTGAGGGTGAGCAGCACACACAGAGAGTGAGAGTGAGAGTGCGAGTGAGTGGGAGTGAGAGCAAACGTAAACACACTCACTCTCACTCTCTCTCTCTCGCTCTCAGTGCTCTCCTTATTGATTTTTTCGTGCTGGCAATGATACGCGCAAAAACAAAAAACAAAAACAAAACGGTAAACGAAAGCAATTCGTAAACAAACAAAACTATGCACATTTTATTTACATTTAATTAGAGCAAGCGAATGGCGTGCAATCAACGAAATCGAATTTTATATGCCGTGTGTGAATTGCACGGAATTTGCTATATATAATAATTGTCAGCCACTGTAGACTAGCAACAGGTGGAACTTACACTAGCCGCCCTTTGCAGTTTTCTCTCAGCTTTTATCACTTCCTGCTACATTTATTTAAGTTATTTAACGCTCGACACGCAACGTTCCATTCAATAATTCGCGCTGTTCAAACGCCGACAAGCAACTGAGGCGCGCTGTGCCAACAAAAAGAAAACATAACCAACAAATGCTCAGCTCAGCTCAGCTGTTTTTACCTGTTCCGCCGCGCTCTGTCGTTCTGCCGCTCTCTCTCCCACTCTCGCTCTCTCAAATCACCCACACGTTCTTGAATTTCAAATCACTTTCACTCTCGCTCTCTTTGCCTTAGGGTTCGCTTTGATTTACAAGTGAAAAATAGAATTTTTTACATTTTTATATAATTTATTTTACCTGAATTATTTAAAAGACTTAAATTTATATAATATTTAAGCTTCTATAAAATTCCCTCAATTTTCTTCACTTTGAAAATGTACATTTTTGTTAATTTTTGTAAAATTTATTTTATGTAAATTGCTTAAAAGATGTTAATTTAAAGTTCTATAAAATTTACTTAATTATCTTCACTTTAAAAATATATATTTTTTTTATTTTTGTATAATTTTTTTTTCTAACATGTTTTAAAGACTTAAATTTATATAATATTTAAACTCCTCTTAATTCCCTTAATGTTCTTTACTTTGAAAATGGATTTTTTTTAATTTTTTTCTATAATTTATTTTATGTAAATTGCTTTAAAAATGTTAATTCAAAGTTCTACAAAAAGTAGAATTTATTCATTTTTGTTTAATTTTTTTAATCTGAATTGTTTTAAAGACTTAAATTTAATGAATATTTAAACTTCTATAAAATTCCCTTAATTTTCGTCACTTTCACATGCATTTTTCATGCAAATTGTCTTAATTGAACTGCGGTTTTTGACCGTTTTTTAAGTGCTTTACCGTTCATAAAATATTTATGCTGATAATAACATATTATTGAATGCAATTAAAATTTTTTATATTCCCGCATGTTTTTATCATATAAATATATATATTTTTTACCTTTGTCCGCTCATCATTTTATTATTTGCATATGTTAATTGAATTTGACTGTTTCTTTTTTTACACAATTTATTCAAGGGTTCGATCGAATGTGAGCCAGGAGTAAAGTTTCACTGTTATTTATTTGTGGCTTCCATATAACATGTATATGTATTCATTGCTTGCACATCAATTACGCAGCTCCCATATTCATATATATATTCATACTGTATTTGCGCGATATCCTCAATATTTACTCTGCAAATTACGCACTGTGCAAATTTGTATTTTAATGAAGATATTAATTAAATCCAATCGCAGCTGCGGGGCGGTGAGCCAGCAACAATTCATTACAGTCGCGCAGCATCTGAATGCAGCTCCTTAACCACCTGAATAAACAGAAGTTGATTAAGCCAGTTGCAGTTGTATGCGCGAGAGATACCCTGTAATCAGCAGTTAATTAGCAGTTAGCTATATTGGTAAAAATAAAATTAGGTCGAGAAATAATAGAATGGATTGATATTGTTATTGAAAGATAAAGGTACACGACTGCTACATACCCTGTAATGAAAAAATAAATACAAAATAAATCGAATTAGAGACAAAATTGTATGGGAATGTAATGATATTATATTATAGATAAAATTTCTAGACGTCTCAATACCCTGCAATAAGTTTACGATTAGAACATCTTGTTGAAAATGACTGAAAAGGAAGCTAGAAGTTAAAGGAAATTAAATAAAAAATTGTTTTCAGTTGTATTGTAATTAAAGTCGAGCAACTCTTACATACCCTTTAATCAAGGATAAGCGTGAAATATATTGCTAAAAATTAAGAAAAAAGGCAATAAATAGACTTTCAATATTCATTCCCAATGCAAAAGATATGATGTACTAAATTTTATTGACATTGACAACATATTAAAAAAATATTCAAAGACTTTCGGAACCATTTTCTACAATCAATTCCCTTTTCATATAATCCTTTGATAACACCCCATTCGATATCACATTTACATACTGGGCATGCATATGGTAAATTCGCAAGATCTTACCCGCGTACAATGTGCACTTAACTGTGTAGTCCATTAAAAACTTAAAAGACATCAATTTCGCCCGTGACTTTTATTGCGTCGTTACGCCGAAAGGACGGCCCATTCCACAATGTGTCCGAGATGCGAGCCGAGTGTTGAGCTGTAAAAAAGTGCCGAATAAATTGAATTAAATGTGCATGCAATCAGCTATTGAGCACTATAATCAAGTAGATGATGCAAGGCATCCCGCACACACATAGTTGTTCTCTGAGGTATTCAAATAAAATGTGCACGGAAAACGGAAACGGAAATGCGACCACAACATGCCCCACGTTCGCAGCCAGACAAATTCAATATATGCAGCAGCAGAAAAATAGGGAGCGAAATGGATCGAAATCAGAAAAATGGAGCACAAATGTGCGCGTAATAAATTCGATGGGGAAACATACAATGCAGATATTTACATCAATTTGTGACAGGAAATAAATATATTGCATATGGCGACAGCGAAGCTCGTGAAATTGTGCTAAATTGTAGAGTTTTTAGAGCGAATTGATATTGGCGACAATTGATGTTGCTTTTGGCAAAATAAATATATTCAATTCTTGCTATTGTAGTTTGAATAATTTAGATGTGTATACAGGCTAACTGAATTTAGTAAGCCAACATGTTGAAGGAACGTAAATAGGAGTTAATTTATTTTTAAAATATTGGCTTTCACTTTAAGATATTTAGAAGTGAAGTAATTGGGCAATTCATACTTGAGTTCACCTTGAAGCATTGATGCTTCTAAAAATGTAGTCTGATTCTTGATTAATACATTTTCATCACATTTTTTACCTGTCCTAACTGTTTGCCCTAGAATGAAGTTAATCAACTCACATGAATTTTAACAAGTTAGAATATTTAATTTAGTCGTTTTCTTTTACGTTTTTGAAGTTAAGGAATAAAAGTTTTATAAACGAGTCTACATTTAATGTCTTATATATGAAAAGTTTATAATTGAAGAAAACAGTTGAACTAACAAAATTAGAATCTTTAACTGTTTTATTTAACATATTTGTAGAACACTATTTTGTCTCAAAATCTTTAGAATATGCCATTATATACATAAAATAAAATAAATATAAATATATAAAATAAATAATAAAATAAAATAAAATATTAAGTTCCTCTGTCAGAAGTCGTAGTATAATTGGGAATAATCAAAAACGGCTTTAATGCATTGGCTTAAGGCGCGATTGTATACATTTTTGTACAGTTGAGGCAGCAGCATTTAAGATTGTAAATTGTATATACAGATAGATAGATATTAATACATATATAAAAGACTTAAAGTAACAGAAGTATTTCCTAAATAGGGCATATTTTCCTTCTCCATCGGAATTCATTGGAGTTCAGTTTTGTGAAGAGCAGCACTACAGAGCTGTATATGTATATGTATGTATGTAGTCAAGTATACCTACATAAAACAGCAACAAGAAATTTTCTTTGCCTTCACAACCTTGTATAAAGTGTAGTTGCAGTAAAATGTGAAGTGCTTCCGAAATCATTTAGCAACTATCTACAATGGCCAGGACACGCTCAAGTAGCTTCAAGTAAATATGTGTGTGTGCGTGTGTGTGTGTGTTGACATACATTAGCCAAGTGCTGGCAATAAATTGCAGACGAGTGTAGCCGCCTCCGCTTCGCAGCCGCAGTCGATATGAAGTGCTCGTAATTTAGATCTCGGCGAGCCCGGGCGAGTGCCGGGACTGGCTCCACGCGCGTGTTCCTAAATCATATTCTTGTTGCAAACTTTGATTGGACTTTTCTTATCTCTTGCTCACGCTCTGTTCTCTTTTCTGTATGTTTTTGCAGGCTGCTGTGCCAGGAGATCAACCAGGACGAGTCATTCAGCCTGGAGTACCGCGGCCCGGTCATTATGAAGGGCAAGCCGACGCCGATGGACTGCTGGTTCCTGACACGTGCCACCAACGCCCTGAATGCCAGCAGCAGCGGCAACGGCAGCCTCGACTCGCCGCAGCTGCAGCCCACAACGCCAACGGCCACATCGCAGCGCCTGATGATGGGCTTGGGGCATGCCCCAGTCTCACGTACGTCCTCGGCGAGCGGCAGCGGTGGCGGTGGTAGCGGCGGTGCAGCCGCAACGGGTCCTGCGGTGCCACCAGATGCATAGGAAATGCAAATAAACTGTAAATCTACGTGCGACTCCTTGACTTCACCAGCCAAGCGACTATCTAACTGAATGTGTGTGTGTGTGTGTGTGCGAGTGTGTGTGTGTGGGTGTGATTGTGTGACTGGGCCACTTAACCACTTCATTTCAATGTATTTGTCCTCTGCGTGTGTGCATCTGTGTGTGACTGTTGCTGCTGCTGCGGCGGCTGCGACTGCGGCTTAAGGAGTTGGCATCAGGCATCGCCGTGGATGGATCGCTGTGCAAGGTAATTTATGTTAATGCTCTAACAACTGTAACCTCTACCCAGCAGCTATAGTCGACAGAGTGGGCAGGGCCCCACACAAGCTAGTTTACAAATGATTTACAATTCTTCAGCGATTACGCTGCGTATACGTAATTTATGGGCATATTTACAAGGCTTATTTGTACTGCATGAATCAAAGGCGTCTGTCTATCTGGCTTGCAAAATTAGCATTATGTATCATTTCTATGCCGGCGCACTGTGAGCACTCCCAGCTGTGGCCATTAGTTAAAGTGTTATGCGATTGGCTGCCGGGCCATAAAAGCGGAGCACATCCTGTACAAGTTTTCATGCTGTTTGCCCAGGACGCCGCCATCGTTGCCGTCGTCGCCTGTGCCGTAAACTAGATAAGTCCAAAACAACTCAATATAAAAGCCATAATATGGCAAACAGTTAAATGTATATGTATGTGTGTCTATCTCTGCTCTGCAGCAGCAGCAGCCGGCGCACGCTTCGCTCACATTTTGTAGCACACTTTGCGGAGCAGCCAAAAGGATTGTCAACAGCAACGAGCGAACTGTTTGCATTTATCTTCTATGTGTGTGTGTGTGTTTGCTTTTTGTTTACAAAAGTTTGGCTAGCCTCTTTCTGCGCCTCCAACTGCAAGCTATATATATATATAGACTTTAGGATATCAGCCTTAGACCACAACAAAATGAGCCTTGCCATGCGCCAGAGAGAAAGAGCACCAAAGTTTAGGAATTTAACACATATTTTCATATCAAATATTTGGCATAAACAAACAACCGCAGAAGCAGAAAGGCTGCCTGCCATGCAAGAAACAACAGAGTAAAAAAATGTAAATTCAGCGAGGGCCGCCCGATAAGTTGGCAAGCATATGCCATGATTGTAATGCAAATAGAGAGAGAGGAGGCAGAGTGAAGAGGGAATGGAAATTGAATAAATTAATTAATTCTTTATATTTCAATTAAGCGTCAGGCTTTGTGCTTAGCCACAAGAGCTTGCGGGTTGCGATTTGGAATTCTTAAGCAAAATTCTAAATGTCAACTGCAAATAAGCTCAATTTGATACCAATTTAGCTTGATTAAAGAATCATTGAAATAGTAAAATATTCCAGGAATATATTACCGAAAGTTCAACAAATATTCCCTTAAGCACTTCCAGAATATGTCCTCTATAGATCATAGATCGAAAAACTCTCAGACACATATTGCTCTTGTTAACTGAAGGGGCCCATCTAGGACATATCCAATCATTTTTTATATCAAATATATCACATATCTAATATTCAAGCATAAATAACATATGATATATATGAGTTAACAGCTCCTTTAACATCCATGTTAACAGCCTTATTAACAGCTCTCTTAACATCCAAGTTAACCGCTTTATTAACAGCTCCGTTAACAGACACGTTAACGGCCCAACGAACAGCTCTGTTAACAGCCTTTTACACAGCTCTGTTAAAAGCAACGTTAAAAGCCAAACTAACAGCGCTGTTAACAGTCACGTTTACTGCCAAATAAATAGCTTTGTTAACATACACGTTAACAGCATTATTAACAGCTCTGTTAACATTCGTAACATATCATGCCTAAAAACTGTCGGCGACCCTCGCCATGGATTGTAGCTCAAGTTTATCTGCAAACCAACAAAACTTTGTTAATGTATATGGCATTGAGGCGGAGGCACAGCAAATCGCATTCAGGCAGAGCCACAACAAATCGCATTAAACGCCCAAAAGGCGACACAGATACAGATACAAATATATAAATATAGAGAAAGGCAAATACTGGCGAGAGATATGACGAGAGTTGCCCGTGGACTTGCATGCGGATTTGTTTTGAAAGTGTCTCTGTGTGGGCGTGGCACTTTATATTGGCCCTCAATGTCTGTTTATGGCCTCGATATGCCGACATTATCGTTAAATGCCAACAATAACAATAACAATAATAGCAACAACAATGCAATTTGATGACTTGCAGGCTGGAAGGCATTTTGATGATGATGCCATACAAGTGTGTGTAATGTGTGTGTGTGTGTGTGTGGGTGTGTGAGTGTGTCTCTAACGACGGCTCGTTAGAAATGGATTAACATTGATTAGTTGTCGCATTTTTTCTCTCTTTATTTATTTTTATTTTGCTTGCGTACAAATAATAATAATTAGAAGGGTAAAAGAAATGCTTGCCGCGCACATTCCACATAAATTATATAAATCACATTTCCGTTTCGGTCAGCAGCTCATTTACATTCATAACGAATGCAGGCAGCAGGCACAAAAGATTCAAATTAAGGTCTTTAGCAAGAAATGGGATTGGTTTTTGGCAAACGAAAGTTTTCAGCTGCGAGCCGGCCAGCCTGTCTAAGCTTAGGTTGGATAAGGCGACAGAAGTAAGCCCAGGCTTTACTTTTTATTTAATAAAAAACAAGGAAGAGTGTTCTAGTCGAGACGGGACGACTAGGAGATGCTCTGAACCCTACGAGCGGGCGATATTCTAATCAGACGGTTGGATGGATAGACGGATGAACAGACGGACGGACAAGTGGACAGAAGTATAGATAGACGGATGGACGATCAGACAGAAGGACGAACAAATGGACAGATAGGTGGACTGATGGAAGGATGGATGGATCGATAGATGGACGCATGGATGAACAAATGGACGGATAGACAGACGGACGAATAGACCGAAAGACGGGCTGGCAGTTGGATGCATGGACGAACGGATAAATAGACGAATAAACGGATGGATAAATGGACAGATAGATAGATAGATGGACGGACGGACTATTGAACGAACGGATGAACAGACGGTCGAAATAATGGAAGGACGGACGGACACAAAGATAATTATATTGTAATTTTCATATGCTTCAATATGTAGACAAGTCCTATATCAAGCCTTAAAATTAAGGCAGTTTAAGTAGATCAATGTAGAGTTTAAGAAGCTGCACTGGTCTGTATTCCAACCTTCTTCTCATTCATAAATAGATTTGTATATTAACACTTCTTGCTTATACCAATTTGGATTTTTTAAGTACATGTTTTCACTCTTCAGACAACTCTTCACTCTGACTTCGCTCACCTTTAATATTAAAAGATATCCAAAGCAAAATTCCAAGTCGACAAAAACTTTTCGCTTAAAGAGTTCACTTTTTTACATCAGGTTAATCGAATATACACCTGTTCGTCTTTTTGAGGAAGCATGGCATAAATAAGCTTGACTATCCTGCAGGAAACCATATTAAATATGCTTCGTTGGCTCAAAATTCGTGCAACACTTTCGTCACGCTGCCTGCGCCAAGCATCCGGCTGCCACCCCAGCTGCTGCTGCTGGCTGTTGTCTCTAATAACGGCATTTCTTTTTTGCATTATTTCTTCTATATATATATATATACTTGACATCCGCTTTATTTGGCCAGGATGTTGCCTCAACCTGCCCGCCTTTGGCCTCTTTAAATTTGACGACCTTCAATCCTTGTGTATTTGATGGGCCTTCGATATGAATGCCGTCGGCCCTTGGGAACCCCTTTTTGAGTTGTAGCTGTAATTAATTTAAATGAATGCACTCACTTATTCAGCATTATTCATTCGCATTGAATTCAGCTACCAAAAAACACTCTAATGAGCTCTTAATTAGGTTTGCGCGTCTTCCGACTCACCTGCCCCGCTCCCAGCTGTAATCTCTCCACCTGTTTTCAAATATATATTTTCTTTTCATTTCCACGCTATGTATACCTATATATCTTGTAGATATATATACAGCTACTATATATCCGCATTTAATTTATATTCCTTTTTATTTTCGCGCACAATTTGGTTTGCTGTGCGCTTCGCTTACATTTCAAATACACAAATGCAAATCCCGAAACCAATCAAATAAATATTTGCCTAACTAAATACAACATCTACTCACGCAACCCCCGCCAGCTCCTGTCCCCGATTACATCCAGTTCGCCTCTCAAGGTCGAGCCTTATAAAAAATTTAGTTCAAATTGCAAGTGACAGGCTAAGCGGCTGCTGCCACGACTGCTGCTGCTGCTGCTGCTTCTACTTCTTCTTCCTCCAGTTCGAGTTGGGTTTTTCTCATTAAAAATTCATAAAGATGGAAATTATGATTGCGATGAGCCGCCAACGACAAAATGTCAGAGGCAATGCTACAGCCACTGCTGCTGCTGTTGCTTTTCTGTGGGCCAACGGCAGGTGGGAATTGCAAATAGCGTGCAAAAAATAATGAAAAATTATTATTGAACAGCCGAAGCTTAAATACGCTATCTACATTTTTATGTAACACCGTAAAAAAATTCTTTTATGTATTTTCTTGAGCTATACTTAAATATTTTATTCCGAAATAAGCCATATTTTTTATGAATATTCCTTTAAATTAAGATTGAAGTAACTGAGATAAGGCCCATTATTATTCTTGGGAAGCATATTTGGCTTGTTGCCAAAAACCTTATACTTGTATCACTGAGAATGAGCGCAGCAAACTATAATAAACTCAGTTGAGTGAGCTCTGGCGATCTATGCTGGAATCAGAGGAGAGAGCTACAATTATTTATGCTTAACTTGTCATTCCCAAAAGCGATGCCTTTTATATACAATGTCATTAGCCAGACTACAAGCTAAGATAATATTTCTAGCTTATGCCCATTCTAGCTAATGTCTATTGCCATGGCTTCCCAAAATTCGTGAGCTTAGGATGAAAATAGTTTTCTTAAATCCCTAAACTCAATCATGTTGACACTGGATATGCTCTAAAATTCCTGAAAACTCTACCGCACTCACCTTAGAGACGTCAGCAAGGGGACATCTATGCAATGTCAACCATTAATAAAGCTAAGGCAGCTAATTCTTAAATATATAAATGCATATTAAATATCACAATATCTATAATAATGCTCTCCTCCCCTTATCCATCTTCAACCAGCCACAACAAACAATGTGACATAGCTAATGTGCCCTATCACCTACTAAACACTTATGACGGATGTTGAAAAACGTTAAGAGAAAAGAAAATGGCAAGGCACAAAAGCTGAGCCAGATAATAATATGTCTAACGTTAATGCTGATGACAACGGCTATGTCAATGATAATAATGATGATAATGTGCTCGAGCTCGGGTGCCGCATCCGGTGCGGCCTACTGGCGGGGCGTGACATTTCAGAGAAAAATTACGCATACGTCGTGTGTGCAATGCCAAAAAAAAGGGCTGCAAGTGGCGACAAACTTCTGGGGCATGTGTTGCGCATTTTAATAGAAATAACTCACACGTTGACACTCCTGAGTAGCTCGAAAGGTCTCCCAGACGGCAGCCAGCAGTCAGCCGCCAGCAGCTCAAAGGCACTTTTTATATTGAATTATTTTTTATTTTCGTTACATGACTTGAGGTCCTTTGCTTACCTTGGGCATAGGTTGATTTTACATGTACTCGTGTGCAGAAACTTTTCGGGCCATGCTGTTAGTTTTCGGCCCCAAGTTGTCCCCTTTGATTATGGCGAGGAAAAGTTTTATGGTCTCCACTCTGACCTTAATAAATGATACCTAGCTGTGTCCATAAAGCGTCGCTCAGCTCCACTGTGTGCGTGTGGTCGAAAAGTACATCAAAGTTAAGTTCCCACAGCGATTGTCAACTCGGCTCACAATTCAAATTAACCTACAGACAACATGGGGCTTACGCAAACACACAGAGAGAACAAAACCTCTGTGTAAATAGGAGAGTCAGGACTTAATCGAAAACTCGGCACTAATTTCAATTAAAGTTGAAACGCCTGCAAACACGCGCCCCCTGCCCGCCCGACGACAATGCACAATTTAACAACAACATTAACTAAACGCCACTCAGAACCGCCCCCCAACCGCCACCCCCACGCCTCTCGGCATATAGACAAACAGACGGGCGCACGGACGGACGGACAGACAGTTGGCAAACAGACGCCTTTCATTTGCATAAATTGCCAAGGGCATGCGCATACAATGTTCTAAGCCTGGTCTCTGGCCCCTCGGCCTCTGCTGCTGCAGCTGCTGCCACAATGCCACAATTTGTTGCAGCTGCCACACGCACGCACACACAGCCGATGCAGAGGCGAAATGCCACCACGAAATGTTGCCTATAACAAATCAATTTGATTCGAGCTTAGCATATTTAATTGAACTTCAATACGCTCTGCACTTGTTACGCCTGCCAGCTTGTGGCTTGCCCTGGCCAGCTGCTGTACACTGCACGAAATTTGAGTGTGAAATGAATAATAATTTTAAATAAAAGCTAAATTTAGAGGAGCGTAGACTACTAATGCTAATTGTCAAGTAGATCGAAATTTAACCCTACCCACAATTTCCTCCCTCTTCTCTTCTCCTTACATCCCTGTGTGAGTCTATTTACCTGTGGTTTGTACCTTCAACCCCCACATTATGTTGCCCTTATCAACTCATCTACAATTTGCCTGCATTCCCTCAAATATGTAATGAAAACGAAAAGCTTTGGGCATATTAATTAAATATTTTAGACAATAGACAAAAATGATCTAAACAATCAGAATTGCTGCACAAATTCAGCTATAAAATCTCTTTTTGTTGAAGAATTTAATTAAAATTTAAAGTAAAATATTCCGACAAAAGGCAAAAGGAATGCGCACTATTCCAAACCGACTGAAGACGTGCAAAATATTTCTGAATTTTGGACATGGAAAACACAATTAAATAAGGAATTTAAAATGCAAAAATTTGTAATTGATTAAGGTTTTAAATTTATCATATATATGACTTACAAGACAAAAAAAAGTGCACAACAGAATAAAGCTAGTTTCATCTGTCCGCAAAACTATTTCATTACATTTCCTTTCAGATCCCCAGTGCTGAAAGTCTAAAAGTTGCAAAAGTCCAATTTCCACCAAAGCTAGCAAAAATTGTATTTATTTGTGAACAATTGCATTATAGATAACTGAAATGTATCTATGGTCTGGCTTTTGTTTCGAATGCACATCAAATGCGATTTGACACAAAAACCTAACAACAAAAGAGCAGGATAAAAGGCAACAGAATAGATGGCAAAAGTGTGAAAAATAAAGCAACCGCCACTGAGCAGCAGCTCGACACGACAACGCTTACAGCTGCACGGCCACAGATCCGTACAACTGGGCGTATGCGCAACATTTGGCATGAAGCAAAAGGCCACAGCGCTGTGCAGTCAGACAGGGTCTCGGCGCGTGCATTTGATTTGTGGGCCATAAAGTTCGCGCCCGAGTTGTGATATTTACAATTTTAATTCAATTTGCTCCATAGTAGTCGATGTCCAACCAACTGAGGCTGTGCTCCACGAATGCCAGCTGTCCGCCCAAGTCACTAGCTGCTGCTGCTGTGGCTACTGCTATTTTTGCGCTTTCTACTAATCGATAGTTTATGTGCCTTAGATGCAAGTACATTTAAGCCGGGCGGAGAGCGGGCCAGTCAATTCAATGACAGCTCAGCCCAAGGACAAATTCCGTCCGCAAGGACCCCCGAGCATCGTGTTGTTGTTTAATTGTCTGTAAAATTGTTAAATTGCTTAGCGTGTCATTCTCTTACAATGTGTGTGTGTGCTCGCCTGTCAACGGCTTACGGTTTACATGCATGTGCAATTACGATCAGAGCCACTCGGAGCCACTCAGACCACGCCCCTCTCTCAAACCGCCTTCGAATTTACAATCCCAGCAATTGTCATGCATTAAAGATTTAAATGCTTTCACACAATTTGTTCGCCGTGAACTTTACAGAAAATGTCCAGCAAATTTCTTTCCATTTGACATTAAACACGATTCTAAATATATATTTTATTATGCCTAAATATTATATATTTATATATAAATCTGAGTATGGAGGAATATGCCAAATGCAGGGCTAATTTTAACATTTATTTACAGCTTCAACTACAGTCTCTGCTTATATAAAAAGAATCAAATAGAAGCCGCAAATAAATTAAACGTGATTTAAAAAGTATTTAAATATAGAAAGTCTGCAGACAACTGAATACCATAAGTCCTGAAAATTATTAGTTACAGTTCAACCTAAAAACTTCGTCGCATCATTAAAAATTTGAATAATAATTTAAAGAAATAAAAGAAATCCAAATGAATTCAAATGAAAATTAACTGATGATGGATTAATTTTGATTTCAAGAACATTGAATAATATGTGACAAAGAACAATAACTGTTTCCAGCAGCTAAAAAATTTTTTAAACTACAACTACAAAGTTTAGTAAATTTCAGCTCTGTATCTAAAATGTTCTAATTTCTAATTTTTTGTATACATAATATTATAGAATATATTTATCATAGAACAGTGTTCACGCTGTTCGTTAAGGATGTGTATTTTTTATACCATTCGAGCTATCGTCCTACAAAAATTAAAGGAAATTAAGCTCTGAGCTACTTCAATATATATTTTTACACTTAAAAAAGGCCATAAAATGTATTTTCTGGATAGCGCACCGAAATTCAATTATGAATATGTCACTCTATTTGGTAACCACAGTTATAATACGATTTCCGTATATTTTTTATTCAATAAAATGTTAGAATTTTATGAATAGGTTCACTGCTTGCGAGAAAAATCGGAATAGTATATAATCCACAGTTTCAAAGCTAGAATCACAAAGTTCAGCAACTGTTGAAATACTACATATATAGAATTATTATTATTAATATTAATTTATTGTTTGCTAAGCTCATACCAAATGAATTAGCTTACAAAATTCAGAACAATATAATTATATGACAGTACTTAATCATATTCTACTGACAAGCTTTATTAATTATGTCTGACATTTTTTTAATTTTCAAATTTATTTTTCTCTCTTTTACTTTTTTAATTTATAGCCGAAAATTTTCTAGTTGAAATTTATTATTTGGCCAGGCCAGACACAAAAGTGTTTGCCAGCCAAAAACCAGAGAAAAAATCAAATATTTTGGCCAATAAAAATGTTCAGCTAACGGTATAAATAATCGTGCCTTGGCAGACCTTTGAGCTTTCGTTGCCTTGCGTAGTGGAACTTTACGTGATTGCAATTTTTAATTTTCCACCGTCAGACAGCGAGACGGACGCAAATAAAGATAACGGTATGCTGCGTTTGAACTGACTCTTTCTTTATTCTTTACTTTCTTCTTCTTCTTTTTTTGGCAAACAAAAGTTGTTTAGAGCCTTTGTAGTTTGTTGCTGCCGTTGTTGTTGCTGTTGTTGTTATCGTTGTTTGGGCCACGCTGTTGGCATACGAAACGAGGCATACAACAAAAGTTGCCACGTTGCGGCCAGGTTTCAACTTTGACATTGACACTGTTGCCCCGGCTCTGTTTTGCTTGGCTCAATTCGGCTTGGCCTGCCCTGGCTCGGCTTGGCAGCGTAATTGGCCGTAAAGGGTTCAAATTGAATTGTAAGCGCATAGAAAGCCAGAAGCAGCAAAAAATAGGTAAACGTGCGGAAAGCGATGCCATATGATGGGCTGTGTGATGCGCTGTAATTGGCTGGAAGGATTTTTTAATTATAATGATCTTTGTAGGTCTTACTAAAATTATTGTATATATTGATTGTCTATGCAAAATCCTTAGACTTTAAAGTAAATCTAAGGAATTTGATCGTATTCCTATTTTTTGTTGACTAAATTTCCATTATTGCTTCGATGTGACTATAGTTGCTTAATGTCTGTCATAAAATTAAATAGGCAGATACATTTATAACACAAGGTAAAGTATCTGTATCATACAATTTCCATGAGATTCTATAATAATGAAAAACAAATACATATGTATAAGTAATTAAGCATAAGAAACTTTTCACATACTATATATAGACTCATATGAACCATATACCTATAGACTCTACAGACTCAATATGATATATATAATATAGAAAACATTCAAAGCTGATTGCAAATTTCTCATAATTATTTTCCCAGTTCTTTAACCTCTCACAAACCCGTATACCTCTTAACCCATTTACACAGTCTACAGGGTATAACAAAGAATAAAAACCAAAGCCAAAACAAACAGAACCCAATAGAGCGCAAATAAAAGGCGCTGTCGTTTTGGGTTTTGATTTTTAATTCGACCGCATTTATGGGCAAGCTAAAAACTTTATGAACTTTTCATTTGCACAAGGCCTCAATTATATATAAATATAAATTGAATATATCTATTTCATATATATAAATACATTTTATTCATTCCAGGAATCGGCAATTGAAATTTCAAAGGAACCCATATTGTAACTACTCGTCTGTTGTAATTAGTAAGTAGAGAGAGGTGTGTGTGTTTGTGTGAATGAGTCTGTGAGTATTTCAAACTGTATAAAAAAAAACCAAAATGATAAATTAGTTAAATATATATTTATTCGTCGGGGCTTTTATGCGTGTTTTTTTGTGAATAAGCTCGAGACGTGAGTTTATATTTATTTTTCTACTTTGTGATGGTTTCTTAGGCTGAACTTTTTGTGCTTTGTACTATAGATGTAATTTACGTAGGCACTACTCGAACATACATATATGTAACTCTAACTGTATAAGTATGCTTAACAGAAACTTCTTTAAAAATTACAAAACAAGAACTCATATGCAAAAAGAACTGTAAAAATATGTCTATGAGTCGGGCAAAGTAAGGCAAATATTCTAATCCACAAATTGGACACTAATTAAGCGAAACTCGTTAATACTTAAGTATACCAAAAGGCACCAAATACGCGGTAGCAACTGTAGCTGAATGCCAGAACCTGGAATCTATGGAGCGGCTTTGCACACAACTTCTATACAGGGCTATTGACCAGAAAACCAAATGTTAGCTAACTCAAATGCACCAAAGAGAAACTTTTAAGCAAGTAACTAACAAGATAACCAAATAAAGTACCAATTAAATACCAACATGAAGTACCAAATAAATACTCAATATATACAAAGATCCCAAATAAATACCAAATATATATGTATGTAATAACTACAGCAAACCAAAAGGCAAATATCTTAAGAAAACTTAAAGCTAACCAAAGAATATAAAAACTAAATCAAGCAGAACCAGTAAAAAATACCAAAAATACTAAATATATTATTTGTGAAATTTCCTGTACATTTACTAAACTATTGGCAATATACATCTATAAGTGTTATGAAGACAAATCTCTACGAGTAACTATACTTAAAACTGAAAATAGCTTTATAGTTCTTAAGCCAATCCATTCGAAGAGAAATACCCAAAGAAAAACTCTAAGATTCAAGCATTATAATCACAAAATATCAGCAAAGTAATCACAGCTATAGAACACATATACATATATATATATAAATATAGATATATATAAATAAAATATATATACAAGATAAAACATATGCATCTATTAGATACTTAACTGTTCAGCTGAAAGAGTTCTTTGTAAGTCCTGTAAGAAATAAATAGTTTTGGCCATAGATCGTTTGTTGCACGTGTTCTATAGAGAGAGTTGGGCGCAGTTTGAGAGTTCGTGGCAAGTTCTATTTATTGTAAATTATGAGGTCAAGCTGAAAAGGCATCGCTGTCTCTACTTAGTCTCGCAGCAGTCTCTCCCTCTGTCTCTCACTCTCTTGCTCTATTTAATGTGTAAATGTTAAATATTTTAATGATATAATGATATAATAATAAATAAATAAATATATATAAATATACATACATGCATATATGTAACCTAAAAATAAATATTAATAAAAATATCTAATTGAACCCTGAAAATTTGAAATGTGTTTTAAATTTTATGGTTATAGATGAGATAATCTGGGTATTTTTCTATACTTATTTTTCAGCTTATATAAAATTCATTTAAATTTGAATACTTACTTCCGACATGAAAAGAAAACATCTTTGAAATTTCCAATTCAATTAATCTGTCAATCAATAAATTAATATTTATAGTTTTAATTTTATTTTTTATTTCTTATACATTCACATCTTAAAGATTCTATCGAACTTAATCTTACGTTTTAAATATGGCAAATTTCATTTGCTTTTTAAATTTATTTTATCTTTCGACGGCAGCTGGCACAGCCAGAGAGATAAATCCCATCACACGATTCGCGTTACACGGCTCATTAGCGTGCTAATCAAATCTGCTCGTTCCCAATCTCGTTCACAATCCCATTTCCATTTCCATTTGCATTCCCAGCCCCATTCCCACCCGGCACGCGCTTGGGGCGCTTCGGCAGCAAAGCGGCCGCCGCCTCCGCCTCCTCTTGGGCAATGCGTTCGCGTATCCAATAGCTGGCCCCGCACACCACCAGCAGCAGGCTGGGTATCACAATGAGCAGCACCATGCCCAGCGAGATGCTTGCCACGCGTGCCGCGTGCTCTTCGTGACCTGCAAGATGTTGCCCAAAAAGGTACCAAATAACAAAAGGTTATTACGAAAAAAATATGGTGTGTTTAGAGAAACCATATTTAAAGGATTGTGGGCAGCAACTGATTGCTGCTTGTTCATGGCCTAAAAGCATTTTAATATATTGAACGAATTTCATTTAGATATCAACTATGTCATTTTAAGAGAGGTTTAAGAATCTTCATATGGGTATGGAATATGGAATAATAGGTAGTTCTTGTACTCTAATGGATATGCCAAGCTATAGAAGGACAGCTTTACAGATCTATATTAGTCTTGTGAAGCTCTTTTAATTGTTACATGCAAAAAATATACGGAATATATATTTAAAAAAAATATAGGAAAAATATATATAAATATACATAATATACATATAAAATATAAATCAATATACTCCTTTTCTGAGCGAGTATAAATATGTATTCCATAAATAAACCAACCATTCGGACGCATATCCATTAGTATTCGCAGTCATTCAAACTAGTTGCCTACTTTTGAGCGCAACTGTCATTCGGCGAGTGCTTCAATGCCCTGACGGACAAAACAGACATGCCCACTCTCGCACACATTGTCGCCCACACACACCAACACCAGCACCCACACCCACACACACACTCGCAGATAACTAACAGCAACTTGTCCATCAATTTGCTCAAGATTGATTGACAACAGCGTAATGCACACAATACATTTGCCAAGAGGCGTGGCTGTATGCTCTCTGTGCGTGCGTGAGTGTGTGTGAGCTAGGGAATGGCAGCTGGAAGGCGAGAAGGCGTGTCATGGCTACGTCCAGGGTGGGCACCAAAGCACGTGACAGTTGGCTCAAGATTAATGTCTTTGGCTCTGACCCTATTGCTTCGTTATACATTTCTTAGCGATTTCTTTGCACTGCAAATGCACATAACACTGTGCAACAAAATATTGATACTTATAATGAGAACAGAGATTAGAGTGTTATTGTTATGGTTATTGCGATTGTTGTCAGTATGAGTAGTGGCAGTTGCAAACTATCAAGCGAAAACGATATTCGATTTAAGAGCTTTGTCGGCTGTAGATTTGAGCTGAGGCTGTGTTACTACTCAGGGGCTGATGTAGGGCTCGAGCTCATTTTTAAAATTGTTTTTGAAGAACCTTTAAGTTGACGGTAGGACTTATTCAATTACAATTATTTACGATTAAGTCTACCATGCTAAGTCAAGAAGTATAACAGATTTAGACGGTTTAAAGTTTTAGAAATATGCTTAAGTTGGATTCGAACCCATAATTTTTATTTTGTAGAAAAACTATAAAGTGATTGAAGGACTTGAAGCCCTAAAAAGCTCTATAGCAAGCAGTAAACTAAACTGAGCTTGGAAATATAACTTATTTCGATAATCGTCTATGTCATATTCTTGCACTTAAGTAGGACTTGAACCCACATTCTTTATTTTTATATACAACTTTTAACTAGCTGAAAAACTGAAACACTTTTAGCTTTTGCAAATTCTTTACCAGCTATTAAAATATAATAAGTCTCAATATATATCTGATTTAAATGGCTTAAAGAGATCAAAGCACATTTTCTAGTCCAGAATTTAAATCCCTTATTAAAAAAACTTGAAAAAAACAATCTAAATGAATCAAGTCAACAAAGTTAACTCTCACACTAAAAAAAATATTTTTAAAAAATGTTTCTTCCCCTTTTTTTGTTGTCCAGTGTAAGTAAGGAATGCAATTTGGCAGCGCTCGTTATGCAAATTATTACAGAAAATTGACATGCAATTCGCGCTAGTTGGTTTTAGGACAGGTATTATGGCCCAGCTAACAGGGCTTTAGAATTTATACAATTTTGATGTCGAGAAAGGTGAAGCGAAGTGTCAAGATTCATGTAACAATTGGCATTATCCGAGCACGCTGTACCCTACATATATATAGATAAAGACTAGATGTACGACTATTAACAAAGTATTTATTTATAAAATGATGAAAATTCCATAAAAATTGACGAAACAAATCGTTGTAATCGCTTAAGCCGATTTAGGGGGCAATCGGTGTTACATATGAGGCTCGGATGAGGTATTTTAGTAAACATAAAATGTGGACTGGGCTATTTGGGCATAGCGTGGGAGGTATTTGCGTAAAGGTCATGGCAACAACAACGAACCGAAAAAATAATTAACATATTATGATGACAGGTGGGGCAATTAGCAGTGTGTATAATAATTGTTTAAGTTTAGATAAAATAGATGTGTATATATAGATACGATACATGAAATTAGTTATACAAAATTTGAACTTTGTAGCCTGTGCAGAGAAGGCAAATGTGTGTGTGAGTGGGTGTGTGTGTTGGTGTCCTAAACCTCTGTTGATTTTTGCACCGAGGGCGTTGGCGATGTGGTGAAGGGCGGCGGCGAGGGCAACCCGCTGTCCTGCGTCAATGGCGTGGTGGGCGCTACGCGCAGAGGCGTGGCCGTTGTTGCCGTTGCCATCGGCAGGCCCGACGCTGGCCTGTTGTAGAACTGCGTGTTGCTGGGCAGCACGGGCACGCCCCCGAAGCGATTCTGGACCGCCGACTGGGGCGTATAGTTGATGGAGCTGGCGGCGCTGGTGCGACTGTCGACGCCGCTGAACGTGGGACTGTATTGCTGGCGATGCAGCTGGTCGGCCTCCTCGGGCGAGAGCGGCTGATGGTAGCCAGCCGGATGTATTTGTCCAGTGTGCACGTCCGCCTCGTCGAAGTCGTCGTCTTCCTCCTCCGGCTCGTGCTGACCCTCGTGCTGCTGGTCCAGTTCGGTGCCGGAGCCGGAGCGCAGGGAGCGACGGCCGGTCTGCTTCGGTTTCTCACCTGTTGCGTGGGCAACGTTAGTTTGATTAATGTAGGAAATATCCTTGGCTAGTTTTGAGCTAGTTCTATTATCACTACCTTCGGATGAGGTCACATCCTCGTCCTGCATATCCAGGTCCCATTTCTTAGCTGGAAAATCAATGTGCGGTTTGCCGGGTAATGGTTCGTTCGTGCGATATACTTTATCGTAGGACCTACTTTTTTTCAGCGTGCTCGCATCGGTATCGCTATCGTCCTCGGGATCGTAGTTCAGCACGCGCAAATTGCGCGCCGAACCGGCACGCGAGCGGGGCAAGGTCATCTGCCAGTGCGGATCCTCCTTCAGCTGCTTCTGACGATAGCGATAGACGCCGCACACGATGCACAGCATCAATGGGCATATAACGAGCAGGATAATGCCAATTGCAATGAAAGCGATACGACGCGTGTAATACACCTCACCTAAGCGCAACACAAGACAAGGTCAGCTCAAAGGACTCAACGACAAAATGCTTTCATAGACAAGTGCAATTGGAAATAGATCAACTTACGCAGACATTCCGTATAGCCATACTCGGGCAGGTTCCACAGGCCGTTGGCCAGGCACTCGCGCCGCTGGTCGCCCACCAGAATAAAGCCCTCGTTGCACTCGAAGGACACCTTTGCGCCGGGCATAAAGTCAAAGCTGAGCTTGCGGCCAAAGCGCGGCGTTTGCAGCACGCCGCAGGAGACAACGCGTCTGTAAAGGAAGGAAGTTAATAAGGAAAAGTTCCTCCCTGAAATCCTTAATCTGAACTTACTTCGCATTCTCCGCCTGCATGTTGACCAGACTGTCGTAGTAGTTCTTGGTGAAGTGCGCCAGGTCGCGATTGAGCGTCATCGCATAGTCGTACTGACACTGCGAGCACTCGCCGCACAGCTCCTCGGCTCGTTCCAGATCGTAGCTGCGATTGCTGGGCAGGAAGTCGGCGGGGTCCATGACAAAGTTGGGCAGGAACGTGGAGTTGGAGTAGTAGCTAGCCATGCGCCCGAACTCGCGCGTAAACAGCGCCGCGCCCACATTGGGCACATCGCGATCCGTCAGCATCCACTTGAGGCCGAAGTTGTTGTACAGGCTGCGCATGTCGTTCAGGTTGATCGAGGCCACCTGGCCGTTGGGCAGCGTGAAGTCGTCCATGGGATTGAAGCTCCAGTTGCCAAACAAGCCCGCCGTTTTATTCTACAAAAAGAAATCCTAGATCAGTAAGAGTTGACTTAGCCTCCCTGACCCCCACTCACAATAAATTTCCAGGGCAGAAAGACGCGGCCCGTCATGAAGCCCTCGTTCTCGACAACCTCCACGCCGATGCCCGCATCGAATTGTATCACCACCTGCGACTGATTGAGCAGGTAGGTGGGCGTGTACACAGTGACGCCATCAAAGTGCTGGAACTTCAAGCTCTCGCGATCGAAGTAGACCTTGCGTCCGTCAGCCAGGACATCGAGGCGGTAGCGCCAGCGCGCGTGCAGCGGACGCAGACGCACCTCAATCGTTGTGGTCGTATTGCCGCGCATGGCCAGCGCAGTCAGCTGGGTGGCCATGACCTGGCCATAGTAGTTGGGCGGCAGCTGCTGGAAGCGACCCTGCACCTCGAAGCGTTCGCTCTGATCTGTGCTGCGCGCGAGCACGAATTCGCCCAGGCCATTGAAGGTGTAGGCGCTGCCGTCGAATGTGATCAAATGGGGATCGCCAAAGACGCCGGCGATGCCAGGCGCCTGGTAGGCGACGCAATCCTGCGAGGGTCGACGCTCGAAGCGATAGGTCTCACAGCCCACGGACTGCTCCTCCTGCCAGAAGCAGCAGGAGTAGAAGGGACGCATGTCGTGGAACCACATGGACAGCGAGGGCACCTTGCTGGCCTCGTTCCACGGCATCTTGCCCAGGTTGTGAATGCGGCGAGGTCGTGAGCCCCACATCTGATCGTAGGTCAGCATTAGGAAGCCATAGCGATCGTAGCAACACTGCTGCTCGGCACCTTGGGCGCTGCGGGGGAGGAGGAGGGAAATGAATATTAATATGAATGTGAATGTGAATGTGAATGTGAATGTGAATGTGAATATGAATATGAATATGAATATGAATATGAATATGAATATGAATATGAATATGAATATGAATATGAATATGAATATGAATATGAATATGAATATGAATATGAATATGAATATGAATATGAATATGAATATGAATATGAATATGAATATGAATATGAATATGAATATGAATATGAATATGAATATGAATATGAATATGAATATGAATATGAATATGAATATGAATATGAATATGAATATGAATATGAATATGAATATGAATATGAATATGAATATGAATATGAATATGAATATGAATATGAATATGAATATGAATATGAATATGAATATGAATATGAATATGAATATGAATATGAATATGAATATGAATATGAATATGAATATGAATGTGAATGTGAATGTAAATGTAAATGTAAATGTAAATGTAAATGTGAATGTGAATGTGAATGTGAATGTGAATGTGAATGTGAATGTGAATGTGAATGTGAATGTGAATGTGAATGTGAATGTGAATGTGAATGTGAATGTGAATGTAAATGTGAATGTGAATGTGAATGTGAATGTGAATGTGAATGTGAATGTGAATATGAATATGAATATGAATGTGAATATGAATATGAATGTGAATGTGAATGTGAATGTGAATGTAAATGTAAATGTGAATGTGAATGTGAATGTGAATGTGAATGTGAATGTGAATGTGAATGTGAATGTGAATGTGAATGTGAATGTGAATGTGAATGTGAATGTGAATGTGAATGTGAATGTGAATGTGAATGTGAATGTGAATGTGAATATGAATATGAATATGAATATGAATATGAATATGAATATGAATATGAATATATGAATATGAGACTACTTACACTGGCGTTCCGCTAACCACACAATGAATGGCACCACTGTGCCGCAAGCAGCTGGGATTCGAGTCCTTGTCGCACTCGCGATCCGGTCGGAAGCGGCCCAGGTCGAGTACCGCCTGCTCCAGGGTGCAGGGGCACAGCGGCAGGTCGGCAGCAAAGTTTCTGCAATTTGGCAATTCAAAAAATGTCTAAATAATGCTCCATCTCCCACTTCCCGCCGCGACTTACCTAAGGAATCTGTCGGCGCGTATCCAATTGTCGCACAGAGCGCGAGGCCAGCGCTTGCCATGCTTCTGCTCCCACTGCGGCGCCATGTACCAGGCCAATGGAATCGGGCGCGACCATAGAATGCTATAAAGAAGCGAAGCAAAGAGCGCGGAATTAGTTAGACTCGCATCACTCATACGTCACGTTGGCCCTGCACATGCTAATTGCATTTATTTTGCGCACTCAAACAAACCCAATTATGGAGCCTGGCTGAAATAGAGTTAGACAAGACAATGAGTGGCATTTGCGGCCAGCCAATTGATGGCTCAATGCGAACAGCTCGAATTTATCAGCGCGCGCGTGTCGCTCATCAAATGTAAATTAAATACGCACACAAGCGACTAGAATGAAATGATATATGGGCCGCTGCCACGTGCCGCATTGAAACTGTAGCGCGGCATAACGACACCCAGAGGTATCATAAACCAAAGTGCCCTAAAAACAGAAATACAAAAGCAGCAAAGAGAGCTGCGAGAGCTGGCGAGACGAAGAATGAATACTCTTGGTAGCTTGGACTTTGGGGCTTACTTAAATGAAGGAAAGGTAGAAAAAAAGGCATATCTAAGTTCAAGTTACTAAACTTTTTTCCAGGCATATGATAATGATGGAACTAGAATCAAGAAGTGTTGAATTAGCTTAAGATAAGTAAGTAATTCTATAAAAAAATATATTTATTTTTAAATATTAATACAATAGATTAATTCTTCTTTTGGAATTATTTAGGGAAATATTTGAATGCTTAACAGGTTTGCTTTAATAGAAGGAAGAGCACGAAAGGAAGTACAATATATCTAAGTTTGTTCAAGTAACATTGCTTAGTCATAAACTTTTTTCTAGGCATAATGAATTAGTACACATATTTCTGGAACCTCTTAAGTCGAAGACATAAAACACTTCACCTCGAATGCGTTACGCAATTCATAACAATATCACAATATCCTCAGTTGCCAACTGGCGCAACATTTGCACGTCAGAGCTACAGCTAGGTCCTCGGAAATATCTTGAATTAATTATAGATCTAATCAGCTCACGTCTAATCCATTGACACAGTTCCAGGTATTGTTGGAGTGCTTGGATATTGCTGGCATTTCGCAGTAATTCACTTGCAGTGCGATTAACTCGACCATTTTCAAGAATTTCATTGCCTCTTAAATGTTATTACGAGCGTCTTTTGTGAGCTTTTAACTGCTGCAAATACTTCAAGCTTAAGTGCGAAATAATTACAAGGGCGCAATGCAAAAATAAGTCTGACAACTGAGCTGAAGAGTGGCCGATGAGGAGATGCCCCTGTTGGTAGGTAAATTTCAAGTGAGACTTTACTTTATACTCTTTACTTTGCTGATTAGAAGAAAGGAAGTCCTATACTCTATACTCTTTATATTCTTAACTTTAATATCTAGTTAAGCCCAGTTTAAATTTCTACATTTAAAAAAGAATAATATCTTCTTCCAGCATGAACACCCTGTCCCGTTTACAGGGTATATAAAATATCAAACGGAGTTTCACGCTAGAAAGAGCTATGCAAATTAGCAAGAGGCAAGCGCTCGCCTGAGCCAGGCCAACAATTTGAGCCAAATGGCAACTGGCTGTGGCCATCGTGAGCACATTTCACTTAGCTATTGATTAGCCATCACTTCTAATTACAAAGTGTCATAATAAGCCATCTATGGCCAACTGAACCACAGTCGCAGTCGGAGCTGGAGCTGGAGCCGGAGCCGGAGTGAATGTTAGTGCTTGCTGATTGGTCCCCGAGGCGAGAGGACGAGCTCTGGCGTTGCACACAGCTCTTTGCGATTGCTGTGCTAAATTGAATAAAAATACGAGCGGAACTGGAGAAGGGTCCCAGCCGCAGCTGACACAGCTGAAAGTCAATTAAAATATAATAAACAGTGGCCCAGCCAGGCCAACGGAGCGTATGAGCAACAAGAGACAGCACTTAGAGGCTAGACAAAGATTCAAACTTGGTTTGCTCCGTTTTTAACTAATCGAATTAGACGGTTTGCTTGTGTAAAAGAATTTCCATTAATGTAAATGATAAATAAAGAAAAAATAAATAAATAAAAATGAAAAGAGAACTCATTCGATTGGGTAGAGAAAAAAGGAGGAGGAAAAGTTAATCGTCTCAAGGAAAATTGAGGGATTTGAACTATGTTTTGATTGTGCTTGTTCCCAAATTCTTTTAAGATCAATATAAAATTTTTCCATTTTAAATACTTACGGACTGAGCGCCAGATTGGAGTACTGAGCCGGCTGCGTGAGGTTGATTTGCAGGAAGCCGAACTGCATGTCGTTGTTGATGTTGTGGCGGTTGAGGTAGTTGGAGGGCGTGATGACATAGCTGCCCGAGTTGGTGAGACTGGCCTCGATCACGTCAATGTACTCCAGCTGCGGCTCGATCTTGGTCTCGCGATAGCCCCACAACGAGATCATGACGTTGGCATTCAGGTTGGATGTCAAATTGAAGGCGTTCCAGCTGATGCGAATCTCGCTGGGATTGCGCTTGTGCACGTCATCGGTGGCAAAGAAGATCTTCTCGGTGGCAGCGGCTGGGGTCTCCACGAAGTACTTGCCGCGCCACTTGAAGCGCTGCGTGCCCACCGAGATCTGGAAGCGGATGTAGCCCTCGGCCTTGAGGAAGGGCTGCACGCAAATCACACGATTGCGATCCACGTAGGTGCCCAGCACGGACTCCGTGTCGAAGTGGCAGGTAACGCGTATGTTGGGATCGAAGCAGGGGCCCGTTATGTTCACCACCTGGCCGCCCAGCATGTTGCCCGACTCGGGCGCAAATGTCAGCGGCAGAAGAGCGGCGTCTGTCGAAGGTCGAGGCCGTAATTAAAGTGAGCCCCAAGCCGGCTAAAGCTATTAATCATACTCACCAATATCCTTGTTGCAGGAGCCAATCAAAATCTGCTCATCGATGCGGAAAATATGTCGTCCGGGGAATCCATTGCCCCAGCCCCGATTCGCCAAGTCCCGTATGACCATGTTCTGGCTGTACGGCTTGTACTCGTAGGCCTGCGTACCGTTGCCCGCATTGAAGCCGACCTATATAAATAGATATGCAAATCGATATTAATTTCAGGGCACAATTAAATTGTAATTAGAGTCCAGCTCGACCCGCTCGCTTCGATTTGCAACTCTTAACCAACCCTTGACTCAATTTAGTCAACAACTTGTTGACCATTATGCAGACAAAGTTCGCAAAGTGCGTTTAATTATAATTCCTAAGTTGCCATCAACAACATCCTCACAACAAGCCACAATGGAGTGCACAACGATTCGGCTGCAACGACTGAATAATGCGCTACTATAAAGCGGAGACTAGAGAAGCGTGGCAAAGACATTCATATGTGTTTATTTTAAAAATGAAAAATGTCTAGTATTAGAAGTAGAAGTTTTATGGAAGGAGGGTAAAGGCCAGGTATAAAATAAAATATATTTCTTTACTGAGCATTCATTACTGAGACCTACACAGAAAACTTAACTATCTTAACATATACATTTAAGCTACGCTAAAAAAAAAAATAATAAAAAAACAATGTAAAACAATCAATTTTTATCTAAAGTAAAATATATAAAAATATTGATGATCTCGTACTACGTATAGTAAGTATTCATTTTATATTTAAAGTCTTAAGTGTTTGTAGCTA
Source organism: Drosophila pegasa (assembly GCA_035046225.1). Classification (NCBI taxonomy): domain Eukaryota; kingdom Metazoa; phylum Arthropoda; class Insecta; order Diptera; family Drosophilidae; genus Drosophila; species Drosophila pegasa. The sequence continues at coordinate 8,212,538 of JAWNOD010000398.1, read as the reverse complement.
CCGAGATCGATGCATTCGTACGGGAGGACGGAAAGACACTCAGACGGAGGGACAGACGGATGGGCAGACGGATAGACGAACAGAGTGACAAGACATGATCGACTCAGCTAGTCACTTTAATCCGGTACATACTTTCCACGCCAGTTTCATACATTTTCATAATGTTTTTACACCCTTTTTGCTTTTTTATTGCATTTATACCCTGAATTATCAAATTTCAAGGTTGAAAAAAAAGGTTGAAAAAAAAATGTTAGCAGCTGAGAGTATTTGGCTTGGTATTATTATATATGTTTGATCTAAGGGTTATCTTGATTAAATTTTTCTATTTCACATACTTGTGATATATTTCCTTCCTTATATTTCAAGAAATCTCAATTCAATTGCCTTAAACTCTCTGCTTTTCTCTTTTGCCTTCATCTAGTACCACTAATTTCATGAATTTCATATGCCCTTCGTGTAGGGTATTATGTTTCTGCAATATCATAACAATATCGTTGCGCGTAATTTAAGAAGTGGAATTGATTTCCATGGAACAATTCGATTGAGCTAGAAATTATTTGAATATACACTCACAGGCCCACACACTCAGACACTTACTCACCCACACACTCACCCACACACTCATCCACTCACACACACATCCACACACACACACTCGCCCATGTAACTGCTCGATGCTTCTGCATTCTCACGAAATGCCAGCCCACATAATTTGAGTTATAAGGCTATCGTGTATACATGTGTTATATCCGAGGAAATATTATGTGAATATTCAGTTAGCCGAGGACAAAAGCAGCTGTAGCTGGCAACGTGCAACTTAAATGCAATGAAAAAGTTTACCGTTGCTTGGCAGCCGTTAATTAAAATTGCGTCGCTTGTAGCGTAAGAGCTGTGCGTGTGAGCGCGTGCGAAAATTTGTTGGAATTTTTCATTATGTAATTTGTTAATTAAGTGCGACCGAAACGCATGCTAAAAACTCTTGTTTAATTAGAATGCGTCGATTGCGCTGACGAGACTTACGAATGCGGGCACGCCGCCCTCGCCCTTAGTCGTATCACCGCCCGCCTCAGTGTGCGAGAGCCAATTGAGCACGGCGTAGTTGTAGATGACATAGGTGTAGACCTCGTCGGTGGCCAGAACCATTTGGAAAGTGTTTGTCTGCAGAGGAAAAGAAAATATTAGTAAAAGCAAACGATAATAATAATGAAGACATTGGCTAACTCTCTGCGCAGAAAAGTATGCTATGAAAATGTTTGTGAATTTGCTGTGAATGCAATTGCAAAAAAAATAATTTATAGTAATTATAGTAGTTAAGTAAGTGAGCTGAATTGATTTTCTAGTTATTTCTTAGTTAGTGATTCAATTAGTTAATTAGTATCGACAGATAAATAAAACGTATTCTTAGCAAATTATCTCAATTTCTACATTCTTCTCCCATTACAACTTACCGTAAAGAGGGAGTTATCAATGCCGCCGGCAAAGGAGACGTTCTTCCAGGTGGCGATCACCACGTGCTTGGGTATAAAGGTATCAGCGCCCACGACGCCGGTGCGTATGTCCCACATTGTGCGCTCACGCACCTCGACGCCGAAGCGGTCCGTGCGTCCCATCAGATCACGTACCACACTGCAAACAGCAAAAGGGAATATGAATTTATAAGAATGCGTAAGCAACAGTAATAAGTGAGCAGCTGAATAATGCGAAACCAAATCAGCAGACAGGCCGGAGCAGATGCTGCTGCTCGGCTTTGGCAGGCAGCAAGATAAATGGATTTGATGTTTGGCATATAAATCAGCACGCGAATGCGGATTTTTAAAGTAACTTTGCCATGTTATAATACACTTTACATATGGAGGGCAAACCACCAGGGCGTATGATTTATATGCCTTAATTATGCATTAGTATTTCGACTTTGTTTCTTTCAGTTACTGCACACCCTAAAAAAAAGCTTTAATATTTTAAGGAAAATCATTTTGTCGAGAGCCGGCAATTAGGAGATGCCAATTGCAATGAAATTGCTTTCGAACGATAGGGGAAATTGCAAACAAACTTCTCCTTTGGGCTCTTTTGTTCGTGCAGTCAATTTTGGCCAGAAATAGAATTGTTCCTCTCCCCTAGTTAGTATGCCTCTCACATGCCGAATGCCGAAAATAAATTGTACTCATAATTGCTTTTTGTACTTTCTGCGCTGCATATGAATTCCTGAATGTTTGATACAAATTTTTATGGGAATTTTATTTAAATTTTCTACCATTTAGCATTTGGCTTTCGCAGCGTAAAAAGCTGATAAACGAACTGTATTGCAATTAAATGAAATTCAAAATATTTATGGCAAACGAACCGAGATATTTCTGTGCAGCAGCGGCGCCAACATTGATAAATGTTGGCGTTGTTTGCATTCGGACAACAACAATTTATTGATTTTGTTGATTTAAACTAAAGCAAATAACAGCGGCGGCAGCGGTGGCAGCAGCTCGGCATTGTGATGTGCATGTAAACAAGAAACACGCTTCCTTTCGCTACTTTTTTTGTGTTCCATTTGCAGCATATTCATGAATGAACATGCATTCATCATGCATGCGAGCAGCTGCGAGGCGCACGCGGCGTATACGTAACATTTATTTATTAACACATCGACGCGTCCACAAAATGCAAATAATTTGTAAAATTGCAACAAATGCGCCTCAAATGCACAAGAGCACAAGCAAGATATTAACATATATCCTATTACTCTATATCGCACATCCCACATCGAGTACTTTGCCACACACACACACACACATGCAGCTGATGCAATTATGGCTCTCATAAATTATAACTGACAGCAGCTGGCAATCGAAAATAAATTGCATTTCGGCCTCAACTGACTGAAAACACATGCTGTCCACATTGTTAGCGCAACCAGCTACCAACATGCCCAAAAAAAAAGCACACACACAAAAAAGGCTAACAGCAGCCGCACAAAATGCCGGCATGTAAAAATAGAAGCCGCAGCTGACAGGCAATATGCGGCCAAGAGATACCTGCTAAGTAGTTGAAGAAAGTTTGCAGAATGCTAAATCGGAATTTATTTAAATTTAAGTGATTTTTTTAAATAAAAATAGAAATGCAATCTATCTGTAGAAAATTAAGAAAAATATGTAATCCGAATTTATTGTGAAAGCAAAGAGAACTAGCTGAGGAAAGAGTTTGGGTCTTTAGCCATATTACCATAAAAGTGACAGCAAGCTAAGGTTAAGGCATAAAGTCATTACATTTAAATTGTATATAAAATAAATATTGTATTTGATTTCTAATATTTTTTTTTTCGTTGTTTCTATAATGTCTCCCAGGCAGTAACAAAAATCTTTAGCTAATCCAATGCATAAATATGAATGAAATGTAATTTTTTATTTTTCGATGAAGCTACATATAGAAATAATTAAATTTATATTAAATTAAATTAAAAATTCATAAAAAAATGTAGGCAGAAATTACCTTCATAGCAAAAAGTGCTTAATCTCTAAATCATAATTATATCGGGAACTTAGAAAGAGTAACGAAGGAGAAAGATCTTTCAAGTATGCCATAACAAAAGCGTCAGCAGACTACGATTTAGACTAAGTGAAAGTGAAAGTGGAAAGATATTCTATTAAAATGGTCCCAAATTGATACTCTAGTTGGAATTTTAGCTCTTTCTAGAGAGGATTCTATTCAATATAGAAGTCTAGAGCTAATCCAAAAATATTATGAAAAAGTGTTTCTCAAGCCCAATGAATACTGCTTTGGAATAACTATAACTATAGCTATAGAACGATGCTTCTTACAAAACTTCAACTAAATACATATTTTCATATCTAGTAATTGAATTTCTCGACTAAATACCCCTTAAGCAATTTGCATTTAAAAAAGCGAATTTACAACTTTATATATATAAAAACGGAAATGTTAAAAAAAGAACCGCACAGTAGAAACCTCATGCCACAAAGAGACAACTGCACAGACATGCAAAAACCACACACGCCGACACACACAACCACACACACACACACACAGAGAGAGAAAGACATGCACATGCACTTGCACAGTTTATCACTTATGCACAGCCCATGTGCCCGCTGTGCAGGCTGCCTCCTTCTTAGCCGGCTGTCGCTGCTGCCATGAAACTTTAAATGTCTGCAATTGACATTCAAGCCAAAATAGACGAACAAAAAAATAAGATAAAGCAGAGAATTGTCACACGGCCTAAAAATGCGCGCGCAGCGGCCAAACGAGCGACACGAGCTCTGCACGTGAAAGTAAGCCAAAAAGCTACAAACACACACACAGCTGTGAATGAGTACAGTAATGGAATGTATATATATATATCTTTTATATATATGTTATATATAGAGGAGCACGTCGTCTCACTGCTCGCTTTGCCAGTCGTCAGTTACAGGCCAGGCCAGGCCAGCCCACCTACGCCTAGCCCCGCCTGGCAGCTCCTCTGCTTATGTTTGGCGTGCCAGTTCTTGAACTGCGCCATTATGTACTTTATTGCATACATTTGGGCGCCGTCGCCGCCACAGTTTTGTCTGCATTTTGGGCTGAAATGCCTGAAATGCCCCACCGTCCACCAGCCTCCGCTCTCTCATCCACATCTCTGTCTGACTTTTCTTTCTTTTCTTTTGGCCCAATTTCAGCTCGCCCTCACTCTCTCTCTCTCTGTGTGTGAAACAATGGCCGCACTTAAAGAAAATGGCGAATATTGCATGCAAGCTGCAGCAGCGCAGCCTTCGCCACGAGTCCGAACAGAATTTAGTTTGGCGAAATGAAAACATTTCCACAAGTCCAGCAACTCGATTTGGAGTAAGTGAATTGCGAATCAATCAAATGTGATATATCAACAGACTAATATCAGCTCGACTATAATGAGCGTTTCTTGTTTTGTTTTTTGCGCCACGCCCACAGCCCATTAATGTTTTAATTGTGGCAGCAACGCCCACACTTGTGGCTGCCCTTGGCAAACAACAATTAAACGCTCAGCGCTGCTGATTTACACACTTGAACGCTTTGCAAACACTTTTGAGAAAGTTTTACTACCAAACGGCCCCATTCATTTCGGCCATACCCTGCCAAGCAGCGGGCATATTAGTTGGCATGTGAGATTTGAGAAAATCTTTGATTTCTTTGTGGTATAGAGTTGAAATATTTATATTTGATTTAGATAAGATAAATCAGGATGAAATATTTATATTTGATTTATATAAGATAAATAGATGAAATATTTATATAAGATAAATATATAAAATTACTAAATTTTATTAGGAATAAGACTTTCTTTATTATACCCTCTAATACCCTCATATTACACCCTTTTTATGCCCTTTCAACACATACAGTGAGTGCATTAAAAGTTCGCTCATTCATGAGCTGCTCTACTTTATTGTTGTTTAATTTGCGCTGCCAACAATTTGCGTGTATAATTGTGTGTGTGCGTGTGTGTGTGCGTATGTAATTAAACCTGCGCTCATCACGAATTTAATGGTCAAGCTGCATGTGAGGCGGAACTGAGGTATAAAGCTGCAGCAGCACTTGCAAATGAAGTTCGCAGGGAATAAGCGACTTACGAGGCGTATGCGTAATGCAGCTGCCAGCAGTGAGCGCCCTTTTCTGCCCCCATTCACCCCCCCTCCCCTTGAGCTAATCCCGCGTTGAGTGTTAACTATAAGCATGTAATTAAATTGATAGTCGCAAGGCGAGTGGGCGGGTGTACGTGGGCGTAAGCGAAGGGCCAAAGCAGTTAAGCAAGTGGAATTTACATGGCATTGGCTGTCGAGCAACGCTCGAGCTGAGCTCTTCAGTTAAGTTATTTAAATTAAATTCCAGCGGGCTTACACCCACGCACACATCAAAGCTGCGTCCAGCATTCGCTCCTTTTTTTGCAGGACAATTAAATGTCAGAGCAGCACCCCGAGAGCTCCTCGCTGGAGTCGGACTAACCCATAAGCGAGCTCTCGAACTGATGCATCTTTGACATATTGTCCAGTGCTGACTGAAAACTAACAAAATGAAAATGAAAATGAAAATGTAAATTGAAATGGAAATGCATTCGGCGTGCCATAGCCATTGTCCAAGTCGCATGGTCGCATTTAGCTCTCATTTCCCTACGTCTGCGTGTTTTTTTTGTTCTGCTCACTAAATTGCTCCCAACAAATGCGCTTTACATCCCGTTAATTGCTTTGTCGCACACAATTTGTCAAACTGCACTAAAGGACACTGGAATCAAATGGCGACAAACATTGTCGGACGCGTTGAAACACTGTGTGAAGCAGTAGCTGGCACGGAGCAAAAATCTTTTTAATTCATACATATTTTTAGTGGTAAAGGAAAGTTTTCTGTTTACTCTTGTGGATCCTTTGAAGTACTTGGAGACATGTGTATTCGTTAAAAATATTCGTTAAAAGCCACCAATAAATATATTTATCGATATATACAGTAATGTATCGTTAAGAGTTCTGTATATCGATTATACTTATATTTATCGATCTGTCTAGAAGTGTATAAATGGGTCAAGTTTAATAAAAGGAAGCAAAAAACTTTTAAATAAAATTAATTTGGTAGAAGTCAATCTGGAATGCGCAAGCTATTTTTATCGATTATTTATCGATATACCTATTTAAATCGCTTAAATCTAAGGTATATCGATATAAATATATCCATTATATTTACCGATAAAAATATATACAGATAAGGCCTTTAAACTACACACAAGAGAGTTAGCCAAAGCAAGCTGTAAACCGCTAAAACTCCCAACATTTTCACGAATAGATCGATACATGTCATCCCTAACCATATACCAAACTCAAATCACATTTCATATTTCCTCTTTCCATGCTATAAATATTGTCTCATTCAATTTGCACTCTCTGCACTCTCTCTTTTTTTTTTTATAAAATTTTCCAAATGCCCCCATGACTTTACATATATAGCCTTCCCAGTTTCGGTCTCACTCTCAGCAATTGGGATGTTATTTATGTGCTATTTTTAACCGCATTTTTTGTGTGTCAGCTGCGAGCGCCTGAAATTTAAACAAGCGCCAAACAATCTAGAACGAGGCGACTATAAATAAGAAGCCCTAGTTGTATCTGTCTGCTTTAAGCATTGTTTTGGCAAATACACCAAAAGCTTTGCATATAGCCTCGACATGCGGGGGACGATGTCTCGTAATGTATGCATAGGTTGACTCTAAGTGGCTTTCAACAGTGGACAACGGGGCGGCTAATTAATGCATTATATGCGCCCGTTATATTTCTGGTAATTACAGTCCGAAACTAAGTTTGAAAAGAAATTTGCATAAACAGCAAAAATAACCAGCACACAAAAAAATGTTGGCAACAAAAACTTGTGAATTTAATTATTTCGAAATTAACTTGAAATAAAATATGCAGGAAAAAATGGAACGAAATGCAAGCGCAGCGAATTTCCAATATATTCATTTTTTCTTTGCCGCTCGGGCTGCTGCTCTGCATGCGAGGCCATCAAAAATGCAACACGATGCCGAACAGCCGCCCCCCTGGCGACATTATGAAATTGACTCGTGTGTGATAGGCAGGAGCCGAGATCAGGTGGCCATAGTGCTGGCAATCTAGCCGATGCCTAGGGGCAAGCTGCAGCCCAGCGTGAGGAAGAGCAGTGAATAATAATGCAGAGTGGCTGCTGGGTCAACATTAAAGGCGAGCTTTAAGTAAAGGCAGAGGCGAAGCGACTAAGCCATATGCATGTGCAGTCAGACACAAAAGGTCAATGGGAGAGCTGAGCGAATGTAAAACAGAAGCAGCAAAGCGAGAAGGAATGCAATAAGCGGAGCGACGAGCGAAGCGAAGCGAGTCTGGCATTGTGTAAATAGCGAAGTGAGCTGAAACGTCAAGAGAGAGCTGCAAATAATGCAGTCAAATCAATTGCAGACGAGAGCAAATCTCGACGAGGATTTGGCTACTGCGAATTTGGCACGAATTCGGCTGCAATCCGGCCAGCACTGTCAGCCGTGGTGCTCGACGCCATTTTGAAATGGCTGCACGCATAAATGAATGCTGAAATCAGCAACGCGGACAGCGCAATGGGTAACAAATGGCGGCCAGATAGCCGGAGCGCGAGCAAAAAGCGGATACGGTAACAGGTAACGGGTACCAGGTACCAACAACGGCGCTAACGGTGCAAACAATGCAAAATGCGGCAATAAATGACAGTAACTAGTCAGCAACAATAACAGTGCACTATGCGAATGAGAGTGTGCATGCGAATGAGTATACATATATATATATATATACAGAGATATGTATGGAAGTGTGTGTGTGTGTGTGTGAGTGTGCTTTGTAATATGCATGCCACACACACACACACACATGTAAGGGATGTGCAATCGGAAATGGAGAGTTCGCATTTGCAAACATGCCTCACAATCTGTGCTTAAAACAAATCAGAACGTGTCAACAGGCTAGACATGACTATGAGATACCTTGCCTATAAAGTTACATAATAAATGGAATTGTAGAATTAAACGATTTCTATTCTACTACTACTGAAGAGTCTTGAAAAGTGTTGATGATGTATTTGATGCCATCAGATACTATATACTATGATATATCAGATACTATAATATGAATAAAATAAATTCAGAAATTATAATTTAGAAATATATGTAATCTTTTAAAGGAAAGGAAGGTAAAGGCTTAAGGAAAAGATTTTCCAAAATATTTGATTGCTAAGAGTTTGGATAATACTCGACTCAGGAATACTATAATGTAAAAATTTTTACCTAATATTAATACCCATATTTCAATACAATTAGAAAATGTATTAGATCTGTTAAGGGAAATTTAAGAGTTTCTAAGGTAAAACCTTATATAAAATGTTTTCCCTAGTATCAATATAAATTTTTAGAAGCATATCTCTAGCTCACAGTTAGCTGTGAGTGAGGAATCCAATATACCCTCACTTAACACCCACAACTAGAGTATCGTAATCGTAGTCTAACGGGCAGTGCACGTATGGAAAGTGATTTTAAAAATGCAAATGCCGTAACAACTAACAATAACTGTGATTACAAATGTAAAATAATAAGTGGAGTAAAACATAAAGGAAAAGTGAATCAAAACTAACCGGAAGTAGACGCCAGGCGTGCGCTGGTCCAGATCGGAGGGATAGATGCGGCCCACGCGGCACTTGCTGAAGAAGATGCCAATGAAGGAGGGATCGCGCTTGTTGGGCCAATCCTTGATGGGAAAGACCAGCGGGTAGGTCAGATACTCCGGTGGATCCGAGAACTCCAAGTAGCCATTCAGCGAGAGCTAACAAAGAAGATGTCAAATTAATATATAGAGCTTAAGCCAGGTTAATAAGTTGCCAACTCACTCTCGTATAGTTGAAGCGGAAGCCATAGAAGGGCATCTGGAAGTTCAGATTCTTGTGCAGCTGCGTCATCGAGGCGTGTATATCGAACTGATAGTCGCCGCGGCCGCCATAGTTGTCCTTGTCGAAGAACCAGTACATGAAGTTGGATCGCAGCTCGGCGAGGCGGGCGGGCGTGATGGTGTAGCCGCCAGCAGCCGTCGAGGGCGTGTCCGGTGGTGCCACATTATTGTTGGGATCTGTAGGCAGATGATGAATATATATAGAGACACATTTAGTTATATATATAAGCATTAGAGTCAAGTCGGCCGCTGCCATTATAATAATTTCACATTTCAGCAGCTAATCCTCGGAGATTACGTATTCAATTTCGCAAAAAGAGCGTGCCGTGGCAGGCAGCCTCCAGCCTCCATTTCAATTTAGGCCCGTTGCATGCCGGCGCTCGGCACATAAACTGAATAACTTTGCACTTGCATTGCAATCTTCGCCTGGCCCCGCACATGCCACTTGCCACTTGCCACGTGCCTCTAGCTGCAGCTTCTTTCTGCTGACTCACTTACAAAATTGCTGCCTCGCTCCCAACTGCACTTAGCCATTAAAGGTCACAGTTAATATTCATTTCAGTTTTACCAACTTGCCAGCTACATTTTCTGGTCTTTCCCTTTTTACTTTCTCACTGGCTTTACATTATGCGCACTCAAAAAAGAACTTTGAGGTATATTAGGTTTGCTTAAGATTGAAATTATAGAGATTTAATAAGTGAACCCTGACTAAAGACCTTGCCTCTCGAGTCTATTCAATTTATCTGCTATCCATAATTTCACTAAGCAAGTATCAATCAGTCGCTTATACCCGCCCATCTCTCACTCGTTTTTGCCATCGTTCCAGGCAGTTCTTTTCGTAATTTCTTTTATTTTTGTTGCGGCTGCTCTTCGCGTTGTCTTTTTAAAGCAATTTAAGCCGACTAATGTTTGAGGGACACAAAAAGCAGCCACAGCAAGCCAAAGACCTTAGCCCAGGACTTTCAAAGAAAGCGAATCGCTCGTAGGCAGTCTGTCCGTGGCTTTTGCCTGTTTGCATTTCCAACCCTTGGGTAATATCTTTTCAATTGAAAACTTTGTAGCTGAAACTATTTTCCTTGTATTAAATAATACTTAGAAATGCTTAGATAAGTTAAAATAAATGGTAGAGAGCGAAGAGTTTCGCTTTTTAATAGCATTTTGATTGGACTCGATTATTTTTCTTAACTTTTTGGTGATAAATTTATACGAAAGACTGAGAAAGATATTGATTAAGGATGTTGTAAGGGTTGTCTTATTCAAGTTTTAAGATTTAAGTTGGGGAAATCAAATTTTAGTTAGTTTACTTATAGCATATAGGGTAGAAAATGTGTTTTAGATTATTTAATATATATTTAAATTGGTTTTTAATTTAAATTACTAATCTTCCCTTTCTACTATATTATTTTCATTAATATTTACTAATAATTATTCCATTTTTTCTTTATTTTATTTCTTTTTTAAATATTCATTCATTTAATATTCTTTAATAATATATTAATATTTAATTTTTATATTACTTTTTATGTTCTTTCATTTTATATTATTTTATTTTCCATTTATTCACTCTTGACGATAATATATTTTTTTATATTCTCTAATAATTATTTTATTTCTATTTTTAAATCACTCATTTCGAAACCCTCACCATCTACTACTATAATATTTTATATTATATTTTTTAATATTTAATATATATTTTTTTATCTATTTTTTTTTCTTCTTTAAAGATAATTATTAAATTTGTATTTTATTTTTAAAGGCTTCTCTATATTTTCATTAGTTTTTTACTCTCTATCGCTCAACTATAATATTGTCAATATTCTATGGTTGAATTACATTTTAAATTAATTTGTAATTCAAAAAGATCTCATTTTATTATCCTTAATACCGCTCGCTGCCTTTTAATTGATATATATTATTTTAAATCTATTTACTTAATCTCTCGTCATTACGAAAAACAAGCAAATGAATTTCACCTTTGACAAATCCCCATTAATTGACGCCATCAAGATATTATATACATATATACACACATACAAATGCGGTGCCATAAGGGTCAGTCCCAGAGCAGGACTTAACCATTCAGTGGCCAATTAATGCATCGATTCGCAATGAGGCGAACGATTTATTCATCCATTAAGCTCTCTGGTGCCCTGCTCTGGCAGGGCAGACGACAGTTATTAAGTGCATTTCAATGATGATGATATATAAGTAGTGTAATGCCCGATAATTGTTGATGGCAGTTGCGGCTAATTAATAGTCAGCTGGCGGGTCTCACCTAAGCGGCGACCAACCAGGTGAGGTCCTTTTCGGTCCGTTTGTGAGCGGTTTGAACTGTTTTTCGCGCAGCTGTCGCAGCAGAATGGATCAGTTTTTAATCTATTTATGAATCAGTGTCGAGTTGACAGGCCATAAAATGTTATCCTGCCAGCACTAATCCTTTTCGGCTAACAACATGATGAGTGCTCTCGCGGCTGCTGCAGTTGTTGAAAAAACTGCTCGCCCAGGTAGGTGTGGGCGCTGGGATTAGCGCTTGATTTATGGCCGCTTGGAAAATACGCAAAATTCGCGTGTGCCGCTCGCAATTCGAGCGAAATCTCGCGCGGTTTTTCATTTTTTTTTTCTCCGGCTGATAAATTTCCCAGAATGCACATTTGCAGGCAAGTCAAATTTGGCGACCAAAATTAATCTGGGCAACTTTGTAGTTAACTACCTGCAGAAGGTGGGCCAGGTGTGGCAGGTAGCCACAGTGCTATATAAACTTGCCACACGCTCGAGTGCGGCACATTCAGCACGCAACACTCGACGCACGATGAGCATCAGCACGTTTAACTTTCAATTCTACAATTACAAACTGCCCGCTGCCATGCCACAGCTGAACACGGCCAGCAGCTTCAGCGAGCTGGAAATGGACATTGACGACGAGGCGGAGCAGCTGCAGCCAATGCAGCCAGCGATTACATCCACGCCACTGCCAGCTGTCAAGCCGGCGCCCGCCACGCCCCGCTACACCAGCGAACTGTCTTTGGCACTCGGCAGCCCGACGACGACGACGACGCTGCGTCCGCAGCTGCATCGACCGCAGAAGCGCTGGTCCATGGAATTGCGCGAAAAGGTCCTGGAAATGTCCAAGCGCAACAATGGCTCCGATGAGAAGCTGTCGTCGCAGCCGCAGCCGCTGTCAACGGATTGCAATGCCACATTTTGTGGCAGCAGCGCAGAGTCGGAGGAGCCCGCTGCGGTGATCACGCGCAGCGTCAGCGACAAAATCAACTTCTTCAACAAGCTGACCAACACCTACGAATCATCCACTGGCCAGAACGCGAATCGCTTCATTTCGCTGCTGCGATCGAGCCGCCCCCAGGGCGTGGCGACCATGAGCGGCAGCGGTGCAGTGGTGCCGCCGCCAAAGCCCAAGCGCTTGGGCAGCACACCCGCCACGCCCACGAGCACAACAGCGCAACACCAACTCTTTGCCACAGCCAAGCCGCCCAGCAGTGGCGGCGGCATACAGCGCAAGAGCTCGTTGCGCCGCAAGCCCTCGGTGGAGAAGTCTCGTGCCACGATCGCGCGGCAAAACTCGAATGCAACGCTGCGACCCCAACGACACGCCATGATGGAGGACCTCAGCCTCGTGGTGCCCGTGCGGCTGCGCATTGCCGAGTACGAGCAGCGCATCTCGATGAGTGCATAGGCATGAAGCCATCGACCAAATCTAAGACGATTCGATGTATGTATCGAACTTGTGCAAGCTCCCAAGGATTAACTATTATTATTAGCGCCTTAGTCATAGCCAAGTGCTTAACATAAATTTAGGAAATTTTAAAATGTACAACATAATGAAATACTTAGAAATATAGAGAGAATTACTAGAAATGCGTTTCAAATCAATTTTATGGATTATGTATAGACTATAGACTATATATATAAGAAATCTAAAAAAAAAAAGAACAAAATGACTTTATCAAAGACGATGAAGTCATGGAGCCCAAAGATTAGCTATTAATTAGAGATGTGTTTCAAATAACTTTTATGGGTTATGTATAGACTATATATACAAGAAATCTAAGAAAAAACATGGACATTATCAAAGACGATAAAGTTATGAATCCCAATGATTAGCTATTATTTAGAGCTTTCCTCATAGCCAAGTGTTCACTATACATTATTTAATGTTAAACATGATGAAATAATTTTTAAAAAAATTGAGAAAAATTACTATATAGATGAAATCTGATACATTCACTGACGACACAAATCTGTTATCCATTGGATATCTCTAGATCCTAGAATAAGTCAAGTATTAGAGAGCTAATACTTGACTAATTAGAGAGCTAATACTTGACTAATTATTGTAATTTTTGTGAATCATAAAGTTTTTCCATATATATAAGATTAAATCTATATACGTATCACCCATGATAACTTGATATTTTCCTTAAACTAGAATTAGTTGCCCCAAAGGTAGCAAAAAACTGTTTTAATAAATAATAATATATACTTTAAAAAAAAACTCTTATTGATTATACATTTTATATAAATGAAATAAAAAATCGAAACTCTATTAATGTGAGACTAATATATCTATATATAATATAATTAATATATCATATATCTAATATATCAATTCCATTAGGAAATTTATATATTTTACATATTTCACATAGGAACTGAACTAAATTCTTGTTCTACATTTTCCAGGGATTATGTATACTTTATATTAACAAAATCCCTTATCTATTTACTTGATAGTTCACCTACAGAACTCCAAATAGGTTAAGGACGCTGGTAAAACTTTTATATAAGAAAATTTAGTCATAGTGTGTAACCAGATATGACTAATGTATAGAAAAGCAGTTCTCTTTCATATTGTAGTATCAGCTCCGATTACAAGTTATCAGAGAAGTTGTAAACTGAATCATTGGAAATACATATATGAAATAAACCACACCTGTTTGTATATAGATATAAACCTGCTACTACAAACTCTCTTCTCTTCTCTCCCACTCTCCCTCGCTCTCTCTCGCTTTGTCTCTCCCTCTCTCCCACTCTCCCTCGCTCTCCCCCTCTCAGATTTCACCTGTATTTGTTTGCTTAGCGCAGGCACAACAATCGTTAGCTTTAAATATCTCTATATTGTTGGCTTTATCTTATCGGCTAACAAAGACTGATTCCGTCCGCCCAACAGAGAGACAACTGTGTGAGTCGAGTCGCGCCAAGCTATCGAGCAAATATTGGTTAGGCATGCGAGCCAAGCGCTGCTGGCTGATAAGATAGCTGAACGCTCAACGCGGCGTATGAGTAATTGAGAGCTGAATCAGCGGCGACACTTACCCCAATTGTAGCCAGTGGAGTCCAAGTCGTACAGCTCGCCCAGGTAGTCGAAGGGCATGACCAGTGCACCGGATTTCGGCTGCGGTTTGAGGCCAGCCACGGTGAGGATGTCGTCGGTGCCGCGACTGGAGGCGGCGCTGAATGCCGCCGGGGCGGACGCAACTTTGGCTTTAGCTGCGGGCGCCGCACTGGGCTTGGCCACAGGCTTAGCCGCCAGCACTGGGTCCACCTTTTTGACGGCAGGTGCTGGTGCTGCTGGGGCAGCTGGAGCTGCTGGAGCTGCTGCTGCTGCGGCTGGCGCTGCCGGGTGAGGCGGCGGTGGCTCCACAATTTCCACAAATTCCGCTGCCTGCGCTTTTTTGAGCACTTTGTTCGCGGCTGGCGAGTTTATAATTTGATCTTCCACTTCCGCCGAGATGTTCTCGTTGGCCAGCACATAGGCCATGAAGCCGCAGGCCAGCGCACAGACCACAAACAGTTTGAGGCGCATTCTCACGATTGCTGCGCCGAACACCTTTTGCCTATATTTTCGATTCGTTCGATTCGTAATTCGTTTTTCGTACTGAAAAGGGATAATTGATGGAACTTTAGCGTTTTCACTTGCTAAATCGCTTTTCACTCGATGACATCATCAACACACACTCAGTCCTAGCGCACTTTACAACACTGCAAAACTAAAGTACAGCTAATGTGGAGAATTTTGAGTTAGGATTCCAGTTTTTCACTGTTAAAATAATATTTCAAAATGATTTTTTCACTTGATGATATCATCAGCAATTGCTTATCAGCCACACACACACACATATATTCTTTTCATATCACTTTGGAACACTACCAACCTTATAGACAGCTAAATAAGTACGTTCGTTAGGGCGCCCCGCTCAATTAAGACTGAAGTCGGGGCGTTGCCAAAACCTCTGGACTGCCTACACCTGTCACTGTTTTCTCTCTTTTTTCCGATTGTGAAATCTTGCTATAACCGTTATCTCCTATGCTCTATAGCTTATCTTATCAGTTAAAACCGCTACGCACTGATAAGGCATTCCTCCACTATTCGGCGCTCCACATTATGTTGGCCAGGTCGAATTGCCTGAGGGCTATTGTGCAAGTTTTTCGTTTCAAAATGCTTTTGTTTATTCAACGTTCTCTCATTTTAGCGGGTCTCTCTCTCTCTCTCTGAGTGTCTTCATATCTTTTTGCCTCAGCTTTTGTTGACTTTAGCCACATTACGATTTGTGATTCATTTCCATTACAGTTAATCACCATTCTTCCTTACTTCGATGGCCATCCTCTGGGTCCGCCAATATAATTATAGACAATGAGCCATGCAGCAACAACAAGTTGGCACTTCCTGTCCATTTATGAATGGAAGCAGCGTCACACAGATTAACGTACTTCATTTCGACAAACAATGAAAAGCTCATAAATATTTGCACTGCGTCGTAGCTATTTGTGTGGAACATTTCAAGATAAATGCATAACATTTATTTTATTCTTTTCAATTAATTTATACGTAAATCTACTTAATTAGCCAACGTATAATAAAGCAGAGACTAAAAATCTCATTACGCAACAAATGAATTTGTGTTAAGCTCTGCAAACATTTCAAAGCAGAGAATATTTTTGGAGCTGACGCTTTTTTCATACGGATATCAGTTTAATTTATAGTTATATATATATCAATTGATAAAAAATATTTTTTTAAAATGCAATGTCAAAGTCAAAAGCTCGATTAAGCTGC
Source organism: Drosophila pegasa (assembly GCA_035046225.1). NCBI lineage: Eukaryota > Metazoa > Arthropoda > Insecta > Diptera > Drosophilidae > Drosophila > Drosophila pegasa. The sequence continues at coordinate 8,196,032 of JAWNOD010000398.1, read as the reverse complement.
CTGAATATAGATTTCATATACATATACAATATACAGGCTACATGTATGGGACACACATAGGATACTTAAATGCATTTACTGGGTAATAAAAAAGCGCAATAGGAATAGAAAACAAGTAAGAAAACTCTAGTCGGGCGTAACCGACTAGGGTATACCCTGAGCCTCGTCGAACCTGTGTTTTCCAATACACTTATATTTGGCGTAAAATTATACAAAAATTTCAAGTGTAAAGCATTTTTTTCAAAAAACTGACATTGGCGAGGTTTGAATCTACGTTAACTAAGCAACGCGCATCACCTCTACCAACAACGCCACTCCACTGTCTTAGAAAGCGATGGCAAATGTAAACTAACGCAGCAGCTGATAATTCAACAAAATTCAAACGTAATTTGCGATTCTTCGAATCGACTAGAATGCGAGCGTTTGTATGTGTGTGTGCAAGCGCGTTCGCTTGGCGCTGCTGCATCGTGTTTTTGCAAAGTAGCCAAATGTTTTGCTTAATAACTTTTTTGCTATTTAACGGATTTCAATGAAATTTTCGGCATATGATCAACATATTCTATGGGCATATTTGTCAGTTTAGTAAAAGTGCCAACTCATTCGCATTTTGGCTATATTTGAGACTGGACTTCAATTGGGGAAAATTTGGGGCCGGTATCCAAAATATAACAAAATTCGAAATTGTATAAAATACATATAAAGCTAAATATAAAATTTGGTATCTCTAGCTTAAAAGATGGGCGAGATAGAATTTTACAACTGAATTTCGATAATGTTTTTATTCGATAACAAAAAAACGAATATATTTATCGATTATCGAAAATAAACTCGATATGCGCGCTGTATATAGGGATCTACAAAAAAAATTTCAAGTCTCTAGCTCTTCTAAGAGCTGAGATCGACGCGTTCATACATACGGACAGACGGACGGACGGACGGACGGACGGACGGACGGACGGACGGACGGACGGACAGACAGACGGACAGGGCCAAATCGATTTCTCTTGTCGTCCTGATCAAGAATATATATACTTTATGGGGTCTGCCACGCCTCCTTCTGCCTGTTACATACATCCAACAAAAACATTATACCCTGATTTCCCATTTTCAATGGGCTCAGGGTATAATGAATGAATATAATATGAGATGACTGTATTTTTTTGTTTATTTAAAATAATAGTGCGATGAGCTTGGAATGCTCGACAACAAAATTTGGTAAATTTTGCAAATAATTTGAAACAGGTCATTATATATGGCATAGCTAACTTGTGGACAAGGGCTTAATCTACTAAGCACCTGTTCACAATTTGATAGCATCAGACTGATCTCACCTAAGCGATCAAAAGTCTACTTTTACAACTGTTCATATAATACTATAGTACAAGTTTCTGCAAAAGTAAAAGAACACAAAAGAAATATTTAGTTTGATTAATTTTATTTTATTTAAATTAATATAAAAAAAAGTCAAAATATTCAGATAAATCCTAGTTTCATTACATATCAATCAAATAGAGCTGTGTGCATATAACAGGAATAAATTTATTCATTTTTAAAGGTCAGAAATACTCATTTATATAAACAATATAAATGGTGAGCTTTAATTCTTCACAAAAATAATAACAAAATTAACTAAAAACATAATAATTGTAGATTTTCCATTTTCATTTGAATATCCCAAGAAAAACGACAAAATTAGTCACTGCTGGCACAATCAAATATGAAAAGCCTGCTTGCCATCACAGTACTTCAATTAAAGCAGCCGCCTACAGGTATGCAACACAAATTCACAAATTCAAACTAATAAGAAATGTGTACATGCTCAAATCAGCTGAAAGAATGCCAAAGAAAACGCAGAAAGAGAGAGAGAGTAACACTTCCAGTCTGGACACTGACTAAACTAAGTAATTGAGAAACTGAAAAGAAAGAGCGAAAGAAAAGAGAGTAAACTGAAGCGTTTTCCTCTATCTAGAAGAGGTCTGCTGATCGCTTTGCTTATCAGCAAGGCAGAAGCCCAAGGGGGTCTCAGGCAGACTGAATGATTTTCAGTTTCGGGTCGAACGCGAGCTGCGGCAGTTGACAACGGGCACAAAATCAGCTGCTTGAAAGTATATAGTACACATAAAAACAACAAATTCAATAACAATCAATAAAATGCTGCGAAACTTTGCGAGTGCGAGAGGAAAATTGGTCCGAGTGCCACGCCTACAGCGCAACTATCACAGCAAAGGGGGCGTGTGGGGCTATCGACCGGTGGCCCGGCGCGCCTACGAAGGTATTATTATAAATATAATAAAGCGACAATTTATAAATTTGTACCTGAAAGTGAATTGTGTGCCACTAATCGAGGCGTGTAATCAGCCCAGAGATTGCAGCGGCTTCCTTCATAATCTGGCTGTAAAAAATTTCCAGCCGCTGAGATAACAATCATATTTTTTAGCAAACTCATTTGATAAGTCGAACGAAGCTGAAAACCAAAGTGAAATTGTTTTGAAATATTTTTGTGACACGCGCTGTACGCATTTTCTGTAGAATTTTGTTGTTTTCGTTTTCGTTTTCGTTTTTTGTTTTTGTTTTTTTGTCTGTTTATCAATGCGTGTTTGAGTGTCGCCGCAAACTCTTCACCTACAACAACAGCAGCAACAACAACCATGCGAATGGCTGTGGACAAACCAAAAACAAACAAAAGCCGCGCAACTCATACACGTTGGCTGCATGCAAATGACGGCTCGAACGTGTTCGAACATGTGTGCAGCAACCTGTTGCAAGCTGAAGGCGGTTTGTTTATGTTTGCTCAAACAAAAACTCATTTTTAAAGTGAATTTTAGAGTTAATTAAATATATATAATATATATTTTATATATAGAAAACTCAACTTCAAGTTAAAATAAAATTGTAGTACAAGTTGCAAGCTCTCATCGTTTGTTTATAAAGTCATTTCAAATATTTTTGTTATTTTTCATCACAAAAAAACATTTATCACAGATCTAGAAAACAATTTTGTGCTCAGTATAACGTCACACTTTTTTCGTAGACTTCGATTTTTTAATGGAAAACTAACATGACAGTGACTCAGTTTGCCAATAAAGTCAATCATTAGGCCTGGCCATCAGTCTGGGCCATGATTAAAAAGATTTTCAGCTGCAAAAACGAAGCCAAGCTAAACAAAACACACACACATGTACAGACATAGTGTGTGTGTGTGTGAGTGTGCACAGCAAAATAACAAAGTTGTGCAAACAAAAGCCCAAAAATTGCGAATTGGACTTCTCTGAGTCTCTGGCCAGGACTTAGAGAGCCACACAATCGACGGTGGGCAGTGAGGTGGGGGCAGGTGTAAAGGGGTGAGGTGGGGAGACTTATCAACACGAGCCACGTCAATTTCTATTAACATGCAAAGGGAGTAAGGGGGAGAGAAATAGAAAAAGAGATAGAGGTAGATGAAGAGAGAGTGAAAAAAGGCACGTAGTATTAAAGAAACGGGACTTTGGACTTTTGCAGATTGAGGCATATAGATTGATAGGTCCAATTTTAATAGGGTTAAAAGACACACTATGAAGATTGAGTTCAAGTAGAGAAAAGGGCTTTCAGATTCAATAAACTATATATACTCGTATATAAGGGGATATATTAATATTAAGCTATGAGTTTAGAAAGTAAACAAAACAAAGCCTAGGTCAGGTTTCTGGACCAGAATCAATACAGCTGTGTTAAAAAAAAAACATAGTGGGGCTGAGCACTGAATGTTAGACATCAAAATTCAGTGATAAAGACAATATTTTAGAAAACGATTTATAGATGGGTTTCAGTTACAAATTCAGAACATTTTAGAGCATGGGAGAGTAGCAGTAGCTGTTCAAAAAAATGATAGTGGATACTGAAAAATGAAAACAGACCTCTTTAACATAATTATTAGGTTGTTCATTAAGTAATTTCGTATTTTTGAAACAGCTGAACGCAATGAATTTGTTCAAAGCCAACTTCAAACTTAACTGTTTTACCGTTACATTTTTGAATAGCTTAAATATTGAGGCTAGTTTGTACAAAATTTGTTTAAGGTTATTGGAATAGCTTAATTGGAGCCCTATCAAAGATAGATGAATTTTCGGCATATTTTACTGTTTTACTATCAAAATAGTCAAAATGCTATTCAGGTGAGGCAAAAATTGTGTGATATAATGCAAAAGGCATTAGATCAAAATGGAGACAACAAACATTTTTGTTATGTTTTGTATATTATAAAAATCGTGTTTAAATTATTCTACAAAATAATTTCATATGTTATATTTAATCTAATACTTAATTATAAATCAGTTATATTTGTATTTTTTTGGACTTTGCATTGAATGAATGAGGTCCAGACACAGTTCACGGGGATACATGTCCAATTTTCCGATCAGAAGAAATTACAATCATAGAATGTAAGACATAATACCCACGTCAGACTGCCGTTCAATATATATTGCACTAATCACACAAAGAATTAACTAAAAAATAAAATTATTTTTAACACAAGTAAAAACTTTCTATATCAGGGTTAAAGAAAGAAAATTTCGATATATATTTAATACATCTATATAACATAGCAATCATTACTCCACTCTCCTTTCCTTATCCACTCTGAATAAGGGCACAAGGTCCCTCGTATTTCTCTATCTGTACGCCTTCGGGGGGCCAGGCTGATCAAATAGAGGCAAACAATGGCATGACTTTGACTGAAGTCAACTGGAATGCTGTTTGGCAGCTGCTTTGAGCACTTGTCGTGCACAACCTGCTGGACGAGGACATGGCTCAATTGTGCTTGTGGACCTGATGCCATCGTTCATTGTATGACATCAGCTGCGACGCTGCGCGATGCACGCTGCGCGCTTCCTTTTAATTCAGTTGACGGCGCCCAATCAAAGGGGCAACATCGGTTCGCATTTCACAGCCCACGCTGCCCATTGGGTGGGCGGATCAAGGACTTGCTTGCACTTTTTTACTATGCCCCCCCCCCCCCCCCCCGCTGTCTCTCTCCCTCTCTGTCTGTCTCATATATAACTGTCAGGTTTGCCATTATGTCTGTGCTCTGCTCGCTGGCTCAATAATATTTGCACGCTCAAGATGAAATATTTTCGCCACAAATATCATTCATCATTCATTGTGTGCTTGACTTGCTCAACAGCAACGGCAACAGCAACGGCAGGACCTGCATGTTCTGCCACAATAAATTGATTTATTGCCAGCAAAAGGAGCAGAAGAAAATGAATTTTTGTCAACGAATTGCATAAATTGTTAAAGCATATTACGTTTTAATGCATTTTCAAAAAAGTCCTCGCCAAACTGTCAAATGATCCTGCCTGCCTGCGTCAAGCACTTCGTAATCGACTTAGGATGCACACGCGCGCCCACACACATGCGTATCCTTTAAGCAGGATAACACTTTGGCACATAAACACCTAAGCAGCAACGACCTATCAACGGCTTAGCCCCAAAATAAAACACCATAAAAAAAAGGAAACCCCATAAAAACACACCAAATGCCATATCTCACTTATATGCTTATATGTGGCTTCAAACCAAATATTTATCTGCTAAGCAACGAAGCTCAAATGCTCTCTAGAGCTGACTAAGCATGCAAATTTAGAATGATTGAGGTGGCATATAAACAAGCCTTAATATAGAATTATAAAAGAATTGAATTGGCTCAGACATAAATATTAGGTTGAACCTTAGCTATTGAACAGAATAGAAGAGTATATTACCTTTGTAATCTGATTATTATATATATTATTTATTCATGAAAATTTGAAACCAAATTCTAATAGCTAAGTTGTTATATAATAACAAATCCATTAAAATAGAAGTTTTACCTCGGATTTTAAAAAGGTTTCTTTCAAATTTTGTTTTACTTATACTTTAAACAAAAAACTTTACTTCAGCTTAAATCTAAAAAAATTTAGTTTTGATAAAGTAAGTCAGTTTTAGGATTTTAAGCAAAAAAAAAACATTTTCATGAATTCAGTTATCCAACATCAAGTGGTCAGCCGCACTACTATTTTTATGAACACAGCCGAATGTTAAAAGTGTTTATGTCTATATTTAATTAATTTTTAACATTTTCCTCCACAATTTAAAATTAAATTAAATTGTTACTTCCTGTGAGCTTACAGACTTAACTCAATTTTAATTAGGCCTTTATTATTTATTATTTATTTATTGGAAATAAATTATAAATTTTCGAAGAATATTTTTATCAAAATTTACCATTTAAAAAATATTTTTGAATGATTTTATTTTGTAAAGTGAACACACAAAAAATAACAATAAAGTCCATCTTTTTTTCGACATATTCAAAATGAAATAAATTTTATACAAAAACACTTTCTAAGCCATGCAAAAGCTAATATGCCCCTCTTGACTATAGTCGAGCCTAAGCCCAAATATATATGCTATAAAAATAAAAAGCCAATAAATTCGCATAGGCCACACACGTTGGCAAATACATTCCTCACTCTCTCTCCCGCTCCCTTGCCCTCCCTCTCTCTCACTCTTTCGCTTTGTCCTCCCTTTCACTCTTTCCCTGTGTTTTCCTTTTTTTAATAATTTATAACTGCGAATGAAAATGTATATATTGTTTACGCATGTGTTGCAGTATCTGAGGAGGCGAAGCAGTCGCGCAATGCACAGGGCAACGTCTACCGCTGGGTGGAGGCGTTTCGCCAGCACGGGCACAAATTGGCAGCCGTAAATCCCATCAGCATCAAAGTGTCCGGCGGCCAAAGGTAAATAATGCGGGAAATCGAGCCCAGGCCCATTTTAAGTATCATATAATTTTTATACACACACACACACACACACTCGCTCGCTTGCTGGCTCCTTTGTATTGTCAACTTCTGCGTCCTTTTGCAGCGAGCTGCAGGAATTAAATCCCGCATTTTATGGACTGCAGACACAGCAAACGGTGCGCACCGCTGGCCTCCTGAGCGCGCCGGCCGATGCCCAGAACGTTGCCCAGTTGGAGCAGCTGCTGCGCGACATTTACTGCAGCAGCTCGGCCAGCGCCGAGTTCGCCTACGTTGAGGTAAGCACTCGTATAATTCATATATAAAACTGCTGAGACAGCTCTACACAACAAAAAAAAAATGAAAGAACGAACGAAATGTAATATATACCTGGTCGACAGGACACCGAGGAGCGCGAATGGCTGGCCAAGAACTTTGAGTCTTTGTCCGAGCACCAGCTGCAGTCGACGGAGCGCCGCGAAATCGCCGAGCTGCTAATTAAGTCCCAGGCATGGGATAATTTCATGGCCCTCAAGTTTCCCACGGTCAAGCGCTACAGCGGCGAGGGCGCCGAGTCCATGTTGGCTTTCTTCTGGCAGCTCCTGCGCGACAGCGTTCAAGGTCAGTCCAGCCACAAGTCACATGCAGCATATTCCCAATTGGGCGACCAAATTAAATTTTCACCTCAACTCATTAAGCTTGGATAGAAAAAGTGTAAACAATAATTAAAGATGATGATGATGACGATGAGACAGTTGAAAATGTTATGTAAAGAGGATTTATGATATGCGCCTTGGTGTTACCTCGTACGAATAGAAAAAGTGTAGGAAATATTTGAAGATGATGCATGGGAAGTCAGGAATTTAAGGCAATTGAAGAAAATTATGTGCTTCGCAGATCCGACTAGCAAATACCTCGCACTTGACGTCAGCTTAAGTAAAACTCAAGAACTATGAAGTCAATATCATCAATCAATATTGAGTTATGCTAGAAGTGGAAGAATTGTTATTATTTATTTTAAAGAAACTTTTAAAAAGTCTATTTAAAACCTCGAAATCTGATGGCTTATGAGCGAACAGACGACTAAAGAGTACTCCGAATATCCGATACCTAGAATTTTATTTTAGTCTAAGTTAACTTCTTTATTTTTAAGCATTCTCGAAGAGTGATAATCAATCCATATTAATTTGTGTTTAAAAGAAAAGTAATAATTCAGCTTTCAAACAAAATTTTAAAAAATATATTTAGAATCCTGAGATAAATCTCATATTAAGAGACCTATAGGCTCATACACATATCAACGTACAGTCGATATACAAACAGAACATTAAACATTAAACTACTTTTAACTCTTGATAAAATGTCTTCCATCCTTCTATCTTCCTAAAGTTATATTTTATTATATCACATTATTTCCCACATCAAGACAACATATATATGTATCTAAATTCCTAGAATTTCTCGAACTATAAAACAATTTCCATGCAAAAGTTTTGTAACTAGGCTCACTTTCTAGTTTATTAAGGGATCACTCGCGCAGTCATAACAGTAACATTCGCACGTACCTAAACATACCCACACACATATATATATATATATATATATATATATATATATTACATGCTTATGATATAATCCACATCTCTATGCTCTCTGCATAAGACACGAAACGTGAAATGCTCCCACATACGCGTCTGGCGGAGCACGCTTGTTTTAACCCTAATCCGATTTTCTTCCCAAAACTTCCTTCCCCTGCCATGTGCGCACCTACGCTGACAACAACGACAACATCGACGAACAACAGCGAACATTGAGCATGTGGTGCTATCCATGCCCCACCGTGGACGCACCGCCTTGCAGGCGGCGCTGCTGAACATGCGGCCGGCAAAAGTTTTTCGCAAGCTCAGCGGCGCATCGGAGTTTGCCGACGACATTGAGGCCATGTCGGACATCATAACTCACTTCCGTAAGTCAAACTTTTATTAGACATGGGGGGTGGGGCGGGCACACGCGGCGTATGCGTAATTTAATCAAACCCACATCTTACGCAGATGTTTCCGAGCAGCTGCAAGTGCTCGGCAAGAGCATCAACTTTAGCATGGTGCGAAATCCGTCGCATCTGGAGGTGAGTCCCGGTGAGCACTGCTCGAATTCGTGACGGATCTAACTTCATTTGCCTTTCCCTGACAGGCCGCCAATCCCGTGGCCATGGGCAAGACACGCTCCAAGCAGCAGAGTCGCGGCGAAGGCGCCTTCAACACTGACTCCGAGAGAGCTGAGCCCTTTGGCCAGCATGTGCTGAATGTCATCCTCCATGGCGATGCAGCCTTCACCGGGCAGGGCATCAATCAGGAGTGCCTCAATATGGCCTACGTGCCGCACTTCGAGGTGGGCGGCAGCCTGCATCTGATTGTCAACAATCAGGTGGGCTTTACGACGCCCGGCGAACGCGGACGGTCCACCGAATACACCTCCGATCTGGCGAAGACCATTCAGGCGCCCGTCTTCCATGTCAACGGCGACGATCCGGAGGCGCTGGCTCGCATCACCAACCTCGCCTTCCGCTATCAACGCGAATTCCGCAAGGACGTCTTCATCGACCTGAACTGCTATCGCCGCTGGGGCCACAACGAGCTGGACGATCCGACCTTCACCAATCCTCTGGTCTACCAAATCGTTCACCAACGGCAGTCCGTGCCCGATATGTACACAGCTGAGCTGGCCAAGCAGGGCGTGCTGAGCGCCGACCAAGCTAAGCAGCTGCGGGAGCAGTATATGTCCCACCTGAACGAGGAGCTGTTGCTGGCGCCCAGCTATCAGCCGCCTCCCAGCTACTTCGAGCAGCAGTGGGCGGGTCTGCAGCTGGCGCCCGCCAATGAGCTCACCTACTGGGATACGGGTCTGGACTACGGGCTGCTGCACTGGATTGGCCAGCAGAGCGTCGCCTTTCCCGCTGACTTTGTAAGTAGAAATTAATTGAGGAATATACCTTCCTCCTAATCAGATCCTCTCCCTTTGCAGAATATTCATCCACATTTGCTCAAGACGTTTGTCCAGGGCAGACTCAAGAAGCTGGAGGCCGGCGCTAAGATAGACTGGGCCACGGCCGAAGCTCTGGCCATTGGCAGCCTCATGTATCAGGGTCACAATGTGCGCTTCAGTGGCGAGGATGTGGGACGTGGCACCTTCTCGCACCGCCATGCCATGCTGGTGGATCAGCAGACCAATGAGATGTACGTGCCGCTCAACCACATGGAGGGCGGCAACGGCGGCAAACTGGAGCTGGCGCACAGCATACTCTCCGAGGAGGCGGTGCTGGGCTTCGAGTACGGCATGGCCATAGACAACCCGCAGAATCTGATCATCTGGGAGGCGCAGTTTGGCGACTTTGCCAATGGCGCCCAAATCATCATCGATGCGTTCATTGTGTCCGGCGAGAGTGAGTCCTGCAGGATTATGGGTTAACTAAAATTTGACTAAAACTCTCTCCTCAACAGGCAAGTGGATGGAATCGAATGCTCTGGTCATGCTGCTGCCACATGGCTATGATGGCGCTGCCTCTGAGCACAGCTCCTGCCGCATTGAACGATATCTGCAGCTCTGCGACTCCAAGGAAACAGCTCCCGATGGCGATGGCGTGAATATTCATGTGGTGAATCCCACGACGCCTGCCCAGTACTACCATGTGCTACGTCGCCAGCTGGCGAGAAATTTCCGCAAGCCATTGGTGGTGGTGGCGCCCAAGACGCTGCTGCGCCTGCCAGCTGCGACCTCCACGCACGAGGACTTCCAGCCGGGCACGCTCTTCCAAAATGTTATAGGTGAGCTTTGATGGAGTTGATCATGATGACATGGGTGAACGGGGTATATTGATTCATCGAGAATAAAGAGATACAGAGGGTTGACCATATAGAGTATATATCTGTTCGATTATGATGATTTGATGACTCCATATATGCCCCTCCGACCTGTTTGTACTCCTTTCCCAAAATACTTCCTTCAACCTCTTAAAGCTCTCATCTCTTAAAGCAACATCCTGCCTTGCCTCACATTGACCCACGTCGTCTCGCCCTTTTCTAGGTGACAGCACGGTGCAGCCGGAGCAGGTGCGCAAGGTCATCATCTGCAGCGGCAAGCACTATTACAATCTGGTCGAGGAGCGCGCCAAACGTCAGATTCAGGACACGGCCATTGTGCGCCTAGAGTCCCTCTGCCCGTTCCCAGTGCAGGAGCTGCAGGCACAGCTGGCGCAATATGGCAATGTGCAGAGTAAGTTGCGAACATAAACTTTCATCGAATAAGTTTGTGACTTGTAACCCCCTCTCCCCGACCACCCCTCCCCCTCCCCCTCTCCATCTCTCACTCAGGTTACGTCTGGAGCCAGGAAGAGCATCGTAATATGGGCGCCTGGACATTTGTGCGGCCACGCTTTGAAAATTTAATTGGCAAACAGGTAAGCTACATGTGCACAACATCCCCTCCCCCCACACACACATACATATACTCACACACACTTACCTACGCACCCACAGCTCCACTATTGCGGCCGCTGCGAGGCGCCCACCCCCGCCACGGGCATTGGCAAAGTGCATAAGCGGGAAGTTGATGAAATTGTTGCTGCTCCATTTGAACTTTAGTGTGATGACGCCGCCGCCGGACACGGCCTCCGACCCCCCTTCCCGTGTTGCCTCCACGCGCCCCCCGTCCATGCATCACAAAGTACTTTAGCTCAATAAAACTGCCAAAAAATAAACAACCCGGAAAAAAACAGATACACAAATCGTTCAGCTCTAAGCTGTAAGTGATTGACTTGGGCTTATCCTCTATGTACCTGGCCTTAAAGTAAGAGCCAACCTTGGCTGGCGCGCATTTATAGAAGTTGACCTAGAGTTTGACTTGACTAACTGGCATCTAGTATTATATATAGAGTCTTGAATGCTTATCTGCTTATATCTATATCATTTGTCGACTAGTTTTGAAGACTATGCTATATGGTTCTCAGTGAAAGCGTAAGCCTCAAAAAATAATTAAAATATAAAAGTAGAGTCGGTCTAAGGCTTCAAATACTTTAAGTTATTTTAGGTCCAGATAGTCGAAAAGAAAAAAAAATTGCTTCAAACTTTTTTTTTCATAAAGGAAGCCTGCTTATTTTTGTGTCCTATAAAAAATTTGGTAAATGTGGTTACTATATTCTTAAATTATTATTACTAACCAAAATTCACAATTAAATTTGGATGCGTTATTATGATGACCAACTTTATGATGACCAACCATATTTGGCAGATTTTTTTAAATTTTTTTTTTAATTTTTTTTTAAATATTTTTCAAACTTATTCCGAGCTCAATTTTTTTATTTTAAAAAGAATAAAGTAGACTCTAAAAAAATTGTAAGGGCGATAACTCTAATTTATAACTATTTTATATAACATTTTAGTTATCGTCCTTAAATTTTTTCAAAATGTGCACAGAAATGTGTGATATCCTGAAAAAAATCTTTAAGCAATAATTTTTTGTATATATTAAAAATTGTAAGCTAAGCCATTGATTGGGTCACTTACTCCATCAAAAGATGCGTAAAGATGTGACACTATTAATATGTAAACCTAAAAAAAAAAACAATTCTTAGTTTCCTACTCACACTCACACCCAATTCCAACTCATTTGTAATAAGTACAGGGTATTACGAGACGAAAAAAAAAACCATCGCACACCATAAAAGGCGATAGCAAAAAGTTCAATGTGGCATTACATAATAATTTATCGTCTGCAGGAAAAAACACGTTGAAACTTTAAGCGAAAGTTTTTAATTACTTGATGTTGCTTTTGTTGCTGCGCACGGCATTTGTGTGTATCGCTCTGTTGTTGCTTTGGACTCATTATAAAGTCCAAGGCTTCAATGATGACAGGATGACAGGACGGGAAAAACAAAACACATAGAAAAAAATATATAAAAGAGTGAAGTCCATTTAACCTACCGTAAATATTTATTATGTTTATGAAACATTTTACAGACTTTCAATTGAAACTTTTTAAGCAGCGACGTGACTTAACTTAAGTAGTTCCATATATATAAATATATATAGTAATAAATCGTGGATTAAATAGTAAAGGGACTAACGTAGCTGGATTATATAGAAAGGAAATTAACATAATAACTACAAATCGAAATGAGTGCAAATGGTGTCAATGGAGAGTATATAGAGTGTGTAGAGAGTGTGTAGAGTACATAGGGGATTACTACATATAAGGCGTTGCCAAGGACTCTAAAGATCGGTAAAAGGATTGAGAAAAGCAGAACAAACAAAAACAAGGTCTTGAAACAAAGTCTCTCATCACGCTTAAATTCTAGATGTTGCAGCTGGCAAAGGCCTAAATGACATGTCTGCCATAGACTTGCTCTAGAATATTGTAAAAGTCGGTGGACGTCTTATATGCAAAGTACAGAAGTCACATCCAGAACACAAATGCCAAGCAAACGGCGACTATAACCAGGGCAGTTTCTCGACAATTGGCATTATCCCAGCCGCATTCCAGATCGAACTTCAGAGCCTGAAAAGCAAGAGAGGAGTTGGATAGTTTACTTTGGGAGGTTCGTCCTTAATCCCTAGCAAAAGGAGTAATCCTTCACTCAGCTCACCTCAAGCAGCTGCTGTCCGCCTTTATTATCACAACGCGTCTCGCGCAGATCGTCGTCATGGTCGTCGCAATTGTGTCTGCCGTACACCTGGCAAGGTGAATTCATAAAGGTGCGGAACACCGTATCGGTCCAGGTCTGCGAAGAGCAAATATATTGACGCCGCTTGCGCTGCCAGAACTCCACCCAACTAAAGAAATAAATTAATATAAAATATAAATTTATGAAGTGACGTCTCGTTACTTACCCCAAATCGCAGTCGCAGTTGAGATCCGTGTGCGACATCTTGAGGTCAGTGAGAAAAACGCTATTTGGCAGATAAGGCACTGCGCCCGTGTTTGGATTGGGTATTTTCTTCAAGTTGCGATTGTGATAACGTATGTCCAGGGAGATATTTCGAACGCGACCCATGTGCTTAAAGAAGTTCGGCGGCAAGGCTTGCAGCGAGGTATTAAACAGTTGCATATACAGGTAAGGCGAGCGCATGCCCTGATTAGAAAATAATATATAAAATATTTATGATATAGGTGAAGCTTAAGGCTGCTAATAAAAGACTGATTTGCAAACAGACATCATTGTCCTTAAAACCTTCTACCCTTCTTTGGTCATTTTTCATTGGGTATATAATTAAGATATATAACTTTTGCTGAACCCACTATATATATATCTTCAAGAATAGATCTACTTTTTTACACCATCTATTACAAGCGATTTGCTATTGCACCCAACTCACCTTCAATATGTGCTCATTGAGATTTGTGAATTGGGGTCCACTGAACGTAATGTTGGTCAGCTTGGAGGGCAGATGTCCCTCCATTTCGCGCTGTAGATCCGTGGGCATGCCCAGCTGTACGGTTTGCATTTCCTGCGTCGGACCCGAACCCTTCTTCACGATGCGCGTAAAGGGTTGCGGCGCCTCAATCCACAGCTCGCGGATGTTGTGATGATGGCGCAGCAAATGGGGTATATTGAAGTGCTCCAGGTGCGAGTAGGCAGTCAGCTTGAGGGAGCGCAAGTGGGGCAGCGAGTCGAGGCAGCCATACTCGAAGTAGTGCAAGCGGAAATTGGATATATCCAGCATTTCCAGGTCCTCATTAACGCCGTCGAAGCTGTTGTTGTTCAGCGAGGTAATTGGATTGCCAGACAGCATCAGTCGACTACAGCAAACAGAAATGAAAGTCAGTTTCGAAATATAAGAAACTCTGGCCGCACTCACCGCAAATGGGGCAGGGATTGCGTCATAAGCGGTACATTGGTCAGGTCGTTGTTGGACAAATCCAACATGCGTAGATTGGTCATATTGTGGGCCAGCTCCTGCGGAATCGAGGGCAGCTCATTGTAGCCCAGACGGAACTCACGCAAATATTTCAGACGTATTTCGGGCACGGTACTCAGAGAGACATTCTCCAAGCCGAGCTTAATCAGTGACGTTTCCAGACCCATAAAGGATTTATCCATAACTTTCAGATCGCGATTGTGTGAGAGATCCAGCACAGCTAACTTGGGCATCGTGGCAAACACAGCGTCATCTATGCGCAGCAAATAGTTGTAAGAGATGTCCAGGTAGCGAAGAGACTAGAAGAGGTAGATAGGAGAATGTTGTAGAGTCCTTCAAGGTTATATCTGCTTCATTAACCTACCCTGAACTTATTGGACAGATCCATGCTGTGTATGGTAGAGATAAAGTTATTGGATAGATGCAGCTCGCATAGAGTCAGGGCAGCCAAGCTGGACAATGACGAGGATGGTATCTTCAGTAGCATATTGTGCGAGACATCCAATCTGAAAAAGGATAAATATATATACATATATATTATAAAATTTACTTGGTGAATTCCATAATCGCTCACTTTTCCATGCCGCCATTGTAGAACAAATTGTCCGGCAAGCCACGCAGCTTGTTGTGGGAAAAGTCCACAATGCGTAGTCCGTGAACGGGCTTGAATATATCCTGGGGTATGTCAGTCAGGTAGTTGTGATCGAAGTAGACCAACTGCAGCTGTTTGGTATTCTTAAAGGCATCAAAGTCCAGCTCGTGTATCCAATTGTAGCTCAGATCCAGCCATTGTAGATGCGGCATATTGCCAAAGACGTCGCGGGTGGTGTTCTGAAGAAATTGATCCATCAATCAATGCAAATAGAATAAAAACTCTCTAGAGGCAAATACCCACCATCAGCGAATTGTAGCCCAGATGCAAGTGGGTCAGTGAGATCTCAGCGGGCCGGAAGTAGCCGGGATGTATGATGGAGATGTTGTTGTGCGACAAGTCCAAGATCTTGATGTTCGAGTGATACATGCTACCTATAGCTTAGAACATTTAGAATTGCTTAAGGTAACATAAATCTCAATAAGATCTCTTACCATGCTCATTGCGACCGCTCCAGGAGGAGTTGTACATCAGCTGCTTGATCTGATTGTGGCTCACGTTGACATTCAGATTCGACAAGGTGCCCACCTGATCAAAGTAGTCAAAGTTGAAGTTGGGCAGCTGGTTGAAAGCCATGTCGAGTATTTCCAGCTTGGGCAGGTTTTGGAAGGACTCGTCGGCCAGGTTATTCAGCTTGTTGCCGCGCAGACTCAGGTACTCCAGCTCGTCCAGGTTCATGAAGGCGCGTCGCTCGATCTTGTCAATCTTATTGTCGTCCAATTGCAGCTTGCGCAGCGCCTCCAAGTCGAAGAACGTGTGCTGCGAGATGGATGTGAGGTGATTGAAACGCAGCGAGATCTCCTCCAGCTTGGAGTGTATGTCGCCCTGGAAGGTGCCCTTGAGCACCTGCTCGATGCGGTTGTCGTGCAGCTCCAGCAAACGCAAGTTCTTCAGAAAGTGGAAGCTCGTGTCGCTCATGGTGCTGATGTGATTGTTGCTAAAGTCCAGCTCCTGCAGGGAGGTCAAATGGCGCAGGGGCTCGGCTGGCAAGGCACTGCCCGAGTAGCCATGTGACATCTTCAGCGAAATGAGCGAGTGGCCAATCTGAAAGGGAGAAATCACCAGTCAATAAATCCTTGCAGTCGCTAGTCTAATTCCTCCCACCTCATGGAACGCATCATTCTCAATGCTAGAGATTCCATTCTCACTAAAGTCCAGTCGCTTCAGACCGCGCACATGCTTGAAGGCGTGCGACTGTATGCCCGAGAGGCTGGCGCGTGTTATCTGCAAGTCCTCCAGCTCCACGCCAAAGTCCTTGAAGTCGTCCGGACCCACGGAGGAGGTGCCCATGCGCGAAATGGACAGCGAGCGCATGTTCCGCATTCTGGTCATACTTTTTGAAAATAAATACAAAAACGATTTGCTCGGGTAAAGGGTGTGTGGGGAGCAGGAGCTCAATTGTGCTGGGGTCCACTTACTTGCGTAGCGTTTGCAAATTGGTCGGATCATTGCGATCCCCGCTCAGATCCAGCTTGAGCAGCGTATAGTGCATGGCGTTGAAGGTTTCCGTCGGCTTCGGGATTTTGATCTTATTGTCGCGCATGCTAATGACCCTGCAATGGGCACAGAACGGGTGGATTGGTTTCGTCAATTATAGCTGCTTATTGCTGTATCGTCTCTCGTCACGTTCTTCGAAAGCAGGTCACACACTTAGCCCACATTGGCGAAGCCCCACATTGTAGGGTACCGCACAATCGGATTAGGGGCTGTCTTTCTTCTCCTTCTGTTTCTTTCTCTCCCAGCCAACTCACCTCAAGACATCGAAATTGTTGAAGAGCTTGTGATGCAGCTTGGTTAAATTGTTGCCCGAGAGATCCAAAATCTGTAAGCTGTTCACCAGGCTATCGAAGGCCACGGGGGAGATATTGGTCAGGCCACAGTAACGCATGTAAATCTCACGTATTCGCGCGGGCTTGAAGGCGTCGTCCTACAAAAAAGAATGGGTTTGCTATAGATATATATACCTAGCCCCCTTGGATAACCCACCTTAAGCGTATGTATGGGATTGCCATCGAAGAAGGTCCTATTAACCGTATCGAAATACTTGAAGGAATTCGGCGGCAGCACCTCTATGTGATTGTACTCCAAGTGCAGATTGTCCAGATTCAGTTTGGTGCTCGCCTTTATGTCGTAGGTTTCATTTCCGCTCAGCGACCAAATCACATTATGAGATATATCTAAGGTGCGCAGACTCTTCAGAGGACCCAGTGCATCGTAAGGTATCTCCGACAGTATATTATCCGTGAGCAGCAGGCGAGTCAACCTGGGCATGCCATCAACAAACACATTCGCATCGATCTCGAATAGACTATTCCCGCTCAGATCCAAGGTCTCCAGATTAAGTAGGCCCGAGAAGCTGTGCGACATGAGCATGGAAATGCAGTTCTCGCCCAGGATCAACGTTTGCAGCGATTCCTCCAAGCCACGAAACGAATCGTGATGTATGGTCGTAATATGGTTGTCCGATAGATCCAGAATCCGCAGCTTTTGCAGATGGCGCAAGGACTTGGAGGGTATCTCAACCAGATCATTTTGCGGCAGTATGAGCTCCCATAGGGATCGCTCCAGGCCGGTGAAGGCATCATCTGGTATTTCGGTCAAATGGTTGCCCGAAATCTTCAGTCGATACATGCCCGTAGACTGTAGGAAATACGGCTCGATCTCGCGCAAGCCCGTGTTCTCCATGTGCAGCATGAAAACCTATGACAGAGATTAGCTCAGCTGCTCCGTAAGGACTTGGTTAGCTATGCCTACCTTAGACTGGTTGACCATGCGAGGCAGTGCAGGAAACGGCACATTCTTGCAGTGCACGATGCCCAGGTCTGTGGAGGACTTGGAGCATGTGCACATCACATTGTATGTGCACGGTGGGTAGCGAGTCTCCTCCATCTCGCGACTAAACAGCGAGGCACGCGCTAAGGACATCCATATCATGATAATGAGCGTTATGGTTAGAAACGCATAACCGAACTTAAAGAAGAACTCCAGACCCTGAGAAAGAGTTAAAAAGGATGGAAGCCTTAGGGATTCATTGTGGCAAGGCAAAACTGAAAGATTCAAGGAAGTGCTAAAGTCTGTCGACTTTGTGGGGCTTCACGCGCTCTTTGCCTTTCTTTTTAGTTTTCTTTGTTTCGTGGTCAAGCAAACTATTCAACCCTTGGGCAACAGAAGAGGAAGCTTGCACTTTTACGGTTCATGCATAGGATATTAAATGTCCTGTTTCCTTTTTATTATGTATTCCACTTGAATGAAACGATGCACTGTCAGAGCAGGTTACATTATTTTAACACTATTTTTGTTAATTTTTAAATGAACTTCAGTTGCTCAATCTTTAGAATTTTTTTGCATGGCAGGATAACGAACTAATATTTGGATTCTAAAGGATTCGTCTAGAGGATTGCTCCTTAGAATTCTTCCTTAGCATTCGACTCATTATTGTTGACAAAATACAATTTTCTGTTGATCAGGACGATCCAAAATATCAAATAGCTAGACATATAAGCTCGTCATCCAAAAAAAGTGAAGAAAACTCGGAATATCATATCATATTTTGAATAACTATTATTGAGCTACAGTTTGTTTAGCAGCATATGCTAGAAAAATCTAGATTGTATTTTTTTAGAGTTTCCATTCTTTGACTTTTCATCTCCAAGTTTTCACATTTTATATAATTATTAATATTTATATTCATTTAATATCAGTAATCCAAACTTGTGCATCTAATTCATTTTGATTTGTTCAATCTTTTCTAAGATGTCAATAATACATTTTCTAACTACTTCTAACAAAGTTATCAAAAAACGTTTTTAGAATATTAATATTATGTGTCTCCAAAATTACGTCCATCATTATACTTTTACGTATCAGAAAAATCCTCGTTTTTGGTTTAACTCAACTGCCACTATTTAAATTGCTCTACAAAAATATCACAAAAGTCCTGCATTATTTCATAATAATAATTTTCTTTAACAAATATATATTGTATATCTGGAAAAGTATAAATTCCTTGACAATCCGAAGAAAGTTTTCCTTTTTTTCCTCCACATAGACACAGTCTTGTATAATACACACCATTTTGTTAATTGGATTATCCGTGCGCGATAATTGGCATTTAGAATATAGTTAAATTAAATTAGAGAACAAGGCTTTCTTTTGCTTTTTTTTTTTGTGTAAATTAATTTATAGCTCTGCCTGGCGCAGGATGTGCGTCACTTGGTTGAAGCCTTGCGAACGTGTAATCGTGTGCGCGCCAACAAATAATCCTTTCTTTTCTCTTGTCTTAAATATATTTTGTATTTCCCGTTTTGAAGCGCGACACGTCCGAACCGCAGCGCGTTCCACGCACGTCTGAGGCTTGAAAATCAATCGGGCTAAGCATATGTCGACGACAGCCTGGAGACAATTGGTGCATTGCACTAATTGGATTGTAACATTTTTGGGGGCTGTTCGCCGTGGCGCCAGCTGCACATGAGCTGGCCATTGAGCACACGTTTGGGCCGATTTGCAGCATTACTTCACGCTTGATTGCATATATGCTCATTTCCTCACCGCGTTTGCACTTTGCTGAGAATCTGCCAAGCTAATTGTGTTGACTATCAGCATTCGAAATAGATTTCAAGCCTTGGGCAATCCAAGACAATTGCATGGATTAAAACTTGTACGAATTCTTGACGACATGATTTCGGGTTGCGCCCTTTGCGGTGCGATAATCAGGTTGTAAGGTTAAGCGATAAGTATTTAAATACACATAAAATGATTTAATAATTACATAAAAAAGCTTTAATTTCTATTTTAGCGTGCGAATTTTACGATATAGCCAGCAGTGATAGGTGCGCTCCTTGACCAGCTCCTTATCTGAAATGATATAATATAAGATGATTAATTCATACTTTGACAGGCAAAAGTTTGTTCCGCAACTAACCATCGCACTGAAAGCATTTCGCCAGCTCCGGCGGGCAAATGTTTTCCAAATTGAAGTAGAATGTGGTTGTGTTTTCCCTATATTTGTTCTGTGACTTCATTGTGATTTGGCGGGTGTGTGGATCCTTGCCATCCAAGTGCTCGCGCACATAGTGCGCAGATAGCTGAATGTCCACCACATCGTTTAAATTATCATCAATGCTCTCCACCAGACGCGGCTGCTTGTTCAACAGCTGCGTGCAGACATCAGCGTAAACTAAATGGACAAATATTATATGTGAATATGGATATAAAGATAAATTACTCAGAAGGCGAGCTAACCATTGGGTAAATTCAAGTTGACATGTATCATCAGCAGATGCTCCAACGTGCAGTGTATTTGGAACAGTTTGGATACTTGCTGCATGCTCTCCTGCTCATTGAAGTTACTGTTCTTAAAGCCGGACACATCGTCCTTCTGATAATTGGCGCCAGCTTGCTTACTGCCCGCGATATTGTGCAGCAGCGTCTTGCGTAAGCCACCACCACCAGCACCAGGAGTATCGCCTCTCATGGCATTATGCAGCGATTTGCGCAGCTTGGACAGATCGTTCGTTGAGGAGCCATCGTTTAAGTCGGAGTTAGCGGTTTCATTGCTACCTTTTAACAGGTTAATACTGCACATTTTACTCTCCGTAAAGATAAACTCGTAGTCCTTGTGGACCTTCTCCAAACCAATCTCTAGCAGCAATTCCAAAGGCTCCGTGCCGCTCAGACAGGGCATGGCCAAGCGGCTGTTGGCCAGATTCGAAATGATTTCGGCCAAACGATTTTTATTTGTGGGCGTGTTCTGAAAGTACAATAAATATTAGTTGGCTTTTAAGAATTTTTTCAGCTGTTCCCATACCACAATATTGCAGCGCACGGCGCATTGAAAGAGCATGTTGAATGCAACCTTGAGATCCTTGTAGCAAGAGCAAGCTATTGAAAGGAGAAGTGATTAATGTAAGTAAAAGTACGAGAATGGAGAGTAAGCTCTATTTGCACTCACATTTGAGCAACTCCCACAGCTTGTCGGTTAGATCCATGAGCCTTCGCTGCTTGGCGCGCTGCACCACCTCCTCAATGTCGTATTCCGCATGGCCATCCGTGAAGACGTCCGTAAAGCCTGATACCTCTGTCATTGTTTTGTTAATGGATTCGCGTAGTTCGTCCATATCGATGCCGCTGCCACAACGATAGACCGGCTCTCGCTGCACACCCGCCTGCTCATCGTTGTGATAGCTAACGATGTCCTCGCGTATGTAGGCCAGTATGCGCAGCTGGTTCATAAAGTCCTCCGTCAGCGGGCTGCAATCTCCCACGCGAAAGGCTTGATTCAGTACCACATTGCAGCCGCTCAGATTGATGAGCAACGGCAGCGGCGCCGGCGTCGACCAGCTGCAGAGCAGCGTCATCTGCGGATTGATCTGATAACTGTTCTCAATGTACGTCTCCAGCTGTGCGCCTGCGCTCAGGCCATGCTGTCGCACCAGCGACTGGGAGGTCACCATATAGGCGGGCATCACACCCGCATAGCTGACTATGCCGCGCGAGAAGTGCGTGGGATGGTATTCGTATTGCAGCAGGAGCGTGTGGCCAAAGTCGCTGCCGTCGCACAGGAACCAAACGGAGCCCTGGCCATCGGCCTGCTGGAACGACTCGGTGCAGATGATGGCACGCGCCTTGTCGGCCGGCACGCCCCGATGATATTCTTCGTCCTGCTTCCACGGATTCCGATTGACTATGTGCAGGTCCAGTGAGAGATCAGCGATAGCATCCACAATACAATCGTCCTTGAGCGGACTGCCAGTTAGATCCAAATCCGTATTGGATGACCGACGCTCCGGTTTCACTAGCAGCTTGGTGGGCGTGGTTGTTGTAATGCCGCCACTGCGATCCTCCTTGTAGACGAAAACAATTTTATTTCCTGATTCGCGCGCTCCAACTAGTCTCGTCAAATAACTCGGCGGCGCACTGTACGTGATGGTATGGTTATCGCCATATTTACGCATCAGCTCAGCATAAATATTTGCAAGATTAACATGCATTGTGTATAATTAAAATATAAAAATATAAAAAAAATGCACTATTCACTTAAATGCCGCGCAAGCTTGACTGAAAATGGCATCTGCTAGTTAACATTTTGCGGAACTGTTAATAACAGTGAGTCTGAAAAATTGAATGCCAAACTGCCGTTATTCAATTCATTGTTTATATTTGTTGGCGTGCTAATGGATAACAAATAAAAATTGTAAATTATTATAATAATTCAAATATATATATAATTTAAATAAAATACCCAATTTAAATTTAGCAGCTACTGTTGACTGTAATAAACAGCGCACAGACATTTTTAGGGAATTTCAGGCGGCAAGTTTGATTTAGTGTTGCCTTGAAAACTGCTTATCGATGTTAACATAGGGCGCTGGACAAAAGCTGACTGCTATGAAATATATGCGGGCTGCACATTTTATTATCGATAAGAATTGGCACGGCTTGCACGTGTTGGCTTTGTTTTTATTTAGTGAACTTATTTTAATATAAGCATGTCCGACTTTGAATTACAAGAAAGTGGCTCAGAATTCGATTCGGACGACAATTCCGATGCTGAGGTATGTGAATGACACACTTTAAAAAATCTCCAAATATTTATTCTCTACAATTTTAACAGCTGCAAGCGGCTTTCGAGCGTGGCGATCTGAAACCTGGTCTGAATATTGAATTCAGCGGACAGCGCACAAAAGCAAATGATATAGTAAGTAAAATTAGTTCAGCCTGATCTATTGTACTAAAATGTGCTAATATTTACAGACAAAACTGTTGGCCAAAACGCAAGCCATACGCTTGGATTTGCCATGGGAGGAGCGCCTGGACATGATCAACCATTTGGCTCCTCTGGCGCCCGAGCTGGCTGTGCAGCTCGAGAAGCACGAACAGAAGCGTGCGAATCAGTTTAAGGGCAACGCCAAAATACCTTATGTACGCCCCGAAGAGGATCCCGTGCTGAATGATTTCAAGCGCGAAATGTTGTTCCATCGCCAGGCACAAAGCGCCGTGCTGGAGGGCATCAAGCGGCTGCACGAGCTGGGTATCAAGACACGTCGTCCCGACGACTACTTTGCCGAAATGGCCAAGTCGGACGAGCACATGCAAAAGGTGCGCGCCAATCTAATGGCCAAGCAGCAAGGACAGGCCAAATCGGAGCGCATTAAGCAAATACGCGAACAGCGGAAAATGGGCAAGATGCTGGCCAAACAGACCAAGGTGCAGCGCGAGGCTGAGAAGAAGGAGATGCTCGACAAGCTGAAGAAATTCCGAAAGGGCAAACTCAAAAATTTGGACTTCCTTGAAGACGCAAAGGCCCTGGAGTCCAAGCAGAAGCAATCGGCAGACAAACGTAAGCTGCGCAACAAAAAGTTCGGCTTCGGCGGCAAGAAGAAGGGTCTCAAGCGCAACACCAAGTCCTCGGCCGCTGGACTTGAGTCAGAGAAGTCCACACGTCGCCAGCGCGGCGTCAAAGCCGGCGCGTCGGTCAACAAGCGGTTGGGCAAGTCCAGGCGCATGAAGGCCAAGGGCAGAAAGTGAATCAAGATTAGCTGACCACAAAAACTAGATTTATAAATTGCTTCGTTTAGATTTATTATAACTAAATACATTTCGTATGTACATAAAAGTTTATACTATATATCAACTACTCCGCTTGCTTGTCCTTCTTTTTCTTCGACTTGACAGGTGATGCAGGCTCACTCTCTGTGCACTCAATGGACTTGCGCTTCTTAGACTTCTTTGTCGGCTCTAACTCCACTTCAATCTCATTCGTCTCAGGCAGCTCCTCATTGACTTCTTTGCATTTCTCCTTCTTCTTTTTCTTCTTCTTGGTTTTGTTAGTCTCTGTGTCCTCTGCGTTCTCTGTGTTTATCTGTTTTCCCTGAAGCTTGGCCAACATTTCGCGTTCCTGTTGCTCCACGCGCGCCAGCTTGCCGCTCAATTTGAGTCCATGGCGAGCGCCTTTGTGGGCTGTCCGACCGCCACATGCTTTGAATAGCTCCTCATCGGTTAGCACATGGACTTTGGTAACAGCAATGTCCTCTACCTTGATGCGTTCCGTGTTGTCCACTTCGCCGCCGTCTTGGGTCAGGAGCGCAGATTTTAGAAAATTATCATAAATGGCGCCACCCTCTGCATCCTTTTGCTGTTCCTTGGCCTTTTTCAGTTTCCGTGCTGAGTATCCTTTGGTCGAAATTTCCACAGCCTCTTGGCCAGCCTTGCGCGCTGTGCTCACCTGACCATTCTGTTCCACCTGCACGTTCACGTTGGATGACGCCTCGTTGAAACAGCGCTCCCACCAGTGGTCGTTGAATTCTGTGGCGCGATCAACGCCCAGGCCGGCATTATCAAATTTGAGACTAGCCTTCAATGGAGCCGCTATGCCATTGTTGTTCTTGCCCAAGCCATCGCCTTCTTTCCAGCCGTATTTACCCAAGATCCTCTTTCCAAAATCCATCAAACAACAATGTGATTCTTGTTATCGTAAAGTTATCGTTTGCACATGTGGGAATAATCGATAGTTCGTACAAGCGTGCTTAACAGGGTAGCTTCTAACCACATGACAGGGCTGTATATCGAGCGGCAAAATTTAAATATGCAATATTGTGTCTGTGTCTGACCACTTTAGCAATACTTTCTCTTTGGAAATAATATTGTCTATATAATATCAAAACCACACATCATCTTTCCTTAACACATTCTGTTTTCCTTTATTTCATATTCCTTCAAATACCAATACTTCTCGTTACTAAGCCAATAAAACAAACCCCACTTTATTCGATTATGTGACAATGATTAAGTGGCATTCCAGAAATGGTTTAACAAAAAGAAAAACATATTTTAAATACAATAAACTTAAAGAAATGTTATCAGTACGCGCCACATAATTCAAAAGGTGTAGAAAACAACACGAAAGCAAACACGCCACGCCCTCGCCAACAGCCAGGATCTCGATTGGCTAAGAGAGTTGGTTGCACGTGCTGCCCCTGCCGCCCAGACATGATGATGTCGTTGTTGTCAAGGCCTTTGGGGGGAGAGAGAGCCGAGGAGCACGCACAACCCGCTCGCAGCATGGTGGAGAGGGCGCAGCATGTTGATTTTTGTGAAGTCGCCTGCGTGTGGGGCCTGTCGCTGCAGTGTGAATTTGAAGCTTGCATGGATTAAAATTTCATTTTAATGTTTACAATTTCAATCTCAACTTTTCGTTTAAATCGCGTGTCTTCGTTATGTTTATCTCGATGCACTTTTCTCGAGTTTCTTTTTCCAATAACTTCTTTTTTATTAGCAGTTTGTTGTTTTTCCGGTTTGGCTTAAACTTAAGTCGAAAATGTGTTCTATCTGCGCGATGATCTTGGTTTGCGTGTGATTTAGGCGATTACTACAGTTTCGAATGTTTTTTAAAAACAAAATTACATATATTATGTTGTTGTTGTTGTTATTTTATAATTAGATAGTACAGGATGTTGTTGGCTATCAATCATTTATCAATAATAATCGAAAAACGAACGTTGGTTGTTGGTTGTTTGTTTGTTGTTGTTGTTGTTGTATCTTCTTCTGAACTTTGCTTTCTCGCTGCTCCTGACTGTCGCTAGTATGCGGTTTGAATCCGGGATAAATGAATACCCCAAACGCCCACAAACACACACACACCGACAAGCAATTGCACGGAAAAATGAAGGACGAGTAGCGACGCTTAGAAGGCGAACAGCAACAGGAAGGCCATCATAAGACAGAACAGACCCATAGCCTCAGACAGGGCGAAACCCAAGATGGCGTACGAGAACAGCTGCTGTTTCAGCGATGGGTTTCTGGCATAACCAATGATGAGGGAACCGAATACTGTTCCGATACCAGCACCTGTTGTATTGGTTGTCATTGTCAAAGTAGGCAGCGAGTGGTTTATATAGAAGAGAGAGGAGAAAGACAAAATAGATTAAACAAAATGTACCTAGATTAAAGCTGAATATGTATATGGAAATCACATCGACAGGCGCCGATGGAAAGTCGCTTCTTCAGCGAGCTACTACATACAAAATGTCCACTGCCCGTTGGCCCATACTCATCTGTTTTGGGGAGGTTCAGTCAGTCACAGATTAGTCTGAATTGAGTTCTACGCACCCCAAAGTTGGGGTTTGCAGCAAGCACATCGCACTAAAATTGCTGGCCACGAAAGTTTTCAATGCAGCATAGCCGGCGGCAGGTTATGCGGCAACAGCCATGCTGCAGCATTTCTGGTACCTTCGCCTTGTGATTACACAAGTTTCCTGCTAGGAAATGAAGCTCCACGACACACAATCACCTTTCAGCTTTTGTGCGTTGTTACGACAACAAGGGAGCTTTGGCCAAATCTCAGACCTTCCCGGGGCAATCTTGAGAGTAATCAGATACTCGTTGTGTGTGCCCCAGATGCTAGATTGCAACTGACTGAAGACAAGTACATGACCGTTGGGCAGGATTGGACATAAGATATACACAGCAGAGTAGTTCGGACAAGTCTCCAGCCTGATAACAATTCAAAACCAATACGAACCGGAACCAGCGACACCGACTGTTGCAGCACCAGCACCAATGAATTTGGCAGCAGAATCAATGTCACGCGTGACTGGCGAGGTCTGGAATGACCTGATCTGTGGCAGTAATGCAACGGGGGTTGTGTTCTGAGCGGCCAAAGTCTGGCTCTGGCTGATGACGGCGCTGCTCAATGGTCGCAAGTATTGCTTGGAGTTGGCGAGGAGCTGCAACAACAAAATAGATAAAGGTTAAATTATGTAATTAGACTAAATGCCAGTTTAGTTTGTCATTCATGTGAGATAAAAAGAATTGTTATTGTTGTCGTTGTTGTAGGCTCTGCGCGTTGACATTTTGCATCCGACTGCCAAGTTATGCAATGCGTTAAGCAATTTGGATTTTTGCCATTTGGCAGCCGCATTTGTTGTTGTTGTCATTCAGGAAGACGGCAAATTGAATTAATAATTAGCGCAGATTGAAATTAAGTTATGAATTGAATATAAATCTACATAGCTTAAAGTGAGTTGATTGAAAAGCTTTCACCGGTTCTAACCTCAACAGCTATCAGTAACAAAGTTACTATAACTTGTTATACAACGCCAGCACCGCATTTCAATCGCCTCATTTAATGCCAAAATTAATCGGATTATATAAAAATCATTTACACATGTTCTTATATTTCTTTGCAATGTTTTAAATTAAAAACTTGCAGCTATGGACCGCCCATAACCTCAATTTTCGCTTTGAGCTTATGTAACTGTATGTGTTTTCCATTGGAATTCCAAGTCACCACGGTCGCAGCATAGATTTTTTTTTCGTTAGCACAATGAAAATCGATGCGGCTAAGAAGAATTATGTAATTAACAACAACAAAGACACACAACTATTTATCTCACTGAAAGAATTAACACATTTTCTACTTACCGCGGTCCTGGCAACGGGAGCAATGCGAGAGACTGTCGACACGAACATTTTTAGTTGAATTATAATTGGCGTTTCGCACAAAATTGAAGCAAGCGCACGGAGCTCTGCAAAAGATATAGATGAAGATTTCTTGTAAATATATACTTCTATTTATATATATGTAAATATATAGTTGTTGCGAATTGGTGCTGCAAACGCCGCTGCCCGCCTGCAAGTTGCTGTTGGTTACGTAATGTGAAAAATGTATCTATGCACACAAATTAGAACAATTCTCAATTAAATTGCGAGCACAAATCGATCATAATTACAAATTCAACTTATTTTCACTTAATTTCCTTCAACTAACACTAATTTTCTTCAAATCGTTGAACTTTTCTAGTGACGCAACGACTTCACACACGCACACTACGGCACACGGTTACACTGACAGTTCGCTTCATACGCCCGTGTGACATTTTGTGTGAGTGTGTGCATGTGCCGCAAGATGGCGACATTGAACACGTTTGAAAAATAATTATTCACTTGTTTTTCAATTGGTCACACTTTTTCACTTCAACTGTCATTAAGAACAATTGCATTTTAAACAATTATTTTCTTGCTTTTCCATTCGAAACTGATTATTCAACCAGCAGGCATGGTGGCGGGCATTGCGGGGGTGCTCCACATTTTTAATTTCAGCGAAAGATATGCGTGCAACTCACTTCGAACAAACCCTTAACAACAGTGGAACCGTATTAAACGCGAATTTCTACTTTACCCTACAGTCGCCATGCAATTCTCGGCTGTGGTGAATTGGAAGTTCACCTGGAAATTCAGCGAGCGCATGAGTGCATATCGATAACAATATGTAAATTTAAATATATAGCGGGGCTACCGCCAGATTTCTTATACAGAACTTAAACAGATTTATTGTTTAGTTAACAATTAGATCTATAAATTTAAATTAACTTCATATAGAAAATATAATATTTTCATATGCATAAATTAAAGATTATAGAAAAATAATAATTTTTATCACTATCACATCACATATATATGCACTTTAAGCTCCTAGTTTAAAATTTTTAGTCATTTGTGACTCTTGTGATATAGATATAATATTTATTAAATATGTACCTTAATAAAAGAAAATTAATTCCGATATCAATTTTCTACAGTAATTGCAGTCCTGCTCTGTGGTGAACTGGAAGAAACTCTTGGAAGCTATTGCCGGTCTCACTTATCAGCCCTGAAATCGCGCTTTTCGTCAACAAATTATTAAATTTTTTAATTTGGATCGACAGTACGATTTTAGAAATGTTGACTGCACCTATTATGACAAATCTTAATCTGAGCACAACCCTACAAAAAGAGTTGCATACAATCCAAGCAAGCGGAGCAAATAGTGCTGTGATTGGAAGAATTAGGCGCGCAAATTTGAAATAATTGTAATCAAATATTGTGTGCATTTTATATTAAATTCAATAAGTGCCAAATATGATTGTATGCTTAGCCAAGATTATTAAACAATAAATGGTTTTATGGTAATAAAAAACATATGCCATTCGTTGCCTTATCGAATATATATCGAATAACTATCCAGCCCTGGTCCGCATACAGCCACGCGTCGTGGTGTCGTCACGTCGTCTGGATTATGTTATAATTTGAGCAATTTAAAGCCCACCACAATTGAAACAGGATGCTGTAAGTAATGAACACTTTCTTAATAAATATATTAACATGTTCAGCATCGATTTAATGTACAGGTATTCATAATTCTATTTTATGTATCATTGCAGCCCTCAATTGCATAACAGCGTTTTTGCATAAGTGTGTGTGTGTGCGTACGGCCAGGGAGGAAACACACAAATACATACTAATCGACGGAACGCTTTACATTTCATCTGGCTTGCTCATTAATAATAACTACTATAATCAAATTCGATATACGCTGCATATTGCATTTTCGCTGGACTTAATTGGTTAATTGTATAATTTGGTTGGAACGACGCCGGACAATTGTTTTGGATGCCAGTTATCGCATATATCGATAGCTAAGTATATGCGATAGTTATTCATCACCCACAGTATTCGTTTGAACAACCTTAACATAACTAAGTGCACACCATTAGTAACAGCTTAGCAAACTGTTAAGCTCTTGGATGCCAGAAACATAACATTAAATAAACAGTGACACTTACATAACGCGCAGTCACAGTCGTACGTCGAGTGATATGGCCGTGTTTCTGATCAACATCTGCAAATTCAATGGCTGTTTTAAAACTTTTCCAAGTCTGAACGACTTAATATCACACATCGAGGGCACACACATAGGCAAGTATTTAAAACAACAACAATTAGTGCGATAAACAAGTGCGAAAGTGTTTAAACAACATTAATTAGTCGCGTGATGAGCGGGACGGCATCGTTGCAGACGCCGCCGCCGACGTCGTCGGCACTCAGTGTTTTGTTTATTTAATTTATTTATATGTACATAGTATATACAGGTCTGTGAGAGTGTTGAGTGTGTGCGCGTGAGTGCGTGTGCATATGCTATATAAATTGTAGCTAAATTTGTGAGCGTTTGTGTGTGTGTGTGTGCATATAAATACACGCCCGTTGCAGCGTTTCGGTGCATGAATAAAATATTGTTTTCGTTCGCTATCGACTGCTGTCCAGCCCTGAAAACAGTTTTAGCTGTGAAACACAGACGTTTATCAAATGCTGGCAAAGTATATTGCTACGGTGCAATAATATCAAAGTGTGCCATGGAAAATCAATATGGCCAGGCCTTAAATACGCACGCACGTTTTAATGCGTACGCGTCGTCGCCTTCAATTGAAACAAGCGAGCGCATTCACAATAGGCGACAAGCCAAGCTGAATTACCTGTGCCCGCACACACACATGCGCGCGGGCACACACACACACACACTGGCAAATGTCCATTCGTGGCATGTACAGCATTCATTCTACACAATTACAAGCGCAGATGTATATGTATGTATGAAGGTGCGCTTGCTTCTGATACGCCAAGTATACAAGTGCGAGCGAGAGCGCGATTGCGTGGCAAGCAAAAACAACAAAAGCAAGCAAAAAGCCGGTGATCCATTAAACAACAACAATGCATATGTGTGCGTGTGTATTGGTGAACCGCCAGCGTAGCAGCAGCAGCCGCAGCAGCAGCATCTGTACCCCAGCCGGCAAGGGCAAGTGAGCGCCTTTTCTTGTGTGTATCGGGCTGTGTGCGTGTGCGTGTGTGTGTGTGTGTGCGCGTTTGACCTGTCTTTGGCTTGGGTTCGGGCTTGGGGTTTTAGCGCGTCTTTTGCAGGTGTTATCACCTGTTCAGCGCAAATATCTCATCAGTCGAGTCGGGTGACAAAACTTGTGCTCCAATTGCACCCACGCACGTTATGCGTAATCAATTCTTGTCAATGCCTCAGCCCATTCACACGTGTCAGATTACGTGCATTTCACTACAGTGAAAGCTCCGCCTGAGCGAATGACCCAATATTGGATGGGATATATATATGAAGTGTATAAATACTCTAGGCATAAATATAGCAAACTCTTCCACGGCAGCTAGAAATGTTGTCATACGCAAGCGAATTAATCAGGGTGCGTTAAGCGATGTTTTACTGTAAACGAGTTACGTGAACCGAAGCCGGCTGGCGTGGATAAGCGCAATGTGAGTGTTGGAAAGCGACCAAGCAATGCCGCAACTCGGCTAGCCGGGCTTTTCAGCAACAACAACAACAAAAATGTTTAATTTTAGACCAGGTACTTAAGTAGCAGCGACGCCAGCGCGTGTGTGCGTGTGTGTGTGTGTGTGCGTGCGTGTGCTTGTGAGGGGGTGGAAAATCAATAAAATTAAGCTCAGTGTTGCCACTAGGCTGCAATGGGTGCTCGGGCACGGGGGTTGAGTGTGTTACGTGTGCGCCCAGGGGGTGTTTTACGTGCTGCTGCTGGTGGTGCGAGACTCGGGGGCTGCTTCAGCGCATTTATTTGTGCTTCATTTATATTTGTAAATACTTGTGTCTGCCTACTCTATATGTAAAAATTAGAGTGCGCATCGTGCTTCGAGCGCGTGACACGAGCATGCAGTAAGGCATGCGAGCGCGAATAGTGGCGCGATGTCCACACTAACAATAAGCATAGAAAGCAAGATAATAACTTGCAAAAGATTTCAGTGATAACTCTAATGGTGCAGACATATAAAACAAATTTGATAAGA
Source organism: Drosophila pegasa (assembly GCA_035046225.1). NCBI lineage: Eukaryota > Metazoa > Arthropoda > Insecta > Diptera > Drosophilidae > Drosophila > Drosophila pegasa. The sequence continues at coordinate 8,164,077 of JAWNOD010000398.1, read as the reverse complement.
CACAAGGAATTTTGTATAAAAATTGATGACATATCTGGGTATAAATAGAGTATTACAAAATTTTGTTTCTATAATTATGACTAAATTAAATATATTTTTTTTATATTCATTGCTTACAAACTTTTAATCTATGTCTGAAAGTTTTCTTGTATATTTCTGTTTATTACAATTTTTCGGAAGTGAGGATTAGTGTAAAGAAATAGTTCAAATTTAATTTTAAAAGCTATACATAAAAAAAAAAAACAATTAGTCAACATTAAAATGTAATTGATCGAAATTCAAGTCATTTATATCGTGTCGTGATTCACTGCAATTTCGTAATCGAAAAGCGCAACACGCGCTCATCTCTAACATATATATATAGGGGTGGCATCAAGCTCAGCTGACTATTACGGCTAAGAATAAGCAGCTGTTTGTTGTTGTTGTTGTTGTTGCTACTGCTGCTTTGCCTGTGGCGGCTGCTGCTGCTGCGGCTGCTGCTTTGATAACGGTCAGCAGCAAATGGCGTCGTTGACAGGCACTCGCTGGCATTACATAAAATTGGCTTGGTTAATGGCGTTCACGCCCACGCACCGCCCTTGGCCACATAAACATATATGTCTATCTACGTACAAATGAATTTATCTAATATAGTTGTGTGCCCATAAGCTGTGAGTGAGATATCAGCTCGAAGGACTTTTGCCATTTACTTTACATATATACATACTTAGTTACTTACGTATGTATGTTAGTTACGTATGTATGCAGTTACGTATATATGTTACTTACGTATGTATGTTAGTTACGTATATATGTTACTTACGTATATATGTTACTTACGTATGTATGTTAGTTACGTATGTGTGTAATTGCGTGGCCCAGTTGGTTAGTTGTCTCACGCTTATCGCATCGCAACATCTCGCTCTCGGTACATGCTTTCGGCCAACAGCACGGGAGTTGGGAGTTCAGTTTTTTTTTTCCATTTCCTTTTGCTGTTATGGCAACGCTATGGCAAGACCTTCAAGTTTGTCCTTTGCACAGTTGCCAGGCACCTGTTGTGCATACACACATATATACTATATACATATACACATACATACAAACATATGTATACGCAACGTAACACGCGCCCTGTTAATTTATCGATAATTTGTGCATGCTGTGAAATGCAATATGCCGTTAAGTATTTAGCAATATGTTTGCGCCAGGGCGGCGTGGCATGTTGTTATGCCAATTTGTTAACAATATTTCGTTTGGGTTTGCAGTCAGTGACACTTTGGACACTCATTATCAAATTTCGATATGTACATTGCACGCCCAAAAAGCAAATACAGAACAGCTGTATATATGTATATATATAAGAAAGTACTTGCACATATTGAATGTATGTATATGAATGTGTGTGTGTGTGTGTATATATAATTATTATCTGCAAAAGTGAAAAAGAAAAATTAATTCTGCAACAAGTGAATGACTCAGATGACGACGCAAAAGCAATAAGAATAACAGGAATAACAACGCAGCGTTTGTTGCTTATATTTATTTTACTTTTAAAATTGCGACTGTATGGCAACGATGGCACACATGCATAAATATACATTTTTGTATACATTCAAGTATATTATATCTGTGCATACGTATAGATAGATCAAGTCAAATTTTGATAAACAAATCTCAATAGTTGTCACCTAGCGAGAGCGACGCTTGTGACGGCAACGGTTGCCTAAGGTTATCAACTATTGCAAATAAAACAACAACAACAACAAATCATAACAATAATGACTGTAGAAAAATATCAGCGGCAAAATAGTAAACTGATTTGAGCGGAACAAATGACGCTGGGCGAGCGACGGCGGCCATAGACAAAGCAAAGGCAAACCTCCAATATTCCAATATCATCAATAAACTAAAAAGTAAATAAAATTAAAAATAACAAAATAACTGTTAACCATAAGTTAAATAACAGTACTGAAATGTCTGTATTTGCAGTACGTGTGCCGCCCGCTGCTAATGTGTCAGCGATTGCAGGGCACGTAGTCATCATTTTAGTAATAGCAACTGATAACGCACACATTAGTAAGGCGCTCTTGCGATATGTGCCAGATATGCATACATTTACACAGTGTTTTTCAATCAAAGCTCTAATTTGTCGCATATGCTTCGTATTTGTTCATAGGGCAAGCAAACACAGATTGCACTGTTATCGACGTGGTGATATCGTTGGGTGGGTGGCGAACGATAAATGCGCTGCGACAAGAGATGGGCAGGATATGTCGATTACCTGTTGCGCTACAATCGATTGCAGGCAGGCAGTCTCTAGTGCACCGAGCGAATGTGATTGGCTGCTTGCAATGAATAGCTGTGCCATGTGCAGTCGCGGAGGTTAGGTTACGCACACACACACGCACACATAGACACACATGCGCAAGCAGCGAGCCAATCACCTGTGCGCCGCTGCTATGCACTGGTTGATTAAGCAAACTTTGAGCTTATGCTTGTCGTCTGCTCGCACGATAAGATAATCACACACATGTGCTCGCGTCTGTGGCGCACAAGCCCAAATCCCCCGGCATATGCCCCTATAAACAACAATAAATAAATATATATACATATATGTATATATATACATTCATATGTTGGTGTTGTCCACAATCACAAGACCCCCATAAAATGCGTCAGCAGCCGCATTACGAACAGTGTGGGCCACTCGGCACAGAATATTACATGCGCTTACATTTATTTATTTATTATTTTAACTTTTAACTTTTCAATGGAGTCAAGTGCTGGGAGCTGCAAGTGTGTCGTGCTTAAATCTCTGCCACGATATAATTACGATAAGATAAAATTTAAACAACAACAAAAAACCAAATGTGGGTATATACCCATTCTTGAACTAATGATCTTTAAATTGCCGAAACAACTTTGAAAAAAAAATGAAGTTGAATACCCGTCTCTGTGTTACAAAGTGATTAAACTTGTTTCAATGCATAATTAAACCGTATATTAAAGCAGAATCAAAATAAAAAGAATATAATTTATGGCATATCCAAAATGTCTGTATTGCATGCAGGTTACTTGTCTGTGAACCCGTATTGGGTGTCACTTTGGAATTTTAAGCTGTTTATATATACATAAATACATCAATGCTGATCCATCATCCTCTCTCTCTTTATCTCTCTGCAGACTATGATCCTCAGGTGGTCGAGCAAAAAGAGCTGGCGCCGCCTGCGTCTTTGCCGCTGAGCTATGTGCTACGCTACATCTCAGACGATGCTCGCAAGGAGCCATCCACTTTCCTAATCAACAACACCAGCAGCAACAGCAACAGCAATGCCGCCAGCAATACCGGCAGCGGCGGCAATGCGGGCAATGCGGAGCTCAAGCGCAAGCTTGCGATCAAGCATCATAGCTACAGCATGTCTTCGTCGAATCGCAGCAATACGCCCACAGGTAAGCAGCGCATAAATTACTTAATTCCCTTAGAAATTAATTTAATTTAATTTAATCATTTTAGGCAGCGAAATGGACGATGATGAAATGGTTGTTTCTGAATCGGAGGACAGCAACGACTCTTGGACCACCGAGGAGTTTAGCTCTGAGTTCATCATGCGTTATGGCAGCAGGTGCGTTCTGCTTAGAAAATCCGATGTAATTAAATATAATTGAGATCAACTCTTGCAGGCATTCCGGCGGTGGCAGCAATGGCACGCCTGGCAATGAGAAGCCGTTTGCATGTCCCGTCCCTGGCTGCAAGAAGCGCTACAAGAACGTGAATGGAATTAAGTACCATTCGAAGAACGGCCACAAGAAGGACGGCAGGTTAGCAACCAAACACAAGTCAGCAACAAATAGCACACGAAACTCATTTGCCCATTCCCATACCAATTCCCACAGAGTGCGTAAGGGCTACAAGTGCCACTGCGGCAAGAGCTATAAAACGGCGCAAGGCCTGAAAAACCATGCGCTTCACACCCACAACACACAGCCGGAGAGTGTGTTGACCACGCAGCAGTTGGCCAACTTGGCGGTGTCCGCTGCGGCAGGCGATAATAATGGGGGCAGGTGCAAGGCCGACAACAACAATAGCAGCAACGGCAGCAGCCTGGCCGGCAGCAACAATGCCAACAACAATGTTGGCCTGCTGCAGCGCAGCAATTCGCCATCGCAATCACTCGGCTCGCTGAGCCCATCCAGCAGCAACATGTCGAGCAGCACTAGCACCAGTTGCCATGGTGCTGGCAGCTTGGGCAGCAATAGTTTGTCCAGCAATGCTGCTACTGCCAGCAATATGTTGCAGCAGCTAAGCAATGGCAACATTGTGACTGTGACAAATTTGCCCCAGCAGCAGCAGCAACAGCAACAACAACTTGCACTGCCACAGCAACAGCAGCAGCAACAGCAACAACAGCAAATGAACGTCAGCACTCAGTCGCCAAGCGTAACAGCAACACCAACAGCAACAGGTAACAGCAACAACAGTTTAATGCGCAGCACACTCGGTTTAGTATCCATTAAAGCCAACAACAACAACAGTAATGTTGCCGCTGTTGCTGGCGGCAACAACAACAACAACAACATTACAAAGTCCGTAAATTTAATAGCTGCCAATGCCACGGCCAACAAAATCCTCAAGTTGGCCACCAACGTGGCGAACGGCGTGGACATTGCACAGCAGCACAAGCTGGTTGACAGCAACAACAGCATGTCGAAGGCGAACGCCAGCAATGTTGCCAACGTGGCAACAGCTGTCGTTCCCAGCAACTGCACCACGCCCACTAAGATCACGCTGCCCAATTTAGTTAACCTGGGCATCCTGACGCCGGCCACATCGCCCACCAAGAACACGCAGACGCTGACTTTCACTACCACGGCCGCCAGCCAGCAGCAGCAACAACAGCAGCAGGCTCTGGTGGCAACACTCACCACCAACATGTTGCAGCAGAACCAGAAGCTGCCCAACATAACAAAGACCAACATATTGCTGCTGCAAGAGCCAGGCACAACTAACACCCATCTGATACAGTCGTCATCGCAGCATCACCAGCAGCAACAGCAGCAGCAGCAACAACAGCAGCAGCACCAACACGTGCTGCCCATCAGTCCCACCAGCAGCATTGGTAGCAGCAGCAGTAAGAGCAGCTCGCCCACACCGCCCCAACAACAGCAGCAGCAACAGCAGCACAAGAGCTCCACCGCTGCTGCCCTGAAGCAAAAGCATGTCATGACAGCAGTGACAGCAACCAGTGCTTCCAGCGTTGAGCCCATGGACACAGATGAGGCGCCAATGGTGGCCAGCGATGCATTAATGTTAACGGACAACAGTCTGTGTTCAGCGGCTGCAGCTGCTGTCGGCACAGTTGATGGCAAGGATATCATGCCGTCAACCATTGCGACGGCCGTCAATTCGGGTACCATCACAGTGGCAGCCATTGAAGTTGTTGGCGCCGGCGTTGTCAACACCGAAACGTAGCCTATACTCAAACAGCTACTAATGCGGCGCCACTGCTCGCTGGAAGCGACGCCGGCTCCACCAACTTGAACAGCAAGCGTCGCTCCTCGTATACGAACAAAAAAGAAAGAAAAAAGAGAAAAAAAAAACAAACAAAGAACAGCAAACATTCTAACAAAACACTGTAAAAGAACAACCTCGTTCGCACTGCTTAGTTAATGTACTCAATTTGTAGTTATTATAACTTTAAGGTACGCCCCACCCCCCCATGGTTGCTAGAGAGAGGGGGTGGGCGTCGACACTCACCAAAACCCATTGGAAAAACATTATGTAGACTGCTTTTTTAACATTTTTCGGCTTATATTGACCAGAGCGCATATATAAGTTGTGTCTTTAAAACATTTGTATTATGTATTATGAAAACGCGAATCGTACAGATTGTGCAATATGATTTTGTATACAACACTTTAGTTAGCGACTAACGGCTGATCTCCACTTAATTTAATTAGACATAGTGATATATAGACGAAGAGATTGCAAACATTGATGCAACCCATTGTAATAAACTGCAAAACGTTTGAATTTAATTTCCAATCTAACGAACACTTTTATTGTCAGAGCCAGACTCTATATGCAGCTGTATAGAGCATGCAAAAGAAAAGTATTATTTATGTTTTAAGAACTAGCAAAATGAATTTCATGTAGTATATACACACACATATATATATACATATATATTGATATATCCATCTGTACTATAAGCGTAAGCCTACAGACTCTCATTATGTATTTAAGTTAGCACACACACACACATTTCGAAAGATACTTTCCACCTTGGTGCAATATTTTATTTTGTATTTCTCATCTCTCGGACTTAACACAAATTATATTTCTGTTGTGATTGTTTAATTTTTTCTTTTTCTTATATTTGGTTTGCCTTTTGGTTTTTGTTTTATGATTTCGTTACTTCTTTTCCTTTCTCTCTACCTATTGCAGAAACCTCTTACTCCTGCTCACACAACAACAACAGCAACAGCAACAGTAGCAGCAGCAGCAGCAGCGACAGCAGCAATCAACTTGCCGCAGCCAAGTTCAGTCGGCCCACAGCAACAGCAGCAGCAGCAGCATCAACAGCGATGCCCGCAAGCAAACAGTCAGCGACCACGCCCATGCAAATCTCGTACACCTTCATTGAGCACAAGTACTCGCTGGGCTTCAAAGAGAAATTCTTCTCGAACCTGCGCGCCAGCCGCAATGGAGCCTTGTCGGCGGCCAATGGGGATCAGCTGGCAGCAACTGCCGCTGCCATTGGGGCCGAGTCGACGGGCGCAACGACAGTTGGTGGTGGCGGTGGCAGCAGCAATGCCAATATGCTCGGCGCTGTTGCTGTGGGCCAGATGTGCGCGCTGCAGAACGAGCATATACATCAAAATCTCTACAAGAAAACAATCAATTGAGTGTCAGATCGGCTCAGATCGGACCGCATAGAGAGCGTTGGCTGTGATGAAGTAGCACATAAGTAAGGCATTAAGGCGGAGCAAGAGGATTCATCAATAAGGCAGTAGAGGATTAGGCAGAGCAGACCGAATCTTTAAGCAGTTCCAACCAATTATTAAACAAACAAAAAACATCATTTTCTTCAGCATAATTGTTAAACCCAACCACTTCACATACTATAACCATCAAACACTAAAACAGAAATTTTATAAGATTGGCAGCAAGCAACAACAACAACAACACACACACACACACCAAGCAACAGCAAAAACAATATATATAAATATATGCATATATAAGATCTATCTCCCTATCTCTCTTAACACTGCATTAGGAAATTTTTCAAAAACAAACATTAAAAAATTAACCATAAAATTTAGTGAATAAATTTTTGAAGGTGTTTCTTCAACTAGTCATTATCGTAGTTAAATTAAATATTTTGATTCACATTCACATCTAGAAATGTCAAGCCAGCTATTACATCATAGTAATAGTTGGCCAAAAAAACATTTTTCATAACAAATTCATCAAATTGGCAAGAGAAAAATGAAAATTTTAAACTCGTGTTCTTCAAATTAGCAAAATTTTTCGTTAGGCGCGAAGTTAAATTTGCCAAAAAAATAAAAAACTTCGTGTAAAAAAAAATAAAAAAAATATTGTATCGAATATGCAGCAAATAAAATAGCTAGCTACAAATTAAAAAAAAAAACAAAACAAAACAAAAAAAAAAACAACAAAAAATGAAACTGAAAAAAATTTAAAAAAAAATAAGTAAAAAATAGATTTGAAGCTTCTAAGCTTCAAAACTGTTACCGTTTAAAGCCCACAATAACTCGTATGGTAGTTATAGTATTATATGATATAAATTAGATATATCGATCTATATATATTTGTAGTTATATGTGCGTGTATATTTATTTATATATTGTTCTCTATGTGTGTGTCTGTACGATCATCAAGTTGATCTAATGTCTGTCTTAATTACAATTTTCGATCGTCCTTAAATGTAATAACTTAACAATAATATTATATATACATACATATATATAGCTATATGTTCTATTTCTATGATGTGAGTCATATTCAAAGTATTTTATGCATGCATACAAAATTAACATTAATAATTAGAGTTTATTTAAAAGAAGACGAAGAAGAAAGTGTGGAAGCGACAAGTCGCCCGCAGCAATAAATTAAATATGAAAACTGTAATTGGGTTCCTTATGTACGAATAATGCATAAAATCGAAAGATAAAGAAACATGAATGAAACTAAACAAGAAACAGAACAAAATAATTGAAATTTTTAAAGTAATATACATATATACAAGCATAAACATAAATATACATAATGCATAATAATATATTATATATATATGTGTATAGGAATACATATTTAATAGATATATATAAAGTAAACCTAAAGCCGCCAACCGCCAAACGACAACAAATTTTGAAGCGCATTTGCGAGACGCCCAGCGTCTAAAATTAGACTACAACTAAATACTAAATAAATGTGCGTCCCCCTCCCTAACCCTATATAAATATATATATATACAGTATATCTATAAGACCACACGCTTATGCGGCCCATAACTGGCCGATATAGTTTAGCTATCGACTTTTATATAAACAACAAGATAAAAGAAAAGAAACAAAGCTAAAAACTGATCGAAGCTTGAGCATCCTTGCAGATCGTTTTCTAGAATTCAAGATCTTCAGAGGCACCCCTCTCCTTTCCCCGACCTTCCCAACTGTTCAATTGATCTGCAAGGGTAAATGGAGAAACTTTTGCGCTAAGGCTATATTAATCGAAAATAGGCAGAAGCAAAAGGAAAAAAAAACTTTGGAAAGCAACTCAAAACCCTCTAATGAAAACAATAAATTAAATATATATATATATACATATTTCTATATTTAAATGTATTTCATCTTATATAAGACTGCTGTTATGTTCGTAAATATATTTAATATATACTATAATTAACGAAAAATATAAACCATACAATTAAACATGGAAAAACCAACAAAAAAAAAAGTAAATGAATAGTTAATGTATTCATACTCTACCTATATATACATACGACTATGTACTATACTATATGCATATATGATATAATGTACTGTAATTAACTAAACTTCGTAATTATGTATATGTAGAGGATTAATTGAAGCGTATGTGTATGTAACCAACAAATCAATCTATATATTGAAACAAGGGCTAAAGTTGTAGAGACTTGAAATATGACGGGTTTTAATATCGAGTAACCTAATTACATCATCATAATCATTATCATTATCATCCACAAAACAAAAGAAAAAAAAAAACAAAAACAAAGTAGTAAAATATTCTCTTTTTGCTTTATGTGATCTATATATACATATACATTAAAACATACATAACTACATACATATGCATATATATAACTATATATATGTACAATAAAAAATGTCCTTGGAAAAAAATTAAATAACGTTTTATCTGTTTTGGGCATGCATTCAGGAATGGAAACTGGCGACTCTAATCCATCAGCAAACCATCTAGCAGACTCCTATGTTTATCCTCTCCATCTCCATAAAAATAATGCTTCTTGGAACTCTCAATAACAATATATTTGGTTAAATACTTGAGTATCTTTTAAATATGTTCTTCAGATTCAAACCGAATGTTTCTGAAGTTTGATATAATAAATAGACATATATATATGTTATTATATTGGAGGAATGTTTAGTTTAACGCCTGGGCTCAAGCATGCCTATGTAATGGCAAATTTTCTCTAGGAGCACTGGATCTCGGATCAGTTGCATCTTTGACTGCAGCTCGTAGAGGCTATGCAAATCCCGTTGCTCAAAGGCGCAATCGATGGACTCCTCGTACAAGCTGAATAGTAGGGAATTGTTTTAATACACATATCTCCAGAATATAGCAGCAGAGAGAACTTACCCAGCTCGCATATACCAGTACACCTTACGCTTGTCCGGGCAGCGTAGAATATATTTTTGCGCTTCTCGCACATTTTCCTGCTGCAGACAGACCTCGACGAAGGGCTCATAGCCAATGGGACTCTTCTTGCTCTTCGAGAACTTTTCCAGCTCCGTCCAGTTGTACTTCTCGGCCAGGGTAAGTATGCGCAACCACCAAAACCTGCGATCCGGCACCTTATAGTCACTTTTGATCTTCTCCGCCTCCTTCTGGTCGCCTATTTTTAGCAACTCGAGCATGGTGTCATGTATGGATAGTCCGTTGAATCCAATGGCACCATTATGCTTGGTCGACAGACTCTTCTGCAGCTTGAGCATGCGCGCTGTATCCGCACATAGCTCTGCCTCCACGGTGCATCTGCCCTGTGCGTAGCTATTGCCTATATTCGACAGATTCGATTCAAGACCCTCGCTATCGAGTGCATTATAGAAATGATACTCGGCAATGGACTTGTGATCGTCCTCGGTGTTATAAATGTCATAGAGTGCTGTGCGACTGGACTCCATCATAATCTTCTTGTACATATTTAGTGCCAGAGGATATTCTCTTATGATCATCTACAAATTACAAATATTTAGTTGTGAAAATTAAATATATGAAAATATGTAAATTTACATGGAAATTAGAGAGCATCATTTTCTTTTTGATTTCGAGCAGCACCGCTGTGACCAGCTCCGTATCGCCAGATTGTGTGGCACTCGCCACGGCCCGATCGAATTTGCCCATTTTAAGCAGCAGCGGCACATGCAGCGAGGCACGCGGCTCCAGCTCCAGCAGCTTAATTGCCAACTCATCGCGTCCGTTTTGATGTGCCTTCTCCGCTATATTGCAATAGGAAATGCCCTCAATTGAGGGATTCTTAAACTTCTCCGTAATCTTGCGAGCCACCTCATTATCATCTAGAAATAAGAGCATCTATTAGCAACAGTAAATAGAATAGGGCCACACCCGCTTACTCTGATCATTCATAACCTTATGGTAAGCCCAATGTTCCAAAATCCAAGATTCGGGTAATTTTAGATGCTTGGCCACTTGGATGGCCACGGCGTAATGTTTACGAAAGACTAGGCGACTCAAAATTACCTCCGGGTTGAGATGAGAGAATCTGCAAAATAGATTTATTAGTAGATATGGTAGGTATTCAAATGTATAAGTCTTTTACTGTTTATAGGTAAGCGGCATGGCGATTTTCTCATGGCGCAAAGTATTCAAAACTCTCAGTATCCTCAAGATGCGCATATACTCTTCTGGATTATGGGATGGTATAAAACCCTTGCCAAAGTAGGCTGTCTGCAATATACATATATGAAAGATATATAATGGAATATGTATATCAGCGAACCTACTCGCATTAGACTCTTCTGGGTTATGGGACAGAATTCATAGGCCGCCGCTTCAATGCACTCGTTGACAGCCTGTTCAATGTTTGAGCGGCACATGCTCAAGTATTCATCGGATTTGTAGGATTTCTCTTCGAATTTCTTTTGTGCCTCGAATAGATAGCTCGCCGGCTCCTGGCTGTTTACGGCAAAGATGTTCTGCACACATTTTGGCAGGCGCTGGATCATTTCATGTGAGGTTTGGCTAATAATGCGAACGCCATCCATTTCGGCGACCAGAAACATGACCGGATCGCTGGGAATTTCACTTCGGTCCGCATTGCGATTGACAATCAATAGATATGAGGGATAGGAAATGACGACAGCATCTGCATCGGTGTTATGGGTATTCATGATCCATTCAATCTGCAGTGGGATGTCCTTGCGGCCCGTGTCGAACTCGCAGTACTTCTGCCGCATATCGACGCTGCCCAGCCAGAGCAAGCCCGTGTTGGTGTACAGCGCCAAGTGCTGGTGGTTGTACGAAACGGAAATCTTGATGATGCGATCATGTGGCTTCTCAAACAGATTTGCGGTCACGGTGCCCACAGTTTGGCCATGCTGCAGCTTGATGACCTCGCGCTCGCGTCCTAGCAGACAGTAGCTATTGCGACCCTCGGTTACAATCTCCCAGCACGAGCAATTCGTATTGGAATCTGGCAAAACGATTGAGATTCATTTGGTAAGACTTCTAGTGGATAACTTATTGCATCGCTCACTTGGTATATCGGGTAGCTTTCGCTCCGTCTTGTTGCTGTTCTGCTTCAGAAAGATGCGACCTGAAGTTGTCATGACGGCCACGCCAGTTCCGGCTGCGGATTGAAAGACTTTCGCCTCCACAATCTTGATGACGCTCGCCTCGCCGCCAATGCTATACGACTCCTTCTCATTGCCAAACAAGTCGTAGACAAAGACTTTGGCATTCTCCAGCACGCAGATGAGCTCCTCTGTATCGGACCAGCCCATGGAAATAAGCTTGCCATGATTCCACTGCATTGAATTATATATAAATAAAATCCACTTGTTGCTTGCTTATATCAGCTGCTTACCAAAATATGCCCAGTCTCATTGCCGCTGGTATCGAAAATTCTTATCATCGGCCTCGACGTACCTTTGACGGGAACCAGCTTCGTCGCATCGCGTATTGCAGCCAGGGGACCTCCGTAGGGGGCTGCCACAACTTGCATGTACTCTAAATCGAAATCGATCGGCCAATCAGGCGTTGCAAGCTCCACTTTTCTGTGGGGGCGTGCGACCGCAAAGCAGAGATACATATTTTTCGTCAGCGAAAAGCAGAGTTTTTTAGCATTTGCCTTGACACTTACCTGTAGTAGTCCGGCCGGACCTTAAACCACTCGCCCGTATTGTTCATAATCGGCATGCTTAAGAGAATAGAAATTAAGTAAATATTTTAAAGAAAATATAAACAGCCGAATTGCATTTTTCCGCTGCAGTTGTTGCTCTGATTAGAGATTGCACATATGTGAGTAGCCCTAACTTGTCACGAGCGAATTAATCGGTTACCTATCGAATACCAGATTGACTACCAACATATCATATAAATAAAAATAACGTTGCTGTACAAAATAAATTAAAATGAATATTAAATATATATATATATATTTTTTGACTAATTTAATACACATATAATTTAATTTATACACATATTACAATTGCAGTTTTGGTTATTGTTACGATTCATTTAATTTATTTATATGCAATTTTTTAGCTGTTCGTGACAAAGTGTGTCGTGTGTGAGCCCCCAACACATACAACGCTGGCTCTTGCACATGTGAAAGGCCAATTTGGATAGCCAGTATTATTTGCCACAGCGCGACGCTGAAAACTACTTAAACCCTAATAACTTATTAACAAATGGCTGATGCGAAGCAAACAGTTGTTGTCGAGGGCGTCGATGCACTCACCTTGAATGGCAAAGCCGACGCGGACACGGTCGAAACGGCAACGGATGCTGGCGGCGCTGAGTCAGGCACAACAAACGCTGACGATGTGGTTGATCCGTGGAATGTGGCCAGCAGCAATGATGCAGGCGTCGATTACGACAAGCTAATAAGTATGCAACACGCTTTTGTGGCCCCACGAATGTGCACATCTTAACGATTATCTATATATTTGGCGCTTTTCTATTGACACGTTGCAGAGCGCTTTGGGTCGAGCAAAATCGATGAGGAACTTATCGCGCGATTTGAAAAAGTCACAGGAAAGCCAGCTCATCATTTGATTAGACGCGGCATATTCTTTTCACATCGCGATCTGCACTCAGTGCTGACGCTAATCGAGCAAGGCAAACCGTTCTATTTGTACACGGGCCGAGGACCCAGCTCGGGGTCCTTGCACGTGGGTCACCTGGTGCCGTTTATTATGACCAAATGGCTACAGGAAACGTTCAATGTACCGCTGATTATTCAGCTGACGGACGACGAGAAGACACTGTGGAAAGATTTGAAGGTCGAGGAGGCCATCAAATTGGCCCGTGAGAATGCAAAGGATATTGTTGCCATGGGCTTCGACTTGAATAAGACCTTCATATTCAATAACTTGGAATTTATGGGGTAAGTACATTTCTATACCACTGTAATTAACTTATAATCCAATCATTACCTTTCCAGCAAATGCCCTGCCTTCTACCAGAACATAATTCGCATTCAAAAGTGCGTCACCTTTAACCAGGTGAAAGGCATTTTCGGTTTCGGCGACTCGGATATTATTGGCAAGATAGGATTTCCCGCCGCGCAGGCAGCGCCCGCCCTATCGAGCACATTTCCCTTCATCTTTGGCAACAAGAAAGTTCACTGCCTGATACCCTGCGCCATCGATCAGGATCCCTATTTCCGCATGACACGAGATGTAGCGCCACGCCTGGGCTTCCCCAAATGTGCGCTCATCCACTCCAGCTTCTTTCCGGCGCTGCAGGGCGCCAAGACGAAAATGTCGGCCAGTGAACAGAACTCGGCCGTATTCCTGACTGATACTCCCAAGCAGATCAAGAACAAGATCAATAAATATGCATTTTCGGGTGGACGCGCCACAGTGGAGGAGCACCGTCAACTGGGCGGCATACCCGACATCGATGTGGCCTATCAGCTGCTCAAGTTCTTCCTGGAGGACGATCAGAAGCTCGAAGAGGTGCGCGTGGCCTACAGCAAGGGTGAAATGCTTACGGGCGAGATCAAGAAGCTGGCTATCGAGGTGAGCAGGAAGGGATTTCGCAGAGAAACAAACTAATTTCTTATTTCTTCCCCAGACTCTAACGCCCATTGTTGAGCAGCATCAGGCAGCGCGTAAGCTGGTGACGGACGAAGTGCTGGACAAATTCATGGAGATCAGACCACTGAAATTTGGAAGCTAGAGCCAGCACACATAGCAGGAACACTACGTACAAGAATGTATTTATTGATTTGTGGGTTTGCCACACAGCTGTAAGCTCGTTGCACACACGACCCGCACGTTGCGCTCGCTATTTATTTACTAAGCAAAATTTTGTGTTATTATTTTTATAAGCACACAGAAGCAGAAGCAAACAAACCAATAAACGGCTACAAACTGACCCACTTCGGCTAGTTGTAAAATGGCTGTAAAAGTTCGGATTCCCAAAACGGGAATAGTGCCTGAGCCGTCGCGTCGACTCCAAATGCAACAGCTTATATACTCATATATATATATAAATTACATATATATAGGGACTATATAGAGCTGCTATTCTGGCGCAAGCATCTGGTAAAGCAGCTAAAAAAATATATTTCAGACTCGTCGCTGCGCAAAAATGTAATAATTTCCGTGTAATCCGAGAGCTATTGGACGCCTTCAATTTCTGTTTCGCTCATAGTAATACAATGTTAATAAAGCGAAAAATGATTTTAGCCGCAGGTCGGGCAGTAGTTGGGCCCGCGATGTCTATGGCCCAACTATACCTGAAGTAATATCATGTATATATATTTATATGTTTATCAAACTCAATACTATTGATGGGCATGTATTTGACGGTACATATGCCCAGGTATATATGTATATGGGTTTCTTTTTATTTTTTTTTTTTAATTAACCCAAAACACTTGTGTTTACACGCGTTGAAAATATATATATTTATATGTGTATATATAGAGCTAAAGGCAGGCTATATACCGAGCTCGGTCGGCGCGCTTGTGTATATCATGTACGAAGAATGCTGCTGCAAAGAAAAGTGAACTCAAACTCGAGTCGAGACGGTGACGGTGACGGCGACAGCGATCCATAAAGCCAGTTGCCCATACGCCAAACGCGACTTCAGCGTTGCACACGCGCATCATCTCGACTCTCGCTGACAATAGAAGGAAATTAAGCCGCACTCACCTTTGTTATTATCGGGGTTGCTGCCGCACTCGTTGTTGTTGCTGCTGCTGGTGTGGCAGGTACACAAAAGGAAAAGCCGACACACGTAGCCGATCACGATCCTTGGTGTTGACACACGTACCGAGAGGCACTCCATCAACTGGCTGACGCCGGGGGCCGCAGCTCCAATGATGAATGGCTAGGAAAAGCAGTTTTCATTGAATTCGCTGCAGCGACTTCTAGGCGACAAAAACAAAATCGAAAGTGGGGATCATTGGCCAGCGACAGGTCGTCGCCAGCGGACGTCAAGCGGCTTAAGCGATGAGCGATCAACTGTTGAGCGCTGCCACGGAGGACGATCCACCCGCACTGATACCGACGCCCGTCTCGCTGCCCAGCGCCTACGTTGATGCGGACGCGTCTGCCGAGCAGCCGGTGCTCTTGGAGCTGGGCGCTGCACAGCCGCCGGCCGCGAGCCTCAACTATACGCTGTCCCCGGATGGCGCTCCCATGCTCACCTATACAGCGCCCAGCCACGCCCACATCAGCTATTCGCCCACATTGATGTCCAGCTACGAGAAGCAGCACAATCTCAGCCTGATTGGGTCGGGGATCGGCGGCAGCTCCGCCTACAGCATCAGCATACCACAGACCGTGTCCATGTGGCACGATGGCTGTGCGCCGCTGGAGCCCAAACGCAGCGAGCTGGTCGCCGTGCCACCGCCCACATACATGACGTACAGCGGGGGCGGCAGTGGTGGGGCTGGCGTCGGTGCAGTGGAGGTGGAGATTGCCAAGGAGCAGAACCCGGCGTGGCGCGAGAAGGCGCTGCAAATGGAGAAGGACTACAGACGCACGGCCTGCGATCGGGAGCGCACGCGCATGCGGGACATGAATAAGGCCTTCGATCTGCTGCGGTCCAAGCTGCCCATCTCGAAGCCCAACGGCAAGAAGTACTCCAAAATCGAGAGCTTGCGGTGAGTGGATCCATTTGTGGCTCATTCCACATGGCGCTGATTCGATAGCCTCCCTTTACAGCATCGCCATCAACTACATCAACCATCTGCAGGCCATGCTGCGCGAGAATCACGTGCTGCCCGAGACGGAGTTGGTCTCGTTCAAGTGCAGTACCCGCTCCCTGCACTACGACGCCCAGGGCCAGCATCTCGGCCACTCCGCTGGCTACGACTACGAGAACAGCGCCTCGGCGGCCGCCTCGTCCCAGAACGGCTGCACCTGGAGCGGCGGCAGCAGCAGCTCGCCCAGCTATGAGACCAACTCCAAGGACCATTGGAACACGTAGTCATCCTGGGTCAGCACGTCGACAGTGCCATTGCCAAAGAATGTTTCGGAATACGGAGAGTTTTCATCACACAGCGACTCCTTGATTTGTAGATATCGTATAATACCAGTGTAGATTCGACCTGATTTTCTGTTTTAAAAAATATAATTTAATTAACGAGAATAAACCGAAATGGAAATGGAATTCTTATGTTGTCCCAATTCTAGCTTTATTTTATATTTAAAATAAATTAAAATGAAATTGAAAAAAAAAAAAAACAATGATGTCTTAATAATAAAGACAGATCTGCAAATTCTTAATTTAAAGATTTTTTTTAATATAATTTTAAAATTTATTAAATTGTATATAAAATATTAGGGATATTGTATTATGGTAACGACGGTCTGACTTCAATATAGTCAGGCCATCATATCATTATTGAATACAAATTTGATGACTCGCCAAAAGCTTTTGCAGCTTGAATGGGCTGTGCTACCACACCCACCATATATTGCAGACTTGGCACCTTCAGACTATTACTTGTACCGGTCTCTGCAAAATTTGTTGGATGGAAAGACCTTTACCTCAAATTAGGACGTCAAAAACGAGTTAGAATAGTTTTTTTGTGAGTGTGGAATTTTATCTTTTGCCAAAAAAATAGTATTGTAAAAGTATTGGATGAAAATGGAGACTATATAATATTTTTAAATGTTTAGCATATTAAAAAAAAATCGTGTCTAAATTGCTTTAAAAAACACTTAAAATTAGGAATTTTCAGATTTCTCCTACTTCAGTAATCAGTAATCCCTACTTCATATAGTCAGACCATCATATGTCCGTCGTCATAATATAATATCCTTAACCTTTTACCTTCAACTAGAATAGATAAAGGATTTGGATGTGTTAAGATAATATTATTAAAATTTAATCCCTACTTCCTAATAGACTCAGACCCTCATCTGATCATTATGTCAGTCGATAAGCAATAGTAATTCACGCTAATTGGAAGAGATTGATTTTTTTTAACGTTGAAACGAGATATAGTTAGGGAAACCTAAAAAAAAATGTTTTTAGGCTCATTAAATCATTTGCCAACGTTGGCTTTTGTTGAATTAAGTCCAAAATTTAAATTAGGTTCGTTCTAAACTTGAATTAATTTGATTCGACTGAGCAAACATAATTTCTATGACTTACAAAAAATGATGCCCTTCCAAATCGAGAATAATTCGATTCATGATCCTCGTTCAGCAATTCAAACTTCAAAACCTACTGAACTCAAACCGAATCCGTCCCTTCCCCCTTATCAAAATGAAATAACTTAACAGTTAAATAAATTAACTAAGATACTTCTACATCATTTGACTTTTTAGGTTATATTTATTGTAACTTTACGCTTTAAACATTTTACAGTTGATAATTTACATAAGTTTGATTGAAGAAATGACTGTTTCGATAATATGTTAACCTAAAAAGTACAACACAACAGAAAAAATATATAACAAGTAATTATAGTTGATAATGGAATTACTGAACTGCGTTTAAAAGTAATAAGTTTTAATACTTATTGTATTATGTATAGCTCATGGGTGGCATACACAAAGCCAACTACACACACTGTTCACACACGCATACACACAATTTGTCCGCTAGAGAATTGGATTAAGAACAGTATAGGATTTTTTTTTAGTTTTTGAGTTGACTTTTTCGCAACACAAATGGGGCGAAATAACAAAGGATGTGGAAGGGATTTGAACACTGTTGAGCACATGCAGAACTAGCGCTTAGTTGTCCTTCTTCATTCTTGTCGAGGTCATGCGGTAGATGATTGAGTCCCTGCCGGGATCCATGGAGCCGATGGCGTAGCAGATGGCCAAGAGAGACAGACCGAAGACGACCATGAACCACAGGATGATGTTGAAGATGACGGGGTAGTCTTCGTTGTAGTAGACGGCGAAGTTGTACTTGTTGGTGTCATCGGCTGCAACAGCCTCGCGCCTGTAACGACCATTGGGTTCCTTGTCCGTGGATAGAACGAAGAGCACCGAGTCGCTGGACTTTTGTGCGGCAGCCAGAAGACGGCTAATGGCAGCAGAGACCAGCTTGTTGGCTTCTTCCACAGCAACGGATTTATCTCCATGCGCCTTGCCAATGCCATCGACAGACAGGCGAATGATCAAGACGTTCGACGGCTTCAGCATCTCGGCTAGATTTTCGGAGGCGGCATTGATGTAACCGATTTCCTGCAGGAACTGCTTATCAGCATTGTGCAACGTGGGATTCAGGTGCTTAGTGGGCTTGGCAGCGGGCGCCTCAAAGTCACCGAAGCAAGCCTTGAAAGCTTGAACCTTAGGGAGGAAAAATCAGATATATTAAATCCGATTTGGGTCGGAGCTACAGCAACTTACGCCCTCGTCGTATTGCTCAAAATTGATATCGCAGACAGGTTCGTTGGCTGCCTCCAGTTCGGCGGCCAGGGCATTGAGCGAGTGTCCAGTGTTGGATCCCACCAGCTCATAGGACTTTGCCTTGCCCGTCGTGGTCACATGGCTGATGCCCTCCACATGCACGGCAATCACGCCCTTGGCCAGATTGAAGGGATCGTCGATAGTTAGGCCACTCCAGTCAGAGTCGCCAACGACGGCATTGCCCATGGCAGCATACAAGACATCGCCCACATCACGACTGTCCAGTGGATCGGTGCCCTTGAAGCTGATCGACTTGGGGCTGTTCAGAACGGTGAACTCGTTAGCGGCATGAACTGCAGAAAATTGGAATATGTTAGTTTATATCTAAATATAATACACTTAATGTAGAGGAAAGGAGTGGAAAACTTGCGATTCTGCGCAAGCAGCAGTCGGTGGGGCTCTTGGTGCCACCTCCACCCCGATTAGAAGAATCGATGAGAGTTTGGATTACAGCATTTACACAATTTCCAGCACATCAAACAATGGGTGAGCACTTTACAAGCAATATTTAAATAGATTTACTTACTTGCTGCTATACAAAGTGAAAAAATGAGTACGTTTTGCAACATTTTCATTTTTCTGCCAGCCTTTTAATCATATGACGAACAACTGCACAGAGAAAAACCTACTACGCTCTGACTGTCATGTGATGGATGGTCGTAGGGGTGCTATCGAAAGTCGCCCATCTCTAATGCGCAGAGTTGTCGCGGATTCTCACAGTAAATGTCAAATGTTGTGACGTCACAAGCTAATCACAAGACCTGATACACCAAAAGTATTTAAATACTCAAATATAAAATAGTTTAAGTATTTAAATACTCACTGTCTATATGAAATCTATATTTCTATATTAAATCTGTATATTATATTGAAAGAGTATTTATTCGTGCGGTATTTAAAAATACTTGTCGCAGTATTTTCGGTATTTCGGTATTTAATAGCGACGGTCACAAGTTTTTGTTGTGTTTTTGCGTTTGTTTTTGCAAAATCAACAAAAAAAGTGTGTAAAAAACGCACATTTTTGTTTATTTTCCAAGATGTTATGGTCCTTGGAGCAGGTGGAGGGCATGCTGAGTGTCCTCAAGACCTCAACGGACAAAACTGTCGTCTACAAATGCCTAGTGAAGCTGCGCACCGATGTCGTCAAAGACAAGGAAGGAATCGTGCTCTTTCGCACTGCAGGGGGTGTTCCGGTAATGGTTCGCCTGATTAGCAAATTGAATGAAAAGATAATGGAAGTTGTGCTGAGCATCTTGGGCAACTGCTGCACAGACGAGCAGGCCTGCATAGAGGTGAGTAGGCCAACGTGAATAATGTGAGCAATAATAATTAATTCAATAATCCCCCTTAGGCTGTGGAGTGCAAGGTCATTGGCCCATTGATAACCATACTGAAGACGATTCCCAATTCGTTGATCCAGTGCCGCGCCTGCCGCATGCTCGGCAACCTGGCCAAGAGCAAGAAGGCCGCCTCCTTCCTGAGCGCCCACTATGGCGCCATTGCGCCCGCCATCTGCCATATCATCGAGTCCACGAGCGCCGTGCAGACGCGGATCATGGCCTTTCGGGTCTGCCGCTTTCTGCTGGGCAGCAGCCAGTTCTACAAGCACTTCCTGGCCTCCAATGGCTTCCTGCAGCTGATGCACATATTCGTGGCCGTGATGAAGAACAACGAGGCGCCCAAGGCCTCGGAGCAGGATGCCGCCGAGGTTTCAGCCCTGGTCGGCCTCAAGCGCAATCAGCACCGGGAGAAGTACTTCGAGGAGGTGGCACGCAATCTGGAGGGCGTCCGTAGCGACATCTTCGACTACCAGATGCTGAAGAACTCGACGCGCAACTGCGAGTACGTGCTGCCCAAGGAGAGCGACGCCATCGAGTTGGCCTACGAGATCTTGAAGTGCCTCATGCTGCTATCCGCTCAGCAAATCGGCATGAGAGCGTGGGAGGTGACTACTGAGAAGTCAAAGATTAGCATGTTTCCTATTATATTAATCTCTCCTATTCCAGCTGCTATCACGGAACACCTCTCTGGCGCCCATTGTCTACTTCGTCAAGGAGGACAGCGAGCAACGCGCCTCGGCTCTCAAGATACTTTCCAACTTCTGCAAGGATCCCTGCGCCTTTTACATGCTCAGCACCGCCGACTCCATCGTGGCGGCCTGCGAGCTGCTCATGACGGCCAACATGGCGAAGCCGCTGTCGGAGAGCGAGTGCCGCCATTGTGTGAACATCATATCCACGCTGTCGGCGGATGCCTGCAGCCGCTCCAAAATCCGACGCTGTGGAGCCCTACGCAAGCTGGTGGCCATGATACGGGAGTCGCATTCACAGAGCGAGCGCTCATCGGTACGTTGTATTCCATATGTGCCATCTATAGTCGGACTTATATAAGATATATTCTTTATTCCCCTAGCTTTTTTACATTCTGAACAACTTTCAATACGACAACCTGAGCATGGAAATGCTGCTGTACGAGGGTCTGGTGCCGATGCTGGTGCGCGAGCTAAACGATTATCTGACCAGCGACGAGGAGCACCATAGGCGACGCCGCGAGGAGCGCATGCAGGGTGGCAAGAAGCGAAAGCTAACCGATTCCACAACGCCAGAGACCCTGAGCAAGGTATACAGAAATTGAAATATATAATCTGTTATCAATCAGCTAATCAGTTCTTCCACCTCTGTCTTAGTTCTCGAAAACCCAGGAGCCACTCAGCTCGGACTTTGACTCGCCCAGCAGCTCGCCGCGCTCGTATCGCACCACCAGTCCGTGCAGCTCGCGCAGCATGTCGCCCGTCTGCTCGAATCTCTTTGCCAACGACGACGACGAGAACTATTCGCCCGCCTGCAGCGACGACGACGACGACGAGGATGATGCCAGGGCAGGCTGCGCCAGCGCGGATACACGCGAATCTCGCATATCCACGAGTCGTGCACAGCCCGCCAATGTGATGGACATACTGAAGCTGATTGACGAGGGCAGCGAAACCATCGATGACACCCTGTCCGATAAGGAGGACATGGAGGAGCTCAGCTCCGACGTGCCGCCCAAGCTGGCACAGCTGCGCAGTCAAGCGGGCGACACCATAGACATCATTGAGAACCTGATTTACCGGATTACGCTGATGATTAACAAGCGGCCGGAGCTGGGCAAGCCCGAAACACTGGACACTCTGATACGAGCCATCAATCTCTTTGGAGCCAACAACAACTTTGCCAATGCATTGACCAATATATTGCTGTAGGTTGGATACTTTAGATAGGCTGGAATGACTTACTAATCCTCTTACTCTCCATGTAGTGAAAGCCAGTTCTTCGCCCAGATCATCAAGCATGGCGTGGTGCATCAGCTTTACCAACTGACTAAGGTGGAGGAGGTAACTCCAATCCTCACTCTAAGCTCTACTTTATTGATCTTCCAATTTGAATTGCCTTGCAGATGCGTAAGGATGGCTTTGCCTTCCTGGAGACACTCACCAATGTGGGCGAGTCCAACTATGGCAAGGAGGAGCTGGTGCGGCTGCTGCGCTGCGAGACGGACCTGATGGGGCAGCAGCGGGCGGCCATATCCGTGGCGTACATCATCAAGAGCCGTCGGCTGCTCTACCAGTTCTTGTATGATGGAAATGCCCTGACGCTGCTCTTCGACCTGCTGCTGCGCAAGAAGAGCGACAATTTCTATGCGGACGAGGCGGCGGATGCTGTGACAGCCATGTCCCGTTTCACGCTGGGCATCGCGCTGCCCGACGCCGAGCAGCCGGACAGCAGTGCCGGCGTCTGTTCCAGCCAGCTGAATGCGACAGATATGCCACTGCATGAGCATTGCGACATGCGTTTCTTGCTGCCCAACGAGGAGGTCGACGGCGCTGGCAAGGATGCGGCTGGCCGGGAGACGCTCAGCATTGGCTTCAATAAGCAGCTGCTCTGTGATACCAGCGAGGTGTTCAACAAGATGCTAAACAGCGACTTCCGCGAGGGCCACGACGGCGAGATCCAGCTGCGCGACTACACGGCCAGCGGACTGCGCTACTTCCTCCACTTGATTGGCTGCCACGCCAGGCACCTGGCCATGCCCGACTATGGCGCCCTGCTGCAGGCCTTCGAGATGTCGCGCGTGTACATCATACCGGAGCTGGAGACGCTGCTGCATGAGCGCCTAATACACTTGCTCGACGCCCACAATTGCCTGCGCCTGCTCGAGTGGGCCCTGAAGAACTACCATGCGGAGTTGACAGAGACAGCGATTAGCTATTATTTGTGCGCCGCACTGCCCGCGCCGGATAAGCTGCAGCTGTTCCGCGCTGCCGAGGACTCGGTGTATGCCAGCGAGTGGTTCCAGCTGCTCAACGATGCGGTCTACGAGCGATGCCGCAGCACAGGCTAAAGCTGAGCTACTTAAGTTTTTTTGCCCAACCTGCCAACCATTAATGTGATTGTGTTTGTGTGTGTTTGAGTGTGTGTGTGTGTGTTTGAGTGTGTGTGTGTGTTTGAGTGTGTGTGTGTGTTTGAGTGTGTGTGTGTTGAGTGTGTCTACATATATGTTTGTATGCATGTGTTTATATGTATGTATTTGTATGTGTGTGTTGCCTGTTTCTATGTGTGAGCTCGTATCTGTGTGCGTTCGTATCTGTGTGCGTTCGTATCTGTGTGCGTTCGTATCTGTGTGAGTTTGTGCCAAATCGAAATGCTTTGTATTTAAAGACCCAACCAAGTTTATAGGAATGCGCTACAATAATAATAATAAAAAAAATAATAAAATATCTAAAAACTAACTGCGCTGCGTGGACTCGAAGCTGGGCATGGCGCAGAATCGGAGCACCAGCCAATCCGTCAGTGGAGTCGGCGTCAGCTTGAAGAGCCAACGATAGACTTTGTAGCGCCAGGGTTCGTGTATGTAGAGCGTGTGGGGCTGCACGTTGGTCAGCGCATCGCGGAACTTCTCGAGCAATGCCGCGTCCTGCAGCTGATTGGGTTTCTTGAAGCCACTGAGCATGCTCAGATATCCATGGAAGGCCTTGAAGTAGCTGCCATAGTGGGCCAGCTGCTCCGCGCTGAACGCCTCCAGCTGCTGCTGGGCCTGCTGCTGCTGGCGTGCGGCTATGTTGCTCTCCAGCACAAAGGAGCCGGGCACAAGGTTGACCACGTGCACGCCATGCGGCTGCAGCTCGATGCGCAGCGCATCGTTCCAGACGCGCAGCGCGGCCTTCGTGGCGGCATAGGGCGCCAGGGCGGGCAGCGCCTGGAAGCCGCAGTGGCTGGTCACGTTGATGATGCGCGCGCGCTGCTGTCGCAGCAGCGGCAACAGCTGCCGGGTCAGCCGCATGGTGCCCAGCAGATTGCAATTGATCTGGTGCTCGATCTGCGCCGGCAGCTGCCACTCGAACTCCCCGAAGCACATGACGCCCGCATTGTTGACCAGCGCCATCAGCTGGCAGTCCGTGCTGGCCAAGAGCTGCTCCAGCTTCGCGTGCAGCTGCGCTATGGACTCCGGCTGCAGCAGATCCAGCTGCCAGGCGTACATGCGTCGCTCAGGCTCCCCGCTCATCTCCTGCAGCAGCTGGGCGCCCTGCGACTCCAGGTTGTGGCAGCACGAGACGACGGTCATCTGCAGCGCCCTATAGCAGTAGACAGCCAGGGAGTGCCTGCCACAAAAAAATATATACAATATATAGAATGAATTTATATAGCTTGAACCACGTCAGCTTACCCCAAGCCCGAGTCGCAGCCCGTCACCAGCACCACTTGACGCGGGCCAACGCTCAGCTGGCGGCGACCCAAGCCCAGGCAGCGTTTCAGGGCGTGCAGCAGTTGATTGCGGCTGCCCATATCGGCGGTTCCAGATTAACTGAACAAAAAAACTTCCAGAAAGAAGAATAAAAGAAACGAATCAAATGTAAACATGCAAAGCGAACCCGAAATTTTAATTCATCTCATACATATATGCACTTATATGTATGCGTCAGCATTATCTGTAGCGCAGTTATATATATATATGTATATATATATATTTCACTTATACATAGATCCATTTGCTTGTGAGTCGCACCTTTAGAGTCTTACCTGCGCGTTAGACTGTTGCCAAAAAAGAATAAAAAAAATCACCTAGTCGTAGCGCCTCAGCTGGTTTGCACATACATATACATATATCTTCTTTATATATACATTATTATTATTACATTTTTTATGGGACCTTTTTATATTTTATGAAGCTCATATTAATGAACCCAATAGGTACTTATGTATCTTCTAAATTGGCTGAAATTTAGAGATTTGGTGTCTATATGAAGGTATATATATATTCATTTCTCAGATATTTTAGTGAAACAGATGACTTTTCATTATCTTTCCACTGATAGAGACAATATATCCAGTTACCCTAGGCTAAATGACTTGAGTCCCCACCCACAAGCTTATATCTGGCAGATTCAAAGCTGAGCAAAAAACTTCCCGGAGTTCTTTAGCATATAAGTTATAGAGGGACAAATCTTAAGTATACCAAAAAAAATAACTACTTTAATTTTTCCTCTTATTTTTTTGATTCAAAATCCATAAATACTGACTAATAGTATGTTTCTTTTGTTTCTTTTAAGATCTTTATATACTTAAAAATCTTACTTACCTTGATTAAATCTCATTATATATCTTACAAGTAAAAAGAAAAGTATTTATTTTATTTTTCCTCTTACTTTTAAGATCCATAATCCCATAATCCCTTTTCCTCTTTTACTTTTACGCTCCCTGTTTTTTTTCAAGAAATTTATATATTTTAAACACTTTACTTTAAGATCCATAATACTTGATCCATAAGTACTTTACTTTTCTTCTTTTAGGATCCATTTTTGTTCTTTTTCTATTTTACTTTTTAGATCTTTTTATATACTTGAAGTACTTTTGACTTCTCTTCTTTTACTCTCAAGGGCCAGCCTAATTTACCTGACGTATTTGAGCGCCCGCTGAGCCAGCGGTTTTTTTGTAATCTTATGCGATGTCAATTGTTTCAGACACATCCGTTCCGACGCCGTCTGTCAGGTAGCAGCCGTGGCCTGATCTTGAAATCTGCACTCTCTCCCATTCTCTCTGCCTCCATTTCGCTCTCTTAGATAAAGACAATTTGAGTTTTAAGGTGTTTCTGTTTTATATTTTATTTCTCTTACACAATTTTGGTTGTATTGCCCCATTTGGAAAGTGCATTTCGTTTCTGTTTACAATTTTGTGATTTTTTTCTTGATTATTGAAGGGAGTTTTTTCTCTCAGGGGAATTTACTCGTAAGGCTTTATCAAATATTCTTGCCTGATTTGCATTTGCTCGTGTTTATCATCAAATATATATATATATATAATTTGTTGTATTGCGTAATACACATACATTACATATTAAATAATTGCTTTGCGTTTGTTTTGTCATTTCTTATAAATTGTATTTGAAAATAGAGCGCATTTTGCGTTTAGTAAAAATATATTTGGGTTTTTTTATATTTTGCTTTTGATTTTTCTTGTCTACTGTGCCTTAAGTCTTAAGTGGTATATAGTATATATATGTATATATATAGTAATTCAAATTCTCATTTTTCTCTCTTTTGCAAACTATATTTATATCATTTGTTTCATATTCCCTATTTACTTTTATCAAGGCAACGTATTTAGTGTTTTGTATTTTAAAAGTTTATTTTTTTTATTTAAATTATTAATTTTTAAATGTACAATTTTAAAACCGGCTTAGTTCGTTTCATTAGACGCTCTGTTAATGCTTTCTTTACATGATTTATGTTTAGTTAATTTATTTATTTATCTTTTTTGTTTTGTTTAACTTGTTAATAATAAATATCACAACGCATCCTTCATATACAACAAACATTCTCTGCCAAGCTCATCTTCGATCCGATCCTTACTTAAATCATTTTTACATTTCGGTCAAATGTTTCAGGCATTCTTTATATTTATATATATGTATATTTTTTGAAAACACACGCAAATCAAAATGGTTGAAAAAATTGCACAAAATACAAGTAAAAATAGTACATATATATGTTTATATATATTCTATATGGTATATAAGTAGTTATAGATAATTGATAGCAAATCATAAATTAAACATAATAAAAATAATAATACAAAAGCAGTTATACATTTAACGGGAAAAAACAATGTAAAATATTAAATAAGTTGGCCAAGCCACACACACATCCCCCCTCCCCCGCAGTGGGTGGCGGGGGGGGGGGGGGCGTGGCAGCCGTGCCACATTAATCATAAACATCGTTACAAAACAAGAGAAAACATTGTGTAAAAATCTTAAATAATTAGCGCTCGCTCAATGGACACGTTAATCTGTAACTGTTGCCACATGTGGCATGTGGCATGCTGCATTACGACTAACGGCTAAAGGTTGCTTGACTTTCTTTTCGTGGCATTCAGCGGTTACGCATTCAACTAAATGTAATGTTTGACTCTAGTTCAGTTAAACTACATATGCACATAGATTGTTGCCACATGTGGCATGTGGCGTGTGGCGTGTGGCATGTTGCATGCCGCACACACGCATTAAACTAAATGTAATGTTTGACTTTCGTTAGCGACGCGCGCCACCGCCACGCACCCTACACTGGTTATAAGCTAACCAGCTTGGACGGCTCACTCGTGGGCGTCGGCAGCTCCAGCGGATGCTTGTTCTGGGAGGAGCAGGTGGGCATCAGGGGGCCCGAGACGGGCGTCAGTCCGGTGCCGCCGTCCATCAGCGAATCGAAGTTGAAGGTGCCCGTCGAGGGCGTCTGTATGGGCACGCCCTGTATCTGCGTGGGCGGCGCCTTGCCGTCGATGGCGGCGGCCGCGGCCGTGGCGGCAGCAAGGCCGAACGGACGCTGGGCGTGCACGTTGAGCGTGTTGGGACGCGGCTTGGGCAGCTTGTTGAGCGCATGGGCATTCAGCGTGGGACTGCTCATGGCGCCGCCAAAGTGCGCAAAGCTGCTCGGCGCCGTGCTCGCGATGGGCGTGTTCAACGAGGCGCCGCCAGCCGGGCCCGTGGGCGTCTGCAGAGATGCATTGAATGTGGCAATGTTGGGCAGCGCGAAGCAGCGCTTGGCCGGCGTCGGTCCGTCCTGGTCCAGCGACGAGCCCGAGTCGATGGCGCCGTCCAGCGGCTCGTTCTTGATGTGCCGCAGCAGCTGCTCGTCCGTCAGCACCGGCTTGAGATCCAGCGGCGAGTTGCTGCGTCCGGTCGAGTTGAGCGTGGCATCGAAGCCGGTGATGGTGCCGTTGCTGCTGTCGTTGCTGTTGCTGTTGTTGTTGCTGTTGTTGCTGTTGTGCAGGCTGACGTTGCTGACGTTGCTAACGTTGCTGGCGCTGCAGTTGGCCACGTTCAGCAGCGTCGTCGGCCCGATCAGGCCGTTGCACGTGGCCACGCTGAGCAGATCATCGCGCACCTTCTGGCACGTGGAGCTGTGCGCCTGCAGCACGTATTCCAATTGATTTTTGGTCGCATTCAAGTTCTCAATCTCCTTCTTCAGCTCCTCGCCCTTCTTCACCAGCGCGTCGACCTCGTCGGTCAGCTCGTTGGTCTGGTCGACGCGTCGCTTGCGACAACGCGCCGCCGCCAGCTTGTTCCGCTCGCGCCGTATGCGACGCTTCTCCTCCTCCTCCGGCGACATGTTGGCCGCCTTGTTGGGGCGACGTCCGCCACCGCGGCGCGCCGGCGTGGCACTGTTTGAGGTAGTTGAATTGGTCGCGCCGCGTCCGCCATTGTTGACGGCCGCCAGGGCGGCCGTGAAGTTATTGGCGCCCCCATTGGAGCCGTTGCCCATCATATGGCCGCCATTCTGATACGAGGTGCTGTCCGTCGCGGCACTAGCTGCAATTGGAGGAGAAGAGGATTAGTCAAGCTGCCTAGTTGCTCCTGCTGCATCTCGCACTACTCACAAGTATCTGTTGTGCTTTGGTCGTCGTTCAGCTGGCCCTCGTTCCATGTGCCATTGGAGTCCTCCGAGTCACTGCCGGGCACACTGCTGCAATTGAGGCCAAGCAAATCGAATTGCGGATTCGCATTGATCGGATTCGCGTTGATGCCCGGCAGTGTGACGACGCCGGCCGTGGTGGACGTGATCGTGTTGTTGTTCGTTACGTTGCCCAGGGATGTGAGCGGCGGCGGCTTGAAGCCCGCCTGGAAGGGCACATTCTGTGTATCCGAGGTCAGCTCAAAGATGGTCTCCTCAATGGTGCGCAGCGTAGTCGGCGTCAGCGTTGGCGTTGTCAGCGTCGGTGCACTCTGCATGCCATCAAATGTGACGAGCTGCAAGACAATAAGGGTATTCCATTTAATAAGCAAAAATATTATTGTGGATAAGCGATAAAGATGGGCAAATAAATAAATAAATAAGAATTAGTAAAAAAAAGATTCTCAAATGTTCCATGAAATGTAGAAAAAGAAGTCTGAAAACATCCCAAAAGCAAGCATCGATAAATATCGATAGCATGGCTATCGATACACATTTACCAAGAACAATAATCGATAATTATCGATAGCGTGACTATCGATACATATCTATAAACTCTCATTTCAACTAAAAATCCATTTATAGATTTCCATATTGCCAAGCTAAATATTAAGGAAATATTAGCTAAATACAAAGATATCGATAAATTAACAATCGATTATGTAGTCAAAAGTACAGTGTGACCATACAACCGGTTAAGGTCATACTCCTATTGCATTTCAGCTCAGTTATGCAAGAGTTCTATTAGTCTCCGGCACACCTATTCGGCAGTTCGATAATTTATCGCTTGTTATCGATCTATCGTACCTGCTGCATAAAAAGCTCACTAGCCAAAAAGTTTGCAATTTCGCTGGCACTATCCAATGTTAATTTATCGCCATTTGCTGTTGCTGCTGGCAGTTGTTGTTGCTGCTGCTGCGGCTGTTGCTGTTGTTGTTGCTGATTATAATTAATATGCGCACAATTGTTGTTGTATTGCTGTTGCTGCTGCTGCTGTTGTTGCTGCTGCTGCTGCTGGCTTAAAAAGCTTTGCATTTGGCACATGGCTGCCATTGCGGCTGTCGCAGTGTTCGCGTTGGCGGCGTTGGCGTGGCTATTGCCGTTAGCATTCACAGCAGCAACTGTTGTTGCGTGCATATTGCTGCGTGCCATGTTGGCGTTGTTGTTGCTGTTGTTGCTATGACCATATGATTGCTTGGCATGTTGTTGCTGGTAGGCTGACTGTGTGGGCTGTTGCTGACGTAACAATTGCTGCTGCTGCTGTTGCTGTTGTTGCTGCTGCTGCTGTTGCAGCTGCTGCTGATAGTACTGTTGTTGATTGTACTGCAATTGTTGCTGCTGCAGCTGATTGTATTGTCCTCCATAGGGCAGCAGTAATTGCTGCTGCTGCTGCAGCAGCTGCTGTTGTTGCTGTTGCAATTGTTGCTGTTGCTGCTGCAGTTGGTGTTGCTGCTGCTGGTGCTGGTGCTGCAACTGTTGCTGGTAGTAGGGCTGGTAGCACGCATTGTGCGCCCTACCATTGAGATTTTTCATCATAACGCGCGTGGCTTATAGACTAGTTGGTTTCGCTTATTAAATATATATTAAGTATACGTATCAAATATTACGCATACGCACAGTAAACTCTTATTGATTTTTGTTTTGACTAGCTTTTGTAAATTCGTATTGGCTTTTGGGCGTTTAACAATATAGGTGAACAACAATATGTATATAAATAAACTATATATACTTAATTAAGGAAAAAACTAACAGCAGCTGTTGCTGGTGAAATTTCTCTGCGTTAAATTTAAATATTTACAGCAAAACTTTTCTTGGAAAAGCTTTAAATTGTAATGATGTTGTTGTTGTCGTTGTAGTTGTTGCTCTTGAGTTGTTGGGCGCCAAAAGATATATATATATCTGTTGTATATATATATATATAGTTCGTTCGTTTCGCGTTTTGGCTTTTGCGTTTGCCTTTCGTTTAGTTTTATTTGTTCGTTCGTTGTGGACTTTTGATTCGTTGTTGTTGTTGTTGCTGTCGCTGCTATCTTAGCCACTTTCCGGCGGCTTGAGACGCGCCACCAGCAGCGTTTGCCAATTTCGCAAGGGTTCGAAATTAAAGTTCAACTCGGCCAATGCAAACATAATAAATTTAATTATCAAACTACAAATAGCACGTGTTGACAACGTTTGTTAAACCTTTTCTTCTTCTTTTTTTTTTTTTGTTAAACAATAAAAGCAAAAATATTCAACAATTATAATTAATAACAGTTTACAAAAGAAAAACTGCCCTTAATTGCAGGCAAATTGCGCGTGTTATATAATTATCTTGTTGTTGTCGTACATATATATGAAGAGCAAAAATTATATATATATATTTATATATCCATGTACTGTAGACTAGGTACATCTGTATATGTATTTCGATTATGTTTAATTATTGCTTCGCACACTTCTTCGCATGGGCCACGCCTCTAAGTGAACTTTATCGTGTGCAAATATATGTATATATATATATATCTGTATACATAGGCGGCATGCAGCGCAAAGAATTCGTTGTTTTCCTTTAGCTTTTCTTTGCCTCTTCCTTATTCCTCTTAATTCTTAATTTCCATTCGTTGTTTCAAATTCGTTTTGGCAATTGCACGCGCTGCGAAAAACACACCAAATCTTTTCCTTTTTGTTTTTTGCTATTTCGTTTTCCTTTTGTTGCTTTTCGAAATGTATTTTCGTAGTTGTTGCTGTATTTTTTTATTCTATTTTATTTTATTTTGATTTTATTTTATTTTTTGTTCGTTCGTGGGGCAGCGCGCGCGCGCGATCGCAGCAAAAGTTTTTTCTTTTGCGTTTGAAATTCAAAAAGAATTCTAAACTTCGATGGTTCGTTGTTCGTTTGCGACTGAGCGAAAGAAATTGAAATTGGCAGAAACGATTCTTTGAGATTTAG
This sequence comes from Drosophila pegasa, assembly GCA_035046225.1. NCBI lineage: Eukaryota > Metazoa > Arthropoda > Insecta > Diptera > Drosophilidae > Drosophila > Drosophila pegasa. Next base: position 8,131,810 of record JAWNOD010000398.1, on the reverse strand, counting down.
ATACAAAGAGAGTGAGAGTGAGAGTGTGTGTGTGTGCGTGCGTTGTTATTCTCTCGAGTGAGCAAATTAGACAACGACGACGACGACGACGACAACAACAGCAATAATAGTGTTTAGCAGCTAAGCAAATCGAATAAATTTCAAATGTGCCTGCTCTTAATTGAGGCAGCTACCCACACGACCAAAAACAACAACAACAAAAGCAACAACATGAGCAGCAACAGCAGCAGCTAGAAGAAGAAGCAGCAACAGCAAACAGCCCACGCCAACAGCAGCAACAGTTGCTGCCATAAGTTTTGCTATAAACAATTTCTCAACTAATTTGATTTGCCATAAATTTAAAGGATCGCAGGATCCATATGAGCAGCAGTTAGAAGATATAGAAAATATATTTAAAATATAAATTGCAAACAAATTTTAGCTCTAAAGCAGCAACAGTTGCTGGCATTAATTATACTATTTTCAGAGTTGTAGCAGCTACAAAAGCTCTGCTAGACTCCTTAGTGTTTAGCCAGACCCAATTTAAGTTTAATTTCATATAAAGTTCCCATTGAACTCAGAATCTAAACCAGTTATAGCTATAAAACTTGGCATATACTTGAAAAAAAATCCCAATTAAGCTAATATAATTTTGAGTTTTAGCATAATTCTTATAGTTCTCCAGTTATCCCAGCTAATCGGCAATTGCTCGCTATATGGCAACACATTTATGGCAACTCTAATTGTGTTTGGTGCCACCCCAAAGGCATTTGGCTTAAACGTTTTCAACTGTCATTAATAAACAGCTAATATAACTCAATACGCCTCTTTCGGGCTGTCAGCCGGCAGCATTTAGCAAGAGTTATGACAGCCGCTCGGACTAGAGTGTGTGTGTGTGTCTGTTTCTTTTCTTTTCCTTTTATTTATAGCCATCAGCGCTGTCACAGTTCCCAGAAGAAACGGATGCAAATGCGTGTGCCGCGAGCAGGTGTCTTGTCAGCCCCGATAAACAATCACAATTATTGTTGTACCTTGGGTTGAGTGCGGCGCACACATATTTTTGGCACCCGCTGAAAAGGGGGCAGATTCGCGTGTTGTCCAACACTGGCAGCAAGTGCAGCCCAGTTCACGTGCCTGTTTTGATCTGCTTCAATTCGCTTTGTATAATATAATAAATATTATCGTGGGGCCATTGATCCTGTGAGTTATCGCCCGACGTTTTCCCTCAACTCGTTTATTTGCGCGCCAACAATCAAATTTATTCTTTGTGCTCTTGTTGACTTTGGCTTTTATTTTTGAAGTAAACCGCTTGTTTTTGTTTGCATAAATGTTTAAACATTTGCGACTTTCGTTTTAACCCACTTTCCCAAAGTGACAAAGTTTGTTTTCTTCTCTTTTTTTTCGGGTATTGCATAAAAAGCAAACAGAAATAAATTGAAAATTTAATGAACGCAAATGTTGTTCTTTTTTTTTGTCTTTCTTCTTTTTCATATTTCGCAGAACCCATTTGCAGATGAATCAGCCAATTTAGTTGAATTAAAAATATATAATAATAATAATATACATAGTATGTAGTTCGCGCCGTAATCGTAATTGTCTAAATTGAAACGAGCTTGTTCGGCGCAGCGAACAACTATTCTTATCAGAGCGACAGTCCCAAAGTTCAGGTCGCTGGGGTCAATTGAGCTGCGACGAGCGAGAGACGAGTAGAAGAAGAAAAAACACACAAACGCTGACGTCGAAAATACCCTCGAATGTAGAGGCAGAGTTGGGTGTGTTGGAGGTGATTATAATATAGTACAAATTAAGGGATTTGTAGAGAGAGGGAGAGAAAGAAAGAGGGAGAGAAAAAGCGTGAGACAGAAGGAGCGTTAGAGAATAAGAGGGAAGAAAAATGAAAGTGACTGATAATAATATCGTAGATAGCGAGAGAGAGAGAGAGACAGAGAGGAGAGAAACGATGAGAGAAATGGAGAATGAAGGAGAGTGGGGGATCTGTATATATAAATGTATAGATAGCGAGAGAGAGGGAGAGTGGTACAATGATTGAGAGAGAGAGAAAGAGAGAGAGAGAATGGGCCAAATGCTCAATCAGCTAATAGAATAGCCACTCCTGTTAGCCTTGAAAGAAATTAAAGACACAAGATCTGGCATTCCCTTAAAAATTCTCATTCCCACTAGTCTCACTTTCCATTCTACCTACACCACCTCTTAAGTGACAATCTGCAGGGTATCTCCAAGTCAAACATTGTCTAGAACGCCTCAATATACGTACATTTAATTCGCTGACTAATGCGACGATTGACGAAGTTGAATAGTAAAAAATTTGATTACATGGGCACATTTGATAAGCGAATGTAAGTCAACTTTCTGGGGACGCGACGCAGCGTCGCATGAGTAGTAGTGCGCTCGCGGGCTACAGTAATTACTGGCTAGTGCAAACACTGCAAGTGCGGACGATAATTAAGGCAACATTTATCAATATAAACATATGTTATTCAACAATTGACAATGTGATTTATGTTGAGTTCTCAGGCGAAAGCCGAAGTGCCCTTGAAATTAATTAGTTCACTTTAAACGAATTCGCACTGTGCTTGTGTTTATATTTGACAAATACGCGGCGAATTGAGCCTTTAAGAAGGCGAAAAGCAAAAGAAAAAGACGGCATCGCTTTTTAGTTATCGTTGTTGTTGTTGCTGCTGTTGTTGTTGCTGCTGTTGTTGTTGCTGCTGTTATTGTGGTTGCTTTGTATAGCTGACGTGTTGAGTTATTTTTAAGCCAATTTTAGCCAGACAATGACGCAATAAAGCAAAATACAAACAACTTGGCAGCGATGACAATTCCATTTGTTTATATCAAAAGCGAGCGAAACGAAGATGTTAAGCGAATGTTAAGTGCAGCACTTAGCCTGTTAAGCAGCTGTAAAGGCGCTGCTAAGGCCAGCTGTTAGTTAACAAATGAATGAAATGCAATAAAAAGAGAATTTACTAGAAATTTTGAAATAACTAATATAAAAAATAAAACAAAATAAAAATAAAAAAAATTAAAATTAAATAAAAAAATAGAAATAAATACAAATAATTTTTTTAATAATGTCTGATATTTATAGAATTTATCTAACTAAATAAAATCCTGTTTATTCTAAGGCATCTGCTAGTCGTCATCGCTTGTTAGCTCTAGCTATCTTTGGCTTTGTTGCAATGCTCATTTTAGCCAGGTTTATTTGTTTTTGTGTTGCACTTTTTAATGTCTATTATTTATTTCTATGTGCAATTGCATAAATTAAGCTGAAATTGTGTATAGATGCATTTAGATACTGCCAATTGACTGGATGAAGGTTGCAGCCAAAGCGCGCCGACTTATTAGAAATGCGCATTATTTACAGGCAAACAGCAACAATTTTTGATTTCTAATTGGCGAAATATATAAAAAGAGTAGCCAACGACAACAATAACGATCGCTCAAGTGCATTGCTTTTATTTATTATTGTTTGTATTATTTTCGCTTTTTTTTTATCGTGACTGCAGTCAAAGTTGTGGCAATGTCAGCGCCAGAGTTGACAAGTTCAAGTGCGCAGTCAGTAGGCCAGAGTTGCCAGCTGCACAACTGACAGATTGTGAGTGTTAGTATGTGTGTCTGTGTGTGTGCGAGTGTGTGTACAGTTTGCACTTCCCCTTGCGATAAGCGCATACATAATTCAATATATTTTGTTTCTTTGCATAAGCAAATTTTCTGCGAATAAAACAATTATTGCAAAAAGGGAGAAACGCAAAAAAAATATACAATTTTACTTCTCTTCTTTTTTAAATGCATGCACGCTCAGGTAGTCAAAGGAGTATATAGGTTTTTGGCAATGTTTTTCTATTGAAGCTAGGCAAGCACTGAAATTTGGAAGAGACTCATTGAGGGCTAAATTTTAAGATCTATTCATAGCTCTTGTTAGCTGTTGCCCTACCTAACCAGATACTACTTTAGACTTATACAAGATCTACATTAATCTATATATAAAAAATCTATATAATTCTTAGCTTTCGATTCCAGATGTCTACAATTGATATATATATGAAAAATCTATATAAATCTCAGCTCTCGATCCCAGATCTCTACAATTTCCCTGCACTTTCTTCAGCAATTAACTCCAAGTTCCCTCGTACTTCTTGTCTATTCCGAGCGAGCATCACGCAGTCAGTCAGTGCCCACTGCACTCTTCTTATTTGTACATCTTTGCTTTGTATTTATTTCTTTTTTGCGTTTCATTTGGAAAGGAGAACGTGACCGCAATGCCGTAGTGAAATTGTCTGGAGTGGTTTCGCGTTGAGTGCCAGCTCTTTTTGATAAAGCCAAGCTTTAGAGGTCTGTCTCGGAGCCGATTCGTAGCTCCCGCTGCCGAGCTCCCGGTCGCGCTTCCGCGCCCAGTCGAAGTCAACGCCCGGCCGGTTGCCTCCAACAATTCTGGAAGTTTTTTTTTTTTTTTTGCCGGCCTTTTTCGGGCACGCAAACGCCGCTTGACCATATGCCCGCCCGATGCCATATGCTAAACTATATACAGATAAATATATATATATATATATGCAATATATGTGTGTACTATATATGATTATTTGCGACTGGCATTTAAAAACACTTGATGTTTGCCCATTTTTGGAACGCCCACGCGAATTGCCTGCGCATTGCCGTCTGCTTGGACGAAATTGAATTAAACATTTTTTGAGGGGTTTTTATTGTTGTTTTTTTATACCCTGAGTTTTCTTCTTTTTTTGAAGTCATAATTCAAAATTTGCCAAAAAGTGCAGCCAACCACCCGAGGGTTCCAGCTACATAAATTTCAACTCACATTTTGCGAGGGTTCCTTATATATAAATATTTTTTTTGTGGTATCCGATTGCGATTGCCTGCGTGCCAGGCTTTTAGGTTCAGTGTCAAATTAATCAGACTTTTGTTTGCCCTGTGCCATTTGGGGCTGACACGGGGCGTGGCAGCGGACAGCAACAACAACAGCAGTCCATTTGACAAATTTACATGTGTTGTTCAAAAACAACATAAATATTTCAGTTCTGTCGTTTTGTTTGACTTTAAGCAGTGCATTGAACCCGCCTAATGAATATACTTGTATTGTATTATTGTACTCAGAGAGAGAGAGAGAGAGCGAGTCGAAAATATTTGCCAAAGGTGTGAGCTGCCCGATAATAATTCCTCTAACTGACGTGGCTTTGCCCAAATATATATATATATAATATATTGTATTGAAAGCAAATACATTTCAAAATAGTTTTTTTGTCACTTTTTTTTTTGGTAACTCAAATATTTAGCCAGCAATTATAGACATTTTTTTGGAATATATCTTAAATATATAAAGTAAAGTTTGTACAACAATTTTAGGTATGATATATAAGGTTTGATATTTGAAGATAATATGAGATATTTATAGAAATAATATATAGTATAATATATATTGTTTTTAATTGAAATTTAATTACCCAGAGCTTTGTGAACTTTTTGTTAAAGGATATATTATATTCGAATAATTAGCAATACGAGTAAAAAATCATATCTAATATATAAATAAATATACACATATATCTCATATATATCTATATATATATATAAATATATATTTTCTTACATCTCTACAAATTCTGTATAACCAAAACAAAAAACTCAAAGAAAAATTCCTAAAAATTGTTTTTATTTCAACAAATAAAACCCCTTCTATTGCAATAAAAAGTTCATTAACTCACATATAATATGCCTAACAACATTTAAATCAATGTTCAGCATAAATCAATACGCATACCAAAATTCATTAATAAATCTCAAGTATGACCCGAGTTACGTGAGTCTTGCGACGTCTCTCTGGAGTACGTTCAGTGCCTGGCATTCTATTTTGATTGCATTAGCTGCAATTCAATCGAAACTCATAAAACTGATAAAGAAAGAGTTAAGCTACGGCTTAGATAAGCGCACAATTGTGCACATTGATAAAGGCTAAGAGATAGGGTTCCATGGAACCATAAACGTTCTGCCAATCGGCTCTGCACTTTGGCTCGAGTGTCATTAGCTGGTAATTAAATTTGTAAAGTGAAAAGCAGAAGGACTGTGCGGGGAAATACCAGGCTAATAAAGTGACGCGACATTGGTCTAGGAATAATTTATTTAAATGCATTTTGTCGCGACACGAGCAACAAAAACAATCAGCTAAAGCAGCAACAATAAAGAATAATAAAAAAAATAAAAAAAGAAACAAACTGAGCTGTGGGGGAGTCGAGGAAATTTATGGTAAAGTTTCGCCAGCCACGAGGAAATGGCAAACAAACGACGCGACGCCGCGGCGCCACGGACGCGCAGGACGCAAGGACAACACGTAAAATGCAAGTCGCGCTGCACCAGGGGCCAGACAGCGGGGCAACAGTTTACTGGCTGGCAGACAGCGCCCAGGCAGCCAGTAGACAAGTAGTAAAAGTTGTTTTCACTTTTCAAGCGTGTCTGCCAAACGGCTAGGGCTTGGCCAAACACAATTCCAAGAAGGACAATGCGACGCCCTGGCCAAACAGCCAAACAGCCAAAAACTTTAGCTCCAATTGGAAAATGTGCATTTGCGGCTTGTTTGTTGTTTGTTGTTGTAATAGCCGGTCACTTGACTGCTGTCTCAAATTACAAGCAAGAAAATGCCGGAGTAGAATATTATGTTAGACAGAGTGTCCTTTTTGGCCAGGACAGCATGCCAAGAAAAAAGTAAAATGCCCGATCAAATTAGCAGTCAAAGTAATTCAAGCAGACTTGACTGCAGTCCAAATTATATCGTTAGATATGCATCATATATATATATACTGTATATATATATATTTATAAGTATATATGTTTGTTTGTAATGTCTATATGATATCTGCAATGTGAGGCATTAGCACAAAATTGAATTGCAATTCAATGAGCTCGCCGCACTGCTCAACTTCACGCTGCAATTAACTGGGCTGTCTGTCTGCTAATGGCCATAAAATACACATATCTCACATATCATATCTATCTATATATATATATATATAGATACAGACATACATACGCGCTCGACTAATGGCCGTAACTTTCTTGTGTGCTCAGACACCAAATCTATTCATTTTTACAGTTGGCAACAGGGCAACAGCTGTAAGCTGTGCTTCAACTAGTTGAGAATTACAAGAGCAAGTGGAAGAAGAAACCGTTAGATTATTAAAGTGAATATAAGATTAAAAAAGTGTGGCTTAAAACTGAAGATATCTTTAGAAGTCGGCTTTAAGACAATACTATATAGACAATATATTATTATATTATAGTACTTAGGTCATAATAGAACCGAAACTCTTCTAGAAAAATGATAGACTTTAAGCTGAGCTTTCTTTTTTTCCTATATCAGCCTGATGCCCCTACACTTCCAAGGGTTAATCCACACTCTCCAACTAATTGACTTATCCAAGTCCAATACCGATCCACATACATCCAACATCTCTTGCTTTCCTTGACCCAACTGCTCTACTAATTGATTGATTGACTGTAATTGATCTGCCTCGCATTTCATTCAAAACTCTCTACCTCAATTCATTTGCTCCATATTTCAAAAGCTGTACACTCCGTTCGGTTCAGTCTTAACGTAATATTTTGCATGGGTAGTTATTTGTATTATTTCACTCAGTTTTTCTTCTTTTTTTGGCACTGTCTGTCACGTATTTATCAAGTGCTTTCTCGCTTTCTGGCCCACGAGCTGTCCCCAGACGCCCACAGAGCCCCACTCGAAAAGTGCGCCCCAACCAAAAAAAAACAAAACAAATCTACAAATTCATAAGAAAACAATCGAATGCTATCGAATACCCCCCACACTCTGTGCACTTCTGCCCATATTCAGTTAATTAAAAGTGCCCAAGTTGAAATTTTTGTGCCAAAGAAAGTTGGAATTGTCTTCAGCCGCTCATTGTGAGGGGGCACACACACACACAACAAATTTTGTGTTTCATTGAAAGAGTTTTTAGTGTGCATCTACTTAAACGAGTGATAGACTACCCTTGTAACTCCCTCGCAGAGCATGAATGACAAGTACACTTAGCGAAATTGGATAAATAAAATATGTAAAAAATTCGATTTGAAAGAAAATTAGTTTTAAAGTGAGAAGTTAGAGAACAGAGTAAAAATGTGATAAAAATTATATTTTCTAGAAATTCTTTATTCATAATTAAAAACAAATTTTGATTTTTTTAATTTTTTTTTTTTTTTTAGTATTTTTAAAAAATCATAGACAATTTTTCATATATAATCTTTTTTCTTTTTTTTTTTGTTTCTCTCCCTTCATAATTCTTTTCTGCATTTTTATTCCCCTAATCCTATTTCTTGCAATTTACCACTATATTTTTCGCAGTGCACTTGCGCTTAAGCGCCTTTAATTAAACAATTTGAGTCGCTTAAGTCGCATATGTCAGAAGTCGCAAGTGTTTGACTTGAAGCATATTACTTTGAACCGCCCCAATTGCAGCCATAAGTATATATAAGATATGAGATATATATATACATATGTATATACGTATATATAGCTATGTCTTATATGCTTATGAAAGCGAGTATCAAGTGTCACGCGAATGCCTTTTGGGCCACTTTGGTGGCAGCTGAAAGGGTCATGCATGCGACGGCTGCCAATTTCAATTCGCTTTCTACGCTCGCATTTAAGCCCAGTTAAGCTGAACATTGAACCCTGAACTGGCCATTCAACGCAAAGGTGCTACACACACACACACGCACACACACACACACACGGAAATAACAGATGTAAACCCCGAAAAACTTGATAAATTGCCCACAGAAATCGCACGTGTGCAATATAGTCAGACGCCCGATCACTGGACTGTGAAATGCAGTGGACGTAATATGCAAAAAATAAACGCAAAAAAAAGACGAAACAAAAAAAAAGTGGAAAAAAGTAAACATATATTAACGGACAACTTGTTTTCGTAGCCGCTCATGAGTTGGCAACGTGATTTATTTTTAAGGGGTGCAAAATTGAGGCGGGTGCGCAGCCAAATAGATTTCCATGTAACATAAAACCATTGCAAATGATATATAAGTAAATATACGAGAAAATATATAAGAAAAAATACATTTTTAATGCGCATAAACTTGAAAAGCCTCGAAAAAATATGTAAAAAAAACTTTTATAAAACTGTCATACATTTAGCAGTATAATTTTGGGGCTGCTGAAGTGCTTTGCACAGTTTTGAAAACTGTTATACGTACCAAATTGTTATACAAAGAGAATAAAAGTCTCGAAAAATATATAGAAAAAATTATTACAGAACTGTTATAATTTTAAAACTATAATTATAAAACTGTTATACATATAGCACTGTAATTTTCGGGCTGCTGGAGTGCTTTGCACAGTTTTGAAAACTGTTATACGTACCAAATTGTTATACACAGAGAATAAATAATTTTGGAATTGTTTTCAGTCTTAAAAACAGTTATACTGTTATACAAACTGTTATTCTTATATATTAAAAGACTGTTATACGCAACAAATTGTTATATAAAACAGTTGTATAAAGAAACGATTAAAAGCAAGCTCTGACTGTTATACAAACTGTTATACATTTGTATTTATATAACAATTATATACTTTAAGGTATCTTAAAACCCAAAAATAAATACACCCATCTATCTATATAACTTTATCTTCAATCTATTTATATAACTCGGTTCTTTTGCTATCTTATAACAGGCAAACATCAATCAACCTTTATGGAGCTAACAATTTTTCGTTTAATTTTTTAAGTTTGTGGTCAAATAAAAAGCGTTTTTTTTCGACCTCCCCTTCACCTATGTAAGAAGCAAGGTCTTTCATAACTGTACAAATATTCGAAGTATTTGTAAGTTATCAGCAAATGGATTTTAGGTGGGTTCCGCCTACAAACTATTTGAACTATTTGTGCACTTGCCACACACAATAATTATTAACAATATTATCGCAGCGAAAAAAAAAAATACAAAAATAAAAAACTTTGAACATAAATCGCGGCGCTGATAAGGCGCCTCTAATCATTAAGCAAACAAATTCAATTGCAAAACAGCAAAATCACATCAAATACGATATAATAATGGGGGCGCAAAAATAAAAAAAAAAGGAGGAATACATATGTAAAAATCAAAGGGTATACGACGACAAAAATTCCAAGAACGATAAGACACAATGCAAGCGGCGATGGAGATATGCAGGCACATATATACATATATATTTATATATAGTATTTATATAAATGTTTTCAAAACTGCAAATCGACAACTGGGCTCAGACTTCTGGAAATTTCAATTTACTACGCGTGATAAGCGAAACAACTGTTTTTATTTTTCCTTCTCTATTTTTCTATAACTATTTTCTATTTTTTCCATGCTTACCGTTTTGGGCAATGGCGATAAGGGCATATTGAAGAGATGATAGTCATCGCCGAAGATATTATAGCTGTCCAGCGTCATGTTTGCCGTGTAGAGCGGATCTATATGCTCTCTGATATCGCTTAGGTAGTAATTGCCTTTAATAGGCGCAACAGGCGACGCCGTCGTCTGTGCCGATGACAAATGCAAATTTCTGACGAAATTCGCTTTGGTGTGCTATTTGTTATTGTTTCTATTTGATTTGGATTCAACGCGCACTTCAAATGTATCTGTAGCTGTAGCTGTAGCTGTATTTGCTGCCTTTTCTTTCCTCTCTATTTTTTTTTTTTTTTTTTTTTTTTGCAAATTAATTTTGCTGTCAGCTTTTCCGAGAATTATTCGCGCGCTCGCTCGCACATGCCGCGTATTATTTACAAAATATGCTCAGCACAATTTTTCGGTTTTGTGCTTTACAGAAATGTTCGCATTTAGCTTAACAGCTTAACAGTTTAACAGTTTTTCTTTAGTTCTCTCTAGTTCACACTTGCCGAAACGTTTCACACGGCCAACGGGTTTCAACTAAATGCGTCATCGCTGCGCTGCCGACTTTTATACGCCAGCCGCCCAGCGCCAACGACTTTTGAGCGCTTATCGCATTCCACAGCGCACTCGCTCGAGTGAGAGAGAGCGAGAGAGAGCGAGACGCTGAGAGCGCGAGTGCGGCGAGGGCGAATTCAACGTTTGAGTGAGTCGAAAGTTTTCGAGAGACGTTTGGCATTTCCTGAGCAGCTTTTGCCTTTGTATGCAAGCATAGCTCTACATATGTGTGTGCTCGAGTTGTGTGTGCGTGTGTGTGCGTGCTTGACTTTTGGGTTTAGCCCGCACTGCCGTTTCGCCTTGCATTTTGGGGCTCACGTGCCCACGCCCCAAAATTTTCTCGGCAACGTTGCGCTTAGCAGCTTCTTTATCTTATCGCCAGACAATTTGATTATGACATAAGCAACTATATTTAAAGACCTAGGTAAAGTACACCTCACACACACACACACACGCACACACACGTAATTACAATGGCCAGCCTTTGTGGGCCGCCACAGTTGGTCTCGACTTGGCCTTATCAGCCGCTGCTGCGCTTCCAAAATGGGTCGCTCGAATGCCTAGCCGTTGTTTGATTCGCTTCGATTTGGCTGGTTTATTTTTCGATACTCTCTTGTATCTGCCCCAGTGGCTACAGGTGTGCGGCAGGCGCGCAGGTGTTTGTTTACTCTAGCTAGGCGACTTTATCTACGATATGTCAGCTTTCACACAAATATTGATGGGGCATGCGACTGTACACGTTCCATTTGTAATTCCATGCACAAAGGAAACCCTAGCGAAAACTAAAGTTTTAAGATGGGGATAGCTATGATATACCCTGCAATATTTGGAAGCGCTGTGACGCAAGACTTCATACAACTGAGGGCATTGTCAAATTAGATAATAAAAGCTTAAAGCTTAACGTTGCAAATCTGTTATATGTATAACAGTATGTTTTGAAAGCATAACACTTTAATATCTATAACAATATAGCACTCTTAACCGATTACGGTAAAAACTGTATAACACTGACGTATAACAGTTACAAAACTGTTATATACATATCAGAATATATAGGTATATGTATTAAATGTACAACAGCTTTGAGAGTATAACACTTTTAACTCTTTACTCTAAAAGCTGCATAACACTTAAGTATAACAGTTTCCATTTTAACAGTTTACGCTAAGAACTGTATAATACTTAAGTATAACAGTTTGAATTTCGTAAAATGAATGTGATAAGTTGTGCACTTTTGCATATATCATATTTTGACTGTCTAATAGATAACAGATAAGCTGAATAGCATATGTATAACAATTTATAATGTATAACAGTTTTAGTATAAATGTTGCAGTATAACTGCTTAATATAATTGTCAAGCTTACAGCAAAATTAAATCAATCAAAACCATTTACCCACGCATACTCCTCATCAATATGCGTGCAGGGTATACAAAAGTCCGCACTGACCTTGTTTACACAGAGAGTATCAGAGCACTTACAACAAAGGGGGAGGGTGAGATATCAGGGGGGACAGGCCTAACGATGGCGACTGTAATTGGAGCTGGAACTGGGCCATGTGACACGAAGCATTCGCAGTAATTGATTTGCAGTAACCCTTGGATTTACTTACCTGCAAAGATAAATAGAAAGGAAATAGGGTTACAGAAATGCGCATTATACATATATTAGAAAAATATGAAAACAAATTGATGACTGGGCAATACGAAAAATAAATGTATATCGATTCAAAATAGAAATCCAATGCGGTTGCCTATAATTTCTCTGACTTGATTTAGTTTAGGTATGCCCTCTTATATAAATATTTATATATATATGGTTTTTTATCGCACTGCACCCGCAGCTGTATGGAGCTAAGGGTCGAAATCTGCAACGAAAATAGACATGACCGTGGCAATCTGTTATACTGTGCGGTAGCAACTGTACCGCAACTGTAAATGCGGGACCCGCGCCCGCTGGGAGTTACGTGTGTTGCCCTCATTTATATACATATATTATATTATATTTATAAAAAGCCAACGTGGACGAAGCGAACTGTCGTCGGTTCCAGGAATTCACAGTTAAATCGAGCGTCTAACGTCATCGCCGCGTAATGCCGTTAAATTTGATAAGAAAATGGAAATGAAAGGCGAAGACTCGAAAACTCGGAAGTGCATATAGTATGTAATCGCCTGATATGTGACATAGTACTAGGAATGATATATATGGCATTACATTGAGACAGGAACTTTGGGCTCAAGTGCCCAATATATGTGTATGAACAATTGCCAAATTCTGGCGAATCTGTCGAACCATATCTGATATATTCACTTAGCATTGATAAGGCTACGCGTGATTTCTGGAACAGTTTACATCAGGCGTTTATAAATAATTTGCAACACCAAGCATTTGTTTACTTGTTCTACCTGCTTTGATAGGCCAATTGCGATAAGCGAAATGCTTTGGATCCGCTGCCCACTTCCGGCGATGATTTATACAAAGAGGTGCCAAAGGTATTGACTCTGTGTCGTAGGCCCTGTACAACTACACGATAAGATTACAAAGGTATTACCGGGAAGACAACGCTATTGAATGAGTGAATTATTCGGTAGAAAACGAATGAAGAAAATGTCCACAAAGCTTGCGATTATAATTGATATCAACATGCTGATAAAGACCCAACTGTCTATGTATAAAGATCATAAAAAAATAAATAAATATTGAAACTGGTCGTTCAGAACTTGGCTATACGAAAGTCTTACGGATTATAGTTCACTTGTTCAAAGATTGACTCATAATTAATATTATGTATAGAATGAATATATATGGAATATATAATAGAAAACTTAATATATTGGAGTAATTTAATGTATTCTTTGTAGAGTCCTACCTTTCTTATTAATTATAGTCGACTTGTCCAAAAACTGACCCATTAACATTATTATTATTATATTAATATAATATATTATTATTATTATGGACCTAAATATATTTTTATATTTTTATGTACTTCAGAAATTTTCATTAATTTTGCAATTTAACTTTATTTCCACCTTTCCAGATTCAGTTCTGGTACTTGGATTCGTAAAATCCTAACTTCCTCCCCTTTGACATTTAATCGATACAGGCACACTCAAAATTATATATTCGAACAAATCATTTTGAAATTGTATTTGATAAAACTACAAAAAAAATAGAGAAAATTTGTTTCCGCCCAAAATTTGAGAATGTTCTTTACGGTGCGCAATATCTCGAATCGCACCTCGCACGTGGTGAACTATGCCTATCTCCAGTACCGGCTGCTCAACTCGATTAGTAGGTCCAAGGGCCTACCGCGGCTGATTAAGGCCATACAGGGCACCTCCAAGGATCAGCCTGACGAGAATCCAATGTTGTGCGATCATCGGTACGGCGAGGACAGTTGGTTCGTGAGCAGCACGCCGAAGGCTGAAACAATGGGCGTGGCAGACGGTGTGGGCGGCTGGCGGCGCATGGGCATCGACTCGGGCGTCTTTGCCCAAGAGCTAATGACGAATTGCTGCGAGTTCACGGAGCGGCCCCACTACGATGGCTCCGATCCGCGCCAACTGCTCATCGATAGTTTCGACCAGATGAAGAAGATGCCGTCCGCCGTCTGCGGCAGCAGTACCGCCTGCGTGGTGACGCTGCACCGACCCGACTGCACCCTGCACTCGGCCAACCTGGGCGACAGCGGCTTCCTGGTGTTGCGCAATGGGAAGGTGCTGCACCGGTCCGACGAACAGTTGCACAGCTTCAATACGCCGTACCAGCTGTCAGTGGCACCGGACCCGGACATGGACGGCATCTTGTGCGATTCGCCCCAGCAAGCGGTGACCGCACACATCAACGTGCAGAAGGGCGACCTCGTGCTGCTGGCCACCGATGGCCTCTTCGACAACGTGCCCGAGAGCATGTTGATCCGGCACCTGCGACCTCTGCACGGCGAGACACGCACGGAGTACTTGCAGCATGCCGTCGATCGCTTGGTGGACATGGCCAAAAGCCTATCCCTGAGCAACACATTCCAGTCCCCGTTCGCGCTCAAGGCCAGGGCCAACAACTTGAACTACGGCGATGGCGGTAAACCCGATGACATAACGGTCATCCTCGCCAGCGTCGACGTGCCCGACAAGGATTGACGCACCCCCTGAATTAATCTCACCTCACGAAATTCGAGTATGTCATTTTAACACTCATACCCTTTTAAGCACTCCTATGACATTTTTAATTGCCTTAAAAGTACTAAATTGTACAACTTTTTAAACGGTGTTATTATGTTATATAGCTGCCGGCTTGACAGTAATTTAAATATTCATTCACTAAAATAGATGAGCTTGCATCGCGGACTTCATATAGCGAAACTTAGTGTCTCTAACTTATGTTGTTCCCGAGTTCAATGGGAACGATCTGATGTACTCTCATTTATTCATAAGAATCGACATATAAACTACCCACATATTGTATGAGCTTTAATATACTAATGATTATCTGATGATTAAATGATGATGAAATTATTTCTGAGACTGTTTCTAGGAGTTGAACTTGGCATGACTATTTAATATTGCGAACTGTTTATGCAATTCTACTAAAAATCTGTAGCTTGAGCATATAAGAGGTTGCATACCAATTTTTATGGCTCTAGGTCTTGTAGATCCCGAGTTCAATGAGTCTACTAAGCATTTCAGTTCCATGACTACAAGGAAGCAAACTGTCAACTGTTGCTCTATTCCCAAACAATCTTCACCTTAAGTGACGACTCATTCTATAACATCTCAGGTCTTTTATGAACTATATATATCCAGCCATGTCCGTAAATATAACGAGTTATGTGTTGAGGTACTGCTGCTGTTGCCACTGCAAATATTTGAATGCCTATCATCGGCAATAACAATGACGGCAACAACGACTACAAGAAAAACAAAGTCAACTTTAAGTAGCTGCGATAACAGCGCAAAATTTCATTCATACGGCTAAAAGAAAGAAAAAAACTAGCAAGAAGCAGAGGGAAAAAGCATGAAATGAATGAATCGAATGTGGCTACAACTACGCCACGACACGCCACTACGCTCGCCGATGACTCATACGCAATTTAGCCAGAATTCATGTGCTTATTTAAGCCAAGTTAGCAGCGACCTGCCCTGCCGCCCGCCCCTTCGCCACAATAGGCGCAGCTGGCGTAGGAGCAAATAACGCCGCAAGCACTAAAGCTGCGACTCAAAACACGTTTCGCACAGCTCAAAAAGCGCTCAAAGAGAGACGGAGTGAGTGAGAGCGAGAGAGGGAGAGTGAGTCAAAGAGTGAGCTGAATCGAGCTGAGAGCGAGCTGCAAGTGCAAAGGAGTGAAGACAGTTTGGAAATCCCCAGCGTTTCTTAAGCAAAAGCAACAAGAAGATAAACAAAAGAGCAAAACAAGAAGAAGAAGAGGAGGGGGAGGAGGAGGAGGAATTACAGCAACAACATGCGCCAAGTGCAAGGAGCCGCCACAGCGCCAAATGGTCCACGTCATGCACCATTTGGTGGGGCAGCTCAGCACGGATTGCGATGGTGGCAACTCTTTTTTATAAAGACATATACCCTGTACGAGAGCAGAGAGAGGTAGATGTGGCGAGCTAAGCTATAGATACAGTTGTGTTCATAATTATAATAGTACTACACAAATATAATAGTGCTAAGTATAGTAAAGCTATACAAGTTCTAAGTGAGTGGGAAAAAAATCTGGTAAAGTAATAATAAAATATGAAATCTCAGTATTTTTTAATAGAGTTTGGAAAATATGTTGGCAAGTGCAAACATTTTTCATCCAATATTTTGTGCTCAGTCACACCATTATTTTTTTGAACACAGGTGTATGTAGTCGATATTCAGTTGTGTTCTAGAAACTGGTAGTGCTACACAATTTGTGCACTATCCGAAACTCAAGTTCTGAGTTAGGGTCGAAAACCTATTTAAAATATATACAAATTTGTACTCTTAATACTCCCCTCTAGTTGTTTTCGAATTATTGTTTTTATCACAGAATTCTGTCACCCAACATTTAAGGCTAAGTCACACTACTATATTTATGAACATACAAAAAAATGCTATGCATTTACCTCTCCCGCTTGTATCTTGACCTTTGGAAAGCCCTTTGGAAAGAGATATTACTATATTTTCTACATATATAAATATCTACATATACATATATATTTACACATACATACACACACACATACATACGCATACACATAAATATATAGACATACATACACACACATTCATTATACATGCATTCATCTTAAAAGTCAGGGTATCTGCCCGCCGTTCCATCCTAACTAGCACACACTTAGCTCTCGTTTTTTGTGATTTCCTTTAACTTATCTCTGCGGCCCGGCATTTTTCGCACTTCTCGAAGTGGTTGCTGGCAGCGCGGAATGCTGCGCCTCTTTCTCGGAATTCGGCGCCATGACGCGTCACAAAATAATCCCCACACGAGCCACGGCAACGCCAACAACAGCAACTCGTTCGCCTGGCATTGCCAGCGATGCGTGTAAATCTTTCACTGCTGCTGCACTTTTGTGCAGCAAACGGCGCGGCCAGATGTGTCGCTGTCCTCGATTCGCCCCGCTTTGTGGCGCACTTGCGATTTCCGCTTCAATTGGCCACCAAATACATGGCTCCACATGCCCAACTCAATTACAGTTAGGCAGCTAAGTCACTCACACTCACACTCCACGCCTCAGTCGACCTTTGGCTAGAGGTCAACAAACTAAGCCAAACGAAATTCCCAATTGCTTTCTCGGAATTTTTCACAGCACCGCCCCCACCTCCAAGGAGTCACGCCTCCCGCCCAGTCGTTGGAAATCGAAAGTGAAAACACGCAACATTTGACATTTGCCTTCAATTTCCCACGGCTTTTCCAAAACGTTAGTTCAAAATATAACATGACATAATTTGCTTTTCGTCGCCACAAACACAGTATTTAGCATTTTTAGAGCGAACCTAATGAGCAGTTGGCACTGCTCGACTAGCAAGTACCCTGCTGTAGATTGGTGGGAATTCGAATGAATGTTATAGTAAAATAAGTAAAGCTATTATAGTTGACGTTATTATAGTATTTAGCATTTTTAGAGTGAACCTAATGAGCAGTTGGCACTGCTCGACTAGCAAGTACCCTGCTGTAGATTGGAGGAAATTCAGATTAAGGTAATAGTAAAATAAGTAAAGCTATTGTAGTTGAGTTTATAATACTCATGCAAGGTACTAAAATAATTAGTTAATTTTTGGTATACCTCAAGAGCGAATCTGTATATATATCTTATATATAATGTACCAATAGTTGTGGCAACACCAAGTGAAATGTATTTCAATAAACAACATTTTCATACACAGAAATTTGTTAAGAATTTGAAATGTTAACAAGACATAGACATATAAATTGAAAAACATAAAAATTTCAATATTTAAGTGCCAAGATGATGCCTGAGTTGTATGAGTTCATCAACCTAAACAACTATAGATGTGTATGTATATTATATATATCTCATATAATCATTGAAATTAGTTTGCTTTCAACACAGTTTCAAAACGCTCTACTTAGTCACGTATGCAGAGTATCACAAAAACTAATATTAACGCTGCGTATACGCAACTTAAGGCTTTAATAGTCCATCCCGCTCACTCCCCCGCTAACCCTCTCTGTCGCGCTCTGTCTATGAGCTCGACTCTGTCTGCTCGCTTTGTGACGTCAGCCAACTAAATTTACTACCAAATTTGGTGCTCAATGCGATCGTCTCGCTCTTTCAGGAAAAAGCAAAAAAAAAATTATGGAAGCAAAAAACCGGCTTATCTACGGGCGCGACTTCGGCGTATTTTTATTTTTATGAAGCGCCAAAGAGTCGAAGTGAGCTTTAAGCATTAGATAGTTCAAGCCGATTGACGTCACGACGCGCGCAGAGTTCGTATCGCACAGAAGCGATAAAAAAGTAACAAACATCTATGAATATATATAACATATATATTATATAGCAAAGTACAGTTGATGCCAGAGCTGCACAAACTGCGATCGGGGGGTTTCCCTATTTAACTGTGTCTACTATCTCAAACTCGCTCGTGATATTTCCTGTGCCCCAAAAATCAAGCGCAAATTTATGATTTGTTTATTTGCTTTTGGCACTTCGGAGTAATTGCTAATGAAACTCATATAAACATAATTTATTGGGCATAAAATGTAATTCTATAAGAAACAACTAGAAGTTTTTACTATTTTTATGGCAGTTTAACTATGAGGTAGAATTTCTTAAGTTTTTGAGCAATATTTGGGCGGAGTTTGTCTTAAGTATATTACGAGATATGTAAATTTAAAAGATTATATAATAAATATGATATGCAGGGTTTTTATCATTATTATGATACTGCAAGGTTATTTATCTTTTATCTTGTAACATTTTCAAGTGTTAAATATAGAATATAAAGATATTTAATTCGTAGCATTCCGTGCTATATATGCTTGTATATACTGTATAAAGTTTTTTCATTTAAAAAACACTTTTTTTTGAGCTTTTGAATATTTATTTTGTCTTCAGCAAAGTGTTTCCCATCAGTTATACTTTTTTTGCGACAACCTATTTGTCAAAAGCCGAAATATAATACTTAAAAAAAAACTTTTTTTTGTGATCTCGTCCAGCTTCTCCTTTTATTATTATATAAATTTCAATTTACTTCAATATTATATTAATATTATTATTAAATATTGTATTAATATAAATATTATTATTATTAAATATTATATATATAATTTTTTTTTCAATTTAATTTTCTTTACTTTAAGCGTTGAATCCTTGCAATGCATATGTAGTAGCTTAACAACACATGTAGAGACTAAAATAAAGAGCCAAAACTTCTGATACACACAGGACATACATACAAAATATCAGTAGTTTATCTAGTTATCTAATATTTTTGGCAAATCCCAAGCGTTTTAGTCGCCTTAGTGGCCTCGCAGGTAGCAATCGTCTCGCTAGTCTGCTGCGGTGGCTAACCAGTCTGTCTTTTTATATAAATGTCAATTGACTTAAATATTATAGATATATTTCATATATATTTAACTTTCATGTTCTACGCCCATTTCTTCCAATATATAGATGCACATATATACACATATATCTATAAAAGATAACCAATCTAGCAGGTTGGCTGTCTTTCATAATGGAATTGGGCTTGTCGAACACAAATACCAGATAAGCTGCCAGGAATTACTAAATGCAATGAAATTACTTGGAAGCAAGCAAGAAATAAAGTTCGATAAGTGTATATATATAAATATATTTAAGCTTATATATATATATTTATATATATATATAAATATATATAAGTATATGAATATAAACCTATATATCTTTAGACACACTTATGTTCGTCTGCCGAGGACATCGGACAGTCATAAACTTAGCACGCCCAAGTTAATACAACCATAAAAGTCACATAAACAGAAGAGCAACAACAACAACAACAACGACGACAAAAACAACAACAACAATTAATGTTTAATTGTATTTATAAATTTATTGTTGTTTAATAAACGCACAGCGCGGGCGTCGTCGCTGCAGTTGGCTACTAATTTTTTGTTTTTCCTTTTTTATTTATTTATTTTTAGTTGATGTGCGCATTAAATTCCCAATTTCAGTTCGCTTGACAACCCGACCAAACGTATCTGCATCTGCATCGGTATCTGTATCTGTATCTGCGTGTGGGATTTCTGTATTTGTATCTGTGCGCGTTTCAATTTGAGTCCGCTTTGAATCTGCAAGGAGTATATGCTCCGTTGAGAGATGCTCTGTAAGCATAAGGTATGAATTACCGATTTCTACAATACTTTTCCTAGGCTGAATATGATCTTAAAGTTATCAAAGTGAGTTGAGATCTTAACTAGATATATAAATTATATGTATAATTGAAGATTTTTAATGGAGCCTGTACATACTGAAATCTATAAATCTATACACTCATATAACTCAAGTTTTCTTTCGCTCCGATAATTCTTACATCTAAAACAAATCGATAAATATCGATATTAACAAGTTATGCAGAAAGCTTGAATTCTTCCTGTATATACTAAAATCTATAAAAACCTACACTCATATAACTCATATTTTCTTTCGCTCCGATAACTTTTTACATCTAAAAAATCGATAAATATCGATCATAACAAGTTATGCACAAAGCTTGAATTCTCCCTGTATATACTGAAATCTATAAATACCTACACTCATATAACTCAAGTTTTCTTTCCCTCCGATAACTTTTTATACCTCCACCAAATCGATAAATATCGATATTAGCCAGTTTTGCTCAACTTCTTCAATTCTTCTGCCTTATTCAAGCTTTCAATTGCTTCGATAACTACTTCCACTTAAACTAAATCGATAACTCTCGATATCAGGCAGTTTAGCTTATCAAAGCCTAACTTCTTCTGCTTTATCCAAACTTCAAGCCACCCTCTCTTACGCACTTGTACAGGGTATATATTTGATGCAACCAAAATGGCAGAAGAAGAAGAAGAAGTGCGAGTCGTAAAAAGGTTTATCACCTGTGGGGACTTGACTTTTAATGCGCTGCCTCTTAATGCATGAATATTTATGCATTTATGCATACAAAAGCAACTGACGCATATTTTATGCAGCAGCAGCAACAGCAGCAGCAGCAGCAGCAGCAGCAACTTCTACGGCAACAACAATGCACTAAAATTGGCATTTTGTGTGTGTTTCAAGTGCAGCGCGCCTTTTATGGCCCACTGGCCAAACGCATCCATACATTCACAATTGACAATTCACAATTAACAATTCGCAATTCACAATTCACAATTTACAATTCACAATGCTAAATGCAGCCACAGCAAAGCGCGTGAGCCGTTTGACATTCCAATTGGAATTGCAATTCCAATCGGAAGGCGCTGAGGCAGAGCAGCAGCCGCAGCAGCTGTGCAACATTTGACCTTGGCATTGTATTTAATTTTGTTCGCTAAACATAAGTATTATGCATGTACATATCTTAACAATAAGAGAGGTCAGCGGCAGCTCGAAAACATGGAACTTCATTTCAATCAACGCAATTTACTGCATCAAAATCGGGTTAAATTGATAGAAATACGTTTGAGAAATTGAATTTCCAATCAGATTTATTGTTTCAAAAGAGCTTAAAGCTCCTTTTGAAGTCAGCTTTTAGTTTGAACAAATCTTAAGGCTTCAATGCACTTTAAAAGCTGCTTAGGTTATTGAAAGCAATCAAGATAAAGATTATACTAAAGATAAGGTCATAGGACTTACATTGAGATTCTCTATTTAGTTTAGTTTAGACAAGATTAGCAAGAATTTCTTAATTTTTCAAGGTTAGACAACACTGTTTTTTTTTTCTTACTTTCGATCAAGCTAAAGCCGACAACATTTTGACACAAAAAGCTTCACAAGAATTTCTTAATACTTTTCAAGGTTAGACAACACTGTTTTCTTTTACTTTCAACTAATATCTCTCATACATAGGGTGACCAAATGGAGCTCAGGCCATTCCGGTACGGTCGACGACTACCGACCAGTTCACCAAATAGACTCAAAATTGTTCTTTTGATTTACATTTTGTCAAAATGACGATTTTTTGATCAAAACAGTAGAAACACCGGAACATTACCTCCAAAAGCGGGCCATGTTCCGGAATTCCAGGACGGATGGCAACCCTACTCATACATCATTATACAGGATATATACTTTGATATATTATTATATATTTGAAATACTTGTAGTATTTTTTGCAACACTGTTTATGTATATATAGAAAAGTAGATATAGTTACAAGCATAGAACAGTGTTAGACAACACTGAAATTTTATTGCTGCATCTAGTATGTTCTTTTGACCAAGTGGCAACTCTATAAATACACGATTTTACAGTGTTGAACAATATCAGCTTATCAATGCTGACTGAGTTACTTCTATGTCCTCCCAGAATAAAAACCTTAATTTGTTATACAACACTAGTTTCCCATTTCATTTCATCAAATCAACTTTCAGTATTAACCAACACTAGTCATTTGACATTGTCTTAGCCAAAGCTCGCATCTCAGCATATTCTACACATAAACTAACTGTTTTTTAGTCGCATCATACGTTTTTTTCTTCTTTTTCTGGGCAGCCCCATGACTAATGCATCGGCGGTCAGCCACGCGCTAGATAATCAGCCTTGACCTTAGTGGAAGAAAAGCAAACTAACCGCAAGAGACAACAAAAAAAAAAAAGAAAAAGCGAAGAAAAGACCACTAAATCCGCCGTGAAACGCACGTGCTGCACATGGAGGCAGCCAATAGCGACGCCCACGCAGAGCTTTTCATAGACGAATGCGATGGGAGGGGAAAACGCAAAAACGCGAAAATGCTAAAATGGCAAAACAGCATCAAATGTGCGGCCAGCCTTGAAAAGCCGCGTGGCGAAATCGGCGAGTGCCAAATTGAGGCGAATGCAATTAAGTGAGAGCGAGGCGAATTAGAGTGAGAGACAAGTGAACAAAAAAAAAAAATAGTTTGTAAAAATCGCATGCGATAAACGGCGCGTACGTGTGCGAGCGCATGTGCGTATCTGTGTAGTGTGTGTGTGCCTGTGTGCGTGAGAGAGAGGGAGAGAGAGTGAGAGCAAGGCAAATGCGAAACAACAACAAAAAGTGTGAATTGAAATTCCAAAGATGTCGACAAAATAAATACGAATACAGCAACACTGGAAAGATACAACAAAATTGCGCACAAAACAATACGGCGAATAAGCGTCAGAAAAAAAAAAAAAAAAAACAACAAAAAATAAAACAAGGTAAATTTTTTTAAACAAGTTTTTGACTGCAAAAGCAAAAAAATAAAACTTTTTTTTTCACAATGGGCAAACTTATTGCGTTCTATGCAACGGCCCAAGCAAGGGGGTAAGAGAGAGAGGGGGGAGCGGGGTTAACACTTACGATAAGATTGCGCGGCGTTGTCGCCGTCGTGGTTATTGTTGCTGTCGTTGTCGATATCGTTGTTGCCATATCGGGCAAAAAGTCCAATTCTTGCGCCGTTGTCACCTCATCTTCCGCCGCCTCGACGGCCTTTGTTAATGTCCTCGTTGTTGTTGCTGTTCCTGTTGTTGTTGTTGTTGTCGCTGTTTTTGTTGTGCGTTCGACTTTAACTTTCATTGTTGTTTCTTTTCGTTTCGCTTTGTTATTTCGTATTTCGTACACAATGCACAAATTTACATGTGCGAGCGAGATATATCGGTTTGGCTCTCTTCGCTCTCTGCGCTCGCTGCGCTCTCACGCTCTCACTCTGTCACTTTGCTTTTCCAGCTGTCAAATTGTTGCTGCTGCTGTCACACTTGTTGTTGTTGCTGTTGTTGCCAGCCTGTCTGTCTGTCTGTTTGTGTAAAACAAATTGTTAACGGCCAGCGCAGAATTTTCTAGATTAACTGGCAACGCCCCGCACCCACCGCGCTGCGTTGTTGTTGCCGTTATTTCGCTTTGAACTTCGCACGGCGAATTTAAAGTTTCAGAAACGCCTCGACTCGCCTTGCCGCGGCTGACGTTGAATATGTCGCAATTTAACACCAACTTTTATGACGTTTAACAAATACGAACACACACACAGTTACGTTGCGCTGGATAAAAACAAATACCTGCGGCGAAAATAATAATATTTCTACTACAGAACAACAACAACGCACACACACATACACACAAACAGAAGCAACAAATTCACCCGAACAATAAAAACGTTTGTCTGCTTGTTACGCGGCGAATTGTTGTTGTGATAGCCGTAACTTAGCGCGTGTGCGAAAGAGACAGTTAAATGGAGAGAGAGCGAGAGAGAGTGAGTGAGAGAGAGTGTGTGTGTGAGAGGGGGGAATTAACTACACGGATAGACAAAGACAGTGACTGGGGGACGTAGCCGCGTGGCTTTCCGTGGCCGTTGCAGTCGCGTTGCCTTAACAAAAAGCGAAAAATAACTGAGCTAGCAGCAGCTCCCAACCAGCCCGCCGTCGTCATCCGTACGCTCGCGTGACGTTTTGGCCATTGCCAGCCACACAAACACGCACACATGCACACACAACGGTCACACAGATACGCACGCATACATGCGCGGGCTTATGCTGGAACTGAAGACTGCTTGTGTGTGTACCAGGGCTGCGGGCTCAGTGTCAATGGAACCAGCTGCCAGAGTACCAAACAAACTAATTGAATATGTTGACACGTTGAGTTAATTATGTTAACGAAATAATTGACAGAGATAAACAACTCATATATACAATATGTAAAAATATTTAAAAAATATATTTATAAATAGATATATATGAAAGTATTAAATAAAAATATAAGACTGATTTAATATCATATTGACGTTATTATTATGTTATTATTAACATTTATATTCATATTTAATCAATTTAATATTTTTATTTAATTTTTTTTACATATTCCTATTTATTTATATTTTTATCTTTTAATTTTAGTTCAATTAAATAAATTAAACAATTAATTATGTAATTTAATCTGCTAAATAATTTGATATATTTATTTTTATTTATATATTTTTATTTTATAATTTTAATTAAGTTAAATAAATTTCAATATAATTAATTAGGTGTTTTTATTATCATTAAATTATCACTATCAAATCAAATTTTACATCATTTGTTTTCAAATTCCAGTTCCGTGTTCTCTTTATGAACAGCTCATTGAAGTTCCGCTTCACAGTGTGCCAGTCCGCCCTGACGAATGACTGCACACAAGCGGAGCAGGCAATGACTGTCAGAATGATGGCACAAAGCAGATAGCAAGAAGATTACTCGCGCGCTCTCTGCTGCGCTCTCTCGCACACACACACACAGTGGCAGTAAACACGATATTTTTATCGCATGCAATAGATTTTGAGCGTAGTTCTCTCCCTCTCTGGCTGCCACTCACAATTGAGCGAGTTTTTTGTTTGCACTCAAATTAGAGAATTTGGCGCGCAGCTCGTTTTGTTGACATTTTCTACTTGGCCGCGTTTTACTTTGTTTTGATTTCACAGCGGCGTCGCTCTCGCTCTCTCTCTCTCTCGCTCTTGCTCGCTCTCCTCTGCACATGTTCGGCTCGTGTTATGTATGCCAATGTGGCGGCCCACGCAACTCACTCACTTGGATGATGACTCATCGGGGTTTCTACACGCACACACACACGCGCACACGTGGACACTCAGGTATACAAATTGGCTTTGCTGTAGGCCCCCTGCTTGGTATTCGCACAGCGACAGGTTCCGCAGCCCCCATTGCCAATTGGCTCCCCCATTGGAAGCCATTTGTTGCGCCCAGCTCGAAGGCACAGTGGAAACTCTTGAGAATGCACAGCGAAATCTCTGATAAGCCATCGTTTTTATACCCTGAGCCCATCGAAAATGGGAAATCAGGGTATAATGTTTTTGTTGGATGTATGTAACAGGCAGAAGGAGGCGTGGCAGACCCCATAAAGTATATATATTCTTGATCAGGACGACAAGAGAAATCGATTGGGCCATGTCCGTCTGTCCGTCCGTCCGTCCGTCTGTCCGTCCGTCCGTCCGTCCGTCCGTCTGTCCGTATGTTTGAACGCGCCGATTTCAGCCCGTATAAGAGCTAGAGACTTGAAATTTTTTTGTAGGTCCGTGTATAGCAGGCGCAGATCGAGTTTGTTTTAAAAAATCGATAACTATCCCCAATTAATTGTTATCGATAAAAAACAAAATCGAAAAAATTATATCTCGCCCATCTTTTAAGCTAGAGACACCAAATTTTATATTTAGCTTTATATGTATTTTATGGAATTTTGAATTTTGTTATATTTTGGATACCGGCCCCAAATTCTCCCAAATTCGATGAAAAACACAGATTCGACGGGGCTTAGGGTATCCCCTAGTCGGTCACGCCCGACTAGAGTTTTCTTACTTGTTCAGTCTCTGCAGAGCTTCGACTGCATCTCTCAGATACTTTTTGGACGCGTGCTAAATGCGCCTATTAGCTTTGCCCAGAAGACCTGCCCATTAGCCAGGTAGCCCGTTGGCCCGTTGGCCAGGTAGCCGAGTGGCGTCTAAATCTTGGCCAGCCATTAAGCCAGCCGCACACCAGGACGCCGCGATAAGGCGACGCGACGCGACGCGCCTCGCATCGCCTCGACTCGATTCACGTCCGTCTGAGTGCCGTCCACGGTGGCTGGCGTCGCGGCACTTCCAATTGTCTGACTCAATTAGATAAGCAGCCAGTGGCTGCTCAGGCGGACGGACGGACGGACGGAAGGAAGCAGAAGGCCAAGCGGCAAGGTGGCAGGTCGAGGAAGTCGCAACAGGAACTGCGCCCCTACAAACAATTTTCAACTAAGCAAATCAATTCTGATATGAGTTGCAGGACAAAAAAAAAACATATTTAAATGTGTGTGTGAGTGTGTGTGAGTGTGTGAGTGTGTGAGTGTGTGTGTGTGTGTGCGTGTGTTCGATTTACTTGAAAATTTTCCATAAGTTTTGCAACTTAATGACAAGTTGACAATACGATCTAGTTGAGCGTGCACGACTAGTATATACCCTTCCTTGTTTTTTAGCAGAATCTGTTTTTTCAGAACTTATAACTTTATTTAAGATAAAGAATATATCCATATAAAAAAAATAAGTAAATAAAGTTAGACTAAGTTCCACATAATTGTGGAATTTAGTCTAACTCTATTTATTTATTTATTATATGTATTTATACTTATGTATAGCAAAATCTTTAAGAACAAAAAAATTTTTTTTGCGCATTTGAAAATATTGTCTGTATAAATATCTAGCAGAATTAAGAGATTCATCATTTTTTCTAGAAAAATTGATCATATATATATAAAGTAGTATCTTTCCATATGAAGAAGACTCAACTAAAGAATTATCGCTATATTTTATTTATTTATCTAGAAGATGTATCTTTAACAAGCTCAGTTTAGAAGAGAATTAGCGATAAAGTAATATAATATAAATCAGAAAGCTATCAAAACTATTTTTACCGATATATGATCTATAGTAGCAGTTATCGATAAAATATCTAAAAAGATGTAAGATGTATAGGGTGACCACATAGACCTCAGGCCATTCCGGGACGGCTGATGACTAACTCCGTATCAGGCCAAGACCAATACCAGGCCAAGGACCGATGGCAACCCTATATATATCCATACATTTATACAGACATATGTGTTCGAAACAATTTAGTGATAAACATAAAGTTTCGAAGAAAAAAATGATCCAAATACTAAGATTAACATCTATTCTTATTAA
The DNA here is from genome assembly GCA_035046225.1 of Drosophila pegasa. Taxonomy (NCBI): domain Eukaryota; kingdom Metazoa; phylum Arthropoda; class Insecta; order Diptera; family Drosophilidae; genus Drosophila; species Drosophila pegasa. The sequence goes on along the minus strand of JAWNOD010000398.1, from coordinate 8,103,560 downwards.
TTTAGTTTCTTTTTCTATAAGTTGATTTAAAAAAATATATTATTATTGTATGAATTTTATTGTACAGATAATAGATTATTTGATCAACTTCCATAAAAAAATGTTGTTTAACAAATTTGACGAAGTTACAACGAGTTTCGTAAAAAGGTTTTGGGGTGTGAGGTGACTTTAATGCCACAGTTGAGCTTATATTGCATAAAAATGTATATATTGATAAATGATGAATATTATATGCCGGGACATTACCTACAAAAGCGGGACATGTCCCCGAATTGCAGGACGGATGGCAACCCTATGTATATGCAACATATTTCATTACATATTATATTCTGTGACATATTATTGCCTATAGTCAATATACCCCCCATTCAGCGTTTTTAATGGGTGCTTTGCATATGCTCCTCAACATTAATATTTATAATCTTATTTTCATTAATATTTATAATAAAATTTACAAAACAAGCAATAGTGTCACCCAAGTCTATGACAACATTTAGCTCAGTTAAATTATCTTCGATTACAATCTATATTATATATATATATATATTCTATAATTCCCATTTATTGAAGCACATTAAAGAATCCAAGAGCATATATGTACATATAATACCCTGTAACTATTTATAATTAACTGTAATTCTACTCAGTTAAACGTTTCTTATATACTTAGTTGTAATTTCAGATGTTACTAAAGCAGTTACCATACACTTACCCATATACTATCTAACTATCTAGCTATCTGCTCATCTACCTATTTTATGAACTGAATTTTGTAGTATCTGGTCGAGATAGGGTTCTATCTATCTATTGTAGCTTGTTTAATTGCTTATTTGACGATCGTCACGATCTTTCGCAATGCTCGTCATTTCCATTGTCGTCGTCGACGTCATAGGTGACATAGGTAGCCTACGACTACGGCTACGGCTACAGCTATTGCCTTCGATACTTGGAATTCGTGTAGAATTTCATGGAATTCTCTTGACGAACAACATCGGAACAACGGAATTTCCGGCTGTAACTTGGCAAAGTGTGGGCCAATCTGAAGCTCTGCCACGCATAGCCAGCGCCAAGATCTAACAGTTATACTATATATATAGGCAAAGGGCTGACTAATGCGCTATTTCCGCTCTTAGTCATCCTCGGCGGGAGAGAAAACAACTTTGGCTGCATCTATTTTGAGGCAAGTGCAATTGTTTTGTTGATTAGTGTAAATGAAAACAGCAAAGAGCCAAAATCTGTTTCAGGGACAGAATTCGGACTTTCGCAGACGCTTAGCGGCATTTGAATCGAAATTATAAATTAAAACAAATTATAAAATTCGAATGCTTAGAGACCAGACCTTGGAGCTAAGCAGCAACAACAAAAAAAAAACAGCTGATTTTTTTTTGCTTCTTTTTCGCTAATGGGCGTTGCACCAGCCAAGGGTGGGCGTGGCTGCAACACATTGCGACGCAATAAATGATTAACGAATCTAATGGCTTTGTTGTAGAATCGCCTGCACTAGGCGAAACATAACGAGGCTGTGGCTGCCGGGGGGAGTTGCTTGTGCGAGCAGATACCCTGTAAATGGCAATGAAGGGGTGGGATGGGCATACTTTTATATTACTTAGGTAGAACTTTGTTTTCATTTGCTAAACAATTTTTATATTATTTTGCTGTTTTTCTTATACCCTGAACCCATTGAGAATGGGAATTCATGTGCTCATTTACATATCAGCTTCCGAAGGGTTCAGGGTATCTCTTAGTCGAACCGTCTCGACTAGAGCACTCTTACTTCTTTTATGATACAATTGAAATATTGAAAATTTAATAAAAGTATAACTATATCTCTTCAATTTGTATTAATTCTCTGCAGAGGCTCAATAGATATCTCTAAATATCATTTAAAAATATTTTAAATGAATTTTAGTTTCGATATTTTTAAAAACATTTTTAATTTACCATGTATATATACACCATATACAGCTCTGTTCATAAATATGATAGTGCTTCACTACACTAAGCCTAAACCAAATTTAAAAGTAAAGTACTTTCTGATCAAAAATAAAAAGATGCCCCCTTCTTATATAGAATACAATGTAAAGAAGAGAATTACAAAAAAAAATCTATTACTTTAAGTCAGAGTTTATTTTTTTTGACGTTTTTAGAAAGCTGCATTGGAAGTTGCCTGTTCATAAAGGGAATAGTGCTGGATGTAAGAAGTTGATAAATATGATAGTAAATAAAAAAAAACCGTATTCACAGAAAGTGTAATTAATGTTGTTTTATCTTAATGATAAATTGAAATTACACAATTTTTTTTATTTTAGTGGGTTCATTATTTATTTAGTTATTTATTTTTAGATATTTTATTTGTAGTTATTTAGTGGCATTTTTCGACAGAAAAAACATTAAAAAAAAAACATTGTATAAAATTTTGTTAAAAATTTTGCACTTATCATTCAGTGCTGTGGCACACTATTATTTTTATTGAACCCAGTTTAATGTTGTTCAAAAATACTAAAAATTAGTAACAAAAGCTCTTAGCTCAGAAATACCAAACTAAAATACCATATCTGAGCTATAACTCTTAAATTTTCTAAGTAATCCCAACTACTCCTAATTGATTCATATTGATTCGCTTGGCTTGCATTCCATTAAGATCTAAATTCAGATTACATATCTATCAAATTTTGGGTAAGTATAAAGATTTTTTATTAATTTACATATAATTTGTATACTTAATTCGCCATAAATAAGCTATCTGCTCTCAGCTGCCTGTTGCTTGTTGATACCTTGGCACAACCTTAGTCTATGCCCGTTTGCTTGCCCACTTTTAATGGGTATATGAAATAATACTCAAATGTGACGCTCATTAAAAATAAAGCATACGAAAAGTAATATCAGCAGCAGCAGCAGCAGCAGCAACAACAACAACCACAGTTAAACGACTGCAATTTAAAGTTGTTCATTTCGAGCGCTTAATTGTTTTTGTAATAATTAACAACAACAACAACGATAAAGCACTAAACACAGCAACAACAACAACAAAGCAAAGTTCAAGGACCAGCTGCAGGCGGCGCTTAACAGCTCTAAGATCTATAACATTAACATGCAAGACGCAACTGTAACAATAACATTAACAGTCTGTCACACAACAGATGACAGCAAAGCAGATTCAGATGTGTTAACAAGTTCAAGTTTTAAGGAAGTGAGTTTTATATAGAGTATGCTCAGATGAAAGTTGTTAACAGCTGTTGCATAACATTAAGTGTTAAGTGTGTTATGTGAATGTAAGCAGTAGTTAACAGAGCTGTTAACTGTAGCGATGACAGGCATATAATCCAATAGAATAAGTTTTGTATCATTTTAGAAAAAAATTGTGAATGACAGAAGTTCAATAAGGACTGATCAAAGAAGAAAGCTTTCAGTGAAGAACAGCAACTGCATAATGTGCGCTTAAAATACAGTCAGAGTTATTAAAATATAGAAATTATTGATATTTTCGAAGTTATTAAGCGGGTGAAATATTGCTTTATAGGAGTTTCTATATATATAACTATATATAAGAGGTCAACAGTCTATAGATAATCCTTTTTGCGAAATGCGTTTACATTTGATATTTGGATAACCCCTATATATATTTGATTTATGATATGATATATTATTTGTAGAGGAGTATGACAGTAATTTTTGGCTTCGAGATATAAGACTCAGGGAGATATAGTTTGTTCTGTTTATATATATGTGGATACCTCTTATTTATGGTAAATCTAATCTACTTTGAAACTGTGGAACATATAGTTCTGTTAAGCTCTGATACAAAACACATCTATCAGGACTCATTATACACGACTAAATAAATTGTATACCACAATCAATACACTCTTTACTTCTTACAATTCTTAAGCAACTATAACTCTTAAGTCCATCTACTAGAATATCATGGATTGAAAATGATTTTGAATACAATAAAACTCTAGTCAAAGACACAAAGAAACTTTAGCTACCCAAGTCGAACCAATTCCCTTTCATTCAAAATAGATTTCTGAAAGCGAGCTCCAATATTTACACTCCTATGACTCATAGATGAGTAAGGCGTAATTAGATCTTATTATAGCTCTGCTTGGTTCTAGAACTTGTTCTACCTTTGTCAGTTATGATCGACGATTGAATGGCCAAAGTTCTATTGATGAAAAAAACCAAAACATAGAGCTATAAATATATTTTTTTCTTTATAATCACCGTGACAAGTCGAATTGATCTTGGGTCTAAATTTATCTACCAATTTATTCCATTCCATTTTGTTAATATTGATAATGAATTGGTTAATCATTGGCTTTGTGCTTTCTTTTTCATTGCCTTTTAATAATTAGCAAGATTTTAATTGATTTAAATTTAATAGCATTTTATTGAAGGTCAAGTTGTAAAGGTCAAACACAGTATTTAAATCGGCTTTGTAATGCTTTCACTGTGAATGGACTTTAATTTTGTTAATTATTATTTTATTTAATATAAATTATTATTTTTTAATTAAATAATTAACAATCCCCCAAGACCCTTCCCAATAGCCTTCTATAACTGTTATAAACTGTATAACAGTTCGTTAACAGCGCTGTTCATGCCTCGCTCTGTTAATGTTAATTACTTAACAGCAACCACGTTCGCCCAGAGGGCAGATAAGGAACAGTTGGTCAAATATGGGCATGTCTCTCTAGTGGCTTGTGTTTCGGCATTTCCGTTACGCTTTTTGTCGTTGTCGTTTTTCGAGCGTATTTTTAACAGCTTGCAACTTCCTGGGCAGGCCAGGCCGGGGCAGTTCAACAGGGCGTGGCACTCGGCACGCTTGCCAAAGCTGGCCAGCTTCGTGACTTTACAATTGTCATCTTATCGCGGCCCTGTTGTTGCTGTTGTTGTTGTTGTTATAGCTCGCTGATAAGGCAACTGTGTGCAAATAACCGAAACCGAAACCGAAACCATTTTCGACTTGGCTGACATGATGACAAAGACCTTAGATCTATTCCAAATTTGAGTGTGAGCTATAAAGATATCAGCTGTTGGCATCTAGTACAAATATTTGCTAACTTTATTCCTCAATCTAAACTAGTTTCTTTGCAATTAGTTTAACAGCGTGGGGAAATCTTTGTGAATTAGAACTTGGGGACTCACAGAGTCACATGATTTGCGCTTGTAATTCTCAACAAGTTACAGATTTATGAATTGTCTAAGTTCTAAGTATAAGGTATTCATTTCAAAGTTAATTTGCGAATGATTTTTAGAGTTATTGCTGACTAAAAATAATTTAATTTGTGCATAAATATTGCTATATTTATTTGAAATTTTTTTAATATATTTTTTTTTATTTAATTACGTTTATATATATAAACATTTATATACATATATCTTCTCTCTTTTTTTTTCATTTTGTATTATTATTTTTATAGCTGTCTGCTGGCTTAATTTAAGCACACATGCGCCAACGCGCCCTCTCCTCTCCCCCTCTCTCTCAACGCTTAACTTCAGTTGAAACAAATTTAACTTATTTAGCAGCAACAACAAAAAAAATCGCTTGGGGTGCGGCATTCCCACGCCACAGCGAGATATATGTGGTAGCAAATATTTGCGCGCAAATCGACATTAAAAATAATGTTAAATTTCTTTCTTTCCTTGCTTTTATTTTCCCCCGCCCCCCATTCAAACTGCGGCCATGCGCCGTATGCGTAATGTGCGTTGCGCATACGCCCCGTTCGCCATTTTGCTTCAGCGACTTTTCTCCGTTGTAATTCAGCTAACAATGAAACGCAATTTAAATGTCAAGACGACACACACACGCAAAGAAACATTGACTCCGCCCACTGCCTAAGCTGACTCCACCCACAAAAGCGCAACAAAGCGAAGCGAGATAGCACGCTGTAATGCGAGTGAGTATAAATATCGTTCTCGAAGCGTAATTATTTATGTCTTTCAATTAATTACGTTTCAGGCACTAGAAAGAAACATTTGAGCTGCTAATTAGAGCCAAAAGTTGACATTCAAATCGTATATAAAATAAATCAAGAAAAGTTAAAAATCTAATTGGCAAATGTGCAATTTGCGCTGTCTAATTGGAAGCTCTCTCTCTCTCTCTTTCACTCCCAATCAAGTCAGGAGAGAGGGAGAGACGTGCGCAGGGTATAATGGTTTTGTTGGATGTATGTAACAGGCAGAAGGAGGCGTGGCAGACCCCATAAAGTATATATATTCTTGATCAGGACGACAAGAGAAATCGATTTTATTTTAAAAAATCGAGTTTATTTTAAAAAATCGATAACTATCCCTAATCAATTATCGATTAAGAACAAAATCGAAAAAATTATATCTTGCCCATCTTTTAAGCTAGAGACACCAAATTTTATATTTAGCTGTATATCTATTATATGGAATTTTGAATTTTGTTATATTTTGGATACCGGGCCCAAATTCCCCCAAATTCTATGAAAAACACAGATTCGACTGGGCTCAGGGTATCCCCTAGTCGGTCACGTCCGACTCGAATTTTCTTACTTGTTTTTATAAATAATTACATTAACTTAATTTAAATGAATTAAGTTTAATTTTAAATAAAAACAGATTTACTTACATGACATTGCTGCTGCTGCTGCTGTGGCTGTTGCTGCTGCTGCAAGCGCCCGCCGCCTCCCACTACGCCCACTGCGCCCACGGTGCTCACTGTTGTTGCCGTGAACTGCGCGCGCAGCGTCTGTTGCACATGTTGGTTGTAGATATACGCGGGCGCCAGAAACTGTTGCTGTTGCTGCTGCTGCGGCTGTTGTTGTTGTTGCTGTTGTTGCTGATGTTGTTGCTGTTGCAGCGTGGCATAGTAGCAGTTGCTGACAGGCGCTGTTGTTGCTGGCGCTAGTTGCTGTTGTTGCGTGTAGCTGATGTAATTTTGTTGCATGTATTGTTGTTGCTGTTGCTGCGGCTGTGGCTGTTGCTGCTGCTGCTGCATCCAGTGCTGATTATAATTGACTGTTGTTGTCATATTGTTGTTGTTGTTGTTGTTGTTGTGGCGCTGCTGCTGCTGTTTATTGTTGCTGTTCGCTATCAACAGGGCAGCACGTTGTTGCAGCTGCGTGTTGCTGCTGCTATTGTTGTTGTTGGTGCTGCTGATGTTATTGTTGTTATTATTGTTGTTGTTGGTCCAAACAGCAAAATTATCGCTCATATTGCTAAACGGCAACCTTTGTTGCAATTGTTGCTGCTGCTGCTGCTGTTGTTGTTGTTGTAGCTGCTGCAGATTGCTGTTGCTGCTGCTGCTGTTGTGTTGCATGTTGTTGGCTTGTAAGGCAATCATCAACGATGCAACAAAATCATACACGTTTATCACAAGATTTTCTCTCTTTTTCACTTTCTCTCTCTTTCTCGCACTCTCAGCTGTTTTTTATTTATTTTTGTTCTTTTTTTTTGGTTTAGTTTATCTTTTATTTTAAATTTAAATTTGTTTTTCTTTTGTTTTTCTTTTATTTTTATTTATTTATATAAGTTTTATTCTATGCAATATTTGGTCAGTTTTTGGGTATTTGTTCTATTTAATATGGTAAATGGCCTTTTCAATTGAGTATCTCTTGGCTGAAAAGGTAATTTGTGATGGGTTGAGTACAGTGAAGCTTGCGTTTTGATAGAATTTTGAAATATATACAATTTACACATATACAATATATGCATATATATTCAACTGAAGGATAAAATTTTTATTTATTGATATATCATATAAATCAATAAGTAAATAATTTAATAATATTATTTTTTTTATAAATTTATAATAATTTATAATTAATATTAATTTATAAATATATTTATAATAAATAAATTTATAAATATATTTATATAAATTACTATAAATATATTTATATAAATTACTATAAATGTATAATGATAATATATTTATTTATGAAAAAAATACTATAAATTTAAAAAAATGAAAATTTTTGGTTTATTATTATAGTTTTAATAAGTTTATTTATTTTATTTAAAATTTCTTGAATGAATTTAGTTAAATAATTATTTAAATAATTTAAATCAATGAATAAATAATATAAAAAAACAGAATTTTAAAAATTGTTTAATATTGAGAAATAAGTTTTGTATTTTTAAGTAATGTTTAATTTATTTAAATTTATTGACTTAATTATATTTAAATTTATTTATTGATCTGTTAATGTTTCAATTTATTTATTGATCTATAAATACTCCAATTTATTTATTCATTTATATTATTAATCAATAATTAAGTAATATATATTTTTTTTTTTTTTTTGTGTAATTATTATTAAAAAATAATTATGTTTTTTTTTTAAGCAAGTAAAGTTCTTTCTAGCGTGCTTAACTGTAACTGCTTATTTATTTTTGTTCTCTTATATTTGTTTTATATTTTTTTTTGCTCTTTTATATATTTGTAAACTTTAATAAAGTTGCTTTATAATTTTGTCTTCTTTTTTTTAACACTTTTTAGTATTTAATGTTAAGAACTCTTATTAATTGTTTGCATATTGTGCAATTGCACTGGGCACAGAATAAAATATGTAAATGTATACACACATATATATTTATATATATTTAATATAAAAAAGTTTTGATGCGATGAGTCAACTTTTCACTTGACTCGCTTATTATTACACTACACTTTATACAAATACACACACAGATGCATAAGTGTGTGTGTGTGTGTAACTGTGAATATCTGAACTTTTTAGTTGTGCGCACAATATGTAAATTAATTTATATTTTATCCAGTTGATTTTGTTTGCTTTAATCTTGCATGTTTCTTTAAATTTTATGTTTTTTCCCCTTTTTTTTGCAATATATAAAATTTGCATATGTGCCTGGCCACGCCTTGCCGCCTTGCCGCCCTGCTGGCGCGCACACGTGTCGGGCAAATGGTAACGGTTACATAAACGAGTAGCGGTAAACGGCGCGTAAACAAACACCAAACAAACAAGCGACAGGCGAAGCAACTGCAACTGCAACAAATGTGGGAGGGAGGGGCGTAGAGGGGGAGTGTGTTGGGGGGATAAGCATAAGCTGTTCAATTGCTACGCTTGTGTTTTCATTTGCTTTTTACGACTCCTCCGCTGCGCGCACGGATTAAATTACGTGATTCTTTGCTATAAACATACGAACACACACACACACACACACACACACATTGGCGCAGCCACAACAGGCGTTCAGGCTGGGGCTGTCAGAACGCAGACGCAGTTTGTTTATTATTTTTAATAAGTTTCCACTTTTGCTTGATTTTATTTTTTATTTATTTATTTTTATTTGCCCGCATGTCTTGCACTCGCTTCGTTTCTAACTTCGATTTTTACTTGTTTTCATTTATTTATTTATTTGCTCAGCGTCGGCATCTCCTGCCACTTCCACACGGCAGAAAGGCACAAATTGTATTAAAGCACAAAATGAAAATCGAATTTTGATAAACCTGCGCTCAGCAGGCAAAGCAGCAGTCGCACACACACACACACACACGCACACGCACACATCTGCTTACACAGCGAACGAGACACGGACACAGACAGCGAATGTGTCGAAGACGACGACGGCGACGATGATCGTTCGTTCGTTTGCTTCGCTTCGTTTCGCTTTACTTCGGGCTTCGTTTGTGGCTCGCGATCGTTTCAATTCGCCTCGTTTCGTTTTCGGCCGCCTTTTGGGCTCTGCTCTGCTCTGCTCTGGCCGGGTTCTGGGCTTAAACTGCGCTGCCAGGCTGAAAACGCGAGCGAAAAATTGTCAAAAAATGCACAGCCCAAAAAAAAAAAAATACCAACAACAATTTGTTGTTGTTGTCGTGACTAATCGCGCTTGGTGGTCGCGCGCGTCAATGTCCAGCGCAAACACCTTTCGTGGCGCCAATTTGAAATCGCTCAAAGTGGGTGGGTGGGGGAAGACCCTTTGCTGCCGCTGCCGCTGCCACTGCCTCTGCTTCTGCCTCTGCCTCTGCTCACCGTGTAACTGCGTTCCGTTCAGTTCCGTTCCGTTCCGTTCGCTTTGCTGGTTCATAGATCACTCGCAGCGCGTTGTCGTCTTCTTGGCTGCTTGGGCCTGCATGCGGCGACGTCGCGACGTCGGCGTTCTCTATGACTAACGCTGCCAGCACGCGGCGGCTGTAGCTCCAACTACAAAAACAATATGTAGAACAGCAGCAGCAGCAGCAGCAGCAACGGCGTCGGCGGCGACGTCGGCGTCGTCACCAACAACAAGTGCGAGCTCCCTGCAAAAAAGAGCTGAAATTTATTTCATTTTTTTTTCTGCCGTTACGGGAATCTGAATCTATGCAAGCACAACAATAACATGCTAAAATATGCGCGACGTGCCCACTTTTTGAGCAACAACAAGATCAACTTTGTTCTTGTTGTGCACACACACACACACACACACACACGCACACGAATGCATTTTAATCAGTTTTTAGCGACACCTTGCGCCGCCTCAAATGCAAATGATCCTGGCACACTCGCACTCACACACGCGTCGCTCTCTCGCGCGCTCTCTCTCATTCGCTCTCTCTTCGAGTGCCTGCTCTCTTACATAAACACACACACACACACTCACACATACGCACGCGCGCGCGCAGAAATTTTCGCCGTGCCACCCTCTCTCGCTCTCTGTCGCCGTCCCACTCTAACGCTCATGCTTTTTACCTGGCTCGAAATGTTAATTGAAGAATTTATTGTTGTGTCTCTTATTGTTGTTGTGTTTACGGCTGGCGCTGGCCTGGCGACGACGTCGGCGACGGCGGCGGCTCTTTTTTTCTTTTCTTCAAATTGTATTTGTATTTGTCGCGTTTAATTATGACAGCAACAACAACAACAACAGCAGAGGCAGAGGCAGAGACGGCGGCAGCGGCAGCGGCAACGAGCCGATCATTGACTTCATTGCGTCGCGTCGCTGCCGACGCCGACGCCTCCGCTGCGCGGTTTCGGTTGTTTTTGCTTAAAATTTGTGACTGGCCTTTAAATGTGCGCCCCGCTGCTGTTGATGGACTTTTGCATGAGATACAACACAGCTGATCCTACGAATCGGAAATGCTTGTGTGTCAATTCGCCTCAATTGTTGTTTATACTTACGCAAGTACAAACGCACACACACACACGCACACCCACATATTTATGTAGCTGGCATATTCGCCGTCACATTTCAGTGTATATCGAATTCGCTGCAAACAAAAAGCACATTTCGAACTTTGCAACCCGTTGACATGTTAATGACATTTTTATAATGCGTGCAAAGCGAAGGCAGCAGCAACAACAACAACAAAGGCGGATGCAGCATTTCGCTTTATTAATGGAACGGCGAGAAGGGAGCGGCGGCGGTGACAACAAATCGTTTTCGCTGTTCTCGCTTGTTACTTTTTTTTTCCTTTTTGTTTGTTTTATTTGTGTTTTATTTTTTGGCAAAGGGAGCGGTCGCGGTTCACAAATAATGTACATAATGCATTTATTTCCATTGACGTTTCCCAGATTTAAACGCATTTTTGATGTACGAGCTGTGTCTGTGTTGTGCTTACACACCGACATCTACACACATATACAAAAAAAAGCTCAAACACACTCGCACACACGCTCAGGCGAGCTGTAAAAGGTAACGGGTACACTGAACTCGGCGCGAAACGCGTGCAACGTTTGAAATGACGCGATCAGCGCGCACAAGGAAAGCAAAAGCTTTTTCCTTTTACTGCGCAAACGCACACATACACACACATATATGTATGCATGTACGTACATAATTGGCGAATGTGCAGAACCAAAACAAAAAGCTCAAACACGCAAAATGGCGGCAAAAGAACAGAAGCCGCCTTGCTGCGCCGCGGGCGTTTTAAAACGCGCGCCGGACTACTACTTCGGCAAGAGGAAGCGAGAGGTCGTGGACGTCGTGGTCTTGGTCGTGTGGCCGTGTTTGCTGTTATTTACTGTCGTTTGCCTTGGCCCAATTTCACCGTCTCTCTTCATTCGCCTGCGGAAGTTATTCGCATTCCAAGTGGAGCGAGCACCGAAAAGCAAAGACAGCGCTTTCAAGTGCAGTTATTCCTAGTGCTTTTCCTTTATGCTGTCTTTGTTTTTGCTTTTATTAGCACGTTTTGCCTTTACGACCGCAGCGTGATTTTTTTTTGTGCTTTGTTGCTGCCTTTTAACTGCGTCGCAGCTTTTTATTGTAGTTTTCTCGCTGGGTTTCGGCAACAGGTGTGGCCCTTCCACACACACACACACGGCTGTACGTTGAACTTACAGGGCAACAGGCGTAGACCAACAACCGTCATGGGAATGACGTGTTCGACATCCTTATCGCAACACCAACAACAACAACAACAATAGCAGCAGCGGCGTGACGTCTTTAGGGTATTTCTACAAAATTCTGTAGTGTACGGAACTGGCTTACGTGACCATGACTCATAGCGGAGCAACCCGCTTCGATTTCTAACCTACATTAATCGAGCGTCGTCGACGTCGACGTCGGCGTCGCCATCGGCGTTGGCGTCATCGTCAATGCCGCTGTCAATTTAGTATGCGCAACTCACTTTGCTATCACTCGCGCGCTCTCTCTCTCTCTCCCTCGTTCGCACTTGTTCACTCTCACTGCTGTGCTACCGGACCTAGGTCTACAAATCAGTTATTATACACACACACACATACACGCACACACGCACGCGCGCACGCACTGTAAGCATTTGTGCATGTTCATGCACGTTCAGTTTTGAAATCTTCAAACTTTTCGCTGATTTGTGTGAGTCGAGGAGCCCCATAAAAAAAACTCCAATCAGCCCGAAAAACAAAGCAAAAAACTAAATGCCTTTTGCCCAAAAAGCAAAATAAGTAAATAAAAATAAACAAAAATATATAAAATATGAAAAGACGAAGCTTAAATGCTCTATAAGGAATATATTAGAGTAAGATAAATATAATAAAAAGAGATTAAATTGAAATATTTTTTAATGTGTGTATATAGTAAAATAAATATAATAAAAAGACTTTAAAGTATATATTTAGTAAAATAAATATATTAAAAAGAAGACGACTCTTAAATACTCTTTAAAGCATATAAAAGAGTCGTTTTAAGAAAAATGTAAACAAAAAAAATTGAAATTTTAACAAAAAAAATTGTTTTTCTTATAAGTATTTAAAAAACAATTTTTTTTGTTAACATTTCAACTTTTTTTGTTTTTTTCTAAGAATTTGATTTAAAGTTTAATTATTGTTAAAACGACTTCATATCATTAAAATATTAATTATAATCAAAAAAATAAAAAATATATATATAATTTTAAAATATATCTACCAGAATTATTAAAAAATTATCTTAAAAAAAATATAATTTCTACAAATCTAAAATATAATTTTTAAATATTATCTTAAAAAAAATAATATTTCTACAAATCTAAAATATTTGTTTCTAAAAATATATAATTTTCAAGTTCTCATAGAATTCTTCATATAATTAGAACAACTCTTTCATAGGGTATATCAAAGATACAAATAAAATAAAACCAATAAAAACTGAGCTGAGCTGTGGCTCTGGCTCTGGTTGTGGCTCTGGTATTTTTATGCCCTCCGCCGAGGCATACATATTTCAATTCCGACTTGTCAAGCGCAAAAGGCTCGTAAAGCTAAATCTGAAATCAGCAAAGCGGCGGCTCGCGAGTTTTCGGGGTAATTAATCGACGGCTGCCACATGGAGCAGAGACATTCACACACACTCAGAGAGACCCCAAATAACCGAGCAAATCCCAAAAATAAGAATCAGACCCCAATCGAGGCGGGGCATTTGCTAAATAAAAAAATAAAAAAAAACTTTAAGAAATGTTGGAGATTTGAAGGCGAAATGCAATTTCAATTTGAATTTAATTAAGTGAAATCGTTAAAAACTGAAGTAAAATGGATTTTATTTTGATTTTTATCTTATTTTAATGTTCTCATCTTCGATTAATACGATTCATATATAGTATACTTTTGGGAGTAGCTCTTGCGCTTACATATATCAATAAATTCGAAAATAATTTTAGATAAGTGAAATACAAATTTCATATATTATATATAACGATTTATTTGTGAAGTATATTAGATACAGGAATATACATATGAGTTAAGGGGCGATATATAAAGATATACCCAGGCAGACTTGACACCACAGATAAAGCACTTCCCCATTAAAAAACCTTACACACCTTAAAAAAGAGTTGAAAAAAAATGAAATAAAAATAAAAACACAACGAAATAAAAGCAAAACACAAAAATAAAGTTTAAGCAAGTCGAAGCTTGAATGCTCTTATATAAATCTTGGATATATGAATATTTAGAAATATATAAAAATATATAAAAAATATATAAAAATACATTTAAAATTGGATTTTTAATAAATTTAATAACAAATTATTAAATATATATATAAAAATTTAAAAAGATATTTAAAATATTATTTTTAATAAATTTAATAAAAAATTATTAATTAAAAAAAAAGTTTTAAGTGATATTTAATTTTTTTTTAATATGGGATTAAAAAAATATATTCAAAATATTATTTTTAATAAATTTAATAAAAAAAAGATTATTTATAAAAAAAAATGTTTTAAATTTAAAATTTTTTTAAATTTTAAATTTATTTTTTATTATAGGATTACAATTTTCTTTTGTTATATGTTTAACAAATTTACCTAATTTATAAATTTTACATTAATTAATTCATTTTGTATTATTATTATTTTTAAAATTTGTTTAAAATATTTTTTAAGATTTTTACAATATCCATAAATTATTATTTTATTCATTATTATTATTTTTTTTTATTAATTTCTTCTGCAAGCTTCATCTCATAGATGCTGCAGTAATATGGTAGAGTATTCAAAGTAACGTTTGCGCATAAATAAAAATTCTGTCGCCATAACAAACAACAGTCGCAGCAACCCCAACAACAACAACAACAACAAAACAAAAGTTAAGAAAGCGAGGCAGGCGCAGGAATATGAAAACTTGGTGGGTGTTAAGTGGTTAGGGATGGGTAGGGCGAAGGGGAGTAGGGGAGCAGGGGCTACACGCAGTTCATCTCGCACAGCTGTGTTGTTATTATTGTTGCTGTTGTAGCGTAAATTTTAACTACCGCAACGCTGGCAGCGCAGTTGGCGATACAATTCCTAGAATTTCACAATCAATTTTGAACGCATACCCTGGCCATATGAAAGCGAAGAGGCATATGTGGCAGCTAATAAGTATTTACTTATGTAAACTGGGTAGTTGAGACGTAGATACTTTTGACAAAATTCATTTGAGTGTAAAATTTGTTTGTTATAAATATTTAATATGTTAATAAATAAAGCAAACACCAAAATATGATCCCAAATATAATTTTATTAGACACAAATTGTAGATAATTTCAAAAATATGTCTTAAAGCAGCTCTCAACTTTAGCTGCTTTAAAATTTATTTTTGAAATTGCCTACAATCAAAACCAATAAATATTTATTTATAAATTGTCAATAAGTGTTAATTTTAGACTCTCGATGATATTTGTTTCGTTTAGCGAAATTCGATTCGAAGTAATTTCAAAATTCTATAATTGTCTAACCGATTCACTCTCAAGTTGCAGTTACATGCAGCTGTGTTCATGAAAATAGTAGTGCGCTGAGCATTAAATGTTGGACAACACAATTTAGTGTTAAGCGCAATATATTGAAAATAATTTGAAATAAATATTAAGATAAACAAAACATGTTTATCTTAATATTTATTTCAAATTGTTTTCAACATTATTTTAAATAAATTATATTAAATTAAATTCACTTACTTTAATATTTATTAATTTACTTTTTTAACCTTTTACATCCAGCACTACTATTTCTATGAACAGCCGATTTTCAATGCATGTGTCTAAAATACTACCAAATAATTCTGACAAGATGAGGGCATAATATTTTTTTGTTTCTACTTTTTCTGTAATGCAGCACTAGTATTTTTTTGAACACATTAAAACTAGCACCGCACTATTATTTTTTTTGAACACACTAAATTGACATATCACTACTATTTTTATGAACACAATTATATATATAATATTAAATCGATTTCTGCTAGTTCTCTTTCTATCTTATATAACCTATCTATAATAACAAATATTCTTTCCCAACATAAGCATAACCTTTCATCATAATCTTTTATTTGCAGCAACAAAACACAATGCAGGGCATCTGGCAGTCGATCACATCCCACTGTCTTACTCTTACTTATTAACCGTATTTTTCTGCTGCTGCTGCTGCTACTTCTGGTTTGCGTAGTTTCTTTTAAACATATTTGTGAAATTGAATTTATTATTTCACAATTTTTGGCAGACACACACACATAGGCAGGCATACATACACACATCTGCGTGAGTGTGCGTGTGTGTGTGTGTGAGCCTTATAAGTCGCGCGACAATGGCAGCCTGTAATTGACCCACTTACGATCGCTCAGGCTCGTGTCGCGGCTGCGGGTGGCTGCAACGGCTGCCGCTGCTGCATGTGGCTTGAACTTTATGCAGCGCCTGGCAATGCCAATTGCAACCGACCTGAGACACAAACAAACAAAAAAAAAACAACATGTTGCACGTGTGCAGCCAGGCCAAGCCCCGCCGCACAGCTTGGCCGCAAAACCTGTTTGCAGGCGCTCTAATTGCGCTCGTATTCAGATACCCAAGACAATCCTCCGCGCCCCCTCGCCAGCCCCCTCGCGCTTAGGTGCCACATTTTCATTCAACAAACTGTTGCATGCAGCCGCCAGTTGTAAATATTGGCCGCTCGTGCCATAAGTCGGTACCACACACTCGGCGGGGCAAACGTCTCAATGTCCAAGTCGCATGACTCATGCCAGCCGAGTCGAGGCTTCAGCTCGCAGACTTTGTTGTGCAGCGTGTTGTCTTGCTTGAGATGGCCGCGTGACACGAACTTGAAGATGAGCTGGTAAAACTTATTATTATATAAGGAAATATTATGTTGGCAAATTATGTATGTAGAAATATACTATAAATATATACTATAAATATTATTTCTCATTTTATCAGACATTTTATGTTTTAAGACTAAACTTTTTGATTTCGTAATATATGTATGTTTTTTAAATAAATTTTATTTTATTAAATATTTATTGTTTAACATTTTTTTAAGTGAAAAAATTGTTTGTTAAAATATGGTATAGTGTGGTATGATATTAAAGAGTTGGTCAAAATTAATATATATTTTTTTAATCAACAGTTGATGTTGATAAACAAGTTAACAAGTCTCTGGTCGAGACTGCTTAACTAGGAGATACCCTGAACGCTGCAAGTAGATGATATTCTATGATAATCATCTTACGCTTCTATTATAGTATGCATTTTAAATTTCAATTCTCTACCTTTGGGGGTTTACCAGATCGTGACGGTTATACGAATGGACAGACAGACTTGGCTGTATTGATTCAACTCGTCGTAATGATCAATAATATATATTTTATAGTGTCTGTCACGCACCATTCTGCCTGTTACATACATTTTAACAATTCCCATTTTCCATGGGTTCGGAGTATAAAAATATATATAAATTTTAAATTTATTTATGTTTATATTCAAGTCAAGCTTAGCTTTCTAACCGTCTGCTCATAAGACTTATTAAAAATATTTTTGTAATGGATATCAATAGGTAAATACCGGCACATATATATTTGCTCTAATTATTGATTTTTTAGATGTTATCCCATTTGTTACGCCATATTTCTACAATATAATACATGACTATCATATATGCTTAGCTCTAAGAATATATTACTTGATATGGATATTTTGGATGACATTGTATGTGTATTATTCAATCTGAAAACTTTGACAATATTGAAGCGAAAAGATTTCTTATGCCACATTTCTACAATATAATATATCATCTTAAGACCACTCACTAAATATGTCACAAATATCGTGTTAGTTCGTGTCACGCCACTGTAACGCAATCATCGCCAGCTATGATCCTCGATTCGTTATGATCGTCGCTCGCTGCTCGTCGGCTATTATCATACGCTACACGCATTTGTGGCGTTTATCTGTTGCGGTTTGCGTTTTGCGCTTTGCGCGGCTTTTCTATTTAAGCCCAAGTTGGTTTCTGGTCAAGAGCTGCGGGAGGGGGCGCGCTGTGTGCGTGTGAGTGTAGCTGGGCCCATTGTGCGGTATTACGGTTGAAGCTGGGTATATTTATATATATATGTATGTGTATATATTTAGCTTATTTGCTTTGGGGGTTTGTCCATTTAGCGACAAAAGTGTGTGTGCTTTTTATTATGGTCTCACACACATGTCCAAGCAAAACGGAAACCCAATCATAAGTATGCTCCGCGCATAGAGCTGTTGGGGAAAACCCCCGATGAGACATGCTCCACAGTAAGCCGAGCAGTTGGATATATTTCATAGTGCGAGAAGAAAACTCTATCTATATATTTCACTGGAAATTTGATATTATTTATATAGAGCATGTGTTAAAACTCAACAGACCCTAGCTCAGGGTGATAAGCAGAAATGTGCATTTACACACATGTATATATATATTTATATATATAGTATATATGTATCTATAGCATGTATAGTAACATTATGATCTCATCGCCCCGTTAGTTTCTTATCTTCGCTGACTTGCAGGCAGATAGCTTCCATTCAGCATTTGTGGACTGTGGTGCCACTAGTTTTCCGTCTGTCTATCTTACCTAGCGATAATAGACTATAGTGACAATCCGGCTAGAAATACGATATGTTGCGGCTACTTAAGTGCTTAGAAATTAAAACTAAATTTAACCGAAGACTATCAGGAGCTATTGCTGCCAAGGTAGCTCATGTTATATTTCGTAATGAAAGTAATAATAGTTATCAAGATTGATTGATAAGAAAAACATTTATTATTGCAGTAATACTCTTTTTGACAATGCCTTATAAATTTTTCTTTCTTATAAATGATTTCATGTGAATGTGAAAAATAAAGAAAAATAAATAAAATGAATTTCTTCTAAAAGTTAAATAAAATAAATTAATATAAAAAATATATTTTATATATTATATTTCTAAGCATTTAATAAAAAATTTAAAAATAAATTAAATTACATTTTTACTAAAGCTTAAATAAAGTAAATAAATAAAAGGATATTTTTCAAAACATTAAAAAAAATTTAAATAGTGTTATTTTTTATTTGAATAAAATATAATAACATTTTCTCTATAAATTTTAGCTTGCCATTTCATAAATATATTAAAAATAACGCTCAGAATGATGCTGCGTAAGACAATTTTGTTTTTGAATACAATTGTATATATTTAAAAATAAAATGTTGTGCCAATATCAATTTTAAATTTGAATACTTTGCGTATGGGAAAATAAAATTTAAATTCAAATGCAGCTCATTCTTTATAAACATTGTACATTGAAATAATATTTGAATATAAATACAAATATTATTATAAAATATTCAGAACAAAAATGGCAAAATGATCTAAAGCGCTATCAAATATATATGATATATCATTGTCTAGAGCTACTGCCTCCGTCAGCAGGCATTCTCATAAAACGATAAAAACTATCACGAGGCGTTATCATAAGCAGTCAAGATCAAGATCTGTAAACAAATATATAAATGAAATCGTGAAAAATCTAAGAACAGCAAAAAATAGAAAGATTGATAAACATTGTAGAACCGCTCCTAAAAAAACCATTAGGGAAGCAAAAAGCAAACAGAAAACGTAAAACATGAACATTAAAACATTAAGCAATGCGAGCTGCAGCTAATTTGAAATTTTCAATAATTTTTTTTGCAACAATTGCAACAACAAAAGATGCCGAAACCAAATCTTGAACCAAAGCCAAAGCCAAAGGCAGCGGCAACTCGCTGCGCTTTGATTGAATTGAATGCGAAACGTTGACGGCTAAGGTTCGACTCGAAATTAAAAAAAAAATAATAAAAATGGAAGAATGCACGACTAAGCGATGTCCTATAAAAATTAGTATTATCTAAAGGTCTTTTATGTTGCCTGTAGCTTTAAAATAGGTAAATTAATCTTGAGGACTTTATTAATATATTAACTTTAGTTGAAAGTGGATATATTATTAGAATATTATATTTAATTTTCTAGAAATAGAGACTTCCTATAAATTCCAAATGAATTTCCGAAAAATTCCCTATTTATTTTATTAAGTGCATTTCCTACAAATGCCATAGAAAAACCCCAAAAATGGACTATAAATATCCGGTAAATTTTTTATAACTTCCAAATAAATTCCATAAATTTCCTCAATAATTTCATATTATTCATACATTCCTTATAAATATTTCATATAAATTCTTTAAAAATATAATTTTTTTAAGTTTCCTGAAAGCTCCATAAAATCATGAATTCAATATAAATTCGATATAAATTTCCGGTAAATTCCCTATTAATTTAACGAAATATATTTTGTCATATGCCGTAGAAATTTCACACTAATTGACATATACGAATTGTAAATATCTGATCAATTTTTAAATTTATTTCTATATAAATTATATATATACTCAATATATATTCACTATAAATAATAATAATATTTTATATGAAAATGATATGAATAAAAAATGATATGAATATGACCTGCCATTCCTGCCGTCATAGAACTAATGTTTTAGTCCTTAAACCCTATCCCACAATTTAAACCAGAATAAAGGTCAATCCATCTCAGATCATAAAAATTATTTATTGTCAAGTACGACAGATTATATATAAATAAATAGACAAAAAAAAATTTATATATTAAAAAATTTTTTAAAATTTGTTAAAAATATTTAGTTTCATTATAATAAGTAAATACATTTTTAAGGTCATTAAATATTTTCATTTTAATTAGTTATTTCAGTAGCTACTCTGATAATGCAATATTGCAAATACGAAAAAGATCTAATGATGATCGACATCCATTCTCTGAGCTTTTCTACAGGGTATCCTTGCATTGTTGTTGTTGTCAAATGGGATTGCTGCTGCGACAACAATAACTATAATGAAAAGCATTTAATGCATTTTGCGCACGCTTAAAGCGAGAAAATTATGTGAATTTTATGAATGTTGTGCATTTAGTAGATTCGTTGTTGTTGTTGTCGCACACCTGCGTGCCAAATTAACCGCATCGGTGACAAAAACAAACACTCGCGGCAACAACATCAACAGCAACAGCAATATTTCAAGTTTAATAAGCGCAAAAATGGGTGGCATTTGATGTGGCCAAGACGCCGCTCGGCTTGGTAGCTGCAGGGCTGGCGGTGGGTTTGGTTTGGGCATTAACATAATGATCTCAATATTTGCACGGCTTTATCACGATCCGACAACACTTAATAATACGATTACGACAATATCACGGCAACTCACACACATTAGACACGCGATCTCACTCCCTCTTACTCTCTCTCTCTCCCTCTCACTCTCTCTCTCACTCTCTCTGGCTGGTTAGGCTGGGCGTATGAGTAATGCACTCCGTGCTGCATTGTTGTTAATGCTGTGATTATTGCAATTGTTGTTGCTTGTCAACCAAACAAACACCCCAAACAAGCCCCCACCGCGCCGCCTCTGCCTTGGACCATTGAAATTGTTCTTAGCAATGATTTCAGCAACTAAAAATACACTCCAAAGACATTTTTGTTTTCGTTTTTTTTTTTGTGTTGTGTGCCAAACGAAACTATTTCATGCTCTGTAATGGATGGTGGCTTAAAGGGAGTGTACTAACAGGTGTCACGGTAGATAGGTGTAAAAGCAGCAGGTATATGCTAGATGCGCATCAAGAGTGGAAGCTTATCTTAACTCTATCTAACTGATTGATAGGAATATATCGATAAATATCGATAAGTGCTTTTTATTTATTTTATTTTATATTTTTTATTAATAGTAAAGTATGTCTATTAAGCGCATAGTTTTTATATGTAATATATATCAATATATTTGATTGCATTTTAGGAATTCAAACATTCTAAAAAAAACTAGAAACTTGTTATAAAACCTTAATATATTTGAATATAGTCTAGTGATAGTATTCAAAAGTTCACCCCGCTTACAGGGTATCACTTAGCTGGTCATGCTCACCAATGGCACTGCCGGTGGCAGCACAACTTGCTCTGTGTGTGAGTGATTGACTCATGGCAAGGGCAGCTCGCAGCCAATCCAAATTCAAATTCAAGTGCAGCCAGAACGAGCGCGTGAGAAATGCAGCAAATCAAATTAGCACAGAGTTTGCGGCTCGACTTGGCTCGGCCGGGTCGTACCTATAAACAAGTAAGTGGAGCGCCCCAAACGAATGGCGTGACGGGCCGCCGTGAAACGATCTGATGTAATTGAACGGCTCGCATATGGCATGTGTGCTAAGACGAGGGGTCTTGAGCTGCGGACACGACACTTGCCAAGTGCCCTTATTATCGCTCTTCAGCTCGTAATAATCTGTAGATATTTTAAGCTGTGTACAAAAATATATCGGTGTAGTGTAGTGGAAGCTGTGTGAGAGGCAGAGGGAGAGAGAGATGTGTTAGAGCTCTGGGCAGGAGAAAGATCATTTGGTATTTACTTCCCTTTGAACAGCTCAATCTAAAGTTCGTCCTACACAAAGCTAGGTTAACGAGTTCCCTATGTATATGTAAGACTTTCACTGCTGGGTGCAAATCGATAAATATCGATTTCTTACAGACAAGCAAAGGGTAAGCAATATACTTTCTTTAAGGTCTTAAATTTCTTTTAATACTAGGAATACTCAAAAATAATAATTAATATTAATTAATCTATCAGGGCACCCAAAAAGTAGGCTTTAAATCTTTGTCGAACTTTTGGTGTCAAACTTCTGTTTAGAAATAATTTGTTTAATCTTTTTTCCAAGGGGCTCGCCAAAGCAGTCGATTAAGTAGAGTCGATTCCAGATGGCAATATGTGGGGAACGAAGAACAAGCCAAATGGGGCTTGTTTTAGGCTTAAATAAAGAAACATCTGTGAGTCTTGTTAATTGCAGTTCTACAGCCCGATATCTGTCAGCTGGCTGGCTGGCTGTGTGATCTATGCGGGCACTTCTCTTCAGCTCTATCTTAGTGGTCCTTGAGCCATTGGCAACAACAACAAGAGTAAGGAAAACAGCTGTCCAAACAGACATTTAAATACAATACACGAAGCGGTTAATGCCATTGGTTTAATTGTTGTAATTAGCAAACAATGCGAAACAGTTGTTAAACCAATTTCCAGAATTGACGGACCATTTGCATTGAGCGTTGTCCGCACAAAAGACTCCAATCCATTAAAAAGAAGAATGAAATAAAAGTAAAACACACTTGATGCGGGCTTTACACATGTAAATATTTACCATATAGTATATATATCTAAAGCAAATAGAGTTGGTAGGGCGAGAAGAAACAAGTTCAAAAATTGAATTACTGGAGAGAAATTTTTGTCTTTTTAAGTTTGGATTTTAAGAATTTCAGTAAGAGGCAAACGTATTATTTTCTAAATTTAAGATAAGTCTAGTCTTAGACTTTCAATGTGTTTTTATAGAAAGCTCTGCTTCTATAAAAATAATACCTATTTTTTTGTTAAAATAATTAAAGAAAATAATACAAAATAAACTTAAGACTTAAGCAAAAATATTTATAATACTTTAAAAAGCAGATCGAATTTTTATTTTGTTTAAATACTGAAAGAAAATATTTCAAAATGAACTAACAAATTTGAGCAAATATATTTTTACTAATTTGAAAATATGAAACATAATTTTTAACTTATTTATATACATTTCTATATATAAATATATATATATATATTTATTTCTTGCCTGTAACCAAAGTCCTTCGCATAAATTCAAATATTTCCATGTATGTGTTAAATTTTTCAAAATTTATTTTTATTGATGATTAGTACTAAATAATTTAAATTTTTTTAGTTTTTTTCCTATTTTTTCAATTTTTTGTTTGTTTTATTTTTTAATATATCATTTACCACTTTTAATGAATTTCTTTGCAGTCTTTAAAATTTGTCTAAACAATGAATTTTCATGTTTTGTTAGTTTTTCGTTTTTTCTTTGTTTTTTTTTCATATAAATTTCATTTTACTAATTTTTTGTTGCTCTGAAAATTGTATTTTCTAGAAATGTTATTTAAAATGAATGCCACAAATATTCGGTATCTAGAACTAGGTAGCTTGACTGGTTTTTGTTTCGTTAATACTTTCTTGCTAGATAAATTGCAATATATGTACCAATTCATATACAACTGATGCGACGATGACAACAATCAGATTTCGTTTTCAAAATTTAACATGTTTTTTCCGGTTATTGTTTTTATTTTTGTTGAATATTAAAAAATATATATGGAAAAATTGTACACTGATATTGAGGTATTGGAAAAAATCGGCGTATATGTATATATATATAATATATATATATGTCAAATATATACAGGCTTCAATATACATATATATAATATATATATATGTATATCTATGTGTGTGTAAGGTAAGGTATATATATATATATATATTTGTTTTATGTAACTTTGACATGCAAAAAATGGCTTGCGCTTGGTGCTGTTAGTGGGAAAATTCACATTTAAAAATTGTTGCTACCAAAAATGTTGGGTTTTTCCATTTTCATTTTGGTTTTTGGTATCTTGTTCCTATATAGAGCAACATAGGCAATAACAGGTGCAATTTTTACTACGTACAAATTGTTATACGAAAAAGCTTACAAATTATTTCGTTTCATAATTGCTTGCGTTTTTTTGTTTCTGTATGTGTAATGTATTTACTATATAAAAATACAATATATATATATTTGTGTATATATATATATATATTTATTAAAAGTCACAATTGTTATTTTGTTTTGTTTTTTGTTTTTCATCAGTTTTGCAGACAGCAAAAATGGCATTACAATTTGTTTACAGCGTTCCTAAAAAGTCAAGATCTGGAGTACTAATATTATTTGGATTCTTTTTGCTTATGATTCTGAAAATGGCTGAGCAAATAATTAAAGGATCTGTTGATAACACACACACATACACACGCACACACATGCACACCACATGAAAATGGAAGTGGAAAAGTACTTAGTTATACAAATAGTTTTGAAACGTGTCTGAGATTAACGCTAAGCTGTGCCACCTGTTCCAAAAGGACTTCAATCTCTGCATAGCTCCTTCGGCTCTATCCTTGACATGTTTCCAAAATACATTGAAATTTATTTAAATAGTCCGCCTGCCTCCATGTGAAGCTGCATACACATACTTATACTTATACGCTCGTTCACTCACACAGCCCTTAGTTATTGGGCCTAATACATTATAAATTGCAAATTATTTACTAGCTATTATGTTAATTTCCGCTTTTATATAGTGTGTTTTACATTTATGTATTAGACTAACGAGGATTTAGTTAAATGCTTAAAATAATATCGTGACAATTTTATATAAGTATGAAAATTTTTATTGCGCCTAGGGGCAAAAAATCGAAATGGAGACTTAGACATCGAGTTGGCATTCAATGCACACTCATACACACTCACTCACACTCACACACTCACATCGAGAGAGGCACACACGCACACCGAGTTTATACAAATTACATGCATACACTTTAGGCTTATAGTTGGTTTTCTTCTGTTTTGTTTTTCTTCTGGAATAAGAGCTAATAAATATACAATGCTAAAAATTGCAAGCACTTTTGCTGTTGTTGGTTGGTTGGTTTCCCTCATCTGTAAATCCTTTTAAAGCTTTTTAGCGCCCAGTTTTAATGGGCCAGTTGCGCGTTGCGCTCGTCGCGCCTCCAGTTCTCGCTGTCGCTGCAGCTTCTTCTCCTCGCGCTTACGACGCGCTTCGTCCAGTTTACTGTTACCTATAATAAAATAAAAACGATGGCGATGGATTAAGCATGGTCTTGGTACATATTATAGGTCAAACGTACCTAACCCAGGCTCATCTAGCGGCTCGAACTCGCCATCGGCCCAGGAATCACTGTTCCAATTGGCATTATGCGTTGAATTATTCAAATGCGATGTTGGCGGGCTTATGTTATTGCAATTGGTCAATGCGCCCGGCGTTGTAGGTGACGTGTTGGCGCTGCTCGACAGATTCGCCAGCTCCTTGGGCCGCAGCTGCTGCCGCGACGGCGATAAGGTGTTGTGTGAATTGAGTTTGGCCAGTGGCTCGATCAGATCGTTCAGCTCGTGCTGCTGCAGCTGCTGTTGATGCTGATGCGGCAGCAAGGGTCGCTGCTGTTGCTGGCTAGAGGATGTCGTTGAGGAAATCGATTGTCTGGCCAGCTGCTGCTGTTGTTGCTCCTGTTCCGCCTGCTCCTCCTCCTCGCACTATGAAAATGTGTTCCAAAATTAATTAGATTTTAGAGCATTTGTTTTATTGGCTTACCGGATCCTCTTCCAGGCTACCCCACTCCTCATTGTCCCAGCCATCGCGCACTTCATTCAGCGGATTGGTTGTTATCAGTTGACCATTGTTGGAGCTAGCCGCCAGCGGACTGCTGGGATCCTGTGATGTCTGCACAAAGAGTTGATATATGTAATGCTTTGTTGGGATATTTTCAGATCAGACTTACATCCATTTCACCCCAGTTCTCATTGTCCCAATCGTTGTTGCCGTAGTCAGAGGCTGAGGCGGAGGTGTCGTTACTTTCGTGCTCCAAGGATGTCATGGATGTAACGCTACTTGTTGTCGTCGACAGGCTACTACTCGATGGTTGTTCTGTTTCAAGTAAAATACATTTAATAACCAGCTGCATTTAGTTTTTGTGTAAAGCTTACCCAGCGACGCTGGTTTCGATAGATTCCGACCCGTTAGTGGCGGCCTGGGTCTGGACGAATCGCTTTGACTGCGATAGAACTTGGCTGTCACGGCGGTAACTGCCCATCCCGCCCAGGTGGCCGCCGCATTGCCAATCGAAGGCGTGGCGGTGTGCACGTCCGCTTCTGCAATTCAATTAATTAGTTTCTCTTTTCAATTTGTGTTATTTTCGCACAACTTACCCATTGTCTCACGCAGACTGGGATCCTCGGAGACCTTCTCTAGTTTGCCCAGGAATCCACGTATTGTTTTAAAGGCCGGATCGCGCACAGTTTTCTCTGGATCAACACTCAGGGAACACAACGATGGTAAGACACGGTTGGCCACCTCACTCAGCAAGAAGTATTGCTGAGTAGCTGCCAGTGCTAGGACGCCAGCAACGCGTGCCGGCGGAAACGGGTCGCGCATGGCACGTATGAAGGCCGAGACGAGAACACGTTGGCGCACCTGCGGATGCAGATGTGGCGCAATCTTGCCCAGGCAAACTGTTGTATTGGTACGAATTCCGCCCTGATCATCGCGCGCTTGCAGTCGCGCAAAATGACGCAACACCTCCACATTGAGATTATTGTAGTTCAGCTTGGGGGCCAAGTGAATGATGGATTTGACCGTCTGCTCGCGTATGGTGGCGTTCGTGTCCAGAAATCCATGCGCCACCTGGGGGAATATTTGCTCATTCACCACCGGCGGCTGCAAATGCGCAATGAACAGATCCAATTGCTGCAGCAGGCGAGAGCGGGTCACACGATCTGTCGAGGCAAAGAGCTTTACCACACAGGGCACAATACGTTTCTGGTACTCCACCTCGTCCAGCAGTTTACCAAGCTAAAAAGGGTAAATGGTTAATATCCTGCTTCGATATAGGTTAATAATAGTTAGGGCACCTTGAACATGGGCGCCAGCACCGCTGAGCCAGCGTCGCCGTATTCGTAAGCTGTTATCAGCTGTGGAAGTATTTTGTGTTTACAAACATTATCCGGAAAGTTTTCCAGATGCGTGGTCAGGCCGCTAAAAAAACGATTCTTTTCCGCCTTGTCCTTGATTTGAATTTCCTCAAGAAAGAGCAGCGTGTCCACCAAATCGTTCTTAAAGAAACCCCCTGGTTTGCGACAACGCGTTATAATATCAGCTGGATTAGGCCGATTCGAAGGTGATGCGCCAACTAGCTCGCAATAGAGAGATTGCAGCGACTTGGGTATGTGTTCGATGTCCTTGAGATTGGATCGCTGCTTTAACACGCCATTGAAGGCCTCCCAAACGAGGCAACCCAGGCCCCACATGTCCACAGAGCTGTTAAAGGGAAATTTGTGGAATTAAATGTGTTAAGGAACGTGAATATATAGACTGAATATACCACTTGGTAGCCGCCTTGAGTTTCGTTGGATCATTCTTCTCCGGCGCATCGTAAACCTCTAGCGTAACGGGTATTTTCGCAGGCGGCATGGGATTGCCATCGGCAGCAGCGACATACTCCAGGCTGCCCAGCTTCCATTCGCCGGAGGAGTTGACGAAGACCGACCAGGCGGAGACATTGTTGTGCCGCAAATTGCCATCGTTATTAAGAAAGGAGAGAGCACGCTGTAAATAAATAAACAATATGTTATTATGTCAGCAAATGTGGAACTCATTTGACTTGCCGTAATTTGAAAGATGCCCCAGGCCAGATAGAGGCCCTTCTGTACATTGTCTGTGGCTAGCTTGGTGAAATATGTGCCCAGCGGTTCCACCGCCTCGGTGGCCACATATAGCATCTTATCCGTTTCCAGTGAGTCCAGAAACTGTAGTATACTCGGATGACGCAACGTTTTAAGGCGCTTCAGCGCCGCCTTGGCCAGCTCACATTTCGTATCGGATCCACTGCGAATATCATACACAAAGACAGAGACCTCCTCGAGGGTGCCTTTGCGCTTGGCCTTGTGCAGTGTCCATATGGAATAGTTATCGAAGCCAGCAACGGGTTCGCCAATGTCATATGGGAAGTCTTTGGAGGAGTCGCGCGAGAAGAACGACCACATCATGTGTTTTGCTCGACGGCTCAATATTTTGTTACGTCCGACAAACACACAAAATGCGACAACACAGGCACCCACACACACTCGCGCGCACACACACAGCTGTTGCTGTCTGTGTTGCTGTTGACTATTGTTTAAGGCAGTAGAAGAGAGGCGCTGCCGAGAGAGATAGAGATGTTAACGTTAATGCGTGTACACCAACACCACCACCACCAACACCACCACGATTGCCTGCTACATACTTTTCAGACGTTTGCATTTATCGTATTCCTTTTGTTTGTATGCCAGCTGTTAACGTGTCGGATATTTGTACTTATGATTTATCTACACATTCATGCGTCTTATCATCAACTCGTCGGACTTCTACTTTTGTTGTTGGGCTTCCTATGCACAGCAGCAACAATTTTCCAACATACTCTAGTGTGTTTTGCAGTTCGTATGGTACTTGGGCTTAATGAAAAATTAAAGACTAACGCGTTTCTCTTTGCACTATATTACATTATTAACTACTGCGTTGTCTCTAATGTGTATTAATTGCTTAATTAATTCTAAACTTTTTCCCGAGTACGTCAGCTTTTTGCTTCTTCTTGGTTTTGGTTACTTTAGCGATGACACGCGAGCTGGAGGGGGGTGACAATCGAATAGTTGAGCAGCTGACTTAGGGCAATGTTATCGATTGATTAATTTATATTCACAGAATAATTAAAACAAATGATCAGGTTAATTAAATAATAAATGATTAAAAACTAAGCTTGAACAATAATTTTTCTTTAAAATATGGCTAAGATTTGGATTTGTTCATAATATTGAAGTGTTACGCGCTTGCAAGTCACAGCAGCAGCCGACACTCACAGCGAACAAGTGACAGTTGCACAGTGTGGCAACTCCGCCCTGTGTTATAACATTCGTCTCGCTGCCAACTTCACGCAGGTAAATTTTCGCTGTACGTTGAAGCAATTTTTGTGCTAATTTCTTGTGCAGGAACTTCAACAGCTCACAGGATGATGATGCAACGTACTGCGCTTTTGCTGCCAATGGCTGTTGAAGCCACCAATGTTGCCCAACAGCAACGTGGTATGGCCACATTGAAGCATATTTCCATGCGCCTCAAATCTGTAAAGAACATCCAAAAAATTACGCAATCAATGAAAATGGTGTCCGCGGCCAAATACGCCCGTGCCGAGCGTGATTTAAAGGCAGCACGTCCCTATGGTGTCGGTGCTCAACAATTCTTTGAGAAAACCGAGGTCCAGGCTGATGCAGCTGCCGAGCCCAAGAAGCTTCTCATTGCCGTGACATCGGATCGTGGCCTCTGCGGTGCCGTGCACACCGGCGTTGCGCGTCTCATCCGTGGCGAGCTGCAGAAGGATGACTCTAACACCATGGTGTTCTGCGTGGGTGACAAGTCGCGTGCCATCCTGGCCCGTCTGTACGGTAAGAACATCCTGATGGTGGCCAACGAAATCGGCCGTCTGCCACCCACTTTCCTGGATGCGTCCAAGATTGCGCATGAGGTATTGTCGACCGGGTACGACTATACCGAGGGCAAGATCGTGTACAACCAGTTCAAGTCGGTGGTTTCGTACCAGTGCTCCACCTTGCCCATCTTCAGTGGCTCCACTGTGGAGAAGTCGGAGAAGCTGGCCGTTTACGACTCGCTTGACAGCGATGTCATCAAGAGCTATCTGGAGTTCTCTCTGGCCTCGCTCATCTTCTACACCATGAAGGAGGGCGCTTGCTCTGAGCAATCGTCCCGCATGACTGCCATGGACAACGCCTCGAAGAACGCCGGTGAAATGATTGAGAAGCTGACCCTCACATTCAACCGCACCCGACAGGCTGTCATCACTCGCGAGCTGATTGAAATCATCTCTGGTGCCGCCGCCCTGACATAAGAAGTGTACACGTAACACACTCCAGTTTGAGCCGCAGCTTTAGCTTGAACGATTTCATCAAACCCAATTACAACACTACGAAGATTCGAAGACGCCATCGCTGCGTATTAAATGATATAAAACTTATAATTATCTGAGATAAAACCAGAATAAATAGCGTGGAACGAATTTATCGAAGTTTTAGTTAAATTTGTAAAGAATTCATTAACTATTTATTGTGTACTTAAATTTCATTACTTAATCTGCCATTGGCCTATTTTCATTTGTTTCTAAATATGGCTTGCAGATCAGCTTTCGCTATCCCTATACTACATTATTGTTTTGGAAATAGTTGTTAAATGTATTTCAGATATCTTCAAAAACCACAATTACAATTAACTTTTTGCTTAAACACTATGGAATCGTGCCGAACACGTTAAGGCCTGATTAGAGAACTGGCCGCCTTTGTCCTTAAGTGATTCTAGCACATATTCTGCAGAACATTCAATATGTAAGCGCCAATGTCTTCATCTTGGTTCGTCCAAGTGATCAGTATAGTCTTTTGCTTGGGATCCTTTTCGTCCTCCTCCACGTTGATCTCAACGGTCTCGACGGTTATCATGCCGCTCTCCTGCAGCATTACGGTCCACCCAATCAGCTTCTCCTCCAGCAGCGTTTTCAGCTTTTCGCTGGTGCGTAACTTCGGTCCTGGATCGTCCATTTTGACCTTTGACGTGAAGCGCATCACATGTCGATTGATGCCAATCTCTTTGAGTGCATCAGTCAGACTCTGTAGCATAATGCGATTGTCTTTCATCACCAGGACGCCGTGTATGAGGCGACGACGCTTCGGATCCGGCGGCTGGGCATTGTAGGAGCGGGCCTCCGCTTTCAGCAGCGAAATCGAGGCGTCCACAGGTATTTTGACGGGCGTGGAGATTACACAGGTCTCGCCATTGGCTGGCATGTATGTTTCCAAGTTGAACTCGTCCCGTATCTTGGCGCGCAGGAATTTCATCTTCTCCGCCTCACCGTGCACGAGCATGACGTGCTTGGGTTCACAGTTCTGGATAAGCTGCATGATGCCTAAAATGAATACAGGATTAGTTATATGCTTTTTGGATGCATCTACTAACATTACCCTTGGCATCGGCGTGAGCCGAGAAACTCATGTACTCCACGGCCATTTTGACCTCCACGACCTGACGATTCTCGAATTCGACTTTTTTGGCTCCGCCCAGAATCTTGTTGCCCACCGTACCCTGCACACAGTAGCCGGGCATTATGACCATGTTGTTCTCATTGGGCGCCCACTTCTTGAAGATTTGCAGCGAGAGACCGGCGTGCAGCATGCCAGGTGTGGCAAAGACAACCATCGCACCTGGGTTATCTATGTACGCCTTGTCGAAGGGTTTTATGTGCTTGAAATCGAACATGTTTCGATGCACGAACGTCTTGCGGATCTTCTGATTCGTCCAGGTGATGAACATTTTGTAGTATGTATTCGCTTTCTCTGTGAGACCCAGGGCAAAGTAGATGGGATACTTCAGGTTCATGCGCTCCCAGTATGTTTCTAGCAGAATGCAAAGCTCCTGCGCTCGGCCCAGTGCAAAGACGGGTATCAAGACTTTCCCGCCTTTTGAAACGCATTCGTGTACTTTCTTGAGGAAATCTCGTTCCCTACAGCGCTTGGAGTCTCGTATTGTTGTGGCGTAGGTGCTCTCTGTTATCAGCAAATCCGGTCGGCATTTGTCAATCCAGGCGGCGCCTAAATGCCGATCCGGCGTCATGTTGTAGTCGCCGGTATATACGACACTTTGGGATCCAACTTTGATCCAAAACATGGCGGCGCCAAGTACATGGCCTGCATAGTAGGCCTTGATCTCCAGATCCGTGTCCACCATCATGCTCTGATGCAATGTGACGGGGATTACCTTCTTCATGCAATCCTTGATCATTTGTGTGGTGAAGAAATTCGATTCGCCCTTCCGCTCAACAGCCACTTTTCGCATATCCTCGAGTAGGATAGGTGCAATAGCCTTGGTCGGGTGAGTCATGTATATGGGACCAGTGTAGCCCACTATCTCCGACATATAGGGCAGAGCGCCGCAGTGATCTACGTATATGTGACTAAATTAAGTGGGTATTGAATATTGATATAAGTTAGCTACTACTCACCAAGGTGAAAGTGCGATATGATCACACAATCAATGTGGCTGGTGATGGGTCCTTCCGGCACAATGTACGAGAAGTCCGGAAAGCGTCGTTCGTCGTTGTAGCCCATGTGCATGCCGCAGTCGAGCATTATGTTTTTGCCGCCCATCGACAGTAACAAACAGCTGCGGCCGACATCCTGACCGGCGCCCAATGGTGTTATTTTAATATCCGGCATTTTGTGTGAGAGTGCTTGAAAAATTCTAATGCAACAGAGATTTCGTCAAAGCCACCAGCCATCTGTTTCGGTCGATTGATGATAATACAGCGCTGCCGCTCTTGCTACAGGTGTCAGCGCTTGTGTGGAGCATTCGTTGGGTGAGGAGCAATTCTGTTAAGGTTCAACAAACTTTTCGTTATGTTAGGCTCGCTGTTGATAGCATTGGCTATGTTAATGTTAAATTCAGTTTTATTGTTGAAGGAGTCGGTCCAAACGGAGATTCGCGTTTCATAAACAATTTAAAATTTTCACAAAATGCCTGATACGCCTGAGGATGCGGATCCTTCCACGGTATCGCTGCGCATCTGCATGGAGGGGCATGCCAACGCCCTGGCCCTAAACAAGGAGCACAATCAAATTGCAGTGGCCGGACGGAGCTGTAAGTAAAAATCCCCTTCCTGAGATTCAATTTGTGAGATTAATAAGAGTTTCCTCGCAGTGCTCAAAGTCTATTCGATTGACACTGAAGGCTTCACGGAGGTGTGCAATATGCGCGTCGGCAAAAACCAAAATCTCAGCTATTCCTCCAATGATGTGGCTTGGAGCACCTTGGATAGCAACATATTGGCCACGGCAGCCACCAATGGCGTTGTCTCCGTCTGGGACCTCTCCAAGTTTGGACGACAAAAGCAGCTGCTCGTTTACAACGAGCACGAGCGCACCGCTCACACCGTTACCTTCCATAGTACGGAGGCAAACATTTTGATATCCGGCTCCCAGGATGGCACCATCAAGTGCTTCGACATTCGCTCCGATACGTCCGTGAACACGTACTTCAGCAACTCGGAGTCGGTGCGCGACCTTAAGTTCTCGCCGCACTCGCCGAATGTCTTTTCCGCCGTATCGGAGAATGGCACGGTTCAGCTGTGGGACATGCGCAAGTGGGACAAGTGCATGGTGCAGTTTACGGCGCACAGCGGACCCATCTACACCTGCGACTGGCATCCCACGCGCAATTGGCTGGCCACCGGCAGCAGAGATAAGCAGATCAAGGTGTGGAACATGGACGGACGCGCCAGCTTGGAGTATACTATACACACCATCGCCGTGGTTGGCCGTGTCAAATGGCGACCAGAGCGGACGTAAGCTGAATGAATATCAATCAGGGTTCTCTTATAATAATGCTGATAATCCATATCGTCAGATATCACATAGCCAGCTGCGCCCTTGTGGTGGACTACAGCGTACACGTGTGGGACATCCGGCGTCCCTATATACCCTTTGCCTCGTTCAATGACCACACAAACGTCACAACGGACATTGCTTGGCAGGGCAGTGATTCGCACTGCCTGCTCTCTACCAGCAAGGACTCCAGCATTTATAAGCACGCATTCAAGGATGCCACGCGTCCGGCACTCAAGGCTAATGCCCAGGGCGCTAGCTTAGGCAGGCATGGAGACATATCGTTTGCCAATAAGATCAAGGAATATGGAGTTAAGTCGAGCGGCCTATCCAATACCAAGAGTACCAACTTTATGTAAGCTTGATCAAGTAGAAATATTGTATATAATAACATTAATTAAAACCCGTAGAAGTCGGCGGAAATCGAATATACCCGGCAACATTCAATTTCATCTGGACCACTCCAAGATGTACATGTTCATGCTCAAAAATACGGTAATAACAGACTGAAAATATGAATACATAAATTCCACTTCAATATTGAGCTTATATAGAACATGGACTCAGGCCCCGAGTTCCCCGCGCACGACACCACCACAGAGCTGCGGGTGCACGAAGTCTTCATTGGCTGCGCTCGGGAGCTGCTGCTGAGCGGCAAGCAGCTGGCCGAGCTATGCGAGCACAATGCCGAAGTCTCCAGGAAATATGGAAAATATAATGTAAGAAAGTTGTCTGTGAAGGACCTTAGATTATTAACTATGCCTGTAGATAAGTATCCTGATATATGATATAAATATCTAAATCTCTATATCTCTCTGCAGGAAAATTCTTTTACTCTAAATTTACTTAACCAAACCCTTGTATTCTCAGGCAACCACACTGTGGAACTTCATTAAGCTCTTCTATGGCACCAAGCATTTTGAGCCGCCCTTCGAGCATCGCTCGTCGTTCTCCAACCAAAAGAATCCCGTTAGCTCGCGTCGTGCTGCACAGGTGGCCAGCGATTGGACGCCACATGATCAGGGCCAGGAGCTGAATGGCAATAGCCAAGAGGCACAGCATGAAGCAGTTGTTGCCAGTGAGGATGGAGATGAGTTGGTTGTCGGTGGCAAGCAAAATCCGCCGCCAACCAGTTCGGTGATACTCTCTGAGACGCAAATCATTAGTGAGATTACGTTTGATAACTTTGAGCTGTTGCGCAATGGGTTTATTTATGTTGGACCCGCGGACTTGACAAAAGCGCTGGCATTGCCGGACGCGGCGTTGCATCATGATGTACAAGCAGCGCGCTCACAGCTGGATCTCAAGGCATCCGAACATGAGAAATCACCGGTGAGCAAGGATATCAAATATCAAAGATTGGCCAACTTAATAAATATATTTTCTCAATTTGCTAGCCACCCCAAGTGCCGAGCATATTGAAGGTGAGCCATGTGCCGCCCATACCCATGTGGGAGCCACATCAGTTTGTGGTAGACGCCCTGATGCTGCAGAATGATGTGGGCGATGTGCAGACCGCTCTGACCATACTCATTGTTATGGGTGAGGCACGCCAGCTGCTGCCCATTGAAGATGTCGTGGTGGTAAGTCTAGCAATGGAGTTGCATTTGGATTTAGAATTTATGTTTGTTTACCATTTGACAGGAGCACTGGTTTCATACCTACGTGGATCAGTTGCATCGCTACGAGCTGTGGAACGAGGCATGTGAGGTGATCAATCGCGCCTGGGTGCGCTCCGTGCGGCAACTAAACCAACAGTCCACGGTCATGCCCACCAACTGCGGGGAGTGCGGTCGGCCGCTGGGCGGCACTGTGGGCTGGTACTGCGACAAGTGCAAGTCTATGCAGTCGGCCAAGTGCACCGTCTGTAATCTGATTGTGCGTGGCGTGTATGCCTGGTGCCAGGGCTGCTCCCATGGCGGTCACATCGATCACTTGCAGCAGTACTTTGCCAAGCACTCCAAGTGCCCCAAGTGTGGACACCAGTGCGCGTTTTCCTGACACCCAGAGGAGCCCTACACCTAAGCCGCAAGCAACTCGAGTTGTGTCGGCTGAGTGTTCAAATGTGATGCTAAAATTAAACATGATTCTCTCTAAGCACAAAGGTTGTCCAGCTGCAAATATTGTGTATGTGCCGAAGAACATTCAAAGAATTGTATATAAAACCTTGTTGGCATTAGTTGTTTATTATTAATTATATTATATTATATATATTTTTTTTAAAAATTATGGCTACTTGATGAACGTGCTTTTGAAGGGCATTATAACAACGACCTTTCATTTATTTATATATATATTTTATAATCGGGCGCCCACATTCAGTAGCAGAAAGGAGAAAAAAAATTGTAAAATTGTGAGTTCTGTAAGAATTTAAAAAACATATAGAGCACAAGCAAGTGCGCTTGTCTTAGCCATGTATTAACTACTTGTATGTCCGTGTGGCGCGAGCCACAGAGACACCACCGCCTGCCAGCGCTGTCCAAAAATCCACGCGCCAAGCGCAATGAAATTTTTGCAATTTTTTATGTTTGGATAAATGCAACAAATGGAGACATTGATAGATTTTGCAGGTGTTTCCATTTGATATATTGTTTACATTGCGCCTCGCGCAGTTTGCCGCTATAGATGGCTGAGCATCTATAGCTTGGATTTTGGAGCAGCGTTGGCGGCTAATTGTCAAGAGGCAAAATCGAGGCTCACAGTTTGGTAAGCATCGCCGGCAGCGCCAGAGACAGCCGAAGTGGAGTTACGCTTCAGCGTTGGCGTATCCTCGTCGTAGCGTATGGTCATGGAATTGGAGTTGCCGGGTATGAGCACATAGCCCAGTGTTTCGTAGAACTTGATGAGCTTGTCCTTGCAGTCCAGCGACATCTTATAGCAGCCCAGGTGCTCGGCCAGCAGCGACACGGTGACAACAATGCTGTGGACGTAAAGGAAGTTATAGTAGAAGAGTTAAGGAGTTCAAATGCAGCTCAACTTACAGCTTGCCCAGCTGCTTGCCGCGATACGTGTCATTGACGACGACATCCTCGAGACGTCCGCGCTGCAATAAGAAGTCGTATGAGTTGCTTGATAATTTAGGCTAATCTTTCACCTACCACTGCACAATTGTGTATAAACTTGCGCTCAATGATAAGCGAGGCGGCACCAATAATCTCGCCCTTGCGCGTATCCTCGATGACCGTCACGTAGTAGTCGCCGCTGGCCTTCATCTGCGAGAAACGTGCTGAAAAGGCACAGATAATAAAGTTATTCTGCATTGGAATAAGATTAGGATTAGGTGCACCTACTCAGAAATTGTGTGCGTGTTATGCTGCCCACATTCGTGAGCTGGGAGAGCAGCTGCAGAAAGCCCCGATCATAGTCCGTGTCCTTTAGTGGGCGCACCTGCAGCCACGACTCGCCCGGACTGGCCGCAGAGATGAATGGCTGAAACTTGGCTGGGCTGCGATGAAAGTCGAGCTGGAGCAGCACATTGGGATCGTACAGATACGTCTCTTGCTGCAATCAGTCAGTGAATAGCGATTATTAATTAGTATAAATATGTTGAAATGTATATGCATTTGATGAAATGTCTACCGTATATTGCACCATTTTGCGCAGCCGACAAAAAGACCAACGTCAGCACTTGATAAGCCCAATAGATTGCCAGAGAATAGCGGGTGAAGTTGCCAGCAGGAATGGTAACTGCCAACTAACTGGTTTCGTGCAGCGCTGTCGCTTTCGTTGGCCGCGTTCGACTGGTTTGGTTTTCGCTTAACATGTTTTCGAAACGTCAACCAAACCGGTAAAATGCGTGGTCTTTGTTATACACTAGCACAAGGTATTATCAGTGAAGGAATCTCCTACATATAGTTAACATGGGCGCTAACAGTCGAGCCTGTTAGCTGTTAGCCTAGGGAGAATAGCAAGAGAAGCAGAAAATCGCATGGGCAACGCTGTGATCCATCTTTACATATTTTCATTATATTGAAAATGGGAATGGTTTTGTGAGAATGTATTTAACAGACAGAAGGAGGCGTGTCACATAAAGTATAAATATTCTTTATGAGGAAGACAAACATGTTTTTGAAGCGTCAACGAAACCGGTAAAATGTGTAGTCTTTGTTATACTACTTGTTATACACTAGCGAAGGCAATTATCAGTGAAGGAATCTTCTACATAAACTTAACATAGGCGCTAACAGTCGAGCCTGTCAGCTGTTACCCGTTTGGGCGAATAGCAAGAAGCAGAAAATAATGTCTTTAAAAACATACATATTACTTATTAATAAATGACATTCAAATTTAATTTGGCACATCTTTTAGGGTATCTAAACTTCAGCTAGCCAAATATAATCGATTAGCCTTGGTATTGATTAGGGTAAGCATGTGTGTGTGTGTGTTTGTTTGTTTCTTTTTTTTTTTTGCTATAAACAGGATTACATTAGCAAAACGATTCAAGGTCGTAGCGGGCCGTTGTGTGAACGGCCGCCACATGGTCACGTTTGCGATGGCTACTGTAAGTTTTTTCGCTCGGTCTAGTTGGCTGTTTCTTATGTATGCCGAAAAAATCACTCACCATTTTTATTTATCACTTATTTACGTTTGCTATGCAGATAAAAATAATACTACGGCAGCTGCGGCGCAACGCTGAGGCGGAAGTTTTTCCGTTTGTTTTATCAACAACTATCAGGAACCAGAGTTAGAGTGAGACTGAGGCGGTAAATTGCGAACGCAGTTGCCGCTCGCGTGGCTATAATTGATTGTGTCGTGGTACGGCGGCTGTTGAAATGGGAGCACCTTTCAATACGTAGACTGTAAAATGTAAAAGGGAATTGCAAATAGCAGTACCTGTTGTATTTTAACAGACAACAACAAAAACAGTCGACCGTGAAGACTGTGCAATTGTAAACATTTAAACAGCTGATTCAAGAGAGCGAATAGAGAGAGAGAGAGAGAGAGTGTTAGTAAGAGATTGAGAGAGCAAAAATAGGTTAAAACAAACGTGCATTTATTTTGAATGCTCAATTATCTACAATTAACAGATATTTGTTTTTATGTAGCAACAATATACTTGGGTGTTTTGTACATTTCGTAGGCGAATTCCTCTTGATGGCTGGGATCATACTCCAATCCCACATAGTCAATTTCTAGGCCAAATGGCCCATCCATGCCCTTCTTGGCTGCCACAGAGAAACCAAAGTGAGTTACACAATCCAGCTGTATTGCATTCTGTCGGTCCTGGACGCGACCTTTCGAGGATAGAAAGAACTTGGAGAAGGGTATCTTGGCTATCTGCCAGTGAGGACCACCGCGTGTAAAGAGCACATAGTGATAGATATCATTCCACATGAGATCGAAGTAGCCCTCTGTGTGCAGATTTATTAGATAACTGCGCCCGTCTCCGCGCACCTTCATCACCAGCATATTGTACTGGGTCCAGTCGTATGTGGACTCTCGCTTAAATGATTTCTATCAGGAAAAAGACTTTCAATGAGAAATGAATCCTTCACTGATTTATTATTCTTTACTGACCCGCACACGCTTTGTCCGTATATTCGCATAGCCGGTGCGCTTGATGATGCCATCCTTGGTGTGCTGAGAGTTGACCTCACCATGAAAGAGTCCCGCCCCTGAAGCGCTTAACTCCAATGTGGCGCTGCTTTTGCCTTCGCCGTGATCCGCATCTGTCGTCACAGTCCACTTATCGAGTACGTCCGGTGCTTTGAAATCGAATACTATGTCGGTTTCACCGGGTCGAAATACCAGTATTGGATCGCTTTCAAACTGTTCCTTGACTTCCTGGCGCCACAGTTTAATCTCTTCTTTTAAGTCCCGCAGTCCATCAATTATAAGCTGTTTCTTTGAAGGCTCTTGCAGCTTTGTTTTGTAGCCGGACTTCTTTTCCCGCTCCCAAAAGGTGCGCTGCACAGCTGATGTGTGAATTTGCGCTGCGGGCAGCCAGGAGCTCAGGCGTGGGGTTTGTCTAACCAGGCAGTGCATTTTAACATATTTTATTAAATAAAATAACAATTAAATAAGCGGCACCAAGAACCTCAACGTAACAAATATCAGCTGTGCATTTTTGACATTCACATGGCTACGGTAACATTCTCATATGCATGTGAATGGTGCTGCAATTAAAAAGCTGCCTGTTCACTGTGAATGGCACAGCTGCAACTGTTTTGTTTCTGTTTGCAAAAGTGCAAAGTTCCTCGACGTGAAAATAAGAGTTTATTATGAAGATAGATGAAGTAGAAAAATGCACACCAAGCAGTGATTGGAACGTGCTGTACTGGGTGCTCGGCAGCATTCTAATGCCTATAGCTTTTCCCCTGGCCATTATCAATATATATCAACGATTTCGCGCCCAGCAGTATCGCAGTCAGTTACCCGGCAAGGTAGAAAATAATAAATATTGTATAAAACAAGAAATATAGCTAATACTAAAAATATTTATAGGTTGTGCTTATAACGGGTGCCAGTTCTGGCTTAGGCGAGTCCCTTGCACATGTCTTTTACAAGGCGGGCTGTAAGATCATCTTGGCCGCCCGTCGTGTCCAGGAGCTGGAGCGTGTGAAGAAGGATCTAATGTCACTGGATGTGGTAAATTATATATAGTTCAATGTTAAGTAGAATTGTCATATTTATATTTATAACTACTTGCAGGATCCTGCATACCCGCCCACTGTGCTGGCTTTGGATCTATCTGAGCTCAATTCTATCCCAGATTTTGTGACCCGCGCTTTGGGCGTTTATAACCAAGTCGATATCTTGATAAACAATGGTGGCATCAGCGTGCGTGCCGATGTTGCTTCCACTGCTGTCGATGTAGATCTTAAGGTAATGGTGGTCAATTATTTCGGAACGGTGGCGTTGACAAAAGGTGAATACCCCTGGCAGCACAATTGCAATTTGCGATAAAGTTTATTAACTCGCATATCTGTTTCCATATAGCACTGCTGCCTTCCATGGTAAAACGTCAAGGCGGACATATATGCTTCATTAGCTCTGTGCAGGGAAAGTTTGCGATACCTCAACGAGCAGCTTACTCCGCCTCCAAGCATGCACTGCAAGCATTCGCCGATGCACTGCGTGCTGAGGTGGCCCATAAAAATGTATTCGTATCCTGCGTCAGTCCTGGCTACATACGCACACAGCTCTCGATGAATGCCCTCACTGGAGCGGGCAGTAGCTACGGCAGTGAGTACAAATGTAAGTGATATGTGTGCTACTAGTTAATTCATTTGGATTTCTTTTTGCTTATAGAAATGGATGAAACGACAGCCAAGGGCATGTCTCCCGATAAGCTGGCGGAACGCATACTGAAGTGCATTATGCGTAAGGAGCCCGATATAATTGTCAGCGATATTCAGGCCAAAATTGCCTACTATTTGCGTCATCTAATGCCCTCTGTCTACTTTTGGATCATGGCAAAGCGCGCGTTGAAATTGGAAAAGGCTGAGAAAAAAGCTAATTAATGAAATTTGTTCTGTTTCAGTAAGTTTTAGTTTCATTTTTTTATTGTTTAAATTTTGCTTGAAATGAGAAAATTATAAAAAATATTGCAATGGTGTGCAGTGTTAAGAAATTAGTTACATTTTGCATAAATTTTTAATGATAATATTAATAAATTAAATAATTACTGTATTCATACCATTATTGTTAAGTAAAACTTAAGTGTCACACATTTGCTCGCTGTCTCTCTGTTAGCAACTTATTTTATTTAAGAATTATTGTACTTAAATTATGCTTGTTTTTGCTTTTCGGCTTTCGATTTACGCGTTATTTAATTGACGACAGAAATACTTTTCGTA
This sequence comes from Drosophila pegasa, assembly GCA_035046225.1. Lineage (NCBI taxonomy): Eukaryota > Metazoa > Arthropoda > Insecta > Diptera > Drosophilidae > Drosophila > Drosophila pegasa. The sequence goes on along the minus strand of JAWNOD010000398.1, from coordinate 8,061,494 downwards.
CTTGATACGTTCTTTGACAACATTTAAAACTTTGTTATTTAACTAGGGGTTTGGTTCTCTACGAGGGTTCCTTGGAGTATCTGTTGTTGTTTAAAATTCATTTAGCTAAATTATAAAAAATAGTTGTTATCAAACCAGTGAAGTGAGTGCAAAACCCTTATCAAAAAGAATTCACAAACAAAATTAATTACAATTGAGGTACACACACAGATTTCAAAATCGTTTTGCAGTTTTACGACTAAATTATTATTTATGTATATATATATGCATATATATATATAGTTTAAAATCAATAAATTTCTTATGTACAATACACAAAAATTGTTCATTTCGCGCTAAAATAGTCTTTTCCTGCCACGCTCAAAATACTTTCAGCTTAGTTAATAATTATTTGCATTTATTATATACAAGACATAAACATTGGCAAATTTCTTTTTCCATATTTTTTTCTTTTTGGTAAATTTTATGATTTTGCCGAGATACTTCGATGTCATAAAAGAATCTGCGCATTGTATAGTTTCATATTTAAATAGTTATCAATAAGTAATCGTGTTAGATTTGTTGTGTTGTTCGTTAAGACAAACTTAAAACTATATTTCGATTTATGTTACTTGTTTGTTTCTTAATAAGCATTTCAAAGCGATTGTCGCGTAATTTTGTTTTTTTTTTCTCTTGTTTTTCCGTTTCATAACTTGCCTACGCGTTTACGTTAACTGTCTTTATGTCCACTTGTTTCGGGTCGATCATTTGAGCTGAGCTTATGTCTACCTACTAATGTGTTGTATATTCCCAAAAAATATACCCGTGTATGTGTGCTCACTGCACGCCCCCATCTCAGTATTGTACCCAGCCAATGCAAATGCAAATACATATCAGAACTATACGCAATTCAAAAAACGACGAGCTTTCAACACATTACTTACATACATATACATATATCTAGGGGTTATTCCGATTGGCTTAGACTATGAATCGCTAGTTATTTGGGGCTTTCGTTCTCTCTTATATCTCTGCAAGCCGTCTGCTTTCTTTCCTCTGTGATTCGATACGACTCTACGTGACTACAGTATGTGTAATGAATATCGGTTAGGTGTTTGTTCTTTATTGCTTTCTAATCTTTTATTGTTTGCATATAAAAACTATTTGTCTTTCGATTTTGTTTCTTATTTACACTACTTCTAAGAATGGCGCAGGCAATAGTGTGTGTGTGTGTGTGTGTGTGTGAGGGTGGGTGTGGTGCGGATGTGGGGGTAACTGCGGGGTGGTGCTCCTTTTAAACAGTTCTAAGTTTTCATTTGATTCTGCTGCGACTACTAATTACTATGATTCGATGCATTTTACTTTTGATTTATTGACAGTTATCGTTGGTTATAATTGTTACTAATATCATTTATGTATGTATATTACTTGCAACATTCCCGGTCTAACCACTTTTCTACACTTTCATCTCAACTACAAATCCTACAATCATTTTTGATCTTCTTGGAAAATATTCATAAGAGTTTTCTTTTCTTTTGTTGGTTAGATTTTCGCTTGTGTTTGCTTTATACATTCCTTACTAAAATAGCACCTTGTATTGTTGTTCTGTGTGTCGAAGTTTATAGAGACAATGGTCGTTGTTCGAGACGTTAAGAACATGATTTAAGAAAATAAAGATATGTCATATAGAGATAACGTAATACTGTGTAGGAATCCATATAAAACAGAGATAAATACAATAACAGTTTGAATCTGTGCAGCGATCGAGTTTCGTTGTATCGATGTACATATGTATGTATATATATAAAATCTATTATATTATATATAATAAGATAAGCTGATCGGTCTATTGTTAGTATTCCTTTTTTTTTTTTGCATTACAAAAATAGTTTAGCCTAAGCCGATTGTGTTTTCAAAGCTAATAAATCTCTAATAGTGGATTACGTTAGTACAAACTTCAGATCAGTTAGGTTATTGTTGGTTCATACATACACGACGATCGTATTACAACTGAACACAATTCACATAGGTATAGACAAAAGTACAGAGTTACAAGTTACAGTTACATAGATCACGAATACAATACAACAGTAAATACAGTTAATTAGTATGTAGTAAAAGGTACAATGTGCGGTGAGTGCATCTGGCTTCGGCGGTGGCATTGGCGTTGGTGTCGGTTGGTGTTGGTGTTGGGTGTTGAGTGTGGCGGGTGAACATTCAATGGGTATCGATTTGTGTGTGGGTATGGAGCCATAAGCACGAGCGTTGTTAGCATTTGTATACCCTTGCAGCGGGGATCAGAGTTTTTGTTTTTGTAATGATATATACATAACGGAAAGATGTGGAGGAATAAATCGATAATAATCAATATATTATCGATCAGTAGCAACATTGGAGTTTTTGGTTCTTATATCTGTCAATTTTAAGCCAAGCTTGGAACAGAATTACGTTATCCTATAGCTGCTATTTTTGTGTTAGCTATTTTTTCATCTTATCAATATCGGAGTATTTTACAATATTATTTCTAGAGATACTAGAGAGTAATATTAGTGTTTGCTTTAATATATTACTGATTTATCCAATTTCAACAATTTTACTATGCTCTCTAATCATAAGATCTACTTGACTGCAAAGATATTTGATATTCGGTAATCCGAGAGCTTGCAACTAATATTTCTTGGTTAATGCGGGGTTCGTGGTCGTTTTGGTATGTGTGGAGGGGCGTGGCATTCACATATTCAGCAGAAACGGCAAGTTTAAGGCAGTGTAAAGTACATATATGTATTTATGTATATATATACAAATCTAAATTTATATATATATGCATGTAAACCTATGCGACAATTTGTATAACTAACTTTAGGACTTATCACTTTCACTTGGTTGCTTGGAAATGTAGACGAGCAGCGGCGCTGCTCTTAGCTAACCAGGTTCTCCACGTCAGAGACAACCACCTCCAGATCCGATGGCAACTCGTTGTCCAGCGTTGTTGTTGCTGTTGGCGGCGGTGCAGCTGCAGCAGCAGCACCAGCTGTTGTCGCATTGGAGCGCGCGCGGAAGTTATTTAGACTGCGACGCATCGGCTGCGTCGCTTGTCGTTGACTGGGCACGGCGCTTGTGGAGGCGGATTGCTGTAGAGGAAGGGGCAGCGGAAGGGCCGCTGCCATGCCGCTAGACGTTGTTGTCGCGGTGCTAGTCGAGGACTGGCGCGAAAAGCTCGGCGCCGTCGTCGTCGTCGCGGAGACGCTGCTCTGGCCATTGAGGCTGGCGCGCGGAATGTTGCTGAAGCTGTTGCGTGTGATGCGCGTGGGCGGCACCGGCGCTGCCTGGGGCGTTGCGTTGGAGGTGCTGCTGTTTCTGCGCAGGTTCGCGTTGGAAGAGGAGCGACGTTGCGGCGCTGCTGCGGCGGCGGCTGCTGGGACGGCTGCTATCGCCGTGGGCGGATCTTTGCCATTTTTGGCTGCACTCGCTTTCAGATTGAGACTGCTGCGCTTCTTGGACTTGGCCATGTTCTGGCTCAGGTTTATCAGATTTTGCGTGCTGCCAAAGTTGCGCGTCAGATTGATGGATCCGCCGGCGGGCTGCGCGTCGTGCTTGGCCGCTTTGCTGCTGCTGCGTCGTGGCGCCACCGCAAACGGATTGTGTGTGGACAGCGAGTTGGAACGCCGATAGGAGTTGCGCTGCGATGCAGGTACGGCTGCCGCCTCTAGGCTAGCACGATTGGAAGAGCTGGGCGCTACTTTGCCAGCAGCACTACTGCTGCTGCTTGGCTTGCTCAAGCCGGCAGGCTCAGCCGCTGCACTGGCTGCACCGGGCAGCTCCACGTTCTCGTAGCAGTGCTCCGTGGTGCGCGGCGGCGGCGGCTTGAGTGTCTCGTAGTTCGGCTCGCTGACCGTCAGTATTTGATTATCGTCCTCCGCTTCGTTGCACAGCAGCAAAGCAGTGCGCTTGGTGCGCTCGGTGTATGGGCCCTTGGCTGTCGGCGCCGCCTGCCCGCTGGAGCGTGTGTTCTGCGCCTTCTGCGTACGCTTTGGACGCGCGCCAGCGCTTACGCCCACCACGTGCGTCTTCACCTTGGGCTTCTTCGACAGACGCAGCGAGAACTTGAACGGCGGCTTGTAGACGACCTGCAGCTTGACCTTCTCATTCGAGAGATTGCCCATGGACTTGGTCTTTTGCGGTGTTTTCTGCACCAGCCGCTCGGGCGTTGACTGCGACTTGCTCATCACCTTGCGCACACGCGAACTGTTATCCATGTGCGACAGTGGCTGTGCCACGATCGGTGATTCCAGCAGCCACCTCTGCACCTTGCCGAAGGTATTGGTGTGATTGTTGGTGGTTGACAGATTGGAGGCGTCATCGCCGCCGGCTGCATTGTTGTTGCGATGCGAGTAGTCGATGATTTCCTTCATGTGCTTGCCCAGCTTCTTGGACTTTTTGGTTGGCTCCTCTTCGGCGGCAATCGATTTCAGCTTCTTCTTAGTCAGCGCCTGCGTTCGACTCGACTTCTTTGGCTCCACACTGCCCTTGGTAACCGCGCTACTGCGCACTCCCGCAGCTGTTGTTGCTGCTGCCGCCAAGCCGATGCCTGACTTTTTGCTGCGCTCGCCGCGAACCTTCTTCTTGAACGGCACCTTACTGCGCACGGCCGTGTGTACAATGACGCCGTTGTTATTCTCCGGCAGACGCACCGTTTCCGTGGTGGCACTGTGTATGATGGTCACCGACTTAAGCTTCAGATTCGACCGTTTCGCCAGCAGCTTTGTGCTCAGGATCTGTGACAAGAAAGAAGTATATTATTAAATTTATGATAAACAAGTTGGAGCGAGTGGATTATCTATGATTGCATGAAATAAAGCATAAATGGATTATATATAAGCTCTTGTAATCAATGGCCAATGAACTGAGCTCTACGGGATTCAGTTTCAGGTACATTGCTGGCCTCACCCTCACCCTCTGCCTGCATTTTGGCCTCATACTGATCCCTCAGCATATTTGTGACCACACGCATTAACTTGCCAAACAAAAACGTATTAAAATATAAATAAATAAATAAAACTTCTTCGGACTGCCGAATATTAGGTAAGAACGGGATCCTTCACATACCAGCAGTAAAAAGACGCCAACGGCGGCCAGGGCCACCGTGTACCAGTGGTGCTGCACCCACTTCTTGAAGGTAGCAATGCTCTCCTCGGAGAGCAGCAGCTTGCGCAGTGTGGCCAAAGGCCCAGAGGGATCCACCTCACGACATTTTTGGAAGACATCGCAATAGCTGTAAAGGACAATGAAATTAGTAACGAATAATAAATATTGATATGCCATAGTATACCCATTGTAATCGTTGCAGGGCGTGCCCGGCTTGGAGTACATGTCGGGCACATCGAAGGGCGCCTCGTTCCACTCGAATGAGCTGCGGCAGGGATTATCTTCGCCAGGCAGCTTGCAGCACAGTTCGCAGGACTTGATGCGATCGTCCTGTGGGCCTGGTATGCACTGGCAGGATTCCAGTCCGTACGCCAAGCAAATGCTGCCCGTGCAGTCGCCCATGTAGCACACAAACTCCTTGTTGCAAATCGTTTTGTTGGGCTTGTTCACCGATGGCGGACACTGGGGCACGCGTCCATCGCAGAACGAGGGATCGCGGCAGCCATTGTCATCGCGACACTTGTCGCCAAATTTCACCTTGCAGTCGGTGGTGCAACAAGGTCCCTGTGAAGGACTGCAGCGCGCATGTGGCGTTAATGTGCAGGGCGTTTCATCCAGCTGCGGCTGGCGGGACATGGGAAAACAGCACGAATCCTTGCAGTCCTCCTCCCAGCCGCAGTCGCACTGCTCGCCCGGCTCGACGACGCCGTTGCCGCAAATGGATGACTGTGGCTCCGTGAAGCAGCCCTTCATCGAACGCGCCTTGGCGTTCAGCACGGGCTCGATGGATTTCAAGGAGCAGGCACTGAATTTATTGTTGTTCTTCTTGTCCCCCGAAGTGGCGCGTGCGAACATTATAAAGTTGCCATCCTCGCCGCCTGGCGTGCACTGCTCCGGATCGTGCTGTTGTTGGGGAAATAAGAGAATTTATAAGGTACTTATGGAATAATGGAAATATTTATAACTTACCGGAGAGCCAAAATTATGCCCAATCTCATGAGCCAGTGTAACATGCGAGACGGCGGGCGGCACATGTTTGCCATAATTGAGAAGCGTGACAATACCCGTGTTTAAGGACTTGAGCGAACCGCGATAGTGTCCATTCTTCTCGCAAACGCCACCCGCATTCTTCAGATCACCCGTCCAAGCTAGGCCCAGGGTGCCCATCTCAAAGTCGCGATAGGTGAACATGTAGGCCAGACAGAAGGCATCATAGTCCTCCTCTATAAAGCAGAAAGAAACTTTTAGGGCAAATCGTTAAAATTGAGTCGATCGCTCACCTGAAAACAATTCCAGGAATTTTTCCACGCCATAGTTGCCAGGAAACCTATAGCTGGGATCCTTCATGGCGTTCATGTTGTGCACCTTGATGCGCTTGATCATAAACGTAATGTTGTCCGGTTTGCCATCGTTGTTGAAATCCGTATTACGGTAAATAGAGTTGGCACGCTGCACGTGCCGTGTGATGGCCTCAATGGAGGCCTCATCGCTGCCCATTTTCTGGAAGAACGTGTGATCCGCCTGCAGATAGAGCATGCAAGTTGTCTTGCGGTCGTACAGCAGGCGCGGAGAGTTGTGTATGTCTTCGCCTCGGCCACTCAACAGGTTCGTCATCAGCATGCTATTGAAGCTGGGATTGTGTGGATTGGGTGCGAATATAATCTCCGGATTGTAGTTGTTGACAATGATGTTCGGCTTCTTGGTGGCGCCGTTCTTGGTAATAATCTCCACGTGGGTCTTGTGGCTGGGCCGATCGTTGTTGCCCATGGAAAGCGTTGTCCAATTCGCATTAAAAAAGTTATTTGGCAGGCTGTTGCTATTGTTGGCATTGGGCTCCTCATAGGGCGTGCCGAATTCCGGCTCAATGGGTCGATTGTAGGTGCTTACGATGATGTTTTTGTGTTTCGTGTACAATTTTCGTACATTGTTATTGTTGTTGTTGTTGTTGCTATTGGAATTGCTGTTGTAGCTGCGACTGGTGTCGCCAACATTGGAGGGATTATAGTTATTTACAAGTATGTTGCGATTGGGCGTAGGCTTCGTCAGCGTGGCTAGAAAGCTTTCTGTGCTGCGCACGGTTGTTGTTGATGTGGACTTTTTGGACTCCTCCTCGCTGCGATCCTCCTCGGAGGCCAGCACACGAAAGTCATCGTTGTAGGGCACTTCTAAATCCAACGGCAGCGGAGGATTGCGATTATAATTTGGAACCGTGACGTGCTGGAGATGATAAATAAGGCATTGATATATAAGAATAAATATTTATATTTAACGTCTACTTACCTCCTCCTCAGGCAGCCAGCGTTTGCGTCTGAGTCGCTCGCTGGCGCAGTGTGTTTTTACAGGTGTTTCTGAGGACACGCCACTGGCAAACGAATTCTGTTGCTGCATATTTACATCGCTCAGCTTATAGACTATGCTGTGCACGCCGCTCTCCGCCAGCTGCTGTGAATAACGCTGCGCTGGCTCTATGTAATAGTGCTCCGCTTGCGTCTCGATGGTGCCATCTAGGAGATTATCACTTGTGAGTATCGCCTGCACATGGGCCTGCTCGTCGTCCTCCAGGCTGCCCGTGTAGATGCGCGAGACATCGTACTCGATGGCGCCCAGTGTATTCTCGATTTCCACGTCATGCGCAAACACCGAGTTCGGCTGCTGACGCAGCACCAGCAGGAAGTCTCTGCAAACAGATGAATCAGTATGTGTGCACGGAATGAGTTGCAGCTGAACGGCAGCTACGACCCACGCACGTACCTGTCATGTGCAGAGAAATTCAGGCGAATTGTGTGCGCCAGTCCCACAGGTGAACCACTTGAGGGCTCAACTTGCCGTTTTCGGCGCGCGCGTGCTTGCTCCAAGTGGCGCAGCTGCGCCGCCTGCAGCACGGCGCGATCGAAGTTCGCCGCCTCCCAGTGCTTGATATATGGCGTCAGCTTATGTGTGTAGCCTAAACGAGAGCGTAGGTTAGCCAAATGGTTGGAGTGGTTGGAGAAAGTTCAATTGGGCGGCCTTACCTGGTAGCTTGAGTGGCGTGGGGATTGCTAGCAGCTCGCTGATGGCCAACAGCAACGCCAGGAGCGCCAGCAGCCAGCCCATGCTTGCTCTAACTCTGTGTATGTGTGTGTGTGTGTGTGTGTCAGAATCTATGTACGTGTCTGTGTGTGTGTGTGTGTGTGTGTGTGGAAACCTAACTAGTTCTAGGCTGCGTTTGCTGGCTTCGATTGACCTTTGTTAGCCCGTCGTCTCTTACATTATTGCTGCAGTTGTTGCTTTGCCAATAAGAATTGCCCAGCCAAAAAAATCCGTTACGGCCGTAACATGCGACATCTCAGGCGTAGCTGCTGCAAGAGAATGAATGAAAGTACAAATGAGATTAATGCAATAACGGCAGACCCAGCAGCGCACAAAGAAATTGCACTTTAACAAATACGACTCATACAAAACATCACACACAGCATCCGTCCACTTGAGCGAAGTAAAAAGCAAACAACAATAAAATAAAGCAACAACAAAATCTTGCTTTCACCTTTTGCAGGCAGTTCGTTAGCTGGCGAAATTCGCAACAGATCAAAACAATAAAATATGTATGTGCGCCTTTTGTTCGAGATTTACGTATATACATATATTTTGCATAAATGGCAAAAGCAACAAACGGCTGCCAAGAAGAAGCACAGCATCAACATTCAGGCATCAGCCAGCATCTCATTAGCACTTTGTTCGCGCACACACACACGCACAATCGTACACACGCACAATCGTACACAAGCATGTTAAGCTTTGTGCTTGTGTCTGTGAGTGCCCGTGAAAACTACTGTTAGTTTGTTGTTTTTTTTTTTGCACACATTTCTATTGCATTCTTTTACTCTATTGACAACCGTTAAATTGGATAATAATCCTTTACTGAGCACATTTGTATGTGTGTGTGTGTGTATTCTTGGCGTGAACCGAAATTCTACTCGTTGCTGTTGTTGTTGAGTAGCCAAAATAAGGCACGTAAAATTCAATTAGCCAGCGCGAAGGTAGTTTATTTCTTTTCACACATTACAATTGTTGCACTTTTTCAATTTGATAATTGGATTTAGCTAACTCACAGGCAAAATATTAAAACAACTACAAAAGCACTCGTACACACACACACACACACATAAACACACGCACACACATACGCAAAACAATCGACCTCCGCTCGCTGTTGTATTGCCATTAACGCTGTGGCGTAAATGGTAAGCCAGCCAAAGTTTTTTGTGGCCTAAACCTGTTCCCTGGCTTATTCACGGGCCCAAAATAAATGCTGGTTGCTTTGTTTTATTGTGCATTTCATTTCGATGGCATCGCCAGTTCACAAAACTCACTTTGTAATTAATTAAACGCTTGCATTTCGATGCAAAATAATTTAAAAACAATTATTTTATTTCTCCCCACATAAAAAAACGGCTGCAGGTAACAAGTATCGATACTCTCTGAGCGCAGCCTAACAGCGTACTCGATAACATGCGTTGTGTATGTGTTTGTCAACAATAGCAGTGGGAATCGGTTATCGATATATGAAACTGCTGATTTTGGTAATTTGCAATAGAATGGACGAAAATAATGAATATTTCTACTTGTCAACAATCAACCACTTCTTTTATTAACGTCTGTTGCTTTTTGATTCCCTTGCGCAGACTTTTGGCATTCTTTTCAAGCTTAACTTTACACGCCAACAGATTTTCCCTTTTCGACTCTAGTGTGCCTTCCATTTCAGCCAATCTCTTGACTTTTTGGTCATATTCGTCAAAGACTTGCCACCAGGTCTCAAGGGTTAAGTTCTCGGGCTCCGTTAGCAGAGCGTGCTCCAGAGCTGCGCTGCTGCTGGCCGTGCTGCCTGCCGGTTGGCGGATTTCGAATGTCTCAATATCCGCAAGCATTTCGTCTAGACTGGGAGCTGTGGGTGGTGGTTCCACTTTGGGCTTGGATTTTTTAAACATCGCTTGAAGTATATATTGTTGTTTTTGTTTGCTGAAAGACAAATGATAACGTCAGCATAACATTTAAATGCCACTGCAATTATATGATTTTACTTGGGTGATATTTACATGCTTAAGACGATTGATACGTTGATTGAATTTTACATCTACTTATATTCACAGAATTTACTATTTAAATAATCTTAATAATATTCCTAGCAATTGAGTTGTTTACTTGTTGATAGATTTCCAGTGCTCTCTAATACGCAAAGCGCTAACCAGGGCTGCAATTTTAACTACTTACAACACTAGTTTCCCGCTCTTCAGTGCATCGCACGCTCATTTTGCACGAATATACAAAACAAATTGTATAAAATATTTAAAAATGACAAATAGAGACGAGATTAGCTCTGCTGCCAAGCACAAACTTGTCGAGGCTGCAGCACGCGCTAAAGTTCCACTTGACACGCTGCCATACGAGAGCTACACGTCGAGCTCTGGCGAGCAGTTCAAACTGTATTGCCGCGCCAAGGCCGACATGGATGCAAAAGCCCTCAAATGGACATTTAAGCTGGCGGAACAGAATGTTGGCCCATTCTACAAGCAGCTCAAAATGGGCTGGCAGCCGAAAATCAAACAGTCTGAACTGAATAAGAACTGGGCGCGTTTCCTGGTGGCCCACAATGAGCAGAAGCAGCCCGTGGCCTACACCATGTTCCGCTTCGACATGGACGATGGCGACTGTGTGCTCTACTGGTAAGTAGATTATGCTTGTAATATGAATGAATATAAACATTGTCACTACTCCATTTTAGTTACGAAATCCAAATCGCACCCGAGTACCAAAGGAAGGGTCTTGGCAAGTTCATGATGCAGACGCTCGAGGCATGTGCTCGGCTATGGAAGCTGGAAAAGGTGATGCTCACTGTGCTGAACAACAATGAGAACTCTATAACGTTTTTCAAAGCGCTTGGCTATGCCAAGGACGAGACGTCGCCAGATGTCCTGGCAGAGGCTGACTATCAGATATTAAGTAAGTCCATGCTGGGCTGATTAACAACTATATTTCCATATGCAATACAAACAAAATATATATCAATTATCAATTAGTTCAGTAGCTTGGCCTGTGCCTCGAAGTACGTGGCCATGCGTATGTCCTGGCTGCTCAGGCCGCCAACGTCGTGGGTGCTCAGGGTGACCTGTATTTTGTTGTAGCAGTTGAACCACTCGGGATGATGATTCATTTTCTCAGCCAGCAAGGCGACGCCCGTCATGAAGCTGAAGGCCTGATTGAAATCCTTGAGTATAAACTCCTTGTATATAGCATCGCGTCCCTCAACCAGGCTCCAGCCGCCATCCAGCAGTGGCTGCAGCTTCTCGGCGCGTTCTTGTTCAGTCAGTTTGGCCTGAGATTGGGGTAAATTTGTAGAAGCAACAAGTGTTTAGTTCATATTTGTGTCTGCCTCTGCGGGTTTCGCTGCCCTTGGGGCCAGTTGCTGACCTCGTGTGGCCTCAAGCGATAAGTGCGTTTAAGCCGAGAGCATATTGTTTTTTCGACTTTTACAATGTTTGGCAATTGTTTTAATTGAACCAGATATTCACTTACCACCATTTTGCGTTTTTTTGCGGTTGCGATTGCTTTGGGAGCTTGTTGATTGCTGTAAAATCTTGAATGGCCAACACCAGTTGCTGCTGCTGCTGCTGCTGCTCTCGTTGCTGTCGTATACACAACTGAGCTGGTGCTGCTGCTGCGCAATCAGAGCTTCTCAAATCTAGTCAATAATCGCAGCTTCTACACTCACCAATACAAACGCTGCGACCCTTCACTCCAACGGCTTGTTGTCGAAGTCGTTGGCCAGCAAAATTTGCTTCGCTCGTTAAGCAGACTTGCAAGTTTTTGAAAGCTTCGCACGTTTTGCGCATATTTATTTATTAGTAACATTCTAAATAACTGGTTTACCAAGTTAATTCTGTTAGCGCTATGAATATGCCAATAGACCGGTACGCTGCTCACACGAGTAGCTGTTAGAGCACAGCTGAGTGCAGCTGTTGTGGAGCAATGTAAGAAACCTCAATAAAACCTGGTCACACTACTATTTTTTCTCAAGCAGCAAAACCTATAAACAACGTATTCAGCTTAAAGCAAATTGCTGTATGTTACTTAACAGCGCGCTGTCTTTGTTTGTCAGTTAACAGTGCACTGTTAGTTGCTGCTGCAATTAACAGTTTCTTGGAAGCAAAACCGTTGATAAATTTGAATTTGAGTTTGAATATGCTTATTTTATTTATGTACAATAATATTGATATTGATATATGTCATATAAATGAATATGTATATATTGAGATTGACAGACTTTAAAATGTAGTTCATTTGTGCACCATATTATCTGATTCGCCATTGCCATAGTAATCATAATCCGGACTGGTTGTTGAGGTGCCCACTTTCGGACGCTCCGTGGAGGTAGCAAGCTCCACGGCGCGACCAGTTGTGGTCTCTGGCATAGCTGTCGTCGTCGTGGTAGTCTTACGCCAACGCAAGCTGTAACGACTGCGCACAAAGGGGGCCTTGGTGCCAGCAATGTCATGGCCAAAGGCTGCAGAGCAGAGTGACTCTAAAATACACATCAAACACAATATTGATTGAGCTTACCCAAAGTCAAAAGGCAGCAGCAGACAATCAAGAGTACTGTTAGCTTCATTTTGCAACAGTTTTCAGCACAAACTGAGGCAATGACTGCTGTTTCGCTACATTTATAGGCGAACATGATTCTGATAATCCAATTCCCGCGGGTCCAACACAGGGAAAGCTGGGCACAGCTGTGCTCCGTGCTATCCCTGGGGTTCGGCCTACCAAGTTCGTTCACCTCGGACTTTTGTTGTATTAATTTATTTATTATCTTTGATGAACACTTACTAAGCTTATTAAATTACATTATTGAACGACAATACATCAAATCGAAATGCTTAAAGAAAATGGTAATAAATACGCGTATATTTCGTAAGGGGGCGGAGGGGCGGCTCCCGAGACACGCCTCAATTATCCTTTGGTCTGGGGCGCTTCGGACCCGAAGGTATTGGCGGCGGCGGCACATCGGGCACATCGATATTCTTATTCTCCGAGCCATTTTTGATGTCATCGAAACTGGGCGTGGCATCCAGGCTGTCCAGCGGCAACGGCTGCACCTCTGGCTCTGGCTCTGGTTGTTGTTGAGCGGGCGGCGCGTCAGTTGAGGGACTGCGCGTGGGATATCCCTGGCTGGGATAGTAGTCGTAGGGCGGCAAATAGTTCTCGCGCTGCCGGACGTAGCTCGCCTGGTCGTAGATCACTGGGTACTGCTGATAGGAATATGGCGGCAGATGCATGGGCTGGCCGTTGAACTGGGACGAAAGTGGTATCAGAACGGGCGGCAATCCTCGATCATTGAGGGGCAACGGCAGCTGATCCTTGCTCTTGAGCTCTTTGGGCTCTGTTTCGTCAACTGCTTGGGGAGCTTGGGGCGCCAGCTCCTGCTGAGGTTGCGGCGGTGGCTGCTGTTCGCCCGGCAGAATGTTGGGCTGATGGGGGTCAAAGGAGGCATAGACAGGCGGATATTGTGGAGCTGTGGGCAGCGGATAAGGCAGCTGTAAGCGGATAAGAGGATTAGCTATTTATAGCAGCGATCCAGGGCAAGCGACTTACCCGCTCGTTGGGCGGAAGACCTGGCACCAGAGGCTGTCCGAATCTCACGAGCGGCGGACTGTAGAAGCCGAAGGGATTGAAGGGTCCGAAGGGTGCGTAGCCAGGCTCGTGTATGGTGGGCTGGATGACCGGATAGGCGCGACTCGACGTCAGGTTGTCGTCCGTGGTGATGAGCGCGTTGTAGACCTTTGGCTTCTTGCGCAGCCGACGCCCGCCCTGGCAGCAACTGATGCACAGCGAGAGCGCCAAGAGCAACAGCAGCAGACGGAGCTGAAAGGGGAGAGAGAGGAGACATTAGCCAAAGCTCCAGCTTTATTGTGCCCAAGTCCCTGATTTGTCACCAAGACCATTTAACGCTTTTTAATTGATTGCCCCAGCGATCATCAATCAATGAATTGTTGGGGCCGATCTTTGACGGAAGTTTGGGAACTACGGACAAGGAAGCCGGCGCTGAATGGAAGACCGACCACAAGTTCGACGTCAGCGCACATGACTTTCAAATGCCAGAGTAGAGCAGAGAGATCGATTCGCTTCGATCTCCAAGCAACTATTGCATTCAAAACGTGCTACGGCAACGGCACGAACAACACCAGCAACAACAGCGAAAAGAACGATCTATAGACATGTGTGTTAGCCATTGTTGTGAATTAACTACAGTTCATTAGTTTTGAATTGAAATGTAGATTGTTCCTTTAATTGGATTACTATGGAAGCCGATCAAACCGGACGGCGGAGCAGCGCGCTCGACATGGGCCACAGACGAATGGAATTTTGAGCCTTTCCTTAGGCAGCTTTGTCATAGGTCCGGTTAAACGAGTTGACCACTTGGCATGGAAATGCGCCAGCCCATGAAGCACACACACACACATGTATAGAGTCTACACACACACACACACACACCCATTTGGAGTGTGATCTGTGACCGAGTTTTCGTTGATCTTGATCTTAGCCTTTGCACGCCCCACTCACGGCCCACTTATATGCGCTCGGATTACCCTAGAGACATTTCTGCTGGGCTGCCCCTTTTGGAGTGGGAGTGGGAGCTGCAGCTGGTAATTGGCTTTGCTTTCCAAGCATTTCACTTTGACTTTCCTTTGGCCATGGACAACAACAACACAACAAAACATTCTCCGCCCACGCACCAGCTCATGATTGCTCGCCAAGCATTAACCGATCTCTGGCCATGTCTGCTTTCCAAAGACGATCTGAGGGCAATTTGGAACGCTTTTCCTTTTTGGCTTTGAAATGAATCCAATTGTCTGAAATTGAATCAACAAACAGCAGACAAAGAGCAATAGCAACAATTGCACAGCTCGTGCCGATCATGAGACGATCGTTATGACGATGATGATGACTATGATCATGCTGCTCACAATGATGATGATGATGAAGTAAGTCAGTGCACTTCAGTGCTCGAAATTGGGCCATGTTAAGTGCCAAAAGTCGGAGCGACGAAGATCGTTTGCCGCCGCCGCTGCACAAGTTAATGCGGTTCGCCTTTGAAGATCACGCTCTTGGCCCTGGCACTGCTTAGGCTTAAAAGCCTAGGCTCGAAAACCTAGGCTGATTATCAGCTTTTTATGATGTGGGTGTGCCAAGTGAGCATTGGAAAACTCATAAACATTGAAAGAAGAAAAAAAAGTGATGCTGAACCAAGATGATCTATTGATTGCTCTGTAATGGAGTTTGAATAGTTTTGTTTCCCCTGTCTTTGCAGCATTTCACCAAGTGACGGGCTGAACTTGGTGAATGCCTTAAGACTTGTGACTAAGATTATTGAAGTATCTGCTATAAAATTATTCTTATTGTTTTTTCTCTGTTTTGCTTTGATCTGCTATAGGCATGAGTCGGCAGCACTCCCAAATTTTCTGTTTACTTTTGATCTCGCAATTCGTTACGCATTTTGCTTAGCTTCCGTTTTAGCTTAAGTATTAAATGCTTAGTATGAAATTTGCTATGTTTTTTATGGCCACAATTTTGTTTTAAAGTTTTATATTGGTCTTAAAAGCTGGAAATGTGTAATAAAAAGTAGCTGAAATCCGAGATTTATAAGCAGAAATTAGAGAAACTTCTGCTAAAGTTAAAATTTAAAGTCTTGCAGAAATTGTAGTTATGGAAATTTAGATGTAGATCTTGAGTTAATACTCAAACTAATAATGCAGACTTCTTTACAAATCATATAGATAATGTTTTATACTTTCTATCGTTGTCAAACATGCTATAATTTTAACATATATTTTTTAGTATTCTATATTTTTATGAAACACTTAATTTGTATAAATAAGGTAATTTCACAGGTGGGAGAGTCTCACAAAAATATTTAAGAGTACAGGCCTTCGGCCTTTTCTACCTTCACTCATTTTATATTAATGTAAATAAATTTGTGAGAAACATAGTATTGAAGGGAACATATAAAACATAAAAGTTCAATAAGAAAAGTATGCATATCATACGATCGAAAGCTCGTCCGTATAGAAATATAACTACAAAAACCCCATATAATAAATTAACCAAAGAAACTTATATATATTTTTATATATGTAATAAATAGAGTATATTTATACATATATTGAAATATATATAATCTTGATACAGTCAGATCAAAAGTAAAATTGAAATATATATTCGAAAATATTTGAATAATTTTCTAATTATATAAAAATAATTATATATACTAATATATATAACAAAAATTATAAATAAAATAATAATTTTTATTAAAAATCTTTTTGTAAATAAAATTATATTATATATCAAACCTAATGTAAGATTTTCACTGTGCCATGGAGTACCATATTAATATATATTACTCTATATTTAAATACATTTTGTCAATATTTTCAAGCTAAATATACTCATATCATTATGCTAAATTAGACTCCCATAAGAAGGCTAGCTCTCTAGGCCTGCTATTGGAGTATAGTAAAATAATTAAAAAAACATTTTCATTTCCCATTTACAATGGGTTTAGGGTATAAAAATATATAAAATATCAAAGAAAAGTATGCATTCCATAAGATCAAGAGTTCGCCTCTAAGATATATAGATCTCTTTCTCTATCTCAGCCCCTATCAGTAACAATATTCTATAGTATTTATTGTAATTTATTATTCAATTCATTATTCCATAGATTTTTGCTCCACATCTCTCAACTGAATGTTCTGTTTAAATGAGCTTAGTAACTACGTTCGCTTTGCCGCTTAGACGTGTTCTAGCGTCTGTGCTTGGACTGCAGATGTGGAGCTGTGAATGATTTACGACTCGCGGCCGGTCCACTTATGTAGATGTGTGCGCACTGAGTCGCTCGCTTTATGAATGCCTTTATAACAACTAGCTTGCATTGCCAGTTTTGCATGTTAGACGCTGAGTCAGCCAGAGTCACGGCTAAGAGATCAGAGAGACCAGTTCAAAGGCAATAAAATGGACACAAATGTGTGTAACCTTAAACCTGGCCAAAAGCAAAAAAAAAAGTGAAAGTGCTCAGGCGTGGAATCTATAACAAATGGGGCTAAATGACGCTCCGTCTGACCGTCTGTCCGCCTCCCCGTCTCTCCCACCCCCCCACATACACCCTCATTGCCACATTTACCTTTGAGCCGTGCATTGTTTTTGCCTTTTTGGTATGCAAGTTGTGTTCTGAGCGTGTTCGCAGGAAGCTCAAGAAATGTCCGAAAAATTAACACATAAATCGTCAACTGCACTCGGGATTTTCTGTTTCGCTTTAATTTTTGTTTTATTTATTTTATTATATTTTTTTATTTACTTTTATTTTTTGCTCAGTTTTCGCTTTGTAAAGCTTTAAAATGCACAATTTGCCGACGTCGCGCGACACGTTGTGACTTTATAACAAACGAGTTGCTATAAATTATATTGCAATATATAAATATATAATATATATACTCATATATATATGCTTCTATATATATTTATATAGCACACAGAGTGTAACTGTAACGGGGCTCTTTAGCATGGGAACTCGCGAGTCGCAACTGTCGGGCGGCTGCGCAGGCGCGTTTCTTATTGGATTTTGAGCGAGCACTGGGCGGTCTCCTACCTTTTATACCTTCGACGGCGGCAGCGGCAGCGGCGTCGACGCCGGCGTCAAATGCTGCGCAGCTGGCTGCGCTGCGCTGTGCGCGGAGCTTTATGAGTCGCTGCAGGAACTTCATCTGCGATTTGGCCTAGTTGCGCGCCTCCAGCTTGGGGTTATCGCAGTTCGCCTCGTGCAGCACAGCAGGAAGTGTCCTTAATCTGAAGAACACAAGAGATATATGTATATATATAGTCGAAATATGGCATTTCTCTTTTATTCTTAAGACTTTGGTGGTTCGAGGTGAAATTCTTGCCGCAAATTGATGCGAGTCTCGAGAACATATTTTTATGTCCTTTCAAATTTATATGCCTGACCCGCTAACGGGCAGCCAGAGGAGCCGGTAATTAAATTGATTAACTAACAGATGGAAGCCTTGAGGGAAAAGTGGAATATCGTGCACAGAGTAGGGCATTAAAACTAGGTTTATCTCTGGCTTTTGTGGAGCTTTGATTTAATTGCTTGGGCAGCGCAATCAATGGGATGCAGTTAACCGAGCGGAAGTCTAGAATGATGAGGGGGAGAGGGAGGGAGATGAAGTGAGCGAGGGAGAGATGAAGAGAGAGAGGGAGAGAGATGGATAGGGGGGGGGGAGACTATCGCTTGGCCAGCTATTGATTGAGTCTTGGGCTTGGGCAACCTCCATTCTAGTTCCATAAACAATAGTTTCACTTTCATCCACACAATGGCTAAGAACTACCATGAATTGTTGTAATTGCTGTTGTTGTTGTAGTTGTAATTGTTGTTGTAATTGTTGTTGTTGTAGTTGTTGTTGTTGCTATATTTGTTGTTGTTTATTTAGTTGCCACACACCCCGCACACTTTGTACCAAAAGCAGCTATTAAATTGCCCCCACAACAAAGCCCCAACTGCTCTTGCTAGCAAGATGAATATACCCTGTAGCAGTGAGTGCTTGAGAAGGGGTATATTCATTGTGAGCTCATGTTTGACATGCTAAAGTGTAAGCCAAATATCTAATGAAATTTTAAGATATTTAATTATATATATTAAAATATAATATATATACATTATTATACATCAATTTACACGGTATCTCTTAGTCTATCATTCCTGCTTGTTGTTGGACTTCGTTGTAGTCACGTTCACTGACGGAGGTGATAAGTGTCGGTCTGTCAGCTGCGCGCATATCCCAGCCACCCACGCACACACACACATACACACACACACTGACACACACACACACACACATACACACACACACACACACACACACATACACACACATACACACACATACACACACACACACACACACACACACACTAACACACACACACACACTCACCTAGACAGCGAGACGACTGGAGATGCCGACAGCTCTTGGGGTCAATCAACAATTTGTAGATTTTCGTGTTGCTTTTAATTTGTTGTTGCTGTTGGTTGTTTGCTGCAGTTGCTGCTGCTGCTGTTGTTGTTGTTGTTGCTGCTGCTTGCCTCCTGTTGCGTTTTCTTTATTGCCTGAACTTTCGCTTTCCCTTTTTACGTTTGCCGTCCGTTTGATTGGCATAATGAGTATTTGAACTTTTCGTGGCAGCCTGATCTGGCAGGTAACAGTTCATTAGATGTTGCTGTTGCCGTGGCTGTTGCTGTTGCTGTTTCTCTCTCTTTGCGCCAGGTGTGTCTTATCAAGTGTCGGTTGGACCAATCAAATAAATGCTACGAATTATGCTCGCAGAGCTTTCTACAGAGAAAGAGAAAAATGCAATGTTAATTAATAATAAATTATATATATTTATAGGAATTTAAATATTTATTTAAAATTTATGTGGGAAATAAAAAATTAGTTTATAAAAATAAAAGGAATTTTGTAAATATTTTAAGTAAATCAATATTTTAAACATGCTTATGTATATTTTATATATTTAAATATTTTAAAAAAAATTTTTAGATTTTTAGTTTAAATATTTAAAGATATTTATATATTTGCTTATAATAGCAAATATTGTAAATATTTTAGTTTGAATATTTTTAAATATTTTAAACTAATATTTAAATTATTTTGGTTGAAATATTTTTAAATATTTAAAGTATTTTAGCTTAAATATTTTATGATATTTATATATTTTATGCAATTGTAAATATTTTAGCTTAAATATTTTTAAATATATAAATATTTTAAACTTATATTTTAACTATTTTAGCATAATTATTTTTAAATATTTGAAAATGTTAACAAAAATATTTTAAGTATTTTAGTTTAAGCATTGGAAAATGTTAACAAATATTTTAAGTATTTTAGTTTTAAATTAAATTAAATTCAATGTTTAAATATTTTAATATTTTAAATAAAAATTTAAAACACCGAAGCTTAAATTTATATATATTTTTTAATATTGTAAATAAATATTTTAAATATTTTGAATTATATTTTAAATCTACACCGAAAAGTTTTTAGTTATTTAAATGAAGTCACTTAATCAATTATTTAAATTATAGGAAATATAATATATAATTCTTTTTCTTTTCTACTTGAATTGGCAACCAAATCTTGTAAACGTTAAGTTTAAGGCGTTTATTTATTATTTGATTTGAATTTGTAACGCTTAAAATACTAATTCCTCGCTGCTCACTGTACAAAGCTAACAGCTATGGTCTCTTGCGAGTGAGCTGCTCAGCTCTGCTGCCAGAGGGCGCTAAAAACTTTTTCAAACAGATGGCGACACTGCACTTTTTGACTTAAATTTAAATCTAATCAGAAAACGGCTTATCAGAATCTATTAGTTTTGATTACTTAATAATTGATAGATGGCGCCACTGATTACTGTTTACATGCATAGAGATAACTTCTAATCAGCTGAACTCTTATTGGATTCATTAAAGTCTCATTAGACTAGTCTAAGTCTATTAAGAATTCCAATTGCAGCAGCTGTTGTTTGTGACTCTATCATGAGTGTGTCGCGCTTTGTTGCCATTTGGAATTTGACAATTGGCTTGCGACACCTTTAGCCCGCTGATAAGACAATCACCGTGAGGCAGTCAATCGCAGCTGCCGGCGCCGACCTTAGAAGGTGAGATCAGCTGACCAGATGCGGCGCTCCAGCTCCCAGCGGGCTATAAATACAAATGCAGGCGCAGCAGAAAAGTGCAGTTGCATCTTCTGAGCTGAATCCAACATGAAACTCTTCATACTCCTGCTGAGCCTGACGCTGGCCTTCGCCGATGAGCACGAGCACCATCATCATGGCCACTCGCACGAGCACGGCTCGGGCTATGTGGTGAAGACGCACGAGGATCTGGTCAAGTACCGGCACATGTGCTCCGAGCAGGTGCACGCCACCGCCGAGGACGTGGCCAAGTACGTGAAGTGGGACTTCGTGGACGAGGAGAAGAGCCGCTGCTACCTGAAGTGCATCTTCGAGCAGTTCGGCTTCTTCGACGCCACGCACGGCTTCGACGTGCACAAGATCCACGAGCAGCTGGCCGGCGGCGCCCACGTGGACCACGAGGACGAGGTGCACAAGAAGATCGCCGACTGCGCGGACAACAACTCGCAGGGCAGCGACGCCTGCACCTGGGCCTACCGCGGCGGCATGTGCTTCATGCGCCACAACCTGCAGCTGGTGAAGCAGAGCGTCAAGGCCTAGGCTCCCTCCCGGTCCCGCCCAGACATGCCCCAGAATTTGCACTTGATTTGCTGAAATAAATTTCGACTTTCTTTATTCGATTCGCTGCGCTTCTCTCTCGTACTCCCGCAGCCATTGGCCCACTGTGCCAGCCGTGACGCACTTGTACGCCGCATAGGCCCACTGTGCGGGCTTCTGTCGACGTTGCTCTCTCCTATTGCAGTACTCGATGACCAGCAGCAGCTCCTCCGTTTGCTGGCGCGCCGCAAAGATCTTGGCTATGCGCCGCGCATTGTAGCCCCGCTCGTCCGTCCACAGCCCGAGCTGCTCCACGAGGCAGCGCAGCTGGCGGGCCTGCTCGCCGGGCGTAAGCTTCCGGCAGCTCTGCTGGATGCGCTGCACAGCCTGCGCCGTGGGCAGCTGCCAGGTGGGCGTGCCGGCAGCGAGCAATGCGCCGATGAGCAGGCAGACTAAGATCAGCCTCAAGTGTTTCATATTTGACTTGGAAGTGGAGCACTCGCAGCTCTTTATATAGCGCTGCCAACCAGTTCCGACTCGCGCCTTGACATTGACACTGATGGGGAATTCGTGGAGCTCGACTGCTGTCCCTCGCACGTAGTGGACCGACGACACAGACTCAGGCCGGACTTGCGGCACTTGCTCTGTCTATGCCTCGAGATTTCCGGTTTTCGGTTTATAATGGAAATTGATATGATCTTTATAGCTGTCATAATTAGTAATAGAAACTGTCGCATGTGCTTACATATATTTGTGCCCAGCATAGTCGGAGCTAGGCAATTAGTCATGCCTTTATTACCTGTATATATATATATGGCATATATAGATCGCATCAATGGAAAGTTTTTAGCTTCTGGCATGTTGAATGAAGTAATTGAAAAACATTGCCATAATTTACAAGTTATACCCTATAATATATGCTAAAAGCTCGCTGAACTTTGTGCCTTGTTTAGAGATAATAAATTAGCTGATATGAGCTCTCATGGGCGTAAACAATATATTCTCTGTGTATATAGGAGTGACTAATTCATGCTTTAATTAATATATTTTAATTAAAATAACAAAATAGCATATTTTGATTAGCTGCCTGCTGGGCTGTGTTCGCTGATAACCCTCAGCTATTTAGTCCGCTAATTGTCACAACATTTCAATTTGTATTTCACATCTATAGACTATAGTTTTATTTGAAATATACACTAATGTATGGTATGTTTATTTAAATAAAAATGTTAATAAATATATATTTAAAAAATATATATATGAATAAATATATTAAAAAATATATCATATTTTTTATTTATTTTATAATAAATACTTTTAAATAAATAAAATAAAATAAAATATATATATATTAAAAAATAAATAAATATAGATATTAAATATTTATATACTTTTTAAAATATATCATATAAAAATGAAAATATTTATTAAAATATAAATATATTTATTAATATATATATAGGGTTGCCACCCATTTTTGAGGTAATGTCCCGGTGTCCCGACCTGACACGAAATTGTCCCGGTTTTGAAAGAATGTAACTCAAAAGAACAATTTTGAGTCAATTGATGAACTAATTAACTAGTGAATTTTCCTTTTTTGTCAGAAGTGAAAAAGTTATCAATGCCATTAAAGTCTGTATGTCTATGATGCTATGTAAATATGATGAAAATGAAGTTTAAGTGCGTTTCTTTTTATTTATTTCTTTTAATGTGTTAGTCGTCGACTATCCCGGAATGGCCTGAGGTCCATGTGGACATGTGATATATATATATATAATATAAATAAAATATATAATATATTTATAAGAATCAATATTTTTTTGTATATATTGATAACAATTACATTTAAATAAATAAAATATAGACAAACAGTTTAATTTTATTCTTATTGGCAAAAGTCGGTTGCAATTTTTTTATGCTTTTCTTTTTGTATTGATGAAAAAACAATTTATTTTATTATGTAAAATATTACTTTATGTCAAGTATCAGTCTATGATTTGTATTATAATTTTTATATGTTATACTATGATGGTTTTTATATTATGTAAGTTCCTTCATTCATAGCCAATGAACTCTTCTCTTCTAATTCTCTATTTATCTTTGCTCTGTTACTTCAGTTAACTCACTATCTTTTTAATCTCATTCTTGACTCTTAATTCTTTTCTACTTTCTTTTCAAAGTTTTGTTTAAAAAGAAATAATACTTTACCTACTCGTCCTTATTTCTTGATTATTTTCTACTTTCTTTTTAATCATATCTCAAAATTCTTACTATTTTCTCCATTTTTTTCGTACTCCTTCGTAAGTCTTGACCATTTTTCAATTTCCTTTTCTTTTTTTTACCCATCTCTAACATTTTCCCATATTTCTACATATTTTATTTCAGTTTCCCTTAGATTTTCGCATTCTTCCACACACATGTTGGATACCCTCTCCCCTGACTACAATGGGGTAGTCCAAATTGCAACTGCAATTATAAGCTTGCGGCTGATTGCGCAATTCGTGGCCTAAGCCAAATTCGCCGAGTGCATTGCAATCAGACGTAAATTTCAACTTCTCTCTCTGCTTTTATTATTTCCTCAGCCTTTGACTGGCAGTTGTAAAGGGAGAGGGAGGGGGTAGAGAAAGGGGGGCCTACCACATAGGTGACTTTCTCCGTTGACTGTGACTACTTCATTAACAACTCGCTGTGTCGTTTTCACGCTGCAATAGATCTTTCCGCACCATTCAAGCTCAACCGGTGCATATGTCAGCCGCGTTTGACAAAGCTAATTTCATTGCGACGAGCGCACCGAACCGGGCGCTACGTAAGACCCCTTCCGCTCCCCTCCGCCTCCCCCTCACCCTCCCTTTAGCTGTGCCCCACGCAAAATGCCAAACAAACACTTCACACGACCTATTCAATTATTTCTCAATTAAATGTCGTGTAAAGAAATCATCGAAAGA
Organism: Drosophila pegasa; assembly: GCA_035046225.1. NCBI lineage: Eukaryota > Metazoa > Arthropoda > Insecta > Diptera > Drosophilidae > Drosophila > Drosophila pegasa. Next base: position 8,037,111 of record JAWNOD010000398.1, on the reverse strand, counting down.
AATCGTCATCATCCTCTGCAGCCTCATCATCCCCATCATCGTCATCATCATCATCCAAATCATCATCAATGTGGTAGCTGCTGGCGTTTGCATTGAGGGGAGCTCATCGTTAAACCCTTGACACTTTTGGTGGATCGCTCCCACGGGTGGGGGGTGGCGCGCGGGCGGGGCGCGTGCATCGCAGTCAAAGGCAAAAGTGAATTCAATTTGATTTTTCATTTCAGCATTTGGGCATTGCGAGCTTCGGGTCTTGGCTTCAGCTAAACGAATTTCCAGAAGGTAAAACTAGAAAGGGATTTGCAAGGAATCTAGTTTGTTGTTCATAGCATAGCATATAAGGTATATAGAATAAAGTATAAATGCAATATAGGAATAAAATGCTTATATATAATATAGAAATATTATTATTATAATAGAATAAAGAAAGCAAAACGCACTCTATTTCCATTTATTAAAACATATTATATTACTTTAATTTAAATGTACAATATTATTATTATAATACTATGGCTATATTACGGTTTGTTATGCCATAGAATAATTTAATATATATTATTTATAATAATATTGGCAATTTGAATATAATATTATAAAAGAAATGTGAAAACATTTCGAAATTTTACTCGAATAGATGATCAAATAAAATAAATAAATAAATATATATTTTTTATATATTATTAATATTATTATTATAGAAAGCATATCAAAATAATTATAAATACATTATACTAGCTATTATTATTTAAATAAAATGTAAAAAAATAAATAACCTTCAATCTTCAAATTTGCATGGCTAAAAAGACCTTTGACTTAGATCAAATGACTGGGCTACGCAGACACAGTTTATCTATCAACGTCAGTCCTAATAAAACGTAAATAAAATAAAATAAAATAAAAAACAATAAGTTATTTTCGTTCAAGGATATGCTCAGGTATTTATAAGGTTATAAGTATAATAATAATATATATAAGTATAAGGTTTCATGTTTCTACATTCAAATTATTTGTTTTTCATAGTTAATAAGTGAGATTATCTATGCTAATGCTGAACCTATACTAACTGATCTCTCTCTTTCTCTTTCTCATTCTTATTCATTCTCATTCTCCTTCTCTCTCTCTCTCTCTCTCTCTCTCACTCTCTCTCTCTCTGTTAGTTTCCCTCTTTGAAACGCTTTCAATAAGTCTATATGAGCCTCTTTTTTCTCCTTCTTCGTCTCTAATGCTCAGTCTTTCTGTCCCTTCCTTTACTTCCTCTCTCTCTCTTATCCTTCTTTCTCCCCTTTCCCACATCTCCATCTCTTTCTCTCTCTCACACAAACGGCTTCCCCCTCAAATTATTTCACTTTGCATTTGATTGCGCCATGAATCGCTTCGCTTTGGAGTTAAATGGTCTGCGAGTTGTTTCTTTTGATGCGCATTGTTTCTGTTTTGCCAATGCCTTATTGCTGTTGAGGGGGGGCGTGGCTGCGGTGTCCAGTCTGAACTGTTTCCATTGTGCTGCCTATGCGCACAGCTCTGGGGGCACGCCCCATTGTGGGTCAGTGGCAGGCGCCCATTGAAGCTGCTCTAATTGCAACTTTGAAACTCAATTGGGTGGCCAAACGGGTGCACGAAAGCCCTCTGCGACTTGAACGCACTCACACACTCACTCGCACACCAATTAAATAAAAAATTGTTTTGCGCTTTTTCAGCTTTTCCAGCATTTTCAGAAAATGCACAGTTTACTGTATACAAAATTTCACAATTTGCGGCGTCCACTTGAAATTTATATTCATTTTTTTCCTCTTTTTTTTTTATTTTTTATTTTTTGCACATGTTGTTGGTCAGGGCCCAGTCATAAGGTCAGCTCTATTTTGTATGGCTGGGTGGTTGGGTGGTGCACACGTGCGGCTTTTATATTTCTTGTTTTTTTGTTTAAGCCAGCGGGAAATCTTCGCTTGGCCTGGCTGGCTCCACTCGGCCATGCTTCGTGTGCAGCGGCGCGTGTGTCTGCAGTTTAGTGCGCCAAGTGCGACAGTAAAAACTTTTATGCCTCCCCTCGCCGATCGCCCCCCGCCCCTCATCTCATGCCAACACTGAGTAGTGGGCGTGGCAGCGACGACACATTGTGCTAAAAGTTTTGGCGCTCCTGGCAAAGTTGGAGCAACTTTTGCACACAGCAACTGGCAGCAAAAGAAGCGCTGCAAAATGCTAGAAAATTGGAATACTTTCCAAAGTCGAAAGTTCCGGATTTTTATATAATGCCCGATACCCCTTAAAAGATGTGAGCAAGAGCAAGAGCGTATTGCAAAGTGTTGCCAGTGAGTGTAGAGGCTGGCGTAAGATATGAGAGAATTCTTAGATATATTTTAAAGCAGCTTTGATGGCTACATAGTGTGAGTGAGAGTCCTTAAGGCCTGTCTATCTAAAGAAACTCGGAAACTAGAAAAGCTATAAGGCTGAAATTTTGTGTGTAGTTTACTTATGTAATATGTAGATTAAGTTTATTGGAATTTTTTAAATAACTGTTATTTTAGGAGTAATAATCGACAAAATCGATAAGTCGATTTTTAACGAAGTCTCACTGAGTAATACTTGAGTCTTTTTTTATATCTCTTCTTCGTTTTATATATAGTATATCTGCCTCTCCTACTCCACGACTTCTAGTTGGCAAAAAGAAATATGACATATATATATTCTCATAAATAAATATATTAATCGATACATATCTGCTACAATCGATAACAATTATAGATTCTCTAGGATTTCTTGGAGTCCTTCTACTTCCAAGTATTCCAAGGTATTTCCCAACCTCAACTCGCACCCGACTTGATTGCCCGCCTTAACGGCGCATTGTGGGCATGGCAATTGTAAGCTTAATTAATTATTAATTAGCGAATCTTTCCCCGGCAAGCACAAAGCCCAACAAATGCGGCAAATAAAAAATATTAAAATATAAATGAAAAAAAAGAAGAAAATAAAGAAATAAATGAGTATATCAAATAATTCACATTAAAACATTGCACAAAAGGGAGCAGAAGTTGGATGAGGACCAGAAACCGCAGCTGGACATGGGTTGGGTGGCTCTGGTGGTTGTGGTGGTTGCGGTGGGTGGTTGCGTTCAGCGCGTGCGGCGGCTTTTGTTGACCACAGTCCGCGCATTAGCGTGGCTAAATAACTAAGGCTTGTGGGTGGTTGTGTGTGTGGGTGTGTGTGCCTTGGCCTGGCTCGAGTGTCCACTTGTCGGCTGACTGCAGCGGGTAACGTGGTAATTGGAATTAATTTAGCATTAAGCTGCATTTCTTTAGCCAACTCTTGTTTCTCTCCCTCTTCCACTCTCTCGCTCTGTCCCTCTGAAGTGCCTAGATTTTATATAATTTTCTCTATTCTCATTTGGCTGTTAATTAATTGCGCCGCAAATGGCAGTTGGCAATTGCCGCAGACGCAGCCACAGCCACAGCCACAGCTCATTAGCGTCCGGCAATTAGTGGAACTTCAAGCGCGAAGTATCTCTGAAGTCTTGAAGATCAAAGCGCAGTTAATAAAGACTTTATTATCTGCTCAGTCCAAGAGCTATCTTTATCTGCAGATATCTTCGTAAACAAAGGCAACAATTGCTGCTGGTTACACACACTCTCACACACACACACTCACACATACGTATGCCCACACGGCGTATGCGCAATGTCAAGTGCACAGACCAAGAGGCAGGGCCCACAACTTGGGGGCTGCAGTTTGTTGCTTTTGGGGCGTGGCAGCGAGCGAGATAGCTAAAATCTGTCTGCAACTTATTGACATTTTGCACAGCGCGTGGGCTGATTGCAGAGTTGTCGAAATGTCTTAAGCAAATATGTCTTATACATATATGTAAATGAAGTGAAGCTTCTCTTTCTGATCAAAATTAATAGACTTTGACAAAATTAATAGAACTGAAAAGTATAGACAATTCGGATCAGAATTAAAAAGCTGAGTCTGTCCAAATGTAGAGAATGTGTATGAAAATTTAAGATTTGGAGACCTTAGAGTCGATTCTCTTCTCAGCAAGTTCAGTATTAAGGTTGGGTTTCTCTTGGAAATCGTTATTAAATGCTTGCGATTTGTTCTAGGAGGTAAAGTTGACAAATGGATGCTCTTAAAGTATATACGAAGATTAGATTCGAATCGAAATATGAAATATTTCACATGGTGTTCAATCAGAAAATTGTGCTTGAATTTCAAATATATATTTTTTAGATCATTGAGTTCTACGTAGCTCTACGGATCTACGGATCGATTGAAAGTTTTATAAATGTTACAGAAATCTCCACATCTTTTACTTGCTATTTATGCTATTATATTAAAACTTTTTTTTTAAATTATAAATAATTTATCATAACTTTGTCAAGCTTACAAAGGCATAGGCAATTTACCAAAGACCATAGACCTTAAGAATTTTCAGTTTTTAAATAAAAAAGGTATAGTTGGATTATAAAATAAACAAATAAATATTATAAGTGTGTTTAATAATACAAAAATATATTTTTTCAGGGCTGATTTCTTCTTTAAAAATTTGCCAAAAATTAAAGTGAAGTATATCAAACTTAAGACAGACAAGTTTCATCTATATTTTTGACCGGAAGCAGAGAGAATCAAGTCAAATTTAAACATATTTTTCAGCTATAACTCTTAAATCTTTTAATTCAATAAAGTTCAGTTTTAATTACCATATGACTACTATGCTAGTATTAACAAAATATAAAGACAATAGCAATACATTTTTGGCAACATTTCTTGAGCCTCAATGAACTCCTTAAGCAACCCTCTTCATTTGGCAGTTAACTCACATGCACTATGCATTCCTGTTGTCTCCTGTTCTGCTTCTTGTTACTTTTATCTGTTTTGCATGTACGCAATGTGTGGCCCACACAGCCAGCCGAGCCACCCAAGCCACCCAAGCCAGTCAAGCCACCCGCACCACCCAAACCACCCGGCACACACGACATTCGCTTGGCATTGGTCCGACAGTTGGCAAGACACGAGCACACATTCCAACTCACATGTTGACTTCTCTCCCCCCTCTCTCTCTCTCTCTCTCTCATTCTCTCCGTCTCTGTCTTTCCCTGTGTATTATCCGTATTACTCATTAACCTGCGTGCGCTGCAAAATCCCTTTGTTTGCCAACTGACAATCGGCAGCTTTCGCCCCAGCCATGCAATTTGGCCATTGTTATAAATATATTGTAGATATATTCATTGTACTATTTTACGCTTGATTACAGCCAAAGGATTTTTTGGCGCATACCCAGCACACACACACACACACACTCGCCCCCACACACTCACACCTAGTTGGCTCATTGTTCGTTTGCATTTGACCGCGTGTTTTGGCACTCTCTCCTGGCAACCACTAAGTGGATACGCTTATTATCCTTTGGCTGGCGTTGATATGTGTCCCCGACTCTGACTCGGCCTCTGCCTCTGACTGCGGCTCCTGCCAGTAGTGGCCTGACCTGGTTGCCAGCAAATGCCGTGTAATTTTATTCATAAACTCGACCAGAAACATATTTGCTGGCGCAGAGCTTTGGCTTAGTGCTTAGCGCAGTGCCCGGAGCATCATTGTTTTCTGGCCTCTGGCAGCTTGGCATGGAAAATAAAATACATACCGCGCGCACAGCGTGCCTGGCTTTTGTGTCAATGAATACAATAACCAAATTAAATAACCAAGGTGATGACAGCTAGCTAGCAAACCTTCTGCCTTCCGGCTCCCACAGCCAGCTGCCAGCTGCCATCGGCGCGCTGGGAAAAGGGTTTAAGATTAAAGCCCAGGAGATGCCCATCTCCAGACGCCGCTGCTGCAATTAGCCCACTCGGTATCTGCTCGGCTAATAGATACTTATCGCAGATGCCAGCCACAACAATAACAGCCACTTGAGCGGCATTGAGACTCATCAAATTGTCTCGCTGCATTTATCATTTCAGTTTTCATATGCATTTTCTATTTCTACAGGGCATATACCCTGTTGAAGGAGGCAACGGTGTATGTTTGATTAATGGCGAACAGGTTAGGGAAGGTAAATATAATAAATAATATAATATAAAATCAATGTATAGTTTAATGTCATTTAACAAGTCTAAAACTTGCTCTTTCTGAGAGAGAAGTAGTCAGAGCACATACGATGACAGTATTTATTGGCATAGAAAAGAAGGAATATTAATCTAGTACCCTTATCATATTATATCATATATCTATTTCATATACTATATGTACTCTATATACTCTATCAATTCTATATATTTTAACTAATTTATATCTACTAATATCTAACTCTACTAACTACTCTACATGCTATCTATCCATTCTATATACCTTCTATACTCTATAGGCTTTAACTTTGATTCATATGTTGAATAATTAATTTATTTATATTATTATATAACTTCTACATACTCAATATACCTCATATATATACAACATATTATAGACTTATCTTATTTTACTCTAAGTCGATAAATACCGATATTTGCATGAATTCTTTCTTATTATTTATAGTTGAGACAATCTACAAAGACTTTTCTGCTTGTCTATTTCAGAAATTTGCAATTAAAATAATGTAGTTTGGATATAATTATAATTGCCAAGTGTCTATAATTTGAGCAAAATCGATTAATATCGATGCTCTCCAAATTAGAATTCTTCGCTTTTCTTAAAATATGTCAAGACACTACTGACATCAGCCAAAATACAATACAACTCTTGCATACAACTTTATATAACTTCATTCGTTGATCTAATGTAACGTATAACTTTATAAAACTTCATTCATTGATAATGCAACCAACGATAAATATCGATGGCAACATTTTAATTTTCATTAGATTTCATAAATAATAAATCTTAGCAACGGTTGAACTGGTAAACAATCTTCAAAATATCATATTACATATACTTATTTCACCTTCTTCCAACTACAACCCTAGCTATAGGGTAACCAAAAACTAGCTCAACTGCTAACTACAGGGTATTTGCTAGCCCTGCACTCTCCCTCACATGCAATTCGATTATTTGTATATTTATTTATTTGCGTTTATTCGCCTAGCACTAAATTGGGGGCCCCAGGACATTCTCATGCGTTGCTGGCTCTGAAATGGCAAACAAATAATGAGATAGACATAAACTCGCATCTGAAGCAGCATGTCGAGTGCAACCTGCTTAGACTTCCCACAATCACACACACACAGATGTACAGATATACAGATGCACATGCGTATCCTTTAGATACATTTACTTGAACCTTTTATTACACTCGAGCGAGCAGCCTGCGAAACAACCTCCAGCCAGTCGAGCACTTCAGGTCAGAGGTCGGACTCTGCCCTTATCTGGAATATATTTTCATTTCTTTATGATCTTTGTGTTTGTGTTTGAGCTGCTGATTTTTGGCAAATTGTGTGCGATTTAACTGCAATTAAATTGCAATTCTCTCGCCGCGGTTCGCTTGTGGCATGCCACACACGACGCAGGCAAATTGCGTAGCGCCTTGCCGGCTCCTCGAGATGGCGGCCATTGTGTGTTGCACCTTTGTGTTGCCAGCGGGGCCGGCAAGAGTGAAATACCTTTCACCGTGTTTTCTACCACAATTATTTTCGCACCAAAAGGAGCTAGCCCCCCCCCCCCTCCCTCTCTGGCTGCTTTGGGCTTTTCCTCTTGGCGCCTCTTGACTTGCCGCTTGCGGCTTTTGTAGTAGTTGTTGCTGCTGTTGCTTTCCTTTGTGCGCCGCGCACAAACAAAATGGCCGCCTTCTTAGCGGCCCCTATATCCCTGCCACGCCCCCCTTCAGCGACCCGTCACAGTTGTTTGTGTGCAGCGGCGTGTGCTTTGTAATTTGTATTCAAAAATAAAACGGATCTGCCTTCTGCCAAATAAACCAAAATTCCTTTGTGCAACATAATTGCTGGGCTTTGTGACGCCCTCTCTCCATCTCACTCGCACTCTCTCTGTCTCTTTCTTTGTCGTGGCTTTTGCGGTTTCTGCTAGGTGTTCTAATCTTGGCTCACAGACGCTCAACTTTGTCCTGCTTAAACTTAATCAAAAAATTGTTTTACAAACAAATTCTTCAGACTGCATTTTCACACAGCAAATTACAAAGAAAACCAGAAACATTTTCAATTGTCAAGTTTTCCAGCTTAAGACTTAATTGAAGCTATCTTTAATTATGTTTGCAGATCATGTCTGATGTAGTCTAGATTTGTATGAGATTAATTTTAATATTATTATTAATAGTATTACTATTATTCTTCTTCTTATGATTATTATAATAAGTGTTTCTAGTTGAAGAAGTGAATCGCTCTGTATATCCTTCGCTATTCTATCCCTTTGTTTGTGCAGACTTTGAAGTCTTTGCTTGAAACTGGAGACTTCTAAGTTAAGCTAAATACTTGTATGCTTTCTTGAAAGCAATCATATTTTATATATTATATTATAGTAATATAGCTGTAGGCATAGTAAATTGAGGATAGATATGCAGCTGTATCTATCTGTCTATCTATCTATCTATCTATCTATCTATCTATCTATCTATCTATCTATCTATCTATCTATCTATCTATCTATCTATCTATCTATCTATCTATCTATCTATCTATCTATCTATCTATCTATCTATCTATCTATCTATCTATCTATCTATCTATCTATCTATCTATCTATCTATCTATCTATCTATCTATCTATCTATCTATCTATCTATCTATCTATCTATCTATCTATCTATCTATCTATCTATCTATCTATCTATCTATCTATCTATCTATCTATCTATCTATCTATCTATCTATCGATCTATCTATCGATCTATCTATCTATCTATCTATCTATCTATCTATCTATCTATCTATCTATCTATCTATCTATCTATCTATCTATCTATCTATCTATCTATCTATCTTTCTATCTATCTATCTATCTATCTATCTATCTATCTATCTATCTATCTATCTATCTATCGATCTATCTATCTCTATCTATCTATCTATCTATCTATCTATCTATCTATCTATCTATCTATCTATCTATCTATCTATCTTTATCTTCCACAACATATTTTCAGCGCTACTACGGAAAGTAAATGAAATTTCCGACTAATGGTTTTTATGCCCTGAACCCATTGAAAATGAAAAGTTATGGCATAGTTTCCACATTCAAATGTAGGAAACAGGCAACATAAAGTATATATATTTATGATTATGACAACAAGCTATATTGATATAGGTATCTCTGCCATCATCGTTTGTCAGCATTGATTATTTTTGTTCGTTAACTCAACCCAAAGCGAATCGTTAACTTGATATAATTTCGTGAACCCAACTTGAATACGACAAGAGATGGAGAGTTAAATTCACTTTCTCAGTTCCTGTAATGGATACACGGCCATTTCATATACCATATACCATACCTCCACCTTTGATTCAAAAGTTTTAAGAAAACGTATCTCAAAGAGTATAAACTTGTGCCTTGCCATACGCACGCATCCGGATTTCATTATTACGCTCTGTTGCCTGCTATAAAAGAAGCATAGATTGATTGACAGAGCAGCTCTGCTAGCGTTCGGGGTATCTGCTAGTCAGGCACATCCGAAGAGAGTAATCTGACTTCCTTTATTCCATTATTATAATATCATATAATCATAATATCATATTCTCTTTTTATAGTATATCCATTTCTTATCCAACTCATGTTTCCATCTCTATTCCATAAACTGAATATTTATTGCTTATTAATTTTGACTGCGAACTCTTAATTTCTCTCAGTGTAATCCGTTTTAATTACAGCTAAGCTAAGTACTCTGACTTGCTTTATTATAATATCATATTCCTTTTTATAGTATATCCATCTCTCATCTTTTCATCTCTATTCTATTAACTGAATATTTATTGCTTATTAATTTTGACTGTGAAACTTGAATTTCTCTCAGCGTAATCCGTTTTAATTACAGCTAAGCTGCAAATTATTCGATTTGACTAAAAACGTGTAAAATTGCTAAATATTTATACATAGACGTTCATATAAATATGTATAGGTGCGTGCATAGGTGTCTATTAATTAAAATGAGATAAAATCAGGCGCCCAAAAGGTGGCTAAAATGCTGTTGGCCACGTTAAGCGCGGGCGGGAGCGAGTGGAGAGGCGCTGAAGCGTGTGCTGAATATTTAATTTAATTAAATTCGCTTGGAAAATAACTTTGAATTAAACAAGACAGCAACAACAGCAGCAACAACAACAACAACACAATGCAGCCGGCGACAACGTAATGAGAAAAATTTGCATAAATATGTCCTGGCTGAAGGAAGGAAACTTTTGCCAACGCGCTGCCAACAGAGAAATTCACAAATTGAAGGTGACAATCAGGACGACGCTAATCCTTTGCATCCAAATGCTGCCAGATGGATGCCAAACGCATCCGCAACTGACAAATTAAAAAATATTTTAACAAACATGTGCAGCGCCCCCACCCCCCTTCGGCTATTCAGGCCCCCTCCTGGGCGCAGGATAACAACATTTTCAAATGTTTAAAAAAAGAGTTCGCTACGTTTAAGCGCTGAGCACGTGCCGCACATAAAGCGCCTTTGTCCTGGCCGGCCAGGCGGCTGCATCTAATCCCGATAGCGACGGCTTAATGTCACCAAAACATATTTCACTTTTCCATCAAATTGAAAACAAATTTCAGTTTTCGGCTTCGGCTTTGCGGCAAGTTACAAAAATATTTGAATGCTCTGCCAATTGTTATCCTTTTGTCAGCTCAAGTGTGCGTGTGTCAGTGTGTGTGTGTGTGTTAGTGTGTGTGTGCATTGACCCATTGTGACCGTGACTATCCTATCCTATCCTCTGCTAGTTGTTATATTGTGCCCGCTTTGTGTGGTCAGGCAGCTTGGCAATTTATTTCGAGTGTCCTTTACCAGGCAGGACTCTCGCCTGTTGTTGCTGATGCATGAATTATGCGTTTTAGCTGTTTTTGATCATTTTTGCCATTTTTCCATTTGACTTTCTATCTGCATTCCATTCTTTCATTACTCTCCTTTTTTTCGTCTCTTTCTAAGTTTGAAACTTTGTGTGACAGTGGAGCGAATCGGGTTTGTAGTGGATGAAAATTATGGAAATAGTAAAGTGAAATTGTGAAGGGAGTTGAGTTTTTGAGAGTGGAAGGGATTTGATTTTAAATTAAATTAATTAAATATATATAATATTATTTATTTTTTATTTTTATTTATATAAATTTAGTCATTTTATAAGTATGGGTATCTTGCAAGGATATTCAAAAGTACAGGCCTTGGACCAATGAAAATTTGTTTTGCGAGGAATCAATTATTTGTGATCTTGATCTTGACAGAGAACCTAGGCTTAGTGTGGTTTAAATTTGAATATACATATGAATATATATCGAGACAAATCGTATTTATTATATGTGCAAATGTTACTGAAAAGATCTTGATGGTAAATTTTGTGTTTAATTTTTATATAGATCCTTAGACCACTTTAGAATTGTCAGTATGGTAAAAGTTTAGTAAAAATGTTTAACAAGTTTTATTTAATGTTATTCATGGTATCAATTATTGTAAGCCAAATGTTTGTATGGTATATGGAGAGTCAAGGATACCTTTGCATACGCTTTGGAAGACCCGAGATCTGTTATCATGTTATTATGCTAAAAATATTCTTTTAAATTTGATCTATCTTAATAAAGTATTTAAAGAATATTTTTGTCACAATAATTTGAGTCTAGCAATCGTATCGATATCAGTAGACAGATTAAGATTCTTCCAAAAGGCAAGAATCTATACTGCCAGCTCTTTATATACCATAGAAAAACTGATCGAAATTACCTAATTCTATAACCAAGTTTATTATATCAAAGCTACAGCTCATTTTCAACCATATGTCAACCTCCAATAACTACTTTTTGAACAGCTCAAACTTAAATCTTATAAAATTGCTTGCCACCCACTGTCTGGTAATCCATCAGGAATTACTTAAGCCCTATTAGACGAAGTCATATAGAGCCCATTGCCTGGTGACCAGCTGGAGTGCTGATGGCAACCACTGTCGCACCCCTTTGAGCTGCTGCTGCTTCTGCTGCTGCTGCTGGTTCGCTCTAATAAACTTAACAATAACGGCTTTTTTATCAACCCGAAACCAAGCCCCGACCCCGAGCCCGACCCCGACGACGTTTGTCATAAATAATTCTAATAATAAATTAAATGCATCCGTTACAGCTCGAGTCGAGTGTGGCTTGGGTCAGCGCTGAGTGTGAGTGTGCGAGTGTGTGTGTGGACGATTTGCACCCCCATTTGTCTTGCCCAGGACGAGGTAAAGGACCAGTCAGTCAGACAGTTATCCTTGCCAGTGGTGCAGAAGCACACACAATGCAGGATCTCATTGTACGAATCCGTGTGTCCGCTTGAGGGCACGAATTTTATTTTCCTAATTCGATTTGTGTTTGGCAAACCAATTGAATCAAATCGTTGTTACCTTTCGGCGCGAGATTTTTAATTAGCAGCAGGCGGCACACCTGGACCCCGCGCGGGCGCGCTCAATCAAATTTTTGATGAACTTACGACATTCTGATGCCCAAATGATCTAGATGTAGATGGATATAGATATGGAGATGAATATTTTGTGGTATGCGGCGTGTCAGTCGCAGACATTGCCCAACCAGCCTCAGTCACCCTCAATCAACCAGTCACCAGGCAGCAGTCAACCCCCAATTCGAGCTTTGCCTTTTGACACGCGAGTTGTTGCCCCAGCCCCTCATCAGGCCACCCCTCCTCCGTCTCCTTCTTCATCTCCTCACCTTGCCTTGACTAAATATGTATTACAAAGTGTTTTTGCGCCCGCGGCGAGAGGTCGTTCTCGCTGGGTTTGGGGCGCGACGTTTATTGGCAATACCCGGGGCCCGCAACTGTGCCTAGGCAGTGGCACAGGCAACCGCAAACCCTGGACCCAGGCAGACAATGTCAAAGTGTGATATTTGCGCTTGAAATACTTTTGCACACAGTCCAAAGTTCGGTCGTTCGCCCCCCTCTCGGAATACGAAGAATATGTTTTGCTGGCATTTTGAATTATGCTCAAGTGCGGCAATGGATGGGGGCTCCACAAAGGGGCAGGGGAAGGGCGGGGCTATTGGTTATTGAAAATTGAAAATTATCTTGTGATATTTATTTTTATTTACTGTGGGGGCAGACGTGGGGGATAAATGAATGAAATTGTGACAGTGCTTCGTTATTTGAGGGGCCTTTGAAATGGGCTCAGTAGAATGTGGGCTGAGCTCGTGTTTATGAGATGAATTACGCTTGGAGTTTGTTAAGGGAAGACAATAAGAGCTGGTTGAATTGAATTGGCAAATTATGAGGAGTTCTTGTAATTACTTATAATTAATGGGAAGTCGTTTATAGTCATAGAAGCTAAGGAGATCTTTATTAGAGAATGATTCGCCTAAGTAAATCTAATTATTATATTATAATATCTTATAGTGCTTTAGTCGGGAGTGCTGGGCGCACTAAAAACAGTTTGCAGCCAATACTTTGTCTAAAGCGAGTAGAAGAGTTATAGTCGGGAGTGCCGGACGAGAATATACCTGGCAACATTTCATTTTTAATTTCTCCTTTTTTTCATTTCTCAACTTTTCGGCAAACCTAAGAAACTCTATATACCATACGTGTCCCGCTTAGCAACATTTACACAAAATCACGACAGGCTTTGTGAGAGAGACTTTAAGTTTGATCGTTGCCAATCTCGTGGAAACCAATGAGCATCATGAACAGTTATGTGAAGGACATATTTGAGCGTATTGCTGCTGAGGCCTCTCGTTTAACCCACTACAACAAATTAATTAATTTAATTTTCAACAAAACTTAATATAGAATACTAACTAATAATAATAAAAAAGGAATTTTCGAACTAACATAATAATAAATAATATAATAAAGTTGCAGAGTTCAAATAGACAATTTGAATTCCCCTACATATATGGTAGATATGTAGCTATGCATATATTGCTGCATAACTTCGTCTAATCATATCAAACCAACAATTTAAAAATATAATAATAATTTAAAAATATAATAAGTCATCGACGGGTATTACACAGTCGAATATATCCAGTCGAAATCTCTTAAAAAGGAATTAATTAAATTCCCAATAAGTTCCTACTCAACTCTCTATACCTAGTACTATTTACTATATTTAAAGGCATCTAGTTCTGACAACCTAAGTTCCTTCACTACCGCAAGGAATCTTCATTTGGCAACAAGAGACGCCGCAGTAGAAGAAGAAGAGGTGAAAAAAACGGTCTTTTCCTGTGTGTCTGGCAGCCTTTGGAGTCTCTCGACAATGCGAAGTGGCCACAACTCGAGAGGGAACAATTATGTGCAGCATTTAAAGACTAAATTTCCTGGAATTAAGTGGGCTTTACGCAGGCAAAAGCTGCGGCGGCTGCCAACGTCGACTGCGGCAGCGACTGCGACTGCGGCTGCGCCCGCGATTTCAAGAGAAATCAAATTGCGCACAAAGCCAAAGCGACGCGAATCACTTGAATATATAAACTTATGTATTGTATATGTATACTTTACACACAAGTTCCAATTGTTTGGAATTCAATACCAGGCCAGGCCGGAGGGGAATATTATAGAGTATTATATACAGACATATGTATATATGTTGTATATAGGTACAATGCACACGCGAGTGTTGAGCCGAGCACAATGGAAACTACTCGCGGCCATTGTGTCCCATTGTGCGAATGTGTTAAAAAGTTGTAAGCGAGTCCTGCGAGTCCGTGCGCCTGCGCGGCGTCTTAAATTTCCCCACAACGCATCCTGTGCACCCAATCAATGCCGATAAGCGGAAAAAAATAAATATAGTAGAGAGAAAGAAAAAAAAACACCAAAATCGTTTGCATTGAATTTCTGAAATTGTAATTCAATTAAAATGCGAAGTGGAACACTTGGGGCACTCGGGATATTTCCGCCCTTTGTTCGCCTAATTGCAGTTGTAATTGATATTTGCAGTGCGTCGTAATTCAATTAAATGCCCCGACAATAGATTAATTGTGCGTGGCCACAATACGAACGATGCGCTGCGAGCGATGATATGTTGTTCCATTGATGCGGTTTCCCGGGCTGCAACAGAATGACAAGCCAAAAATTCGCCATGTTTCAGCGAACTAACTATTAATATTGCGCATACGCCACGGATGCCGGCACGTTTCGCCCCGAACATGATATGAGTTGTAGTACGTGTACACACACACGCACACACATGCGCGGCAATAAAACACAAATTGAAGAGCGGCAGTGGGATGGGATCGACTTGTAAATACCCTATGGAGTGAGTTGGAGGTTGAAGAAATTGGATGGGAAAAGTTAACAGTGAGCAGAAGGAGAAGGAGGAAGCCTAAGAGAGATGGATAAAGAAAGGATGAATTAGAGCTGGAGAGAGAAGTAAACTTTGACAGAGACAGACAGCGTTAGAGAGAGAGAGAGAGAGAGAGAGAGAGAGAGAGAGAGAGAGAGAGAGAGAGAGAGAGAGAGAGAGAGAGAGAGAGAGAGAGAGAGTGAGAGAGAGATTAAAAGAGAGAAAGAGCGGGCGAAACAGAAAGAAACTTATACAGATCGAAAGAGAATGAGAGAAAGCTCGAGAGATGCAGACCAAACAAGGAAAATAGAGAGAATGACTTAACAGAAGTGAGGCTATGGGATTAATAATAAAATAGAGAGGAGGAGACTGACATAGGGACTGAGAGCGGGAGAGAAAGCGAGTGAGAAAAGGCGAGAGATTGCAATTTGGACTGAATGATACTGAGAAAAAATTAGTTAGATAGAGTTAATAAGGTAGAGAGAGATACAGACGCAGAGAGTGGCGTCTCTATCTCTCTTTCTGCATCCATCTACCTTATTAACTCTATCTAACTAATTTTTTCTCAAATAATATAGAGAGAAATACAAAGAGAGAAAGCGAGAGAGGGAGAGAGAGATGGATGAAAAAATAGAGTGCACACTATTTAAAGAAAAATATATAAGATAAGGCAAAAGAGCGGTAAATAAATAGGATTAGAAATCTTACAAATCTATAATCTAGAAATAGCCGAAGGTCAGCTCTAGAAACGTAGAGCATATCTCTTACAAAAATTAATATTAATAAACTTGAGGTCAACAGTTATGTATCTCGATCTTAAAATTGTTTTATTAGGCAAGATCATAATCCACACCATTTTTTCATGATATCATAATCCACACCATTTTTTGCGTGATCAGCTAAGACGTTACCTCCTGCCTTTCATCAGCCATGATACCCACTTCACCTACCATCAATGGAATTACAGCACATACAAAGAACGGGAACTTTATGTATGTCATGTCGCATGACGTCAAGCGTCAGGCATCAGGCATCGGGCATTGGGATGTCTGTAATTTGTATATAGTTCATGCACATGGCAAATTATGTTTCGACAGGCGGAACCAAATAGTCGAGTTATAAAAGACAAAATAACTTTGTTAACGAGGCTCTTAAGCACACGCATGCCCACACACCCAGGCACACACTCACACACACGTCTACCAACACATGTGCAAAGTACGTGAAAATGTGAGCAGAGAAAATGCCAAATCGCTTGCTGCCACAACGCATCAGGCAGGCGGAGAGGGAGGGGGCAGGGGGCGGCGTGTTTCGCACATTATCCTTTGCAGAAATGCTAATGTCCCGGCGGCTGCCAGCCAAAGAGAATATAACCGAAAAAAAAGCAGAGATGAAGAAATGTACATAAATATGCAAATGTGGCTTGCTGCATAGTTGCCGCCTTGATATGAAGTCGTTAATGGGCTCCTTGATAGCGATTGCTTCTTTTCTATTCTTTTGCAGTGAACATTATATCTGTTCTATGGGATTGTGCGAAAAGGGTTTGTTAGACTAGGGCGTATTGAACTGGAAATCTTAAGGATAGGTATTCTGCAGGTAGCTTAAAATGGGGATTATTGTTAAATTATGGATTAACTTTAGGTATAAGTGGGATACTTTATATGTATTATATATTCTGTTAGTGTTAACTATCTGTGTATCAAATTTTGAGGCGTTAGCTCTTTTAGTTCTCCGGCTCTTACAGATAGTATAGATATTAAGCATAATTAAAACGGAAATTAGGGCTAAAAATATATTATTTAAATTGTGATAAGATCTAACACAGTTTTCTAATTTCTCTTGTTTTGTATACTATATTATATATTATATTATATTATATTATATTATATTATATTATATTATATTATATTATATTATATTATATTATATTATATTATATTATATTATATTATATTATATTATATTATATTATATATTTGAGGTATTTGAGTTTATGATCTTTAAATTTTGATAGATCTATCTACATACTTACTATGTACTATGTGAGACTTATCTCATGTTACCAACTCTTACAATGGTCGAGTTCAAATAGTCCTTGTAAAACATATCTATATAAGCTCTCTAAACTCAATAGTAAATCCATATATCCCATCATATCTTCTCTTATCTAAACTCAGCCAGTTCATTCCTCATATGCAGGGTATTCTCAACTCAATATGCTTACCAAAACTCAAGAGCAAAGGCGTTGCAGTCATATCTTCTAATTTTCAGTTGAATTTCAATATGAAAATACTTTTTCTATCCAAATTTTTTCGTTTTCGGCGATTGGGATTGCTTTTTGCAACAGCAATGTGAACACTAAGCAAAATTTGAATAAAAATGTGCGTAAATTGCAGACATTCCGCCGCAAGGATTGGAAAAAGGATGAGCTGAATCGATGTCTCAGTGTCTCAATTCGATACGGCCAGCAAAGTGGGCGATGGGGAGATGGGGAGCCAAATGTGTTTGACAAATTGTTAACAATTCCAAATGAAGGAGAGTCAGTTAGGGGAGAGGGGGAGTGGGGGGCAAGGGGTAACCCGTCGCAGCAGTTGACAAAGAATTTCAGGGCAACGAATTGTAAGCTAAAGTCGAAATTTGCATGACTTCAATGCCGTTTTAATTGAGTTTTAAAGGCAGCGCTTGGGAGAGGGCGGGGAGAGGTGGGCAGTGGGGCGTAGCAGGACTCACTCTCTGAACCACCCGTTGCTGTGCAATGCCAACAAGCGTTTAACCACATTTAAATGAAATTTGTCACCAGCTGCGAGGGACGAAATAAGTCACATGCCGCACACCAGTTAGGACTGAGTGTGTGTGAGAGAGTGTGTGTGTGTGTGTGCGTGTGTGTGTGAGAAGGCGTTGCAATGCCAAGTGGTCAGAGCTTGGTGTGCCACTGGTCCATGTCCTGCGCCATTGCAGTTTGTAATTATGAAACTATGCAAGGAACACGAACGAGCTGGGCGTGTGTGTGAGTGTGCGTGCGTGTGAGTGTGTGTGCGTGTGCGAGGAACTCATATATTTGAAACTTTTCTCATTGGCTGCTCGATGCTGAGCGCGTGTGTGTGAGAGCGGCCATTGTGCTTGCCGCAACTCGAAATCAATATCACGTTGTATCCTTCAGCGGCAACAAAAGGAGCTGCTGATTGACAGAAACAATTCACGCACACACACACACACACAGGCGAGCAACCCTTCAACACTCAACTACATTTTACACATCATTATATATACACACACACACACATATATATCTACAAATATATATTAAATACAATGCGCATTTCCTTTGAGGCCGCAAATAATATAAAAACAAAAACTACTCGATCAACAAAGCGCACAAAGGACAACGCCGAGAATCCTTTTTTTCTGCCTCGTTCTCTGCTTATTTTGCTGCCTGTCAATTGTGACTGCTGGGCGGAAGGGGCGGCAGGCAGGGGGAGTGGGGGGAGAGGAGGTAGCAGGGCGGCACGCAGGGGCGGTTGGTCACAGGGGCTGATCCTGCTGCCGATTCAGCTCCCATACAAAAGCTGCAAAATAAAATGTATTTCTTGCATTGTTTGACATACCCTATAAAGTCGCATGTGACAGCAGAGGGTAGCATCAAATGGGACAAGAGTTGATATATTTTTTATGAATTTGAATACATCTACATTTTCTATAAATTGCTCAATAAAATAATAACTTCTCTTAAATTAAAAAATAATAAATATATTTTTTTTATCTAATTTAATAATTTCCCATATCTACTGGGTATCTGCTGGTCGACTACACATGCTCAGCACATTCCGACATGTCTATTTTATATATTTTATTTCTGTCCACTTGAGCTTTATCATTTGCTCGCTTCCACGCCCGCTGCCTTACCCGCGCCCGCTCGGTGCGTATGCCCGTCTCGTTCGCTCTGCTTGTTTTTCGGTTAGTTTGTCGCCGCCTTCATTTTGACTATTTTTATGACCCGCTTCCCTGGCTTGCAATTTATTTTAATATTGCTTTTATCAAATGTACTGTTTTTTTTTTCGCTTCTGCTTTTGCTTTATTTCCCTTAACTTTGTTTGCGGCGCTCAACTGTATTGTTATGCCCGGCTCTCGCTCACACTCGCACACATACGCTCTTCCTCTCTCCCTCTCGCTGTAGTGAGCTCCTGCAGCCGACATTCCCCCGGCTGCTCCTTTGTTCTTGCGCTAGCAGCTTTTTTTGGAGTAGCTCTTCAGTTACGTTGCCATTTTTGTGCGCGCTCCGCTCTTTATTATTATTCCTTTTATTTCTCATTCTTTGAGCATTTATTTTGCATATTGTATTTTGTATATTTCGTTTTACACGCCCTTTGTCGCTGCTTTTGTATTATCAAGTATCCAATAGTGCGCACTTTTGTTTATATTATTCGCCTTCTTTTTCGCTTTTCAGTGTTAAATAATTTGTAATTGCAGCTTTTTATTGTTGCGCCAAGAGGGCAACTGGGGACACGCAAACTTGCATATGTATGTCTGTGTAGGTATTGTAAGTATATCAAGTAGTTGTCTTTACTCAGTTTCTCTTGAAGAATTGCTAATTAAGCAGAGGCGAGAGTTAGTTGGGAGAGATATTGAATTGAATTGAAGAGAATGGTAATATTGGTATTATGATATTAATATGATATTTATATATATGAATTATTTTTATTATATATTTAAAATATTTTTATAATATATTTTGACTTAATATTGAATGAATTATTTAAGAATATGAAATATTTTTTTATATATTTTAAATATTTTTATAATATATTTTATTACATTTTGACTTAATATTTAAGAATAATATTATTTAAGAATAATATTCTTTTTTACTAAATTTTCTAGTATTTTAGTTAACTTAGATCTCAACTTCCTCGGCTTCACTTCGAAATTGTTAAGCGAAGATCTTCCATATTATTTTCTATTAATTATATTATATAAAAAAAAATATTTTTATTATATTGTCGATTGTATATAGATGATATTAATATGATTTTTATTTATATGAAATAGGTTTATTATATATTTCAAATATTTTTATAATATATTTTTATTATATTTTGACTTAATATTGAATGAATTATTTAAGAATAATATTCTTAAGTTATTTACATTTTCTGAGAAATTTCGTAGTATTTTTGTTAGACTTAGATCTCAAATCCCTTGGTTTCCCTTCGAAATTGTTAAACGAAGATCTACCAACTTATTTTCTATTACATAATAAAATACTTCAAAAATATTATAAATTACATTCTCAATCGTCACTCGAGACAAATTAAATTATATCAGACTTAATGATCTCTTAAGCTTTCATCACATATTTCATCATGAGCATCTCTCATTATATATTTTTGATTACACGAAGATTCTTTACAAATCCAATTTGTTTATCATTTGACTTACGCAGCGCATCTAACGGTTAAACATTTGCATGTCCTTGCCAGCGCGTGCCAATTAACACAATGCCCATTTGCCATCTCACGTGTCCTGCACAAAGCACTCGAGCCACAATTTGTTGTCAATTAACACACACCAATACACCCACACACACACAGCCAGCTAAACTGTTTTATAAACATAAACGCCCTGCGAAGCGTTGCATTTAGATATTTATCGCACTTGGTCCATGCACACACGCCCCCGCCTCCGCGTCCCCGCACCCCTTGGCAGCAGCCCCTGCGCGCGACGCTTGTGCCGTGTCAACCGCAGAGACAACACGTGACTTTTATGCAGAGTTCACAAATCACAGCGCAGGACTTTGACGGGCGCCTGACGAGGACCCTGATGACCCAACAATGAGCTAAGCAGTCAAACAACAACAAATAAAAAATTTTGAAATATAAATAAAACTCACCCCCTCGATTGGGTATTAAAAAATTGTGTAGTTGAGGTACAGTTGCCACCGGCAAACCCAGCGTTAATCAAAGTGACGCGTCGGCAGGGATAAAAGGGCAAGAGAGCAGCTCCCCCACCCCCAACTCCATCTCCTGCCAAGGCCCACCAACTGCACGAAAAGAAAGCAAATGTTAAAAATCATTTGAAAGACAACATACACAACAACAACAACAACAAAACAGTGAAAAAACAATATGTAAATTATGAATTTCTGTGTAAACAAAAAGGCGACTGAGTGCATCAAAGAACAGCAGCAGCAGGAGAAGCTCAGCCATTAGCCCAGCTACTGTATTCAAATCATATGTAGTACCACACACTATATACCATATACCATATAGCATATAGCATATAGCTGTGTGTGCCTTCCCTGTGATCTGCTGTCTGCTTGGGCGGCATCAAAATTGATTTCTCATCGTGTCAGTTGCTCAACAGGCGGCCCAGCGGCTCTACTCCAATGCGTTGCACTGTGGACACTCTGCTTATTAGCTGACGGCACTAGCCGCATTGACGTCGCACAGTGAGCGGAGTGTCTAGGGAAATTGATCAAAAATTTGTTAAAGGCTTACTATGTGAGAAGAGCTGAAGAAGAGTGTGTTAATGATAGTGAGAGATGATAAGCGACCTTATACCTATGATATATAGATATAGTTTTTGGCAGTTTAGGTTGTGATATTATTTCTTCCAGAGCTTACATATGTAATAAAATTTTAAATTATAAAATTTATAAACTTAATATGTTTACATATTTTTTTTTTTAATTTTATTTGTTTAGTAACTAAATTTACTTAAAGTTTCCAACTTTCCCAATGAGAGTCCCTTTTCATTCATTTTGAAAATATTTTATATTTATTTATTTTTTAATAATTTTTAATTTGTTGTACTTTTAATTTATTTTTGTTTAATTTTTCTATGAGTAACTAATTTACCTAAAGCTTCCAACATTTCCATTGTAGCCCCTTTTTTGTATATCTTAAATATATTTGAGATGAAATTCCCTTTTCATACACTTTGAAAATATTTTATACTTTATTTTTTAATCATATTTAATAATTTTTTTAGTTTTTGTACTTTTATTTATTTTTGTTGAATTTTGCTTTGAGTAACTAATTTAACTGAAGTTTCCAAATATTTCCAAATATATATACATTGAAGCTCTCTTTTTATATATCTTAAATATATATTAATTTTTTATTTACTAAATTTTTTGTATATTCTATTTTTGAGTTTTTATTGTATTTATGATTTTTTTCTTAATTGAAAATTGCTTTTCCTATATCCTTAATATATTTTTTCTTAATTGAAAATCTCTTTTCCTATATCTTCAATATATTTATATTTATTTCTTAAAAAAATCCAATTCATACTTTTTCAGCCCAAACATACCAAAGCTAGCACCACTGTGCAGCTCCGGCGGTGTCTCTTGTTGTGGCAAAGGTCTGGGCCACCTACTTTACACGTTCGCTACTTGAAATGGCGTTTGTTGTCTTTTCTACCTCTGCCTCTCTCACTCTCTTTCTCTCTCGCGCTCTCTCTCCCTCCCTTTCTCAGTCTCATCTGTCTATCTGCTGGAAAAACAAAAATATGAAAAAAAGAAGGAAAAACAACTCGAGTGGGGGAGGGGCGGAGGAAGTGGGGAACCTGCCAAATTAGTTGCCATGTAGCCTTATGACCCATTGCTTGACAAGCCGCAGATTGGGTTACCCAATCCCAATTCCAATTTCAATCCCAAAAACCGTGCCGTCTCCGTCTTTAATGTTTGCCTTGTGAAAACAAGAGGGGTAAGGAAAAAAGAAAGAAAAAACGAATGCATTTGAAAACTGAAATCTGGCAAAGCAAATAATAACAAATAAATGAAACTAATGCCAAGTCAGAGGCAGAGAGAGAGAGAGAGAGAGAGAGGGAAAGAGAAAGGCAGCGACCGTCTGCCCGGAGGACCACCCTCGTGTATTATTTTGGTGCAAAACATATGTCTGGGCATTTAAGCAGTTAAGTAACCCTTTGGCAAGGCCTGCTCCTCTCCTCTCCTCTCTCGAGGCCAGCCCTGGGGCTGTACTATGTGCCATTTCTTAAAGGTAGAGCTGGGCTGGTTGGCTTGTTTGAGTTTTAATTGACGGCACTTATGCAAAGCCACAAGAGCTGCATGGCATCTGCAGCAGCAGCAGCAACAGCAGCAGCAGTCGCCGGAGGACACAATCCTTGCCCCGCTATGCTACACAATAAAATATTTGTGCTGACATTGAAATCGCATTGAATACCAATAAATGTCGGCTTGAAATAAAAGCCAGCTTGAAATTTAGTCTAAAAAAATCGAAGTAATGATGATAATGTTAATGATAATGATACTACACAATGATATTGATAATGATGATGGCAGCGAGACTGGAAATGATATTGAAAATGGCAATGAAATATTACTGATAACAACAATGATAATGACAATGGCAATGAAATAACAATTTTAATGACAATGACAATGTCATTGATAGTGATGATGACAATGACAATGACAATGTCATTGATAGTGATGATGACAATGACAATGACCATAATAATGGCAATGACAATAAGAATGACAATTATAATGATACTAATAATAATAATGACAATGGAAATGACAATAGCAATGACAATAACAATGATACTGATAATGATAATAACAATGACCATAATAATGACAATAATAATGACAATGGCCATGACAATGGCAATGACAATAGCAATGGCAATGCAACTGAAAATGGCAATGGCAATGGCAATGATAATGACAGCGAAAATGATATTTATATTATATATTAAATCATAATGATAACGATTAACATATCAATAATAATGACAACGCAGAGAAGAGATAGCATAGCAATAATAATGACAATTATAATAACCATGACAATTATAACTATGATAATGTTTATACCAATGCAATGCCAATGACAATGACATTAACAACAGCGCAGACAATGACAATGATAATACCAATAAATAAGGTTGGTATTTTTTATTGCTCATGAAAATGATAATCACACTGCTAACGATCATGATCATCATCAAGTTAATGATAATAGTAATGATAAGGAATGAGATAATAATAATAATGCGAATGCCAATAATAATAACAATGCAAATGATATGAATATGGATGACAATGAAATATTGAATTCGCTTTTCGTAAGATATTTTCTTGCCGTGTAGCTAACCGGGCAGCCATCTATCGTATCTAAATATCTATTTGTTAGGTTGGCTTGTTTGTTTGGCTTCAGTTTGGCGTAATCGCCTGCTATTAATTCATTGTCCATTATCCTGCAGCTCCTTGCCTGACATTGTATGCATTTGGTTTGTGGCACACAAACAACTGGAGCACATGCATGTGTTGCCGCCGTCTCGGCTGCCTTGGCTAGCGTCCAGGCATTGTTTGGCCAACATGGAACGCTACTCTAAGATATTATCGACAGCTCTCGTCCATTGATAATAACAAGCGGCAAGCGGCAAGCCCTGCCCTGCTGCCTATTGTCCACTGGCCACTCGCCTGGGCCTGTGCCTGTGCTGAGGGTCAGCATTAGACCACCCCGTCATTGTTAGCCACTGACAATGGTGTCCATACAGCGAGCGCATTGTATGTACACACACGCACACTCGCACACACACTCGCACACACGGGCGGGACCATGTTGTGTTTTTGTTGTTGACTTTTCGAGTTGCCGCACAATGCGACAGCACTTGGTATTGGAATCAAATTGATATCCAATAATTTAATTTTGTTATCCATTTTGCCCCATGTCCGCAAAATAGTTTTGTAATTTGCACTATGGCATGCGTGTAACCGATATTATTGTCCAACGAGTCCTCTGGCCCATTGTAAAATAGCTCAAATGCCTCATCCTGCAACCGGCCTCATCATGCTGGTCAGCCTTGATCCCTGACCCCTGACCACTGACCGCTCCGTCTCTCTCTCTCTAATCCCCCATTGTTTGTATTAGTTTTATTATAAAATTTTGTTTGTGTGTCGCCTGTGTGTGCGTGTGTGCGTGTGTGTGAAAAAGGATTTCACACTTTTCCACATTTTCCAAATAAACGTCGTGTGCCGTTAGTTTTTGTTAATAGTGGCACATAGATAGATAAATTTGATGTGCTCTAACGCCCTCGCATCGCATCATAATCCCATAATTGCTTTGGGCTGGCGTTCAATCGGAATATTCGCATATCTGGACAAGTTTCTCACGTTTCGAAATGCGATTATTTATTGCAATTGAAATAGAAATTGATATTGATTACCTAGTTAATCCCTAGAAGATTACCAATTTAATTACTTGTGCAAGTTTCAGCTTAGAGTCTTAAGGACTTGAGACTAAATGAGTTGCGCATCTATCTATATCTATATCTATATCTATATCTATATCTATATCTATATCTATATCTATATCTATATCTATATCTATATCTATATCTATATCTATATCTATATCTATATCTATATCTATATCTATATCTATATCTATATCTATATCTATATCTATATCTATATCTATATCTATATCTATATCTATATCTATATCTATATCTATATCTATATCTATATCTATATCTATATCTATATCTATATCTATATCTATATCTATATCTATATCTATATCTATATCTATATCTATATCTATATCTATATCTATATCTATATCTATATCTATATCTATATCTATATCTATATCTATATCTATATCTATATCTATATCTATATCTATATCTATATCTATATCTATATCTATATCTATATCTATATCTATATCTATATCTATATCTATATCTATATCTATATCTATATCTATATCTATATCTATATCTATATCTATATCTATATCTATATCTATATCTATATCTATATCTATATCTATATCTATATCTATATCTATATCTATATCTATATCTATATCTATATCTATATCTATATCTATATCTATATCTATATCTATATCTATATCTATATCTATATCTATATCTATATCTATATCTATATCTATATCTATATCTATATCTATATCTATATATATATCTATATCTATATCTATATCTATATCTATATCTATATCTATATCTATATCTATATCTATATCTATATCTATATCTATATCTATATCTATATCTATATCTATATCTATATCTATATCTATATCTATATCTATATCTATATCTATATCTATATCTATATCTATATCTATATCTATATCTATATCTATATCTATATCTATATCTATATCTATATCTATATCTATATCTATATCTATATCTATATCTATATCTATATCTATATCTATATCTATATCTATATCTATATCTATATCTATATCTATATCTATATCTATATCTATATCTATATCTATATCTATATCTATATCTATATCTATATCTATATCTATATCTATATCTATATCTATATCTATATCTATATCTATATCTATATCTATATCTATATCTATATCTATATCTATATCTATATCTATATCTATATCTATATCTATATCTATATCTATATCTATATCTATATCTATATCTATATCTATATCTATATCTATATCTATATCTATATCTATATCTATATCTATATCTATATCTATATCTATATCTATATCTATATCTATATCTATATCTATATCTATATCTATATCTATATCTATATCTATATCTATATCTATATCTATATCTATATCTATATCTATATCTATATCTATATCTATATCTATATCTATATCTATATCTATATCTATATCTATATCTATATCTATATCTATATCTATATCTATATCTATATCTATATCTATATCTATATCTATATCTATATCTATATCTATATCTATATCTATATCTATATCTATATCTATATCTATATCTATATCTATATCTATATCTATATCTATATCTATATCTATATCTATATCTATATCTATATCTATATCTATATCTATATCTATATCTATATCTATATCTATATCTATATCTATATCTATATCTATATCTATATCTATATCTATATCTATATCTATATCTATATCTATATCTATATCTATATCTATATCTATATCTATATCTATATCTATATCTATATCTATATCTATATCTATATCTATATCTATATCTATATCTATATCTATATCTATATCTATATCTATATCTATATCTATATCTATATCTATATCTATATCTATATCTATATCTATATCTATATCTATATCTATATCTATATCTATATCTATATCTATATCTATATCTATATCTATATCTATATCTATATCTATATCTATATCTATATCTATATCTATATCTATATCTATATCTATATCTATATCTATTGTTGGGTCTAGTCATTCACTTTGTCATAGTCGGCTTCCACTGGCATTTGCATATTTTAAAAGGTTATAATAAGTTTCTCTCCAGGTTTGTTTAGGTTTAATTAAGCTTAAGGCGAACTATGTCGAGAGAGTATAAATTACATTGGCATTAACAATGTAAATGTGGATGGGCCCAAGCCTAAGGTATTTTTTCCAGGCAGTTGCAATTGCGTGTTGCGCCCGATATGGTCGCTAGTTGCACACATATATACCAGGACACTATATAGGGCCCAGATCATGCCGCAATACTCGCTGCCCGCCTTCACGAAGCGCACGCCCAAGTGCGCCCGCTGTCGCAACCATGGCTGCGTAGGTTTGCCTGATCCTGATCCTCACCGGGCTGCGCTCATCGGCTCATCTTCTCTTTCGCAGATCAGCATTCTGAGGGGCCACAAGTACTTCTGTCGCTGGCGCAGCTGCGTCTGCTCCAAGTGCCTCTACGTCATGGAGCGGCAGCGGCGCATGGCCGCCAAGGTGAGTCCGCCCGCCTGGCCACACCTTATCAACTCATCCAACTTCCGCTTTGCCTTGCAGGTCGCCTCGCATCGCCTCCAGGTGCTGCAGCGGGCTAACAGGAGTGTGCCCCACCACTTGCTCTATGGCTTTCCCATGGCTGCGGCGCAGCAGCAGCAACCGCAGACTAGAGTCCATGACAAGTGGACAGTGGGCCGTGCCACGCCTGCAGCCAATCTGGACGGCGACCTGGCCACCGCCCAGAACTTGAGCCTGAAGAAGACGCCCACCAGCCCGAGCAGCGAGCAGCTGCTGCGCTCCCTGGACAATGGCCATGCCCAGGCCTTTATGCCCTACTACCACACGCAGTTCCTGGCCGCAGCGGGACTGCCGCCACATTATCCCGCAGCGCAGTTTCCTCAGCTGCAGCAGCAGCAGCGCTCGTCGATTGATGCTCTACTGTGCACCTGGCCCAAGCAAGTGATGCAGCGATGTGGAGCAAGTGATGCAGCGCTTCAAAGGCGACTTGCTCCAGGCCAAGTAGTGGATGCTAGCTGGCGAGGCACAAGTGTTGCCCTCGCACCCATTAGCCAGGAGTTCCGCCCTTACGCAGCTGATCCCGCCCGCCATCTTCGGCCCGCCCACCTACTCGCATCCCTTCGTGCCGGGCCATGTCAATCATCATCATCACTTGTTCTCCTCGATCTACAAGAGCAGTCCGCCAGTCCAAGGTTATTGCAGCGCACCTCCCTTTGAGCTCAGCACTCGCCTCCGATTATGCAATGCCGTCTTTGTGTGTTCTACATTGAATTCCCTATATAATATAATTCCCTAGAATAAATTGATTTTGTATTTAGTAAAATGATTGCGGTCTAACATAAGGCCTTGGATCAAACTGTTTTTTAATCACTTCATTTACAATTATAAGCGATTAAATCGATTTTATTGAGGCAGTCTGACAATGCTTCAAAAGTATTGTCAATGGATAGATGAAAGAGTATACTATATATATATACAGTATATCTATATCTATATGTCTGCATATGCATACATCATTAACATCAGTATAAATTGAAATCAATTAATTATTGCTGAGCGCAATGCCATGTGCGACACGTTGACTAAGGGCTTTTGAGTGACAAATCGAAATACAATTTTTATTCTCTATATATTGTATATTATCCATCTGTTATATATATCAAATATGAGATTTCTAGTCCCTAAGGCCACATCCAAATACCTATTGCTCATGCAAGCCTCATCTCATTGATGGAGTCGACTACCTATTCATTCCTTTCATTTCCTATTCATTATTCATTCCATTTCTATTATAACTATTCTATTATAACTATTCTATTATAACTATTCGAATATAGTGCTTACGTCCTTTCTTATAAAGGGAAGGATATAAGATATGGAAATTCAATTGATAATCTTGAGAGACTACAGGTACGAAAGTATTCAAATCGATATAATTGTATTCAAAAAAACGGTAGTGCTGAATCAAATATTAATAAACCAAATATAAACTAAATTATGAAGTACCTTTTCCGATTCAAAATAAAAAGATATCTACTTTATTTTAGCATAGAATGTAAAAAAGAGAATTACAAAAAAACCCGCTACTATTGCTCAGAGTTTTTTAGGTATTGACAATTTTAGAGGGATGCATTGGAAATCTGCTGTTCAAAAAAATAATAGTGCTGGATGTAAGGAGGTATAATTTATTAAATTATTTTTTTAATGTTTAAAATATAACCATTTTATTGATTTTAGTAAGTAGAGGAAAGTATTTTTCGACAGCAAAGAGAATATTACCTGCTAAAACTTAAATTCAAATATTAAATATAAAATTTCTAGTTGTCAAGGACAATACGGAATCGTTTTTTTTTCACCATGTATATATTCATATAATATATGAGCTCATTTATGAGCTAGGCCTTCTGCTGTCTATTCTATTCAAGCTATAGAATCATTTAAAATTTATATAATTTATTATTTAATTATAACGACATATATTTCGTTACAATATGATCTGAAACTGTTTAATTAAGAGCAGAAGAGTCTGTTATCTAAGTTTCCCAGTTCATAATTGCCTTCCACTGTTATTCTAGTATTGGGGTAAGGCTGAGAGCCGTACAGAGCTGCTGTCGAGGCCATGGTTCATAGTTATATATATATTCCTTGAACATTTCTATTGATATATATTATAGTTCATCCAGCTAAGCCCATCCCATATTGATATATATTATAGTTTATCCAGCTGACCCCATTCCACCCCCATTTATTCCTAGTAAAAACTTCACTTTACTGTAATTTCTTTTTTTTTATTTTTTAAATTTATTAAATACTTTAACACAGTGTTTGTAATTTATTAACTAAGACATGGTACGTTATATATATATATGTGTGTGTGTCTATACATATATCTTTATATATATATATATGGTACATATAGGTAGCTCCATAGTTATATGATTCTTTACACAATAATCTCAATAATGTTAATTTGATCTAAACGTATCTTACGAGCTCTTAACATATGGTACAATACTTCCGAGTGATAAACATGCCACAGTTACACGATTTACAGCTATGCCCGACTGTTCAGTTTATAAAGAGAGAAAGAGAAAGGCAGATAGAGAGAGAGAGAGAGAGAAAGAGAGAGAGAGAGAGAGAGGCATATATATATGTGGTGTGGGTTGTTCCTAGGAGTACGAGTATAGCCAGTGTTACAATACGACGCTTACGGACTAAAGACGATTCGAATCGCTTCGATTTCCCTAAAAACAAGGATCAACTGGGTTGGGTTGGGTATTTATGGCTCAGGGAGCTCAATCCTGGGAGTCGCCCGCATTGCTGCTACGGTCCAGGGCCATGCCGCTGGCTCCGTTCGACTCCGACTGGTCCATGTCCGCGCTGCTCAGCACGCCGGGCATGTAGCCCGTGCCGGCGTAGGGGGCGGAGAGGAAGCGCTTGGCGTGCGCCTGCATGAACGGATGATAGCGATGCGGATGGGTGGGCGAGCCGAAGACGGCGGGTGGAACGAGCGGCGAGAAGGCGGACTTCATGGGAAACGGCGGCGACGGCGGCACCTGTGAGGGCGGCGGCGGCGGCGGCGTCTGCGTCAAGTCCTCCCCGGCCAGCATGCACTCCATGGCCTGGAGGACGTCGCCCCTGAAGCGCTGCATCAGCTGCTCCACATCGCTGCGCCGCCGGTTGGGAAAGACGCGCATCAGCACGTCGATGGGCGAGCGCTGCTGCTGCTGCTGCTGCTGGTGCTGGGCCTGGGCGTGCAGCTGCTGCTGCAGCGGCAACTGCGCCGCCGGATGATGCGTGGGCAGGCCCGCGGCGGCCAGGAACTGCGTGTGATGGTAGGGCATGAAGCCCTGGGCGTGGCCGTTGCTGAAGGAGCGCAACAGATGCAGGTTCTCGGCGGGCGTGTTCGGCGGCGAGTTGCTGTCCTCCTTCTTCAGGCTGAGGTTCTCGGGCGTGGCCTCGTCGGGCGCCGAGTCCACGTCCAGGTCCGACTCCGGCGAGCTGGGCGGGCCGGTGCGTGCGGGCGATAGGCTGGCCGTCAGGTTGAACAGGCCGGCCACCTTGGGCCTGGGGCTGCTGGGCGAGCCGGACTCCGAGCCCGTGTCCTGGTCGGTTTCATTGGAGTGCGCGGCGCCGCGCTTCGAGACTGCAACGAGACGTAAAGAGAGTCTTAAATCACGGAAACTGTGGGAAAACCGTGCGGTTTTCCACTTCAAAAAAATAGAAAGAAAAGCCAAAACAAATAAAAGTATCAAATGCAACGCAGAGAAGAGAATAAAGCAAAGAAGAGGTGGAGGATAACAACAAAAATTTAATCACGGGAATCGCAAACACAAGTGAAGTGCGGGAGTCCTTGGCAGTCCTTGGCAGGGTTCGTTGACATGGAGACCTGCGCTGCCTGTGTGCCCAAATGGAAACAAGTTATACGATATTTTTTTCTTCATTTTTTTTATTGTCTATTTGATTTGGCTGTTGACGAAGCCGCAGTGAAAATTTAATTAAGTTGCGACCCCCCTCCACGCCCCTGGAACATTCCGCCGTTCACCTGGTTTCGGCCGCTGTAAATTCATGCGTGAAATCGTCTTGAATTACAGTGCAAATAAACAGCGAACAGGTTCGATTGATTCGCGTGAGAATCCCGTCGTGTTTTCCTTTCCCGACAGCACAAGGACGAAAAAGGACGAGTCGACGAGCAGGTCTCGCATTACGCCCTCAGCTCGGAATTGTCTTACGCACTGACAACCAGATTGCTAACCAGACCCATCAAATTGGCCCATTGAGCCTCGTCCTGCCAAAGGACTTTGCAACTGTTGACTGCTCTTTGTATCGGATAATGTTGCCTTTGATTGTTTTCATAGGCTCGTCCATTGAGAACTGTTATTACGGTACCCCCTTTGGGGTAATCGATCGGCCTCGAGTTGAGGAATGTTTTCAGAGGAAGACAAAGGGAGGTCTGATGATAAAGAGTACGGCTGTGACAGGTGAAATCTAAGCTGGGCAAATTGCTAGATTGAGTTGGTTTAATGCAATTATGGAAGGGGATTAGCCTATTAATGGATAGATCATTGCAATGATTAACATATTATTGTTAAGTCCATGTTGACATGGTTGAAAAATCAAGGGATAGTGATTGGAATTCAAAATAAAATAAAGGAAAATAGGGATTAGGTTTTCAGACGATATCTCGATTGAAAATATTAAATATTCGTGGAGAACGTGTGTATTATATTATATTATTAGATTAATATATTATATATTTACATTAAAATATTTTTATAATTTTATATTATTTTATTATATTATTATATTAATATATTATTATATTAATGTATTATTATATTATTAGATTAATATATTATATATTTATATTAAATTATTTTTATAATTTTATATTTTTTATTGTATTATTATATTATTATATTATTTTAATATTTATTACATCTTTGAAAAATCAATTGATATTGATTGAAATGCAAAGGATTTAATCATCCATGGGGTCATAGGCTCATTAACTCCGATGCATTTATGCCTTATGTCTATTGCTATTCAAGGTCTTCCTTAGACATATTTACTTTTTTGTATTACCATAGAGTTATCTATGGTTGCTATAGAGAACGAAAATTTTTGCATATTTGTAGTCTCCCTATAGATATTACGCTTTAAACCTAATTTATGAAACTCATTTTTGAAGCTTACAGAGAAACATTATAATAATAGAGACCATTAGCCTACCCGTCGGCTAATTTGTGTTTTATATCAGAGTCGAAAGATTAAAAATATATATCGATATAAGAACTATATAAGAACTCTTGATGTGAAGTAATATAACTTATTGATATACCAAATGAACGAGTTATTCAGAATCGAATTTGTCTCGGTTCTTCTAATAATACATATTAAGAAATCATTTTTTGTGTGTGTTTTTTTCAGAAATTTTTTAAAAATATTTGCTGAAATTATTTATGATTGAAACTTAGTTTACTTTAAG
Source organism: Drosophila pegasa (assembly GCA_035046225.1). NCBI lineage: Eukaryota > Metazoa > Arthropoda > Insecta > Diptera > Drosophilidae > Drosophila > Drosophila pegasa. The sequence continues at coordinate 8,003,470 of JAWNOD010000398.1, read as the reverse complement.
TAGAATAAGACAGAGTAGATGAGGAAAAAATTGGGGACAATAAATCAAATTAAAAATATTTTATATTAATGCAGAAAGTGAAGGATCTGCTATGTTGATGACGCGCAAATTCTATCCAATTTGATTATATATCATTAAAGTATTGAAGACTACTAAAGAAGTGAAACCCCACCCAACCCAATTAGTTGACTGAAGCATAACTAAACCTAACTAGATCTAAGCTTTTCTTTTCTTTTTTTTTTTTGGGATAATATGGCAAATCCTTAAAGATTGTAAGATTGGAACATGAAAAGCTACACTTGAATGTCAAATAGAAAACTTCAAGCCGTAACATAATAAGGAGCAAATATTTCCTGGCCTTTAGATAGTTAAAAGACATATTCAATTCTTGAGAACTGCCTGATTATACACCTCATACACCTCACACCTCTCATTAGATACACCCGCTAAAGAGTTTAGTTTGTAATTCCCATTTTCTTTAAGGCTTCAGTTAAATTTTAAATTGTTTCAATTTTGCAGCCCTTCCGTTTGGGGGTCTTAAATAAAACTCTGACTGGGTTGAAGATGTTGTTGTTTCCGCGCGGTTTCATTGAGTGCAGGGCAACGCCTTGGCTGGGAAGCCCTTGTGTTAACAAACACCTGCACACACGCACGCACACACACACACACACGCACACACACACACACATGCAGCTGGGAGTGTGGCACTTTATGGGCCGCTGCGCTTTTGACAATTGAAAACGGAAATTCGCGGCGGTTTCTTGCGACTTTGAGGATTGCTGGAGTGGAGTGGGGGCAGCTGGAGTGGGGGACTGCTGTTGGAGCACACATGGACTGCAGTGTGGAGTGCCCGTTGTTTGCGATGGCGAGCAGCAAGGCGTAAATATAATAATTTCACATTTGTGCGGGGGGTGGAGGGGGGGTGTACTTACCCGGACTCTCGTCCAGCTCGGTGCGTGTGGGTGAGAAGCCGACGCTGAGATGCTCGGAGCGAGTGCGTCCATCCGTGTCGGATTCATTGCCATTGTAATGCTGCCGCGACGGCGGCTGTTGATGCTGATGCTGATGTTGATGCGGCTGCTGCTGCTGCTGCTGCTGCTGGTGGCTGGGCGTGGGACTCGCCTCGTAGCCATCGCTGGGCGGCGAGGGAATGCCGCCGTGGAACACGCCGTTCTGTGCTGGTGCCGCACCAGCTCCACCACCGCCTCCACCGCCGCCACCCGCATGTGTGGGACTGTGCGAGTTGGGCGTGACGCTGTCGCCGCCGTTCTGCTGCCCCGATCCGGGCACCGAGGTGTACAGCAGGCCCAGCTCGCGCGCCTCGTTCTCCTCCTGCGCCTGCTGGCGTCGCAGCGCCACCTGAAAGGGCAGATCAAGGCAGAACTGATACATTAGATGGACCCATGCAACCACCAGTCGCCTCGCCCGTCAACCCACCTGTGCCGCCATCACGCGCTGCCGCTCCGCAATCAGCGTGCACTTGGCACAGACGCAGTCCCGCCAGCGACAGTAGCGCTTGTGGCCCTTCAGCGCGCTGACCTGCAATGGACGAAAATTAGTTAGGCCGAGATCGAATGGGGAATGGAGGAGGGGGGGAGGGGGGATGGAACCTACCACGCCATGGTTGCGGCAACGCGCGCACTTGGGCGTGCGCTGGTAGCGCTCCGAGGCGGCGCGCAGGAAGAAGGCGGGCGGCAGGGCGCCCAGCACGGGATGCTGCGACATTAGATTCTGCATATCGACGCCCGACGGTAAACTCATGCCGCAAACGCACTAACGGGAATACACACAGATATAGACACACGCACACACACACACTTGCACTCTCTTGTAGAGTTTGTTTATAGAATTTCGTTTTTTATTTGATGTTATAAATAATTCGCTTGGCACATTTCAGTTTCAGTTTCAATTTCAGGTCATTTCACGGTTCACGTTCGTATTGGAGCTCGGTCGGACGCGCGACGATCATGTCAGGCGGAGCACTCGGTTGCAACTGATTCAACTTGATTTGAATTCAATGCGAGCAGCCCAGGCAAATGGCGGCAGACGGCAACAATTTACCAATACAAAAGCCGCACACGCAGAGAGCGTGAGTGTGAGAGAGAGAGCGAGAGAGACGCACAGCAGAGCAGGGTTGCAAATCATATTGAGAGCGTGCTGCCCACCACACACAAAGTGCGCTGCCTGCGTCGGCGTCAGACGCTGGCGTCTGCGCCAGCAGCGGCAGCATTTGCGGCAATTAAGAAAAAAGTTTCAAAATCTAATTTGGTACTGTATACAAATTTGTGCACTCGAAGCGACGGCGACGGCGACACTGACGGCGACGTCGACTGCGACAGCGACAGCATTAACGGTTAGCTCTGCTGGTTGGCTTTTGTGTTGTTGTTGTTTTACTGCTGCTGCTGCTGGTGGTGGCTGCGGCTGGTGGTTGTTTGAGGTTTCTTTCATTTTCTTTGTTGCTTTTGTTTCACAATTTCTTTTTTGTTGTTGTTCGTGTGCGTGTGTGAGAGAGCTTCGCCTGCGGAACAGCCAACCAAAAACGTTTTGGCGCCTCAGCTGCGCTGCGACCTCGCCGCTGGTTGGCATGGCAGCATAGGCGACGCACACTCACACACAGTCACACACACACACACACTCTCACGCACACGCAACACAACTGACACAGTTGGCAGTGCTTGTTAGTTGCCTTTTGCCCATGTATAGGTGACCAGAGCAGGAGGAAGGGGGCGCGCCTGCCTCAGGAGGTCAACTGCTGCTGCCGTCCGAGCCACGTCTCAAGGATTCGTGCAGCTGCTGCTGCTGCTGCTCTCGATTTTTAAAGTTGCCTTTGTTTTTGGCATGTTGCCAATTGCCTTTCAATTTCAGCCCTAAGCCCTAAGCTCTAAGCTCTCATGAAATAATTGTTTATTCTTGGGCATTGCGATAATGTTCACTCGACAGTAAACAAAACATTTAACTCGAGGAATTGAATGGAAATATTTGAGAATGCTCTAGAAAGAGAATTAGTTGTAGCAGGTAAATGAAATGGGCAAAGGCTTTGAGTTACTTAGAAATTTATTTATTTACTTTAAAATTATATAAATATTTACATATGTTTTTAGACTGAACGAAACTGAAAATATATATGCTAAAGATTATTAAATATATTATAATATTATATGTATATGTAAATATTATAATGTGTTCAATTTTAGAAATCCTAAGAAAAGATAATTCCTTTTATTATATTATTAATTATATTTTAAATATATATTCTGATTATAGTAATTATGGGATATTTTATTTCTTCATTCATATTTTTTTACTCATTCATGCATTGAATCTGCTTAGTAAAAATGTTGCACTAGTAGTTAGTCCTAGTATATATACTTACAAAACTTAGAAGTGATGCTATAATGACAGCTTTATTTGCTATCAATTGTTTTTGAATAAATAATTTCATATAATAATATGAATCTAACATGATTTATCAAATTTGATGAGTAGAAAATGAATTCTAAAATTTTTTATAATTTCGAATTTTTTGGAAATAGTTAGATATTGGACAAAAGTTTGTTTATATGTTATTACAGAACCTGCAATTTGAACAGAAAATAATTTTTAATTAATTCTTAATATTCTATTTACATATATATATATATATTTTTTTTTATTTAATTTTTATTATATCTTTAAGATTCATTCGTAAGAACTATAAATCTATGTATGAGTGCTGCCTAATATTTTATTGTTAATTTATATATCTAAATTGTAAGCTGGTGATGATTAGTGTGAAATTAGTGGTGTAAACGGGATTTTTTAGGTAGTCCTGAAAGATTCACCTATGAAAAAAATGATACCAATTACTTCAGAGAAAAATTATATTATATAAATGGGCAGAGTCTCAAATTTATGTCTACCTAATTATGTATATCAAAATATTAATTGATCTAGATCTTCATTAACAAATCAAAGCTTTATTAAATGAATTTATATACATACATATACACACCTTAGTAAGCACGTCCCACTTACAACGCCAATAAAAATATTATTAATATATATTAAAAACTAACTAAACATAATCATATGTACAACAAGCCATCATATGGTCGCCATTTTGTTTTGCTAACATATCGAAATTCGAGTCATGCTGTTTACCGTAATAAAATGCTGCTGGCGTCGTGTACATAAGTCGCTCTGGGGGTTGGGACTGTGGCGCAAACTGGGGCGCCAGTGGGTCGCATTGGCCTATTAGAATGTTACAAATTTATTGCAATTGAAACAAACAGCGACGGCAACGCCAGCAGCAGCGACAGCAGACGCAGCCACCGCCGCCGCCGCAGCAACAGCAGCAGCTGGCGCGACAGGCAACAAGAATATCAATATGAAAGTCACGTGTGCGACAGAAGCGGCGACATTTGCAAAAGCTCTGCGCACTTGGTGCTCTCTCACTCGCTCGCAGCGCGCTCTCTTTGCGCGCTCTCTAGACTCCGCCTACGCGCACAGCTCCGCCTCTTAGTGCGCGCGCTCTCACGCACACACACACGCGCGCACACACGCTTTTGAACACAAAGCGGCTACAATGTTGTATTTGGCAGCTGGTCGCAAAAGAAACAAGTTTCCAAACTGAAGAGAGCAGCAGCAGACCTTGTGCGTGCGAGAGAGCGGCACAAGGACAGCTCTGCACATACACACACAGGCACTCGCACTCGCACTCATGCTCTGAGGCGCTCTCACTCGCGCGCTCTCTCTGTCGCTCGCTCTGTCACTCTTTAGCTTATGCTCAGTGGTCTGCCGCACCGCAAACGCGTTGGCAACTGTAAATGGCTAGAATTTGTTGTTGCTGTTTTTGTTGTTGTTGTTGTAGTAGTTGCTACTGGTTTTTGCGCAGAGGCAATTTCTCATATTTTTAACTTTGTTTAAAGTGCGCGCACACACACACACACACGCACAGACACGCACACACATGCTGGGTGGCCACTTAAAAAGTGTTTTTACTGCGGGCCAAATATGCAAATTAGTTCGTACCGCGCCGACAACTTCTTCAGCCAACAAAAGCTGAAACATGTCCATTATGTCGTCGCCGCTCGCCATGCATGAGCTGCACTTTATGGCAGGCCCCAGGGGCGGCGCAGAGGGGTCAGCCAATAGCCCAGTACAAACAGAGAAATACTCTCGCAACCAGTAGCCAATGCAACAACAACAACAGCAACAAAGCAAACTGAACAACAATGAAAACAAACCGACAACAACAACAACAACAATAATTATTATTATGATAAAAATATCTCCGCCAAGGGGTTTTATTGTGCTTGGCTATATCTATAAATATCTAGCATCTTATCTGATATTTTAGATGCGTTCACTTGGCTTTTGTTAGTTGGCTATTCACAGTTTGTTAGGCAAATATTTGAATTCAATCTGAATATACAAAGGATTCTTTTCTTTCGATATGCCTTTTGAGCGAGTCGATAGTTATAGAAATGGGAGACAATGGTTCTATTCGGCTTCAGTCAATAAGTCCTGAGATTCTAGATTGGGAACATATGTTTGAAATTAATCTGGAAGTGTATGCATATAAAGAAAGGGAATAATAGTTTTTATTGAGTTTTATTTACATTAATCCTAACTTAAAATTTAATTTTGTATTAGGTTTAAAATTTTAAAACAGGTCAGATATGTCAGATATGAATTTATATAGAAATACATATATAGAAAGTGAACTGTAGCTTTTATAGTTTTTTTACATTAATCCTAACTCAAATTATTAATTTTCTATAAGTTTCAACTCTTCAAAACTGGTCAGATATGTCAGAAATTAATCTAGAAGTGAATACATTTATATTATGGAAACTCTTATTTTAAATTTCGTATTAGCTTTAAATGTTTGAAACTTCTCAGATATGTAAGAAAATAATCTAGAGGTGAATACTAATATAGAAAGATAATACAAATTTTCTGGAGCTTTTTTTTACATTAATCCTAACTCAAAATTCAAATTTTGAATTAGCTTTAGCTCTTTGAATCCGATCATAATTTATCCTGAATTATAAAAACAATATGATCTATAATATATTTGTAATATTATGATATAGTTATATGTATATATAAATATAATGATATGATATAGTTGTATATAAAAATTTGATCTATATTATATTTGTATTATTATGATATAGTTATATGCCCTGATTGATCAGTTAGCTAGAGCTAGTCAGTCTAGGCAACACTTTTACAGGGTATTCTATGCTTGAACTCCGGCCAGACGCCATAAAATGCGACTCCAATTCATGGACACACATATATAAATATATATATATCTTTCTATATATACATCTCTATATATATCTTTCTCGACTTGATCATGATCTCAGAAGTTAGAAGTGAATGCGTCAATGCATTTGCAGTCTTAGCCAAAGAGCACGGCTGAAGGCAAACAGTTAGCCAACAGTTAGCTGGGCTTAAAGTGCTGGCCAGGCCAGATCAGTTAGCTACTTTACTTGCCGTTGTCTGTTGGCCATGTTTCTTTGCTTTTGATGAGTCCGACCGGGCAGTCAACTGTGCGACTCGAGTGCTCAAGTGAGCAGCAGCAGCCGAAGCAGCAGCTGAAGCAGCCCAGAAGCCAGTTCCGATGAACTGCTTCGAATTCAGCCAGTGCCTGGCTGAGAGCGACAGTGACAGTTGCTGTCAATGTGACGGGGGGCAGGGGGCAAGGGACAGGTGAGCAGAGACGAGGGGCGAAGGGCAAGGCAGGGGGTAAAGGTGCTGCGGGTTTTGAGCCACTTACAGACGATTGAGAGACAAAAGAAAAGTGCCTTAAAATGTTGACAAATATTTGCTGTGCATTGGCCGCAAAATTATTTGATCAAGACCACCGAAAATATATATAGATATATGTATATGTAGATATATTTGGGTGAGTGTGTGTGCGCATGCATATATATGAAATATACAAGTTGATACAGTGAGAGAAAGATGTGGGATTTACAAAATGTCTAATAAAAACTTTACAATATACATAATAAAAAGTTTACATTTTTAAATATTATTTTTAAACACAAATATTAAAATTTAGTATATTTAATAACTATTTTTATAAAGCAAATATTTAATATATAATAATATAATATTTATTATGTAATATAAATATTATATAATTTTAAGAAAATTAAATTTTTATTTTAACATTTTTTTTTACTTTATTAAAAATAAACATAAGTATAGTTTAAGACAGATATAAAAAAGTCTGAGGAAAATATGTTTAGATTTTTTTTATTTTGTAACATTTTTTTAGAAAAGTCGAACTAAAATTTTTTAATATTTTTTTGATTTCTTTTTATTATTTACGTCAAAAATAAGAGATGCAAATATATCTTACAACATATATAAATATTTTTAAATTAAACGGTTTATTTTTTTTTAAATTTATTTAAAGTTTTAGGAAAATAAATAAAAATTTTTACAAAATGCTTACAATATAAATACATCAAAAATAAAAATATATGCATATAATTGATTTAAAATATATATATTCTTTCATTTTTAAATAAATATTTTCAAGTTTTATTCTCTTCTAAGATTCTATAACTTCAATTAAATCAAATCAGAATGGCTTCAAAAACTATTCTCTAGCTTTCCCCACTATATAGAACATTATGCTTTTCTCTCAGTGTACAGAGGTATACACATATCATATGTGCCCACTGTAAAAGGCAGAGGCAGCGAGAGGGAGATCAAAAAGTGTACAAAATTAAAAATGAAACTTGAAGACACGCGGCTAATGAGATTTCCTTGCGTCATTGCCTCATTCATTCATTCCGATTGCGATTTGTTTGTTTTATGTTTCGCTGCCATTGTTGTTGTTGTTGTTATATTATTAATATTGTTGTTTTTGGTGTTGCTGCTGCTGCTCTGCATTGCGCAGTTGAACTTGTGCCTTAACATCTTGTGCCGCAGCCAAAGACAATATTTGAGCAATCATCGAAAAACACAGCGAACATTGTCTCTATTTTGGAAAGGTCTCGGCCGGAGCCACACACACAGAAAGAGAGAGAGGGAGAGGGAGTGAGAGAGAGGGAGAGAGACGGAGCCTGGTCCATTCGCTCGCTCCAAAAACGCTTTCCATTTGGAACTGTCAGCGGCAGGCATTGAACAAAGCGACGCAGCAGCAGCCACTCCAGCGTGGACAGGGGGCGAGAAAAAAGTTAATTTAATTTCAAGTGTGTGCAACAATTGTTGGGCTTATCCTTTAGCCAGCCACGCCCCACACACACTCCCTCTCTCTCTTTCTCTACTATAGCTATATTTTGGGTTCTTTCCGCATATTGTTTTACAAGAAGACAATTTGCTTAGCATCTTTGACTTATCTTTGGGCATCAAGAAATCCCATTAAACAACTTCCGGGCGCTTTCAAGTCCTGCCGGCTTTGCAACAAGCTGAAACTTTGAACTCTCGTGTATTTCACTGGGTGTGCCGAGCCATGAAATTACATTTTCCTCCTGATATACGTGGGCGCGCCTCGAGTGGGAAGCCGTGCTCGTCTAGCACGTGGCCAGGTCGCCAGCTGGATGGAAGCGTACGAAATTCCGCTTTGTGCGAAAGTTTCACTCGGCAAACTTTTTGTGGAAAGAATTTCGCCAGATTTGCTGGTGTCATATGCAGATCTTTGATTCCATTTGTAATTGTAATCGAATTATAGAGCACACACACACACGAGTGTATGTATGTGTGTGTGTGTGTGTGTATAGAGTATCAATATCCTGTTTGTCATTTGACACACGCCAAGAGCATTTCCTTGGAATCGAACAGAGTTGGGCAAATATCTAATCAAACTGGCAAGCCGGATGCTCCGATTTCAAACAATTGCCGTGACACACACACACACACACACACACACACACCTATGCACACCTATATATATTTATACAATATTACGATTTTCATTTGACACCCGAACACACAAATGGGCATCATTTAGAGGCTCGTTAGCTGCCAGCTTAGGCCGCTTCTGTTTCGTAATCTGAGCTGGTCACATTGTGTGCCGGGAACAAGGTCACACCCAGCTCCTCAGGCAGCCTGACTTTGGATATGACACTCGGCCCCGGCTAATTCGTATAATAACATCGCAACATATTGCGCCTTGGCTGTGTAATTTTTTAAATAACAATAAGAGGCAGCAGCAGCAGAGGCGGCGCCACAGCTCAACTCGTCTCTGGGCACACTTGGAGAAAATAGTATACAATGATAGCTAAATATATAAGCAAATTATGGATCGACTTTAAAATATGAACAGAAATTCTTTGAAATAATTTTAAATATTTTAATAAAATTGTAAATGATTGATTGATTAACTAATTAATGATGATGATATGCTCTAGGTACACTTAGAAAAAATAGTGAGCTATTTGTATTTAGTATAAAATATAGCTACAAATATAAGCCAAATATGGATTAACTTGAAATTATGAGAAAAATTCTTTAAAAATTTGAATCATTTTAGTAAATCGTCAATCTACCTAAACATAACACCTTTTTGCTTAATTTAGTTCTGTATACACTTAGAAAAATTGCGTAGCGTGTTTGCTTATTATGAAATATAGCTACATTAAATATAAGAAATATAAAGATTTACCCGAAAGTTTATAATATAATACTAATATAATAATAATATAATATAGAATAATATAATATATAAATAAATATTACAATAAATTTTAAATATTTAAATAAATCGTAATTTCAATTGACTGATTGATGATTAATAAAGATTAAGCAGAAAAATTTAAAGTAGATTTTTATAAAATGCAAGCAACAACAGAAGATTTAAAAAAAAAAAAAATATGACTCAAAATCGTATGAGATTTCATCATCAGGATATATTTTATGTAATTTAATTATATATATTTTCAAACTTTTATGTGATGATATTTCATCATCAAAATATCTATATACATATATATTTTTATATATTATATATACATAAAGTAATCGTTTATATTTTCATATCATATCATAATATGTATAAAAATGTGATATTCCATTATTAGAATATACTTATATATATAAATTTCATCCCATATATTTACCCCATTGCCCGCCTCCTCTCCAATTTCATTTGTTATTTAATCAAATTCCTTTTTTTATTATATTAAAATCTATATACTATGTAATTTTGTTCGAGTACCTACCCAGCCATTGTGTTTTTTTTGTGCCAGGCGAACACTGTTTCCGATTTCGATGAGTTAACCCCCAAACAGCAGAGCTGGGCAACCCGCCCAGCCATGTTATCTAACCCTCAGTTATGTGTGAAAGCAACAACTACAACTACAACTACAACTACGCCCCTTTGACAGCTCGTCGAGGGCAACTGTTATTAGTTGAGCTCTCGAATCTGTCCATATGCATGGGCCAGGGTCTGGGCCAGGGCGCGTGGTTCTCAGCCAAATAGCGGGTTTATTAACAACACTCTCCCTCTCCCTCTCCCTCTCTCTCTCCCTCTCTCACTCTCTCTGCAGTTATTGTAATGACAACTTTTATAGAGCCTCGGGCTGTATTTATGTAGTTTTATTTTTTCATTTCGTGCGCCAGCTGTGAATTTTATTTGATTTAATTAAAAAACTGTGCGTCCTATGGCTTTACATAATGGCCGACAAATTGACAGACAAAAAAGTGCGTCCTAATTGGAGTTGTTGCTACGTTTGAAGTTTATGTGAAAACGGTTTTGTTTAAAGATATGACTGACTCATGGGATGGACCTGAAATGCTAAGGAACAGGTGTAAAATCAGCTTTGTTAAGAGATATAAAATAAAAAAGCTTCCAGAAAGATATTTTAAAATTAAATTTTGCTTTTATACTATTATATATATTTAAAGAAAGTAATATACAAAATTATTAATATTTACTGCATTAATTAATTTAATATTTTAATACACATTAAATTTCAAATTTCCCGCCAAATAAAACAGCTACATGGCCATCGATATCAACAGTCGATGAATTATCGATATATCAGAAAATACTACAAAAATACCAGAAAAGTTACCCAACTGTAAGGTGACCAATCAACAGCTGTTAAGTTAACAGACTCCGCCCAACGTTAACAGCTGCTGCAAAAATTCAAATTTACAACTTCAAAATAGTTAAAAAACACTTACAAATGCTTAAATATTGCATATAATCACTGCTTTGTATTTATTCAACACTCAATAAGGCTTCATCTCAAATGATAGGAATATAAAAATACATTTATTGCAAATACGCACGCCGAAAATGGTTAGCCACAAAAACTGACGTTGAACAATAATTTTTTTTTATAACAAATTTATACGTAAATAACTACAATTGTTTAGCATTGTATATTGTAGAAGTGAGCTTCGTTGTGGATCATTTGCCAGAGGTAGCCGCATAGCAGGCATTGCACACACGCACCGGCCGGCCCGGCTGACCCTGCGCGTTGAGCAGCGGCAGGGTGTGCTCGGAGCAGGCCTTGCAGAAGATCTCGCCGCAGCTGCGGCAGTGATGCTTCCGGCGCGTCAAGTTGAACTCCCTGGTGCAGGCCGTGCAGTGGGTGGCTATGGAGTCGGGCGCCCAGATGCCCGGCGAGCTGACCGGATGCTCCGGCAGCGCCTGCTGCAGCGACTGCGACGAGCCGGAGAGCAGCTGCTGCTGCTGCTGCAGCTGACGTCGCTCGTTGTCCTGGAACTCGGAAATCTTGAGCTTGCTAACGCTCAGCTGTATGCCCAGCTCCTCGAGCGTCGTCTGCGCCTCCGACCACTGGGCGCGCACCTTCTCCAGGTCCAGCTTCAGCTTGTCGTTCTTCTGCCGCTCCTCATCCAGCTCCTTCACGCACATCTGCAGCGTCGCTATCTTCTCCTTCAGCTTCTGCTCCTTCTCCTGCAGAGACATGCGCCACTCGCGCTCTATGCGCGTCTCAGCCTCTGCGCGCGCAGCTCGCTCCTCGCAGGCGCTCACCTGCGTGGACAGCGTTTGAGACGTATTCTTCAGTATCTCGCCCAGATTGCTCTTATCGTGCGTCCATCTGCGGGTGCGAGAATAAACTTTTTAGTACACTCAATTTAAAGGGGGCGTATGTTTATGAATAATAATAATATATTTGCAGGGCGAGGGTGGTCTGAACAGTATTCAATTTACTATAACATTTTTATTTAAATAAAAGATATTTAATTTTAATTTAAATTCAAAATAAAATATATTTAATTTAAATTTAAACTTTAATAAAATATATTTAATTTAAATTTAAAAAAAGGATTTTTAATTTTAATTGAAATTTTTTTGTATTTCTTTATTGGTTTTTTTTTTTTGTTTTCTCTTTTATCTCATAATAATAATAATCTACGCTTCCATTTTAAGGCGAAGAAAATAATCAGATTTTAGATTGTAATACTCAACTAGCTCACTCTAAAACCATTGTCTATCAACTTTCATATATATACATATATTAAATAAGAATCTTTTTACGATTTTTTTTAAATTATAGAAGTAAAGATCTCTGGGCTCACATAATCATTTTTCAGTCATTTCTGTCAAATTTATCAGACTATCCTCTGTTAAATACTATATATTGACTAGATAAACTAGCTCGCTATTAAATAATTTTCCATAACCTTTCATATAATTCTATTATTATAGACATTCTATTATTATAGACATGTCATAAAATTTGTAAGTGATTGAAGCAGACCTCTCTGAGCTCATAGAAATTTATATATTGGAGCTCATTATCAGCACTCGAGTCATCTCTGCCTCTTTCTAAGCCAACTACGCTTTTATTTATTTCTTCCTCAGCAAACTTTAACCATACTCACAAGACACAATCTTCACTCTGTGCTAATAATTTAAAATCTATAACAAATTAAGAAGCAATACCAAAAAATATACCTAATTCATATTCGAATCTTAACGATTCGATTTGCTTAGATGAATTTTTATTCATGGAAGAAAATCTTGAATAAGAACTTCATCTAAACTAATCAAACTCATCAATCAACTCAACCCATATATGTCTACCGTTCTTACTTTTTCTCTAATTGTTCAATTGTGCTGGCCATATCTTCCTTTTGGCACTCTAATTTGCTCATCAGCTCCGTTTTGTGGGTCAGCGAGGAGTTGCAATCCTGTTGATAAAGACAAAGAGGGCGAGAATCTTTTGTACCAGTTCATCAAAGGCGACCGTCAGATAATATGATCTTATTTGGGTTAGTACGAAATGAAAGGCTCCAGTTAGGATAAGTTTTATTTCTTTCATATTAGAGATATTTATGTATATATATATGTGTTAGTGTGTGTGTGTGTGTCTGTGTGTGGGTGTATCTGTAGTCCCTTTAACATGTATAGATACATATTTATATAATTACATTGGTATTTGACTAGATTGACTTGATTTTAAGTATATATAAATTATAGTTAAAGCATTTAGAGAGAGTATATATGCATGTCGAATGAATATATATATTTATATATTATATAAGTTATAATAAATCAGCTCTATACATCACGATGTAATGGGGAATACTTGGAATACTTAAGTTGGGGCTTGGGACATTCAGCTAATAGCTTCTAATTTGCAGAATCTTCAACAACTTGTTATACGAGCACTCTATATATATATATGTATATCATAACATATGACTTTGGTACTATATATAAATATATGTAGTACTAGTACTAAAGGCAACGCACATTTTATATTCATTCTATAATGTAAACATATTGTTAAGCAGTTGCACTCTGAGTTACAGTTAGGTTAACGGCTCTACTTATTTGTATCTCTCTATATATATATGGGGACTTGTAGAGCTCAACATTTAGTACTTGAATGGTTTATAGGTGTCCACCTGCCTAGCATAGGTTGAGTACAGTGATCGCTTGCTAAATGGAACTTTTTTGAAAAGAAAAATAAAAGTCTAAAGATAGAAGAGTATTAACTCTTAGTTGCAATCAGTCAGTCAATCAATCAATCAATCAATGAGTCAAAATAAAAATTAGTATTATATAAATTCATTAAATTATATCATAAATTGAGAGATATTTCACAAAAGTTAAAGGTCCTTTGAAAGGATTGATTCTTACAGCTTGTATAAAGGTTGATTGTCAATCAATCAATCATGCCATATTTATAAATTATTCTATATCATATAATGTAATAATCAATTTTTCAGTAAGCGGTATTTTAAGTAACGAGAATTCATAATTCTGGAGCATGGTCAAAGCGTTATCCGTCAATCAATCAATCAATCAGTCATCAGTTATAAGCAAATTAATATTAAATATTGGTTATATATTAATAAATGAGAAATAATGCAAAATATTAGAAACATAGAAAAAGCGTATATCAGTCAATCAATCATTCAAAGCATATGTATTACATATTAATATTGATATATAAATTATTTTCACAAAATGTCCAGGAGACTCCTCTTGCAGTTTGGATACAGCGATCAATCAATCGATCAATCACTCAATCAAAGCAGTTCTCATGGCCTTTCACAGTTAACAATATTGTTTTACAAGCTATAATCAAGTCTGGAACCGCATCGAATTGCACTGTTTGGTTTAGCGAGCGATCACTGTAGTATATTATAAGTAAATGCCTTCTTAACACTTAAATAAAATGTAGTTTGTCGGCCTAGTCTAGTCGTCGCCGTTGCCTGTCGCCTCCTGCTCCCGGGACAGGGCGTAGTCGCTGCGCGAGCCATCGCCGCCGCCCTTGAAGTGTTGAGTCACAGCCACCGCCGCCTCGGCCAGCTCATCGTTCAGCGACTTGGCGGATGTGGGCGTCTTGGCTGTCGCCTGGTCTGGCTGCAGTTGAGGCGGAGCCGCGCCCGCCGGCGACTTGCGATAGTTGTTGGGATTGAAGGGCGGTATGCCGTCCATCTTGAGGTGCAGTCGCTTCATGGGCGGCCCGGTGTCCTGTTTGTGCTTCTTGGTGAGCGCCTCGAACTTCTGCAGATTCTGCTGGCGACGCGTGTTGGGCGAACGATCGCCGCCGCCGCCGCCGCTCACCTGCTGCTGTTGGTCGACGAGCTTGGACTCGTATTTCTTTTCTAGCGATTGTAAAATGTTACCAATTTGTGAGGCTTTCGTTTGCAAACGAGAGACCATCTCGCCCTTCTGTGTGAGTTCATCTTCACATTCCTAATTGAATTTCAAACGGATTGGAGTGGGGATATTATCTGATTTGATTTGTGCGTCTTATCAGCAGCCATATCGCGATTAGAGCAATATGAATATGACTGAATTGTAACATTTGAAACCGAAGCAAATACAAAATCAAACGAATGACTGGCGACCAAATGAGTTTAGCTTGATGAATGTGAGATGAATGAGCTTATCTATTGTCTGTGTGTGTGTGTGTAGAGATGGACGCGAGAGAGAGAGGTTTGGGAAGGTCTATAGATAAAGAGGGTAGCCCCGAAATTAAATAGAAATTATGAATTTTAAGCTGCATAGAGTGTTTCTTCCTTTGATCTCTAATAAATGTGTAAATAATCCGTAGGTCAAGGATAATGAAACCTTGTAGGATAGATCCATTCGTTTCTCCAGCTTCAAGGTTTAGTCAAACTTTTAAATATCTTTCCTTAAGTATTTCTTCCTTAAAGGATTCCTCGATTCGGTTTCTAAATCTACGATTAAGTCCTTATCTTTGCTAAAAAAATATACCCAGATAATATATCCTACATTCCATGTCTACTTCTGGATTATAATAAAGGGTTACCAATCCATCTACTTCCACTCTTGAACATCTTCTTCAACTCATATCACGATCAAACCCTAATACCCTCTCCCTTACTTTCTCCCTCGCGACCATCTCTAGTTGAGTGTTGGCGTCCGTCCTTGTCCATACGCACCTGCAGCTTGCGGTACATCTCCAGATTGATCTGCTTGATGTCGTCTAGCTGACGACGCAGCGAGACAATCGTGTCCTGCTTCTCATGGATGTCCTTCTCCAGCAGCTTCATGGCCATATCGGACTCAGCCTTGAGCGAGACCTGCAGATTGAGCTCCTTTTCGAGCTCGGCGCTGCGCTTGCGCTCCTCCGCCAGCTGCGTGCTGAGGCCGTCCACTTTGTCCTTGTCCTTATCTTTGTCCTTGTCACTGCCGCTGCCCGTGGAACTGTTATCCGAATGATTTTGAGCCGCCTGTTGGCTGGCCGACTGACGCATGGCTTGATTCTCGGCCTGCAGGGCGAGCAAACTGTTGCGCGCGATGGCCAGATCCTCCTTCATCAAGGCATTGGTGGTGGTCAGGGACTCGACCTTGGCCTGCAGATTACCCACAGTGGCGCTGTGAAAAGACGAAGGCTTAAGAAACGTCGAGAGCAGAACTGGGGCTAACGCACTTCAAATGCCGATTGAGTTCCTCGATATAGTTCTTCTGATCCAGCACGGCAATCATATTGCCCTGTCCAGCGGCGTCCAGCTGAGCCACTGGCGCATTTGGCTCCTCATTCATCTCCGCATTGCGAGAGCTGGAGCGTAGATATAGTGAAAAGTCAATGACGCCCTGCTGCGAGTCCAGATCCTCCTCCTTGACGCACAGATTGCAGTCGATGACGTTCAGGCCCACCAAGATGCCCATGATGACAACAATCTAAAATGGGTTGGAGGAGTCAGCGACGGGCCAAGTGCAACCACTGCGAAACCCACCTCGTCGCTCATCATCAGAGCGTGCGGCTCGTAGTAGTCGTTCAGTGAGTCCTCGCGATGTTCGATCAGCGCCTGCAGGTAGTCCGATAGCTTCTTTTGCATCAGTGCAATGCGCAGCCAGGCCCGTGCCCGTCCTATGTGTGTGCGCACCGTGGGCAAGTCCCGAACACTCGCAGTTATATCTTGCGCCTCGGGGCAATAGTTCTCGACGCTCTGCAGCAGATCCCAGAGCTCCTTGCGCGGTCCCAGCAGACCCTTCTTGGGTCGCAGGCCGTGGCCCAGCACATGCTCGATGACAATGAAGAAGTGCTGCAGCGGCAAGTGATCCGAGTCGAGCATGCGGCCATAGCGCAGCGACTGCTCTAGCAGCTCCTTCACGACCAGCTTGCAGATGTTGACCAAATTGCTGCGCTCGATCTCGGCCGTGTCGCGCGCTGCAAGGGAAGAGTCCGAGAGTGGGGCTTTAGTGTGAGGTGGCTACGCTCTGGCGGTGATTGTCTGAGCTACTGCTAGCTACACTCCGAAATGCTGTCACGTGCCTTCGCATTAAGTTTCAGAGGAAAAAAAAACAATGTGAGAACTCAATAAAGAAATTATTATTATGAACATTTGTGTGCTGTTCTCGCTGCTGTTGCTCCTGGCGCCCGGCGGATGTCCCATCTACAGCATCGACCTGTCCACGGTGGAGGTGCCGAATGACTTTCAGAACGAGCTGACGCTGCAATCGATGCTCAGCTCCGAGCTGCAGCAGTACAGAAACAAGCTAAACGCCAACAGGGAGCAGGAGAATGTCCAAAGACTCAAGGACGATCCGTTCGACAAGAAGGATCAGCTGCGCAGCATTGAGGATCGCATCAGGGAAACATACTATGCAGCTGCCTCGCCGCAGCAAACGGATGTCGCGGTCGGTACGGACCTGGAGGACCAGTCGGGACAGACCCAACAACCATGTGATAGCCCTGTCGTCGATGTATGTGAGAGCCGGCTGCATAACTTCATGGGCAGCAATATCTTTGGCGCCTATCCCAAGCGTTGCTTCTCCACGGAGGATATAGCGCTCATCTCGGCCCGCAAGGACTTCGAGCTGCTGGTGCCCAAGCTCTATCCGAATAACCTGATCTCCGATAACATTGTCTATACGCTGATGAAGTACTTCAATAGCGTCAATCACGTGGTCAAGCAGAAATCGGACCTCGAGTCGCGTCGCCTGCTACAGCGCGCCTTCTACGATGCCTTGGGCGGATATCTGAGGTACTATCTGGTGCCGGTGGCGCAGGTCTCCTACTATGCTGGACGCCTCAAGCTGTGCACTGTGCAGCGCCTGGTGGCCCTCTATCGCCAGTGTCTGCAGGTGCTCAACACCAATGGCAATGGCTGGAAGATGCCCGAGCAGGATATACTCTCCCGGCTAAAGAACGTTCACATCAAACCCATCAAGATGAGCGATTCACGTAGCACAGAGAGCGATGCCTCCAGCTGTGCCCTGCTGGATAATGGCTATGGGAACGAAGAAGCGCGGAACGAGATGCTGATTGTGCCACTGCCGCATCTCGAGATGGAGGATGCCAACGGCTACCTGAGCAACATCTTTTTGCCCTTCAAGCATCGACGCATCTACAATCTGCGGTCGCCGGACAGCGCTTTCATCCTGGTTAAGTTCTACAAGACGGTGAACAATTGCTATCGATTCCAAGGCATGAGTCCCAAGGTCTACAATCAGAAGCTAAGGATTTGGATACGTGAGAGTCTGCAGCTGCACTACCGCGATGAGATGTTCTACCCGGGCCTAGGCGGTGTACTGCAGGTCTATGAGGCCCTCAGTTGCCCCACAAAAACTAAGCAAGCCGACCACTCCTCAGACGACGACGAGAATTTGCCGGACATGGGCGACTCGAAGGACTACGACACTGCACCCGAAAGGAGCATGCTCGGCCAGGCGGACAAGAGCAAAAAGCCTACAAATAAAAGCAATAAGGATGCGAAGGCCAAGCCCACAGCCAAAGCCAGAGACCGGAATATGCGCAAGGACAAGGGCAAGTCGGCAGACCGAAAACAGACTCGCATAGCACGGCAGCACCTCAATGAAGATATTGGCGGACAGTTCGCGAAGACAGAAAACAATTCACGCGGCGAGGAATGCATCGATTGCGACGACGAGAGCTATGTGGCCTATGTGGTGGCCTTTCTGGTGCTGCTCCTATTGCTGCTGCTGTTGCTCATCTGTTGCTGCCTGCACAGGCGCAGAAAGAAGAAGGTCAAAATAGATCCCACTATCATTCCGCCCACGACGCCTACGACGCCTACTGCGACTCCTATCATACAGCAAATATATGTACCAGGAAAAGACCCCGCTTCGGAAAAGTCTAACAAAGATTCCAAAAAGGGCAACTGGCGTGCAGTGTTCAAGAACGCTACACGGAAAGCCGGCCATAAATACCTTGTCTCCGAAATCAGTCCGACTGTGAAAGGGCCCATCGCTTTGAGCATGGTGAGCAATCAATCAAGGAACTTTAATGACGTGGAAAATCAAAGGCTGCGCGGATCAAGTGGTGAGTCCACCTAATCTCTATTGAGAGTTCTGATTCTAAAGACCTTATTTATATGCATATATTAAATAAATAATCCCTTAACTCAAATATAGGCAATAATTATCGTAGCGATTCGTTTACATCGACATCGTCGTTGGTTTGTCAATTCCCAAGAAAGTTTGCGCCCCTCTATGGGTCGACTCGAGACAAGCCTAATACCAGCTACGACCAATCGGAGAGACGCTCTAAAGCCACCTACAAAGAACCGAGCCGTCAGGAACGAAAAGACCGGTTGCTAACTGATAAATCTAAAAAGCACAACGGACCGAAACCGAGACAATTGTCGAATCAGCTGGACTCGGACTCCAAAGTGGAAGCTCCAGACGAACGCTTTCTTAACAAGACGAAGCATAAACGGCAAAAGGGCGGACTGGCCTACAGCCTAGAGAGAGACAGGGAGGGGTATATTGAGCCAGGCGTTGTGAAAGACAGAGCACGGGAGAGAACGAAAGAGAAAGAGGTAAATATGACAATCTCAAGCAAAGCCAAACTAAACTCAGTCGAAAGCAGACAAAATCCAGCGAGAGCAGAACGAATCAAGGGGGAGAGACTTCGCGTGAAACCGAACTGCACAATGAAAAGATAACTTCATCCACTACAGAGAATGACTTCAGTTCTAAAGTCGAGCCAAGTAGTTCAACGGGTCTTGCGCCCGAGGTAAAGACTGAGAATTCAGAAGATAGGCCTCAAACACTATCTTCACCGGATGGTTCCAGTGGTGCTTGCGAGGTGAGTCCTAACTAACCCATGTTTCTGCTACATTTCACACAATGCCTAAATAGTCATCCAAAAACGGAGCCAGCTGGGAGACGACCTACGACGATGACAGCAAGTGAAGAGCATTTGGCTGTCGCCCGTTTTTCCTTGTGTTTCAGTTTCTTTTATACATTTATATTTACTTATTAAAGTTCAATGTACGCTCGAGGCGACGACGTCATAAACGAGATCCAAGATTGGGCCAGGCCCACTCGACGTGGCCCAGACAAAAGCGAGTGCAAAGCAAAGAGTGTAATATAATAATGCAATAATGCATGCCAAATCAAGATAAACTAGTATGTTACTACGCTTATGCTTAACGAATTTTTAGGAGACAGTGTACAGTGTTGGCTGACTAAAGAGAAATGTTAGATGTGAATCGAGGTGTCTAGTCTTTGGAATTATTTTTTTTTTTTTAGATTTTTTTTATCTTAATTCAATCAATTTTGATTGCTCAATAGCATAAGCGTAGCAGCTAACACTTAACATTTGCTTAACATATGTTTAACATAACAGAAAATGTAATATAACAGCTACTCAACTACAAAAGAGAAACTATAACGCTTGCAAATTAACTCAGAAAGAGATAGAGAGAGAGAGATAGTGTGTGTGTCTGTGTATGAGAGAGATAGAGAGAGAGACGGCAAGAAGCAACCTACAGAGATGCGACCACTCAGCTAATGTGCCACCGATGAGGCCCACATTTTTGTGGTGCTGTTGCGGTGCGGTTGCTAGTGCATTTGAGCCGACAACGTCGCACAGACGACGACCGATTAGATTTTCAATTGCCATAATACCGTTATCCTCGAATCCGCCCGCGCTGCCCGTGGACATGCCCGAGTAGCGTTTGCTGTTGCGCTGCCCGAACTGATGATGCTGCTGCTGCTGCTGCTGCGAGTGCGTGCGATGCTGCACATGACCCGCACCACCTGCACCGCCCCCACCAGCTGCTGTTTGAGTATTCAACAGAGCTGCGCCGCCTCCGACTGTCTTTTGGCCATTGGCCACATCGATGTCCTGCAGCTCCTTGAGACACAGCCACTCGCCGTCCACAGAGACGCGAAAGTTGCACAGATAAATGGTGTCCTGGACGCCTCCGGCCAGCTCCTCGTTGGTATTCGCATGCGAAGCCTTTGGCAGGGCGATTGTGTTGCTGCTGCTGTTGTTGGTGCTGCTGCTGCTGTTGCTGTTGCTGCTGCTGCTGTTGTTGTTGTAGGGCTGCAAGGCTGGTGCAGGTGCGGCTGCAATTGCCACTGCCGCCGTCTGCGGCACTTGCGGGGTTGGATTTGAAGCTTTGACTGCCTTCGCCATGCCTGGCTTGGCGCTGCCCGCTGTGCTGCTGCTGCTGGTGGTGGCTGTTGCAGCTGCCTTGGACTTTGCGACGACTTGTGGCAATTTCTTGGCTGCAACGCCTGCGCCTGCTGCCCCCGTTGTTGTTGTTGGTGTCTTAGTGACACCCTTCAGGGGTCGCGATGAGCTGGCAGTGGTCAGCGCAGTCTTGCCACGGCTGCCCATGCTGCTGCTGCTGCTGTTGTTGTTGTTATTGTTGTTGTTGGTGGTGCTGGTGGTGCCAAGCTTTGACTTCTTTGTCTCCTCGCCTAGTCCACGCATGGCGCTGCACTCGCTTCACAAGTGCCCACATAAAAATAGATATCCGAAAATGAGCGCATTGTACAATACATGCAAAAAGCTTGCGGCACACAACATACGTGAAAAAGTAGCTGAGTTCGGCTTGGGGTTTTTCAGCTGTTGCTTAGCACAATTCTTTAACAAACACTTTTTTCATATAAGTATATATATTCAATTATATAAATATATTTAATAAAACGTTGTAAACAATAATAAAGTTTGGGTTTATTATTTTTTAGACGCTGCTTTCAGTTATCCTGTTGTTGCGTTGACTAAGACTGAAGCAAAAGCTTCTATTGATTTGTCAACTGGGTATTAGCAGTGCAGCTTTGCAGGAGCTTTCGTTAGGGTGGTTCAAGCGGAACTTGGGCATGTTTTCAAAATCATATGACGCGCGTAATAAACAAGTGCAAGTACAGTGGGCACTTGATTGAGCGTAAATAATGTTTAATATTTAATATTTTATTTTAATTTTTTATGTATAATTAAATAATTTGAATATTTTATTTATATATTCCTTAAATATGCTTTATTTTTATATATAATATAATATATTTTTTTTTTTTCTTATATATATTTTATTTGCAATCTGTCTTGTACAAAACAATAAGCAAATCTTTAATATAATATAATATAATATAATTTATTGCAATAAATTTAAAAAGCTTTATGTATGAATGCTTTTAATTTATATATTTAATATGTTATTCATAAATTATATAAAATATTTCACTTTTATATATAAACATATATTAAAAAATTTTATCTGTGGAGAAAGTGTTAAGGAATTCGTTAGGAAAAGCTTTATTTGCGAATGCGTTAAAGCTTTCGCCCAAATAAATACCCTGCTTAACAAAGCTTTTTTCTAACGGAAGATATTGCTTTGTGATAAGGGCAAGCAGTGGGCTTTGCCGTTGCAAATTTCTCTTCGTTCGCTCTTCATTCGGAGCAGTTTTCACTGTAGTATATAAAATGCACTCACCGGGCTTTTTGCGCTTGGGCTGCGCACTAGCTGTTGGCGTGCTGGGGACTGTGACCACAGTCTGTGGCTGCTCGGGGTATGTGGTGGTGCCGTCGATAATCTCGGAGGCGGCCGCGGCTGCAGCGGCATTTGAGAATTGCGTGGAAATCTGACTAATAATGTGGTTTGAGATGCTCTCGGTGCGGCGGAATGTGTTACGCAGGCGATCCAATGAGGAGCTGGGCGCAGGCGTTGGCGTCGGTGGCGACGTTGATGTTGACGTTGAGTCGTCGCTTTTGTCATGGCGCACCAATAAATCGTCTGTACTCATTGCACAACGCACTATTTCATATGCACACACACACACACACGCACAAGCCTAACAAATTTGAGCTAATTAAAAATGACGCGAAATGGTATTTTTGCCTGATTATTATTTATTGCACACGAAATAAAAAAAAAACGTAAACAAAGCGCGACAGCCAAAGTGGAACAACTGCAACAGCTGTTGCATGCGACAGCAATAGTGTGACCGTACGAAAATATCAACTATCGCCATTGATGTTATCGATATATCGTGTTTATCTGAAAACAGCTGTTCACCGCAGCCATATTTGTTTTTTTCGCACGGCCCAAAACAAAACAAAAAGTACGTATATCACCCGTACCCGTTTCATTTCAGCTGTAACAGTCGGCTACGCATCAGCGGTTGTTTGATAACAATTCTCAGAAACTTCAACTGGTTTGAAATACCAATAAATCGTCAGAAAACAAACGTTAAAGTTAAGCTCGTAAGCATCTCGAATAAACGTCCCGTTGCTCAGTCTCAGTGCAGATTAGTGGCCGGACAATAACAGCGTCATCCGAAGATCGATACTGCGCATTAAGCATATTTTCGCATTTATCTAGAACCAACAACAACAACAACCGTCGATCTTATGTCAAGCGAATATTTCGTTTGCTAAAGTAATGCAGCGGAATAACGCAACCGCTGCGGCAGTCTAAACTGCATTCAAGCCAACAACAACAACTAAACACGGTAAGGCGGAAGTGTAACTAACCTACACCCACAAAACATAAAAGAAATTATATATACATACATCCATATGTGTGCGTGTGTCTGTGTGTGTAGCAAAGTCTGAAGCAGTGATAACGTCATAGGCAACGGCCATATTTGTTTATTTTTGCAAACAGCACTAAATTAATTGAGAATCTGTGCAGTGAGTGCCACTCAAATATGGCCGAATTGCTTTGTTGACCACAATCAAGGCGATAGCACGCGTAACAACAACAACAACAACAACGACGACAACAATTGAAACTGCGAGGCTAATGTCTGATAAACAGGTTATGCGCCATAATTGCGCCGTTCGGGCCAATACGCGTAAGCCTAGTAAAATATAAATCTATAAATCTTGTGCACGAATTCGAGACAATTTACAATTTCACAATTCTTTGTTATGCATAAGTATTTACTTATACATGTACACATATGCATTTTTGCGCTCGTGTGTGTGTGTGTGTGTGTGTGCATGCACATATGATATGGATGCAAGGGAGAGAGAGAGCGCTAAGCGCCGCCATGTTTCCACTTTTGCTCTCAGTGACGCCAACTCTCACTCTCTTGAGTGCTCTGCATCGCTCTCACCCACGCTGCGCTCACAGCTGATCGACTCACGCGGTCTTGCTCTTATCATATCGTCATTGCGAGTGTTGTTGTTTTTTGTTATTGCACTCACACACACACATAGCTCCGTATGTATGTGTTTGCCTTTGTGTCTGTGAAGTGCTAATAACCTGTGATCAAATGTTTCTCGTTCGGTCAACATTTATAACACATAGCCAATAAAATTTTAGCGCAGTATAACAGTTTTAGATGTTTTACCGTAAGCTGTCTCTAGCTTTTATACACTTGTTAAGGGGATATATTAGTTTTGTAAGAGATATGTAAAGCCCCCCTGATAATTCTTAAGAGAAGAAGAAGAGAGAACTTGAGAGTTATCAACACTGTTCCCTTAGCATTGCATTCGCTCATTAAATCATTACATGAAAATCTGTTGATAGTCTTATCAGTCTAATATATTATATATTCTCTCTGACAATTTAGCAGCTGGAATGCTCAATTTAGAAACATTGCAAATCAAGCAATCATCGATAACCTGTTTATGCTAGTTAATTTATAGTATATGCCATCTCTCGCTGTCTCTTTTACTCTCCGTCAATCTCTCTCTCTCGCTCTCGCTAGCTCTCTTCTCTATCTAGTACTTACAAGTTTAGTGCAGCGTGCAAATAATCTGCGCCATTCGAAGAACTCCATGTAAAGAACAAAACGCGCTGATTATAATTGAATCATCGACGTGAGAGCGTCTGCTCCGTAGGTCCTCCGTCGTCAAAATAGACTACTGCAACTGTGGCACAGTCACCCAGGCCCAGCTGCTGGCATATTTAAAGGCCGCGGCAACACGTAGCAGCCGCCAGAACGAGCCAAGTGGCTGGCGCGATAAGACGCGCAAAATATAAAGGAATAAATAAAAAATAAATAAAAAAAAATTCTAAAGCTGGGAGCATAAATTTCCGCATTAGCCGCAAGTCAAGTGAGTGTGTGTGTTTGAGGTGGAAGATAAACAAATACACAAATGATTATACATGTATGTGTACATCAATACATACATCGATACGAATACACGGACAAATACACGGATGCCACAAATCAAGTTCAAAGCACCGGCAAACGTAGCCGGCGGCGCGATATTTCGTCAATTTGTGTCGAGAGGCAGAGCCACACACATACGAGGCGAGGCGAGGCGAGGCTTTTGTCCTCCATATCTATAGAGATGTATATAGTTGTCTACAGATATAGATATAGTAGAAGTGCATGTGTGTGAGTGTATTTCAATTTCTATAATTGAAATGAGTTTTTGCTCGTGCGTAATTCAAAGTCTTTACTCTGATATCAAGAACTGTACTCCCTCCCGCCCAATCTATTTCGTATTCGCCTTTGATTTACACTCTCTGGGTATGTGCTACAGTTCTAGCCTAAAGCTATAGCCGAACGAGCCAAGCAACAACAACAGCAGAATACAGGTCTTAGCCAAGTTTACCTTGTTTTTCGTGTTAGCTTGTTTAAACAAATGGCTCGAAAGCATCGTAAATATGTACAGACGTATGAACCTCAAAGATATCAAATTCTTTCAAATAAAACATGTAATGCTCTAGTTTTTTATTCTTTATTTTATGTTTATGTGTGTGTATTTGTCATACTTTGAAGACCTATGTATATGTATAAATAATATATACTAACAGATGTGTTCAAAAAAATAATATTGCTGCACTACACAAAATATAAGCCAAGGGAAAAGGTATTCGGTCCAAATAAAAAAATAAAATATTTTCTACTTTTTCTTAAACTAGAGTGTGAAGAAGAGAATTACGATACAGTGCCGTTACTTTAGGTCAGAATTAATTATTTTATACGATTTTAGGAAAAAGCATTGTAAATCGGCTGTTCATAAAAAGAAGAGTAAGAAGTTAAGATATATACATATCTGTATATATATGATTTTTTACATATTCCAATGAAACTTCGACTGATAGTACGCATAGCAACTACGTCTAGCAACTACGTATATATACATATTTACAGTTGTTCGATCTTAAGCGTATAACTGCTGCACTTTATAGATTCGATTCGATGACTCACATATAATAGATTCAAAATATGTATATAAAGTCAGTGTGGTCTGATATGTCTATTTAAAGGCGTTACACATTCGCTGCGATATGCATAATAACCTTCTAACAAAGAAACACTTAAATCTAGTTTTACATATCTTACTCTAGATATAATATAGTTTTCTTTCTTTTTTTTACATATATAGCTTAGATAAGAGAACCGCAACCGATATACATATTTATATTTAGCTAACAATCAGCAACAAATGCATTTATTTAACAGCAAACAAAGTGCGTCGTCGTTGATTAGTTGTCGAATCACAAGCAAATTAGGCGTGCGAATGTCAGCAATGCTCGACTAGCAGTTACCCTGTAAGCTGAAACGGAGCTTTAAGCTAAAGTAACCTTTGAGTTTTCTTTGTTAAATAAACCAAGTAAATATTTAATAATATAATATTTAATTTATTTAAATATTTATTAAATTAAAATATATATAAATACATTGAAAGTTTTTGTAATTTTGTAAATAAATTTAAAAAAATATATATATATATTTTTAAATATTTTAAAAATTAAAAATTATTTAATATAAAAATTATTTAATATAAATACAATTTTTTTTTAATATTTCAATAAATAAAAAAATATAATATTTAATTTATTTTTAATACAAAAACTTTCAAAAAAAAACTTTTAATTGTGTAATTTGCACATTCTTTAGTTTATATCAAATCCTTCTTTATCAAATCTATCAGAATACCTTATATGATTAAGGTACAGACAGCTTCTACTTATAACATACTCTTAAATAGAACAAGCAGTTCCTCAACTCAAAAACTTTCATATAGTATAGAAAAGCTAGTAGACAATCAAAAAACTGTTAACTACTTGACTTTGGCTGATAAGCGAAAGAACAACACAAACTCAAAGGAAGTTGCAGTCGCTGTCGCCGTCGCCGTCGCTGTCAGCGTCGACGCAGCTGCTAATGCTGTTGACATTGATGGCGCTGCACGGCAGAGCTGGCCGTTAGCTGTTGTTGAATTGAAAGCGTTTAAACGCATTTGCTATGCCTAATGCGGCATTGGTCAACGTATACGTGATATTTTCAAGTGCTCAGGGCATTCGACGAACGGCGAACGACGAACGGCGGCGGGTGATCAATCAGCCGCAATTCGTACACGTTTCTGCGGCGATTTATCCATAGTTGACAACGCGCTGACACTTGGAGCCAGCTGGTGGTGGTGGTGCTGCTGCTACTCGCTGCTGGCTCGGACACATAAGTCGCCTATATCGAGTCTATATCTTCGACACGCTCGTATTGCCATTTAGCGGTGTCTCGTCATATCTCCCTTATCGCTATCAAAATTGAACAGTTTAAGCTGCATTGTGCACATCAAATCAAATACTATAAAAAACAGA
Source organism: Drosophila pegasa (assembly GCA_035046225.1). Lineage (NCBI taxonomy): Eukaryota > Metazoa > Arthropoda > Insecta > Diptera > Drosophilidae > Drosophila > Drosophila pegasa. The sequence continues at coordinate 7,975,798 of JAWNOD010000398.1, read as the reverse complement.
CTCAAGTGAACCCTAAATGTGGGTCGTAAATCACACACCTGCTCACACCTAAGAGAGCTTTATCTGCCAAAGTTTCCCAGTGGTAACGAACTCTTGCCCGCATTGCGACCAAGTTCAGTCTGCCTCCGCTCGCCAGCGACTAAGGATTTCGATACGGCTCGCCTTTTCCCTGGAAACTTGCGACTTGCCTCAAAGTGAGCTCCTCGCCTATTATCGTGTGTTTGGTGTGATCGAAGCTCGCCCTCCTTGAGCCGAACGTGTTTTCTGTTGCCCATGTGGCAGGCATCGCATTACACAGCTCGAGGTTTATCTCTACAGCAAACGTGATTTTTAAATGAATCAAATTTTGTGTTTGCTTGTAACAGCTGAATAATAATTATAATTCTAATTGTGGAAGCGAATTAATGCACTTTAGCGATATTACGAATTGTAATCTAAAAGTTTGTGAACTACGTATTTATACTCTGGTGATTCAAGTGTGAATTTGTTGACAGTGAAAAAGTTCAGCTTGAGGGATTCCTCATTTAATTAAAGTTAAGCAGAATTATAGTAGTAATATTATTATAGAATATGTATTTCAGAATTTAAATTTCATTTAATGAACGTTTAGCAGAATTATAGTAGTAATATTATTAGAGGAGAATGTGTATTTCAGAACTTGAATATTTTGTAGTTAAGTGTGCTGAACAGCCTGTTGCTTACTTTAATTACCATTTGCTAGCTATTTTTAGTTGATATTAGTAAAAACGATAGAGCTAGTATAAAAACTAAGCAATTTAGCTCTAACATATGAGCTTACATATGTTAAAATAATGTCTGAATGATTGTAATGCTATGACATATTATGTTATGCGTATTATGTTATGTTATGCGTATTATGTTATGTTATGCTTATTATGTTATTTTAGTCTCTAATACAAGTAATGGTAAAAATGTGCAAGGGTAATCTGAAATACCAAGTAAGAATGGGTGTAGACATATCCTGGATTGGAAGTGATTGATTGATTGGATATGCTTGTAGCATATTTACTCCATTTTATATATTTATATCTGTTACATCAGCAACGCTCCTTTATACGTGCTAGAGAAATTTTATAAAAGCCAAAAAATTAGATATCACACATAGTATTTCCAATATACCCTTACTGGACGTATTTGAATAGTCTTAAAACTTCCAAGAGCAGTATATCTACGAAAAATTCTGTCAAGTTTCAAATTTCTAGTGGTTAAATGGTTTGCGCACACACAGAAAGACAGAAAATAAAGCCGAACATTACAATAAACACTTTACTAGTTTACTACATCAAAAGATTATATCATTTAACGAACCAGTATGAATACATTTATTTAAGAAAAATCTATTTTAAGTTTTCAGCTTAAATCATCAGCCTTAGGCTGGATATTATTAATACTATCCTATCAGAAATCAATTATATATAAACGCTACTTAAATTATTACTAATTGCAAATCATGATAACAGTGCATAAACTAGTCTAGTTGACTTAAAGATAAATTCAATATTTATGCTTGGAATATCACGAATGCACGATAAACAAAGCTAGATAACTATGATAACTACTCATATTTCAATAGAAATTAAATAGACATTAAACAGAATCTTGAGCTCTAAGGAATTTAAAACTAATTTTTAAGCCGTCAACTTAAAGTTTTGCTCCCGACTTAGGAATACCTGTCACATTTTGGACTCAGCAGCTATCTGGTTATCTGGTCAAATTTAAGCTGAGTGATACTTGACTCTCACACCAGACCAGCGCTTATCGACGTGACGTCCATTGTCCGCCTTCCGTGGGGGGGATTTAGACATCAATCTAATATCAGTGAAACGACATGAAGGCGGTTGCTAGGCGACCGGCCGAGGAGCTTTGTCGTTGACTCAACCTGACATATAATCTTGCTATCACAGTAATACTCCCGAAATTCTCGTGTGAAATCATAAAATAAAAATTCTACACTTAAACACAATGTTTATATAACATCTTTATAAAAAAAAAATAATATTTTATTGCATTTTTTGTTGGGCTTTGCAGCTAAGACGGCATACAATTCAATCGGCTCAAGCATTGCAGTTGGAGGACATGACAAGGCACTGACTGAGCCCATTCAGCCAAATACCAAAGACGGTGAATACCCCCTAGTTAGAACAAGAGATATCTACCGAAACCAATTAGCGCACAGAGCAGGAATCAGGAATCAAGATGAATGTCAGCAGCAACTTCTTCGACGAGCATTTCGGCATGATCTACACGAGTCTGGTCAACCAGTATGTGCCCGAATATATCAAGAATCTGGAGTATACGCCCTGGGTCTTCTCGCTGCTCGGCTCGGTGGTGATTGGACTCAGCGGCATATTTCCGCTGCTCATAATACCCACAGACGAGAAGTTGGCCAAGGACGGCTACAAAGATCGTGAGTGAAAGGAATTACCATATGTTATATATCAATATATATATCTATATCTTTTTTCTATCGCTCAGCTGGTGAGTCCAAGTTTCTGCGCGTGCTGCTTAGCTTCGCAGTGGGCGGACTTCTGGGAGATGTATTTTTGCACTTGCTGCCAGAGGCCTGGGAGGGCGATAATCAGAGTGAGTATAAGCTCTAGGGGATTAACCAGATGATTAGAATTGAATGTTATATCTCTCGCTCTGCTCTCACTCTCTAGATGGCAATAGTCATCCCTCGCTGCGCTCCGGCCTGTGGGTGCTCTCCGGCATACTCATCTTTACCATTGTCGAGAAGATCTTCTCGGGCTACACGAACGCCGATGAGGAGAATCCGCAACCCAAATGCGTGGAGATCGCCAACTGTCTGCTCCGTCGTCATGGCGGCAAACTGCCGGAGGGCGGGACCATGGACAGTTGCGGCGGTGCCTGCGACATTGAGGATGTGGACAAAATGTGCTTCTTGCGTGAGCGCGAACTGAAGTCCAAGGAGCCGAAGGAGCAGCCCAAGAAGGTGGCCGGCTATCTGAATCTGTTGGCCAATTCCATAGACAATTTCACACACGGCCTGGCGGTGGCCGGCTCCTTCCTGGTCTCATTCCGGCACGGAGTGCTGGCCACCTTTGCCATACTGCGTGAGTATTCCAGCCGGAGTACTTAAGTCTTGGCATTAACTAATAGTTGTTCTCCTGGCAGTTCATGAAATTCCACACGAGGTAGGCGACTTTGCCATATTGTTGCGCTCCGGCTTCAGTCGATGGGACGCGGCACGCGCTCAGCTGCTGACAGCTAGCGCTGGCCTCTTGGGCGCTCTGGTGGCCATTGGCGGTTCGGGCGTCACCTCGGCCATGGGTAAGCAGCGGTAGCAGACTCCAACTTAAGCTCAGCTAATGTTTGTGCTCCCACAGAGGCACGCACATCCTGGATCATGCCGTTTACCGCTGGCGGCTTCCTGCACATTTCATTGGTTACAGTATTACCAGATCTCTTGAAGGAGGACGAGCGCAAGGAGTCTGTCAAACAGCTGCTCGCGCTAGTCTTTGGCATTGCCCTGATGGCCCTCATGACCATGCTCTTCGAGCACTGAGCGATGTTCCCCAAACAACAGCAGAAACAGCAGCAGCAGCAGCAGCAACAACCGCACCACTAGCAATAGCAACATTTATCCGTTGCTTTCCAAATTGTTTTGTTAATTTTCTTTAGGCCAACACAAATCCCAAATTGTCATTGGCAGTACAAATTGCATGGAATTTTTGTTGTAGATTTCGCGGCTTACTCCAGTGTGAGTCGCCCTGCTTGTGTTATGTAATTATAGCCAACTAATACAAATGATATTTGAACTATTGTTATTAATTACGTATAAATATATATTTTTTTACCGAACTGTATGAAGTCAGCTGGCAGAGGATCGAGTGAAGAAATATAAATATACTTTATAAATATATCTCGTATTTAAGTATGAATCGAAAACTGGTTTTTTATTTTCGCCTAATCGAAATCAATGTCTTCCGTTTAAGATTTTCAAGTTTTTGGAATTATTAAATTAGTGACAAGGAAATTCAATTTGTAGATAATTATAAACAACTTCTTTTGGATTGTCATATATGATTATATGATTAAAGACTAATCGTATGTTGTGATTTAGAAACGAAATCTATTCTAGTTTCTGATAAAGATAATCTAGATGGGAATACAAATTTGAAGATTAAGAGACTTTTGATCTTAGACATTTTCATTTCACAACATAACCACTTATCGTTGAAAGCAGTGACCTATCCATACATCATCTACATATTAACTCAAGTTATTGAATAAACACATTTAAAACAAAATCTAGTCTTAAAGCAAATTCAAAATCTATAGAACATTTAAGGAAGAAGATATCAATATAAAAACATTTTTCTATTACTTGATAATGAACATCTCGTTAGTTAAGATTTAATTTTTAAGAATTGGGAAGTTGGAACAGCACCTTTCTTCCATTTACATATATGATAGCTCTTATGTAAAAAGAAATGAACCGAATTTATGGTTAGTCCATCTATACATATGTATATACATATTTCTAATAAAAACGTGCAAACGAATTAAGCCAATTCATTAAATACCCAGCAAAAAGTGTCCGTCAATGCAAACTAGATTACCATGAATTCCAGACGTAAGTTTTATCCAATCCACTTTTGTTGCTTTAATACCAATTAAACATTACAAACATCAACTATTTAACATAGTTCTATATGCAGAACGCACACACACGTACGCAATCGATAGAGTAAAATTTGTTAAATCGTTCTTCTTATAAAAAAACAAGCCGTTTTATTTGTTTTCTGTTTGCAAATCAGATGTTGGTTTGCATTCTTATCTAGTGCGTTTATTTCTTAGACTTGATCTTCTTAAGGTAGAATTCCAATTCCTTGCCTTCCAGAATGTAGCCATCGGAGCGACCGCACTGGCCGGGGCGGGATGAAACGCAAGCTGTTTGATGAAAACAAATAAAATACATTAATATACAGAACATATTAAATGTAAATAAAATGAATAAGCAAAGCTCTCAGAGTAACTATGACAAGCGTAAATCACGCCCAACTGGCTTGCATCGCACTTAAAACAAGTTTGACACAATAAAGTAGAAGGATCGCTAGAGGTTTTACATCATCGAAGTTTTGCTTAATATTTGTAAGAGCAGGGGAAACACGTACCCAAGATGCGACCAGAGGTGAACTGATCCTCCAAAGCCTGCTCCACCTTGCCGTACTTTTGACGCTCTAGGTACTTCTTCATGACCTTGTCGCTGCGCTTCTTGGTGAGCACATCGTTCTCATCCTCCTTCTGTACGTGCTTGGGATTACGCTTGCGACCCAGAGGCAGCACATAGTGTGCCTCGTACCATTGACGGAATGGCGTCGCATCGATGACCACAATGCTGTTCTTCACCAGCGTCTTGGTGCGCACCAACTCGTTGTTGGAGGCATTGTAGACAACATCGGCGATACGCGTCTTGCGTGCAACACCCTCCGAAGCCCAGGCAAAGTTGCCGGTTTCCAATCGCAGAGCGCGCAATTTGGTATTGCCACCACGGGTGCGCACCTTGTGCACGCGGGAACCGCCAAGCTGCAAATACACACACACAGAGTTTCCATACATTAGCAAGGTATAATATATCCTTAAAATAACTATTTTGTTTGATTTTGCAGTCAGTAGTCCGAACATAATGCTTAGGTCATCAAGGACAATGCCCACGATTAAATCGAGTGCGATTACAGTTGACACGCGTTAACATCATTTTATTGCAAGTGTAAAAACAACAATGGCGGCATCGAGCAGGCGGGAGCAGGTACGGCACTCACCTTGGTATTGGCAGCGGGACGGCCCAACTCGAACTTGCGCTTCTTGCGGAGCGACTTGCGCTTGCCACCAGTGGCGCGACGCTTGTGTGCACTATCACGGCTAATACCTTGAATAATGCAAAAGTAAAGGCACACACATAAATATAAGATAACTCAAAACGGAGCCAGTTGAAGTATCAAGAAAACCTTAGCACGCGGTGCTGCTTGCTATTCAGACTTCAAATGCACAAATATATGCTAAAATTCATAATTTTGCGATAATACACATATGGATTGTCAACTGGCACGTATTTTGCGCACATTTTTGTTATTTTTACGCTATTCACAGTCGGTTTTCTTGATATTTTAACACAATTTGCACTAGCCGACGACTCACCCATGTTCGAGTAAAAAGCGAGAAAGAAAGGAAAAGACACGCACAACCTCGTGTCAAAATTTTTTTTAGGTTATCGACTGACAGCGATGGGCAGCACTTTGGCAGAGTTGCATTTTCAGCAAATTACTGTCCACTTACCACTGAAACTAATTAACTAATATATCGACGTTATCGATAGAATATCGTATTTAATAATTGACAACACCACTCAGCACGAACCAGCAGTTCCACTCACAAACCAAGTAAGCAACTTCTGCTCGATATATGCGAGCAATCGATATATCGATGAATTTATTACATCCCTACTGTACATGAACTAGAAAAATTTAACCCAAGCCAACTCGGAGCTGCATAATTTGTTGATTTTGCGCGTACTTCGTGAAATCAAAACAACAATCAACAAATGTAATCATGGTTGGCCGGAATGCCAAGGCGCTGTCACATTTCCACCGCCTTACAGAATATATTGTGCAATGCAAGCACTGCGATAAGACTCTCTCATCAAAACACACATCCTCCAATTTGACGCGCCACCTAATCCGGAATCACAAGCTATTGGCGCGAGCGATATTCGCCGGCGACGAGGGAAAAATGCTAGCAGAGCTGAGAGAGGAGCTCAACGCAGCGGATCCGGAGCCGGAAGTACACATGGATACCAATCTGGGTGAGCGGGAAACCAAAACGGCGGTACGCACCATCATTGACAACCAGCACCAGGCGCGCCAGGAGCAACACCATGCGGAGCGCAACAAAGTAATAGGAAAGAACAATAAGCTGTGGGCGCACTTTGTGCGCATCTCCGAGTTTATGGCCAAGTGCAAGCACTGCAGCAAAACTCTATCCTCGAAACATTCGTCGTCCAACCTGATGCGCCACATCATTCGGCGCCATCACAACTTGTCGAAGAACCTGAGCTACTCTCAACACAGCCTGATATCGCCAAAGAAGGAGCTAATGCAACCGGATGAACGCAGGCAGGGCGACCCACTGGAGAAGGTCGACTTTGACGATGTGGACAGCATCATTGAGAAGGTCACGGATCACATGGACGATGAGGTAAGGCATCGATAGAAAGAAACCTCCATTTCAATGCAATGCGATAGCGTTTTGATTGAAGTTTACGTCGGTCCCGCTACAGGAACCCTTCTACGAATACGTCGTGGACAACTCGGATGTCATGGTGTCGCGGCACTGTGACGACGATCCCTCGAATATGGCCCACTCCCTGGAGCACCCGGGCGACTCGAACTCAATGGGCGAAACAACCACACAACTGGACGAAAAGCTGAAAGCGGAAACAATATATTACAATGAAATGGCCGAGCTGGCCAGGGCGAAGCGGCGGTTAATAGATCTGCAAACGAAGAAGCTTTTACTGGACATGAACGTCGTCGAGAGCAACTGAATAAGGGAGTTCGACGGGGCCCCGTGCACACAATTAATTTGTTATTTATGATTAAACAATTACGATAGATGGTCTATGTAACAATTTGAAATACAATTACAATTACACTTAAAGATTATACGAAAAGGTCAGAAGGGATAGTCAGGAGGAGTTGGAAGCTTTGGCAACTAGCTAACTTGGTGCTGCTCCTGGCCGGCTTTTAGCTTCGCAATCTCCAGCCGCTCCTTGAGCACCTGTTGCGCCACTAGGAACTTTTGCATGCGATAGAAGCCAGCCTTCTCGCTGAAATACATCGCCTGCTGCCGCAGCAGATCCTCCTTTAGCTCACGCATGAGCGGCGTATCGTCCGCCTGGATGGTCGTCGTCACGAGCTGGGCATCTGTGCTGTCGTTGCTGTAATCGGAAACAACATTTTCGCCCGACTGCACGGGCAATGTATTCCCTTGGCGATTAATCTCAACAGTAGAATGTTCACCAACCTCTTCGACATTCTGCAGATCTTCATCGATTTCAATGAGATCATCGTAGAGCGCATCCTCCGTCATGGCATTTGATAGCTTCACCTGCTCGCTGCCCTCTCCCGCAACAGTCGCATTGCTGGCGTCAGCAACGACTTCCGTATAGAGGGCGGCAAACGCTTCATCCTCCTCCTCCGTGGGAGCGAAATCCTAAACAAGAATCGATTAATCTACAGTAAATATACTTTGCTAGGATTGACGTACTTCAGTCGGTTCTCCGCGCATTGCTGCGCTGTGAATCCTTATCATGTGCTTGCTTATAATCTCCTCCAGATTGTCGGTGTGCACAAAGTGCTCATCGCACATCTGGCACTTCGATACAGAGGGATCACTGGTGGATTCGCAGAAGGCGAAGAATGAACTGTCGTCGTATTCCAGGGCCTCGGTTTTGATCGGACAGATTGACTCCTGTGCGTTCCACACAATATTGTGCATGCGATGCAGATGTCGTTGCAGGTTGCTCGTGCCCTGATACGACAGGTTCTTGAGGCAAACGCGACAGCGTACTGTATCCTCGGAGACGCGTGTGATGAATCGCCAGACCAAGCTCACGCTGATGTTGCTCCTACGCGGATGCTCATTCGTGCTGGATGTGGCTGCCTCTTGCACCTTGTCGGGCGCTTCGATTTTCACCTGCGTCGTCTCGTCTATAATGCCGTGCCGGCGCTGCAGATGCGTTATGACATTGGCCGTGCCGTGGAACCGCATGCGACGATTGCATATTGTACAGAGGACTGTGTCGTTCGTCAGCTTCTGGCAATGATTCCACACATAGCTGGAACCCCTGCGCTCCTTCTTCGCCGACTGATCCATGGACCAACGCACGTTCATGGGCATTTGCTTGGCCTGCAATTCAGTGAGTTTTGCTTAACAAATCTTGACCTATAATTTCAAACACTCACGACTTCCTCCAGCTTCTCCGCGTGCATCCGTCGCAGATGTTTCGTAATGTTGGAAGTATTGCCGCCACCAAAATATAGCACTTTTTTACATATGTGACACAGAGCACGCTTTTCGTCCAGCTTGGTGCAGAAGTTCCACACGAAACTGCGATTCGGCCGACCCTTTTTGACTGCATCGTGCGGATGATTCTACATTGGGGCAAAATAATATATCAAAATGCAATAATCTGACTAGGTTGCACCCACCTCCGCCAGGCCATGCACGGCTTGTAAGTGCCTGATGAGATTAGTTGTTCTGTTGGCAAAGGTTTCATTGCACACCGTGCACCTAAAGATATTTGAGTGGTCAGGCACTGGAGTAAAGAATCTCCAGACGAAGCTCTGGCGCCTGTGCGTTGGTAGCAGGGGAATCATGTTTTGGTTCTCCATGGATTCGTCGACATCGTGGTCGGCTATTGAATCGCTGTCCTCAGACATAGTTTCACCTGATTGGCGGGAGTCTAAATGCAATGCAATTGACTAATACAAAATTATTTACAATTTCTGCTGCAGTTTTCAATCTTAATATTTTGGCAGCGAGTGCAGTTGGCTTGTTTTCCAACAAAGTTCGATAACTAGCACGACAGCTGGTTCGCTGCTGAACTGGTTCGTTTCAGTCACACGGAATATACGTCAAAAATAATCGGCTCACTATCGAAAATAACAACTACGCATCTCTAGCAGCAACATCGCATTTTTCAGTCGCATTGCTGAAAATTCTGTCGAAACAATAAGCGTAAAATGGCTAGTTTTTCCCCAAATCAACTGCGCCAATGTGCGCGGTTTACGGGAACTGCGTGCACACCCGAAAAGGAACAAAAATTACGCGAGCAAATCCACAGCGAGCTGGCCAAAATCAAGTACTGCAGCAATCCCACATATTCGTGCAGCTTAATGCGCCTCGACGGCTATGAATTTTGCATTCGACACATTCTGCGCGATCCACGCGCCAATTACCGCCAGTGCACCCACGTCTTTCCCAACGGACGCAAGTGCGCCAATGCAGTGCCCAAGTTGGACACCAAGAAGGAGCAAATACTCACCACTCTCTGCTTCGAGCACAACCGACAGACGCAGCTGCAGAAGACGCACGTTTCTGTGGGTCGCTTGCGTAGCCGCGTCGAGACCAATGAGACGCTGCTAAATAGTCTATCGCATCACATCAACGTTGAGGACGTCAAGCCGGAGCTGTCCAAGCCGGATCCAGATGATGATGAAATTGATGTGGTGTCGCCGCATGTGACGCCTTTTGGTAAGTGTTGAAGGAATAATGCTTGAGAAGAGACCTTCATATTATTATATTTTTTCCTCTGCAGTCAATCAGGATCATACGAATGGCATACAGCAAGTTGTGGCCAGCGTGCGCAAGCGGCGTCGCATTCTGGATTATGCCTCTGATAGCTCGAGCAACGACGGGGATCCACCATGTCTAAGAAATACAGCCAAAGATTTGGAGTTCTATGAATCGGACTATGAAAGCGTTGACTCTGAGGAGGACGATCCGCTAAAGTAAGTCGATATACTTTGACTCATTGCGCTGCATATTAAATTTACTCATATTTGCTAGGCACGCCGGCGTCTATACACGCGCGGAGGCTGTGCGTCTGTCTGAGATGAAGCTGATCAAGCTGCAGGGCTTGTACCGCGGGCAGATAACGCATTTGCAGCATGTCTTGAAGCAGCGTCGCCGTACCTATTTGCAGGACATACGACGCGAGCGTGAAACCTACTGTAATTTATCAATATATTAATGCTCAATGGGCGATTACTTAAACATTTGTTAAATTGTAGGCAGCATTCATGACCAGCTCAAGGAGACGCCGCACGAGCGAAAGTTGTATGAGCAGCTGAAGGCGCTGAATGGCTATCATCGGCGACAGGGCATGGAGGCGGTGCTCTACAAAAAGATGAAGGAGAAGCGCTCACGCGACACTGTGGTCTCGGCCAAAGCCTCCAGTCAGCCCAAGTGCGTGTTCACTGAGGGCGGCGTCAAGTGTGGCGAACGCACATTGCCGTGCTGCAAGCACTGTCGCAAGCACATACTCGAAGACAAGCGCCAGGTGCTATATCGCGCCTGCGGCGTCGAGCGCAGCGGTGTCGTCTGCCAAGAGCCCGTTGCAAGCATACTCGAGGACTCGACATGTGTGCTGCACTTGAATGTGGCGCCGGCCAAGCGCCAGTATATACAAAAGGTGCGTTAATTTAGAGGCTGAGCCTGAAATACCTAACTACCACTACCACTACCAATAGCACAACTTAGAGCACTAGCACTAAACGCCTAAGCCCTGCGCCTACATTTGTATAAATACTAATTGCATAAACAAACATACATTGACACCAACACCAACACAACCACACAATCCATACAGACATCGTAAAGACGTATAGCAATGATGACCATCGATTGTGTTCGAGCAGCCACTCCGATTGGCTGGTAGCTCCAACATTTATACACGCATACAACTCTATATAGTATAGTATAGTCCTAGCTAGACATACATACATACGTATACATATATATTATATATATATGTAAGTATTTCGTAGCGTTTAATGAACAAAAGCTTGTGATCAAATTTTGAATAAAATACCGACATCTCATCCCCCCTCCCCCTCCATAGTTTTATGAAGTGCCGCGCGAACCGTCGATCGAAAGTATATTTGCGACTGGCGGAGGCGAGGATATTTTTAATGGTGACAGTGATCACATCGATGAGTCCCTGGACTCTAGCACTCACAATGATCTGCTGGAGTTGACAAGTAGCTTATTCGATTTTGATACTGATACCGTCGAGGACTTGGCAAGTTCGATTAATCAGAACTATGCCATGTTGCTCGATATGGACTGTAGTGAGCTGGGGCTGGGGCTCGACGATCCATATCTGACCGACAATAGCATTACTTTCGAGAATCAAGATCAAGTTTCCAACCTAGATGAAGCAGACTCGCTCCAAGCACTTTCCAATCAAATCTCCAATCAAAATGCCGTGCAAACAGAACCCCATTATGAAATTAATGAAACCGAGGGGGATATGTTGAACATTCTCGAGGGCATTGAAGAGATGCCCTGGTTCGATGCACTGCTCAACTAATTGCAATTCAAACTAACTAACTGCATGTACATTTCTAACATTCATTCATTAACAAAATCGAAACGTTTCTCAAATCATTCTAATACGCGCCAAATCTCATTCACAGAAATGCGAATCTGAGACGGAGGACGAAGAACCGTCTGCCACGGCAGTCAAAAAAGAGGAAAAGGATCTAGAGGCAAATAATTCGCTTAATACAACCACGGCCCACGGCGATCACAAGCCCAAAGATAAGATTAAGAATAAGTGAATGTGGAATAAGTGCAAGCAAGACCGTCGGGCATATAGTCAAATTTCCCAAAACATATACATTTGTCTCTAGTTTACTATTTCTTAATGTTTTATGTAATTAGCTTAACCTTGTCTAAGAGTTTTATGAAATATACGTGTTTAATTGTTAGTTGAAAATGCGAGTTTAAATCTCGATTACCATGAGAAAAATATCGATTTAGCGCGCATCTCTAGCTGACAGGGTGCTTAGAGATGTACACCCTGTGCATGCAGTTAGTCTTCGCATTCGCCAAAAGAATATTTGTTTATAATGCTGAAAGTTTTTGATTTTAAATAAAAGTTAAGTTATATTATATTACAATTATGAAACGCCACTTGCAGCTGGGCATTAAACAGGTAAGGGAAACTATCAAAATTTCATCCTGCGTGCTTAACTGAGTCAATCTTTTAGCTAACCGCCAATTACATCAATGGAAATTTGTCTCCGCTCTCTGTGACGGAGCAAGCGCTGGCGGAAGCCGCTAACCTGAAGACCTTGAATGCCTTTGTATGCCTTGCAGCCGAGCAGGCGACGCAGCAGGCCCGGGAGTCGACGCAACGGTATGCAGAGCAGCGACAGCTTGGCGGCCTGGATGGCGTTACCGTAGCAATCAAGGACAATTTCTGCACCAAGAATGTGCCCACAACGTGCGCCTCGCGGTGAATAAGTCTAGGATACAGTTAACTGGTCATATTTATTATGAAACCTCCCATTACAGCATGCTGAAGGACTTTGTGCCGCCCTACGATGCCACAGTCTGCGCGCGCCTAAAGGCAGCCGGCGCCGTTTTGCTGGGCAAGACGAATCTGGATCAGTTTGCTATGGGCGCCGGCACAGTGGACTCTATTTATGGGCCCACCAAGAATATCTGGAGCGAGTCCTTCAGTCAGGACAGCTGGCGAATAGCCGGCGGCAGCTCCGGCGGCTCCGCATCAGCTGTTGCAGCTGGTTTGTGTTATGCGTAAGTTTTTTTTTTTCGAATTGTTTACCTTTTCGCCTCGATCTAACCTCAAAGTGCAACAACCGTTGGAGCAAGTGAAAAACTTGTTTTTTTTTTTGCTTAATTCACTTGAGAGGCAAAAATATTCGCCAGTTAAGCTCGTGCCGAAATATGTTCGTTTATTTGCGCACAGGGGACACGCTCCCGCCGTGACCAACAGCAGTTTCCATTACATAACATTCGCTTATGGGTTAGTTCACTAATTGTTTAAATAATAATTTCCGTCTGGCCGAGATCGTCGTCCGAGGGCAGAACCACTTTGGCGGGATCCACGTAGTTGGGGCTAATCAAGTCGCCGCCCGCCTCTTCGCGGCGACGCAGCTCCAAGAAGCCCTCGCGCTGTGCCCAGTCGCGCATCAACGTGTCGGGCAAGTACGCCCAGTAGAATGTGCCCCACACCAGGCACAGTGTGACGGCAACGAAGAATGTCGATTTGGTTGCCTTGCGATCCTCGGCTTCGCTTTTGTAGTCGAAGCCGTAGCTCATCCAGTTCTTCGGGCTGGGATTGGCGAAGTCTTCGACACTGACGCTGGCTGGTGCTGCAACCGTTTCGTCTTTCTTGGGCGACGTCTTGATGCTGCGGCACAGGCGTAACGTGGCCGCCTGGTTGAGCGCTGCGGAACGCTGCAGCGCCACAGCGCGGCTGGTCAGGCGAAAAAGCGCGGACATCGCTTCGGTACGCTAAAAATTATTCGCTATTTCACGTAAATATTTTACTTTTGCGTTCGCGTGTGGCGCAATGTGACCGTATTCAGAGCAGTCAGCTGTGCAGGTGTCAAGCAAGCGATATTTCGATAGAATCGATTATTTACAGTATTATCGATAACTGTGAATAGTCATGTTATAACAAATCGTGTTTATTTAAAATTTAATTGATATTTATTCTCATTGCAGTGCCATTGGCTCTGACACGGGCGGCTCAACTCGCAATCCCGCTTCCTATTGTGGCGTAGTGGGCCTAAAGCCGACGTATGGCCTCTGCTCCCGCTACGGTCTCATACCTCTTGTCAATTCAATGGATGTGCCTGGGATATTAACGCGTTCGGTTAGCGATTGCGTCGAGGTGCTCAATGCTATAGCTGGACCGGATTCCTTGGATTCGACGACAATACGACAGCCGTACAAGAAGCTACAATTGCCAGAAGTCGATCAAATTGATTTGCGCTCTCTGCGCATTGGCATACCCAAGGAATATCACTGCGAAGGCCTTTCCGCCGAGGTACTAGAGACCTGGTCCAAGGTGGCGGATCTGCTGGAGTGCGCGGGAGCCAGTGTGCGACAGGTATCATTGCCTAACACGGCGGCCAGCATATTCGTGTACACCATACTCAATCAGTGCGAGGTGGCGAGCAACATGGCGCGCTACGATGGCATCGAGTATGGCCACCGGGCATCGGACGAGCGGAGCACGGAGCAGCTCTATGCTCAGTCTCGAGCTGAAGGCTTCAACCAAGTGGTCAAGACGCGCATATTAACGGGGAATTTTCTGCTGTTGCGCAAGAATTATGACCATTATTTTGAGAAGGCGTTGCGCGTGCGTCGTTTGATTGCTGAAGATTTCAGTAAAGTCTTTAATCCGCCCACAAAGAAGGAGCAGGTGGATATATTGCTCACGCCCACAACGCTGAGCGAGGCGCCCCTCTACAAGGACTTTGCCGCACTGAGCAACCGCGATCAGTGCGCCGTACAGGACTTTTGCACACAGCCTGCCAACATGGCAGGGATCCCAGCTGTCTCCATACCCATACGTTTGTCCAAATCCGGCTTGCCGCTCAGCCTGCAGTTGATGAGTAACAACTTGAATGAGCAGTTGCTGCTGACAGTGGCTCGTTGGATCGAGGCGCAGGTGGAATTCGATTGCCTAGAGAGTTTGCAGCGACATGCTGCATGCGTGTGAACTTATAAGGATGTCGTAAATACAGTTTATTTTAAAGCTGATAGAGTTTTAACTTTATTTTAATATGAGCTTGATTTGCTTGCATTTAAAAAATGCGATATGGCGCGTAAATTGCTAACGATATCGATACCCATCACGATAATCAATATTCTTATCGATAGTCCAACACTTTTAATCAACAGTCTGGCAACGCTGCAGACATGTCGAGCGAAGCAAAATGTGCGGATTTAATACAAATTCGAGCTCCAACGTTACGCGGTTTGAGGAAATGTTCCAGTTGCGGTGCCATCAATGGCAGTCGGGCTCTCTTCTGCCGGAATCTTACGTGCCCACAAAACAAAAACCTACTCGATGGCGTGCAGCTGGTGTGCCATCGTGCCGGCTGTGCTGTCTATTCGGTGCGTACCAAGGAGCGGGATCCAGAAGCTCAACCCAGGAATTTCGTGTCCATTGAGGATGTGACGTTGTCGCTGCAACCGAATGCAGCCGTTGTTTCCAGCAAAGCTCTGTGCTACGTGGATGTCTGCAAGGCCAACAGCGATTGCCGGCACATTAAAGCCTGTCGCGATGGTCAGGATCAGATGCCCATCGCGCAGGTGTACACCGTGTCGCGTGAGGTGCTCTGGAATCTGAACATTACCACAGAGCAAAAGCAACAGCTCTGGCAGCAGTACAAGTCGGCCGAGGAGCAGGACCATTGGCCGGCCGTGCAGCGACTGAATGCCACGACTTTTGTGGTCAAATGCCAAAGATCCAACACGTTCCCAGCGGGGCATCTGCACGTCACGGCGTTGGCCAATGGACTCTCCACCAAGAAGGGCACCTATGCGTGCGCCTGCCGCAAGCTAAAGATTATTGTCGAGCCAGACAACTCGCTGGTCATGCAGGATGAGATTTGTGACCACCTGCTGCTCGTGCTGGCCGGGATACTCAGCTCACCGCAGGGCAAGACTGTGTATGGCAACTTTACGAAGAGCCTGCAATCATTTTGGATGCCTGACAAGCTAGAGACACCCCTAGGCGAGGCCACACACGACGATTTGCGGCTAAGCTTGAGCATAATCCCCAGCGCCGATGTTGATCTCTCCGAGGACATATACATCTTTGACGATGAATTCTGTGTGGCCGACACGGATGTAAGTATGTTGTAGTCACACGAGTCACTCCATTTACCATCTTGAAATCTTGCAGCTCCTGCCCATGCCAGAGGAGCTTTCAGATATTATTTACGATATGGATGCGACGTCGGCTGCGCACAGCGCCAGTAGCAGTTGCCCGCCCAACGATGGCCAGCTCTTGTCCAACTTTGATATATACGCTGAGCAGGAGCAGAATCAACATCTAGAGCTGACCGATTGCAACATTGAGCTCATGGATCAATATCAGCTGACCGATCAGATCGACTTGTGCAGCGACGATATTGAGCTGCCCTTGGTCAGCGAGCCATACAACATACTGGCGCCGCAGCCCATCTTTGCAAAGGCACCACCAGCAACCGCTAATCAGCTGCCCGCCATAGAGCTGCCCACGATTGCGGTCGTCAAGAAGCCTGCCATCAAAGCGTCTGAGATTGTGGATGAGGTGAAGACGCGAAAGCAACCGCCGCTGCCAGCAAAACGTGCGCTCATTGTGAATGAAGCCACGTGCACAACTGCGGTCGAGGCTGTGGGCGTGGCCGTGCAGCCAGCGCTGGCCTATGAGGCCTGGCTCGACTACGTGATAGAGCTGCTCAACTCAACCATCGAGCCAGAGCCTGCGCCTCAGCAGGCAATTAGCACACGGCAAATGCTGCAGAGCTTCCACGTGCACAAGGTGAGGGCTCTTAATCCGTAGTGTTTAAGGCATAGTTAATCCCTGAATCTAATACTCATGCATTGTAGGAAACATTCTCGCACTTAAGCAAGAGCTTCAGCGCTGGCATCAAGCGTCGTCCCCTGCATCAAGTGGCCGTCATTGACTCTGGCAAGCACAAAGGTCTAAGCAAGTACGTCTGGCACTTCAGCGCCTCGCACACCGTGAAGCGCATCTTCAGCACTCGCAACGTGTGTATAATCCATATTAGATAATTTAAGATGACAACTAAGGTGTTTGCTTCCTTTTTAAACAGCTCAACTTGCAGCTGGAACGCTGCTTTGAGCGCCATGCGCTGGGACACTATGTGCCTTATGTGCGACAGACGCCCACACAGACATCCGCACAGGGCAGACAACGTCCGGTGCATGCCAAACTGCGGCTCTATATTGTTAAAATGCTCTTTGATGTGGAGCAACAGGTGAAATTGAGACTCGATGTTGATAACAAGGCTGTAATTTAAAGGAAATAGTTTATGAAGTATATAAGAATGTAGCCACGAAATGCTAAATAGTCTATAAAGATATATGACTCCAGATCTGCATTAGTTGAGCTGATGTACTATAATCTGTCTCTATATGTTTATATACAAATTTCGTTAATGCTTTCAAGCATTTACTTGACTATCTCCATTTAGGACTAATGAGTCCTACTATATCAATATATTGTAGTCAATAGTCTGTCTATCTTTTTATACACCAATTTTTCAACTACTTTAAAGCATTTACCGATCGATCTCCTATCAACTATATCAATCACATGACTCAACAATTCAATATGCAGCCTTGTTATCACCTAAACTCAACATTGAAAAATTCATTATAAAGCTAATGCATCTCCTAACTTGCAGATAAAAAGTGGCTTCTACATATACTGGATACCCGATGTGTTGCCACGCAGCAGCTTTGGCCAAATGGATGTGGAGTTTACGCTGCAAACGCGAGCGCCGATATAAATGTGCGTACTCTCTTTAGAATTTTAAATCAGATGTTCTTTATTTATATTTCCATTCAGTTTAGTTTTATAAGTTTTTGTGTTTTGTTTTTGTTTTTTCTTTTTCAATTTTGTTTTTGTTTGCATCCATAGCAACATTTCATTAGCTTATCCATAACTTAGGTGTACATAAACTTATATTCTTTCGATTTTCGGTTGTATATCGAGATACGTTTTCTGATCGCTACGCCTGGAGCGCTACTTGAAGCGTTCACTTGGCTATTTTGCTGCACTCTGTCTATATAACTTGCTTTTACTTCACTTTGCTGTTCTACTTTACGTTTTACTTTGCTTCCTTTTGCTGATGATCTACTCTGTATTCCCTTTTAAAAACTATGGGCTGTATTCACGTATCCCTTTCGCTTTATGCTTAGCTCTAAAATCGTGGGTTATGCTTAGGTTAGGTTTTTTTTTCTTTCTCGCTACTTTCAGCTTTCTTACTAAACTGTTTACTTTTGTTTTACTTTTAATATTTCTTTTTGTGATCTTTTTTTGTGGTTTTCTGTTTTGTTTTCATTTTTATACGCTTAAGTTTGACATTCATCACATTTATAAATTGCATAACACCGTCAATTAGATAATATATATATTAATATATGATTTGTGAAGGTAGTTAGTCTTGGAAAGGTTTCCTTGCTCGAGAAGTGTGTGCAGATTTTACTTGTAATTTACTTTTAAATATTTTTCTTAGTTGTGTTTCATCTTTTATCGCCTTCTTTGCTTCACATTGGCTGTCCAATTGCCACGCCTCATTTTGTTTGTTTGGCTGTCAATTTACAAATCTTCATTCATTCATTCATTATTCTTCAAATAGTACATACATTGTGTGTATAACTAACAACTAAATTTGTGTTTTATAGTTAAAATGCATTAGTTGTATTTTAGTTTGAAAATAATATGGTTTTTCGTATATTACAGATGAAGCATTCCAGTTGCTGCCTTTAAGTTATGAGAATTTACAAGCCATCTAAGTCATACATATACCTATGTATATCTATATAGATCGTATCTTAATTTAAATACAGTGCCTAGAGTTCGTACGCTCTATGTAACAAACAAAATATGAAAATTGGTCGTTAGGTTGGATTCTTTTCTTAGTTTCTTTAATATTGAAATGCAGCTTTTAGAGTTTTTGAGCGAAATAATATAATAGAGTTAAGCTATAACCGAACTGAACTGAACGTTTTTTGGTATACTCGAAATCGAAAGCAATGCAAAAGTTTAGATACAATAATACAATACAAACAGTATACCTGCTTAAGATAAAGTGTACAAAAAACCAGTCTTTAAAACATGTTATCAGTAAATACATATATATATATATTTATATTTATATACGCTCGCTTACACATGTATACATCTTACAGGACTTGACTCGAAGCATAAATGTGGGAGTTGTGCAGCTGTTTAGAGGAGCTCAACCCAATATCATATATATTTATACATATATATAATATTTGAAGCTTGTACAATCCATTGTCACTTCTTTATAGCCATGGCAATTCAATAGTGCAAACAACTATAATATTCATTTGTGACTCTCTGTACAATATGGAATCGTGCATTCGCACCCTGTGCTTATTTCTTTAGACATTTTTGCTTAGAATCGCTTACGCCTTACATTCGCTCATTCCTTGTCCAAAAAAAAAAAAACAGAGTTGTGAGAAAAACAGTTGTCAATATTTGTCAATTTATGCATTTTTCAATATTTTCTTCTTTTTGAGTTTCTCCACATGTATTTATATATATTTTAGTAATACTTTGCCTGCGATACGCTTTACATACAATTAGTTCTTAGTTACTAAACGCTAAGCAGTATTTCGTATTTTGTTTTTTTTTTTACAATATTTATAGCATTGGGAGCCAGTCGAAAAGCTCGTCTTAAGTTCTATTTGCGATTCTACACATAGATATATATTTATTTACAGTTGTGATGTGCCGTGTGTGTTCAACGTTTCATTTATGTTTCTTTTCTTTACGATTTACAGTGATGTAAAGTGCTTCGATTAAGTTTGAGAAAATATTTCTAGTTATCTAGTCGTGACGTTATCTTTGTTTATGCAAATTTGCTTAAATATTTCAATTTCTTGTCTATTAAATTCGCATAATTTTCGCTACGATTTTTTGTTTTCTTCTTGAAGTTTTTAACATTTTGCAATCGTTGTAATAATTGGAATTGAGCGGAAAACAGTTATTGTTAACAGATTGTAGGACGGACATTGAAACAATTTAGCAAACAATATGACAATGCGTAACGGTAACTGGCCTTATATGAGAAAACACCTGATTTGAACTAATTAATTAGAGCATGGCACAAAAAAGTACAACAAAGTTTCCTTCTATATCAAAAAACTAACTTTAATTGTAACTAAATTAGGGAAATTTCTTATTTTACGCTTTACTTTTTACTTTTGTTTTTTATTTGATTTTTGTGGGAACTATTCTGGCGTTTTGTGCGTTTAGCTACATTTTAAACATTATTATATTTTATAATATTCATAAATATATATAGCTATATATATATTCATATTGAATCGTGTGCCTTGACTATTATTTATTTTTCTTTTGCTTGCGACTACGATAAATTTTAGCAAATTTAAAATATTTATTAAATATAAATAATTAATAATGGTAAATCTTGTTTTTTTGTTTTATATATATCAATATAAACAGCGTGATGCCCTAAAACTCCAGAATATGTATTTAAAATAACTTAAGTAAGTGTGTAAAATAATAAATAAAGTGTTAAATAATATGTAAAATAATTTAAAGGACGCGCTTAGACAAACTAGGCAAATGTTTACAGTAATTATAATTGGATTTAATCGTATTTTAAATGTATGTATTTATATTTAGTTATAATTATTTATATTTATATCATATTTTAGCATTTATAAAATGATCTTTTATTTTACTTTACTTTCGTTTTGGGCTTAACTCTAGGCTACAATATCTAAGTTTTGAGCATCTGTGACTGCTGGAGTAAGCGGTTGTTGCAGGTTGTTGTTGTTGTGGTTGTTGTTGTTGCACATGTTGGTTGTTGGTGTGGGTGTGGGTGTGGCCGTTGCCGGTTGCAGCAGTTCATCAACGTGCAAGCAGTTGGCGTTTTCCAATTGTTGTTGTTGATGCGTGTTGTATTGTTGTTGCAGTTGCGTTTGTTGTTGCATCAGCGCGAGCATTTGTTGTTGTTGATGTTGTTGTTGGGCCAGTTCGTCGCAATTGACAGCAATTACGGGCGCCACGTCAGCAGCATTGTTAGTAACAGTGGTAAAATTAGCATTAGTATGGGTTAAATCAGTTGTTGGTGTGGTTGTGGCGATTGTTGTTGTTGTTGGTGTTGTTGTTGTTGTAGGTGTTGGGACTGTTGTTGATGTTGTTGTAGCTGTTGGATTGGGCATGTCATTGCTGGGTGTGGGTGTGATGGATGATGGAGCAACTGTGGGTGGTAACAATGATGAGATGGGTAATAAGCTAGAATTAGTATTTGCTGTGACTGTTGTTGTTGGTGTTGTTGTTATTGGTGTTGTTATTGGTGTTGCTGTTGCAGTTGTTGCTGTTTCATTTGTTATTTCAGTGGCTGTTGCATGACTATGACTAATGAGATTTGACTGCTGTTGCTGCTGCTGTTGTTGCTGTTGCTGCTGCAGCTGTTGTTGTTGTTGTAACTGTTGTGTTTCATGTTGTATCTGCAGCTGCAGCAGCTGCTGTTGCTGCTGTGCGAGCAACAGCTGTTGCTGTTGTTGTTGGTGTATAACATTACCATTGCTGCAAATTTTGCTATAGAGATCCGGCGTGGCCGTTGTCACATCCTCGAATTCCGTGCGCAGCGCCGTGCGCTTCAACAAATTCAGATTGCCCGGCAAGTAGGACAAAATGTTGTAGATCAGGCGTATATCCTCGCTGGAGGTCCAGACGCCGGGCCGCTTATTGTGATAGAGCTTGGCATACTGATACACATTCGCCGTATTGCAGTACTCCATCTCAATGGCCAGCGACGAGATGGCGCAGAAGGTACACGCCTGAGCGCCGCCATATCTGAAAGGAATAAAGGGGATTATGAAGTGATGTCCAACTGGAGCAGGAGTCACCTCCGTCTAGGCTCACCTGTCCACCACAACGATGGGTCCGTTGCGATAGTCGTTGCAGCGCTCGTGCACGTCGACTATGAAGTCGTAGATGCTGTTCGGATTGGACATCTCGGGCCAGCTGGGGCAGTGCAGCATTTTGACGCTCAGCTCGTAGTCGTCCTGTATTGACTGGATGACAAAGTCGCGGCTCACGTAGTCGCTCTTGTTGACCTTGTTCAGGAATTTGACGCGATAGTAGTCGCTCTCGATGGGCGTGGCCTCGTCCGGCCAGAACTGCGCAAAGTTCTGCAAGCAAAGGAGCTGAGCCTGAGTCTCAGTGTTCTCAGCGGGATTGGAGCCACTTACGATATCGTCCAGCGAGGAGAGCAGCACAATGGTCTGTGCATTGTGGTCCCAGACCATTTGCCAGAAGTCCTTTATCGTGTGCGTCATGGGATGCTGGGTGACGATGAAGTCGCGTAGGCGCCGGAAGCCGTGCAGCCAGGAGGCGTTTATGTAGTCGCTGCCATCCTCGCCGGGCTTGGGCGTCAGGTGGACGCGGCTGCCCTCGATGGGGAAGATGGCGCCGCGATTCTTAATCGAGTTCACCTGCTTCATGGCCGAGGCGATGTGGATGTCCTTCGTCTGGAATTGTATGATGTTCTTGTACTGCTGCTCCAAGTAGGGTGTGCAGTTCTTGAGCTCCTCCACCTGCTCGGCCGGCAGATTGGTCTCGCCCGAGGCGATCGCCTCGACGAGGGCGTCGTGCAAGAAGATGTACTGCTCCTCGGTCTGGACAAGAAAGTTGCGCTGGGCGCGTATGTGGCGCAGGAAGCCGAAGACGTTCACAATCGACTTCTGCTGGATCTGCTTGAGCATGGCGTCCAGGACAATGTAGGTGCCGGTGCGACCGACGCCAGCGCTGCGAATGAATCAAACAGAGTCAAGTGAGTCGAGGTCAGAGATTAGAAAAGATCCTGAGTCAACACTCACCTGCAGTGGACTACAATGGGACCCGCCTCGGCGGGATTGGCAGCTGAGGATTTCTTGATGAAATTCAGCACGGGCAAGGGATGATCCGGTGTGCCATGGTCCGGCCAGTTGGTGTAGTGGTACTGATAGACCAGCTTCTCCAGATTGCACTGCTTCTTCTTCTTCAACTGAAATGGAATTTGGATTAGATTTGATTGGGGAGGAAACAGCCGTGGTAACCCACCTTGAGGTGCTTGATCTGCAGCGTGCGCACCGTGTACGTGGACATGACCTCCTCCTCGACGAGCTTCACCTGAATGACGCCATAGGTCTCGATGCCGTCCTTTGGCCAGTACATGTCGCACTTGCGCCGGCCGCGCTCCACCAAGTTGGTGATCATGACGATAATGGCGACGCGCTGCTCCCAGATCATGCGCCAGAAGCAGTCGAAGGTGTCGGGCAACGGGCCCTGGGTGCCAATGAAGGCGTGCGCCTTCTGGTAGCCATCGATGAAGTTGGCATTAATGTAGTCCAGGTTCTTCTTCTGCCCAGGCGTAGGATGCAGGTGAACGCGACTGTGATCGTCTGAAGAGAGAGAGGAAGAATTTAGAAGGGAATCTCGTATACCCTGTAGCTTCTACTTACAGGCCGTAATGTTTAGGTAGCGATTCTTGCGCTTGTTCTCCGGATGCTGCGAGTGCTCGCAGGCCAGGTCGTCGGTGACGCACTCGTTCTGTATGGCCTCGTACTCCCGGCTGAAGCCGATATCCCCGTCCGCATGCAGCGAGGCCACGTGTTTGGCGAACTCGTTCACGGGCACCGCCGCACGTATCTCGTCGCCGATCTTCACGGGCACCTCCCAGTCCACCTGAGGCGCGTTCGGATGATGTGGCGGGTCGTCCAGGTAGTAGTAAGCCGCATGGAAGCACTTTCTGCTGAAATGAGTTAAGCCCCAAAAGGTCAAGTGTTAATTAATCAAGTTTTTGCCAGTTGCGTAGAGCGCTAAGCCTTATATAGTATATCTGGGGGGGTTTTACAGATTAAACTTAGATAAGATTGAGGCATGTTGTGGGCAAGGTTAAGATCTTAACTGTATATATATATACATATATATAATATACAGAGACATGCACACGTATTTCAAGATAAGAAACTGATTTTTATATAACTTGTCGAATGTCGAGTTGGTATATAGACGGAACGTATTATATGAATGAAGAGTTCTTGAGTTAGCTTTATATCTTTTATAGTACTTCTATAAGCAATACCCTCTTATATATATCATCTAATACTTAATTCTCCATCTCTCACATTTAACTCTTTATTTATCTGAATAGCTTTCACTTCTACTTCTATCCCAACTATCCAAAAAAATAACGTAACTAGTTCCATTTTCAAGTTTCCACTTTTAATGTATTATATGAATGAAGTGTTCTTGAGGTATTTTTATTATAATATCTTTTATAGTACTTCTATAAGCAATACCCTCTTATATATATCATCTAATACTTAATTCTCCATCTCCCACATTTAACTCTTTATTTATCTGAATAGCTTTCACTTCTACTTCTATCCCAACTATCCAAAAAATAACGTAACTAGTTCCATTTTCAAGTTTCCACTTTTAAATATTGGTCAAGTTCTACGACTCTAGAGCGGAAGTGGGTAGAGTCCTGTCAGAGAGTAGCTTCAGGCATCAGGCAGCTGCACAAAAGCGTACTTAACAAGTATTTCGAATCAGTGGAAATAGACGGAAATGGTGGAAATTATGAAATAGCAGGTGTCAGGTGAGCCCAAAGGCATAATGAGGGCGTGGCAGAGGGGTGGAGTGGGCGCAGTAGTAGCTTAAGTAGCATTCAATGTGCAACGCGCTTTTAACTAAAATCAAAATGCATAAATAATAAGCTGTCCAGAAAGAGAGAGAGAGTGAAAGAGAGAGATGGAGAGCAGCGAGTGCTGAGCTGCTCTGAAGGACATCCGTTAAGGCTGTGGGTTGCGTTTGGGTGTTTCTGGTCAACATTAACGGCATTTAGTTGCAGCGAGGCATAAACAAGTAATTTTTTTTCTACTCGACATTTTCTCGTTTTTCTTAGTTTTCCTCTCTGTTTTCCCTGAATGGCAGCTGCAACTGAAGCTTTTGCTACTTTTGGCATTTTGAATACCCCAGCCAAAGATATTTGAGTGACAACGAGCTGCGGCAGCGACTGCTGCTGCTGCTACCAGCTGAAGAGCAGCTGAAGTGGGCGTGGCAATGGTTAGGCAATTGCACCTGTGCCACGCACAAATCGGGGTTAAGTTTGTCTAATTGGCTTAGGCAATTAGAGGTGGAGTGGAGAGAGGGTGGGTAGAAGAAGACCTTTAGCGTGGTTAAATTTTTATATTTAATTTTTACTATATTATAATGCTCCCAGAAGAGCTCTCTTAGTTACTTAATTTTTTATGACATAAAATTTATATTGAAAATTATATTTATATTTTTGATCGACATTTATGGAATTTAAAATCCTTTTTGAAGTTTTTTAAAATATTATTTACCACTAAAATATTTTCTTTATTTACTTATCTTTTTTGATAAATAGAATATTAAGAAAATATGTATACAAATTTTTATTTCTATTTTTCCTCAAAAGGTATAGATTTCAAAACCCTTTTTGAAGTTCTTAAATTATCATTTATCACTAAAAAAGTTCCCTAACAAACTACTAACTATTTTTTACTCAACATTTCCTTCTTAGCATAGTAATTTTTTTGAATATTTTTTTTACATTTATTTAGAAGACGAACTTTATATCTATGTTTGCAAATTGGCTTATATTAATTGTGTTTATTACAAATTGCATAATAATATATGCATATGTTTGCACAATTGCTGTAGATACTGCTAATCTATCAGTTGTATATATGTATGTCATATATCAGAACTTGATTTCCTTTCATAAACACAAACATTTCGCGTAAAACTACGCCAACATTCCTTAGCAAACAGTTTGTTTTTCTTACTTCGCCGCGCCCATCTCTATTTTATATCAAATATATATACACAATATATATGTATGTATAAAAAATAATAATAAATGATGCATAACTTCTGTCAATTATTTAGATTTAAAATATTTGTGTGCGTTTTTTAAATTAAAAACTTTTAACAAACAGCGCAAAAACTTTTTTTGTCTTTGAGAAACTTCTGCAAGCGGCGCAACTGTGTATGTTCCTTAAATACATATATATTTATATATATATATATATATATATATATATATATATATATATATATATATATATATATATATATATACATAATTCTAATATATACAGCGAACATTGCCTAACAACAGTAACAGCAAAAACTATTATAATAATAACAATAAAAATAACAATATTTTTGAAACGCATTTGAAGCTGCAAAATAAAAACAACATTTGTTTTTCTGTTTTTTTTTCTTTCTTCTTTCTAGTCTTAGAGTTACGCCTATACATATATATATATATATATATATATATATATATATATATATGTATATATCTTTGTGTATCTTGATATATATATGTCAACATGTTTATGCGAATTTTTGTTATTCAATGCCGCCGTCGCTGTTGTAGTTGTTGTTATTGCTGTTTCACTATTACGCACCAAATATTTTTAATAGGAAAAATACATTTATTATAAACGTAATCAAGATGTCTGTAAAAACTCGCCAAGTACATAGATATATATAGGTATATATATGTATGTATGTATGTGTGTATTTGTATATGATATGCATATATATTACACATTTTAATTGCTCGTTAAAAGTTTACCGTTTTTTGTTGTTGTTCAACTTTCTGTTGCCTTTTTTTAATGTATTTTTCTTTTTCCCACTTTTTCCCCACTTTTTCCTCCTCTATTGACTATAAACAAATCAAATTCACATTTGAAAACTTTGATTTACGTGCGATAATTATAGGTCAAGCACCTGTTTTGTTACATAAATACAATATCTATTATATTTAGATACTAAAAGTGTTTTAACTATTTTTATATTTTTTTTTTGTTTTTTTTTTTTTGTTAGTTTACTGTGAAGTGAACCTTGAAAATTTGAATTACAACTCAAATGTTTTTTATTTTTGTTTGTCTAATGAATTAACTGAAAATATATAATTACAGTTGTTTTTTTTATTGTTGCTTGAAATTGAGTGAGGAAGCTAATGACAAATTGATAAAAAAAATAGCTATATATATATTATAATTATTTTTTTTATTATTTTATTACATAGCATCTTCAGCTAGGTAAGGGCATTGCTGCGTCGCCTACTGTTCATCTCTTTTTTTCTATTGTTTTCTTTTGTCAACTTCCGTTTTGTTTATTTATTTCTTATGCTTTTGGCAGCAGTTTCTGCTTCTGTTTCTGTTTTACTTTTTTTCTATCTTCTCATTTGTTATGCATTCTTGATTGTTGATTGTTTTTGTTGTCACAAAAAGTTGATCGGCCGATTGGGTGGCTGTAACGCCCCCTCCACCGCTTCCGCCTCTGCTTTGAGAGCACAAAACTTACGTAAACCAATTTCCACGTCGCGATTTGCGACGTACGAGCGGCGTCGCTGTCGCTGTCGCTGTCGCTGTCGCTGTCGACGGCGACAGCGGCGTTGCGCTGCTGCGTCGCTTTTCCACGCCAGCTGCTGACATGCTGCTCATAGAGATGATCGCGTCGGTCGACAGAGCTTTGTTCTCAGTCAACTTAAAATTGCATTGCACTTGTTGCGCTGTCTGTTTGGCCTCTGTTACTGTTGTTGTTGTTGTTGCACACTTTTATTAACACAGAAAAAATTACGTCATATTGGCAACTGGGTGCGCAGTCGTCGAGGGGCAGCCGCGCTGTCGCCAGGCACTTGCAAAATTATGTAGTACGCAATTGGCGCACAGACACACGCACACGGCTCACACACACGCGACACACACACGCAAGAGCTTGACAACAAAACAAAAAAAGGAACTCAAATTGACAGCTTATCGTGCCTATATTTTTGTTTCTTTCCCTGCTTTGATAAGCACCGTTGTTACTGTTGTTGTTGTTGTTGCGCCTATCTCCCTCTTTCTGTCTTACGCGCGTTTTTAATGACGACTGCTCGAGCTGCGGCCTTCACTCACTTGTTGATCGCGCGCCTCGATTATCAGAACGCAACTGAAAAGCCAATCGGCGGCAGCAACAGCTGTATGCGGGCTCAACAGCGCGCACGCTGTTGCTGTAAAGCTCACGACTCGCAATGTTAAGTGCTCTCTGGATCGCTGTAAGAGCGAGCGAGAGCTTTGGCCAGCTCTCAGCTGTGCTGTGTGATAAGACACGCATGTTACAGAAAAGCTTCCCGATTCGCTGTCTGTCTCTCTTCGCTGCGCATGTGCCAAGCGATAGTATTTTCTTTGCCTTTGGTATTTTCCCTGTTATTACTCCATAAAAATACTGGCGCATGTTATCTCTGTTAAGTACTTTGCGCTCATAAATAAACCAATTAGATTAATGCATTGGCTGTCGTTAAACTAATTTCTATTGAACAAACAGATAAAGGTAGTAATTGCTTGGCTTGGGAAAAGGGGAACTAAAAAAAAAAAAACTGAAGGTTGTAGCCAAGGAGACAATAGATTAAAGTTCCAAAACGTTGCTGCAGAATTTCCCTGGCGGGAGTATCCACCTGAACAAAACTCATGAACTGAAATCTTATACACACACAAATTGAGCTTCAACATAAGAGCTTCACGCGCAAACACACACACTCTCGCAACTTAACCCATTTTTAGCCCCGACCTCACCTGCACCTCGGTGGCATGCACGTGCTTCTAATATTTTTGACTCTGCTGGCGCAGCAACAACAACCACAACAACAACAACAACAACAAGAGGTTGGCCCAAAAAGTTGCGCATACGAAGCCAAAACAATTTCTTGGCAAAATTTGCTGTTTGTTTTTTCTACTCTTTTTTTTGTTTTTGTATTTTTGGGGGCAGCCCAAAGGCAAAAGTTGGCGGAAAACTCGACGCTTCGACCTCGTCGCACACATGGGGCACGGACACGGGGCAAATAAAGTTCTTGCCGCAAAACAATGTTGCCAAACTGCATAAAATATGAAACTACTAACAACAAAGGGAGTAAGGGAGAGAGGTAGGGCAATGGAGTGGAAGAGGGGGTGGGGCGCGTGGGTGAGAGAGAGACAGCTATATGCATATATGTAATTGTGGGAGAAAAGTTTTCTCATTTTTGTTGCCTTTTTTTTTTATTTTTGTTTTTCTCTTCGTCTCTTTTATATGCGGCGTCAAAATGTAAATAAAAATTGCTGTTATCGTTGACATATTTTTGTATTGTAACCAACAAATTGTTCCAATAAAAATTTCTTGAGTATTTTTTTACTTCTGTTGTTGTTTTTACTGTGGCATCAGCAAAAAGAAAAGTTGCGACAGTCAAAGTTAAGATTTGAAGTGAAGAAGAAAGCATTTGCCATAAGCAATTGAGTGGAGCTCACCCAAAAGTATTATAGTTGAAAGGAGTAATGTGTGAGAGGGGGGAAAATGGGAGTGAAAGGGGTTAGGACTTTAAAGTGTTCTATATTTTTGTATTAATATTAAATATTGAATATTAATAAAAAATATTAAAATTAATTTTTGATTTAAAATAGTTTATGAGAATGAGTAAGGCGTTGGTATTGGAAGTATTGAATATTAATATAGAATATATAATATTTTAAATAATATAATATAAAGAATAGTTTGACAGAACTTTTACAATAGTTACATTTTCAGTCACTGATTAGAGCTTACAGTTCTAAAGTCACCAAGCCAATAGCTAAGTAAAAATCCCACATATGCTCTAATCTGACCTTAAACCATAAGCAGGGTGTTGCACAGTCTTTCATATCCTCTTTTAGCTTAGGCTAATATATATAATAAACACTATACTGTAAGCTTTTCAGCTATAGACTATAGACTATATAATTGTATCATCTGGAACAGATTATATCATATGATATATGCCTACGGCTGTGTGCATGAAAATAGCAGTGCGACTGTTCAAAATAATAATAGTGCGACTGAGCATTAAGTGTTGAACAACCATATTATTATATATATATTAAGATACATTGAAAACGATTCTAAATGACTACGACGTAATACCAAGACTTACATATATTGTTAATAATTTTTATGACTTTTTGTAACACGAACTAAGAACCTAAGATAGAAAAATTCCCAAAAAAAACTTAGTTGTTCATAAAAATAGTAGTGACTGATAAAAAGGGAGAAAAAACTATTCTTACATTACTCCAACTTCATATAATAATTTTAACACATATTTCTGCACCTAAAAACTACAATATATTGTAAGTGATTCAGCTATAAACCAAGACCCTCTATTGATCCCTTATTAATGATCTTAGGCCTTATAAATAAGCACTTAGCCATGTTGGCCAAATGCCACTAAATTGCCTATATTGTTCGCACTGCGCGAAGGTAAACCTTTTGCGTCCCTAATGCCTATTTACTTGACTTTGTTGGCTCGCACTGAAAGGGAAATTGTGGAAATTTGTTTTGTTTTGTTTGTTAAATAAAATATAATTTTTTCCGCTCTAAAACGCGAAGGCTGCCTGAAAAATGGTTGCTGCCTTTAGAAAGTGCCCGATGCCGGGCCCTTGGAGCCCCTTTTCTGCAATCCTTTCTATTTATTGCGTCCTTAACTTTTCCAGAGTATTTGTAAAAAATAAATAAAATGGCATTAATTTGTTAGAAAACACAAGTGGATGGGGCAGACTGGTGGGGCTTGCGCTTGGAGGAGGGGTGGGGCGGGGCGGGCTTGTGGTTGGGGTTTGGGAAAGGCGAGCGGCAACTTTTATTTGACATATTCGCGGGAGCATGAAAAATGGCATAGAGGAAAAAAAAAGTGAGGAAAGAAAAGAAGAAGTAAAAATTTTTCATTGAAGTTAAAAATGTTTCGCATTTTCTTTATGGCGTTTAGCGGTAGGGGCTGTGGGCGTGTGTGTTGGACTGAGTGCGTGCGTGTGGGTGTGGTAGAGTGTGGCAATACCGTTATACCGTTATACAGTTGCCCGGGGGCCTGTGCTTTGTGCGAAATTGGGTAACGCTGCCAACGGACGGGTTAACCACTCTCATATTTAATAAAGACTTTAAGTAACTTGAAACTTTTTGCTTGTCTTTCGTTCTATTCCAGCCCAGGCCCATTCCGTTCCACTCTAGTCTGCATCGGGGGCGTTCCAGGTTGGGTTTATGTTGTTGTGCTTCGAATTTTAATTAACATTTCTAATGAATATTCGGGCATTTCTGGACCCCCGTGACTGGGAATTGGTTTCTGGGTATTTCCTCTTTGCTGTTTGCATTCCCATTCACTTGGATTGGCTTGGGTTTCAAAGGATGCGTAAGTGAAACGTGAATGCTGACTGGACAGCGCACTGATGTCATTCTTTATGCTCGTGTGGGCCAGCATGAAAAAAGTTAACTTTTTAAGAAATTCAAAGAAAGTTTACTTTTCATTTCGTTGCCTAAGCCAAATATCTTATTAAAAGTAAATAAATGTACTTAATTGAGTCGCAGCCGTTAACTGTACTTCAGTGCTTGAGAGAGATGGGCTAGCTTAACGATCTGGCAGCACTGGGCAGGGTGTTAAGTTAGGCGCAGCCGAAGCGAGCATGTTAAGTTGGTTGCGGCTAATCAAATGAAGGAAATTGCAAGTTCTAAATTGTTTAAAAATAATATTTGTTCATTCTAATTAATAGAAAATATTTATTTTAATTAAATATGATTTTGTTTTTTACTATTATATTTAAATATTAATCTTATTCGGGAAATTTCTTATATAGAAATTATAATAAATGAAACTATAAGATCTTTCGAATATATGTTTATAACAGCAGCAAATTAAGTTCTTGAGAGCTGACACATATTTATTAATAATTCAAATTTCTATGCTAGAGACTTTGCGCCGTTCCAAATGTTTTCCTTTTCATAAATCGAAACAGAGCACGCAACATGTGTAGCCTAAGAGCACCGCCTCGGCTATGAGCTAGTTAAACCCTTGAAACTCTTGCTGCCTCGCTGCAGTCACAGTTCGACGTCCCGTTGCGTTTGCTGCCATATTATAATAGATATATCTGTCTGATATACACATATATATCTTTATGTCTTGTTGATCTTTTCGGGTAAATTAAATACGAAATAAAAACATTTTCATCTTTGCACGCACCAGAAATAGCTCTGCCTGCTGTGTGGATGCAACCAGTGCGCCCAGTCGACACATTGATTTGTGGTCTCGCCTATTTTTAAGCCACGCAGCGCTGCGGGTGTAAGAAGTGGGCGGGGCTGGAAGGGGGGTAAGAGTGAAAGTGAAGAGTGGTGCGTGTGCCGCTGCTGTGTGTGTGCGTGTCGAGACAGTCGACCGAGCACTAGGCGTGCTCCATCATACACTGTTCAGCAAAGTGCAAAAAGAGGGCATATTAAAAAGGGAAAGTTTAGATTGTTGAACTTGCAAAAGTTGAAGTATAATATCTGTCTATCTATATGCCTATATACTTTCATAGTCTCTTATCTTTACACTAGTGGACAAATTATAAAGTTCATCAAATTTGGTAGTTCAGCTGCTGAGAAGCTTTACCAAAAATAGAAGAAGTTTATTGAAAAGTTACTTGGTGTTGCATATATCCTATATAAAGTAATCATAACCTTTCAATGAATTTCCCTCATCAAGCAAATTGTTCAGTATCAGATTTATAGCCATAAAATTTGATAGATAGAATCGAGTTTCACCTTAACTCAACCCCAGCTGTACCGACTCACAGTCTAAGAGTCACAGATCAAGCAACTCACTGTTGCCGGGTATTGTCTAGTCGGTCATGCCCGACTGCAATGCTCAATCTTTTAATAAATTTCGGCTATTAAAGGGGCACGCGTCGCGACCCTTTGCAGCTGCACTTGTTATGCTTGGCATTTGGAGTTTGGTAAACATGGAGCGCCACTTACCTCCACAGGAAGAAGGCCATGACAATCAGCACGATGCCGAAGCAGCTGAATATGATGCCCACCAAGACGGCCAAGTTGTAATCGTTGTGCGATTGCCTCAACAGCGGCTGCAGCTTCTCGCAGTTCGGCTGCAGTTGGATCTGGAAAGGGAAAGAAAGTCAAGTTAGGGTTGCTTCGTCTCTTGTTTTTACGGCGAGGCCAAGATTTATGTATTAGGCCTGCAGCTGACACTGCGTGCCCTCTGTGTGTAAGTGTGTGTGTGGGTGTGTGAGTGTGTTATGCAAATATGTATTTAGCTGCGACGCCTGGGCTAAGCTCTTGTATTGCTTTTCTTTTTTCATAATGTCCCTTGGCTTATGGCCCATACTTTTTGTTATTTTAAGCCTTAGGCAAGCTGGCCAAAGGAAATAGGTGAAGTTTTCAAGAAATGTCTGCCGCTGGCACTAGCTTTTGGGTCAGACTTTGTTTGTAGGTGGGGAATATGAGTTGTCTTAAGAAATTGCTTAATCTTGAAGCTTTTTTTAGAGTGCTTAAAAGCTGCTACAAAAATAGAATATAAATCTATATAAAGAAATACAATAATTTTGAATTAAAGTTTTATTAAATCTTAGCCCTATTTCTATATATACATATTTCTTTTTTGAGATTGTAAAATTTTTGAAAAAAAAAAAAACAAACAAAAAATATTGGGAAAACATTTCAAAATAAATTAGATTTATTGAAAAGGTACATATATAGATATTTAGATCTTTTTCTCATTTTCTCATTTTCTTATATTTTTTTTCTTTTTCTTAAGATTTTAGTTCCTCAAACTACAAATAAATTTTTTTCAGAATGTTGTCTCAATTCTTGTCTCATGTAACAATTTTGTTGTACAGTGTAAAAATCATACAAAGATTTTCAACTAAGCTTTTCTAGCTTTGCCAGTCTGAGAAGCAATAAAAATGTTATCAACTAATGAACACTACATGTTCACTGTATGCTGTATGCTGTATATTTTATTTTTTATTATCTACTATAAGCTATCTATAGTTAATTACTATACAGCACAATAACAAGACTAATAATAACATTTCTCAGGCTTAGTTCTATATAAAGACACTCGACATTTGCTATTGCTTTGCTTGCTGCATAAAATGAGAATAAAATAACATTTCTCAACTGACATTTGCTGGCTTAAATAATATTTATTTAAACAACATTTGTGCGCTTAGGCGGAAGTGCAACTGCAACTGGATGTGGAAGTAGAAAGTGGAAGGAAAGAAGCTTGGGCGGAAGCGCAGCTTGTAAATGTGGCCAAAAGGTGGAGCCACCTTTGCAATGCAGCAATGCATTATATGGAAATGCGCAAGGAAAGGCAAGGAAAAATAACAGACGGCGCACAAAGAAAAATGGCGAAACCAAACACGGAGACTGCACAGCTAATGAGGGCGTGACAAACCGCCCACACACCCACCGCCCAGCCGCCCACCGCCCAACACTGGGCAACGAGGTCAGCTAAATTGGCATATTTTGTCACGACTGCACAACATGTTTTATGCATGGCTTAAAAGTGAGTGAGAGTGTGGGTGTGCGAGAGTGTGTGTGGGAGTGTGTGTGTCTGGCTCGTTTTAAATGTCATTCGAGGATGTTGTTATGACAAGCTGAACACTTTGTGACAGAGTTGCAGCGTCAATAAACTGGCAAACAACTAGCAAAATCATAATGGGCGTGGCATCATTATGGGTCCGCCCAACAAATTGCCATAAAGTATGCAAAGGCGCTTATTACGCATACGCAGCGGAGTACGTCGTGGCGCGCTGAAAGCCAAATTGATATGCCACAAAATACACAGTTCTTTTTTTTCTCCCACTCCTCTGCTTGGCTTCTGACATGGCCCAGAGTCGAGCGAATTTGCAATAAACTTTTTGGCCACAAATATGCTGCGGGCTGAGTGAACAGACAGGCGGACGGACGGACAGCATGCATGCATTTGTGTGTAATCAGATCTAATATTATAGTCAAGTTTATGGCAAGCCACGCCCAAGCCAAGAGCCTGACAGGTGTGTCTAGGTGAGTGTGTGTGTGTGTGTTTGTTTTACTTACAATTCGTGATTCCGAAAATTTACCCAAGACAATTTTCTTGGGATTTATAACGCTGAATGTGGCTGCTGCCACTTTGACCTCGTAGTAGGAATTTGTTGTCAGATTTTGCAATATCATCTGCATAAAATAGAAGACATGAAAATATGATATTATTATTATCAGAGAGAGAGAGCGAGAAAATAGAAAAATATACAAATATACAGAGCTGTCAAAATAATAAATAATATATAAATAAATAAAAGCCGGGCAATGCCGGGCAGCATGACTCTACCAATTCGTAGCTCCCCATAGTAAATAATCCATTTCATATTTCACTTCTATACATATATTTAATATTTATTTATTTTATTTATATATTTAGTTTGCGTCTGTTTTTTATTTCGGCCAAAAATATTTCAATTACCAAAATAGTTTTGCGCCCAGTTCGCAGCTCGCGTTCATAGCAAAAGTGAGAGAAGCAAAAAGTACAGTGAAACCCAAGTAAAGGCAACAAAAAGCGAGCTGCATATGAAGCATAAAAAGTTCGTACTTTGTGCGAGAATAATAAAATTTTATTGTTGTGCAGTTTTTTTATTATTATTTTTTTTTTTTTTGTTGCGCCGTTTTTTTATTTATTTAGTTTGCTTCGCACTCTGTGCGGGTCGCACGCCCAGACAAAAGGTGGAATTCCGGGAAAACCAACTCCAAAAACGGCATAAATTTAATTTATTTGCAACAAAAAACACGTACAGGTGTGCCACCCATGTGTGTGTGTGTATTGTTTTGTACAAAACCAAAGCCAAAGCTATAGCCGGTGTCCATGCAGCCTTGGCCCCTGCGGACGTGTCTGCAGATAAACAATTGTAAACAATTTATGGTATGCGGAGCCAAAGGCCTTTTTTTACGAGTGTAGCTATAGGGTTCACATACTCTGATAGATAATGTAGCATAACTTGAAAGTGTTTAACTATATAATATTTGTAATTAAATCATGATATGTGGGCACGTTTTAGTCAGGTTAGGTATGATTTCTTTGCTGTGTGAAGTTAGAGTGAAACATTAAACGTTTATTGGAGAGGGAACTCTAATTTAGTAAAGTTTCGAATACACTGTTTTTAGGGTTGTCAGGTTATTATAAAAGTTTATTATAAAAGTGTTAAAGTATTTTTTCTTTGAGATGTCTTTGAAATGTTTTAAATTTGCTTCATTTTTTTTTTTAATTTTTTATTCAATTTAAATGTGTGCCATAGCAGCCGTATCAAGTTGTTGTTCCCCGAAATTTCAATTTTAGAAAACTAGAGATTTAATCGTATGAGGGTATTATTGCCCCCCTTATAATTTTCTTTATACATTTTAATGTTTTTATATTTTTGTAAGAATTATTTTATTATCATTATTTAATATTTGTTTTATTATTTTTTAAATATTTAAATTATTAAAAAAGGTTTCCTCTATAACTAGTCAAAAAATATGTTAAAATATTATTTATTTTACAGATTCTTGAAAATTAAATTTATTCCAAGAATGCGTTAAATTACATTAGAAGAGATGGATGTTTGGGCATAGAAATATGCTTTGAGATAGATTTTAAATTTCAGGAATCCATAACATATAATATGTCAAAACATTTTTAAAAATTGTATTGGCTCAACAATTTTTTTTGTTTAAGATTTTTGTATATTTTTATTAGCAATACATTCAAAAATAAATGTAAATATTTATGACTATAGTATGCCTAGTCTTCCATAACAAGCTGTCACAGTTTCAACATGTGATATCATCATATTTATGCTTTACCCCATCTCCCCTTTAATTTCCTATTTTGAATAGAAACCCCTATAAAATGCAGTTCCATACTATGATTCAAATACATTTATGTCTCCATTGGCACTCTTTAAAGTGGGGCCCTTATCGTTGGGCGGGGCGGGTTGGGCTTTGTCCGTGGAGTTTGCACGGGTTATTTATGCTGTTTGCAGCATAAAAATGCAATTATTGTTGGCTTTTATTTAGTTTTGTATTCCTTTATTTCATTTTGGCAAATTCTTTCTAGTTCTGCCGCGCTGTTATCTACTGCGCTGTCGTGGAACGTTTATCAAAGGGCCAAAAACCCAAAAAGACAAAAAAACGGGCAATAACAAAAATATCAAAATATCAACGTAAAGTTGGCAACAATCAACATTTTTGTTGTTGCAAAAATTCTACACTGAAAAAAAAGAGAGAGGAAAACAAACAGAAACAGAACTCGCAGAACAACAATTTGCAGACAATGAAAGGTGTGTGTCGCGGGGCTCCAGCTCCACCCTTTCGGCCATTTTTATGCCGTTTTCAACATGGCCGACAAAATGGCGGCAGGCAGTAAAAAAAACAAGGGGAGTGGGAGGGGAGTGAAGGCCTCCTACCATATATATGACAAATTGCCGGGCAGCTAGTTGGCCCCGGCCTGGCTGTGACTCGGAATCGGAATCGGACACGGTCTCGTTCGGGGGGCTAAAACAAAGGCCCCCATTGCCCTGCCCCCGCTCCTTTGAAATGCTTACCGCTGTTTCCAGCTCCTTGGCAGATGCATTGATGCGTATATCACGGTGCGTATCCTGGCCGGCGAGTCGGGTCTTGATGATGTAAAAGTCGATGGTGTTGTAGAACTCGTAGGGTCGCTTCCATCGTATCGTAATCGAGTCCTGCGAATGACACGTCAGATTTACAATCGCCGGGGCACTGGGCCCGCCCACGTCCGTGCGCTGGGCAATCTGATCGGAGGGTTCGCCCTCGTTCTTTGTGGTAAACGCTTTGACAATGACGCGATAGTCGGTAAAGGGTTCTGCACAAGAGAGAAAGAGAAAAGGAGAGAGAGAAAGAGAGAGAGAAAAGCATTAGAAAACAATATGTCGGCCATGACTTTGATGTTTTATATCTTAGTATATGGAATTTCAATTGTAATCTTTAATGCGGCTAAGCATGCTCCATAAATAGAAATTACTGGACATATTTTAGTATTCAATTGTTATGAAAATAAATCGAATAATTTGTGATTTGTCATTGCTATTTAAAGCAGTTAAAATGAAAGCTGATAAATGTGTTGTGTAACACTCTACAAATTGGGTTAGGTTTTACTTATTGATATATAGAAGTTTTAAATATCTTAACGAAATATAAGTATAATATAAATATATATAAATCTAATATTGATATATAATATAAAGAACATATTAATAAAGCCTAAATAGTATACTGACGTTTTAAGTATATTATTGACAGGCTAAACGTATGAGAGAATATTATAAATCGTATATTATACGTTTAGCTAAACGTATAAGTGCTTAAACTTAAGTTAGCTCTCATTTTACATTAGGTCTATCTTAATAATAAAAGAAAAAAAAATCTGCAATAAATCATCTAACTTATATAAATCTCAGTTGTATAAGTCTTCTTAAATAAGTCTAGAGCATATTCTTCCTTCTATTGTTAGATTCCATAATTTCTATATTTTTCTCATGCTTTCTGTTTTTTTTTTTGGATAGCGCTCCATCACCGACTGTGTTTCGTCCTGATTAACATTAACAATACACTTGATAGGCTCATACGTAAGTTAGAAAATTAATATTATACTTTTTTATTTAATATTTAATTTATATTACTTGTATAACTAAGCCCAAACACGAATTTGCGATCTGTTCCCTTTCAACATGTCCTCAATTCTCCCATTCTTATTTTAGAGTGACCATTTCTATTCGCGTTCTCCGTCTACACTTCTCATATCGCTATTGCAGGGTGACCATTTCTATTCGCGTTCTCTTTGCCAACCGAACTCAGCCTGATCGAAATATCAAAGAGCAGCCATTTTGCTCGCACTCAGCAATACTCAGTGATTACGTTCAGCAACAGCTATGTGTGTCTCGCTCTGGCTCTCTGTGAGAGTCTAAGCTAATGAGAATTAGCTGAGCCCAAACTCACTAGGATAAGACTTTCACAATGCACACTCGCAGCCGCTCAATAATACTTCTGCAATGGCGGCAGATTTAAAGAGAGTTAATAAGCTGGCAACATATATGATATATGACATATGCCATATATGACATACATATATGACATATTTTTATTAAATATCCTTCAATAAGAAATTGAGTTGCCTGCAAAAATAGTTTATATTATAGTTTAATAACCTCACAACGCTTAAAGCTCGTTCGCGTTGCATCAAAATTTAAAAAGTGTGTTTTGCCACATGCCACAATCTGTGGCATGTTGTTTGCTGTGGCAGCAAATGACAGCAGTGGCAACTGCGAAATAATTAAATTCAAGTTAAAATGAGAAAATGTCGCAGCAACAGCAGCAGCAGCGGCGAGTGCAACAAATATTGATTATGATAAGCAGCTCGAAGCTGACAAAGTGTGGCACGTGGCACGTTGCACGTTAATAGCTGTGCGACAATAATTGATTTAATGCTCCGCGACAAATAAAAACTTAAATTTTTCGATACAATAATTAAATGCCAGCGACAGCTGAGGCAGGCGGGGCAGCTGGGGCAAACGAATCTGCTGACAAAGCGAGTGGCGCACGCTGCGCCGCATTTGCCAAGTCTTTTGGCAAATTGTTGCAAGCAACAAAAGCTGCTGGCTGCGTGCAGCGGCAGCAGCAGCAACTATGCGAGTGCAGCTCATTCCTGGCGCACCTGACGCGCGTAATTAATTAAACAATGTGGGCGCCGGCAGCTACTGTGCGTGCCACATGGCGTATGAGCCACATGGAATGCGGCGCGCGTTCTTATGTTGCAAGTTAATTGCATGGCATCCCCCATCCCCCAGCCCCCTCACCACTCTCTTTTGCTGATAAATTGCAGCAACAACTATGCAACAGTTTTTCGTGCTGTTTGGCTAATAATGTGGCAAGCTGGCGCTGTTGTTGCGCCTTGCCACACAGCCTAAAAGTATGCAAGGGGCACGCCCAGGCGGGTGCACATTTCACGTTAATGAAACAACCATCAAATTTCGCGCCGCGCAAATAATTTGTTTGGTTTCGGCTCAAGTTTTGGAGTCTGCTACCTGCTGCCACCTGGGGCAGGTGCGAGGCTCATAATTACAGGCGTCGCCCGCCGAGTTGTTAGCGGCAACAAAACACCAAATACAACAAAGCAAAAAGTGGCCAGCGTCAAACACTTGAAACTATTTAATTACAAAGCAGCGGGGCAAACAATTGACTTGAGCTGCAATTACAGCTAATGAAGGAGTTGGGGGTGGGGGGCGTGTGGATGGGGATGGGGGCGTGGGAGTTACAGGTGGATCTAATGCTGGCCACATTGCTGACAGCTCGACTGCCATTGACAGTTTGCCAGGGGCGACGACATGGGCGGGGCCATAAAAAGCAATTAAAATGGCGTCTTAAGTGTCGGCCATGCCTTTTGGGCACGACTGTACCGCGCCACCGAGCGTTCGGTTACAGCCCGCCCGCGGGCCTTTAATAAACCACTTGAGCGTGCCCCGTGCGCACAAATTGTTGCGAAATTGAGAAAACATTGAAAAGACGCCGGGCACATTCAAGCAAACCACTCCAAAGTGTTGCGAATTAAAGGGGTTTCGAGAAACGTGAGTAAACAGACAGCGGATGAATTAAATGGCTAAGAAGTTAGCGGTAAACTTGAAGAATTAATTAATAGTTAATACTAATTACAGATCTATCGTTGTTACTCTTAAGAATATTCATATCAATCGATCAGTCAATTACTTAGTCCGTCAGTTGGCATAGAATATGATACGATTAGTAAGTTGGTCAAGCACTCAGGCAATCAGTCAGTCCATCAGTCAGTCAGTAGCTGAGCATAATCAATCAATCAATTATCACTTTGCCATCTAGTTAGTTAGCGTCTAAGCAACTCAAGTCAATCAATTCAGTAATCAATCAATCAGCCATCATTAGTTCATATGTGAATTAGTCAATCATTTTAGCAATCAATCAGCCAGTCATTCTTGCAATCAATTAATCAATCAGTCAGTCAATTATTTCATCAATCAGTTAAGTCTGCATTCAAGCAATTAGTTAATAATTCAAGGAATTATCCCATCATTCAAGTTACCTCTTAGTCAGTCAGTCAATTGGTCAACTATTCAATCAGTTAGGCAGTAAGTTAAACAGTATGTCAGTCATGTAATCAGTCATTCAATCTATCAGTCAGTCATTTATGTTAGTTAGTCATCATGCAATCAATTAGTCAACCATTCAATCAATCAATCACTCATTTAAGTCTTTAATTCAATCAATTGATCAATTATTTAAGAAATCAGTCTGCCGATCAATAAATTACTCAAACAATCAGTAAGTCATGTCATGTCAATCAATTAGTTAGTTGTCAAGGCAATCAGTCTATTATCAAGGCATTCTATCAATCAGTAAATGATTCAAACATACTCTCATTTGACCAATCAGTGAGTGAGCAATGTCTTTGATAGTTTCTGAGTGAATAAGTCTGTCAGAAATAGTTAGTAACTCCTGATGAATGTCCTTTCTATGTATAGTTAGTTATAGGTAAAAAATCTAAAGCTAAAGAATATTTTTATCTATATCTTATATAGCTCTATTCTAGAGTCTCTTAGGAATTATTATAGTAATTATAGTAAAAATAATAAATTAGTTATAGCACTCAGCTGAAAATTATATAGGCTTAAATTCCTTCTGCTTCTACTTACTCAGACTTTGAAGTTCAAAGTGTATCAGGGTTTCGGCCGAGTTGCGCGAGTTCTTGACGATCTCGACGCCCGTCTGGTTGTCGTGGATGTGAAAGACGTGGTAGCCGGCGATGGCGCCGTTCTGGTTCTTTGGCGGATGCCAGGACATGGTGATGCTGGTCGCGGAGACATCTAAGACGGTGAGATTCTGAGGTTTGCTTGGCACTGAAACAGAAGAGAGACAAAAATTAGAAGATATTAAAAAAAGGAAAGTTCTTCAAGTCAAATATTTGTGTTGAAAGCAGCTTTAAGGACTTGCGACTGGGGCAGGGCGGCTGCTCCAGGTTGACAATCCTAGAAAAGTTTTGCGGCAGCCGGAAGTGCCGCACACACACACACATACTGATGTATGTATGTACATATATAAATAATTTATTAAACAACAAATAAAGCTCGCAAAGGGAAGGGAAGAAAAAAAAGAGAAGAGCGCAAAAGGAAAGTCAAATAAATTGAAATGAATATTTTGCAAGCAGATGAAACAATTTATATTCAAATGCCACTCACACAAGTGTGCATGTGTGTGTGTAAGTGTGTGTGTGTAAGGAGCTAAAAAAAATTATATATTCAATTACGATCGGGCGGGGGGGGGGGGGGGGAGAGGGTGAGCGAGGGGGCGCCACGTTGTCAGTTGCTAGAGCTGGCACAAGCCAAGCGAAACGTAATCGAAGCGCATAAAGAAACGGAAATGCGATTGCGAGCAATTTATTATGGCTGCAATTGAGAGCGTCTGTAGGGCCCCCACCCCACCCCCAATCAGCTGCTCCACTGCTCCATGTGCGCTTATAATCCGAGGCAAAAGCAAAAGGATGCAAAGCTGCAGCAATAATTTCATTTGGCAGGGCCAAAGGACAACACTCGTCCATGTGTGACGCCCAGAGCAGGAGCAGGAGCAGAGAGCAGGCAGCAAGGAGCAGGAGGAGGCGGAGGGGGAGTGTCCGGGCCAGTTGTAAGTGGCAAAAAGCACTAAATGGTAATTTATTTTACTAATACAACAAAAGAGCGAGTGAAAGACATGAAAGGGCAAAGGCAAAGCGCTTTGTGCTCGCCACCAATCAAAAGAACAAATGAGTGACCCGAGGGTGGACCCAACACACACACTCACTTGACCTGCCGCCAACGGGCTGCCATGCAAATGCGATAAAGCTTAACAAAACACAAGACACACACACACATATGTCTCTCTCTCTCTCTCTGTGTGTGTGTGTGTAAAATAAACAGTCGCTGTCAATGCAGAGAAATTTATACAATTCAATAAATGGCATTTCTCTCCTTTTTGCTCCACTTTGCCTGCGCTGCTTCCTTTGCAATTGAAAACGGAAATGGAAATGGGAAATGGACAAAGTGAAGCAGAGCAGAGCAGCAGCAGCAGCAGCAGCAGCAGCAGAGAGGCAGCAGCAGCAGCAGCTGCTGCAGTTGATAGTTGGGGCAAAGGAAAAAGCCAATTTATAGACTCGAGTGCGGGCAAACGTTGGCAAATTGTAGGCCCCGTGCGCGTGGCATTAAAATCAATTAAGCAACAAAGTGCTGCATACACTCAGGCGCCAAAGGATAAATGTCGTCGAGGTGCACTTGCCCAGAGAGAGGTGGGCGTGGCTACCCCTTCACTCTTTCTCTCTCTCACTCTGTTGGGCACAAAAGTTAATAGCATTGACAGATGCCAGAGACATCGCAGGCTCAACATTTTCTTTGTGCACTATCTTAATCTGCTTCTCTCTCCCTCAC
Organism: Drosophila pegasa; assembly: GCA_035046225.1. Taxonomy (NCBI): domain Eukaryota; kingdom Metazoa; phylum Arthropoda; class Insecta; order Diptera; family Drosophilidae; genus Drosophila; species Drosophila pegasa. Next base: position 7,932,118 of record JAWNOD010000398.1, on the reverse strand, counting down.
ACACTCTCTCTCTCTCCCTTTTTCTGTCTCTCTCTTTGTGCACCTTAAGTGCTCCTGATTGGTTTCGGCCATGTCGTTTACATTCATGTGAAGCCGCTTTGTTTGCCTTTAGTTAGCCGTAAATTGATTTCACTTTTGCCTCGACCTCTGGTCACTTGCCCACACTCTCTCCCCCTCTCTCTCTCCCTTTCTATCTCTCTCTCTCTCTCTCTTCACACCTCAACCGCATTGCTCTCCAGCAATGCCAACTATTTGCATTATTCGCGCTATTATTAGTTTCTCCTTTGATTGATGGCCTATGACAACAGCTGAAAGCGACTTAATTAGATATCCTCATCACATATCGAGAATATCTATTCTCACTTGTGGTCGAAATAGTGGAAATCCAATTAGACTGCTTTTTTATGGTCGGGATAGGCATACCCATGTCCCGGCGAGTTCGACAGCTAATGACAATATTGAGGTCAAATGACTGTGCGTTCAATGTGTAATTGAAGCAATCAAGAATGGTGCTTAAAAGCTGGTATAAAAAGTGATATATTTATTTCCAAAATCAAAGGTTGTTGAATTCGTTGATGTGATTGATTCAAATTTGTGTACTGAATGCTTAACTACTTGAAATTGCATAAGTATGTGTGTTGAGATAGAGAGTGCTCGAATAGAAAATTCCTTGACCCATGTGTAGAGCTGTCATTATTTTTAAACCATCTGAAGTATATATCAATATATACTTTACTTATATAAATGCTGTGTGCGGATGTTTTACTTAGATATTTAAGCGTACAGGTTTTGGGCCTTTTTTTCTGAGATATCTAGTAAATGAATTTCAATTAATTTGATAGAAATATAGCACTGAGATGGAAAAATATATGCAAAAACCTCATAAATGTCTATATATATTTTTCTATCGATAGCTATGTATTCTTCTTCTTAAACTCTATAAAATGGGTTATTGAATATCATTAAATATTTTTATTCAGAGTTTGACGTATTGCAATAATTAGGGCACTATAGTAACACTATCAATAGGCATTAGTCTTAAGGCTCATTCGTTTGTTATACTTTAATCACCTATAGCAACATCAGTTGGCTTCGCTCTTAAAGAAGTGCGAATGCTTTTAAACTGAGTCAAGTTTGATAGCAATTTCTTTAGATTATAGGGAAAACTGATAAACAACTAAGGCCTCAAGGATCTCCATCTGAAATTCCAAAGTTTTTGGTCTTCTAACTTCAGAAATCAATAAGAGTATGAATAGTCAGTTAAACTGCGCTGGCTCAACTCGGGTGTTGCTGTCTCTGTCCGTGATATACAAAGCCAATATACCTTATAAGAAAGTGCGAATGCTTTTTAAATAAACCAAGTTTAATATACTTTTTTATAGATTCCACGACAAACTGATAAAAGTCTGAAAGAATCTCTTTCTGAAATGCCAAAATTATTGGGTTGATAGACTGTGTTTTGAATGAATCACAAAGGAGCGTCTTACTGCATGACTGCATTAGCTCAATTCGGGTGTTGCTCTCCCTCTACCCATTATATACATCATATCAAATCCTATCTACTTAATTTCCATTCCCATCTCTACACGCATCTAAATACTTAATACACCCTAAATATAAATCTCATATTACATGCCTAGAGTTCACATTTGCCAAAGTCGACTCGTTAGTTCACAATTTGAACTAGTTAGTCAACAGTTTTAAAGCACTCGCGAACCGGTTCACTTACTTAATATGCTGTTAGACATGAGCGCATAGTCGTTGGCCCTTCCTGCCGACCTTTTTCCTGCTTTCTCATTTTTTTTTGTGTCGAGGAAAGGCGCAGAGCTACAAATTAAAAGAAAACAATAGCGGGGCGCACTATAAGTTGCCCGGCGCCAAGCGGAAGAAGCCAAGTGTGAAAAAGCAAAAGAAAAGCCGTGCAAAGCAGCAAAAGGAAAAGCAAAACTGGATGGAAAAATGTTGGGCGAGGAAAAAACCTTAAGCTGCGCGTGATTATTTTCACAAAGCAAAGGCAGAGGCAGAGGCGGAGGCAGAGGCGGGGGCGGGGGCAGGGGCAGAGGCAGCGCCAGAAGCAGGAAGCGAAATCTTTTTTTAAAAGAGTAGCGCCCGAAAACCAATATAGACGACGTGCTTAAGTTGTTAAGAAAGGCAAACAAAGGATCTGTGTGGAGGGGGGAGTGGGAGAGTAGTGATGCCAAGATGCCGAAGGGACTCCAAGGTGCACACAACTTTGGAGAGAGAGGGAGGTAGTGCGAGGGAGTGGGAGGTAGTGTAAAGCAAATAGCATTAAGTTGTCTGAGCCTCAAAAAAAAATAAAGTCAAGACGAAATAAGGGCATTATTGTGGACAAGGTGAAACGGGAATACCCTGCTCATGCCCAAAGCTAGTTGATAAATCAAATTTCTGTTAAATGTCAAACTTGCGCAGTGAAACGTTATGCCCGCCCGTGTGTAGGGCATACAAATAAAACAAGTCCATTGCTATTGTTACGCTTCAGTCTTATTTAGTTGTTGTCCTTCAGGCAACGTTGTTTGTTGTTGTTGTTGTTGTTGCTGTTATTGTTGTCGCTTGAAGTTTACGAGCTTTCGAATTTGGCCAGACGTAAAAAACTAAACAAAAGGCGACGTGCAAAGCGTAAATAGAGACAGCAGGCGTTGGCAAGAAAGAGAGAGAAGAGAGGGGAAGAGAGGGAGAGAGCGACAGGTTAGAGTGGGGCAGGTGGGGCTAGGACGTTGTCACAGACACAGAGGCAAACAAACAATTAAGAGTCTGCAGCTATGTTAAAAGCCACACGCACACCAACACACACCTGCACACACACACCCACACACTCACCCACACACACCTGCACACACACCTGCTCGCCCAGCATCACATGCAATTTGACATGTGAACGCGTCGCGGTTGGCTGCCTTTCAATGCCCGCCTCAAAGGCTCCTCGCATAAAGGTGCAAAAATTATGCGAAATAAAGCCGAAATGAAAAACCCTGTGACACGTTACAACAAAAAACCAGGCCGTTAAGGGCAGACAATGAAATGGGGGGCGTGGCAGCAGCAGCAGCAGCTGCAGCCCAAATGGCAACTGCTTTGAGCAACGTTCGTGTTGAAGCTAACGTGCATGTTAGCCCAGACCATCTTGCCATTTGCCTTTGCTCATTTATGGCCTTAACATTTGCCCAGGCTCTTTGACTTTGAGATACATTTGCTCTAAGATACATTTACATTTGCAGATACATTTGCTTTGTGTGATGTCTGCAGAGGGTTAAACTAGACTTAATGTGCGTGTTAGGCAGAGCTTATTGATTTTGAGTTGCATTTGATTTATGATACGCATTTACTTTAAGATACATCTACTCTGAGATACATCTGCTTTGGAATGAATTTATCTTTGTGTTACTTTTGCTTGCTATCATGTTTGCTGATTCTCATATCTGATCAGGCTTATATTGATCTGAGTGATCAAATGCCTAAGAACACTATAAATTGTGAAGCTTATTTGCTTAGGTTTATGTTAAAGCTAATATTTTCTGGCCTTTTACCTATGAGATACATTTATTTTCAGATGAATTTACTTTCAGAAAAATGTGCTTAGATTGATGTTTACTGAGATTCATGTCAAAGTTAGTAATGGAAATAGTTTTGAATCATTAGATAATGACCAGGAAGAATTTAAACTATGAGCTTTATTGGCTAAGATTCATGTCTTTCAGATACATTTACTTGGAGATACATTTGCTTTGAGATGCATTTAATTTCAGATATATTTGCTATGATGCTTGCTGTGACTCGTCAAAGTTATGGATCTAGTTTGAAGAGTTTTTTTGTCAATTTATGAATGATCATATAATGAAGCAAGACCTTAAGTTATGAGTTTTAGGCCGAGGCTTTTGGGACTTGAGATACTCCTGCCTACAAATACATTTACTTTCAGATACATTTGCTAGCAGATACATTTGCTTGCAGATACATTTGCTAGTAGATACAATTGCTAGCAAATACATTTGCTAGCAGATACATTTGCTAGCAGATACATTTGCTAGTAGATACATTTGCTAGCAGATCCATTTGCTAGCAGATACAATCGCTAGCAGATACAATCGCTAGCAGATACAATCGCTAGCAGATACATCTGCTAGCAGATACATTTGCTAGCAGATACATTTGCTCTGCGTGACATCTATAATACTCAAAGTCAAAGTTAACATGCATGTTAGTCCAAAGTTAATGTCTTTGAGATACATTCACTTGTAAATACATTTTCCTTACTCTCAGATACATTTGTTTTTAGCTACATTTGCTAACAGCGCATGTTTAAGTCAGTTAGTCAAGACTTATGCCTTTCAGATACATTTACTTGTAGATACTTTTAAGTTTCATTTACATTTAATTTACATTTGCTTATGCGCAATTTAAGTCAATCTGAGCCAAGAGTTGACCATGTTTGCCGCCTTTACTTGCCAGTTAAAGAACATGTTAAATATATAACAATATCACTGCTGCCAGCTGACAATCGGATGATGCAGAACGTGAGCCTCTGCCAGCTGCTGCTGCTGTTCATGCCTCATTATGCTGTCAAATTTGTGGCAACACTTGTCAGCTTTTGGAATATTAAATATTATGTTAAGTCTCACTACGAGCTAATGCACTTAAATATGTTTTGATGCTCAGGTGTCAGTCTTAATTCACATAATTTGTATAAATACTCGAAGTGCTTTATTCGGTCGAGCGCCGCAGTCGAGTTCATGTCTTGGGAAATTAGTCTTCGCATGCCCCAAGGCATCGAATGTCTTTCACTTATTAATCGCTGAGACATTTGTATTTAGCAGAAATGATTGCCATTGTGCTGCCTAATGGAGTCAGCATTGAATTTGCTACGCCTTCCAGCTATTATTCAACTTGATGTGTCATCTATAAGGCACGCACACACACAGAGAGAGAGAGAGAGAGAGAGGGAGAGATACACAGGCAGTACAAATAAACCCTTTTATAATGTTCGCTTCGTGTCTGAGCCCATTTGGTTGGGCACATGTCATTTGGCTGAATCGGTAACTGTAGACGATTCTTGACTCGCCCGACAATGGACACAAATTTGCGAACTTTGCGCTGGCCTGACATGTGTCCGATTTGGTCATTAGCTAAGCATATAACAAAGGATTGCCAGTATAAATGGCTTGTCGACCAGGTTCTTAAAGCGCAACCATATTTTAGAGACAAACTCAGCTTTAAATGGGAGCAGAGATGCTCAAATTTGTGGAATAGTTGAATTTACGGGAGGAAAATTATTATTATTAGATGTATTTTGGATTAGATGAATATTTATACTTAAATTTTTTAATTTTAATTTAGCTTAAACCCTTTTCAACACTTCTTCATTTACAATCTAATTTAGCTTAAGCTCTTTCTCAACACTTCTTTATTTCCAACACTCAAAACTCTATAAATTATCAATATTTAATAATATTTATACTGAAATTTTTAAATTTTAATTTAACTTAAACCCTTTTTCAACACTTCTATATTTCCAACACTCTAAACTCTGCAAATACTCAATTTCACATAGAATAAAAGTTTGTAAAAATGACTCTAAAAGAAAGACTTATATTTGGTCATATGAAAAAAAATAAATTTCTTAAGTAGTATTAAAAATTCATTCACTTTAAACACTTTTCCAACACTGTTTTACTTAAAATAATCAAAATTCCTGCACTACATATTAAAGTTTATTTAATTTGTTAGCTAGTATTAAAAATTTCTTAGCCTTAAACCCTTTTCCAACACTGCTGCACTTACAACACTCATAATTCCCACATCATCAGCCATTAAACTCTGCATAGTTTCATGCAAAATGTTTAAGGCCAAGTTAACAATGAGCCTTGGCCCTTGCTGCTTTTTGGGCATTTTGCCAACAGTTTTTTGCTTTGTTTCGTTCTTTAAGGCTCTCTCGGCTAATTAAGCGTGTGTGCACGTGGGTTCATAAACAATTGAGCGATAAATCCAGCGGCGCCGGCTGCGGCCATGCACATGTAGCAAAGGTTATCGACAGGAAGCTGCACATGGTCGCACCGTGGCGGCAGCCCATCCGGCAGCTCCCTGATGAGGCTTGAGACACGGAAACTGTTTTAGGTGGCGGCTGACGGTAGACGGCGCTATCTGCCGGCAGGAGTTGGCCACAAAAGAAGGCATCAATGTCACGTTCAGCATGTCGAGTTGCTGCACCACTAACAGGGTGTTTATGACTTTAAGCAGCATACACACAGCACACACACACACACACACGCACAACTCATAAAGCAGGCAGACAAAAGGCAGCCGACTACGACTCAGTTTCAAGTGCAAAAAAAGGCCTTCAGCATGGCGAGCGGGTGGAGTTGAAGTAGGCTCAGCAGTGGGGGGTGGGCGGATGGGGGAAGGGGGCTCTGACTGATGCTGTTGTATAGGCATTCAGTCAGGGTTGTTGTACTGTTGTTGTTGTGCTTGTCTGGCGCTCGAATGTTCATGCTGAAGTGCAGTTAGGCGGAAGTTGTTGCCCCGGCAACCAGTTCTTCTTTTAGCCAGTATCCATTTTTTTTGTATTTATTTCTGTTGTTGCTGCTGCTGCGGACGATCCGCACTTAAAAAGGGTTTATCTGTTGATATTCAAGCTGGCTTTGCATTGTTTGCGAAGCCATCTCAAAGGCAAGCCTAAAGTTTCATAAATGAACACACAACAATGCCCTCGATAAGTAGGCAACTATTTGCGCTGCCTGTTTATTAAGAACTCTAATAGGGAGTCATAGAGTCCATAAGGCGAGAGCAGAGATATGTGTGTATGTACTTAGCTGGTTTAATTTGCTTGAGAGTGGGGGGGAGGGAGACATATATACCATTATTTATAGATAAACTTTTTTTTAGATATTTTCCTATAAGATGGAAGATGGAAGATGAAAAATGCAAGATGGAATATGGAAGATAAAAGATAGAATGCAGAAGATAAAATAGTATATACACGATAGAATTCAGAAGATTAAAACTGGAAGAGAGAAAAGATACAAGATACGAGATAGAAGCTAGAAGATAGAATATTGAAAATAGAAGATAGAGAGAACATATATAGGGAAAATGAGAGATAGAAAATATAAGATAAAAGATGGAAAAAATAAGAGACAATAATATGTAAATGATAGAATGTAGAAGATAGATGATAAATATGGAATATTGAAGATAGAAGAATAATGATAAAAGATAGATGTTAAATAGATGAAAGATCTGTATTCTTATTTTTACTTTATTATATAATATAACTAAAGCTATTCGAACCTACAGCTACAAAAATAAGTATGATAAAATATTAAGAATAAAGATTATTCCAAGTGCTTGACTTCAACACCGATTGATCTATTCGCATAAAAGTCTCAAAGCTTCAAGCTTCAAGTGAAATAGATTTCTATTCGAATATGGTTGAAATGAAGTTTTAATACCTTAAATCACAGACTAAAAATAGCCTTGATTGTTATAAACAAGAAAAGTTTTTAAAAAGTTCATAAAGAGTTTCACATCATAAGTTATTCAGGCTCCTAAGCTACCCCAGGTTCCAGCTCAGCTTAAAACGAGCAACCCAGAAAACATATAGGGTATTCTATAGTCATGCAAATTCAAAAGTTCTTCTCTTTTTGTTGCTGCAGCAGCTCTTCAAGTGTAAGGTGAGCCCACAGGAGGCTGGGCAGCCATAAAAAGCGCAGCCGAGCTCACATGTGCGTGAGCGAGTGAGAAAGAGCAGACAAAGGGCGTAATAGAGAGAGAGAGAGAGAGAGAGAGAGAGGGCAAATTAAGAGATAGTGAGCTGCAGTCAGACATAGACAGGAACCTGGCTTATCAGCTGCATGTTTGCCAACGCCTTGAGCACGCGCCGTCGCCTGGCGCCTGTTGGGTATGCAACGCTTCTTGCACGCACTGCGAGAGGTGCAAGAGTGTGCGTGTGTGTAGGTGTGTGTGTGGCCATGTCGCAAATTAAAATCAAGACAGCAGCTAGCAAAATGATTGATTACTGTTATTTTTTGTGCCAGTCGAAAGGAAGTGGAAGCAGCAGTAGCAGCAAAAGTTCAATGATTTATGCTTTTTCTTAGTTTTGTGCTGGTCTACTAAATGATTGTTTTCTGCTGCTGCCGCCGCTGCTCTGCTTCTTACACTATTTTGCACTTTTAATGTATTTTTTGACAAGTCATGTTCATAACTCAGTGTCCTGTAAAATTCTCTACAAGTGACGCCCACACACACACACATACACTGAAACTTTTGCTGCAAAGTTGAAGTGCAAAGTTAGCTTTGGCCAGCTTTTTAGCCATTTACTGTGTGCGTCTCTCTGTGTGTGTGTTTATTTGTGTTTATTTCTTGTCAGGCAAATCATTTGTCAAAAAACGCTGCAAAACTTTTGGCTGGCTGTTTGCTGTTGACAAGCCAAAAGTTACGTCAATTTGTATTAGCCAAGTTTGCGCCTGGACCAGAAACTTCAAGTGGCCAAAACTGAGATTCGAGCCAACGCTGACGATACACCAACAACAACATATATATATATTTTAGAATCTATTTACCAGCTCCACTAACATTTAACTTTTAAACTTCAGTTTAAAAAAATAAATATTTATTTTCGAAGCAACAGCTTCAGATAAATACATGAAAGTTTTTGACAGGTGCAAGCGACGGCTCAATGCACCACTCACCACTCAAGTGGCCAAGACAAGTTTAGAGGCAAGAAAATTTGAATTTAATATTTGCATTTGTGCTTTAATTAAAGCTGAAAACTAAAGCTGAAGCGAATCATATTTATAGTTTATATTTATTGTTCAAAAAAATAGTAGTGAGACTAAATTTTGGGTAATAAATGTTTGGACTATATATCTATTAAATATTATATAAATATGATTTATTATTTAAATATGATTTATATATTGTATATAAATATATATATTTTTTAAATATTGTGCTTAGCACTAAATTTTTTTGTCTAATATTTAGTGCTCAGTCGCACTATTATTTTTTTGAACAATCTTGTGTTTAGTCGCACTATTATATTTTTGAACAACTTAGGTCCCAGTCGCACTGCTATTATTGTATTAAAACTGTTGAGTTTTGTGAAGAGCCAATTATAAAAACATATATAGCTTGAATTGTATGTATAATATATATTAAATCATATTTTTTAGATGTTCAGTATGAACAGAGGTGGTTCAGGAAACGAAAGACAGGAGAGGCTTTGATTATTATTAAATTTTTTATAGTACTTATAACTCCCACGCTAGCAAAGCTAGTCTTAAGTCTACCAGTCTCTCTAGAAGGCAGAAATACATATACTATATCTATATATTTGTATTTTTCTAGCACTTCTATATACATTAACATTTAGTTCCGCTCCGCCCACAGAGCTCCACTGCCAACTGCCTGGACACATCGTATACTCTTGATACATTTATGAACAGAGGTGTTTTTTTTTTTAAAACAATTTTTAGTTAAAACTTCTACCTATGACAGTTACACATGGCACCTCGCCGAGAATTAATTATCTTAATGCCACCCCAAAGAGTTGAGGGAAACTTTTGTCAACTGCTGTTTGTCATTGTGCCGTCAACAGGCTGCATCTGACAGATACTTTTATGCATTTAATTGCAAATGGTAGCTGCTCAGCGAGGCGCTGCATGTTGCCAGTTGCCAGTCGCCGGTTGCTGGTTGCAAGCAAACCAATTTCAATTTCATGCCACTCGGCGGCTCTCAAGTGCCGCAGTGCATTGCAGGCGACAGTCTCACTCTCCCCGTCTTGCTCCCTCGCTGTAGACAGGCCCTTGATGAGCTGCACTTTTCAGCTGTAGCCGAAATTGTGAAGGCAGCCAGCGTTTCAGCTGCGTCTTCAAATGAATTAACACAAAAAATTAACTCAACAACAGCTCCGCAAACTTGGCAAACTCTGTGCAGTGGGCCAAGCACAATTCTCTCAGTCTGTGCTGGGCATAACAGGTTGTAAGAAACAATTAATTAAACTAATGACTTGATAGAAATTTCCGAAGTGTATGCTAAATGATTTGTGAAAAGCTAATTTTGTGCTCGTAATATTACTCTCTATATATTATATGTGAGCGAGCCAGCTCTATTGCTGCTAATTTAATATAAGAAACATATATATTTTTTATATAATATAAAATAAGTGTATAAATATTTTAAAATATTTTGTATATATTTATAATATAATTTAAAATAAATATATAAAATATCTTGAAATCTGATTTCTATACTAATAATTTAATTCAATTAATATAATATAATGTCAAAACTATATAAATATTTCAAAAATATATTTTAAATATTTATAATTTCATATGAATGTAAATATATAAAAATTTCAAAAAACCTTTTATATATCTATTTATATATCTTAACTTATAGACTGACAATTTTATATTGACCTGCATCATTTCGATATTTTTTATTAGAAAAGTTAAGATTTTTATTTTATTTTTTTAACCTAATATACTTTTTCTATTCCATTATATATTTTTTACTTCCATATTTCCCACAATGAATAACACAGCTCATACTATAGTTTCAATTTATATCTTTTCATTTGATTAGCTTTTTTTTTAAGATATTCCATAACCGCTTTGAGGCGCAGTTTATAGCTTCAATTTGTTGGAGAAATTTGCTGAAGTGCCATTTGGTATTTGTTGCTTAACCTTGTGGCTGGATAATATTTTTTATTTTTGCCATAGCTACTATATATATATTCTATGGATTTGACGCTCAGCTGAATACCAAATGAATTTGTTTGATTGCATCAATAATTAGCGCTCGGACAACTCGAGAATTGTTCAATTTGCAAACTGCGTAGTCGACGGGGCTGTGCCTGTCATTCAGCCTCAGCTGATTTGCATTCTCTCTCTCTCTCTCCCTCCCTCTCTCTCTCTCTTTCTGATAATAGATGTACTCTATATATGGGAATAGGTATATATAAATATATATATATTTATTTATTATTCTTGCCTGAGCAACTGAATGCTTTGTAGTAATTAGGGCGCAGCTTCGACTCGTGGCAAAAATGAACCATAAAAATGAATTAAATTACATAAAAATATTTATTTTGTTCGTTTTTTGTTTGGCAATCACTTAAATATAACTGTGTTAAATTAACAAAGTCATTAGCGCTGCGAGCAGAGGCGGAGCTGCGCTCTCGTTCCCGACTAAATTATAGTTCTGTTCATGACTCAGTCAAGGGCCGCGAGCTTGTTTCCCGCTTAATGCCAGTAATCAGGGGTTGGAGACCTCGTTAGATAAGTATATAAACACAGGTTGGAACCTGGTTAGGTTTTAGTGAATGTTATGTAAATTGCAGTAATATCTGGAATACATAAGCTAGAGCCAGAACTAGAGCTAGCTATAATTATAAATCGATTTGAGTAAGAAATATATAGATTTTTTATTGATTTTGAACGAGATCTCGAGAACTATGTAAGTTAGTGTTGGAAATATTAAATATATATGAAGATACAGGGGGAATTGGTGAATTGTCTTTATGTTTGCTGCAATTAACGATAAAAATCGATTGTAAGATGTGAATTATTTAGTATTGCTCGAAAACTTTAAGAGCAAGAGAGACCTTAGAGGGGTTTTAGCTTAAGTCTTACGTATATTAAGCAATAATTTAAGTTTTGTTTATATTTATAAATAACTTTTTTTTAGATTTATAGTATTCATTGGATGACCCCCCTTAATATTTCTCACACTCCTATATTTCCAATTAATTTCCTAATTCATGCCTCCCTACCCTATCCCACTAATTAGATTTTCATATATTTTCGTGTGTTCTGTTTCTGGTTCAAGTTCAGGGTCGTTAGTTACTTTTGGGGCAGGAATTTGTGTGCTTGGACCATTCAAGTGCTTTGCCCCAATTCCGCCAATTGGGGTCATTTGTTTTGATTTCCCCTGGCCACAAATCAAACACAGCCAGAACCACACACAAAAAAAAAACTAAATGCATTTTAATTGAAGTTTTGCGTGTGGCCGCCGCATAAGCGCCCACAACAGCCACGCCCTATGGGCAGCCACTGGGCTGCAATTTGCCAGCTGTCAGTCGCTGGCTCTCATGCAAAATATATATTTTTTCATGCAACAAAGAGAAGAAGCAGGAAACGAGAAATAATGCAAACTGCACATACGCCGAGTGGGGCAAAAGGGCTTAAAGTACTTGAGGGTGGGAGCTGGAATACAGAGCAGCTGAGTTGTCAGCGGCTTTGGGTCTAAGCCGGGCCATAAAGATAGCGCCCAGCTAGAGCTTAACAATAAATACCAAATAATTGTGGCCCATAAAAGTTAAGTTGTTAATTGCTTTGTTTGCTCGCGAGCCGCGCAGCGCCGGGCATCGCGTGTGCCGTCGTTTTCAATGAGAACCTTTGACGAGCTGTGTTTGGTGTTGCTGCTGTTGTTGTTGTGGGTGTCAATTCTCGGGCATATTTTATTAAACGCGATTCCGAAAACCGAAAAACTTGGCCCGCAAAAACAATGTTAAATAATTCATTCCACACAAAATGCTGAAAGTTTTTGCGTGAGAATTTAGCCATATTACACGTTAACACCCCGGAGAGGGGGGGGGGGAGGCCAGAGAAGTAGTCACGAAGAGCGAGAGCGAGAGAGAGTGAGAGGCGCTGGGGCGTGGTTGAATCCGACAAGGCTGCGTGTTAAGCCGGAAATGAAAACTCTGTTAATTGCCATGAAGTATGCAAAGTATGGCCAGAGTTTTTGTTGCTGTTGTTGTTGTTGTTGTTGTTGTTGTTGTTGTTATTGTATCTATCGATAATAACTGAGCAACTGCCTGTCCGTTATCTTTGCCCTTCCGCCCCCTCATTTGGGTCCCATCAAGTTTTTTCCGCAAAACTTTTTGCGATGTCAATGAACTTCAACGTGCCCCGCAGCTAAGCGCGGCCATAATGGAAAACTCTTGTACAGTAAACACCCATCGAATGCAATTTATAATTATTTAATGAGTTATTGGGCAGCTGTCCAGGCGTACGAAAATAACGAAAGAAAAAACTCAATTTCTGCTAAGTGCTTTGAGCAAGTCCTTTAAAGTATCCCAATTAAATTAAGCGGGAGCCATTAATAAACTAATGCGAATAAATCGATGTTGGGCATTTTGCTGAACTTAATAGGGAATTTACCCAAGATCTATTGTAGACTTATGGAAATAGAAAATTATGTGGAAGGTAGATGGAAAATGTAGGTATAGATATATGGATAGATTTCAAATTTATATTTAAATATTTATATATTTAAATATGTTTCAATATTTATAGGTTTAGAGCTATGGATACAGAAATCATAAATGCATTAGTATATGTAAAGATGCAGATGAATCATAGATGCAGGAGATAGATAAAAGATGAATATTTTGAGACAAAGAAAATGAGGTTTTATAGGATAAGTTATAATATATGTAATAAGGGATAACGGGATAAAGGATTTAGGATAAAAGATATAGTGTATATGTTATATGATATGAGATTTAAGATAGGATATATGACAAAGGATATAGGATAGAATATATATAGTATATAGAGTATAGGATATTTGATATGGAATATGAGATATGAGATAAAGCATATATGAGAAAACTTATAAGATATAGGAAATACGAAATGATATCGAGTATATTATAAAGGATAAATAATATATGATGTGGAATATATACGATTTATGGATATTAGAAGTTGTTTATCGAAATGACAAATTAGATAAGAATAGTACATCGTTTTATCTATATAAATAAATAATGATAGAGACGTAGGTAAAGATACAGGAGGAGATAAACATTGAGATGAATGATTTATATTTAAAGATATATAGGGATACATGTAAAAATATAGTATATGGGTATAGAAAGAAATAATTATTCATTTTTATTGCAGAGATATTATATATATTATATGCATATGTGTAAATAGTAGATTTAGAAAAGTTTTTTAATGTAAGAATAGATTCAGAATAGATCACAGTTTAAGTCAAGTCTTTTCCATAATAATTATATTATAATTTCTATACTAAATATCTTCCATCTTCAATCTTGCAGATTCTTATAGATGCTCAGACATAGACCTCTCAGCTATATACATATATGTGAGTATATTTTCAGTTATTCAATTATTTACAAACATTAACTGATTCCCTTTTGTTGGTGATCTCACTTATTGCATTAGCTGCAGTGTAGAAGGCTGAGTCAGCAGTTTCTGCTTTTTTTATTTGCTTGTTTCATAATCAGTTTCAATTGGAATAATTTAATCAGCGTTTCGATCGCTGGGGTCATTTATTCATTGAGTCACAAGGGCAGAGGATGCGCCTCGCTATAGAAATATTCGCAAACTAATTACCATATTTAACGTCGACGGCATCGTAGGGGGGCGTGGCATCGCCCGCTAGGCCCGTGGAGTCCATGGTGTCGCCGGCAACGGCCACTGCATTGGCAAAGGCCAAGGTGGTTGCAGGTACGGCCGGCGGCTGGTCCTGCTGCTCAATGGAAGTGGGCGCCGTGGCTCCGTGCGTGGAGGCGGTGGGGCTGTGCGTGGCTAATTTAAATTCAGTCTCAAGTGTTTCCCAGCCGGAGCCGTCGGCCTCCGCATTGACTAGATCCAGCAGGCTGCGCTGCGTGGTGCTCTCCGGCGCCAGCTCTGGCGTGGTGCGGCTGGCTGCTGGCTGGGCGGTGCTGGGCAGCGCTGTGCCGCAGTGCTGCATGGCCAGGCAGCTGAACAGCACCAGCTGCAGCAGTGGCAGCTTCAGTGGGCGTGGCATGGCTCCAATTGGATAACTACGTCTCTCACTCCTGCTCGTTTCTCGTTGAGTTTTTTATTTGTGCGAATTTGTTGCTCTTGTGCGCTGTGTCTTGCACCACTGTGCAGAGCGGGGCTTTGTGTTTTTACTTAGTATTCTTGTAGTAGTTGTTTAGTTAGTTGTTGCTACAACATTTTTAATTATTTCTTTTATTTTTAATTATTTTTTTTATAATTTTTTTAAGTTTTTTTCTAGCTAAAGTTTTTTTTCTAAATGCTCAAATGATTTCCATTTTTACACTGTCACAAAATATTGTTGAAATAAGAATTAAATTTCATGTTCTTGCTGTTGTTGTTGCTTGATTAGTTGTGCACAAAAAAGTTGTAAAAATTAACAAAATTCGCCTCGCCTCGCCTCTGTCGCTTTGTATCATAATTTATTGCATTTCATTTGCTGTTTGCCTCGTTCATTCTCAATTCGTGTTTCGCTCTCGATCGCCCTTTGTCTTCCAACGCTTTCTTTTGCACGTCGAGTTCAACGCGGTTCAATCTTTAAAACATGAGGGCGTGGCAACTGCAGTTGTCGACGTTGTATCTCTCTTTCTTTAACTCATGTGTGACTATATAAGTAAATATTATAAATGCGCTCGCATAAGAACTGCATAAGAGGCTAAGAAAAAAATACTTGTAAAGCGCTTGCAATAAATTGACGAGCCCAGCGCCTGTGCCGCTGACATGTGTGCAACAGCTGGCGGCACTTGCAGACGGCTTCGTGCCTCTTGCTGCAAAAAAGCTGCGAGATTCAAAGTGCAAGTCGCCGGCATAGGCGACACAAGTGTGCGCTACGTTGAAATTGGCATTGATGAGCTCAAGGAAGTTGTTCAGAAAATTAATAGCAAAGACTAAGAGAGTTGGTGAAAAGATTTGCCAGATTTTTACACATATAAACGGGGCTTAATTAAATTTTATAAACAAGTTAAGAAAATAATTAAAAACCTTGCCTATACTACTTCTATAATTCTGCAGCCGTAGAGCTTATAATTCTGTTGAATAATTTATTTTTAAAAGCTTTTCTATAATGATCTCTGCAAGTCATTTAAGGAGTTGAGTTTATGAAATGAACTCTCATGCCTAGCATAAGAAATGAAATTGATATGCTTGTTAACATATAACAAAAGGTTGTTCCATACGGATAGGTATTATAAAGCTGAGCGTATCCAGCGTTTTCTTACAGTTCCAAAGACAAAGGTGATGTAAATGGGTGAAAAGTCAATTTTTGATGTTTTTAAAGCCAAGCTATGAATTTGCAATCTAAAATCGATAAAGTTCAAACATAATCGATTTCTGTTAAGTAATCTAATAAATATATAAATATATTACAATCGAAAGAAGAGTAAATTAAAAAAAAATTTCTGTTTTAGTTCATAGATAAATTATATATTTTATATTACAAGCAAAGAAAGTAAAAAGGCTTAAAAAATATGAAATATATTATATTATATAATATATATTATAAAAAAAATATTTGTTATGCCTTCTTCCTTCTTTTGCTTGTAATATAAAATATATTACTTTCTACTATAACTTAAGACAGAAATATTTTTTTATATAAATTCATCTTTCAATCATAATCAAAAATCTTCTCTAATTTAAAGTCGGACTATTTTTCAAGCTTTCTTCCTTCCTTTGCTTGTCATCTAAGATCTATTACAACAGAAACTTTTTTTATAGAAATTCTTCTAAATTCTATAAATTCATCTATAACTTAAATCCAATTTTTTTTCATGCCTTCTTCTCTCCTTCGATTGTAAACTAAAATATATAGATTAATCTATTATATTTCTTCAAGCTGGATCTATTTATGTTATGCCTACTTCTTCAATTATAATCAATTCATTTATCTATAGCTAAAAACTCGATCTATTTCTATTATGTTTACTCCTCCGGCTCAACAACTCTTTTAACGAACTCTGCTCCCCAGCTAGCCGCCAATAATTGACTCCACAATCAATATGCTGTTGCTTAGCTGCTGAGACATAGAGCTCAACATGAGCTGCACACATGCCGAGATTCCGAGCAGCTGGGGTCAAAAGGCAAATGCTGTTGGCTGTCCATCCAGCTGCCAATCGAACTGGGCTAATTATCCAGAGCGACGACTAACCTAGTCCAGCAACTGTCAATCATGCGCATTGAGTGCAGCAACTAATATGCCCCAAGCTCAGTCAGAGAAAGAGTAGAAGAGAGAGAGAGAGTGGGAGAGAGGGCGGGTCTAAAGGGCTGAGCGGGAGTTGGACAAAGTGCAAATTACAGTGCGCTCGTGCTGATTCATTGAGAGCTGGCGCGGCACGCCATGTGCCTGGGCTAAAGTGTTGCTCGTGACTGTTGAGCAGCCGGTGCTAATTAGCAGCTCATCAAACTGCAGCCGCATGCAACAAAAATAAAAGTCAAATGGAAATAGCAATAAAAGGGGAAAAATAAACTCAAACTTTAGCTGCTTACGCGTTACCATAAAAAATATCAATAAAAACAAAATATTCGCATAACAAAATGTGACACATAAAAGACAGACAGTCGGAGAGTCGGAATGAGAGCGCACTGAAAGAGAGATAGATATTGTTTATATATATATATAAATATATATAGTTAGTAGGCCGACTGTAGCTGGGGCCATAAAAAAGATATTGGAAAACGAGTTGACGTGCTTTGGGTCTCAGAAAATTGGCCAATCAAGCGTCAATTGTTGGACCTTTTATGGGCCCAAAGACGGGTAGCGGAAAGTTAAGTAGGCACAGCTTATAAGATGGCAAGCTGACTGAAGAAGCCTAACTAGCAGATACCCTGCATAGAGTTTTTAGTAATAAGAGTCTTAAGTCTTCTGGATGATGTAAAGTTGATTTTTGATTTTGGATCTTGTGGAGAGTAAAGTTTCTGAATTTTAGATCTTAAGTCTTTTGGATTGTAAAGTTTCTGAGTTTTAGTATCTTTAAGATAGATGTATAGATGGAAGGAGAGAGATGATCAAGAACTAAGTCTTGGAAATTTCATTCTCAAAACTTTAAAAAGGGAAAGAGAGATGAGTAAAGAACTGAGGAAAGGGAAAGAAAGAGAGATGATAAAGAACTGAGTCTGCAACTTTAAAGAGGGAAAGAGAGAGAGATGAATAAGAAATAAGTTTTAGGAATTTGTTTTGCAACTTAAAAGAGAGAAAGAGAGACAGAGAGAGATGATAAAGAACTGAGTCTGCAACTTTAAATAGGGAAAGAGTCAGATGATAAAAAATCGAGATTTATGATTTTTTTTGCAACTTTAAAGTCCATCATCTATCTATGTAGGGTATCACTTGCTCACTTCCACAGCTGGGATGCATAAGCTGTGCTATATAAAACCCATATATATCACAACAATAATAAACAATAATAATAACCAAATGCTAGATCTCGAGCTCCACTCGACATCAATGGGAGCGTGAGAGGGGGGTCAGTCGGTTTTTAGGGTCAATTTGAAGAATTTGATTAGCAGATAGCAGTGAGTGGTCGCTGTGGCATGTGCCGCGTGTGTGTGATTGCAAATGTAATTGAAAAATTGCCCACTGTTTGCTGTCAAGTGCAGAAAAACGGATGGGAAAATAGAGATACGTGTGTGTTAGTCTTTGTGTGTGTGTGTGTGACCCATAAATGGAAAACATGCACACACGCACACATTCAACTCGTGACGAGTTTTTTATGGCCGTTGGCCGTTCGCCGAGATAAGCTCCATTATGCTTGTCATATGCATAAACAATAATAAGTGACCTTTTTGCATATGTGTGTGTGTGTGTGTGTGTGATTGATAAAAAGTGAGCACATTATCGTTTTGCCAGGTAACACACACACTTTATAGCTGCCTCCGTCTGCCCCTCGCCATAAACGGAAGTGGAAGCTACACACACATCTAGTAGTAGGTCACATAAGCCTAAGCCGATTTCCCATTGTATTGCTAACAAATATATAAACAGAAAAACAACAACAAGAAATAGCTTTATAGAGCAGCTCAAATGTGGGCGGGCGACTCTGTTGGCAGCCCGTGAAAGTGTGTTAAAGCGCGTCTCAAGTGTCAATAAATATCATCTAATTGGGCACTCAAGTAACTGGAATGATATGACAGCAAATTGAGCTGATATGATGATGGGCAAGGTGTGTGGATCGTTAGACGTGGATTACAAGCCTTTTCACATTTAACACTGAATATGCTAAAGCGATTTTTTACATTATATGGCATGTGAGTCAGACTATAACTATTCGGTTTCTATGACAGCTATATGAGAGAGTATTACAATTTGTTTCTTCTTTACATATTTTGATTCCACACTCAAAACGAGCGGGTATAGGAAATTTCGTGGAGATAACTTCATAGCTGACCGAGTTCACATAGACAGTCGAGAGTCTGGGCTGGTTTGGCAGCTAGTTCCGATGGCTTTAATACTCTACACTCAAAACGATCGTGTATACTAAATTTCATGAAGATAACTTCACGGCTGACCGAGTTCTCATAGTCTGGCGACAGTCTGGGCTGTTCTTAATGCATATTCGATAGTTTGGCAGCCGTTTCCGATTGATTTAATACTCTACACTCAAAATGAGCGGGCATACGAAAATTTCATGCAGATAACTTCATAGCTGACCGAGTTCTCATAGTCAGGCGACAGTCTGGGCTGTTCTTAATGCATATTCGATAGTTTGGCAGCCGTTTCCGATGGATTTAATACTCTACAATCAAAACGAGCGGGCATACGAAATTTCATGAAGATAACTTCACAGCTGACCGAGTTCACATAGTCAGGCGACAGTCTGGGCTGTTCTTAATGCACTTTCGATAGTTTGGCAGACATTTCCAATGGATTTAATACTATACACTCAAAATGAACGGGTATACGAAATTTCATGAAGATAACTTCATGGCTGACCGAGTTCACATAGTCAGTAGAGAGTCTATACTGTTCTTAATGCATATTCGATAGTTTGGCAGGCATTTCCGATGGCTTTAATAGGCGTGAGACTGTTTGATAACCCACATATTAACGCACTCAAGCATTCGCTTTCGAGAAACCCAAATCAAATACACACAGAGCGCGACATGAGAATGTTTACATATTCGTATAATATTATGTTTATTTTTCCCCTCACTCTCCCCCGCCTCCCAGGCGTTGCGGTCTTTATGAATGGCCCACATTGTGCGCGTATTCTTTGTGTATCAGAAAATGTTTGTTTGTTGTTTTTAGCGACTTGCCGAATGTTGTTAATTTGTTGGCCAAATTAACGCTGGGCTCTCGACGCTTAGCTCCATGGCTAAGGTCAGTGCACTAGGGATCTACACACACACTCACACATAGGTATATATAACGCTTCATATATGTGTGGCTGCGCATGCACGGCACATACACATACGTATGATGCATGGGGATATGCGAAAAATCAATAGAGCCCGGCTGCACGTGGTGCCCAGAGCGCCCTTTGCCAAAATACCTAAAAACGGGCACACAGCTTGCATCCGTAGCTGCTTCGTCGAGAATTGTGTCAGCTAACTGTGCTTCATCACGATATAAATACATTTATTGTTCTATTTGTGTTTATTCTTTGTCAGACATTCGCGTTCTTTTGCTAAATATGCTAAATTATGGCATAGTTGTAAGCAGCGCAGGCAGAGCGACAGAGAGGCACACACACACAGCTGCGGGAGAGTGAGCGGGACGCACAGAACTCAAGCTGGGCTTCTTTGGCAAGCATGCGGCGCGGCCGAATGTCAACAAAACGCAACGGGCACTCACGCTCGCGCGCTCTCTCGCTCTCCCTCTCTCACGCTGTGTTACATGCGCTGCTCTTTCTTTACGCTCTCTCGACTCGTTTTGAGCGAATTTGCCTGGCCTTTGGGCTGCGTACTGTTTTTTTTTTTTTATTGATTTCTTGAAAGGTACACAAAATGCGAATAACAACAACAACAACAAAGGCAGCACAGCGAACAAAGGCAACAACAACAACAACAATAACAAGAAGATTAATGAGCGCACTATTAAACATTATATTTATATAAATCAATATATATATATATATATATATATATATTCTGCGTTTTTTATGATTTAATTTTATATCTTATTCACACACTTTTATTGTCATATTTTTTTGCGAGTTGTAAAACGTTTGGCTTTTTGGCACATATTTCACGCAGATACTTTTGTATCTGAGATACTTTGCTTTTGCCACACTTCAGAGTGCACACTTTATTAATCCGCTTTAGTTTCAATTCAGTTATTTGATATATTTCATATGCTTTTGTACCCAATTCGTTCGCCGTTGCCGAAAAAAAAGGCGGCTGCTGCGCAGAGAATTTTTCCAGGCGTTCGCACTTTGCTCGATTTTCACAGTTTTGTTTTGTGTTTTGCACGTATTTAGTTAGTTGTGGAATTTACTTGAGTCTGTGACTTTGTGCGCATTTCGTTGACTATTTTATTAAAGTTTAGTTTTTTTGGAAAATGTTTGCCTAGTTTTTGCTTGGGCCACAATCAGAAAAACTGAAGCGCAACGAGACGGCGGCCACAGCGACGGCGACTATGATGACAGAGACAGACAACACACACAACTGTCAAATACGTTCGCCGCCGTTGGCTGTGCTCAATTCGCCGCGGTGCGGCATATGCGGCAGCTGCTACTGCTGCTGCTGGTGCTGGCGCTGCTGCTGTGAGAGAGCGAGAGCGAGAGCGTTTGTTTTTGCCTGCATGTGTGCGTGCGAGTGACTCGCCAGCAAACGAGAAATGCGAGTGCAAACGGGAAATTCGGTCGTGAGGGAATTTTATTTTAGGCGCGCATTTGAATGTGGGATATTTGCGGCCAGCTGATATCGCTAGCAATAAATGTGCATTGTAGGGCATTGTGATTGATTGAGTTGGCAATTGTAAATGTTATTTAATTATGAATTAACTTAATTGTTAAGTTGTGTGCGTCATTAAGCATGTATGATAGCATTAAGTGATAAGATTAATTAGATAAAAATGCCTAATCAAATTTTGTGATAAGATATAACAATATAGATGTGTATTAAGCATATTTTTAGATAGTTTAATGTGCTACTGTTTGATATATTTTGTATTTTGGCATACTTTAATAGCAAATATATTTAAATATATTTAAACTAACTATTTAAATTATATAAATTATTATAATATATATATGCAATATTTAATATATTAAAATGCGCTTAAATAAAGTTAGTTTTAAGCTTTTCAAAAAAGTCTCCCTTTCATTACATTTGACAAAGTCAGCTTCATTCTATGCACACTGACAAAAGGACTGCCTAACTGCCTGCTTATAGCCCATTAGGTCTGCCTTTATAAACTACATTGTCATTTGTGTGTGAGTGTGTGTGTGTGAGAGAGTGTGTGTGTTACCTGCTATACAATGCTTGGCTATTTGGTAAGCCCCCGTCACAAAAGATACATCATTAGGCATTATGTTAAAATTACCTGCCTATGCATAAAACCACTTGAAAACTCATTACAAAAGCTCCACAGCGACGCTTACATAATACACACACACACGCACACCTACTTAGCTGTGTGTGTGTGTGTGTGTGTGTGCAAAGGGGTGGCTCAGACTGTTAAAACATTTTGCACCATTGGCCACAAAAGTAGGCGCTGCAAAAGTTGGCCACAAGGGCGTTAAAGCACTTAGATTTATGTCGCCCGATACACGCGCTCAATACACACACACACAGGCACACACACACACAGTCACGACTTTGACTCGTTTTATGCATTTAATAAAAACTTTCACTTCAGCTTTTCGCAGTTTCCGCCACGCTGCATGGAAAACTTTTCTGCGCCTGCATTGAAGCCAAGTACTTAAAAAGCAATTTCCATGCAGCATACGAAACCAGAAAAAAAAAATGGAGAAAAAGTGGAGGATAAGGGCTGTTGCCACGCCCTAATATTAATGAAATGATTTGGAGTGGAGTTATGCTTATGCTCGAATCTACTTAATTTTTTATTTCATTTCGTTTCTTGTTTTTAATAATATTTTTGTGGCTTATTAAAAAGTTAAAAGCTGAGGTGTTGCAGCCTATTTGCTGCGTGCGTGTGTGTGCGTGTGTGTGTGTGCGTGTGTGTGTGTGGGCAGGAGGAGAAGAAAAAAAATCGTAAAGCCCATCAAAATAATGTTAATTCATTAAGTGGCCATAACTTGCTCGGGCGCCCAAGTGTAGGCTATAAAAATTTTACGCACAAAAGGCAACCGCAAGGCTGGGTGGTTGGGTGGTTGGGTGGGTCGGTTGCAGCTACTGGATTTACAGTGGCTGCCACAACATCATCGAGAGGCTCTTAAGGAGCCGTTAAGCATGGCAGTTGGCGCCTCAGGTTAACTTTCGCTCCGCCGCGAAAATGAATGATTTTTATTTAGATTTTATGGGCAGCTCGCCGAGGCTGCTGAGGGCTGTTGGTAATTAGAGACGCGCCCGGCCAGGTGTGTATCGTGCAGCACCGGCAGCACCGGCAGCAACAATAAACTCGAAAATTATGTGAATGAGTTTCTTAACTTATTCTCGACTCAGCCAGCGCTGGCCCCCGAAAAATATTTCTATATATATAAAATGAAAATGGAAATAAAAATAAAAAGTAAAGTTGCCCCAGTCGGCTTTAGGCTCTCAAGATTTATATCTGGCACATGGCAGGCGATCCGGCGGCGGCGGCGACGGCGTCGGTGGTGCAGGTGCGGCAGCGTGCCGCAGCAGCGTGTTCCACCTAAACCACCGACGAGTAAAACAAACAAAAAGCGGAGCGAAACAAACAAGCAAAGTTAAATGAACAACTTTTGTGCATTATTTATCTGCAAAGTGGAAATGTGAGCACTAAGAACAAATACGATCGGGCGGGCACGAAAGGTGACGACTGCCAGATGCCCTGGAAATGATTTAGCGGAGGATTGCATAGCTGAAATTTAAGTTTGGGGTAGAGAAGCTGGGCTAAGTTGAAGGGAAAGGTAAGAGAGTGATAGAGAGAGGAAGAGAGAGAGATCTAGAGGTAGAAAAGAAGAGACAAGGAGAGTGAATGAGAGAGAGAGGGACAGAAAAGAAAGTGGGAGACAAAGAGAGAGAAGACAACGACATACAACGAAAAATATAAGGAGAAAGAGAGTGTACGAAAAAGAGCGAGAAATAGCGAGATGAGAGAGAAAATAGAGAGAAATTGAGGGTAAGAGATAGAAAAGAAATGGGAAAAGAATGTGAGAAAGAGAGCTATAGAGACCTCTGTCTCTACACAAATTAAGATAGAGAAAAGGTTGAGAGATATTAAAGGTAGGGTGGATTGAAATAGTGAGAGAGAAACTGTAATTAAGAGAGAGAAAAGAAAAGAAAGTGGGAAAGAGAGAGATATAGAGACAGATACAGAGATTAGGATAGATAAAAGGTTGGAGAGATTAAAGAGAGAGTCGACTGATACATTGAGACGGCAAAAATAAGGAGAGACAGCTAAATTGATAGAGGGAAAGATCCAGAGAGAGCGAGAGCGAGAAAAAGAAATGGGAGGAGAGACAAAGCAATTTTAAGTTTGTCTTTAAATGAAGAAGAGAAGGGAAAAGTAAGGCCTAACAAAGAAGACTTTATCACAGGCTAACAATTGAGACCAAATAGGTTCTGGCTTGACTTTTAGAAAGTATTAAAGACTGACAGAGACAATATGAAGGTGTTGAATAGCAAAAAGGTAAGCGGGCTCTAAGTTTTTAAAGTCAAACTTGATTGGGAGAGACTGACAGAGTCAAGTCTTTAAGCGAAAAAATTGAAGTTAGCAAAGCTTTTAGCAGGCCTTAACTTAAAGCTACAGAGAAGACTTAGACGAATCTTGGAAAAGGTAAAGCTGAGTATACTAAAGCTATAAAAATAGAAAAGGAAAGAAAACTCTTCGATAAGTTTAAAATGCGTGAAATCATATTGCATGGAGTTTAGTTGAGCATAGAGCTAATTAATACTAATAATTTAAACTAATATTACTATGGATAGTCTTTAATAATAGTAAGTTGTGCGAGAGAGAAAAGAAAAGACAGTGAGCGAGGTAGAAAGCGTAAGAGAGATATAAAATAAAAGTATATAAGCTTTACTACAAAAGCTCTTCTAATATCACATTATTCATTTATATTCATTTCATTATCCTGCTGAATCGGAATGGAATTTGCTAGCCTCAACTGCTGCTCGCACGAATATACCCCACATATATCAATTGACTGCGCACAGGGTATGTGAAATCATAACCACAATACTGCGGCGTAATGGAGGCTCAGACATGGCCAACAGCCTGCCAACAGCAGATGAAACCGCGCTGCCACTTGGCCTGCCTCACTGGCTCCCTGACTGATTATGAGCTTTGTGTATCTGTGTGTGTGTGTGTGAATGGGTGTATGTGTGGGTGTGTGGGTGTGGCAGTCACTCATTTAATATTTTATGACTTATCTCTTTTCTATTAAGATATTTTAATGCACAAGCGAAAAATGTGTAAAGCAAAAGCCACAAGGCGCAGCTCAGCCTCAGCGCCCATAAAATCTAATAAACATAAGTCAGTGTCTGTCATGTGTGTGTGAGTGAGTGTAAGTGTGTGTGTGTGTGTGTGTATTGTATATTGTTGTGGTTAGAGTATCGCATGAAGCGGCTGCTTCTATGCTCAACGTTTCGGGCTTTTATTGATACGCTGCTTAAAATTTACAGCCTCTGAAGGAGGTTTATGGCATGGGCGATGGAGGCTGTGGGGGGGGCGTGTCGCTTCGGTGCCGCAGGCTGCGATTTTTAATATGCATTAAAATTAATAAGAACACGTGTCGTGTTCAGAGTTGGTCGTCGCACTTGTCGCAGCAGCGCGTCTTCATAATTCCATTTTATCGCGCACAAATTTTTATAGCTGCGCCGCGAGCGTCGATTTCTCGAAATAAAGCTCGGGCGTAGTCCTTGCCTCGTCCTCGCCGGCTACGCAAATAATGTGTGCGAGCATTGTCGTTGATTTTGACGCCATTTTGTTGGGTTGTTAATTTTATGCTCATGAGATAAGAAAATTGCGACAAAAACCCTGGAAAATTGCCCCGAAGGTGGGCGCCGAAAACGAAAACGTCGCCAACAATTTATGAATACCCAATTTCGCATGAGCATTGTGCGCTCGACTTTCTTCTAGCGTGTTTCTCTTCCATTCACATTACTTTCTTGTTTTTTGGCATTTTCCTAATCAGCCTAAAAGTAACATACGCTTCGCTTGCCTATCAAATTGTTGCCTCATAAACAGTTTGTCGCGCTGATTGTGCCGGATGATTCATGTGACCTGAGTTTGAGTTGAGGTTTGCATGAATTTTGCAATTAGAATTGAATTAGAGTTGTACTAGTCATGCTGGAGATGATCGAGGCATCAATTAATATTGTATTCACGGTAAAATTTAATGAGAGCAATATTAGAGCTTTCTAGTCGGGAGTGCTCAACTAGGATATACCCTGAGCAATGTGCAGAACTTCTTTTACAGTCATTCTACGTTATGATTACTATCGATAAGCAGCAAATGGTATGAGCTATAGATATATACTGTGTATGATATACAGCAGTGTATGCATAGTATATAAATATATATATAAATGCAGTCTTAGGCTTATGAGCTCGTTGCATTCATACGGCATACTGTTATATGTAAAACGACTCAGCTCATCTGCTTGATCAAGAATATATTTCCTTTTTTGTTGCTGCCACGCTTCTTCCATACATTTCACAGAAATAATCAACCCTCAATTCCCATTCACACTGGTTTCCGGTCATAAAAGGGAACTCCATTTATTAGAGGCTAAGCGCATTCTATAGCAGCAAATGGCATCCAACGAATTACAATGCAATTTATCGAAATCCATAAAAAAAATCTACAGAAACTAAAAGCATAGAAATATAGTCTATAAAACATAATTTCGTATAATCCTTTTTAAGCCCTAAACCAATTGAAACTGGGTAAAAGGGTTTAGAGTTTTTGTGCAAATGACGTAACAGGCAAAAGGGAGCACATAAAGTAAATATATACATGCAATCATAGATACACATATATTCTTTATAGTGATATTGCACTGAATCGATATAGCCATGGCTGTCCGTTGCTAGGTTTAAATGAAAATGCTAATTTGAGCAATATCAAATAGCTAAAGGGTGGACATTTGAAATTAGAACAGTATCTAATGAGAACAAGGGTGAAAGTTGGGTATCATATGAATTGGGTTATAATCATAAATTATATAGCAGCGAAGTTTTTCTAGCTAAAATATATATAAATATGATAGTTAAATTGAATATCGAATCAAAGTTGGGTTTTAACCCGCTTTCAGCTCAATCTAATAGGTGAAGGAGATGGGAAAGGGAGAGGAAAATCTTATATTACAATTATATTATTTATTTCAAGTCGTTATCCTGAAACTAATTTTAATATTATTTATAAAAATTATACGCCTATTTATAGTATTATTATATAACAACATAATTATAATTAAATTTGTTCCCCTGTCTATAATTTTATAGTTCTATACATCAAACAGTCTGTCTTTTATCTATCAATCACTATCAATCAAAAAATCAATCAATGTTCAGAATTTTGTTTGCTTACGTCAGCAAAGTAAATATTTATGTTTTTGGTAAAGCAAAAGCCAGCAGTAGTCTCAACCTGTCTTAGATCTCCCCGAGTTAATCTGAGATCGACTTTAATGTCGCTTACGAAAATTGAGTTAATTAAGTTAATAGTCAAATTTGAGAATAACTATTTGCATAGGTAATTGCGTTCGATTTGACATGTATGGATTTTGTCAGCAATTTGGCTGCGAGTCCTGCCCAATTTGAATCGCCGAGACCCAGGTCAAGTAATTGCCATGGGCTCAATAATTCGATTTTGCTGTGCGGGTCAGTCGAGACTTGTCAACATATAATTTGAGGTGCACAACACACACTCACGTGCGTGTGTGTGTGGGTGTGTTTCGAGTCTGCTCTGACTAGCTGTCGCTGTTAGGGACTCAGCAATATTGCATTTTGCACTGCGCCTGTGGCCAGTGGCCCAGTTGGGGCTCGGATTGTGCTTTCAGCCGGCGCCTTTGACGGGTTAATAACCGAATGCTGCCTTTGAATGGCTCTACCTTAATTGAAACTTACAAATCTTGTGTAATTTGGCAGCTGCCAAGGGCCATTTCACAGCTCAATGAATCGATAAAGATAATAGATGTATACCAAGTTCAGCCATTCAGGCATTCGGGCATTCTGCATCTCTGATTCGAATTTGAAGAAGATTTGTTGAGCTTGAGCCGGGTTGATGGGGCGCTCTGGGATGTTGCGGTTAGCTTGTTGCATCTGCTTGATGTTGCAAGTTATGGGTTGCTAATTTGTTACGTTAAAATTTACACATTTACACCTTAGATCAGAGAGTTGCGATTGGGCAGGTTTAAATGAAACTTATGAAAACATGATATAAGAATATATTTTAATATTAAATATTGAATATATAGCATATGTCGGAGAGGAGTGTGATTCTGTTAGACACCCAGTAGACATTTTAGACTCTATTTAACTTTCTTTAATTTAATCTCGTCGCATTTTTGATTTCTTTTCTCTTTCTCTATGTCTCTATAATTTTAGTTTCATTTACAATGAGAAGCGACTCTCTGGCTGTCAACCCACACATTTTGAAACACTAAAAGGCTACCAGATGCAATTCGTAAGTTTGTTTTGAGCCTCTGCTATATTTCATTCATCTCTTATAACGCAATGTAACTTAACAGTTCTTCAACAAATTTTTCTTCTAACAATTAATGTAGATCAAATAAATGTCAGCCTTTTAGAGCTTTATATTCCCTTTTTGTTATTGTTGATGGAGGCTCTCACTACTTGTTTGATTTGATTCAAAAACTTCTTCAACGATGCCTGTCAACTTAAATATTAGTAGAGTGCTATATATAGATAGCTATCCATTCCTTTTCATATTCATAATATTAACAGGATATTTACTCGTCGAGCACTCTCCACTCGTGCTTTCATATTTGCTTAAATTTTAATATAAGTATTGGACTATCACCTCTTCGCAGAGTACGCTGGTCAAGGAACTTCCAAGTCAGACACTCTCCATGATATTTAAGTCAAAGTACTTTAGACGCATTCCAGCGTATCACAGTCAAAGTGATTCCTAGTTAGGCACTTTCCAGGGTATCAGAGGCAAGGTAATCCCCACTCAGGCACTCTCGACTCAGCCATTTTTAATTCCTTCACATTTATTTACAACATTTTTCTATCTAAAGTGGTTATACTCAATGCTCTACAGTTAAGCGTGGCTTGCAGTCCAGATCCCATTACTATATACACTTTAGTTGTCAGTTTAATAAATGTACCTGCCAGGATATTAAATTCTTAGCGCACGCACACACGCTCGCGCGCGTAGCTAGAGATGACTCAGCTAGACCGTTGCCCTTTGTATTTGTGGCTATAATAAAATTTTCACTTTTCTGTTCAACCTCCGGCGAAATTTGCGGTCCGTTGATCAAAAACAAAATTAGTTGCATTACATCAACAGCAGCAGCAGCGGCAGCAGCAGCAGCAACAATAGCCAGCAACAGCATCTGCAATAATAGCGGCATCAGCGGAAATTGTTTCATTCGCTGCCCGAGCGCCACGCCCCACGCCCTACGCCCCCTCGGCGAGCGCGGCGACAGGCGGCGCTTTGGTGGCTCTGAACAAATATTACTCATACGCACCGTGACCGCACAGACGCGCCGAAAAAAAACGCCGGGGACCAGGAGTCACAGGTGGGCGTCCTATACAGTCGCCACGCCCACACGCGAGCTGCCCATATACGCGCGTATGTATATGTATGGGGTCATGATATTTACACCCTGAACGCTGCTGTTTAACCAACGAACAATAAAACGAAATTGAATTTTGCGCTTTTAACGGCAAGGGTCATAACCAGGTGGGCAAAGGTAGGAGCTGTGTGTGTGTGTTGGCCTTAATGGCGAGCTGTATGCGTGTGTGTGTGTGTGTGTGTGTGTGTAATACACACATACAACTGCATGCTATGCAGTTTTTAGCCACTGACAGCGAGTCAGCCTTATTGCCACTCGCAGCAGCAGCAACAACAACAACAAGAATGTCGACTACAACAACATTAAGCCAATTATATGCTGCACTTTTGACATTAAATTCGATTCAATTTATTTGCGCGCCCTTTTGGCCAGCGGCTGCAGCAGCAGCAACGGCTGCGATTTTCAAGTCAACGCGGTATTTGCTGTTGTTGTTGTTGTTGTCGGTTGGTTGTTGTTGTTGTCGGTTGGTTGGTTGTTGTTGTTGCTGCTGTTTGCTGGTTGGCAGGCAGGTTATTGTTTTTGACGAGGAATTTAATTTCATGCTCACAGCAACAAACACACACACACACACACACACACGCACACCATTGCCGGCGTTTCGCTGGCAACACAAAGCAGAGGAAATTACGCGTTAAGTGCAAACCCAAAAGCACAAAAACAAAAGGAAAATTAAGTAAAATTAAGTTAAAATAAAACTAGCTTAACTCGCGCACAAAATGTTGAAATAAATATAGAGTATTAAATCAAGCCAAGCGCCAGGTGAGAGAGTAAAAAGCACCAGGTGAGTGCGCCTTTGGGAAACTAGGCTAAGCTGTTTTCATGGGTAACTTCATTTTATTTATATTTCTCTCTGAAACTTTGAGTAATTAATAAATATTCATAAAAAGGATTTTGATTTAAGGTGGCACATTTGAATATTTTAATATAAAATATATAATATTATTCAGTTATTTATTTCATTTATATTGGGTTGTTCACTAAGTAATTTCGCATTTTGTAGAGCAATTTAAACATTTTTTTTTATATACAAAACTTTTTGTTGTCTTCATTTTAGTCCAATACCTTTTACCTTCTTTCTGGCAAGAAATGAATTCCATGCTTATAAAATTGTTTATCCTTGCTGACAAAAAACTGATCTAACTCGTTTTTGAGGCCCTGATTTGAGGTTAAGATTTTTTTTGTAACCCCTGTTATTTTTATGCACAAATAATTAAAAAAAGCTAATATCATAGGTAGGTCTTAATTTTAATATTCGTACATGTTTTATATACATATTTTATTTTTTAATTTTTTTTTTTATAAAATTTACTTATAGTTAGCTTCTTTCTTTCAATTCTTAGTAAGCACTACTATTTTTATGAACAACTAAATTAAAAAAAAACATAAACTACCTTATTTAAGCTTTAATTTCAATATTCGTTCACATTTTAAATATTATTTTATTTTTAGATATTTTTTATGAAATTTAGTTATAGCTAACTTCTTTTTCAATTCTTAGTAAGCACTACTATTTTTCTGAACAACTAAATTTTGTTCATTTTTCAGTCTGCCCTTAAGTTCATATGTGTCTAAGCTTTACAAAAGATTTGAGTTAATAATATGGTAAACTTATTAACTTAAATTTTTTCCTAAAAATATGGTGTTATTAATTGTGCTGTGCTATATTTAAAGCTCAATCGCACTATTATAATTGTGAATACATCTATATATATTTTCCATGTACATCGCTGCATTCTCTGCAAGTCAAAAGATATAATATCTGTAATTGAAGGTCGTTTAACTATTAGAGGAGAACTGACAGGATAACCTCGATTATTTACAATTGCTTTCAGCTTTCAGCCTGTTGCTGGTGGCTGCTGCAGCTGCTGCTGCTGTTGTTATTCGAGAATGATGAATATATTCACTCTGTGGACGTTTCGTGTCCAGCTGCGGGTCATAGCAGAAAGAAGCAGAGCTGGCAGTAGATAACTACAACAAAAGTGCAAAATTTATGTTTTCTATTATGCAAACCGAGCGACCACTGTCTGCACATTTTCATATGTCACTTCCACTGCTGTGGCTCGGCTTCCTGCCCCAAAACCCGCTTTACATATCCTTTGTTATAGCTGATGCTGCCGCTGTTGCCGTTGCTGCTTTTGTTGTTGTTGTCGTTGACTTAATGGCAAACGACATTGTGAACATAATGCTGACATAATAATATTTTTGTTGCTGCCCTGATCTGCATGCCAACGAGCTGGCGCCGCCACCACCCAGTCACCCACCCATTCACCCACTGCACCACTCAACAGCTAGCAAATGACTCGCTGCCTGACTGACTGACTGAGTGTCTGAGAGCTAGAGAGACTGAAGCTGAATGCCGCCTTGCCATTTGTCTGGGTCATTACTCACAGTGGCAATCTACAACCGCTCACCCACCCACACACACACACACACACATGCACACACATGCACACATTTACTGCAGCTTCAATAAATTCCATAGAAAATGCATTTTTATTGAAAATATTTTTAGCTCTTTTAGCGTTGGATATTACCAAATCAGCTGCAGCAGCCGCAGCAGCAGTTGATGCCAGCGAAAAGTCACACAAATATATAATTTAACACTCACACACACACACACACCCACACACACACCTGCTGTGCTTTTTAATTAGAATTTTAAATGTGCGCAAGATTTTTGTTTTGATTTTCCATCAATGTCCTGCAGCGCTCCTCAGCCATGCCACACTAAACGCTTCACACTTCACACAAAACCAGAAAATTTGATTAAAAAATTGCGTAAATTTAAAGGCAACCGCAAAGCTCAAATGAAATTTAAATTTATTTACTTAGCGCTGGCCAAGAATTTGTTATTTTAGGTCAGGTTTTTTTATTAAGAATTCAAGACTTGCATGTGGAGAAGCAATTAAAGAATTTACATTTATAATTGACTTTGATATTAATAATAATTAAGAGAGTGGGAGGCATAGTTAATTAGATGAGAATATATTTATTGGGAAAGAGAGAAGGTTATTAGAAGGAGAAGGTAAAGCAAAGCCAGTTATGTAGTCAATAGTTCACTTGGCATTTATGACTTATGGGTGGGCAGCTCTTTCGGATCTCTTTATCTACAATGTTTTATGCCTATGTGGAAGTGCCTTAAAAACGTCAAATGTATTATGGGACCTTAGAGAGACTTCATCAGAGGGTCAGAGCTCAGAATACTTTTGAAAATATCGTAGATGAAAGTAAAGAGTAAATAAAAGCATTCAGACTTAAATAAATTCAGCATGAACAAAGAAAAAAAACTGAACAAAAATATGCAAGATTTTCCACTTTTCGATTCAATTGAAAAATGGAAATTGTTTCACTTTATTTTTCAATCTTATTTTGTTCATGCCGAAAGTTTTCTCCAATTTAAATGATTTATGCTAGAAAAATATTAAAAATATATTTGATATTTTAGTGCCATTGAAAAGATATATTTCTTGACAATGAATTACAAAATAAATCCAGTTAAAAAGCTTGTTTTTTAATAAGCTTCATTATTTTAGAACTTGAGAGCATTGCCTGATTTTTGTCTATTCTCAAAATATAAGCCCAGAGGGTATAATAAAAACTCTATGTAAATTTAAGTTTATTCAAGAGGAGAGAAATTGTTGGAAGCTGGCGAGCTGGCTTTTTTGGCAGCTTTGACTCCAATCTTTCACAAATCCTAAATCTTCAAATTAAATCCCTTTCAGTTTGATTAGAACAATTTAATTATTATTTACTTATTTATTTATTTAAAAAAATTGAAACTGTCCAGATTCGATACATCACAATTAAAATCTCAACTTTTGCAATCTTGGCAGCAATCACTTCTTCCATTCATAGCCAGCTTTCTGTGGTGCGCCTCTAAATGTCGCTCGATTGGTATTTAATATGGTTAGAATCCTCTCGCATATTGAATGTCCATAAACAAAAAAATGCGTAACAAAAATCTATAGCATTTTTTTATTTTTATTTTTTTTCTGCAAGCTATGCACAAGATTAGAAAATATGCGAGGAAGGCAGCTGAGGCTGCAGTGGGGCGAGGGAAGGAGTCGAGTGAGGGGAGGGGGAGCGTGGCTAAAAGCAAAGGCTAAATTCAAATTGTGCGCCCACAGAAGCGCACCGACAATGACAAAAGGCGAGCTCAGTGTGTGTGAGGGTGTGTGTGAGGGTGTGTGTGAGTGTGTGTGTGTGTGTAAGAGTGTGTGTGAGTGTGCTGTGTGTGTGTCTGCGAGCAGCTGTGAGGGCGTGCGTGTCTGTGTGTGATGATATGCTTGTGATTGGAGCACGAAACCGAGACGTATGATGATGTTGATGACGACAACGACGACACACACGCACACACACATACACACATGCATCCACACACGCACACACATGCAAGTTGTGAGGGGTTGACTGAAGAGCTGTGGGGGTGTCATAAACAACAGACAAGTTGCACATGCACTGAAGCATAACTACCAGTTACAGCACTATGCGAAAAATGTACACACACACACACACACACTTTTATAGCTTACATGTGTGTGCGTGTGTGTGTGTGTGTGTGTTATGGGCAAAGCGAAAAAGTCAGCCATTGGAGTGTGGCGCTGCGGCACGAAGCCAGTCGGAGCCGGAGCGAGTCTCTGCATATTTTAACTCCCACAGGAAAAATTTCACAAGACAGTTTAGGAGCATGTCCTAAGCGAGGGCGGGAGCGGGCGGGGCGGGGGCTGGGGGCTGGATTGGCAGAGTTACCAACAACTGTGACCAAACAATGTTGAGGCTTTGATGAACCTTGAAAGACAACAACAGCAGCAACAGCAACGGCAACAAATGGTAAATATGACAAAATAGTGCAGCAGAGAGCGAGTGCGGGGCAAAGTGTGGGGACGAGGCAACGGGGCGTATGAGTGTTAAAAATTGTGCACTATGGATGAATTGAAGTTCCAATGGGCTACGTACGTGTGTTGGTTTGTGTGTGTGTGTTGCGACTCATCACTTCAAGCAAATGGAGATGAATGCGACGTCTGTGCTGCTGGGAAAGACAGAGCCGAAAGCGAGCACAGACTGAGACTGAGGAGCGACTTCATATTGGCATATTTTATGCATGCTTTTACCACAAAACACACTCACAGAGACGGAGATAGAGACGGAGATGGAGAGTTAGAGATTGCCCAGGTATTGCGCTTGTTGCCCCTGGAGCAATCATCACAAACTTTTCCATTGTGCGGTCTGCACTCAGTTCAGCCATTGGCCATTGGCTAAAGTTCACAGTTTTGCTCACTTCGCTGGCTATTTTGTTGCTAATTGTTTTGCAGCAGCAGCAGTAGCAGTGGCAGTAGGAGCAGTTGCAGTAGCAGTGGCAGCAGCAGCAGCAGTAGCAGTAGCAGATGCAACAGCAACTTTAGCTAAGCCCACACGGAAAATATCTAATTAAACCTTTTCTAGCTTTTGCAGTTTTTGCTACCTCAATGCAATCAGTTTTAAATTATTCACAATTCAATTTTAAATCTCAGCTATTTTCATTTAATTGACAAATATTTCAAATTACAGCATATCCTTTCATTAAAAACAATATTGATTTATAACTTTTTCCAAAAGACGCCCAAAACAGCAGAGCGAATAGGAGTTAAAACATGCTCGACTAGGGAAATGCGCTTGAGTTTGTTAATGGTAATAAAAATATATTTCAATTTAAAAATAAAATATATATATTTTTTTAATATATCAATATTTCATAATAATTGTTTATGGTAGTAAAAATATATTTAAATTTAATTTAATTTTTTTTTTCAATATATAAATAATATATAAAATATATTTATTGGAGTTTGTTAAGTGTAATAAAAATATATTTAAATTTAAATATAAAATAATTTTTTTTTTTAATATATAAATTCTATATACAAATTGTTAATGGAGCTAAAAATATATTTAAATTTAATTAAAAAAAAATGTTTTTCAATATAAAAATATTATATAAAATATATTTATTGGAAGGCTGAAGGCCCCTGCTGCCATAGCCTAGTATTAAGCTAGCCTATAATTTAACTATTAATAAGTTAGCTCTTAAATACATAAATAAATAAAATATTTATTGGAGTTTGTTAATTGTAATAAAAATATATTTAAAGTTAAACATATTTTTTTTTAAATATATAAATATTATATAAAAAATGTTAGTGGTACTAAAAATATATTAAAATTAAATTTAAAACATATAAAATATGCTAACAATGCCTGAACTCAACAGGCACAGGCAGAGCAGCTCAGCTCTCTATTTGTCTCGCTGCTGCTGCTGCTCTAGCCTGACCTACCTCAATTTTCCGCGACACTCGTCCAGGGTATTTCTATACAATTTTGTGTTGTCCGACAGCGTGTGTCAGAAAATATGCATCAATATGCAAATGACATGGCCAACAGAAAAAAAAAGATAGAGACAAAATGCTGTAGATTTTGTCTTTAGTTGCATTTTGTTGTTAAATTGTCGAACGGCTTTTGGCATTTAGATTTATGGGCGCGCCCAGATGCGCAGGCTGTGCATGCCAGAGTGGGCGTGACCGAAAAGAGTTGACTATCGCTATAATTGATTAATTAAATCTTTAAGAGAGAGGGAGAGGTAGTGTCAGAGAGAGAGAAAGAGAGCGATAGATCCAGAGTTGAGCAAAAGTCATAAAAATAAAAAAGTTTTTCTTACACACAATTTTTTTTTTCTTTTTTTGTTCTTTGTTTTTATGCTTTGCATATTTCTGGTACGAGTTTGACATACGAGTTGAATTCTCATGTTGCTCACTTGTCAAGCTGTCAATTGGCACAAGACAGTCACACACACACACACACACACACACACACACACACAGGCAGTCGACTGCTGGGATATGCCATTGCATATATGGGCACTTGAAAAGTTTCGAATGAAATGTGCGCAGCTTGAAGGCAGCTCTCACCTTTCTCACTCTCACACTCTCCTTCTCTCTCACTTAAGTGCTTAGCACGTTAACTGTAATCAGATTAATAACGGTAAACACTTGTAAGGGTATGCGTATGCACACTGTGGCTTCAACTATTTGATTGAAAAACTACAGCAGCAGCAGCGCCAGCTTTAGCTGTAAACAAGCTGAAAACACACACTCACACACACACACAGTCACACACATTCTCGTTGCGCATTCCCCGCCAGGTAGATTAAATTTCATTCAGAAGTTGAATTATTGACAACGGAAATTGATGTCATTGACTCGCTGCAACTGCCACAGCCATTGCCACAGCTGCTGTGACCCGAGCTGAGCTCAGCTGATTGTGATTAGTCGTTTGTGCAGCAGCAAAACTTGCTTGATTGATTTATATGTGTATGAGCGCGGGTGTTTGTGTGAGTGTGTCTGAGTGTGTGTGCTACGCGTTGGCTCTTTAGGAATGACAGCAGATTGAGCCAGCAGCCGAATCCCACTCAGCTCAGCTTCGCTCTTGTTGGCAGTTAAATGAGCTGAAAGATGACTGCACAAAGATTGTCAGCGCGCACAAAGCGCTGCTCACAACACATGCCTGAGATAGTTTTGGCCAAGTGTCTGACATTTGCTGCCACATATGAAAGATTTCCGATTTAACTCAAAAGTTGCTCAGCTCGAAAAGAGGAATTTTCTATATAGGTATAGGTTTATTTTAATGAATATTTTATATATATTTTGTATATATTTTTAAACAAACTGCGAAAGTCAGAGGTTTTAAAGCAAGCCTCTGGCTAGTAAGTTAATTGCCACCGTCAACCGAAAAGCAGAATCAAATTTGTATACCCTAAAAAAGAGAATTCGGAGTATAAAGGTTTATTGGAAAGGTTTGCAACGGGCAGAAGAAGGTGCAGCAGAACCCATAAAATATATACTTGATCAGAATGACGAGCTGAGTCTATCGAGCCATTCACGTCTGTCTATCCATCCGTATAAATACAGTGATCTCTAGAACTACAAAAGCATTTCATTGTTTATCGATACCAGATCCCATTTCCATACTATCCATAATAATTGATATTCTTAATTCTTTTGTTTTAAAGTAGCTTGACTAGCGTGAAAGCTCAAGACTTCAGATTTACTGTGCAGATTTCTATAATAAATTCAAAGATTTTGTGTAAATGTATATTATGAATCGTGGAATTTTGGATACCTTCCCTGCTCTACAAATTAGTAAAAAAAATATATTTCAAATACAAGAGGCTTGTGCTTGCAAATACAGACATTAAAATATCATTATTTGAAATTTTTGTTAAGAGCGTCCATCTAAAAAGGAAGCTATTTAACAACGAAGCTATCATACTCAATCCGATTAGAGCGGCCCAATCAAATTTACTACGTAAACTGCGCAGTAAGCAGAGTTCGTGATAATAGATGAGAGTATTTCTATGTGTAAAATACCATAAAAGAATTGTAATAACAACTCCTCTAAGAATACACGGTATTTCCTAGTCAAGCACTCTCGACTACTGCACTCTCACGCGCTCTATATTAGTCCCATCAGAGGAGAGTCTAAAAAAGTATTTTAATTGCCGCAGGCAAGTCGCAAATAAATATGCTTTTATTAACTACCAAAGCGTAGCCCTTGATCGAGAAAAAAAAGCGGGGGAAAAATCGCATGTTTGTTTCATTAGCATTCATTAAAAAATATCTGTGCAGTGTTTTATCAAGTGAATCGATGCATTCCAAATTAAATACATATGCGTTTGAATGCGTTCAACATAATTGTTGATTTAGTTAAAATATATATATAAATATGCATATACATATCTGTTTACATATTAACGAATCGAATCAGAAAGCTAAAGTCGCGGCGTAACGCGTTGTTGACTTAAATTCTTTCGCCTGTGGTCGGGGTCAATTGATAATTTTAATTAAGCGCTAATATTATTATTTATTATTATTGCGTTGATGTGAACAGCTCAACGTGTGGCGAGCTGCGTGTGTTTGCTCGCCTGCGTTTAATGTGACAGCCAGGCAGGCAGGCAGGCGCGGCGACGCGGCGTATGAGTGATGCGGCATTAGCCTGTCAGCCTATGGCCGGGCGATAAATCGTCGCCCACCCCTCGGCTCGGCCTGGGCCAATTTTAATATGCAGCTATTTAATTTTATGAATTATTGATGCATATTTAGCTCAAATGGCGTCACTCTACACACGTGTGTGTGCGAGTGTGTGTGTACGGGTGTGTGTGTGTAGGCAATTAGGCCAAGGGGCATTTTAATATCAACTTTTATCCACACATAAATTGCTTTGTACACTGTATTATGTGTAGCTGCTCTTCACTTATTTGCGGTTGATTTATGCGGTCGCTCAACTTGGGATTAGTTTTATTTGCATAACACTCTATCTGTCTGTGTATTTGTGTGTGTTTGCATTGCTGCTGCAGTTCATTTTAATTAATAATTCACATTTTTTATTCACTTGCCGTGTAATTCATCGTTAATTGACTCGCCTCGACTCGGCTCGACTTACCTGCAATCAAACGGAATTAAAGAAAATTTGAATTAGATCACATGTAAAAATCAATATTTATAAATTCATTTCTGCGCTTAAACAAATAACAATCGACTGTTTGCATCACATCTCAATTGCCTTTTTTTTATAATAAAATAACTGATTAATGTTAACGATGCAAATGCAACATGATATAATCTGTAAAGCATGAAATATGAAATTTTGATAAATCAGAAATTATTTAAATTTAAATTTGTATTTGAGTTCATTACAAAATACCAAGCATTTGTATCAAATATTAATCAGAAAATGTTCTCTAATTGCATAATTAATATATTTAAGGGAGTCGAAACTGATTCGCTTTTGCTGCTAATTGTTGACTGTGAATTGTCTTTTTGCAAGAATTTAGCAAACATGCAAAAATCTGCACTATAATTTACAAAGAATACACCTAACTGTACATGTGTATATAGTATAGTATATATAGTATAATATCATAGATCATAGATCGTACCTAAACTTGTGAGTATCTTAACTGACTCTAAAAATTCAGATTAGCCAATGCTAGAGCCAATGCCTAGAGGAACTTAGCAGGCAAATACAGAGAAATCAGGATGACAAAAATCTTTCATTATAGGAAGTTAAAAACGCATTTAGCCTTATAGAAATGATATAATTTAGACTCAGCTTTATGAAGCACGCACACCTTTGCCTGCATAACGAACCTTATGGCATGACAAAGTTTAGTTCGCTCACTCCAAGAGAAAACATAATTTAGATTATTTTATTTTATTTGATTCTTATTATTTAACAAATTCTTTTGGACTGCTCATATATATCAGCGTGACCTTAAAGTCACTAAAATCGGAGATAAAATCCAGGAGATCGCTATAAAATATAACGAAACCCTAACAACCTTGCTAGGAGATTAAGTACCACAGCGCTAAGATCTGCCAACCCACGAATTAGAGTCAGAAGAAGACTCAAACGACACCACCCGCAAGACCAATGTAATCCAAGCCAATTGCCGTGATGTGCATGAAAATATATAACAACCAAGCACAAAGCGCATAAAAGCTCAAAATTGTGCAGAGAAATATTTTAAGGAATCAGAATGAAAGTAACTCTTAAAGCAAGCAGAAATATCTCTACGAAATCAGCTAAAATAAATCAATTAATTGCCTACAGTTTTCTATTTACTTAGATAATAAAGATATATATTAAAAATGCATAAAAATTCATATCATCAATTCAAAACAAATTCTGAGCTTTAATTTTATAAGTTTTATGGCAACAGTCATAAAAATATTGATTGCTTCCTAGCTTCCAGTTGAACCCATTTTCCAACTTTCATTCTCCTAACATAGACCAAAATCGGCATTTGGGTTTCGGAATTCATGTTAATCATAATTATGATATGAAATATCATCCAACAAGCTGCAAGAATGTTCACATCCATATCAATTATTGATATATAAAAGTCGTTTATGTGGCATGAGCATTGACCTCTAAATGAAATACGAGCGAATTTCAAATGGAATTTTCGTTTTTCAATCAGCGTCAGCTTGGACGCGTCTCTGGCGAATACTGCATAAAAGTGTCCCTTTTTTGATCCCAATGTGTGAAATTTAATATTTGTGTTGCCAGTTATACACACACACCCATACACACACCCATACACATACACAGACAGAGCACAAAAGCAATGTGCGTTGAGTAAATAAGTAAGGCGAAAGGCAAAAAATAAGACGGGATCCAATGGAAAGTTGAGCGCCGACTCTTGGCGGCTTAGCGGCAAAATCAATGACACAATAAATATTTGTGCAGCGCTTAAGCGTCGAGTGTTTAAGGCTGAGCGCAACAAGAGGACTATATAGATAGATGTACATATATATGGATATATAAGGTATATATATATAGAGAGCCTTGTGTCTCCTATTGCAGCTTCTGTAAAGGCAGTCGTTCGCTCTCTTTCTGTTTAAGTTTAAGTGCCAGCAACTGCTACTAAGCACACACACACACACATACACACACAGACATTGATGTTTATGTGTGTGTGTGTGTGTGTGTGTGTGTGGCAGGCTGTAAGCCATCTTGGCTCGCTTATTTGAAGTTTATTTCTTCTTTAGTCTGCATTTTTTTGGGCAAACTTTTGGCTTTCCTTTTCCCTTCTTCTTTTTTTTTTTTTTGGCTGTCTTGCTAAATTTAAGTGTGTCATGACATAGGTACCAGCCATGTGTGTGTGTGTGTGTGTGTGTCAGTAGCGCGCATGTTTATTGCACTTTAGGGAATATCAGTCCTGACCCAACCCAACCCAACCCAACGCAGCCCCACTCGATTCGCCTTGCTTTTGCTGCTGCCAGGCAAAACGTCGCTTAATGTGGCAGAAAAATGTGTAAATTACGTCGAAGCGGGCGCTCACTGTACGCGTGTGTGTGTGTATGTGTGTGTGTTGCAAGTAAATTGAAAAATGTAGCGCATTGTAAAAATGGAGAAAAGTGTTGCAAATTAAATAAAAATGGCGAATGCCAAGAGATACGAGCACACAACTTGTGCACAACATTACGAATTTACACTTTGAGGATTACGTCTCGTGTCTGGGCTGATTCCCCAAAATGATTATGAAGCTGTAGACGGGTGGAAATCATATTTGCTTGGAGTCTATATAAAGGAACTGTCAAAGGAATTAAATGTTGGAAATTATGAAACAGCTTTTGTTTGCTTTTAATTATGTATTGAGAGGGAGTCGGAGAGACGATATGATATGATATGATATGATATGATATGATATGATATGATATGATATGATATGATATGATATGATATGATATGATATGATATGATATGATATGATATGAGTCCTCTGTATATTGTAGGTGTAGTTAAGTTGAGGGTGAATCTAGAGGCAAAAGAGTCAACTTTATATAGCCTTTAGTTGTTCATGTGGTCTGTAGCTGGGCTGAGCTTGAATTGGCAAGAAAATAAGATTTATATATGCTATCGGTCGTATTAAGAATATATTGAAAATTACCACAAACCAATAATTCTAAGAAGTTCAATATGTATGTCCAATATAAATCATATATTTGAGGATCTGTAATATCAACATGGCTACTTTTTGCTTTTAAAAAGGATGTTGTTTCGTGTCAAACTTTTATTCGTTCCCCCCAAAGCACACATTAGAATATTTTGTATATTATTTAGTAGAACCTCATGTACCCTTAGCAAATCCTGTTGGACTATTTATATATGTTTTATCTAGTATAAGATATAGCATAATTCTACTTCAAATTCACTCCTTTCCCCTTGGATTTGGCATTCCCGCTCTTCATTAAGCTTGTTATAAATGAGCGTATTTTAATGCTGTTCGCACTTTGAGTTGCAAGTGTCCCCAACAATAAAAGAGTTTCTCTTTTTCAAGTACTTCATATTTTTTTTTTTTTTTGGCACATCAGAAACGATTTTAAAATTGTCCCGAACCTATGAAAATGTTTTCGGGTTGAGCAAATTTATGTATGGGCAGATACTTTGTCGCAATCTGTGCTGCCCTTTTGCGGGAAAAACAATGGATTGTCGTGACAGAGCTTTGATGGCAGCATAAAAATCATTGCATTGTTGCAAATGTTGCAATCGAATGAGGGTCGCGCGATAGCGGATGAGCCAAAGCAAAGGCGGCATCAGAACAAATCAGTGCCAAAAAATGCAAGTAATAACTCAAATGTTGTCTCATTGTATTCGCATTTTTATGCTCATTTTTATTGCTCATCAGGCGCAGTGCGGTGTCGTGTGTGCACTCCAAGATTATGTATGTAAATACGTGTGTGTGCGAGTGTGTGTGTGTTCACATATATTTATATTGCAGCAAATGAATGAATGAGGCAGGGTATGCTGATTGAGGCAGAGTTGCTATGGATGATATGTTGTTTGTCTGCTTGATATTATTTCTGTTTGCTTTCTAGCTTTCTCTATATTTGAAGCTAGCTATAAGTCTGTCATTCGATGTCCATTAACACATTTCTATAATATCGATAAATATCGATTAATAATCTTGAGTTCTTTAAGCTTAAGCTTAAGAAGTTTTAGAGCAAAAAACTTCATTGTGAAAAGTATTAAAGAAAGTTTGGCAAAATTGAAGAGCCGATAACATATTCAATTATAAAAGGGAAACAAACAAAGATACATATAAATAGATACATATTCATATTTACACATCTACATTATATATACATTCATTCACAAAGTTAATTAAATATTCATAAACTAATTCATTTAAATATTCACACAGTCAGGGCATTTGCTAGTCAGTCACTCCCCGCGAGCGCATACATACTTGCTTTATCTGTTTTCATGTGTTTCCTGTATTTTCCTATTTTATTTTGGCTTGCTCTATTTTTTGTTTCCCAATGTTTATTTGTTTTTGCAAACTCACTGCAAATCCGCCCACAAATCGCCGCATAGTAGTTTTTTCCGTTCTTTTTTTTTTTGCAGCGGAAGACACAAATATCATGCGCGAAAAATCAGAATGTTGTTTATGTGATTTATGCGCCAGTGCGGGGATTGGCTGGTGGGGGTGTGGGGCATCTGCCCCACGAAATGGAAGCGGCGTGGAGGTGTCAGTGTCAGCTGTCAGTGGGGCCCTTTGGTAGCTTTCAAATGCGAGTTATAGAAAACATGTGAAAGGCGCTTGAGCCAAATGAAATGCGCATAAAACTCACGTGATAGACTAGCCACAACGGGGCGTGGCAGCAGGTGGTCGGCTGGCTGACTGGCTGGCTGCCTGTGCAGCGAGTGCACTCGTAACCCACTGACAGGCGAACAAGCATATGCTGTGGCTCACACACACACACATACAGATGAAATATTGGAAATTGTGGAAAATGTTAACTCGTGAACAAGTGGATGCACTTCAAGTTGAAATTTTAATTACAAGTTTATTAATAATATTTGATTTTTTGCAATTTTTTTTTCGGCTTGCCTTGCCACGCCCCTCTGTCAATCAGTGGCAGGGCAAAAGTTTTTCAATTTTGCTGCTACAAATAGCTAACAATCGCTTTTTATATACACACTATGGCCGGGCCGATTCAATCAATATGGCACACAATTGCTCCATTCACACGCCCATTTGGCAGCTGCGCGGGCGGAGCGGGGGCGGTGCGGGGTCTTCCATTCAGCCTTGACTTGGCGCTGATTCAGTCGCAGCCAGTCGAGATCCAGCGTCAGTTGAGTCCAGTTTCAGTTTAGTCCACTTGAGTTCAGTTCAGTTCAGTTTGGCAAACTTTCGCTAACAAAAAATTAATTTAAAAACTTATTTCAATATCAAAGTGGGCGCGCCAAAGGGAAAGGCGCAGGCGAGGGCGAAAAGCGAGCCGCCCACGACATAAGCGCTACAAAGCGTGTAACATTTTAATAAGATTAAAATGAAAATGTCGTAACAGTTTTTCCTTTTCACTTTTCACATTGCTCTTTGGCCAACGCACACACACACACACACACACAGCCTGGCTTAAAAGCAAAAAGCCCTGAGAAAATCGCTGTCAATAGGCGTGCGCTATCTTGCAGCTCGTCAAATTACTTTTATTATATTTTTGTGGGCTTTTCTATTTGATATTCCCCTAAATGAAAATCAAAAGAAAAATTGATTTTGGCCAGCAAATTGCATTTGTTATAGCTGTCTATGCGTCAACTCAATTGTTACTTTGGTTATGCGTTTGGCTCCTCGAATTAATCCTTATCTTTAAGAGTGCAAGAATGGAATGACAAAATTTTCTTTAAGATTTTCTAATGAGCTTTTCAAAAGAAAACTCTTACGTAACCAAATTTACCTGGAAAAATGGCTCAAACAGTTATTTATGCGAATTCACCTGAAA
The DNA here is from genome assembly GCA_035046225.1 of Drosophila pegasa. Taxonomy (NCBI): domain Eukaryota; kingdom Metazoa; phylum Arthropoda; class Insecta; order Diptera; family Drosophilidae; genus Drosophila; species Drosophila pegasa. Next base: position 7,887,153 of record JAWNOD010000398.1, on the reverse strand, counting down.
ACGTAAGTCTCCTGGCAGCTGCTCAGACAAGCTTTTGCATGCAGAGCAAGTTAAGTATTCTTAAATTTGTGTGTTTTTCTTAGAGTTACACAAGTTTGTTGTGTAATAAATTAAAGAAATATATTTTTTATGTTAATGAAAAAGGTTTCAATAAATAGCAAATTTAATGACATTTATGTTTTAATATGATTCTAACCATGTGATACATATTTTTATAACAATTTTCAAAATCATCTTCATTGTGATTATAATTGTTTTTGAAGACATAAGGACCAATGGCTCAGCTGGCTCATAAGACGCATCAAACAGCTATTTTCTGTGATGGTAAGTAAATATATTTCGGCAAAAGCTTGTGAATTCTTCACTCACTCCAATTGCAACAGTTCTGCTTATTTGACTAGCCTTCCAAACCAAAAATTGGCCTCATCATTTGGCACGCTATGGAAAGGACAAAGTGCACAATAAGTTTAACGAACAGAGTCAATGTTTTGATAAAAACTTGAACAACTTGTAAGTGTTGCTATATACAAATTTATGAATAATAAAATGTCAGACTAAATTCTTAAAAAAGCAACTGTCGCCTGTTAAATGAGTTGTTAACTTAAGTATTGTTGCCAATTTAAAGATGTTAAGCTCTAAAAAAAAAATACCCTCTACACCCTCACATCTCCACTCGCTTAACACCTTTTCGAGTCAAACTAAGCCAATTCCGTTTGGGCTAATAAAAAAGCTCATAGATTAATCACACATTGATGACATTAATTAAAAGGGCAGACAAAAAGCGCGCAGAGCACGCTTAAGTACAAGCGACACAAGACGAGAGCAAAAACTAAGTGAAATAAAATAAAAAGAAAAACAAAAAAAAAAAAAGAAGGCAAAGAAAAAGCAGCTGAAAGAAAATGGACTTGGAGACAATTATTTACAATGCTTTGTGTTTGTTTGAGTTAGCAAAAAGACAACAAGTGTAGATGGAAGTGTGTACGAGTGCTCGTGTGTGTTTGTGCGTGTGTGTGAGTGTGTGTGTGTGAGTGTGTCTTTTGCTTGAGCCAATGACACTAATTCTCGAGCAACAACACGCGTACGCTGAAAAATTGTGACAGCCAAGCAGAGCTCAACTCAACTCTTGAGAGCGAAGGCGGGATTTTTAGTGCATGCCACATGGCTGCAATGTGGTGCGACACAGGGGCGGTGGGCGTGGCAAGTGTAAGAAGCAAGCAAGCAAGCAGCGCAAAAGAATTGCAAGAAATCATTCAACGTGGCGGCGGTGGCCACATAAAAGCTGAGCGTTTGGGTGGAACCACAGCCCCGTTGCAAGCAGCGACTGCTAATGTGGCAGCAGTTGCTGCTGCCGCTGCTGCTGTTGGCACTGCACATTTTTGGCATAATACAACAAAATTGATTTGAAACATGCATCATTATCAACATCGTCGTCGTCGTCTCTGCCAATGGGCCTCAACACTCGCCAGCTCCCTACAAAATGTCTGCAGGCACTTACTTAGCTGCTGCTGCTGCAAGTCGTGCAACACTTGTGTCATTCAATTCAATGACGTTCATTCATTCGACGTTTTGCAACTCATATGAAGCAGCAATTGAAGCGTCATTAGCTGCAAGCTTTTAGTGTGGTTCCCCTCTTTTGCGCTCAGCCAACGCTGCGTATGAGTAATGTATGCTTGCCATTTACATTGATTTGTGCTGCAGCGCGACAGAGATGGAGTGAGTGAGTGGAAGGGGTGAAAGGGAGTGGGAGGGAGTGAAAGAGGGGACTAGCTATTTTTTTAATGCTCTCGTTCAACTGCTTTAAGCACCCCAAAAATGTTGAGCTTCAAACGAATAAGCTGCAAGCAAAGGACCACTTTCATAGCTTATTAAGCAAGTTTAGCATAGCTTTTACTGAATGTGTACAAATGAATACTGTAATCATTCATAGATACGAAATGATATGACTAATAAGGGAAACTCCTTTTAATATGTAATTTATGCGAAATTGATAGAATATTTATTTTATTTATAATATTTGCATATTGAATTTATTTTGAAGTCATTTGAGTAGATGTAGAGTTCCGCTGAATAGCTTTAAAAAATCATGCTTACAGTTTTGCTTATCTTAGTTATATATAGATATGTTCTTTGCTTGTTTCGAACCTTCATTTCTTTGCTGATTTAACGACAGTAAAAATAATTGGATTTGTGCAATAGTCTAGCAGATTTTTGCTTTAATCGTGAAATTCGCAAAATTTTTGGTCCGTCTGAATAGGTTTGAGCACTTTAATTTAAATTTGTGATTGATTAATTGATTAGAGTTCATCTTCTTGGTATTTTCATGTTCAAAGCCATTGTTCTTATTTCTTTGAAAAATGAATTGTAAAAACCTTTGAACTATTTATCACAAGATTGGTAGTATTTATATTATTAAAAACATAATTTCCTTAATTGCATAATCTTTGAAAATTGGAAATTTTTATATTTTTTCAACGTATTTTTAGTATTGAATTTGGGAGATCTATCTTTTTAAATAAATATTTTAAGTATCTAAATTAATTTTTATGAGCCAAAAAGAGCTTATTTATATTCCTGGAAAAAATATAAAATAATAAAAAGTAAAAATAATCTAAAATTAAAATTTTGTAGCCAGAAACTTTTCTTTATCATAATTGATTAACTTTTTTGTGTAAACAAATTTATTTTATTTTAGTATCTAAATTGATTTTTATGTGCCAAAAAGGGCTCATTCATATTCCTGGAAAAAATAAAATAATAAAAAGTAAAAAACACCTAAAAATAAAATTTTGTTGGCAGAAACTTTTCTTCATCATAATTGATTTACTTTTTTATGTATCAAAAATTTATATTATTCAAATCGGACTTTTCGTTAAAGAGATATATTTTTGGTAGTTTTGCAAGAAACTGTGAAGCCTATTAATTTGAACGGCATAATTTAATTACAGTTGGCACTTTAAAAAGGTAATACTACATACAGGTAATGCACTGCGGGTAATACTAGTAGTCTGTATTTCCAGCAATTACTATATCCTAGAAATACTGCATATAGATATTACTTCAAGAGCATCGTAAGCAAGTTTTTGTTTAACATTTTGAAGAATTCACTTAAAATTCTTTTTAAATGTGCATAATTGAATGCGCATACGCCCTGTTGTACGCGCACTCGGCAACTATCACAAAAAAAAGAGGAGAAACACTTGACAAAAAGTAGCTCGAACCCGACTCGTTTTCAATAAGGAAAACAGTTGCATGCACAGCAGCTGAAGTATGCAAACTCGAGGAAGCCAAAGGACCAAATGCGTTTGGCATGTGTTTGGTTCGTAACAGTTGATACAGTTGTTGTTGTTGCTGCTGCTGTTGTTGCTGTTGTTGTTGCAACATTATCACGTACACTAATGCGACAAAAGCGCAACGACGAGCAAAATGTTTTGTGAATTTACTTAGCTATTGCCTGGCTCTCCATTCTCTAGCATCGACAGGCATCGCCTTACACTGCGTGTGTGTGTGTTGGTGTGTGTGTGAGTATGTAAATTTTTGCATGGGTCCTGCTCCCGGCTGTGGCCCTGGTTTATTTGCATTCCGTGTGCCACATCCGCTTGCCGTTTCCTGCCGTTTCTTTAAGCGCAAAATACTTTTCCGCTGCTCGGCGGGCAAATGCTGAAAATAATATTTGGCGCGCGTGCCACGCGGCGTATACGTGTTTTTTTTTCTCCTGCTGCTGGCTGCTCTCGCTCTTCTCTCTGGCAGCTTAAACATTGACAAAACAGAGGCTCGGCCATCTAAACCGCAACGGTGCACGGTGCAGGACAGTTCTTCAGGTGCGGGGCGTGGCTGACATCACTGCGGTTGCGGCTGCAACAGCGGCGCTTGCGGCTGCCGCCTGCCAAATACACGCAGCAGCCGTTGCTGCTGCTGTTGCTGTTGCCGTTGCCGTTGCAATCGCATTCGTAGTCAACGTCGAGTGATGTGTTTATACATTTCGCGAAATGACAGAAATTGAATAAAATTTATGCGCCGCTCGCTGCCTGCTGCCTGCTGCACGTGAATCCCCGTAACCGCACAGGAAACCAAAGCGAAAAGTAAAAATTTACGTATATGACAGTCGAAGCATTTCCCATGACAGGCTTGAAGCTGCGACGGCGAACGGCAATTCACATATGAAATATGTGCGAAGGTCACTCGCTGTTGCACCACTGAAATGTGGCATTTAAATGCTGTGCAAACTGCAATGCAAAATTCTGAAAAATTCACAAATTAAACATTGATTTTCTCTGCAAAGAGAGAGGGAGAGAGAGAGAGACGGAGACAGCAATTCAATTGACACTTTATCTCTTTGCTATGAAAATTATTTACTCAGCATTTAAAATATTCAATGAAATCTGAAAACTTCAGCCAAGAATTTAACTTAAAGCCATTGTAGCAAGGCTTTACTGTTTCTTTGCAGTTTCTTGCTGGGCACATCAAGGGCCGCTGCACAATGCAGCATTTTATGGCCACGCTGTTGGCTTTATTGTTGCTTCAAAATATGCATTTGGCGCTGCCTTTAAATTTATATTGCACATTTTTTTTGCTTCAGTTTTTAATATGTTTTTTTATGCTTATTTTAATTCATTTTTTATGGCAAAGTTGCCTCTCTGCAAGGCAACGCAATTTAGCTCAACAAGGATAACGAACAAAAGGCGGCGTCGCTGGCGTCCTCCTCATCGTCGTCGTCATGGCTGCTGGCTGTGAGCTGTGACATGGTACGGCGACCATGTCATATAGCTTCACTTAGTTGTTGCTGCTGTTGCTGCTGCTGCTGCTGACCTCTTACCGCAGCTGGCTGGCGCTAAGCGTGGCTTTTGAATATTGTCGCAGTCGCCGGCGACCGCATGCCACAAACGCTTAAATCAAATTAACGCATCTTGACTGCAACAACAACAACAACAGCTGACAAAAGCCAAACTTGTGGCATTCAGACACTTGACGGGGCGTGGCAAGTTTATATAGTCGGCGCACAGTTGACGCGTTTTTTTTTTTTCAAGAAAAATGACAATGCGACTGACAGCTGACTGCAAAGCCAAGCCACGCCTCAGTCCTAGGCTAGCTTTAACTATGTGATATATGAATAAATATATATTTATTTATATTGTCATATTTATTTTCATACATCAGGCTATAAGTATAGCTTCAATTGCTTTAAATTAAGCATTATTTGTATTTGTTTTTACATCCATGCAACATTAAAGTCTGCTTGTTTGCGCAGTGTATCGTGTGGCAACATGTGTCACTGGAAGGGGGCGCAGGGGGCGGGGCAGGGGCAGGGCTGGGGCAGGGTATGGAATGGCACATGCCATGTTGTGCTGAGGATATTGCTAAACAGGATTTCCAGGCTACAAGGCATTTAACAAAATGTTGCTAAAGAAATGCCAGCTACAATAAAAAACACAAACAACAAACTACGAAGGACAGACGTCTCAGTTGCACAGTGGCGCAAAGTGTGGCAATAATGAGAGGCGTGCATTGACTGTAGTGAGATACGAGAGTGGGAATAGAGGGATTGGGAGGTTATCTATGCAGTTTTATTACTTTCAATGTTAGTTTCGTATCATACACCTAAATCAACATATTTTAACTTTAGTATTTTCCCCTCTCGATGGTTTCTTCAAGCGATAGTTTCAATAATCGTTACTATTGATAGTTCCATCGAGCGATGCCACAACTTTAATGCTCATGAATAAAAAGTTCTTTTACACTTTGTCAACCTTTTTATTTCCTTTAGTTTAATTTCTTAAAATTAAATGTATTTAATTCCCTAAGATTTTTAGATGGAACTCAGACTATAAGTAAATAAGTTTATATTTGATTCACTTCTTAAAAATTAAATGAGTTCGATAGGTAAAAACTAGTTAGCTTTAACGTTCACTTATATGAGTTCATTGCCGCCATTTGCTGATATGTAAACTAAGGATTTTACTCAAAGAAAATAAATATATTTCAATTTTCCTCTGTCCTCTAATAGCGCCTGCCTTGTTAGACATTCCTTTCAATTCTATTTACATTTAATTATGTTTGTTTGTAGAATGAGTGAGACACGTAAATTCCGTTTTTCATTTGTATTGTTTTTTTTTAATTTTTATTAATATCTAATTAACTTAAATTAGAAGACATATATCCTGAAAATGTTTTATAATAATTCCTACCATATCAATAGATTTATTTACACGAGCTGTTTCAACTATCCGATAAGTGATGCGATTTATCAACATCAAATAGCATTTATTGATTTACATTTATTCGACGATCTATCTCAAAAATTAATGTCTAACGATACTATCAATGGCTTTAACAGCTCTAATAGGAATCAAATTTTAGAATTCAACACTAAAATGATCCAAATTTGGCAAACAATTTTAAATAAAATTGTTTGCTTAGCTAGCCAATCGAGCTCAAAATTAATTTCCTAAGTGTCTCTGATAATGCATTTTGCATTTTCCATGTTGCAATTGCCTTATTTTGGCAGCTTAATTGCTTTTGAGACACTGTAACATAAGGCGAGCTGCATGTGTAAAGCCAGCGAGTAGTGGGCGTGTCATCGGGACAGTTGTAGTTGTAATAACAGAGCCAGCAGCAGCAGTAGAGCAGCAGCAGCAGCACATTTCAAATGCAAATGTGTTTGTGGTGTAAATGCAGTTTTACAAAATATTATATAAGCGATAGGGGCGGCTGAGACGGGGGACTAGAGGGCTCTAGGGAGGGGCCTGGGCATGTCTACAAAATGTGCATAAAATTTGCTGGATTTACATTTTAAAAACGCACAAAAAGCAGCAGACGGGCAAGACGAGGGGACGAAGGGGGAGGGGCGTTGGGCGAAGGGCTAAGCTGCCAGAGAGGCTAGCTGCACGTTGTTGTTGTTGCTGTTGTTTGTTTTTGGCCAAATGTGGTTTTAACGCTTTACGACGGCCACGACGGCAACGGCAACGGCGTCTGCGCGAAGTCATTGCCAAGCAATGCAATTTGGCTAAGTGCGTTCGGCAGGGCTGAGGCGCTGAGGGGCGCGACAAGGGCTGTAAATGAAAATTAATGCATGTGTGTAAAAATATGTGCAAACAAGTGAGTGTGCGTGTGTGCCTGTGTGTTTGTGTGTTCGCTGTGGGCAATCAGTGCCGGCTTAGGCCTAGACGAAAATATGTTGCCTACTTTGCAGCGCAGTTGGCAACCTTGGCCAGTGTGGCAACGCTGGTAACTATGGCCACTGTGGCAACTGGCAACTGACAGTTGGCACTTGGCACATGTCTGCATAAATCTAAGCCGAGCCGGGCCTCGTTTTATAACGAGCTTTAGGCATTTAGATAAATTTCAAAGCTGATTTGCTAAAGCACCGAGCGGAGCGGGCGGCCTGCTCCATGCCACGCCCATTTGGCGTTAAATGTGCCGAGTTTTGTGCCGGAGCGAGCAAAACTAACCACATGAAAGTCGCTTTTAGCAACAAATACACACAAATGCAGCATGTGCAGCATGACAAGCTGAAGTTGAGTGAGGGAGAGAGAGAAAGGGAGAGTAGAGTAGCCCGCAGGAGACACACACATACACACACACACATGCACACACATGTAGTTGCCCGCAGGAGACACACACACACACACACAGTTGCAGCCACAGTCAGCTGGGCAAGACCTTAACCAAGTTAGACAGCGGCCAGAGACAAGGGACACACACACAAGCAACCAAAAGCGGCAGCTGGGCAGATTAGGGCGGGGGGCGGTGCTAGTGGGCGGTACAAGAAGTGCAAAGAGTGCCACTGACAATGTACAAAGTGCAAAACTAATTTAACAGAGAGTAGCCTTGCAGCAGCAGCAGCAATGCCAGACGAAAGCGCAACAGTCCAAAGAGAAAGAGGCAGAGTCAGAGAAAGAGGCAAAGGCAAAGGCAGAGTTAAAGGCAGAAGCAGAGTCTGAGACGGAGTTAGAGACAGAGTCAGAGTTAGAGTCATCGTCGGAGAGGCTTGCAACATGTTGTAAGGAACATGCCTTGCAGCTGTGGCCGAAACAAGTTTCTGGTGAAATCTATCATACGCCACGTTGTCACACACGCTGCAAGCCTTCAATTTTTCGTTTAAATTATGTCTGAATTCATTCCAGCAATTTAAGCCTTTTTATACCCTGAGCCCATTGAAAATGGGATAATAATATTTTTGTTGGATGTATGTGACAGGCAGAAGGAGGCGTAGCAGACTTTATATTTAGCTTTATATGTATTTTATGCAATTTTGAATTTTGTTATTTTTTGGATACCGGCCCAAATTTTCCCCAAATTCTATGAAAAACACAGATTCGACGGGGCTCGGGGTATCCCCTAGTCGGTCACGCCCGACAAGAGTTTTCTTACTTGTTTTGCTAATTTTCAAGGCATCAACTCGTACTGCAGCTCGTGTCACGCTCTCATCTCTGGCCAGAGAACAAGTGCAACTACATGAAGTAAGCACTGTGACGCATTTAATATAATAACTGACAGCCTGTGGTTGGGCGAGTTGGCCTGCTGCTCGACTCTAAGCCCCTGTCGACGTGTGTGTGCGTTGGGCAGACAGCTCGACATGGATATGAAGCTTGTTTAAATAGTCGATTGATTGGCCAGAAATTCAATTGCTTGCGCTTTGTTTGTTGCCTAATTGCTGAGATTTGTTTTGTTCGATTTAAGCCGATTACGGACGGCCAGACCACAATTTGTTAAAAGCTTTTGCTCTCTCGCCGGCCAGGTGTTTGTTCAATTATGTTAATCGCCACTGAATATGGCAGAGACACGCAACTGCCAGAGTTGGCAATACAATCACACCTACGACGTGGCCCTTTAGCCTTATCGCTGCAGCACTTCGCAGAGCCGTCAGTGTGTCCCCGCTCGGTCTGCCAGCAGATAAAGTCAAGTAAAAACTTTGAAAAAATGTAATCAAGCACGTAACTTGCACAAATTTTCTGCACTTTTGCCAAGGAACAGACAAAAAAAGAAGGAAGGAAAAGGGCAAAACGTCAAAAACCCGCAGGCTCTACACGGCAAACACATGCGGGGACAAAAAAGAGGGTCCGCAAAGGAAAGGATACGCACGAAAGGACACACACACACACGCCCACGCACAGTCACTTTTCACACCCACATGGTGGCAGCTAGACGAGTTGGCCTCAAAAGATTTGCCAAGTGTGTTTGATGCGGCCCAAAACTCCAATCCATTGCACTATGAACTTTGTCCATGTGAGATACCCTGTAAAGGGGCTGAAAATGGGGTAGACTAAAGGGAGGGCAACAGGTGAAATGTAGAGAAAGAATAAGATAGTAGCTGCTTCATAACCTTCCCCACATATCCTTATTCATAATGGAGTAAAAGCTGAGTCCTTTCTCTGCCAACTCTACAGCCCCCAACAACTCCTTCATGCAGGGTATTCTCAGTCTAAACACTCGCATGCTTTGCCTTTTCCTCTACAGCATTGCTCGCAAAAGTCAAGAGACAAGTTAAAGACTTTAAAATCCGCCTTCGATAAAGTGATTGAGCGTGCGTCCTAAGCCTGGGGCGAATTTGTCAAAAAAAAAGGAAAAAAGAAGAAGCTTCATTGGGGTAGTCATTGGCAGACAGGTGGATGAGTCGTGCCACCACCGCTGGCAGCATGCACTCACGTTGCGGGAAGACGAAATCAAATGAAACTGATCCTGAGGAAATCGAAGTAAATCTAAGCAGAGGCAAATGCCAGGAATCAGGCAGGCAGCTGGAAGCAGGCAGCAGGATCCGGCGCCAGTCGCCAGGCGCAGTGCCAAAACGCGCAGACATGATATGAAATTATTTGTCAACGCCATTTTCAGCAACTTTTCCAACATTTCATTTCGTTTTCATTTTTGGCATGCCATGCGAATTTCTTCCAATTTTTTCCCCCATTTTTTATTCGGCTTTTGCGGTCGCTGTTTGGCTGAGTAGGAAGTGGGCGCTGCATCTGGCATGGGGCATATTTACTTTGCATTTCGCTATTTATGTTTCAGTTTCGGTTTCAGTTGCCGTTGCCATTGCCGTTGCAGTTTCGGTTCCAGTCCGGAGCTGTTTTATTTTCAGACATGCACTGACAGCCATCGAACTGCAGCGCAAAACTTGTGATTGCTTTCAAATGTTTTATTAGCTTACTCTCTCTTTGAGCGCTCGCGAGGTAGCGAGAGGGGGCGTGGCTCTGACAACTGCCGCTCGGTGTCAGATGTGTGGCAATATTATGGCAAAAGATACTACAGTTTTTGATAGAGCTCGGCGCGTGTGTGCGAACAGCGTGGAAAATATATTTTTGGGGGGGAAAATTTTGGGATTATATATGAAATGTGCCCAAAGTTAGTTAAGATATGTTGAAAATATTGTTAGATATCTATTCATAGAGAGCATTTTTTTCTTAGTTGATGGGTAGAGTAGAAAGTATAAGCTTGATACTTTAAGATATCTTTAATTTTTAGAGCTTAGACAAAAAAAAATACTTCAGAGAAGTTTGGAACTTGAAGTCAGACATAACTGAGAAGAGACTCTTTTGGAATAGAAGATTTAAAATTTGACAGAAGAGTGGGAGTTCTGTTGAGTTGGGCTCAAAGATGTCTTAACTGTTAAGTTAGCTGTTGAGTTTAGCTTAAAGCTGTCTTACTGTTGAGTTGGCTGTAGTCTAATGCTTTTAATAATATTCAAATATTCAAATGTACAAGAAAAATACATTTTCATACATAGAACAAAAGCTTGTAAAAACAAATCTAAAAGACAAAACAACATTTAGTGACATACAAAAAAAAAAAATGTTTTCTCTGAATATTTTTGATTTTTTTCTAAAGTTTCCAACGTTATATCTTTTTAACGAAAATTTCGATTTGAATAAAATAAATATAGCTATATAAAGAAAAAAGTCAGTTAGGACGAAGAAAAGCTGCAGGCTTGTAAGTCTTATTGTTGTATGATTTTTCTTAATTTTTACAGAACATTTTCAAAATTGCCTTTTCTTTTACTCTTCTGAATTGTTTTAAAAAACGAAAGCTGTTTTATATTTTTTTTTATTATTATTTTTTTTATATTTTTTTATTTATAACAAAAAATTAAAAATAATATAGAACACAATTTTTTTTAATATTATATTATATTTCTTACAACATTATAACTGCGACTAATCTTAAGAGTTAATTTTTGGGGGATGAAAGCAAAGCTCTGAACAGCTATTACAAATCATCTACAGATGCAGCTATTTTTCCGCAATTTTTTGAGCAAAGATATGAAGACACAAACCATACAAAAAATATGCAATAGAAACGAAAAGAAAAGCAATTCTCTAAAGACTATTTTTCAATCCCATTCCTGTATAACTTTCCATTCTAAGATATCTGAATTCGAACTGCCTTCAGTTCCTTCAGTCCATCCAGTTGACTCTTGATTATCTTGTCGATTTCGATACTCTAATTAGTAACTCGTTTAGGTTCCCCGATGGCTGCATAATTATAGACTTCTCTCTTCCTATTCTTATTATTATAGTTGCAGCTGTAGTCTGGCTGCCAGCTGAACTGGGCTGAGGGCGCTCTTGACTGCTTTTAACTGATGGCCATTCGCACAGACTGTGGCAGCAAATTCAATTAGGCAGCAGGCGAAATCAATACAACTGAGTCATGAATCTTTTTGTGCTGCTGCTGCTGTTGCTGCAACACTCCACTGCCACCTCCGGTTGCCGCAGCCGCAGGTAGCGCTGGCAGGATGTAATTTTCGTTGCCGCTCATTAATTTCGTCTATTTACAAGAAGTTTTTGCCGCACTTTTTCTTACTTTCTGCATTCTAGTTTTTTAGCCAACTTTTTTAAGTGGTTTGCGGTTTATCATTTTAGGTTTGCAGCAGAGTTGGGAAATGAGAATGCAGCGGGTCAGTTGCCCCAGCTGCCTCCGCCTGCTTTTGGGCTCTGCTACGTGGCAAACAAAACTGTGCGCAAACAGGAAATAACGGTAACGCTGCTTCATTTCCGCTTTTATTAAAACATACTTTTCCCGTTGTATCTCATCCGCTTCGTCTTCTTGCGGCGGCCATCTTCTGCTTCTCCTCCTCCTCCTTCTCTTTTTTTTTATCAGAGTTGTCCCTGCTGCTTTTGCTGTTGCTGTTTTGTCACTTCCGCCTGCGCTAAAACTTGGCGCTTCTCCTCCACGTTTTTTTCTGTGTTGGCGCTTTAAAAGCAGTCAGCGGATGTTGGGCCACCTTTTTGGCCGTTCATGCAAACGGCGGTCGAGCGGCCGCAACTAGTTGCAAGTAGCCAAAGGTAATTAATTTTGTTGCTGTAAGTTTTATACGAGCGCACTCCGCTCCGACCCAAAGCAAACAGCCATCAAACCGCGAAACTCAACGCTCAACTCGCAACTCGCAGCTCGCAACTCGACTCAACTCGGATGAGCTTGGCTCAGCGCTCGCGCGGTTTTAGTTTAGTTCGAGCGCCAGGTGACGCGGCGCTCGCTTTTGACAGTCCGCAGTGCAAATGGATTTGCCATTTGCCATTTACCAGCTACCAGCTACCGGCTAGCATTTTCCATTTTAAGTTTTCCATTTGCTTGGCTCCTCATTTAGAATGAGTGGCCGCAATTTTATACGCTTTCCTCTTCGCCTTCTCCGTTTCTTTGTTCTTTCGGTTTTTCGTCAAACTCGCGGCAATAGTTAAACAGCTGCGAGCATTTTCCATTTTCGTGCTGCAATTTTCCATTTTCTTGTCATGCTGCAATGTGTCTATTAATTTTGTGCGCCACGCCCCATTGGGCGTTGACAAGCAGCGCTGATAAATGACTGGAGGCAAAGCCCGCCCTGCGCTGAGTGCCGCATAAAGCGTCTAATGGACCTTTTCAATTGGCTGCCTTGATTTTGTACTTCTGCAGGGGGCGGGGCTTGGCCTTGAACTTTCAGTTAAAAGTGCAGTAAAGTCAAGCATTAACTATTTCGTCTTCTATAATTAAGCATGAGATAACGAATTTCAGGTGGCCAAGGAAAGGGATTGAGAGGCTTCAAAAGGCATTTAGCTATCTGTAGTTCTCTTCGAGTCTAGTTTGGTTTTTATTGTCATTATTGATATTCTTTCTGCTTAAAAAAGTTGTTTTAAAAAAATGTTTAATCATGTATTCATTTGTTAATTTATTTATTTAAATATATATATTTTTTTATATTTATATTTATTTATATTTTTAATTTATTTATCAACAAGCCTATTTCTTATTCTATTTTTATTCAAATATATTTTTTTCCAATTTATTAAATTATGTATTTATTTTTGTACTTTATATTTATTTGTTAATTTGTTTACTTTCTATATACAGTTTTTTATTATATGTTTATTCATTTTATGATTCATTTATTTAATTATTTATTTTCTTATTTATTGAATAAATAATATATTTTGCTATTGTTTTATTTATTTATTTGTATTATTTTATTCAATATCAATTTCTATATCAATACAAATTTGATTTATTTCTTAACATATTTATTCAATTATTTATATATTTATTTATTTCTGCATTATTTCTTGATTTATTTATTTACTTATGCTTATTTACTGAAGCGCATGAAAAATTCCAAACAACCAAATAAAAAGCTAATTATAAAAAAATTCCATTTCATCAAAGCATTTCTCATATTTGAAAATCACTTTAAACTGCTGACAAAATCATTGAGGGCCTATTATACGCTTGTAAGCTTATCTGTAGCAGAAGAGGAACTTGCTACTTAAGGGACGAAGACGCAAATATATACAAGGAATAAAACGAAATGGGAAAAAGTCAAGACATTGGGTCAGCAAGTTGCGTGCAACACCTGACACTCGCACACCTTGGGCGTCTGGCCTGTGCTGTGATCCCGGCACGGGGCACGGGGCTAAGACAGTAAAAGCGAGAAATCCTTAGGCCATGTCTGAGACGAGAATGTAACTGTCTTTTCTGTTTGAAACATGACGCGTTAAAGTCAAAAGTTGCCAGGCACCACTACAGCAACAACAACAACAATGTTGAGAGCCATCAAGTGCCACAATGGCAGACGTGGCCAAAAAGTAAAACAGGGCAAGTGAAATGAAAATGAAACGAAGTTATCATGGCCCAAGGCACACGGCTATTATGCTCGCTCGCAGGATAAGCGTTGCGGGGCGGAGTGGGGCGGGGCGTGGCGGGGTGTGGCACTGCAGTTGGGGCCACCACAAAGCGCATGTCGAGGCTCCAAAATGAAATTCTAGTGCGTGCCGGCTAGAGTGCAAGGCGTTTCAAAGCCTTAGTCAGAGTCCTAGCCGGGTCAATGTCAAAAGCTAAGGCAAAGCTCTAATAGCAGCAACAGCGGCAGCAACAGCGGCAGCAACTGCTAAAGGCAAGTGGCAAAATTTTAATCATAGCCAGAGCCGCCCGCCGCGTTTGCTACGGCTCAAAGTGCAGGGCTCAGGATTTAACAGTCTGACAACAACGAAAATAACAATAGAAACAAGAAGAGGAAGCAGAGACAGAACAGAGAATATCGAATGAATGGAAAACAAGTGAAGCCTTTGGAATTGCTTTGCAATTGCCGCTGCCACGTGTCCTTTTGTTGAGAGTAAAGCGCCCTAACGAGAGCATTAAAAGAATGTGAGCTGTTAGATGAAATGAAAGGCAGTTAGTGGGATATCTTTAAGACACATCATATAGAGTATGCAGATCGATCAAGATTTTAATTGGATTTTATATAGCTGTCTGGTTCTGTACAGTTCAGCAGAAGCGAAAGATTTGACTTAGCTCAGCTGAGCTTCTAAGGCACTGTAAGCTGTTAGATGAAGGAAAAGGTAATGAATATACAGATCTTTAGATGTATAGAGATCTATAGACGTGACTTTATCTCTCTAGACTTAATCAGAAAATAAAGAAAGTAATGCATATACAGATCTATAGAGGTGACTCTGTCTCTCTAGACTTAATCAGAAATTAAAAATCGGAGTCAACTCAGCTAAGCTCATATGAAAAATCATTCAAAAATCTTCACAGAAAGACTCTAATGAGAGCATTAAAAGAGCGTAAGCTGTAAGCTGAAATGAAAGGCAAAGACTAAAATATCTTTAAAGCATATTATATAGAATCGATCTGTAGACAAGACTCTGTCTCTAGAGTAAATCACAATCGAAAGATCTATTATAGCTGAGCTCAGCTCACTTCATATGAGAAATGACTTCACTTCATAACAAGACTCATCATCAAGATCAGAAGCTATTTAAGAGACAACAAAGAAAAGAGCATGGCCACTTCTCACATGCTCTGTCTGCCTCATCGCCGTGCCTCTCTGAACACAACGGGCTAGTTAAGGGCATTATCACTTGCCGCAAAATCACAGAGTCCTTCAGTGGGGCCAGACGATGCGACGGGGCGACTGTTTGTTGCACAGGCCGCTCGCTAAGCTGCACTGCAAGGCTTCATAATGCTCACCGCATGTGGCTGGGCGCCCCGCCTTGTGGCATGTGGCATGTGGCATGAGGCAAGACAACGAGGCATTGGATTTCGAGACAGAGCAAAAAGCAAGGCACAAAATGAAAATGAAAATCATAAAATATGATTTCAGTTTAGGCTGGCTGAGTGTGCGTGTGTGTGTGTGTGCGTGTGCGTGTAACTGCTAATTAATCAAGTCTGTCAAAGGCATAGCCAACATGTTGCCAGGCTCACATTCAGATGCGCATCCTTAGTCACATCCTCGTACACAGCTACATCCCAGGCCACATCCTGCACAGCAGCTGTTTAAACTTGTCGACTAAGCCGCTGCAAATCCCTTGAAAGCCTCGCCTGTCTGCACCTGGCGGCAGCCCCAACTCCCCCCCAAAAAATGTTGAATAAATGTACAAAAAAAAAAGAAGAAAGCAGAAGAAAATGTGAAATGAAATGAAATTACAAAATTATGCCAGCTGCGAGCATTTTGCAGCGAACTTTGCAGCAGGAAGCCCAAGTCAAAGGCGCTTATGAAAATTTTCCAAAGAAAACGCAAAGAAGACGCCGCTGCCAAAAGCAAACAAATCTGCTGCCAGTCAGAAAAGTAAGTATTATATTTATATATATTTATATATATATATTATATATATGTATATGCAAATATATATATCTAAGCTGCTCGCCGAAAAGTATATTAAAAGTTGCACTTTTATGAGCGCAACTCACCTGTCGCCGCTCACCTTTCGTTGCTTCAGCTCATTATACAATGCTCTGCCATATATTGGGTCGCTGCTGAGCGGCTTTGCCACAGTGTTTTATGCTAATTATGCGTTAAACATTTAACTTTTCTTTGCCAATCTTCATCCAAAGAGTTGAAAGTTGGCCCGAATAAACAGCTTAGCCTCGACTTTGCCGAAATTAAAGCCAGCCCGAAAAGTAGTCGAACAAAGGGCGGATAAAATGCATAATAAATAACGAATATCAAATACACTTACGGAGAGGGTTGGGAATTTTATGGAGTGTGTAAAAGCTCTATGGAGTGTAGGTAATAAAAGGTAATAAATTGAAGAAGATTAGACCTGCTGCTGGCAGACTTTTTTTTTAATTATATAAAATTGCAATATTTTTATTAAATTTTATATTTGTATTTATATTTATATCAATTTTCTATTAAATTATTTTTTTTTTAAATTATATTTGGATAACATTGCTATATTACTATTGAATTTCATTTTTAATTTGTATTTATATACATTGAAAAAAAAAAATTTTTTTTTTGATTAAATGTATATAAAGTTACAATTTTTCATTTAAACTAAGTTTTTTTTTTTATATTTATATAAAAACTTTATAGTTTTATATTTCTATTTATATTTATTATCATTTTAAAATTTTCTATTAATTTATATTTATATACATTTTTAACATTTCCATAAAATTTAATTTTTTAAAATTAAATATATATAAAAATTAAATATATATTTATATTCAATTTTTATATTTTAATTTATATTTATATGCAATATTGCATTAATTGCAATATTTCTATTAAATTTAATATCTTCAACTATATTTCTATAAAATTTCAACTATTATATTAAATTCAATATTTTCAATTATATTTATATAAGATTTCAGCATTTCTAAGAAGTTTCACATATGTTTCACTTGGCTTTAGCTAGCGGCAACATATTTACTTTCCATCCCCTTCCTTGGACTTGACTTTTCATAACTAACTTATCAAGCGTGCTGTAAGGGGCATGCGGCTTATTATTTTTGCCACAGCGTCTGCGAGTCGTAGGCAGTGGCCGGCGTCTGCATTCCGTGGATTTCCGCTTTTGGCGGCGTCTGTGCCGCAGACTGCGACGCGAACGGAAATCCACGTTAGAATGCGCCAACAAAACAAAATCTCTAAAAAAATAGGAAAATGTTACGTGGAAATGGAAAGAGAAATGGGATTTGGAAGTGGAAGTGGAGCAGTGGCAAGGGAATGGGGCCAGGGACAGGCACAGGGACAGCGACCGGGTTAGAGGGCGTTGGCGAGCTGGTTGGCTGTAGTTGGTTACGTGGCGCATAAAGGATATGCCTGAACGGTTTTTGCCTCGATTTGTTGTGCTGAGTATGCAGCATATGGCAAAAGTTTAAGTAAGCAATTTTTATTTATGCTCGATTCCAATACAACACACTCACACTCACGTGTGTGTTAGAGAGAGACTGTGTGCAGCTGCAGCTGCTGAAAGAAATATGAGAAATTGTAGCATATTTTTGCCTCTGTTTGGTCTAACTCAACTTTTATTTGTTTGCCTCATTGCATGGCACAGACATTTTGCGGTCGAGCGAGTCACAGCCTTGGCTCGTTGCTCCATTTGAATTGAGAACTTTGTGAGGGAATGTTGGTGAGAGAGGGGGAAGGAAAGAGAGAAAGAGTGAGAGAGAGAGAGAGAGAGAAATAGTGTGTAAACTATAGCTGAGAGATACTCTAGATGCGAAACTTTTTAGCAGGATTTGATTGGCCTTTTCTAGTCAGGAAATCATATATGATCCAATTGGTAGACTAGGACTTTGAAAACTTATACCTAGCTGTGATAGTTGAATCGAATATCTGTGGATAGAATATACCTGACTTTTTGCAGAGCAAATGAGAGCAATAGAGTGAGGGAGAGAAAAAGAGAGTGAGAAACAGTCATATGTAGACCTTTTCAACAGGAATAGATTTGACTTTTCTATGATAGGACTTTTTAGGATATCATATGAGAATTTCTCTGTTATCCAATTCAAAGACCATCACTTGGAAATTTTATAAATAGTTCTCATACTTGCACCAAATATCTGTGAATGTAATATATCCTACTCTTGCAGCGCAGTGAAGGAATGTGGAACAGAAAGGCAGATCAAGAGAGAAAAAGAGAGAGAGAGAGAGAGAGTGTGTGAGGGCAAACTATAGCTTCGAGTATTTGATTGGTTTTATTCTACTCAATAGATCTTATACTTCTCTTATATTTAATTCGATTTCTATAGACCCAATATACCCCACTCTTTTTCACTATCAGCGCATCGCTTTAAGTAGTGCATACAAAAGCAATTTCTTTTGATTGTTGCACAAGCGGCTGTGCTGCTGCTGCTTCTTCGTTTTCCCTTGTTGCGGAGTCATGTATCGTGTGCCTTGGTCACTTGCCGGTCACTTGGCATTTCAATAAGCAGTTGCCTTTTGCATATGTGCGAAATAGTTGCACAAGTCCAACTCAAACAGAAAGAAGAAGAAGAAGAAGAGGAGATAAATCAAATATTGAAAATGCCAACAAAGTCGTAACCGCATTTCATATTTTCTGCATGCCATAATGTACTGCGAGCACTGAGCGAAAAACTTAGTCGAATCAGAGAATTTGCAGCTTTATTTTAAAAGAACTTTCGCTTGGCTGAGTTGAAATTTTGAATAAATCAAGCGTGAATTCGAGAGAATTATTCAAGCACTCAGAAAAATTATTGGCAAAACGAATGCCAGATCATATACACAATATAATAAATGCTCAGCTCTTTCTGCAGCTGCCGAATTCGGGTTTGCTGAGTGTAAAAGTTTACAGATTCGGCTTAAATTATTCCCTGCAAATCCTGTTTATGTTTTCGAGTGTAAAGCGCTGCAATCGCTTTCCGAATTCATGATTGACTTATTGCATTAAGCAAGAGCACTCACCTCCTTCATCGGTCATCACCAGTATCGTTGTCTCGGGGCCGAGGCCTTCTGGGTTGAACACCTGCACCGTGACCTTGTACTGCGTGTAGGTCTGCAGGTTCTGAATCTCGTGGCTCTGCAATGGAAATGTGAATGCAAAATTACTCAACGAATTAATCAAAAGAAAGAGCTTTCACTCAGCATGCAAAGCTTACAAGAGATGAGCGGGTGTTAAGCACTGCATAATACTCGTTTGTTATTATGGAATTTCATTATGTTTTAAGCATATTAAAATTAATATGCAAATGGGTACTCTGCTGGTAATAACTGCATAATACTCTTTTATTATTATAAAAATAAATTTAATTTTTTAAATATTTTTTTATATTTTTTTTATCGATTTTTATAGAGCATCAGATAATTTTACACAATTATTATATGAACAAAAATAGATTTCTCACTCATTTGAATGGGTTTTTATGACTGCTTAATAGTTTTTTATTATTATAAAAACTAATTTAATTTTTAAAATATTTGTAAAGATGTTTTCCATTGTTTTTTATAGTTTAGCTATAAAAAGCAGATCTTCAGATAATTATTCTCTGCATTTTACATAATACCAATAAAAGGAATTAAGTTACACCGAATATGCAAAGCTTATGTCATCTACTCTGGTGTTAAGGACTGCAAAATACTCTTTTTTTATTTATTATCAAGTAAAATTTAATTTTTTAAATATATTTTTAGTTTTTTTTTAAAGTACTTTTATTATTTTATAGTAAACCTATAAGCATAAAATATTTAGATACTTTCTCTCTATACATAAAAACTACATATATAAAAGGGAGAACTTTCAATCATATATTATAAAAAGTAAATTACATTTTTAAAATTTTATCAACATAAATTTTTTATAGTTTATCTATAACCTCCATATCTTAAGTTAATTTCCCTCTCTCAACATTATCCAACACCCATATACTCCCTTACTCTTTTCGAGCGCGTAACCAAATTGAATGAAGTTGCTGCCTTTGCGCTGCTTCCTTGCGCCCTTCCTGCTGCCAGCTGCAGGCAGCTTCAAGCGGAAATTGCGCATTGCCCACTTTTGTGCGTCGCCTGGCAAATATGTATGCACGTTAAATTGCAGCTGTTAAAAATGTATTTGCTGCAGCGCGGGGCACACGAAAAAAGAGCGACAAGGAAATTGAGTTGTAAGGCCGGCAAGCAGGCAGCCTTAATTGCGCCAGCTAACACACACACACACTCACACACACACCTACATACACACACTTATTGCGCAACGTTGAAAAGTTTCGACTGAGCCTCAAAAGATTGTTTCTCACTTAACTTGCTTTATTAGTTTTGCCTTGAAAAATTCGCAAATGAATTCTAAAGGAATTATTCAGTCCACTGCGAAAATAATCCGACCTTAGGCTTAAAATATTTTATGTATTTATATATTTTAAGCTCTGGAAAATGCTAATGTTTACAGCATTAAAGCTCGAGTTGGGCATACAAAATATTGACTGAGCCTTGAAGGTGCCATCCTTGAAATAGTTTAGATGCAGCTTTGACTAACTCAAGGCTTAAGTTTAGTATACACAAAAGAAGAAGCAAATATATATATATATATATGTATATATATGCAGGCAATCATTGGGGGATGCGCTAGTGGCCACTGGCCCCACTCGCCTCGTCCACTGCTGGGGCGCCCAAAAAAGAAGCCCGGCAAAAACTACTTATGTGGCAGCATATCCTGGCGGGTGCGGCTTATTAAAATTTTACGTAAGGTCAAAAGCAGTGCGAAACCATAAAACAAGCCGCTGGCTTTAAGCAGCTCACACACACACTCGCACACACACACACATGCATGCATATACGCTGTGGTTAAGCTCAAAATGGCTGCTTGCTACAACAAACACAATTTATGTTGCATACATTAGAGCGCCAGCTACGGCCATAGTTGTTGCTGCTGCTGCTGTTGGTCTGGACCGCAAAGCGGTTGGCTCAGAGTCCTTCTCTCCCTGTGTGTGTGTGTGTGTGTGCTTAGAAACGGATTGACTGCCATGCCAAAAGCTTAAGTGGCTGCCAGGCGCCAGAGTTGGCCAACAAGCGCTTTGATTTAACAACCAACAAACGCACATCTTTTTTGCCCAGTGTGTGTGCGAGTGTGTGTAGGCTAGATTTTAGTTGCCCTCGCTCCGGCGCTAATGCCGCCATATAATTTCATTTTATGTAGTCGCCAGTCGAGTGGCCATAGTAAATGAGGCCGAAATTTACAACTGCTGGCCCATTTAGTGCGGCCGCCGCTGAAGTTGGCCGAAAACAGTTAATTGATATAATGTAATTGATAGAGCCAAGTGTGTGCTTAGCTAAAAGCATGATAAATTGTCCGAGCGACGGGGGTAACAGCAACTAAATGCGCTGCAGACAGCTGCAATTGGCTGCTTTTCATATGAGAAGCGCAGAGAAGGGCGAAGTGTGTACTTAAAGTGAATTTGGTTGAAGCGGAATTTCGGCTTTTAATGAGCTGAAGGTAAATGAGTTGTATTAGATGTATTTCTATATTAGAACAGTTAAGAAACTAATGTTCCATGAATTTCTAGTTATATAAATATGGAATATATAGTACTAATAATATTTATCTAAATATCTGTAACTATATTTGATAGAAGACCTCAAGTAGCCAACCCCAAAAGCCCCTTTGCCCCATCTACTCAAAACAGAGCATAAATACTGCACGCCCCGATTCGATCGGAGCTGTGACGTAAAGCTGGTAATTAGTGCGCTGCCCAACACTGGCTCATCATTAAAAGTTTTGCCAGGCGGCACATCTGATACCCCTACGTGTGAGCGTTTCCCTAGCAGCTAGTCAAAAAGGTGTAAAGCGAAACTCAAACAACAATTAACAACAGCAGCAACGGCAACAACGAAGGACTACAAATTTTGTTGCCACATGCCGCATCTGCATATCCTTTGAGCCGTGCAGAAAAACGTTATCAGCGCCGGCGACGGGCACAAAGTTAACACGGTTTAGTTTTCACTTGGTGGCTTTGTGCGCAAATTCGCACGGCGTAAAACGAGCAAAATTTATGCTTTGCGGCGCAGAAATTTTAATTAGAAAATTGGCAAATTTTAACGCACACCCAGAGAGAGGGAGAGCGAGAGTGCGACGTGGCAGATAGATAGTCCTGCCAAGGACTCGAGGCGCTTTCACACGTGACAGCTCAATGTAGCGAATGCCGAGGCTGGGGCTGGCCGGGCTTGGGCTTGGGCTTTGTGACAGCTTACGGCGGCAGCAGCAAGCCATGCCCTCGAGTTCAACAGGGCTTGCAATGAGTAAAAGAGAAGCAGCAAAAACAAAAGGACAAAAAGAAGTCGGGGAGTCGCACGTTTCTGCCTGCAAGGATAATATTTCAACATTTCGCACTGACATGCAAAAACGAAATGAAAGAGCGCGCGCAAGGCTTCAGCTGTTTAGCCAGCGGGTCCAGTGTCTAGATAACTGCAAAATATGCACTCAAGCACAAAAGCGTGCCATGTCCCTATCAGCACGCCCCCAAGCCCCAAAATCTGCCCCTCACTCACCCATTCGCATAGTTTTTCCATCCCTTTTTTTTTTTTTCATTTTGGGCAACTACGTCGCGTCGCGTCGTGTCGGTTGTCGTACGTGAGCATTATCGCTAATAATTTTTGCATATTTTTGTAGCCCCAGCCCCAGCCTCGGCCGCCGCCCCCCGCAACACTTTGGCCCCATTGCAAAATAGTGAAAATTCAAAAATGCATTCCATGCACTGCATATTATTGGCTTAAATTGCCAACGAGGGCGTGGCGGCCGCTTGGCATTTTTACTGCAAATTCTATTGAGCCATTTGCTAAGAGCACGAATTAGCAAAGGCTCTCTAATGTATCTATTAGTTTATATAGTCGAATATTCATTATGCAAACTAGCGTAAAGTGGAGCATTTTAATGGTAGTATAAAGAGAGGATATACGGCTGATATAGGCGAGATTTTAAATGCCTAGCAGTTAAATCGAACGAATTTGCTATGATTACGGAGAGTATAAAAGTTTATTTCTTTTATGACTAAATAACTAATTTTATTGTGTTCATTCTAAGGCGGAACCTTTAATGCATTGACTATATTTAAATAAATTGGTGTGCTAGAATTCAGGTGAGTATAACGATAGTGAGTGTGTATATAGGTAGGTAAGAGTAGTTAGTGAAAAGTTTCAATTGACGAGTTAACGAGAGTTTTGGCAGATTGTGTTAAAGTGGAAGTGGAAGTGTAGTTAGGTCCGCAACTTGAGATTCATTCGCTTTAGGGAGCACTAATGTAAAACATAACTGCTCGCCTTTGGCTATAGCTTCAAAGCGATCTATTTGTATTACTATTCTGCCATGTTGATTAAGCTGACGCCAATCGAGATTGTTTTCAAGAATTTACAAATATTTAAAAAATATAGATTCATCAAGATATCTATATTGAATATCTTTATTGCTTAGTCTTTTCGGTGCTGCATTTGCCACTCTAAGATATATACATTTTTTATCTACCTAACATTTATTCTGATCTTGTGCATAATATATATTTTAGCAGCAATATTAACTATGGATGAAGAACCCTTTCTCCTCGCAAGCGAGATGTACACATATTTTTTAAAATTATCTAACCTTCCTTCTGATCTGGCGCAGTTGCTTACAATTGTTTATTTAACTATTCAACAACAGTAAAGTTAACTATGGATTCAAGCATCTAGACTTGCCCCTTTATTCTAAAAGAAGTTCAAAGCTAGAACTGATGAGGAAAATATGTAATGAGGTTAGTTCAGTTGAAAGCTAACCTAAGCTAAAGCAAAGTTGATAGCTAACCTCTCTGTAAATATTATAAAATTATATCAAAAGCTTTATATTATTATAAAAATGTTCAAGGGCAAATAAAGTACAACACATAAATAAATAATAAATAATGGGGAAAAAATAAAGAAATTATAAAAAAAGAAATGAGGAAAATATCTCAACTAAATTCTAGTCACAACAACATCTACTCCAGACGTATATGGAGTATACCACAGTGATAACAACTCTATCTATACCACGTTAACTGCTACAATAAGCCGCATCTGCTATGGAATATGCATTCACAGTCAATAAATATCAGCTTGCTCCAATGACATCCAAGCAAAAAGTCTAAGCGCTGCTGCGCAACTATTGCTGGGTGTCCATAGACGACGATCAGGCAAGAGCATAAGTGAAGAGTGCAACGACCAACCTGCGCTCTCTTATAAATCCATAAAGTGCACTCAAATGCCTTAGCACTCAGCAATAAATTCAGTTGCCTACAGACTTATTGTCATCTTTGCTATATCTCAACATCCCACAGAGTTATCACATATATCTAATTATATAAAAACTATTCTCTATTCTATTCTATCCCTCCAGCTCCACTAAATTCAGACCTTACAGAGGTCATTTAGAGGACCCTTAACGAATGTGACTCAACTGGCGCCTTCCATTGACACCGTAGCTACTTCCATCGTTGCCAACTTGTCTCCCTCTGTTTATTGCCTACATTTCCGGCATTTTATGTTACATTTTTCACAGGCACAGGCTTGCCCGCTGACCCACACCGAAAAGGGTCGTAAATTGAAAAATCTGTGCATTAAACATGGAAAATCGACTCCTTCTGCGCCGCTCGCTAATTTTGGCCTAGCCCAACTCCGGCGGGACTGTTGTGCGTAGGCAGCGCAAGGAATTGTGATTTTGTGGCATGGAGTTCCGGATCCGAAAGTAGTTGCATAAATTCCGAATTCCTTTTAGCCCGAGCCGTATTCCCGTGTGGCAGGCGCGTAGGTAGCACGTGCCACATGCGGGTAACCCTATGTGTCTCAGACATTGCCACACTTCATTAGTGGCGGCGTCGCGTGTAGTGGCATTTCGAAAGATACAAATGCCGCACACTCGCACCCTCACGCACACACACCTGGTACAGGCACACATAATGTTTACCTTGCCTCGACGACGACTAATCGTTAACAAATTGCTTGTGATAGCGGCCACTACAAGAGATATGCCACGTGTAGCAGCAGCAGCGGGAGCAGCAGCAACCCATTACCCACTCCCCAGCGCACGGTGGGGCCTGTGCTCATTAGCCGTTGCAAAAATCATAGCTTAAGATACTTTCAAAATGTAAATGGCAAATTAAAGTGAATTTTGCTTACTTTAAAATGAGCTGAAATTTAATGTAAGCAAAAGTGTGGTATAATCATATGATGCTCCACAGTTTTCTAATTTGCTTTTGGTCTAATAATAGGAGTTTAGATACACAAAAAAAATTTTTTTTTGTGGTAGACAAATAAATATTATTAACGTATTCCTTAGAGATAAATTCAAATTATTATTATTATATTTAAGAATAAGGTAATATTATTTATTTTCTAGTACAATAATATTTTCTATAGTTACTAGTTTGTTTTTTTTATAAAAAAAAAATAAAAAAAAAATATTTATTCCTAAAAAATATTTTTTTGCTATAAATAATAAGCAATTTGTATAAAAATAATTTTTAAATAATTTGTTTTCATTGAAAAACAAAATTTGAAATAATTATAACAACAAATAAATCTCAAAAATTAAAAAAATCGAAGGTTATTGAATAAAAGTATTTTTTAAATAATTTGTTTTTATTGAAAAACAAAAGGCCAATACATGAAAGATTCCACAAGAGCTCCCTATAACTCTCAGAATAATCTAACGTAATCCTTGCAATCTATCGCCTACCAATGGCAAAAGAGTCTTTAAGTATGGAACTTTACTAAAAGCAAACTACTTCCCAAATAAATAGAAGAATGAGAAAGCCTTTCAATAAAATCAAAATATTAACAATTTGTCTGATGATTTTCTGACAATTCAATATGAAAATATTTTTTTTTTATTTTTCTGTTTACTTTTTATTCAACAAAATGAAGCCAACTTTAGGTGCTTCTATCTTTTAGATTCCGGCCCTCGGATATATTCTCTATAGGATTCTACTATTCATTTGCCCCATCCCTTCCTTCCACACCTTAATTTTTGCCATATTTTGGCAGCGGGGGCCCCACCGTGCGTCCTTATATCTGGATGCGAGGCGTGTGCGGTTATGGGCGTGGCTGTGAGAAAAGCAGCCTTTGTCGGCAGGTGTAAATTACTTTTTAATATGTCGCGACGGGCCGCCCCGGAGCCGCGGCTGGCTGACTGGCAACACGGCCAAAACATGGCCCACACTTGGGGCCAATTGAAAAGCGGTTATTTTTGCCCAAGATGGTAGCAGCTCTGTCGAGCTGACGCCGGCACGAACGGGCCGAAATGGATATCGAATGGCGGCGGCACGTCATGTGCAGCGCCGCTATCCCGCGCAATATGCAAAAGTGTCAGAAATTGTGGAAATTCAATTATGTTGAGGGCTGAAAGAAGGATTCGCTTACCTCCACAGTATTGTCGCGTATGTAGATTTCCTTGGTGTCGTTGGGATTGCGATCGCGTGGCCGATATGTTATGCGGTAGCCGAGGAACTCGCCCAGGATGGTGTCGGGCGCCGGCGGCTTCCACGAGATGTACACCGAGCTGGAGGAGGTGTTGTGCGCGGTGGTGGGTATCGGCTTCCCTGTGGGCGCTGCAAAGATAGACCCAAACATATATCCAAATCAAATACCAAATTCAAATCGAGGCTGACGCCGCCGCCGCCGCCGCCCCCATCGCCTTCGGGCAAACTTTTTTGGCTGCCAAAAAACTTGGCAAAAACTCAAAAATTTCAAATTAAAAATGCCGCACGAAAAAGTTCGCTTCGTTTTCTTTTTGCTGTCATTTTTGCTGCTTTTGTTTTTCTTGTGGCGTTGTCTGTGTGGCATTGTCAAGTTGTCACTGTCACGCAACATAAGTTGCAAGTGTCGTCCGCACCGAGCTGCCGCTGGGAGCTGCCGCGCGGCTGTGCCCCGTGGACCGCTCTGTCGCATTAAGTTAAATGGTGCGTGCCTCTACTCCTGACGGGCAGGTGAGCCATTCGGCCGGATCTGGAGTCGGAGTTGGAGTCGGAGTCGGAGTCGAAGCTGAAGCTGCAGCTGGAATCTGAGGCGCCGCCGTGGCAGTTGGACAAGTTGCTCTGGCAGTTTGTCACTTGCCAACTTGGCAACGAGCTGCAGCATATAAATAAATTACGAGAACATTTTCATTTGACTCCGAAATGTTGCATGCCACGCGCCTAATTTATACAAATTGGCCACGCCAGAGTCAAAGCGCGGGCGACTGCTCTAAGCCATGCGGTTTTTAATGAGCTACAGGCCGCAGACTATTGACTAATTTACAGCCGCGCGTATGTGTTGCAGCCACAGCAGCTGCTTGCCACGCATTCCTATATGCGACTGTGGCATAAATGGCATCTCACGCCCTCGAGCTGGGCCTTCAAGACAAATGTGTTGCTAATAGCTTGTCGCTGTCGCCATTTAGATATATGTGCCCCAGAAAGGGGGCCGGCCTGGGCAGCGGGGCGTGGCTGCTTTGGCCGTGATTAATGGCCGTGGCCTAGGCGAAAAAGTTGGCTTTCGGCTCAGCCTAAAAGCAGGCAACAATTAATCATGCAGCGGCGGCGGCGGCAGGTGCAAGCTGCAACTGTGCCACTTCCATTGTTTAGCTGTCAATGCTATCAAATTTGTCAATTTGCGGCTTTGTCCATTCGGTTTGTTACTACGCTAACAGCAACTGCCACGCCCACACACCTTGGCATTAAAATAATTAAATGCACATCAGGCTTAAGTTCGCGCACTTTTATGACGTCACAACTTTTCATGGTCCGGCAGTTAAAGCAGGTGCCGCGTCGCGACCCACCATAAAATGCAAATGAAAAATTAATGCGATTGTAAAAATGAGAAAAGTGTCATGTCAGCAGCGTCTGGTAATTTATGCGACTCACTGTTAATGTATATATCTCTCTGTGTGTGTGTGTGAGCCTATAATAAACCGCGTGTGTGCGGCAACTCACCTTCGCGCAGCGTCACAATGTAGTAGGACTCCTTGGAGGGCGGACTGATGCCCAGCTTGTTGACGGCCAGCAGGCGGAAGCTGTAGACGGTGAACGGTGTGAGGCCCGTCACCTGATATGAGGTCGCATTCGTGCGCGTGTAGATGCGCGCCACCTGATCCCAGATGCCATCCTCGCCCTCGCTGCGAACAGATCGGGAGATCAAAGAGAAAACCAAATTCAATAGTATTAAATATTCAATTGTATTACAGCTCTATTTATACGCATAATTCATGGCCCCAAAATGTATTAATCCCCGCTGCAGTTGCCCCACTTGACACCTGCAAATGGCCGAATTATTAGCGAATTAGCCAGATTAACATAAAATATTGGCAACAAATGCATTATGGAAATGCATGCCCAAGGAATCGCCATTTCCCCACATCAAAATTCCACTGTTTGCCAAAGGTACTAAAATATTTATGCGCTTTTTACCACACACACACACACACACGCACACATTAATACACACACAGACAGCAGCAGATACAACAAAAAATGTTACGAGATTTTCTGTTTTTATGGCCTAGCATTGGGTATTAACATTTTGTAGTACATATGTAGTGCTTAAATTTAGTTTCGCGCGACTATATAACTGAATGCGAGATATATTTAACATCAGACTGCTATATAAGAGAGACATTTAGCTTTTTTTTTCTGGCCATATATAAATGGGTTTATAGCTAAATGGTTTTCATATGAACTTGGATGTTTGTTCTGTTGACTATATAAATAAATCTGTTTTTACTTCAGTTTCATATGACGTAAAGTCCTTTAACTCTGCTAAATTTAAATGTAGACAAATAAATATTATAAAGGTAAATGCTTTACTATAGCTTCATATGTAGTAAAGTCTTTTGACTCTGCTAAATTTAAATGTAAATAAATGTATATTATAAAAAAATAGATATTATTCAAACAAAATTTCCTTTTAATTTGTATATTAGATTAATTTTTTCAGATCAAAAGTTGAGCTTCATTTTGAACTTAGTTTCTCCAGATTGTATAACTGCTATTGATGATTATCAAAAATATAGTTAAATTTAGCTTACATATATATAAATACACATTTGTTTCATAAAGCTGAATTTGAATATATTTATTATTTATTTAAATAAGTATTATAGTATAGGGCAAATAAATGGGGTAAGTAATTTCAATGTTTTTCTTGCTGTTTTTTTTTTTAAATAATCAACGTATTGGAAACTACTATTAATTTTATAAATGCCACCAAATGTCATTCATTGTTTGTTGATTTGTATCCAGCGTTTATTTACTTCACAAATGTCAACCGAATTGACATTGTATAAAGTTAATGTTTTCCATGTGAACTTTGACATTCATTTTTATCTCTTAAGAAGCTCATATCCCAGCTCAAAGACTACGATTTCAGCTTTAAATTAATTTATCTTGACTCTGTGGCCTAATGCAATATATGTATTTAAGATTTTATAGAATAACATTTATATTTATTTAAAATGTTGGATTGTTGTATAAGAATGCCTGCTAAGTCATTCAAGTCTATCTTTATTTGGATATATATATAAATAAATATAAAATATAAAGCTTAAATGCTCATTTGAATTGAAAACATTTGAAATTAAAGCATTTGAAAATTATCATCAGATTCTGGTATAAGAAAGTTATCTCTAACTAACAAATCTAGCTCTGTTTCGTCAACATATAAATATTTTCTTAGCTAAATGCGTTTCATATGAAATTCCTTCCTCCCTCTTTTCCTTTACTCCCAGCTCAACTGTTGAGCTTTCCGTCTATTATCTGTCAACTAGTAAATCACTAAAGCAAAATAAAATAAAATATTTAATATTTACTTAAGCAAGCTTTGACTTAGCCAAGCTTTAAGTAACATATTGAATTTGAGGTAAGACTCATAAAAAGAAATAAATAAATAAATATATATATATACATTTTTTCATCAGTTTCTTATTTGCCAAATTTTTCCTTTCTCTGCTAAATCTAGCTTTATTTTACTCATATGCAATTATGGTTTTAGCTAAATGCTTTTCATTTGAAATTCCATATTCCTTCTCTTCTCATATCCCCATCTGGCAGCTCAGCTTTGCCTCTATTCCAGCTTCAACTCTCAGTGAATCAATAAAGTAAATTTAAATAAAATATTTAGCATTTTGAATTTAAGATAAAACTCATGCAGGGTATTAAGTGGCGCATGTGACAAGCCTTAGATAATGCCTGCTTTAAGCTCATTTCGCATTTTTGTTGGCGCATAAATTTTCGGCGGGCGCCGTACAATAAACATTTTTCATGACCAATATCAAAGTGCAGTAAATTTTGTTTAAAGTTGCCAAAAAAAATCGCTTTTTTTCCTTTGCCAGGCTGCATAAATTTCACGCCATGCAGACGTGTGTGTGTGTGTATGTGGGTGTGCTTATGTGTGTGTTTGTGTGTGTGTGCACACATTATGTTATTAGGGCTTATGCACGGCTACGCGAGCCACACGAGCTGAACGCGATGCGCAGCTTTTTTGTGTGATTAAAAATGCATTAAATATGAGATGCGACCGAAAGTGGAGTGAAACAAACAACAAAAATGAGCAGAAAATGAAGAAAATTTAATATAAAATAAATATATTTACTACCCACAGAAAAAAAAATATAAAAACGAAGAAGAAAATGTGGGAGGAAAAACATATTTTTTAAGTTGCTTGAAAAAGCATTAAAATTAATAAATGCGTGCGGGCAGCCATACACACACATGTATGTGTGTGTGTGGGTGTGTGTATTGTGACTGTGTTGTCAATGGGTATTGCTGCAAAAATGAATACAAGCTGCTGCTGCTGCTGCTCAGCGGAGGCGAGGAGCTGCGTAAAAAACTTGTGAAAAATGGGCTGCGCCTAAAAAACAGCTCAGCAACAACAACAATAAGCGAAATAACCGCAATGGCAAATAAATTTGTGGCTGCTACCAGAGTGTATATGTGTGTGTGCGGGTGTGTGTGTGTGTGTGGGTGTGTTTGAATCGGTATAAAATACACACAACATTTTTTGTTGTAAGCCGCTTAAACATTCGCATTTTTTTTGCTGCTGCTTTTAGCATATGGCTTATGTGTTTGCTGGCTGAGTGTGTGTGTGTGAGTGTGTGCGTGTGTGTGTGTGTGTTTGTGTGCGTGTGTGATTTGCAAGGGCCAGGGCCAAAGTTCATGCACGACTTGTTTAAACAGTCGAAAACGTTGTATTTTGTGGCTGAGCAACTACATGAAATATGCACAATGAACCGAGACAAAGCCAAAGAGAGAGAGAGGGGGAGAGACAGACAGAGAGCTGGGTATCTATTATAATATATCGATATCTATATGCATATGTATTTACTATATTTCTAATGAGCTTAAAATTACGCGTATTATTTTCATTGTAAATCGCCATAAAATATATATTAGGCGCGTGCAATTAACTTCGCTGATATCGGCAAATTTGTTGCATAATTTTATTATTGTTTAATTATTCCTTATTCAATTATTCAACATTGATAAAAAATGGCGGGAAACTAGTTTGCTGTTGTGTTCAATTAATTAAAAAGCGAAAACAATTTGGCAAAAACAACATCGACTTTCGCTGCTCTCGATTAAATCTGGGCAAGAAATGTTTTTCTTTATGATTGAATATTATTTGTATTCTTCTTCTTGTTTGATGACATTTTGCAAATGTGCATTGCTGTGGGGGGTGGGTGGGTGAGTGGTTGTGGGAGAATGAGATTGTGTGGCTATTTGTGCACAAACAGTAAAAGGCAATGGGCAACAGGCAAGCGGTTGATGAGCCTGAGAGATATCTTGTAGTGAGAGGTGAATTTTGCTTTGGTTGTCAGTTGAGATTGTTAAGGGACGTTTATAGATGGAACGTAAATCTATAGGGATAGTTTGCCTCCGCCTAATTTAAGCCTGTTGTAATATGTTGATATTGTTTATAGCTGGAGAGTTAACCTATAGAGAGATCTTGCATACGTCCAGCTTTAGTCGATTAAGATAAGTTTAGACTGTTTAGAAATTAGAATAGTTTTGAAGGTTATATATACAATATATATACGAGTATATCTTTGAAATTCTTCGGATGTTACTTCAATGAATGCTTTGTGTGTGTGAGAGAGTGGGATTATGTTACCCAAGCATAAGAATCAACACTTAAGTAGCTGCTGAACATGAGAGATACCCTGTAGCCTAGCTGGGCTTGGCTAACCTTGCAAGTAGAGATAAGTTCAGATTGCGCATAGCTGAAGAGTTAAACTATAGGGAGAGAGCATGACTTTCACTCTGTTGAGTTGATAGAGTTTCAGATCGTTTATAGCTGTGGAGAGCTATAGAAAGAGTTCAGATTCTTTCTGTTTTTGTCAGTTGAAATAAGTTCATATAGATGGATAGATAGACAGATAGATGGATAGATATATAGATAAATAGGATGATAGAGAAATAGACAGATAGATAGATAGATAGGGAGATAGATGGATAGATAAATATACAGATAGAAAGATGGACAGATAGATATATGGATAATAAGATAGACAGATAGATAGATAGTATCTGTCTATCCACCTATACAGTAGATGTAACTTTTATGTCAAATCGGATGACCTTCAGTTGAGTTGAACATGCCTTACTTTATACTCAACCATTCACTTCATAAAAGTTCACTTAACACTTGACATATTTTCCAACAGTAGACATCGCCTGTCATGCTAGTGGCTCCAAGAGAGATTGACATGCATTTAGATATATCAAAAAAGTCCGCTTTTATATACCCGAATACATGTCAAAGAGTTGCTTATCTGCTCGTTTACCTTGTCGCCCATACAATCCACTCGCTCAGGCTCTTTTACATCACATTCACTCACATTCACTCTATATGCATCAACTCGAACTGAACTGATAAACACCTTTCACACAGCTGTAAACAGCACTCAGAACAGAGGCGAGTACAATCATCAATTCGATAAATAAATGTATAAAACTTTGGCCTCACACACAATGTACAGTCGTCGCTGTAAGTATGTGTACACGCGTCTGACTGCCATACAATTTATGGCTTGCATTAATGTACAGCCACTTGTTTTGTAGCACACACAGACACCCTCTACCCCCCCCCCCCCCCACACACACACACACTTTACACCTCACATTTATCGCAGCTGAACTTATTTTCAATTGCATTGGCATTCGATGTGTGGATTTGCGAGACGAGATTTCCAGCTTGAAGCATTTCGTTGTCATCGTCTTTCAATTTGCAGGGCCGGCACTCAAAAGATATATTCCACATAATACACAAGCCCCTCAAAAGGCGGCCCCACACTCTGTGCAAATAAACCGAATCAACCGAAAATGTAAATAACAGGCGTGCTGTGCGGCAGCAGCAGCAGCAGCGCGTACAACACGAACAACGACAACAGCAGCAGCAGCAGCGGGAGCAGCAGCGGCAGCAACAGCAACTCAACCCATACTTCACATCACTTCACATCGATGGGAGAATTTACATAAAATGCAGTCAACGTCGCAGTCGGCGTCGGCTTCATTTTGTGCATGCCCAAAAAAGTATGCTACATATATGTGTATGCCCACTCGCGCGGGCTCAAGTCTGTGTGTGTGTGAGTGTGCGTGTGAGTGTGTGAGAGTGTGAGTGTGTGAGTGTGTGCGGGTGTGTGTGTGGTTATTTCTTATTTTGCATAAATGCACCACAGGCTCTGCTTGCTTTTCAGCTGCCTGTCATCGATTGCCGGCCCCACAGTGTCTTGTGACCCCCCTCCCGCCCACACGCCATGCCACGCCCACACAACGCCACTGCCGCCACCGCCGCCTCTGCTGATGATGGGAATTTATTGAAAAAGTTTCGCTTTTCAGTAGTTTTTCCGCATACTCGTTTTGCTGGCCTTTGTATTGCACTCGCGGCAATCGCTGCTTCGCCTCTTCGCCTCGCTTTATTTTCATGCCGCGCATTGAGTTCAAGTTATTCGGAAAATAGCCGCTGCAAGAACGCCTTCTCAAGCGTGAGGGTGTATGTGTGAGAGTGAGTGTGTGCGTGTGTTTTCTTTTCTATTTAAATGGAGCACAAGTGAAGTGCGTATCGCTCGCTCTGTGCGTGTGTACGAGCGCATATCACAGCCAATGCTTTACATATTAATTAAAGGACGCCCAGTGGTGGGCGCAGGGGGCTGGGGGCGTGGCAGTTGCAATGGGAATTTATCAAAGAGCGGCGAGCGATAAACGCATGATTTTAATTGATTGCACGGCCAAGACAAGGACAAAAGGCGCGCTGGCCGCTGAACATGTATCCGGGGGCGTGGCACTGGGATTTATAAGGCGAGAATGTTGTTGCTAGAGATAATTATGGTATATATATATATTATCTAGCTAGACAAGCCAGCCTTTGGCATTGAAGTGTTCTAATTCCAAAGTGTTATGGCTGTGATAAATGCCAAGAGGGGGAGGGAGAGGGGGACAAGGACAACTGGCCGGACTTAATGTAGCCAAGCTCCAGCTACGTTTGCTGTACTTACCGAGTTTCAATAATGAAATGCGTCACTGGCGCATTGCGTGGATGCTGGGAGTGCGCCCAGGATAAGTTCACGGAGCGTGATGTGAAACTTATTAACAAAGGACGCTCCGGTGGATCGGGCACATCTGTGTAACGAGCGAGAAAGAGAGAGAGAAACACATGAGAAGAGCAGAAAAACTGGCAGCTATCAGTGAAATGCAAATGGAAATCATGACAAGAAAGCGAACGTGTGTGTGTGCGAGTGTGTGTGTGTGTGGCGAGAAAATCGAAATTGTGTACACACGCACACACACACACACACAGACACGCGCTCAGACACATCCAGTCACACACGGACACATAACTGCAAATGAAATCACCAAAATGGAAGGAAACCGGATAAATCATTAATGTTGTTAAGGCTTTCATTAAATGGCGAATGCCAAACCAAATGAAAAAAAGAAGAAAATCATGAAAGGCAACAGCAAAAAAAAAAAATTGAATGTATGAAATGTAATACGACTAAGAGACGTTGTCTGGCCCCGTCCTTCAGCAAAAAGTGTTCTAGTTGCTAAACCAGCTGAATAGTGACGGAAGATGGAAAGTATTTAATGCGTGAATATGAGGTGGAAATGGAGTTAACTGGAGATAAATTTGATGCCTTGAAATTGATAAATTATCGAGATTTGTTAATTATGAGGAGAAAATGGAGTTGACTAAAGATGAATTTTATTCTAAAATATTATAAATGGTAAATTCTTTAATTATATAAATTTTGATAGGGAGGTAAAGCTAAACAGAACTAAGATCTACTCTACTCTTTATAAACTACCTATAATTTATATACTATATATGAATATTTGATGCAAAGTAAAGTAAAGCAATCTGATTATATTTCTATATTAAATAAGATATTTTAATATTTGTATATAAATTAATTTAAAACTGTCATGTTAAACAAAACTCATATTCATATTCATGTTCAAGTTGTTCAAATATGAAAGGGGCATAAAAATTTTCAATCAAAAGAAAATTTGTTTATTTTTACAAAAAAATATGTAAATATCCAATCTAATCAAGATCTTCAATCTGATTGCCTTTACTTAAAGTCTCTGTGTCTAATATTCATATAAAGTATATAAATTATTGAGCTGCTGCTGCCAATTCGAATGTGGTAGAGAGTCGTCTCTGATTAAGGTTTTGACCGCTCTGTAAATTATGGTACTATTTTGCGATGTGGAAAGATATCTTGCAGTTAGTGAATAAGGTAAGGACTCTTTAGGCTTCTCATGCTGGCCATGTAGAATAGTATAATAGCTGCAGAGCCTTAGTCGGCGAGTCAGCTCAGCGCTGTTCTTATGACACGTGATAAGCATGGAAAATAAATAATAAAAAGAAAAAATAAAATAAAAGCTAAAAAATAAATAAAATAATGTAATGTAAAATGTGATGTAATAATATTAAAAAAATGGAAAAAAAAAATTTATTAAAATAGTTTTAAAAAAACATATAATTAAATATATTTTATTCAGGAAAAAAATATATATTTTTATTTATTTTTCTTATGAATATATTGATATTTTTTTCATGAATAAAATAATTTTTATATTTATTTACATATTATTTATAGCATTTATTATTAATTTTTATAAAAATTTAAATTAAATATATATTCTTCTCTCCTGCACCCTTACCCTGCACTAGCAGATCCACAATGGCCTCTGGTATATGCCGATCGTTGACCAGGCAGATGTACTCCGACGTATCGCTGGCCAAGGCCGGGGCGAACTGCAAGCCAAAATTATCCGACAAAAGTTGAATCTGCAAGGGAACAAAGGAAAACGAAAATAGATGATAGAAAAAAGCAAGATTAAATTGGGGTTAATTATTTCGTTCGAAATCGAGTGGACAGTGCCTGTCAGAGGTATGCGAATGCCGGCTGGGCACCTGAATTGTGTTGGATTTGCCATCAGTTGGCATAACAAACAAATTTGTCAGAATCGTGTGCAAAACAAGTGCAGTTAAAGTGGAGCAGGGGGGGGGCCGCAGTGGAGTGGAGTGGAGTGGAGTCGGAGGGGTGTCTGGCGTCGAAATGAAAGCAAAACTGCAAAACGGACATGGAGACGTCGACAGTGGCCGACAACAATGTGGACGACACGAGTTTCTACTTTAGGCTCCACAAAAACTTTTTAATACAAAAGACAAATAAGTTAGCAGCAGCAGCAAGTTTGCTGCCTGACCACGCCTCCAAACAGCCCAGCCCAGCCCAGCCCGGCGAGTCTATCGACTGGACGACTGGCACTTAAAATGGCCCCAAACATTGGGACAACATTTGACTCTGGCGACAATTTGTAGTCGTAGACGATAACTTTTCAATGCACATGTTGTTGTAGCTGTTGTTGTTGCTGCTGTTGTTGTTGTGCCCATAATTGAGCCCTGGCAAATTGAGTTTTGGGGGGCAATGCACGCAAATTACTTTAAAGTTTCATTTGAGCTCCACTGAACGTAGCAAAGCATTTATAAATGCAAAACATTTAATACGCTTGCAGCCTGATGAACGAGTCGAGTCGAGTCGAGTTGAGGCAGGACTGGACAGACGGAAGGACAGGGAGACGGATGGACAGACAGCCCGTCTCATATGCATGTGCATGGTATAATTTCTTGAAAACCTATTAAGGATTTTGTGCTAAAAACTGCTTGAAATCTCTGGCATTTCATTGTTTGCAGCTAGGCTCTTCTTTTTGGGGAATTGCTTTTTGTTATAAAAGAAGAAATTTCACCTGTCTGTGTGCCTTGCCACAAAATTGTAAGCACATTCGTCCGGGCTGGTGGCATAAAATTGTTGATCGATGGGATTTGATTATTATTAAACTGTGAGCTGCTGCTGGCCGCAAAAACAATTTCACCCCAAACATTTTTCCACAATGCAATTTCAATTTACAGTTCAGTCCAGTGGCAGCAGTCGAGCGGCAAATTGCAGCAAAATTTTAATTACATGCAACAAATTAGGAGTTGAGCCGAGTCCATCGAGCATCTCACGGTCGAAAATCTGACAAACTTCAGCTTCAGCTGCGGCTAAGAACTGGCGTAGACCAGGCGGCGACAGTAACATGAATCATTCACTTTCTTATTTCCCTCCTAGCCACAGCCATAAAACAAAAGTTAATAGCTGCTTAACAGAGGGAGAGAGAGGGAGGAAGAGTTAGAGAGAGAGGGGGAGCGAGTGTGTGTCAGTTGTAATAAAATGAAGCAGCTACTGCGACTGCGGACTGAAAAACTTTTAATACACATAATAGCCAAGCATAAAGCACACAATGCACAGTGGGGCAATTGCCAATAAATTGGAAAATCTACACTGAGCGAAAAGTGAGTTTGCCTTCGCTGATTTATGATTTTATTTACAATTATTAAAACTTCAATTAAGTTGAGTCAAAGTTTTTTTGATTAATTCGCGCATGTCGCGGCCCACTGTGCGCACAGTGAGCAATGGCAGAGGCCAAATTGGCCAAGAAATATGAGCGAGAACGCGGCTGCAAGCCAGGTAAACTCTGCTTAGCTCGGCGCCAACTTTGGCTTGGCTGCAGCTCAAGTGTCCCAGTTTGCCATTTAACACGATAGCAGAGGGAGAGGGGAGAGGGGGAGAGGGGGTGGTGCTTGGAGGGGCTGCTGCCTAGTCCCAGAGCCTTCTTCTTCTTCTTCTGGCTGCAGCTGAAACTTGTTCATTCTTCATTTTGTTTGCCCCGCCTCGGCGTGGGCCCCCGGAGTGCGTTTAAGGCGAGCAGCAGCTGCCGTTGGAGTCGGAGTTGGCGCTGCTTGGCAGCCACTTAAACCATTTTTGCGCCTTGTCGTTTTTATTTTAGCACAACTATCAAACATTAAAAATATATTGGCCCCACTGTCTGCAGCCAGCTCGAACGCCCACTGATGGCCACTTAGTTCTCCTGACTTTTGCTGCACTTTCCTTTGGTTCGCCTGTGTCGCCGCCGCCGCCTGGCAAAGTTCAAACAGCCGCCTTGCAACTAACTGGCTATCAATTATTTTAACAGCCAGCTCCTACTCCTCCTCATCCTTCTCCTTCTTCTTCTTTTTTTTCGGCTTCCTTTTGTCTGGCAACCAAAAAATATTTAATGGCCAAACTCAAGTGGCCCGAGTTCGGGCCGTCAAGTGCCGAAATATGGCAAGTGGGTAATGAATTCTAATATGGAGCCAGCTCGGATTGCAATTTGAGTTATAACTGCACTCCAGAGATTTCCCGGCGCTGGCCAGTTGATGCAAGATTAATGGAATTCACAACAGGAGCTGCCTGCCACTGGCCGGCAAATAAATTCGTTTTAATAATAGATTTTGGGAAATCCAGCGTGCAAACCTGGATCCATCATGGAGCTCGCTTATCACTTTTGTTTATCCTGATGGCCTCTACTTACCCTGGGACTGTGGAGCAGTGGAATGCGATTGGCGAACTGGGCGATTGTCGTCGACGCCGTCTTCCAGACCAGAGTGTCCACCAAGGAGTGCTCGGTGACGCCCGGACAGGGTATGGTCACGTTCTTGCCGGCCTCCGCATTCACCTTGACGTAGTCCAGATTCGTGACGTCTGCAAAGAGGAACAAAACGGGAAATGAGAAATGAGAGAAGAGCCTCAAGAGAGAGAGAGAGTGGGTTAAAGGGAAGGGATGGCTCCAGCTCGAATTGCCGAAAATGTTGCAGGCATTTTAATTACATAACATGCTGGACGAGACCCGACCGCAAAGCGACTCCAGGTGCAGGTGTGTGTGCTTACGATTTGATCCTTTGTGCAATATTTGTTTAGGAAATTGCCAAAGTGTAATGCAGGCGGGCGGGCGCCTGGCAGCTTTGGTTGGATTTGCCGGGCAAAGCCGAGCTTCAATTAAAATTATAAAAACAACAAATCGATTATGGTCGACGCAAGGATACTGGCAGCTCCTTCAGCACGAGCCGTGCCACACACACACATACACACACATCTCTGCAAGCGTTCGAGTGTGCCTAATAAGCATTAGCCCCGACGCAAATGTCCGGTTCGTGCCATGTCCGGACTCTAGCATACTCCGACCACAGCCCATGAATTGAAAAATCATGCGGAAAAACTATTGCCGACAGCAATGCAACTAGTTGCAGCAGCGGCAGTGGCAGCAACATCATCTCTTGCGCAATCAGCTTCCATGCAATTTGCGCTGAACATTTCAATGGAACGTCTATGGCTGCCCCTCGATGTTCGTGGCTGTGGCTCTGACTGTGGCTTAGTGGTCGCACTGCAGCAACTGCTGTCGCTTTCGAATGCACCCAAAACAGACGACATTATGGCCAAAAATTCGTTGATCTCATTGCAGTGCTACAAACCCACTCGATATATGCCACAGGCGGGGCGTAGACCCAGCTTTAAATTGTATTCGAATGTCATTTCAATAGGGAATGGGCTTTAGACTGCATCGCTGACAAGTAGGCGAAACGAGAATTGATCAAAGGCTGAAGCTGTATGCTATAGGCCTAATAGTTGGGTAATCGCACTGAATTCTTTGTTCTAAGTGCGCACGCGAATGCAATTAGCATGCATTTCCATTTGTTCGCATTTCGTGCGCTGAAAAGTATGCTACATAGTTTGAGATTGGCAGAGCTGCATATTGAATGCAGTGAATAACCTGAAGTATGATTAAAGTTGGATTGGGCGTGAGCACTGAAAGTCATGGCAGCATTTATTTCTAAAATTTTGATTTAATAAAATTTTAATACATTTTGTTAAGCGCGGATTCGGTAAGCTTACCTAGCCTTTAAAAATATATTAAACTTATTTTTGGTTAGATACGTAGCTAGCACAACGGTAACTTTTCATTTGGAAGAGCGAAAAAAAATATAGTATTCGTAGGTAACTTGACATTACCTTAAGACCTACAGAGTCTGGAGCTGATGTGGACTATAAATCTATTAAAAATTCCCTATGATATTGTTGTACCGGGTTTTGACATGAAAATATGAAAATGACAATGAAAATAATTCAACTATTCCATTAAAAAGTTATCTGTAATTATATTTCTATCTGTTATCTGTAATCTCTACATCTCCTCGATTCCCCTTTAGAATTTTATTCTGTAATTGCCGTCTATAGCCCTAAGCAAGTAGATTAATAAATCTCTTTTTAGATTAAGTTGCTTTTAAAGTAGCAAATATATATATATATTGTAGTTACACCCTAGAACTCTTTCTCTCCCTAAACTATAAATTCCATAGCCTTAAAAATATATTTAATTCATTTC
The DNA here is from genome assembly GCA_035046225.1 of Drosophila pegasa. Taxonomy (NCBI): domain Eukaryota; kingdom Metazoa; phylum Arthropoda; class Insecta; order Diptera; family Drosophilidae; genus Drosophila; species Drosophila pegasa. The sequence continues at coordinate 7,846,248 of JAWNOD010000398.1, read as the reverse complement.
TGCTCAGATTAAGTTGCTTAAAGGAGGAAGGACACTAAAAAAATAAATAAAAAATATATATATATATATATATTAAATATAGAAATAAATAAATAAATATAAAAGAGTTTTGTATGCTCGCTGAAAAATAAGCTACAAACTTAGTTCACTCTGATTAAAATGCATCCCTCACTGAGGCAAATTTATTTGCTATAGGCAGTGCTCAAATGGAATTTCATAGACATTGTGTGCGTGCATAATGCAGGCCGTAAGAATTGACAATGCTCTGAATGTTTTTTGCGTGCGCCGTTCGAGGGCGCGTGGGCAACGCGTTTAATTACTTGGCTGCTGCAGTGCAGCGACAACTGCGCCGCAGACAGCAACGGGGGCGGCTGCTGCTTGGCGCAGTTACGGCATATTTTGCATATTATAAGCTGACCAGTTGCACCACCCACAGCCACGCCCCCACTGCATACGCCATTGCTGGCAACTAATGCTGCTCGCTGCCTGCTGCCCACTGCCTGCGACTGTCCCTGCTGCTTGTTGGCGGTCACTTTTGTGTAATTTATGGCTTTCGGCACCACGTTGCACCACAGTCGAATGGGAGCGCTGCAGCTGGGCGAGAGAAAGATTTTGCATACTTATTATGCCAGCCGCATGCTGATGAGGGGGCGGCGGCGCATCTTCGTGCCACGTGGGGGGCGGGGCGTTTAATTTCCTGATCATTTTTCGATGCGAAATCGCGACGGCTGCTGGTTCGCATGAACCTGGCCATGGCCAACCTCGCACCACAGCCAACGCTTGCGTCGCATAATGTCAGCCGTGACTCAGGAAACAATTGTGCACAATTTATGCGCGAGTGCAAAGTGTGAGTGTGTGTGTTTCTGTGTGTGTGTCTGGACATATTGAATGGGCAATCACATCGATAGATACAAAGTCGCCCCAGCCGCTGGCCAATTAAAAAACCAGCCCAAAATTATGCAGCCAAGCAGACGAGCGCTGCGTAAATAAATTATAATTACGAGTACTTATTTGGCTGACTGCTCGAGCTCCCAAGGGACTCGCGACCCCCGCCTGACCCAGCTAGCGATGAGCGCGTGTCGTGCGATTAGTATGTATATCGAATAGAAGTGGTTTTTTGGTTGAGATCTTCTTTTTTATATACTGAATGAATTGAAAGTGGAAAGTCTAGGTAAATTGGGTTTGTTGAAATGGATGTAAGAGGCGGAAGAGAGCGTTGCTGGCGCCATATAGTAAATATATAATTGTGCAGGAAGACGAGCTGTTTCAATCAAGCGCTCTAACCTAGAGTCTCCAAATGTTTCTTGGTATTTTCTGTATATTTTAATATAATTTTATAATTAAATTTCTAAGACAAAAGATGAGTTGTTATTATAACCACTATGTGAATAAATACAATATAAATTGCCTTTTTATTTGACTGACAAATATTCAATAGACTATGTAAAGTTCATGCTGAACAATTCATCGAAATTTATTAAAAAATACAGATACAAAAAAAAATTATACAACCCATCTCTAGTTTTAGCCATAGTTAAGATTATATGAGTAATCTAAATATAATCTTCAGTCAAGGAACAAATGAAGGATTTTTTCTGTATAAATGAATTCTAGTAAAAGATATTTTAATAGGACTATATTTTGATTCAGTCAGTAATTGTAATTAACACAAATATACAAGACAAACGCACATTCATAAATATATTGAATGTTTGAAAAAATGAATCTTACGCAAAAAAAAAAAGAATAAATAAAGTAAGCATGAACTAAAACATGATCTTATTCAGATTTTTTTTACAGAACTTAAATTCTCACTTGAAAAGCAATGCCTTAACTCTGTAAAATTGTATCAAAATCTGTATATGATTGTAAAAATGGTTAAGAAAAAAAACTACAGCAAATAAAATGCGTATCTCTAATTTTAATGCTTCTCTCTTTTCTTCACAAAACTCGTTTCCCACTTATTTACGTCATTTATCTTTTCAATTTTCGTATCACTAAGTTTCCCCGTTGTCACATCTTGTGCACAACAGCTCAGCGCAAGCCTTAAAAAATTAGCCAGCTACAAGTGATTGAAGCATGAGCTGAAGCAACCCCCGGGGGGCACTCCAGCAGCCGGCTGCACTGTGGCCTGTGGCACAGTCGAGTGGCTTTCGACTGGGCAAATGCTAATAATCAAATTGAATGCAACCCCTGAAAAAGCGAGCGAGACAGACGAAGCGGCAACAATTAATTTTATTTATGTTGATTCTAATCAACGTAAAATAATTTCGCTCACCCAACAACCGACGCCAGCGCCTCTTGTGGCGTCTGCTGCCATGGCAATCTAAGCGTCCATCTGTCTGTCTGTCCGACCCTTGTCCATTCGTGTCTGCACTTGTTGTTAGTTGTATTAAAATTGAATTCATGCACCGTTGCGTCCATTGCGTCGTGTTCGAGCTCCAATCATTACCATTATTAGTGCATTTAGACGTGTCCGATTGGCCAACGCTGCTGACCAACTCAATGGCAACAGCAACAGCAACGGCAACGAGCACTTGCTAGCCAAGCATAACCAAAGCAAATGGAGCTGCTCGGCGCTGCACGGCTAAGCCCCAGCAATGGCCCTCCAGAGAATCCAATTGCAACTGCTGCCCATTAAGAGCGTGTCAGCAGCTGGGGCAAACAGAGGCGGCCGTGGGCGTGGCTGCTGCAGTTAGTTGCGTGTCAGCGCCACGACGTTGCGTGCCCACAGCGACGCTGAATGCGACGGTGACAGTGGTTCAACTGGTGTTCGTCCTTTGAACTCAGCTCTCGAGCAGTGACAATTAGCTGCAGTCGCTGCTGCTGCTGCTGCTGCTGCTGCCGTCGATTGTGTCAGGCACAATTAATGCCCTACGACGACAGGTGCGTCTGAGCATAATATTGTCGAGCTAGACTAAACAGCAGCTAGAGCGTATCATAGCTGATTTGTGGTGTCTGAGAAGGTTTAAGTCTATTGTGAGTGGAATTTGAGACACATATTGGCAGGGCAAAGCCGCTTAACAGTTGAATATGCATATTGCTGGCAATGCTGTATTTGAAGAGATTTAACTGAAAATTAAAAAAAAAAAAATAAATAATAAAAAATAATAATAAATGATGAAAAATAAGATTAAATTATAAAAAATAATAATAAATAATAAAAAGTAAGATTGAATAATAAAAAATAATAATAAATAATAAAAAAAATATAAATAATATAAATAACTAAAGAAATAAAAATATTACGTCGTTCATTAAATGATTTCGTCTTATTGAAACAGCTGATCGCATTGAATTTTTAGCGCAGCCAATTTCACACTTAACTGCTTTACCGTTAGGTTTTTGAAGAGCTGATATAGTAAGGCTAGCTTGCAAAAAATTTTTTGATAAAGTTATTGGAAATCTGAGTTCAGTTTAGAGCTTTATCGAAGCTGGAAGATCGAAAACTGCATTTTCGGCATATTTTGAAATATTTTGCATATTAAATAAATATATATTTAATTAGAATATATTCAATCAAGTTGATATCAAAACTTACTTTTAGATCAATGTCAATCATAGAAGCAAGCTAAAGAGCTATATATATATATATAGCATGATAGAAATAGATCTCACAGTAAGATTTTATATCAACTTGACTGAGTAATCCAAAACAGACTTTCCACGGCAATAGCTATCTATGATACACATCGATCTCATAGTAAGATTTGATATCGACTCGACTGAGTAATCCGAAAAGATACTTTCCACGGCAATCACTCCAACTGAAACATCACCTTTTCATGCAGCTGCCAGCTCAGTTAGATCTCGCATGACAATCGCTCTAAGCTGTGGAGCAAAAAAGCTCTGTGAAATCTCGTCGCTCGACTAGACTTTTGACTCGTTAATCCACCTCATTCAAATGGAGTTTTTCCGACTCGCGCTCTCTTATGTACTTTCCGTCATGGGTTTTTCTCGACTTTAAGCTGCTTTATTAGAGCGCCATCCATTTGGAACATGTGCAAAACTTTATGATCCAGCTGCCAGCATGCAGCGCATATAGCGCGCGATTCACTGCCAGCCAAAAATGCCACGAAATTGACATTGACTGGCCAGGATGCCCCATGCTGGCTACTGGATGCCCGTTGCTGACTGCTCGCTGCTCGGTGGAACTTTTGTTCGACAGAGAGCCATTTGGCTTTTAATCCTTGTGCTGTGCCGGGCTGCCCTTTTGGCTGCCAATCGCCTTGCCAAGGCACACTGCTTGCCCCGGTCATGCATTCAGCTGTTGTGAAGCCCCGCCCACCACTGCCACACCCACTGCTGCCACTGCCACTGCAGTTCATTTTAGTTGCCCTTTCGGCTGCATTTCGATAAAGCGGCCCAACAAGTTGCATGCAATTTGGTAAGCGGCCATTTACAAATCATGGCCAAGCAGTTTTTGCGTCAACGTGAAGCGCTTTTAAAGCCATGGCAACGGCAGCGGCATTAGCCGCATTCAAATGCAGCCAAGCCTCCGCTTCCTTCCCCTCGTCTACCTCCACTAAGTTGTCTTTAATTCCTTTTAACTTCCGAGTGATTTGCTTCGTATTGCTCGCCCCTACTCATTGCATTGAATTGCATTTCATCATCTTCCGCTGGTCGTTGAGCCAATTGCATTAACCACATTTCACATTGGCCTGCTCCGCCTCGGCCGCCATTCTTACGCACTTCGTATACAAGTGGTTGAGCAATTATTCAATTAAAACCGAAGCTGCTCGCCGCGCCCCGACACTGGCTAGGCCATTTTATTATTTTCCGTTCGTTTTCGTTTTCGTTTCGTTTTTATGCTTTTTGCATGCCTTTATTTGCGCTTACTTGAGCCACGTGCCAAGGACAGCTGTCTCGCAGAAGGATGCGTGCGTGTCCGCCCGCCTGTCCGCCTGTCCGCCCGTCTGATTGACTGTCTGGGCTGACTGAATGGCTCACTGGCTGGCTGATTGAAAAGACAGTCTGTCATCTCTGCTCGGGCTGCTCGCTGCAGACCAACATAAATAAATGCTTAAGCAGCGACCCACAGACCCGGGGACAGCGGCTGCTGACAAGGACAACAGACCAGCCCCTGTCCCTTTGTCCCTGCCGCTGCCCACACTCGGTTCACATGACGACAAGATATCCCTTTTTTTATGCTCGAGCGCTGCGAATAATGAAATTATAATAAACACACAAGGAAATGTGGGCGAGCGGGTATGCAGAAATGAGAGATACCCTGTAGTAATATTTTTTAAAAATATTTATAATTTATAACAATTCTTAGCTTAAGAACTTAGAGCTTAATACCAGCTTAAGGCTCTTGGAAATATAGTCCTTGCGAGCCTTGGCCTAATTGAGACAGCCTCAGCTCGTTGCCATGGCTAGCTGCAGGCTCTTCTCCTTTTGCCCATTTCTTTTACAAGTACAGATATAATACTGACAAGTGGCGTGTGGCATGTGGCATGTGGCGTGTGGCATGTGGCATGTGTGGGCCCCGGCTGAGCCATGTCGCACAGGTGAGCGTTCGACCTCAAGTGTTTTGCTTATGAAAATGTCTTTTGGCAAGCGGAATGAAACGAGAACTCAATCGACTCGAGCCATCAGGGATCAGTCAATAATGCCGACATCATATTGAAGGCGAGCTGACGGAGCTGTCAGCTCACGATTTAAGCGTAGCTGAGCGAGATGTCTGTGTGTGCGTGTAGCGGGTGCGTACCGAATGCGTTCTGCAACTCAGTCACAGGCTGAGGGCGGATTCTGGTAAGGGTTGGTAATTGTTTGACGGACAGCATTAAGTGCTTCCAACTCATTACGCAAATGCGGCTTAAAACAAGCATATAATATAATATGGATAAACGGCATAGAGCTACATATATCTAATATTTTATCCAGGTGTGCAACCCCTAGACTAGACTCATGCACGTAGCCACAATTTCCTTGCCTTTAAAAATAAATGAAATTTTGCAGCGCAACCAAACACTCACTGCCAAAAGTATGTGGGATTTTAGGGAATGAGCTCAGTTATCTCACTCCCTATATACCCTCTGCAATATGTTATGCAGGGTAATTAAATTCATTTAATATGAAAATTGCAATTCATGATTTCTGCTAATTCACATCCGCATATCTTTAGTTCCCCTCATTCTCTAAATGATTCGGTTTAAGCTCTTTAATTGATATAAGCCTTTTGAGCTGGCATCGTTTATTTTCATTGGGGCCTTTGATGCACATACTTTTTGCAGCCATTATGCGCAGACCCCTAGCATATTTGCCTCCAAACCACATGGACACACACACACACTGACCCACTGTGCATCCGCTTTGAAAGGCTGCAAATTGGCGCAGCATCACATTGCTACACGTGCACAGTTGCCCCCGCCTCCGTCCCCCGTCCCTGCCACTGTTTGCCTTACCCCACTGTCACACTGCGGCACTTGAATAGAAAACGTTGCACATTTAAGGGCTTGGGCGGTGGGGCGGTGGGCGGTGTGCGGCGGAAACAGGTGAAAAGTGAAAGGATCCAAATGTTGTTGCTACTTTGTTGGGTAGCATTTTAGCGAGTTTTTACCGTTGAATATCGGTTCGAGTGTGTGTGTGTGTGTGTGTCGGCGGAGAGTGTCTCGTTGTCGCCCTTGTCATGGATGGCGCTTGGCGTAATTAAAGCTAAATAGCCAGCATAATGAGCAAGTAATTAGCGATGCTTTTGCCAACAGCTTGCCACGTCCCGTGACCCGCATCCACAGCCATTACGCGGCTGGCGGCTGCCTGCCTGGGGCATGCCCTGATCTTGGAGCTTGCATAACAATATTTGCAGACTTTTCTTACAGAACTTGAACTCATTCACTTTAGAATTTTAATTAAATTATTAAATTTATATGTAGCAATTAAAATGTCAAATCAATATAAATTTTTAACAAAAATAAAAGGGAATCAAAAGTAAATAAAAATTCGAATTGATTTTTGAATATATATATATATATATAAGTAATTAATTTGATTTTTGGTTCGAAATAAATTACAAATTAAATTTGATTTTTAATTCAATAGAACTAAATAATAATGAATGATTTTAATTAAATTTTTTTTTAAATTTATAAAAAATTAAATTTGATTTTTAATTCAAAATAAATTAAAAATTTAATTTGATTTTTGATTCCAAATTAATTAAAATTAAATGTTATTTTTTATTCAAAATTCATTAAAAATGTAATTTGATTTTTGATTAAAAATAAATTAAAAATTATATTTGAGTTTTGATTCAAAATGAATTAAAAATAAATGTGATTCAAAATTTAAATTAATTAAAAATAAAATTTGATTGTTGATTCAAAATTAATTAAAAATTTTATTTGACCTTTAATTCAAATTTAATTAAAATCATATTAGAATTAAATTTGATTTTTGATTGAAATTAATTAAAAATAAAATATTATTTAAGACTATCATATTTTCTTGATTTTTAATATATTTAAAGGTATAAGCTAAAATCATTTTCATTTTAATTCAACGATTTGCCTTATGCCTGACAGCTAACGGTAAACATATAGTTACCCACATTACGAGCCCAATCTGTTTGCCCGTCTGTTGGCCCCGCATTGCCAGGCAAACAAGGACTCAACGCCGCCTCCAAAGCAAATGCAAATAGTCGAGTAAGTTTCTTTCTCATTAGGCGTCATGTTTGCGCACACACGCACACCTAAGCACACAGGTGCACTTAGAGAAATTACATAGAGCTTTGCATTGGATTAAAATCGAATTCAGCTGGCGAAATTCTTGATTTAAGGACATGTCTCCAATGGGAGTACTTTCGCTCAGTGTACGCACAGTGGTGCGCTCGCTCGCAGCCATTTTGACACCAGCAGCCGAAGCTGCTTAATGAGTCCAAATCCAGCGCCCGCAACTTTCAGCCACGCAACAGCGAGCCACAAAGCGGGGCGCATGGTGGTGGGGCGTCTTTGCTTTCATTTGGGCTAATGTCTATAGACAAGCAGAGTGTGTTTCGGGGCGGGAGCCAGGGCGGGGGCGTTGAAAGCTGCTCTTTGTTTGTGTAATTTGTTGAAAAAGTGTCGTAGTAAAATATAAATAAGCCTTATGCCGGACTCACAACAACGACAACAACAGCAACAACAACAACAGCAGCGAGAGCGAACGACAATAAAATTGTTCATGTTTTAATTAATCATTGGCTGGCTAAACAAAAGTCAAGCTGACACTGGGTGGGTGGGGGAGGTGTGGGTGTCAGGCGATACGACAGGCGACAGCAATGTGAACAACAGAAACGTCTCGATAAATATGTCAACAGACGAGCCACACGCCGCACCACCCGCACCCACCCACCCACGCATTGGACAGCGCTCGCACACAAATATTTGCAGCTGGGATAATCAAATTTACATTTCGAAGCGGCATGGCTCTCAGCCAGGCGCACCACTCAATGTGGTGCAGCACCACCAATGGCGCTTCAATTACAACACAAATGCCAGACATTGCAGCAAATGCTGCTATCTGCTTATGCTGCAGCCGTGGCAACAGCAACTGCAGCAACTGTTTACATGGAACGCGACTTAGCCAAGGCTTGAAGGGAATGTCCGCGTTTTTCTGTTCGCATTTGCTGCAGCAGGTGTTGCCACCAGGTGGCATGCGGCTGCCATTTGTTTGCATCTCTTTTCACATTTGAGTGTGACCCGTTTATAATTACTTTAAAAGAGAGATAAAGAGTATATAAATGTGAGTATACATGTGCCTTTCAAACAAATTTATATTTTATTTATTTTTAATTTAAAATTTTGAGCATCTTAAACAAGCTTTCTGGAAACACCAAGTGTGTCCTGAGACGAAATACTTCAGACTAGAGTAAATAAGCATCCACTTCAGCTATAGACTCTGTTTTATACTATATTTGACTTTTCATATTTTTTATCGAGCTTTGAATTTTTTATTCCTTGATAAAGCAGAAATATCTTAGTTATGGAATCACTTTAATATTTTGTTTACTTTTAATTTAATATTTTAAAATCTATATCCAAATTATCATTTGTTATTCTTGTCCACACAAAAGTGTGGAAGAAAGGAGAGTCAAGAAGCTCCTTAAAAACAAATATATTTTTGTAGCACTGAAAATGACTTTAAAATTTTATTTATTTTAAATTTAATATTTCCCAAATTTCAATCAAATTTTATATATATTTTTTTCTCATTTTTTTTAGCAACATTTAACGCATTAAAGCATTCACTCATGAACGCTATAAAATTCTATTACTTTAACATTTTATGCTTGAATATTAAATTGAAATAAATTTTCGAATTTCGCTCACATGCGAAAGAGTTAAAAATTTATGCCCAATAAAAGTTGCGGCACGTATTTTGTTTACGCTTTGGCAGTCTTAAAATAAAATCAATAAATAATCAATATGAGGAAAATGATGTTTAGACTTCTTTAACCCTTTAAAGGCCATAAAAAAAATATATTAAATATATTTTGAATTTAATCAAGTAATGCGAAATTAAGTGTATTTAAATTTCCATGTCACATAAATCTTGGATGGGAGAAACGATTATTCTTGATGCTCGCTAGGCCTGTGGCAATGCCGTTTGCAGTGAGCTCTCGCTCGAGTCGGCGGATATTAACGTGGCTAAATAGTCAGACCTTGTCGCTGTTATCACGGCCGTGGCCACGCCCTCGCACAGCCTTCGGGCCGACAACAACAAATGACATGACATTTGGGAATTTATCTTGGCAAAAATACTTGCGGCAAAAGGAGCGAAGCGTCTAATAAATTAAGCGATACAATGCGGCTGGGCGGCGAGGAGGAGCCGTCGCACTATGCGCGCAGATTGGCCGCCACGCCCACTGGCAATTGGGCTGGCAGTCGAACGGAGCAGCCAAAGTTGAACTGTAAACAAACGCGACAATTTATCTTACTTTCATTTAATTGTCAACGTTCAAATCGCTAACAAAGCGAAGCCAAAATTGAAGCTGCCAAAGTTATCTAAGCACACACTCCATGCGTGTGTTTTGTGTGTGTGTGTTTGTGTGTGTGTGTGTGTGTGTGCCACAGCCACAGATAATCAACGTTAAATTAGCGCTAACAAATTGACACAACCAAAAAGTAAAATTGTTTGGCCAAAGCTTCTCAGTTCTCCTTTTTTCTCCCCAAAATAAAATAGCGAAACAAAATTTTCATGCGACGAGTGCTCGAACGAAACAGTAAAAAAAACGTTTTTATTTTCCCTCTTTTTTGGCATAACAGGCCGCAAATATTTCAGCGTTATTTAAATGTCATTCATTGTTGCGCTGTCATCAGCCAAAAAGTATGCAACGCTTTCGTGATAAATACGAGCGAGTATGCAGCACTGCATGCAGTGCACTGTGGGGCTGATTGGCAAGCTTTTTGTTAAATAAATGCAAGTACTTGATAGTTCGATAAAGCTAAGAACTTGTATGATATGTCATGAATTTAATAATAGATTAGATTGTCAGCCAAACAGCCGAGTTAGGCGTATAAGAAATGTAACACACAGGACTACCAGCAGACTAGAGATAGCTCTAGATCTAAGACAAGGCTCAGACACCTCCTCTAGATATACCTGATAGGGTCCTATTCTAGATATCTATCTATCTATCTATCTATCTATAAGAACCCGTTTAAGCGTCCCTTTAACCACACCCTATACCTACTTGCATCCCCTTTATAATTCTGTAATTAATACCGTTCATATTCCCATGATATTTTATTAATAAATTTTTATTAAGAGTAAACCCAAAATGGAAAAAAATATTTATATAAATATAACCATTAAAAAATGTTTATTTTGATTAATTTTATATTTATATTAGATTCATTCCCATCTTGAATTAATCTAAAACAAATATATATAAAAAAGTCACAATAAATTTACTTTTAATATGAATTTGCCGATTTTTGTTTTGAATAATTTTATATTTATTTTAGATTCATTCTCATCTTGAAGAAATCTAAAAAAAATATATATATAAAATAAGTCACAATAAATTTACTTTTAATCTGAATTTACCAATCGACTCGAAAATATATTTTTTCGCTTAAAAATGCATAAATAACAAACTTTGTTAGTATGAAAGACCTTGAAGTAACTTTAACAGATTTCACCATGCCAACCAAATTGCATATTAAATAAAGTTGCACTTTAACACCCAAAACTTTGTTATCTTGTCCCACAGTGCACTATAGTTTTGCTTCACCCTCTTGGCTGGTGTTGTTCGTTGGTGTTGGTGACGTCGTGCTTATCATAAAGTGGGTCAGCCGCTCACTGACACAGTGACACTTAAGTGCACACACACTCGCGCACACACACACACACGCACACGCCTGTGAGACAGTAGCAGCTAAAAGTATGCAGCTGATGTAGCGTTGTGTTTGATACACTCAAGCGTCGACAGACGCACTCAACGACACAACAACAGCAGCAACAGCAGCGGCAGCAACAACACGTTGACACAGTTGACGTCTAGAGCTGTAATGCAGTCGGGCAAGCACTCAGTCAACCTCAGAGCCGCAGCACCCAGCAGCCGAGCCATGTCCCCAGCCCCATCTAGCGGCCATTGTTGTCATTTGTAATTTTTCTGCATCTTGTTGTTGTTGTTGTTGCACTGTTTAGCCAACAGCCTCTGTGTGTGTGTGTGTGTGTGTGTGTGTGTGTGAGTGGCGGAAATGCTAGAGTGTCTCATTGTGCTGCTGGGGCTGCCCATCAAAATGCGGCTAAGTAGTTGCAAACGTTTAAATGTTGATTGTGGCCAACAAAAATTGTTTTCACTCGAGTTCGAGTTTAGCCCGGGATAATCGTCGTCGAGCCCAAGTACATTTGCGTTAATCCGAGCTCAACAGGCGCACAATTATATGGCGTATCCTGTTTGCACTTGATATTGGCTGCCAGCTAATTTGCTCAGCTGATTTGTTGCATGTCGCTGCGTAGTTGCAACACGTGCAACGTGCGATGCGTGGCCATGGTCAAACTTCGGCTTGATTTCGACATTAGCAGCTCTTAGCCCAGTTAGCCGGCCATTGTGACCAATTGTGAATGCTTTGCAGGTCAAGTGTGTGCCAGGGTGTGTGTGTGGGTGTGCTGCTTGCCACAACAATTGTCGCAGCAACAACAAACTCCTTGTGCTGAGCCCCCTGCTCGGCGCCATGGACCAGCCGCAATGTGAGGCGCACCTGAGGCCTGAAGTCAGTAACGCACTAAGTGAAACAGCCAACACAAATAGCACACGTTTCGGCCCACAAGCACACTCACACACACACACACACAATCGCTTTGACTGTGCAAACAATTATCCAGCGTTGCGTATACGCAACGTGTGCCATTGTCTAGCATTTCAGCCAGACATGGTCGTGCCTGTGTATCTGTGTGTGTGTGTGTTGCTGTGTGACAATTGCCACAGCCACTCAGCAGCAGCAGCAGCAACAACCACCACCACTTTTGCCCCACCCAGTGGCTCAGGCAGAGCTTCTCTTTGCGCAGATCTCAGCTAAATTTTCTAATGCATTTTGTGCGTGTTTATTATTTTAATTACAAGCTGGCAAAACTTGAATGGCTGCTAATGCAAATTGTTGTCTGCTTAACAGAGAGTCTATTGCTCTCTCTCTATCTCTCTCTATATATCTGCCTCTCTCTCTACTCTATAAAATTAACTATTAAATGCTCGGTTTACTAATTAAAACGCATCATGATGATTTGCTTATGAGGCACAGCTGTAGCTCCAGCTCCAGCTCCAGCTCATTTCACTCTATACATGACATCATGCTCTGGCATGTGTGTGTGTGTGTGTGTGTGTGTGTGTGCTTGCGTGCAACAAATGACAACACTTTTGTGCTCTCGCTTCGATTTTGACTTGCGTCTCACAATGATTTTGCATTTCTAGCTGCTTTATTGCTACGCATCTAATGAAGTGGTTCTTGGGGCCACGCCCACGCCGAGTGGAGCAACGCCCACCATTTGGCAACGATAATGACTTGGCTCATTTGTTACGGCTGCTTGCGACGCTTGTCTATAAATAAAGCGACATTATGGGATTAATTTCGATATGCATTTGTTTTCATTAGTCTAATTTCATCAATGAGTGTGTGTGTGTGTGTGTGTGAGTGTGAGTGGGCGTGACAGCTGTCTGTTAGCATATTGTCTTAATGTCTCTCTCCCCATGTGTGTGTGTGTTACCATATTTCAGTTTAATTTAAGCGATTTGCCAGCTCGCGCTAGGAATATTGCAGCCTTTGTTTATGCAAATTGATTTTGGCCAAAACGTATTGCCGCATGAGCTCAATCTGTTAAGCTTAAGCCGCTTTGGCTATAGTTTAACAGTCTAAATTAAGCACTTCTGCGAGCTGCAGGCAGATCTCAATATAATTGAAAGCGCTTCTCACGCTCCTCCAACAATGACTTCCATTTCATGGAGCCCGAGTTGGAGCTACATTGAGCAGCTCAAGGGGGTCTTATGGAGATGTAGCAGGCACAAGGTGTGCATTAAGGTAATCAAGGTGTTTGAGAGATTCGCCTAGCTGTGCTGGCAGTATTTAGTTAAGAGATAAATGCGATACGAAATTACTTTCATATAGCCTTTTGCTTTATACAGAAATATCTCATACATACTCTTAGATGTATTATGATATTTTGTATATATTGAGACGATGTTTAATATTTATGGGGCACTATAGAGACTAATATTCTCTCGTTATGTTTTACTTTAAGAAAATGTATTTAATAATATTTATTATGTAAAGAATGTGATGTATGGAATGTTATAAAAATGAAGACTGTGAGTAAATGATTAAGGTAGAAGGGCCTTAGTACTATTATATTGTAGTTAGGTAAGTGTGCGAGGTAGTTTGGAAGTCAGAGGACGGTTTGATCAGTGTTCTAGCTGTGTTTTTTTTTTTTCAATTTACTTATTTATTTATTTCTCATCAATCATATACAGCATTTGATTCCATTCTTTTTTTTTAAATATTCAGAGGTTTGCTATCGTATTTCAACTGAGATACTAAAAAGTTTTGTTAGCTAAATATTTTCTGTGGATTTTCACAAAATTGTTGTTCTTTTCAATTCGAATCTGTAATTATTTTAATACATGATTCAGTGTCTCTACATCATTACCATTTTTTTTAAATTATATATTATTCTATATAATTATATTTACTTTATTATATATTTCTCTACGATTTTTCATGACATTTCCATTGTATTTGCATATGATTAGCTTCAATCGCCTTCAACTCTTAGCTTTGAGCTGTTTTGGCTCACTCACTACTATCCAAATAATTTATACAGCATTAGCACTCCAATACATATCTAATGAAATAACTAAATGCATAACTCATTATTCAAGTTCTTTCTTACATCCAGCGAGACTCACGTCTCTGAAGCTCACTCTGCTCTCAATAATTTGATATATGATTGTTTGGCAAAATGCAGCTGACATTAGACTTAATCAACATGTTGTGCTTAGTCCGAGCACTGAGCAAATTTCATATTTCATTCAGTATTTAGTTGTAGACTTTGCGGACTCAAAGTGGGCAACCGAAGTCTGTGGGCTTAAATAAGCAAACAGTTTACTGAAAGCCTGGCCAAATACAGGCAAAATGTTATGGAAGCACTCAAAATAGCTGACTCTCTCTCTCCCACACTCTCTCTCTCTCCCTCTCTCTGTGTTTGTTGTGTGTAGGTAGTTGGCTAACTGTTGTTATCAGCTTTCATAATAATTGCAGCTGCAAATTGCCTTTATTTATTGTTTAGCAACGGCAGCAGCAGCGGCGGCAGCGGCAGCAGCAACAACATCTGTTGCAACTGCAGTTATTTTAATGATGACAAGTGTTTGCGTTGCCCCATGGACAACAGTTGTGTGTGCAGATGTGTGGGTGGTGCGAGTGAGGTGGCTTGCATGTAAATTTAAATCATAAACACACGGGACCTCAATAAACTCTGCTCATTACAGCTACTAATAAATTGTCATAGCCACAGAGCGAGTCCCTAAGCTGCACCACGCAGCAACTACAACCACACACACAAACAACAATCACACACAACCACACACACACAGTTGTCACATGCATGGCAAACAACATTTACAGCTCAGTTCATTGGGTCCTTGTGGGTCATTGTTTTAGCTGCTCTCGAAGCTTGGCTCGCAGACGTCAGCAGTTTGTTGAACTGGCCACTATTGACACTTAACCTATGTCTGTGTGGCTGTGTCTGTGTGTGGGGCCAAAAATCAATTATTAGCTAGCAAAAAATAAAAAGAAAATCGGATGCGACAGCGACAATTGCCCAATAAAGCGAAAGCGAAACACAGCGAAGAGTAGAGAAATATCAACAGACATACAGTCCACATGCTGTTCGTGTAGGTGTCGACATCATAAATAAAAACCCAATTAATATATCATCGCTGCAAGGCGTCAGATAATCAGGGCAAAAGTAACAGGGCGTGGCAGACTCGCAGACGGCGATTAGAGCCAACAACACTTACTGCCCTTGTCCTGCGCAGCACTGCCAGCAATGTGTCTATTTAAGAGTGAATAAAAATAAACAAGCGAAGCAAGCGATGGATGCGCTAGCAGGGAAGCTCGAAATGGAAGTCGAATTACGAGTTCACTTATATTTAATATAATTTATGTAATTAATATACACTTTGTTATTTATATAATTAATATAATTATATCAGTTTTTTAATTTATATAATTATATAATTAATTATATAACTAATTATATAATTAATTATTATAAGTAGTGTAATTAATATAAATAATATATTTGAAAACATTTTTGCAACATATATAATAAATATAATTTATATAATAAATATAGTTTACATGATTCATATAAATAAAATAATGTATAAAATATAAAAAATATCTATCTTTTGTATTTTATATAATTTAAATAAAATAATGTTATTACAATTTATAAAATTAATGTAATTTATGCAACGAAAATTAATCAAAATGAATTACATTTTCATTTAAATTAGTTAGTATAAATTATAAAACTAATTTAATTATAATCTATGATTTCAATATAATGAATATAATTTATTTAAATAATATATAATATTTAAATAATAATATAATAATTTTTAGAAAATCTCTATCTATTTGAATATGAAATACTTATGAGAATTCATTCAGAAAAATAAAATATCTTCAAAGCTTAGTAAAATAATCTTAAAGTGGAGTTTTGTGGTTAAAAAAGAATTCGTATTAGATATTATATAATCAGAGGATATTAAGAAAATTTGATTGATTCCAAAGAAGTAATGTGAATGAGAAGAGACTTCGAGTTATCTATACAACATTGCTCTACAATTTTATAAACAAGTAAGAAAACTCTAGTCGGGCGTAACCGACTAGGGTATACCCTGAGCCTCGTCGAACCTGTGCTTTCCAATACACTTATATTTAGCGATGGCAAATGTAAACTAAAGCAGCAGCTGATAATTCTTCGAATCGACTAGAATGCGAGCGTTTGTATGTGTGTGTGCGTGTGCAAGTGCGTTCGCTTGGCGCTGCTGCAGCATGTTTTTGCAAAGTAGCCAAACGTTTTGTTTAATAACTTTTTTGCTATTTAACGGATTTCAATGAAATTTTCGGCATATGATCAATATATTCTATGGGCATATTTATCAGTTTAGTAAAAGTGCCAACTCATTCGCACTTTGGCTATATTTGAGACTGAAGTTCAATTGGGGGAAATTTGGGGCCGGTATCCAAAATATAACAAAATTCGAAATTGCATAAAATACATATAAAGCTTAATATAAAATTTGGTGTCTCTAGCTTAAAAGATGGGCGAGATAGAATTTTTTAACTGAATTTCGATTTTGTTTTTAATCGATAACAATTAATTGGGAACAGTTATCGATTTTTTAAAACAAACTCGATCTGCGCGTGCTATACACGGACCTACAAAAAAAATTTCAAGTCTCTAGCTCTTATACGGGCTGAAATCGACGCGTTCAAACATACGGACAGACGGACAGACGGACGGACGGACGGACGGACGGACGGACGGACGGACAGACGGACAGACGGACAGACGGACATGGCCCAATCGATTTCTCTTGTCGTCCTGATCAAGAATATATATACTTTATGGGGTCTGCCACGCCTCCTTCTGCCTGTTACATACATCCAACAAAAACATTATACCCTGATTTCCCATTTTCAATGGGCTCAGGGTATAAAAAGTTCAATAACAACATATATACATCTTTAATGAAATCCCCTCTGCTCACAACAATTGTCATATTTCGAGCACAGGCGCACAGCCAAAGGCAATCATATTTTGTAGTTACATAAAAGTGGAGCAGCATAATTGGACTTGCAATTTGGCTGATTGTCTTCTTGGCAAGTCCAATAAGGATTACAACTTAACTTACGCATAATTTGGCCGCGTTTAAAGGGTCACATGCTTTAGCCAAAAGTTGGCTAGCTCGTTGCGGCTGACAGGCCGGCCAAAAGGCGTTAAGCGATGTAGCGCTAATGATAACAACGCACGCAGCAACAACGGCAATGGCAAACACTCAAATATCAACAACAGCAACAACAACAATAACGTTTTAGGTAGAGCGACAGCGACAACTGTTTGCCGGTAGTGGAAAGGCGTGTTACACATACGCCGCGTTGTACGCATTATAAATGATGCGAGCCGTGTCTTGCCTTTATTTTGCTTTCATTTTCTGCTTTGCTCTGGCTTTGGCTCGTTCTTCCTCTCTCCCCGTTTTTGTTGTATTTTCGGTTTCGTTTCTTGCGAAAGCCGTCAAATGACTTTGTGGCATTAGGCATGCAGCCAAAAAACACGCACATCCGGTACGAGCAGCGCGCTCTGGGGCCTTCATATCTGTACACCTGCCTGCCTGCCTGTTGTCCCCCCTCTCTCTCTCTCTCTCTGTTAGTCTCCCCCTCTCTCTCTCTCTCTCTGTTAGTCTCCCCCTCTCTCTCTCTCTCTCTCTCTCTCACACTTTATCTTGCTCTTGGCAACGCTTCACATTAGCGCTGTGTCGCTTAAATTTAAATTTGCTTTCGCTGACATTTGCTGTGGCAACAGCGGGATGACTCGCCTTTTGGCCGCTTAATCTGAACATTTCGTCGCTATTTTATCGCTGCGCATTTTATGTGCCCCACATGACGCCAGCCAGCCTAATGCCAGTTTGATAATAATGCCAAAACATACGCAGTTTGGCATGTCGATGTGCTTTAAGTACATTTGATTCACTGACTGATTGACTGATTGACAATCAATGCGCGCGTCTTATCGAGCTAAACGCACGACAATCACATCAAATTTGTTTGCTTCTTAAAGTTTTTTTTTTTTTTTGTAAATATATTAGATAGAGTTTAGTCCACATCACAGGTATTCCCGCACATAAATTCTTGATAAAATAAACTTAATTTTGCAGCCAACTACTTTATTAGGCCTTACACGCTTTGTCAATCTGCTGTCAATGTGAAAATTCTGTGGTTAGCTATTGGCAGGTATGGGCTGGCTTGGCCTGGCCCACCTGTCCTGCGGCTGTGGCTTGTTTGAGTTAAGTGTGAGCCGTGGGCTTGTCGCTTCCGCTCGGCAGTGTGTGCCCCCGCGCACACAAACACATCAAAAGTTGTTAACAAATGTTTGCGTTTAATTTTTGCGGTGCGTGGCAACCGGCGCAAGGCAACAGCCAAACAACACAACAACAACGACGAACGCTAATAAAGCATAATAATAATAATAATAAATAATAATAACAAATATGTGCAATAATAATGGCAATAACAACATGCTAAGTGCATATATTGTTTGGCCTTAATGGGCTAATTACTCATGCGTTTTTGTGCGTGCAACGCGTCGTATGCGTGATATGCCACTTGACACTCGCATAATACAACTATTTGTGCAGCAGGCCCAAACATTTAGCCCCGCTGCCAAATAAGCAAAGGCGTGGCCAGCTGCTGCTGCTGCTGGTGCTCCTTCTGCTCTTACCATAATAATTGGGTTATAAAAACAATGAACAGCCATAATGTGCATATTAATTTTTAAACGCGCACAAATCTAGCGACGGGGCAAGGAAGTCACACACACACCCAGGCACAGGCTCACAGTCACACAGTTAGACATGCTTTTAGGGCTAATTAGCACAATTTTGTGTTGCTTTTATGGGCCAATGCGAAAACAAGCGCCTGGCCAAACGCCACGGCCAAGTGCCAGATTCCCATCCAGAGCTCCAGAGCTCCACTTTAACCCAGCAGCCAAGCAGCCAAGCCGCTCGCCTCTGCCGCCTCGTCGACTTCATTTGCGGTCGCCTGTAGCAACAGCAGCCAATTTTCTTTTAACTGTTGTTTGGGTCGGCCACACCCGCTCCAGCTCGTGCCCCAGTTGCTGCGGAGCGTTATGTGTAGCCCTTTGCCTGACCTCAATTTGTGCGGAGCAGCAGCATGCCTCGCGGGCGCAGTCTGCGCTTTTAATTGTTGATTTTTTTCTTGCTTCGGCATGGAGTGGACCAAATAATAAAAATTACGACTAAGCGGCTATAAAGGGCCCAATGAGCTGCAGTTAGCCGGAATCGTACAGCGCGGCCATAGCCCCTAATCCGTTCGATAGACGTCTGCAAAGTTTGGGCCAAAAAAAGGAAAGAGCAACTGGTACGAAATGCCAAACAAACTTCGAGTGCCATGTGGCAGGTGAAAGGCAAAAGTTTGGCCGTTTGACCAATCGACGGCATCATAAATCACCAAAGGCGCGATGCTACATATATATATATAAATATATATATTTTAATGATATATATATATATATATATATATAAATATATCCTTAAATGCTATAGTTGCTGTTGCTGTTATGCAAATTGCCATTGCGGCCCACTGAATGTGTTTGCTTCAATTATGAAAATTGTCTCTCCGAATGCCATTGAAATTGTATTATTCGCGCCTTTGCAAAGCCATTTGCATACCTCGAGCCAAATTTTGTATGCCACTTCACTTATTTATGATTTGCCTTCATTTTATATATTATATTTTTTTTTCTTTTTTCATATTCGAGTCGCAGCAGCAAACGAGTCGCATTGTCAGCGGCACCTGAAGCTGCTACGTGGGCGTGTATTTATATATTTGTTAGCACACTCCGAGCGGCGCTCGATGCTAATGTTGGATTTAATTTGCTTATTCAGGAAATTACGTTTTTAAGATGTCCGCCGCGCACCAAGCCGCTTAAATATTTTGTTTTCTCTTCTGTTTGCACCCGACGAACCCAACTCTGCTCTCCTCTTAGATATTTTAATATAGTCTCTTATATGTATTTATATTCTGATTATGTGAATGAGCAGAAGGTAACGAAATTATTACTCAGCTAATGTAAGGCGACGCCTTGGATATTGTATATTAGCAAAAAGCGTGGGATATTTATTTGCAATATATTTCTGTCTGAGTTTTTTTTTTTGTGTTTTTTTTAAGATATGTAAAAAAATGTTGTTTTTTTTAATTTAAATATTTAAAATAATTTTTTTCTTTTTGAGGATATTATATGTAAACTAATTTCTTTAATTAAATTTATGGGACTTGACATATAAATTATGAAACTATTCCCTTAAAAAGTTAGCTGTTATTACACCACATATATCCTTGCTACCTGTTAGCATTTAAGTTTAATTGGGTTAGATTAAGTTGCCTATTAGGTAGCAGTACACTAACCTGTTAATAATAAATAATAATAACAATATAAATAAATCCTAGTTATGGTCGTAAATGTGAGTAAATATACAAATATTAATATTTATAAATATATAAATGGGTTGCGTTGGTTGAACCTTAGTTCCATTATAATTTTCCATTTGGAATCTAAGACGCAAATCGAATAATGTATTTACAGCTCTATACAAGCTCCCAGCCTTACATCAGTACGACTGCAGCAGTAGAAGGCAATCATGGATATGGAAACTAAGAGCACCGACTTTTCTATTCACTTTTCAGTATCAAGTCTTATTTTAAGCGATACAACTCATATATCAAAATGGGATGAAAGCTCACTTAATTTTATTATTTTATATGACTACCTACGAGGGCCACACAGCTACTACATTAGTCACAATTTTTTTATAAAATATTTTTATTACAGTACAATTTGTTTTTGGCCTCAAAGTAGACCTCTATTTCAATGATTTCTTTCCTGTTAACCGTCCCTCGAAATTAGAGAATAGAAAAATGTTACTGGCAATTTGAAGCAACTCGAAGCTCACCCAATTCTATAGAAGTAGCTCTATTCAAAATGCTCTATCTAATAAAATAATAGTTGGATAGTCATAAATGAGTGTAATGTGTTTATTGAATGCTGTGGTTAAGTTAAAGTATGATGGATTAAATATTTGTACCAGCAGCTGGGTATTTTCAGCCTTAGTTAGTTTTCACTCGATTCCACCTCAAGATCACGCTCACATTAGCAATCAAATATATTCAAATCTATGAACTAATCACAAATTGACATTATTTAAAGTATTAGTAACGATTTGCATGTCCTTTGTTCACTTTTTAATTGTTGCCATTATAAATTACCACAAATTATCCCCATGTAGACACTGAATGCATATTATAAATACTAAACAATTTATATGCATTAAATGTTTATCAGAGTTCTCGAATAGTTTTCGGCCTAATTTGCTCTTCCAAGCCGAACGCCCATTTTAATATATTGCAAATTATTGGCTAAAAAATGCGCAAATTGAATTGTAAAATAAAGCCACTTTGGATTCTTGTGTGCGCATTTTATTGTTTAATATGCATTTCACGTTGGCACAACCACAGCGCAGCAGCAGCAGCAGTAGTTGCTGGATTATCTATCGATTAACTATCGGAATGCGGTCGATCCGGTTATTGCCTCATTAGGCACTGCAAAAATTCCATTTAAATTATTCTAATATGTCCCTCACCTCCCTCTCTCTGGCAATTAATTTGTGAATTTCGCAAATGACCATCGAAATCGTATGTAAATTTGGGAATGTTTTCGCAACGGTAGCTGTCAGGTGACAATGTTAAATGGATGTCTGGGCCCCCGATTGGTGCCCCAAAAATCGTGCACACATCCCACTAATTGCTTCATCTGCATAATTTATGCGCATTCGATGCAATTTCAATTTGAATCGAGGTGTTTGCCTGCGACTGACATGGCCCTTCCAACACAAAAAAAAAAACACTCGCAAATGGGAACAATAAACACCAAAAACCAGAAAAAAAGGCAGCATGAAAATTTGCCAAAAATGTTGTATGGAAAATAATTGTGAAGCCACGAACAAGGCGTTAATTAAGCTAAACTGATGATCATTTTGCATAAACAGGCATAAAATACACATGAACTCATGACTGCAAAGCGCGTTGTGGGCTAAAAGCCAAAATTGCAGCTGAATCGAGGTCATATGGTGGGCAGGGGCAGGGGCAGAGGCGGCGCTGCATCATTAAATGTGAGCGCTACGCCCACTCAGCTAGGGCGTGGCAGAGCGAGAAGGACGCTTTAAACTTGGCGCGCAATTTATCAAAATGAAATGCCAAAATGACACAAGCAAAAAAAAAGAAAACAAGAGAGAAAAGTGAAAAATGTAGCTCGTCTGCATTCGCGTCTGACAGAGAGAGGGGAGAAGGAGGAGCAGGAGACGGAGGCGAGGCAGGAAAAGTTAGAGTCAAGTCAACTGATTGGCTGCCCCGTTGAAGTTGCCATCAGAAGTAAACAAATGTTGCATCAGTTGGTTGCTGCCGCCACGCCCATCAGCTGCAAACAACATTAGCTGCGGCAGCATCATGTCCTTGCCAGAGCAGCTGCGCTGCCTTGCAATTCATTTGAAGCCACTTGACGACGTTGCGGCTGCCACATCGTGTGCTTTATTAGCCATGGCTCAAGTTTTTCGCTTTCCGTTCAATTATTTAGCGGACCGTGGCGAGAGCCAATTGCCAGCAACATTTTGTACCGCGCGGCGTATGCGCAATGTGCACTTGAGCAGCTGTTGGCAGCTGCAAAAACTTACAGCTCAACCATAAACACCAGCGACTGCGGCAATTACAAATGGCAAGGGGAACGAGCTGCAGCTTAAAGGCTTAGCACCGGACGGTAGATTTCTTGTGCCGTTAAGTCCCATCGCCTCGAGTATCGCTGCAATTACGTTTTTAATCAATCAAATTGCCAGGACATATGCAAATGGCTGCCATTGTTCTCTGCTCAGCGTTCAGTGTCCTGTGGCCAGCGAGTCGAGTGTGCTTAACATTAATTAATATCAAATGGCCGACTGCTAAGCCCCAAAAATGACTGCAGCGCCATTTTCATTAGGGCCCCATAACAATGAGCCTTCTTATAATTGCAATAACTGTGGACACAGCACTCGCTGCTGGCTCCTCGTTCGTCCTTGGCTCTTGTATAATTCGAGAGCTCTCCTGTTAAGCCCCAGCATACTAGCCGTCATTGTCGTTGGCTTGGCTCGTTCTCACCCACTTGCCACTTGCCGCTCGCCGCTGGGTTTTTGGCCAAGTTTTGTTTGCTAAATGCCATTCGCACTCGAGATTCTCCATTTAAATGGTAAATGCAGCGGGCCAGCGTTAAGAAAACCAGCGTTAAGAAAACCAGCAAAAGAAAACCAGCAAAGAAAACCAGCAAAAGAAAACTAGGTATGGCGAGTCGACTAGTTAATACCCTGCACTTGAAAAGAATGTCTCTTAGACTAAACTTGATGAGTTGAGTCTTATTTCTGTAGAGTAAGCGGCAATTGCATTGCTTAAGTATTAATATGAGTTATAAATGAAAGGCTTAATCATGATATGATCTATGACAAAAGCTCGAACTTTAAAGATATCAAATCTTATGGGTTTGACTTTCATAGGTTCTGAGTTCAATCAGGTCAGAGACTAGTTTATGATGATTGATGATTTCATCTGATCTCTCGTTCGCTCGTTCTCTTTTATTTTCTCTGTCTCTCTCTCCTTTTCTCTCTCTCTCTCTCTCACACACTTTCTCTCTCCCTCTCTCTCTCTTCCCCAAAACTCCTCTACTTACAGGGTATTAGGCGAAGAAATTGTTATAACAGCGACAGCAGATTCCGTTGGACCGCAACAACATGGCAACACAATGACTTTATAAACAGATTTTAATTTCGCTGCGAAACGTCGTCTTGCGTTCTTACATCTCGGCGCCGCTGAAACACAATTTCCTGCTGCTTTATGTGATGGAGTTGCTGTCTGAAAGTCTGTCGAAAAGTCGAGAGCAATACTCCAAGTGTGTTGCGTAGTGTCATTTCCGCGCTGACTTTGGCCAGCTCCGCACCAATTTTTGCGAAGAATATTTCCAATTGGCGCTGCTTTAACTGTCTTTCTCTCGCGCCGCTAACTTCAGGTAAGTCTTACGGCCAGCTTTATCAATAATCAGGGCACGGCTGCTATAACAGTTGCTGTGGTCTCTGAAATGTTGACAACTGCTGCGCGGCGTGACCCACGCAGCGGACGACTGCTCTTCAGACAATGCAAATTAAAAACGCACAAAGAAGAGTAAAAAAGAGAGAGGGAGATAGAGAGAGAAGGAGAGGGAGGTAGAGAGCTGTAGAGCAAGTGAAGAAAGAAACTGAATGAAGGAACGAGCGAGTAATCAAAGCAATGGCCATGCGGATGCCACGGCCTCTGCTGCGCCTCGGCCTGCGCCTGTTGTTGCTTTGATGAGGGCACTTTGGCAAATCGCTGTCGTTGTTGCGAGTTGCTGCCTTGTGGTTGCTATATACCCTATAAACAACAACATACGAGACAGGGTTATAGCTGCTAAAGAAGTAGACAACGCGAAAAATTCAAGAAACAGACTACACTCATTCCCACAGGGCATCTCTCAGTGCAGCTCACTCAACCAGTTCATCCACTTCAGCTTCAGTCGTAGTCAGTCTACAGCTAAAGTCGGCAAAAAACTGCAAACAAGAAGTCTCTGCGATGCTGCGAACTTTATTGAAATATTCTCACATTTGCAGTCGTATCTTTGGCACTCGTCTAACTTTTGCGCCTGCCGCAACTCCAGTCGCAGGCCTTTGATGCTGCTGGTGTGCGCGCAACGTGTTCACATTAATTTGGACAATTTATGCTTTGGCCCAGCATGAAATGAGCCTCTGAATTGGCATGCCGAAACGCTTAACAGCCGTGTTCTGAACACGCCCCCTCCCCCTCCCCCTCCCCCTCCCCCTCCCCCTCCCCCTCCCCCTCCCCCTCCCCATCCCCCGTGTCAGCCGTGTCCTCGGGCGTCTAAGTGGGTCAAGCGTCGATTGCATACGGAATATGTTGCATACTTTCGTGCGCAACGTGCGCATTACGCATACGCCACATGCGCCGACTTGCACTGCATGCCAAGTGCGGCAAGGCTGGCAACAATAATTAGCTACACTTCACAGATCAAAGCCAGTGCAAAGTCTAATCGTAGCTGCAATTACTCTCGCTGCCTTCGCACTGGCTGCTCCGCTCGACTGTGTCAAGAAATGCGCAAATCAAAATCAATTAAACATTGAGAGCTGAAAGAGTCGAACGCCCCATTGCCAGGTAACACGAATTGATTTATGTTTATGGTTTTGGCTGCTGCACCTGCCGCAGCGCCAGCGTCGTCCTGTTTGGCAGCCAGCCTAGAGGCAGGCTAGCTGTGCCAACTGGACGAATGCACTCAAAGAAAAAGGGGGGTTGAATATAGTAGACTATTTTGATTCAATAGCCTATAATGATTCAATTGAATTAATTGTAGAAATTGCGGAAAAACGGGAAAAGAAAGTGAATTCTTTCAAGGAAATAATGTTTGGTTCTATTATTAACATATTTTAATACATTAAAATTTTGTAATATATATTTTTTTATATAGAAAAAGAAAAGGGAGAAGGCCCATGAGCTTTTACCTATATTCTAACTATATTTTGTTATATTTTTATAGTCTTCAAAACTTCTTTTACTTAATTTAATTTAGTTTCAATTTTTTATATATGTTCTTCATTTATAGAAATATTTCTTCTTTAATCCTTCGTTATAGAAATTGTTTTTCTTTAATCTTTCTTTATTGAAATGTTTCTTTTTGATTCTTTGATGTTTTTATAAAAAAAAATCACTTTCCTCTTTAAGCTTTTGTCTTTATTATTTATATATTATATTATTATATTTATTTTTTTTTTTAAATTTTCGTAAACTTTTTTATATTCATGCCTTTTTTAAGCTTTCTCCCCTACTCTTTTTATATTATTTTAAAACATTTAAAACAAATTTCTCGTAGTTTTTTCCAGTGTATGCCTTTGACCACACTGCATTTCACACAAAATGAACTGTGCACAAGCCAAGACGTTTATTTGCTCATATACAGTGAAAAGTGTGTATGTGTGCGTGTGTGTGAGTGTGTGTTAATGTGTGTGAAAGACTGGTCACTTTGTCGTTTATTTGCCTGGCTGTACGAGAACTTTGGGGTTTTGTTAAGTTTATGCAAATGTCCTCTCAGCAATTAGCAATAAATGTTTGTATTGGTGTGCGGGTGCATGTGTATGTGTGTGCGTGTGTGTGTGTGTGAGTGTATTGGTGCCATTTGTGGCCTATTTGTGATACAAATCATGCGGTCTGCATTTACTGCGGGCCTCCAGCTGTTCTCGGGCCATTCAAGCGCCTTGGCCCGGTCAGCTGGCCGCCAACTGTGATTCAGGAAGTGTCCTTAGACTATAGGGGGGTGTGAAGGGTGTGAGGAGGGTGTTGGGGCCATTTTCTTGGACAGCAAATTTTGCGGCCAACGTGCAAATTGTGCGCTAAATTGGTTTGCCTTCTGCATTTGCATAATTTGCTGCGGTCTTTTATTGTTGTTGCCGACGTCGACAAGTTCGACACAAAACTGAGACTCAAGGCACTGACGCACACGCCCCTCTCCCTCTCGCCCTGCCTCGAATTTATGAAAATTTCGAAACAGTTTTGCATTCATTTGAGAGGCAATGCCAAGCGCCCATGCGCCTGCCCAATGCGGTTTGCATATGCTTGGGGCAGACAGGCGATTCTCTTGGCTAATGCATAAATGACTTGGCTCAGCAGGAGCTGAAAGGACACTGACACCGCCACCTACGCACGCCCACCCACTCCTTTGCGGTCGACTCGTTCAATCAACAGCACACACACACAGATGGAGAAACTGTAAAATACGTGCATAAATCAGAATTAATTGGGCAACAGGCATCAGGTAGCTGAGCCAAGTGCGACATTGTCTGGCGTTAGCAGCAAGTGCAATGCGCCTTCTCCAATTTCAAAGAGTTTCAGACTTGCGGCAATTACGATTTCAGTTAACTCAAAGTTAAGCGCGACATTTGGCCGAAGCGACATCAAAACTCAGTCAAGAGCTAACTAGGCCAAGGGAGACTCGAAAGCAGGCAGCGCTCCTTAAATTGTTTCCAGCAAGGATAACGACAAGAGCAACGCCAACAACAGCGGCAACAACATATCAATCTTTGGTTTCGAAATGATCTGCGACGCAAAGGAAGAGCTATTAATATTAGGCAAAAGCTGGCTCATATCTATTGATTGATGGCTGATAAGTAGCAGGTTTCCTCTGTCTATGTGTGAGTGTGTGGCTCGGCTATTGTATGTGAAAAATGTGTTGCCTAGCAGCCTCTACACACACGCACACACACACCCACACACACACATCGGCCCACACACCTAAATGGCAGGCATAATAATGCGAGTTTATCTCTGCTTGGTAACCAATTTCCAACAATTTGATTTATGTATTTTTTGTTTGTGCGTGAGAGCGTGCGCGCCTTACGTCATGTTGTTGCTGCTCTAGTCGTTGCTGTTGTTGTTGTTTGTATGCCACACATACGCACACACTCACGCACGACTGGCTGGGTCCAAAATGCTATCATCAAAAGTCCTGATTACATTTGCAGCAGTTTCTCCAATTACAGCACAAAATGTTGCGCGCCCCAAGAAAAATCATGTGGATGTGGGTGTCTGTGTGTGTGCGTGTGTGCGAGTGTGTGTGTCTAAGTATATGCGACACTTTGTTATCGTATCTGTTACCCATGCATATGCGAGTCTAATTAGTTCAATTTAATAGGAAATGCGGCGCCTGGCAACGACCCAACTGATTCGCCAAGCAGCTAACCTTCACTTGTCCGCAACTCTCTGCAATCCGGAAGCGAATTCGTTGACTACATATCATATATATAAATATAAGTTTAGATATAATGGTATTGTAATTTAGCTACTATAACTGTAATGTAATGATATGATATGAAATGTAGTCGATAATGGCTAACCAAGGAAAACTATCTCAAACTTGATATTTTAATTAGCAAAAGGTATTTTAACTAGGCTGAACAATCAAAACTATCTCAAACTTGATATCTTAACTAGCAAAAGAATTTATCTATGATTTGCTTAGGGTTAATGATTTGGTAAATCTGTATCTGCAAACAGCATAGATCTATCATGACAGTGTTTTGAATGAGAGAATCAACTCGTAGTACCTCAAGATGCAGTCCTCTAAATGTGCCCGAAAAACGAGTTAATATCTTTTTTTTTAGTTCTCATATCCAGTAATATACATCTACTCTATTTTCAGAGTTGTAATAAAACTGTCAAACAGTTAAAGAAGCTGAAGTCAACATAGAGCTATGATGCCTGGACGTTGATCAAGAGAAGTTCTCATAGTATCTCAAGGCACAAAGCTTCAAATGTGTCCGAAAAAACAAGTTTTTATTCCAATCCAAAAAATTATCTAAATAAAATATCTATCTAAATATATATTCTGCTTTCAGTTTTTGTGTTCAAATCTAACAATTTATCTAAATATAATATATATATAAATATCTGTGCTTTGTAGCCAACATATCAAAAAGCTGAAGCCTTAACAAATATTTAGTTTATTCGCCAATTTCAAGCATATTTTTCTGCCATTTGTTAAATCAATGTTTAATACCCATAAATCTTTAATCGCAAACAAATATCACAAATATATAATCAATGCAGTGAGCGCTGCTCTCTATGGCAACAATAGAGTTGCTCTGCATTAACTATTCTGTATTTGTTTGCGGCA
Organism: Drosophila pegasa; assembly: GCA_035046225.1. Lineage (NCBI taxonomy): Eukaryota > Metazoa > Arthropoda > Insecta > Diptera > Drosophilidae > Drosophila > Drosophila pegasa. The sequence continues at coordinate 7,817,202 of JAWNOD010000398.1, read as the reverse complement.
GTTGCTCGTATGATCCTATTACTATATGATTTACGTAGTTATTTGTTTTAAATATATAAAGTTCATTTAATATTATTATAGACATTATGCGGCCTGTCAAATCAGCTTAATGCCCTGTTTACATATACTAATTGCAGTTTAAGCCGGAGCGTTGCAGGCGCCGAACGCTGTGGCAGGTGGCAGTTGCCACTGGAGAGCAGAGCAGATATATATAGAGAGAGAGAGAGAGGGAGTCGCGCCAAGAGATTTCGATTTACGCTCGAGAGATTCAAAATGAAAATCGGATATAAATTGTTTTCAAATACACACACGCATCCAGCCAACAACATTTATAACAAGTGGTTGACACACACACCCACACACACACACATACATACACTGGCATAAATCAGTCGTGTGTGTATTTAAGTATGTGTAAGCCTGTTTATTCAAATTGTATTGCATTTATTTACGCAGTTGCTGCCTGCCATTGTTGTTGTTGCTGTTGTTATTTGGGAGTTTGGCTGGCGCACAATTTTAAAGCACTTGTAAAATATTCATGGGCTGCCTGTAACGCTAATCTGCCATGCCTAAGCCACTGAACTGACAATTGTGAAGAGTATCTACATATTATATATAGATATATATTTAAAACTCTGCTCTGTTGTTGGGCTTTAATCTGTCTGATTAAATTAATCAAATTATTCATTAGAGCCTCAGCCACATGCATAAATCACGACTGCGGCAAGTTGCTCTGACCCATTTGCCAAGGCTCAGCTGGCTGCCAATATGATTGATCATCTCTGTGTGTGTGTGCGAGTGTGTGTGTGTGTGTGTGTGAAGCTGTGTGCTCTTCTCTGTGTGTGCGTATGTCTGCTAATTAGCCGACGCACACATTGACCTCTTGACATATATGCGACGCTTGTAGCAGCCAATGAATTGATAAATGGCGGCCACGAGGTGTGGCAAACAAGGGCCCAAAATACACAGAGAAAAATAAAGGAGATTTATGAAACAAGTGAAAAAAAAAAACAATATTTATCAATTATTTTTGTATTTCGTATTTAATTCTTATTTATGTATTTATTATTTATTTATTTATTATTCATTTATTTATTTATTTTTTTATTTATTTATTTATTATTTGTTTGTTTATTATTTACATATTTAAAATTCATTTTTGTATTATTTATTAGCTTATTATTTATTTATTTGTTTTTAATATATTTATTTATTATTAATTTTTTTTTTTTTTTATTATTATTTATTATTTATTTATTTATTTATTATTTAGTTAGCTGAGTTGAGATGGTAATTCCTAAATCAATAAATCAGATCTAAAATCAAACTTAACTTTCAATCTTATTCCGCCCCTTCCTTTCTCTCAGTGCAGCTATCTAGTTTTGTCGCGCCAACTCATTAAAGCCAAAAAACAAAAGGCCATAAAGTGCACTTTAAGGCCGCTAAAAACGAGTCAATCGTTTGGCTCTATTAAGTCATACGACATGGGCATTAAATGCCTCCACAAAGGGGGTCAAAGAGCCGGGGAGGGGCAACCCTTCCAGCTACGTTTTATGGGCCGAAAAGTGTATGACAAATGCGCGGCTCGTAAAAGCAGCGTTAATCTTAACTTTCAGATGGATTTTTGTTTTATAGACGCGCTTACTTTTATGCGCTGGCCAAATGCAGACAGACCGGAACCGGGACAGGGGGAGACTCTGCTGATTCAATTATAAAAATCATATCATATTCGCAGCCGCAGCGAGTGTGCGAAATGCGTAATCGAATTTCATGTGTGCACAAAAGTATGCTATATAAAAAATAGAGAGAAGGAGAGAAATCTAGATAGAGGCGCCGTCTGTGGTGGCCCAGGCTTGAAGGCACTCTGACAGTGGCCTAATTGGCGGCATGTTTGCTGTGTGCCACAGTCAAGAAGCTCGAAGCAAGAGAGCAACAGACCACTGTTTGTCTTACCTAACTGACCCAAGTGACGGCACACAAAGGACAAAGGATGCCAGCGAAGACAATCAGAAATGGAGAAATGGCCAGAGAAAGCGAGAGGCGGATTGGCAGAAAAAGCTAGCGAATGCCATGCAGTATCTTGTGCGAGTGTGTGTGTATCGCTATGTGTGTGTGTGTGTGTGTTGTCATGCCTTCTGCTTGTGATCCTGGTATTTGGGTCAGAGTTTTGCTTGCATTTCTATTTACATTGCCCTGGACGTCTTGCACATAACATAAAATTTAATTTAAAACTTTTGCTCATTCCTTGCATCATAAATAAATGCGTATTTGAAAGGATATGCGCCGAGGCAGCTCGGAGCCCAGCACATGTGCTGTCCTCCTCCTGCTGCTGTCGTCTCTACTTTCCCTTTTGTTTACTGATTTATTTACAGTTTGCATTAAAACTCACTTAAATTTGCATGTCTTGTGCTTGAGCGAAGCTGTGCTTAGCCCATCCACACACTGATGCCTTCAAAAAGAATCCTCTCAAGGCCCTCCGCCCTCGATTTCGACTGCGAGTGCCAAGCACTAATTGTCAGCACTTAAGCAAAGGCCATTGATAATTGATTGAGCAGCAGGACACCGACAACTTTGCTGCTCTGGTTCATGAACTTAAAGAGAGCCCTCGGGCCGTGCGGCAACGGAAGCCCATAAAGTAAAACGTGTCAAACGCATTGTTGCCGTAATCCTCTTGATGGGCTGTCTACGGCTGGGCAACGTGTTGCGCCCCCCAGGCAACTCGTCGTCGTCGTCTGTGCACGAATTGATTAGAGTTCAGTTGCAGTCGCAGTCGAGGCTGCATGCAACGCATCGAGAGCTCTGGCTGAGCGACGGCTCCACTTGCAGCTCTCGAAGTGCTAAGCTCGCCCAGGTTGGCGTTGGCAGGACACGCCTAATAAACCCATCCTGATAAGCCTAATAAACTAAACGCAGCCCTGAGACAACGAGCACGAGTAATTTAGAGACGCCGGCCAAGGGCCAACTCGAGCGGAAGCGGAAATTGTCGCTGGCTACAGCAAACGGGAGACATTTCTTCTTTTCTTCACTGTTGTTGTTGTTGTTGTGACTATTGTTGTTGTTGTTGTGTTGGCCAGAAATTGGATTTATGTGCTTCGTTAGTAAATTGGTTTTGATAGGCGCAACGTCACAAGGCAGGCACAACTTTTGGGCAGTCTGCCAACTGCAGAAGGCGTTGGCATTGACAGTGTCATAGAAAGGCCTATTACAAATGGCAGAAATAAAATATAAAATAGGAAATAAAAGGAATTCATGAAAGTGAAAACTAGAATTGCAAGAGTTATATAACATGATAAATAAATTAAATACATAAATAAAATTGAATATGAAGAGAATGAAATAAATATTAATATAATGAAATAAAAATAAGATTAATTATATAAATTAAAATTAAATATAAATATAACTAAATAAAGTTCATATTTAATATATAATGCAAAATGAGGCATAAATATAATAAGCTAAAATATATATAAATATAAAATTTACATTAAAAGTATAAATTAAAATAAAATAATATATGAACAAATAAAATATCTATAAATTCAAATTAAGTATAAAAATAATGAAATAAAGTATATATTAAATATATAAAATAAAATTAAATATAAATATAATTAAATAAAATATATATTAGATACATATAAATATGTATTAAATATTTTAATAAAAATTATTTGAATATAAATTAATAATAAATAATATTTTAAAATAAAATATATGTTGAATATATGTATTTAAATTAAATATAAATAGAATCAAATAAAATATATATTTAATATTCAAATTAAAATTAAATATAAATTAATTTAAATAAAACATCTGTTAAATGTATGAATTATAATAAAACAAAATATATAATAAATAATAAATTAAAATTAAATATAAATAAATTTCATAAAGTATCTACAATAAATGCCAACAAATCATGTGCTCAACAGTTAGCAAATAATTGTCACTCAAGGCAGCCGCAGTGCCCACTGTGCGTGCAGCGGCAACTGTGCTGCAAGCTATTTAGGGCTGCCACAAAACTCAGCTGCGGCCGTTTGCCCGGATGTTGCACAACTTTTTAAGCAGCTTGCTTTAATTTCTCCTGCTGTCACATGATCTCTCCGGACTAGCGGGCTCCACTTTCTCTCCTTTTTGCGCGCCCGGCGGATGGCACAAGTTTAGCTGGCAGCTGCGAGGCGCGTCCAAAGCCTGCGAAATGTTTTTATGCGAATTTTATTACATTTGGCACGGCGCGCAGCGCGCGGCAGCAGAGGCAGCTTAAAACCTTCGCCCCTTGGCGGAGAGCCTGGAACTTTTCATTATTGACTTTTCGCGCATGAATGTTGAAATCAGCTTGAGGCATTTCAATTTTGGCCAAGTTTGAAGTTTTTATGCAGCATTTCGCTTCATTTTTTCTCTCTTCCATTTGGTGTTTATAATTTGCGTAGCAAATTGAGCGCCCAAAGTGGACAGAGAGAGAGTGAGAGTGGGAGAGAGAGAAGACAGATATGAAATTGCGATATGCCAGTTGAGGCTGTAACTGATGTAGATAAAGTGCCCAAAGGCAACTGATTTATGTGCGGCCTGTGATCGGAGCAGGCGTGTGGCAAGAGCCGACAGCGGGAGACAAAACAAAGCCTCAAAAGGTTGCGGCACAGCGGCGACGACGACGGCCATTCAACTGCAGGGATTAATGAGCCGCTGTGTAGCAAACCACATTGGGATTTTTGAGGCCTGTCCATGTCCATTTGACATCATGTTGCTGCCTCGCTGGCTTGTGGACAGTTTTTTCTCTGCCGTGCCCATAGACAACATTTGCAGTGCTTTGCATGCCAAGCGCCAAGCGCCAGGCGGATGGCGAGCAAAAAATGAGAAGGATGCAGGGAGCCACAGGAGGCCGCAGGCCACAGGCAGACAGCACAAGTCCGACAGGATGTGCTTTCTGGCCAACTGTCTGCTGCTCGTTGAGACTGTGTGTGTGTGTTAGTATGTGTGTGTGTGTGTGTTTGGCCGGTGGCAAAAATTAAATTATGACAGCAAATGAACAAGCAGCAACGGCCACAGGACTCAGCGCGGCTGCTACTCGCCGAAGCCGGATATGCTGAGCCGCTGTCCTCGCTGCTGTTACGCTGCCTAATAATGAAATACATGAATTTTGTAGACAATAATCGCAGCGGCTTAGCTGGGATTATAATAGGCACTCGCAGGCGGCAGCAGCAGCAGCAGCGGCAGCAACTTAGGCAGCCAGGATAATGAAGCAGGTGAGCACCTTTTGTGGCATGTTCGCTGTGGCGCTGCTCGGCGTGGCTTAAAGTGTGCTTGAAGCTTGAATTCATTTATAAGAACCAACATTTGTTAGCCTGCAAGTTTTACAATCGAGCGTGGCATTAGCTTGGGCCTGGCTTAAGTGTCTTAGTTGCGTAACAGTTAAGATCTATTTATAATCTATTAGTTTGTGGCTGTAGATATATGTAAGAATGTGTGTGTGTATATGTAAATATATTTAAATATATATAAATATATATATATATAACTAGCCTAAGCATATGTTAATCAGCTTAGTTTATGCCCCGTTTGTTTGTAGAAATCCCTTTGCTCTGGCATATCCCTTTTCGGCTATATTTAATGGAGCGTTCATTGTAAGGCCGTTAAGCGCTGGCTATCCTTTCGAAGAGCGCTTTGGGAGAGCTCACAAATAGAATTAGGTGGAAGGTGAAGAAGATGTTTTAATGTTTTAGTTAGTCAAACTTAACTAGGAAGTTGCATTAAATAGGGATATATTTATATGCAAAAGTAGTCTAATTTCCATTTGGAGATATGGAATAGAAGTCTAAGATATTGCATTACGATTCGATATTTATATGCAGAAGAGGTCTAACTTCTATTTGGAGATATGGAATATAAGTCTAAGGCATTGCATTACAATTCCTCCTCAACAAAATACGTGGCACACAGGCACGTAGTGCTAAGTGGTGGCAGATTGGAACTACAATAGCAGAGACTTCAAAGTAATTCTGCAAGATCTTGCTCTGAGATATATAATAATAAACAAGCAATTAGCACACATATTACAGCACATTGTACTCCGAAGCTACCATACTCAGAAGACTCCGCCAGAGAAGACGTAGCAAAAGAGTCAAGATGATATACCTAAAATTTAATATTAATACTAATAACAATATTAATAATAATAATTTAATATATATTGTATAAATAACCCCTCACCACAGCTAATACAGCAACAATCTCTACAGCAATAAACAACTCCACAAAAATATCTAATCATTCAACCCCCCAGACCAAGTCGCTGCATAGCAACAGCAAACATGAGAAAATCATTTACAAATGCAAATTATAAACAAAGTTTATTTTATTAAATAAAATAAAAGGTTTTGTAGATAAACCCTTGCTCCGTAGCCTAGTAACATAAATAATGCATATTAATTGCTGCAACTTTCTCACTAAAGTTAATACAAAATTTATTCCCTAAACATTCATTTGTTTTACTTCATTTAAAATACTTCGTATTTGAGCAGCTTAGCTTAGTTCTGATATTTATGAAATTCAAATATGTCTGCTGCAGCCATGACAAATTGCTGATTCGCATTTCTTCAGTCGATTTCATTCATGCTCATCACGCAGTGGCTTAATTGAAATATTTTATTGAAACGTTAATTGAAGATGCATTTTTGTTGGTTTTATCTCGTGTGGCTTTTGTTTATTCAGAGCTGCAGTTGGAATTGTAAATATCTATTGTCATAATTTCCTAATCGATTGTTGTTTATTTATTTAAGCTGTGCGTGCACAGAGGGCACAACTCTATAAACAAACATTAAATTCAATTAGGGCGCCTAATGATCCACATGGAAAAACAATTTATTTGCTTCAATAACAATGACAACAACCACAACAACAACAATAAACAATAATAAATGTGTGCATCAAGATTTTTGCATGTAGTTTTTGCAACAGTTTTCCCAGCGGACTAATTGGCCGCCTTTCCCAGCCCGAAATTCCATTTGAAACGAGTTTTTGCAGTTTTCCAGCTGGTGAATAAATTTCAATTATTTTCTAAAAGTTTCGAAACGAAGACAGCAAACAGATTTCGGCGACCAACTGGAGCAAGTGAAACATTATGAAATTTCTAAATATTTCTATTCATTTCAATTGCAATCAAAGACATATTTTACGCAAATTATTTCTCTTTTTTGTACTTTTCTTTGAGTTTCATTAATTCACAGCTTTTGTCATTTTTACACACTGAATTTGGGAATTTTAATTTAGTTTTGCTTTTATTTCCATCTGCCATTGATTGCCTTTGCTGGGAGTTTCCTTTGAACTTTTCTCTCACATAATTAAATTTCTTTTCTCGACTATTTGTAGGGCTTTTACACTTGTTTAGTTTTTCTTTAAGCTGTCAAAATCAAATGCTTTGTGCTCGCATTAAAAGACATTTATAGATGCCAAAAATAAGGGCATTTGAATCATTTGCCAGCCATTGAAGTGAGGCATGTGGAAGTGATGCGAATAGTGAATGCTCTGCGGGCATTACTTATATAATTTATATCATTTATATATTATATTTCATTTAAATAAGCTGCCGCAGCTGCTCTCAGTTAGTTCTGCATAACGAAACTTGTTCATAAATGCGGCTGAGACCCGCAACTGTCTTAACTAAAAGTCAAAACCAATTTATGTAATTGTTTTTAGCATCTTTTGCAGCTGCTGCCTGTCTCTCTGTCTCTCTGACTCCGACTCCGACTGTGGCTGTGGCTGTGGCTGTGGCAAGTGCAAATTTGCTGAAGGGGCGCAATGAATCTAATAAAGAAATTACGCCAGACAGCGATGCCGCCAAGGACAACGCCTCGCTTAAATGTAATCCCAGCTAAAACAAGAAGAAGCGAAACCCAAGTATATATATGTATCTATATCAACTGCTGCCTGCTGTTATTGTTGTTGTTGGTGTTGATGTCGCCAATTGTTTGGCTTTAACATAATGAGCTGAATATAAAGTACGTCTGATGGCAGGCCATAAAAATTGTTTATACTTAGAAGACGCATGAATAATTTAAAATGAAATCGTTAACTAGGGATCTCTCTCTCCCTCTATCTCTCTCTCCCTCTCCCTCTCTCTTTCTCCTGCTTACTGTGGCTCATTAAATGCTCGATTTATCAATTTGGCTGCCTAATGTTTGTTACCTTTGACCTAGTCCTAAATACCTTAACATGCTGAATACTGCCTCAGCTCTATAAATAGGTCTGGCACCTCCAGCTTCTGCCAGCTCCTGCCAACTCCTGCCAGCTCCTGCCACGTGCTGATGAGAAGAAAAGAAAAAACTTGTTGGCTCAAAGCGCCGCATAAAGTTTTGTTCTGCAGCTGAATCGTGGGGCCGAGGGGCGGGGCGGGGGCCAAAACATTATTTTTATATTTAGCTTTGCTGACAACTTGAGCCAAATTGACAGAGATCGAATAACTGTCTTGAATACTTGCAACGCTTTGTGGCAGTTGGCAAAAAAATAACAAGAAAATTCGCAGAAAATATATCACAAAAAAAAATCGAACAAAAATACCAAAGAAATTTCTAAAGAAAATGTTTTTGCACTCAACCATAATAATTCTGTCCATTGGCTCTATAACAATAAAACATTTATTTATACAATTGTAACTATTAAAACTTGAGCTTTAAATTGTATAGTTGGTTGGAGCTTTTATATTTGCATAAAGACTTTAAAGGTTGCTGGAGCTATGTGAAATTTGCTTGGGTATTCTAAGTGAACTTGTGATTGATGAGAACTCTAGTGGGAGAACTGATACCTAGGATTTTTTATTTTTATATGACTAAATTTATTTGTTTTTCTTTTAGATTTATTAAAATTTTAATCTCATATTTTACCTACTATATTTTACTATCATATAATATTTACAATGAATCTTTCATTTACTCATCAATCTCATTTCTTTCCCACTATATTTTATTCTCATATAATATTTACAATGAATTACATCTAGAATAGCTCTACTTAGTTCAAAGCTGCAGCTTCAACAGCTATATATTGCATATTTCGAGAACTTTCTGGCCTTATATCTGTATCTAATGTAAATATTTCATTTATAAAATATTTTTAGCTGAGTGACTGAGACTTTTACATATGAGATTATTCTAAAAACTATCAAAAATCTCGTATTTCATTATCTCAGCTACCTCTGTATAAGCAAAGAGAAATAATAAAATATTAGTAATAATTATACAGCTACGTTCAGTAAAATGATAGCGCAACTCTTCACTGTGTTTTTGCCCACATAAACAATATATATACATATATATAAACAATATATATACTAATCTTAATATTTGCATAAATTTTTTTCCCAAATTTTATGTTGTTCACTAATTAACCAATAATAATGTGGGCCAAAACACAGTGATGAGTTGCGCTATCATTTTACTGAACGTAGCTGTATATATATATATACTTTATATTAACAATATATAGATCATATACCGAAGATCAAATTTGAATGCATTATTCATAAATTATAAAATATGAATAATGCATTCAAATATTGCATTAAAAAATATTTTTTATTTAAATTTGTCTTTTTTTTGTGACTAAATTTTAATTTTACTAAATTTCATTAATTGAAAAAAAAAAGAGAGCAGCAGTTACTATCTGATAAGCTGAGACTCCACTCAAATCAAATTAACCTTTGCCATATTCCACTTATAAGCATACAATTACACCAGTACCTCAACTGCTTTTTATACTTTCCCGTTCCATTAATATCTCTCCCCTTCTCAAAAAAAAAGGATAGTAATTCTCGTGAGTAAAAGTAAAATCCCAACTTTATTGCCTCTTAATGGCGCATCCGCACTATCCCTCACCTCTACCCCCCTCTCTACCCTCCATCCACGCCCAGCTTGGTGTACGCACAATTAGCTGCCCATGCGACGCCCACTTAATTGTAGGCAATCAGGGCGTGGCCATAAAGTGTGCTCTCGCAGCGGCAAGTGCACATGTTCTTGCAGCATGAATTCTGCAACATTTTGGGGCAAAAGTTTTGCATCAATTTTCTTGCACTTAGCCAGCAGCATGCAACAACTGCAAAAATCTCAAATGCCAAAGTGTGCCACTTATGGGGCATATTTTATGCGACTGCATTTGCTGCTGCTGGCAAAGTTGCAGCAACAACGACAACAACAGCTGAGCGAGGCGCACATCAATAAAACGAAAATTACGGCAAAATGGCGCGCAACTGTCGCAACAAGCTAGGGCAGGCCCTGAGCCTTGGCTGTGTAGTGTTGGGGGTGGTGCGGCTTGTTTACCTATCGATGGGCGTGGCGGTGGCAACACGGCGACGGAGGCGACGGTATCGGAGGCGTCGGCTGCTGCGAGCAGTGAAAACAATCGAAATTATAGCAAACAAGCGCGTAAACTTTACGCTTTCAATGCACGAGTGTGTGTGCGTGTGTGTGTGTGTGTGTGTGTGTGTGTGTAAGCACACGCCTGGCTGCAGTTGCACAGTGTTTGTTGTTGCTGCTGCTGCGGCCGCTGCGGTGGCTGCCACTCGACAGCGTCATTTAAATTGCGCGACAAAAAGTGTCGCACAACTGCCAGCCTAATGCCAATACACACACGCACACACACACACACACACACACACACGCACACACTTTTATATATGCATGTGTTTTGCATTCTTTTTATCTGCGCATTATTGTTGCCCCGCACGCTCGCTGTTGTTGATGGCGCGCAAATTCTCTCATTTGTGTGCACAATTTTCGTAGCATACTTTTTAGGGGCCAGCCACAACAAAATGTGTGTCAACAATAGTCGCCTATGGTTGCCATCGTCGTTGTCTTTGTTGTTGTTGCTATTGTGGGTTTTCGGCTTTGATCATGGCAAATGCCAGCTAGTTTTTATATGGCCAACAACAACAACGACAACAAATGCGCGCCTTTTCGAGTGCGTCCGGGCAGATAAAACTGCAATTAGCCAGACGAAGGCTGCTCCGATATACCCTTTACTATATCTCCCTCTCACTCTCTTCTCCCATCTCCTTAAACGGCATTTACACAACACGTTTATTGTGTGTTTGCCGTGCTAGTTGTGCGACCATAATTACATGTAAATTATAACCACATGTACCGAACGCTTCATTTATGAATATATGAATGCGGTTAATTAGACCGCAGCACATGGCATCTCTCTCGCACTCAGTCTCCCTCTCTCTCACACACTGAGTGCTTCTAATCGAAACCCTTATTTTCAGCAAACGTGTTTTCAAGTCATGTAATTATATTTAATTATTTTTTATAAAACACACAATCATTGACTTTAACAGGCACACACACACACTCACACAGACACACAGGTATGTCTACATATGTGCATTTGCTTGTTTGTTAAGTGGGGTTGGGCGCCTGTAAGGTACAGCTCATTAACGTTCATGACATCGCGAAGCAGGCAAAAAGGAAACCTTTTGTAATACTAATTAATACGAAAATAACATGTGCCCATGGATATGACCCAAATCCAATAAAATATAATTAAGTTTAGCTAGAGAGTGGGCATACTCAGCTCACAAATACCCTGCAGGAAAAGACTTTTACTGCTAAAAAAAAGGGGTTTAAGTAGAGTGTGCTAGAGAAAGTATTGTGCTTATGGAGGCTGGGTTGAGGCTAGCGTGATTGAGCTATATCAAATGTAATATAATTCTAGTATAAGTTAATTTAAGTATGAGTATAAGGACACGAATGTTATTGATTATACCTTAAGAATAAGGAAAAGTACAAGTATGTTATTGAAAGGATTTCAGGTGATAGGTAAAATACTTGTAGAGACTTATATGTACGTATATATGCACTTATCCTATACTATCTCAACCAATAGCTCCCTGAATTTTTTAACCAGAAAGCCCTTATGAATTATATATGTATTAATTATTAATGCATTATATTATTAAAACTCAACCTCGTTCAAAGTGCGCTCATACTACCTTATATTATATTTTTATTCAAGAATTTGCTGATGTTTTATTTGTGTCTCTTCTAAGCATTTATTTTTTTTTTCTTTTATCAAATTTTTGTTATTAAGTAATTCACACTTCAATTCTTAAAATATCAGAAATTTTAGTACTTCATTTGTCTATTTCTTATAAATAGAGTAATGTAATAAAATATTAATTATTTATATGTCATACATTGGATATAAGGAAGAGGAAGAATAAATTAATAAATATATATAAAATATAAAATATATTCAATCTTAAATATTCTTTTCATATCAGAAAAAAATGTCATAAACTATTCTATCTACTCTTAGCTATCTCTACTCTCAACAGTTTCCACTCATAATTACTTCAACTCTTACGTGTTTCCACTCCCAATAGTTTCTACTCCCCACTATGTCCCCTCCTCACCTAACAAGTCTACACAACCCTCGACAAACCTCTAAGCTCACAGGGTATCTGGGCAAGAAGAAGACGCTGCTGAAGGGTTGTCAATTTGCATTTCTTGCGCAGCTTTCACTTATTTTAGCCAATTTGTGAAATGTGTCCACATTGCGTTTTCATTGCATTAAAAATTCCATTAGCTCGAAACTGTGCGCATTAATTAAGGCCACAAAGAAAAAGTGGCAAAAAAAAGTGTAAAGCAGCTGATGGAATATTTGCCAACAAGACGAGACCAATAGAGAAATGTGGCCAAGGAAGTGGGCGGGCCAGAGACTGGCGGGGGGAAGCAAATCATGTTTTGTGGGACTTACCGAAAATGCGTCCGGCTGCGATGGATGGCATTGTTGATGTTGTTGTTGTTATCAGCAGCCAGACAAAGCCATAAATAATGAGTCCAAGATGATTTCTCGATTTCACCGATATGCGCAGCGTCATTTTGTGGGCGTGGTTGTTGCGGCTGCTGCTGCTGTTTCAATTTGTAGCCTTTCTATATATATTGTTCTCCCTTTCGTTCTTAAAGCAATTGCTTTGCGGTGGTTTACGTTGCGTCCTTTTGCTTTATGCTATTCGGATGGGTTTTTGGTTGTTTTTATTTTTTTTATTTTTGGATTTTTGGTTTTAGTTTTCGCCCATTGGCAATTCAATTGAATTATATTTTTGTTTACTTTCGTTAGCCAATTCGTTACACGTCCAACGTTAGCTTCTCTCCCTATCTGCCTCTATGTTTTACTAGTTTTTCTTTATGCTTTTCAATTTTCAACTTTAACTGTTTACATGCAGCGTCTGAGCCTTAGGTTATCATTTCGTTAGAGCTGTGAAATAGAAAGGCGAAAGAATGTTTATTTTCAAATATTTGATTATTAGACGTTGTACAGATTTTCAGACTCATATTTAAGTTATTGCAATTTATTAGTCAGAGTTAAAAGTAGATTCTATTTTTGTTTGAGGGAAAAGAAAAAGAGAAGTTCATGTTGGCCTTCAGTCAGGAGAAAATCCTAATTTATTTTATTATTTTTTTTTTTGAATTAAAATGGATGTTGCTTTAGCTTTAATAATGGATAAAAAGAGTAGAATACTCTCTTATAAATAGTTTTAATTATAAATATATATAAAATATTTTTAAATAAATTTAATAAATTTAATAAATATTTTTGTTTATCAATTTCTCTTTAGTTTTTTAATAGATTCACCCAGTTTTCTCTGGTTAATTAAATCAAATAACTCAGTTTCTAATCTCATATATAAGATATGGAAATGCAACATGTCTGCTCGCATGGTTTGACTTATAGCCTGGGTCTGCAGCCCTTTTGGCCGTCAATAAATAATGCTGCAAAGGGAACTGCAAATGCGCCAACAAAAAACTTGTTTCCAACTGTGTGCGCCTGTCATTTTCGAGCTGCGGTTGCAGAATTAACCAAGAGATGTCAAGTTGAAGCAGCAGGGAGCATAAACATAACAAACACACACACACACACATAGAGAGAGGGAGAGTGTGTGTGTATGGGTTATAAAAGTTATATGTGCAAAATGAATTTGGCTTTTTTATAACACGAACTCGGCGCACTCGGAAGTCTGACAACATAAAATGAAGTGAAATCTCCGCTGGTGGTGCCCAGTGAACTAATGGAGCTGGCCCGAGATGGGGGCTGGGAGGCAGCAGCAGCATAAAAGCAGCGTAGGATGCGCCAACATAAAAGTGAAATTCGCAGCAACAACGACATTGAACCGCAGCTGAGGGTTGCACATTTAATGCGGCAACAGTTACAACATGTGGCAACAAATGGTGCTCGTTGTTGTTGTTGTTGTTGCTGTTGCAACTTGGCGTGTTGCCTTTTGACTATAAAAAGTGCAAACTGAGCAGTAAGCGCCTTAAAGCTGCCACTTTGATGCGGAACATGCTACACAGCAGCACCAACAGCAACAGCCAGCAGCAGCAACAAGCTTAACTACAACAACAACAACAACTACTACAACAACACTACACACATGACGTAAATGTTGTGGTTGCTTTTAAAAACTTTCATTTTAATGTTTGCTCAGCTACAAAACTGAAATGAAACTTTCTGCTGCACCTTTTAATTCCTTGCCCCGGCTTGTGGCATGTTGCGTACACCGCCAGCAGGCAAAGCCTGAGAAGTTGTCAGTGATACACGAGCTGCTGCAATGCCTGAATCCCACTTTTGCGATCAATTTAATTAATAAAGATTTCGCCTCAACTTCAATTGTGCTCAAAGTTTGCTCGGGGCAGCCAACGCCTCACTAGGCCAGCTCAGACTTTATTGATGATGGCTTCTTTTTTGCTTGCTGAGGAGCACAGAAATAGAGAAGAGGGAACATACATACATATATCTGAGTTTGGAGTATGAGGAGACATTTTATTTATTTGCCTGAACAATTTTAAATGAAAAAGATGTTGAGAAGATAGAAGAAAGAATTTTCAAATCTATGTTGAAGCCCCTAAATAATTATCTCTCTTTTTAATTTACTTGATAGAAGATAAAGTGCAGAGGGAGCTGCTATACTAAAAATTCTTTTAAATTGAAATAAAATATATATGAATGTAACAATGGGCCTCGTAACACTCAAAACTCATTGCCATACAAAATGTAAAAAATATCTTTGAAGTGTTTTAATTATTTGTAAAATTGTGTTTTCAGCTTTTTATCAAAGCTCTTAACTCTGATTAAAAATTGAAGCTAACGAGATGTTTTTGTTGGAAAACACTTTTGATTGCATGTTTAAGCCAATAAAAAATTTGAATTTTTTAAATATGAGTTAAGCTTGACAACGTTTCAGATATTTAAAAAAAATTTAGTTGATATATATGCAGAAATTATACATATATATACATATATAATTACATTGCAGCTTAACAGAACTGACTTTAGTTAGTCTATTGAAAAAATCTGATAAAAAACTTCGCTTAGATAAATTGTAAAATATAAATTAAATATATAAAAAATGTAAATGAATTGTATAATCTTTCCATTTCAAAGGCATACATTACTAGAAATAAACTAGAGCACACAATTTAAACTTTTTTAATTATCTTTTAATCAAAAAAAGATTGCCACAAACATAAAATTTCTTTATATGTTCTTGAAAATATAAATAAAAATCATATTAAATGAAAGTTTACAGAGTCACAAAATGTTCTTCTTCATCAAACGAGTAATTACTATAACTTTTGATATCTCTACAGAAACCCTTTTCCTTCAATCATGGAAAGAATAATTAATATAAAATGTATTGTAATTGACATTTCCAATATATCATTTATATTTTCATTTACTTTTCCTTTGTAAATTCAGCAACTCAGAGTTGTGTTTAAATTTTGATTAAAACTTTCACTTATGGACTTCGGAGAGGAATAACTTTCATATATAAATTTTCATTTTGCAGCCTGTTTGGCTTTCGAATGAAAATGAAGTTTTTGGTATAAACAAATTGTTGTGTGTGTGTTATTGTTATATTCTCGACTTTTTTCATCTGGTTGCTTTCGGCTCAGTTGCTGCTGCTGCTGCTGGCTGCCTGCACGAAGCTGGTAATTAAAGTTTTTTCTTGCATATTACAAGCTCTCATTTTTATACATTTGTGTGTTAATATAAACACACGTGTATACGTGTGTGTGCGTGTGTGTTTATAGATGTAGCTGCATATCTGACTGTCCGCATACCAAAAACAAAAACATTTTTTGGTAAATAACTTTTTGTGGCCGTGCGTGTGTGTGCGTTGCTTTGGACTTGAATCTGGCAGGAGCATGCACAAGTGTGTATAAAGTATAATTGTGGAATCCAACTCGTTGCTGGCATACCCTTATGCACATATTTATTTTTGGCTAACAATTGCTCCACAAAAAAGAAAAGCCCTCCTCCCCACACACTCGGTGTCGAAGGGCATCCAAATGTGTTTTTTCCACCTGACTTTTTAGTTTAGTTTTCACTATTTTTTTATTTTTTTTTTTTGTTTTTGCAGAGGCAATTTGCAGATTGTGTGTGAATCCCGCTCAACATTTATTTTCCCTGTTGAAAGTCATTAAAATGTTGTTAGTTACAGAGAAGCAGGAGCAGGGCTTAAATACCAGCTGCAAAGCAGAGAGAGAGCAGAGATTATGCCGTTGGAACATTTGCCAACTGAATGGATAAAAAATTACTTCAACTTCTTTGCTTCCATTAATTTTTAAATAAACAAAATTTCTCTAAATTTATGCACTCCTGCTAGCTGTTAGTCTTAGCCGTATTAGTAGCTCTGATAAGATAGTATTTTGTATTTTTATTACATTTTCATTTTGCTTTTGTGCATGCCGAATGCGTTGCTATGTGAAAAGGAGCTTTAAAAATATAAATCAGAACTGATTTGAGACAGATTTTGAGACTAATAAATTTATGAGAAATTGAGAGGATGCTAAGTGTTATTTTTGTTGACTAAAATATAAATTATTAATGTAAATTGTTAAGAACAAAAAATTATTACGATTTATAAATTGGGAAAAAATATTTTTTAAATAGAAAAAAATTACTCAACAATTTTATTGAATTTATTTTTATATGAATATATATTAAATGAATGATATAAATTAATATATATTAAATAAAATAAAATTATATTTAATTTTAAATTTAATATCTCTGTTTTATTTAAATATGTTATTTACAACATTCGGTAAACATTCTAGCACCTTTTTCAATCTTATTTACTCTTTGTCTCTGTATTTGCTTTGCTTCAATTTAACCAATTCATTTTTTCTGCATAATTTCTAAATTTGATCAAACATTGATTCGTTACCGAGAAGTCAAATACTTTTTATTTGTTTCGGGAAATCTGTGAATGGGATGCGACCCCCCTCGACCCTTTGCCTCGTCATGTGAATGAAAAGCTCAGGACGCTGCGCAGGCGACTTCTTGGAATTAAACAAGTAAGAAAGCTCTAGTCGGGCGTGACCGACTAGGGGATACCCTGAGCCCCGTCGAATCTGAATTTGGGGCCGGTATCCAAAATATAAGTAAATTCAAAATTGCATAAAATACATATAAAGCTAAATATAAATTTTGGTGTCTCTAGCTTAAAAGATGGGCGAGATAGAATTTTTTAACTAAATTTCGATAATGTTTTTATTCGATAACAAAAAAACGAATATATTTATCGATTATCGAAAATAAACTTGATATGCGCGCTGTATATAGGGATCTACAAAAAAAATTTCAAGTCTCTAGCTCTTCTGAGAGCTGAAATCGACGCGTTCATACATACGGACAGACGGACAGACGGACAGACGGACAGACGGACGGACGGACGGACGGACGGACGGACAGACAGACGGACAGGGCCAAATCGATTTCTTTTGTCGTCCTGATCAAGAATATATATACTTTATGGGGTCTGCCACGCCTCCTTCTGCCTGTTACATACATCCAACAAAAACATTATACCCTGATTTCCCATTTTCAATGGGCTCAGGGTATAAAAAGGAAATTTTTGATTCTCCCTTTGAATACTAACAAAAATGATAGGAATCTAGCTCAATAAAATTTACTCAATCAAGCATCTTAGGCTTTCACTATATATTATATATTATTTTTATTATATATTTATATAAAATTTTATTTTATATTTTATTATTTTTTCAACTTTTCTCTTTGTTTACTCAATCTGCTCTTACGTTCAAGCCAACACCTTTAATTAATCGATTAGAACATTTACTGCACTGTTTACTTTAATTACACCACTCACGGCCCGGCATTGGCTAGGCTTTTGAATAAATCATATGACAGATATGTAATCGTCGTCTATATAATCACTATATAGAGCGTGGCTGGAGCCGGGAATAGGCGCTGCGTAAGCACCTGACACTTAACGAGCGTGGACGCCGTCTAATCCAAACAAAGACGCTGAAGCCCTCTAATGGCTAATAGTAACATTTACCGTTGCGTTCGCCGTTGGCGTCGGAGTTGACTGTCTCGAGTCGCCTTGTGCTAAGCACCTTAACGACTTGGGGCCAGCTCGAGCCTCATCAAGTGGTTGCCAACTGCTGCTGACCAACTCAACAAGTTAGAGCTGGCCCGAACAGGCCACGCCCACTGCCTCCTTTTGGCCCGGCTAATGAGCAGTTGTCGTTGCAGCAAAGCAATTAAACTGCCAGCCAACATTTCAGTTCAACGTTTTCTTTCTGCTCCAACAAAAGCGCTCGCTGAAGGGTTGACAGCAGGTGTTGGGGGCGGGTGGACAAGAAATCGCTAAGTATATAGTTCAGATGTCACTAGCCGATTTGCAGTTATGACAAAGCGAAACAGCATTTCGCGCAGTGTAGAAAAATGCAACCAAATGCTACTGCCTTTGCTGCCGTTGCTGGAAGTTGACAGAACTTGAACTTAAATTGCGCAGGTTGTTAATGAATAGCGACGAACAGATGGGGCAAGCGGCAGGCAGCACTTGGGGCAGGTGTGTGCTGAGCGCAGAAATATGGCAGAGCTAACGGCAAGGACATGGCTACATAAAGCAAGCAACAATATTACACAAAATATGCAAAGGACAAGCGGCAAATGGCAACAACTGAAACAGCAGCAACTGTTGCTGTTGCTGCCGTTGCAGTTGCTGCTTGTAATTTACTGCTTATTTACGTTGAAATAAAAAATGAATTAAGCCAGCGGAAATGGAGGAAGATGCAAAGTGAAAGCCGAGCGGGGCGCGGCGCAATGAAGTTGCATAAATAAATAATGCAAAAAAGAGAATAAATTGCTGCGAATAAGCATCTGATATAAATGAAAAGCTTTGACATGTTGCAAATGCACGCGAATAAATTCTAAAGTCCTTATCCCCTTTACTTCACTTCCGCTCCACCTGCACAAGGGCGATAATTAGAGCCAGGTGAAGAAGAAGAACTGGCCAAAGCCCTGCGCAGCTAAGCGGACCGAGCACTCTGCTTAACGCTTTATGCTCTTCCCTTGATGAGAGCTATGACAAATGATTTAGCCAAATCTGATGTGCAAAACAGATATATATATGTATATATACAGAGAAGGATTCTTATGAAAATTATTTGAATAACTGGTCTGTCTTAAAAAAGAAATTCTCTTATTAACTATATATATGATTTTTATGAAAAAATCAGTTTACTGATTAAGAAAATCTGATTTGACTGAGGAAAAACAAAAAATAATAAAAAAAAAATATTTTTAAAGAATTTGTGCTTATATAGAAATATAAAAATATATATTATATTAAAATCTGACATTACTTTAAAAAAATAATACAAAAGTATAAAAGAAGTTAAGCACTTTAATAATATTTAATAAAGAAATAACAATTCTTTAAATAAGAAATTAAAAAAATGCCTCAACAAATTTGGATTGATTTTAGAAGGAAATAATGGAAAATAACATATCAATAGATAAAAATCCTTATAAGATCTTAACTGATTTTTAAGAGATCTACTTTTCATTTATAATAAGGATTAGAAAAATGCCTCAATAAATTTGATTTCATTTAAAAACTTAACCCAAATTTATTGTGCATATTTTCATTCAAAATTCAGCAAAAAATAAATTTTAAAGTAAAAAAATGTATGCTGCTTCAGCTTTATGAAATTTAACAACATTTTAGCTAAAATACATTTTTAAGCAACTATTTAAAATAGTTTTTAATTTATGGCAGCATAAATTGCACACAAAATGCTGAGCGCTGCTCGCCTGCTAAATAAATAAACAATTTTTCGTCCATTTAAATTTAAATTCAATTTCCTCTATATATTTCATTACTAAATTGCTGGCAAACATTGCAAATTCAGAATGCATTTAACTATTTATTTTTTATTCCCCTTAAGGCACTATTTTGACTTATTTATTTGGCATTGCAACTGTTTTCTATTTTCTTTATTTAAATTTTGGGCTTAGACTTTTGAAATGTGTAATTTGTAGAAGAGATTTGAGAAGTTATTGAAGTTTGACTGAGAATATTTATCTATACATAAATATAATCCTTTAATATACTTTTTACTTTAATATTTATTTTAACTTTTAGACATGAATATTTATTTTAGGAATGTATTTTAACTTCTTTTTAATTTGCATATATTTTTTTAATTCTTTTTTTTTTAGTTATTTTATCATAAAAAATTCACTTTTTGTCACACAAATCACTTTTTAAAGACGATTACACATATAATTTTAATTTAAAATAATATAATACATAATATAATAAAAATCACAATTTAATTAAAAAATACATTAAATATTAGTTCCACAATTAACAAATTAAAATACCTATTAAAAATATATTTTATAAATATTTTAAAGTATTTTGCCCTCAAAATTGAAGAACTCAAAAATAGCTCAACAAATTTAGCTAAAAGGAATTTTAGTAAACTTTTATATTCTGCAACCTACTTAATGCAAATGAAACATTTAATAGCACACACACACTTAGACACACACACTGAGAGACACAGCAATGGACGAGCATTGCAAAGAGGAGCAACAAAAGCCGTGTGTCAACATTATGTTGCAAGCATTTGTCTGTGGCCGCTGCCGCGCTGACTGCAGCTTATGATGCCACACGTTGCACAATGAATAGCAACACGCAGCTCAAGTGCTGCTGCAGCTGCGGCTTTTCTCAAGTGTCGAAGCAGCAGCAGCAACAGCAGCGGCAGCAGCAGCAGGTGTTGCCACAAATGAGAAAAATCCTCACACACAGACAGGACACAAATGCAATTGTAATTGTTGCAAGTGCAGGCCACAATGGCCGCTTGTGCCGCAAGATGCGGCAAGTAGTTCTCGGCGATTGTCTGCGCTGCATTTGTGGCATGCCACTCACACAAACCTAATGGCCAAGCGTGCCGTAAGCCGAGCTTAGCTGCCCCAAAAAATAAAGAGAGAGAGACGCAGCGAAGGCAAGGAAAAGAAAGTAAAGTTAAGCAGCTAATTTGGTTGCACAGCCGGTCAGAAACTCATCACTGGCACATGCCCCATGCCAGATGCCCGCTTCCAGCTGCCACATGCCGCATGCCACATGCCCCTTTGGCCACTGCTCAAGTGCAGGCAGCGCCGTGCGTTGGCTTACAATGAATTTATTATTTGCTGATGTTTGCTATTTGGGGCACGTGCCACAAATTTTAAAATACTCATAGTTGTGCGCCGGACGTGGCACACTTGAACCAAAAATATGCCACACACACATACAGAGAGAGAGAGGCATCTTTGGCTCTGCCTTCAACTTAGTTTTTGATATTATTTTTGTGCTTCGCTGCGTTTGTTGACAAACACATCTTTCTCTCCTCGTGTTGCCTACTTTTTTTTTCTCCAAGTGGGCAAACAACAAATGGGGCAATCGAGCGGCGGGCCAGTGGGGCAACGGTCACTGGCGACAATAGCAACAACGGCAACAACAACAACATGAAATCAGCGCAAATTTAGTGGCAAAGTAAATAAATTTTCTTTTAGTTTGCTTTCACTGCCAGCCGCACTGAGCCTGCCCCATGCCTCATGCCCCATGCCACATGCGCCCTGCCCTCAGCCGCCTACTGCCATTTAGGGCCACGAAATGTCTTAAGTCGCTGGCGGCTTTTATTGCCCCCCAAAACGAAATGGCCAAGAGCAAGGCAAAAAAAAAAAAAAGCTGGCCAATGAACAACATTAAAAAGCGAATCGAGTGAGGCGAGCGAAATACCCTGCCAAAGGCACTTGATATGCAAATTTGTTGTTTATGTGGGGAGTATATATGTATAAATTGTGTATTGTATGTATATATATATTTTGATATAAATATATATACAAATATATATAGTTAGAGCAGCTGCAGCATTTTGTGAATGCAGGCCAAATTGTATGAATAGCACGAGACATTTTTTAGCTTGATTGAAATTCCTTGAATTAAAAACATTTTTAATAAAGCAAAGGATGTCAACTTTTGACTGGCACTGTTACTATATATTGTACTGATTTAAGATCTATAAGAAATATATATCATTTATATATAATATGTAGATATTTATATGGTGACTGCCTGATCTTTGATCTAAGGCTCAGTATCTCTTGGCTAAAATTCCTTCAAGTAAAGACATTTTGTGAAAGCAAAGTATATAAACTTTTGACTGTCACTGTTACTATATATTACACTGATTCGATATGTTATATGCCCTGTCTAGCTGCTAATCTCTCTGATTCACCCACTCTCTGTGACTCTTTTGGCTAAAATACTTTAAATTCCACGCATTTTGTCAAAGCAAGGAACTGACACTGATTCGATATATATATAAAAAATATATATAATATATCTATATAAATAAAGCACAATAAATAAAAAATAATAATAATATATTTTATATACATTTTATATACATTGGATCGCCTGATCTTAGAATACGATGAGGTCTCTCCTACTCACTCTCAGCTTCTTGGCTCATTCTCTTTCATTCTCTCACTCGCTCTTCTCACACCCTTTGTCTCTCTCTCTCTCTCTCTCTCTCTCTCTCTCTTCTTCTCACAACTATCTCACTCCCTCTTTCTTCCTCTACCTCCTCCTACTTTCCACATACTGATCAAAAACATTTAACACATTTCCCTATTCCTCCTCCCATCTGTTACACATTGCATATCATAACGCATATATCCCTTTTGCAGGGCATCAAAATATGTAGAGCAATTGACTGAGCCACTGCTGCTGGCGCTAGCTGCTGCTACTGTTGCTGTTGCTGCTACTGCTGCTGCTTACTGCTTGCTGTTGCTACTGCTACTGCTGCTGCCATTGTCGAGCAGCAGCGAATGAAATTAAGAAAAATGGTCGCAAAGGGTTCGCTTAGTGTTTGTTAAATGGCACATGAAACGTTGATCGAGGTCCTTTTTCGACTCATTCTCTGTGCGTGTGTGTGTGTGTGTGCGTTAATGTTTGCCATTACAATTCGGCCTCAGCGCCTTTTGCGAAAGTTTGCAAAGTCGTTGTCCAAATGCCAAAACAATTTTTTTTTGTTGTTGGTTAAGTTAAAGCGCCAACAGTCGCTAATTAAACTAATTAATTGAAAGGCGCCCACGGCAGTGGGCGTGGCGGGGCTTAAAAGAGCCAAAGGAACTTTTAACTGGAGCTAGAAAGTAAAATATGTGCCAAAAAAGGGAATTTTTCTGGGCGAAAATATTTAATTAAAAATTAGCTAAAATTTTTGAAGATTTTTTTCAGCTGTTTTAAATTATTTTAAACACTTTTAGCTTAGGCTTAAAAAATATTAAGAACATCTTTTTTTCAACGAATAAATTTTTTAATACAAAACTAAAGCTAAAAACTCGATTTTGTTTGATAAATTTTAAATAAAATCTTAATTTAAATGAAGTCTTAAATAAAAAAATTTGTTTCTGCTTAAATACAATCTTAATTTAAATATAATCTTAAATAAAAATATTTTTCTGCTTAAATAAAATCTTACTTTAAATTGAATCTTATATAAAAAAATATTTTTATGCCTAAATAAAATATTTATTTAAATTAACTCTTCTGCTTAAATAAAGATTTTTTTTCCCAAATTTCCCCAACTTCTATTCAAATTCAAGCAAAGGAATATGCCACACTTAACATTTAAGCTCGCATCTAGTTGCAACTCTTTTGTTTCAACGGCAACTTTCGCTCAAGTGTGGGCGTTAAATGTTTAAGGGGGCGTGTCATGGGGGGGCGTGAAGAGCTTTTGGCGCTTTGCATAAATGCGAAATTATTTGCATTTGCGGCCAGGGCCCGAAAAGAAATTTGATTGTGTACGGGAATATGCAACGCCAACAATTTGCATGCCTCAACAGAGTGTGGCATGCCTCGAAGGGTTGCGGCATGTGCGAGGGGGGCATTTGGGGAGGGGGGGCTGGTGGTGCAATGAGTTATGTTTTAGTGCGAATTGTGGGTCAGTTGTAGGCACCTTTTGGTTAGCTGCTGCTGCACTTGTTGGCCGCTCATTGGGCTGCTGCTGCTGACGGCTGCAGCCGGTGGCTGCCACACGAACGGGGCACAACATAAAACACTTAATTCACACACTTTTGCTTCTATTTGATTTTCTCTTTTGTGGGGCATTGGAGCACTCGCCTTTGGCGTTTTTCAGAAATTTTCTAATTTTTCTTGGAATTTCCTTTCGGATTTGTTTAGCTTTTCCTTTTTTTTTTTTTTGTTGGCTGGGCAAAGCGGTTGAAGCGGCCGAAGCGTTCAGCGTTGGGAACGCGCGCACACGCGACGCGAACGCACGAGGTCCGTCAGCGGCTGCGGACACATCCTTACGAGCGCACAACAAACACGAGACTGAAGCTTCTTCGTTTTTTGCGCTAATAAATTCTCAACTCAATCAGCGGGCAGCGACGTCCGCTTCGTGTCGGCGCCGCCGCTGCCGAAGCGCTCGGCATGCAACCCACCACGACGCAGCCGAAGTGTCGCCAGCGGCTCGGCTTCCGCCTCTGGAACTGTCGCTCGCCAATAAGAGAGTCAAATGGCCGCACTCCGAAACTCACCACACCACGGCCGCTGATAAGCCAACGACTGATAAGAGCTCGACGTGCTCTTTACACACGACCTACGCAAACAATGCGAGTGGTCCAATTGGAATTGGTATGGCATTGCTATTTCTTAAGTTAAAGAGTTTACTAATGGCAAGGAATGTATGAAAAATGTTGTGAGATTTTTTGAAATATTTTTTTCTTTCTATTTTTAATATATATTTCTATATATTTTTTTTTTAATTTAAAATATTTATATATATTTTATATATATTTAAATTATTCTTTTGTAGTTTTACTTCAGTTTAAAAACGTATAAAAACATTTAAGCTAATCGCAATTTATATTTTAGCGCACACCTGTTGTCATGGCGCATAAAGTTGTTAAGAGCGCTTTAAAGGCTCAGCCGTAATGTTAAACGCAACAGAACATAAAACGATTTCAAACTAACATAACAAACCTAATCCAAAGGCAACCTTTTTTTTAACATCCATAAAGAAGTTAATCCAGAGTTAACATTTCGAAAAGCGAATAAGAGGTAAGCAGGCAATAGCTAAACAGCCAGGCCTGTTAGCCTTAGCATAGCTATGTAGACTGTAAAAGTCGAGTAAGGGACGAGCACAATCAGAGCTGTTAGCCTTAGCATAGCTCACTGTACGAGCAAATGCGACTAAGACATAAGCAAACATGCAAGCTGCCGCTGCGTAGGCAATCGAGGCTGTTAGCATTAGCATAGCTCTGTAAACTGTATTGCAGGCAGCGAAAATCTAAAACAAACAGCATACCTCTGTAAGCTGTAAGCAGCGGAAATCTTATGAGAAGTAAACAAGCAAACAACAACAGTCAGAGCTGTTAGCTTTAGCATAGCTCTGCCAGCATCTGCCGTACTGTAAACAGCGAAAATCGAATATGAAGCAAGCAAGTATGCTAACATAGCAGTCGTTGCCTGGCTTCGTCCGAGCTGAAACCGAAAATACCCCTCAATGTGTTTACATTCACAGCGACTGCCAACATAGAGCATAGCTAACAGCTGCTGCAGACAACAGCAGTGAAACCCACCCCTGCAGCTGCACATTTCACTTTCAGTGTGAAGCGTAACAGAACTGTTTGAGTGGGGAATTTCGACGGTCGGCAGACTGAGCACTGCTAACAGCTAGTCGAAGTTCGAAATGAAGTAAACAGCAACTGTTATTATTGGCAGTGCCATTGCCCCTTAGACACGACAGAGCAGCGCTTGCCTTTTAAAATAGTTCGAAAATTCGAAATTCGGTAACATTCTATATTACTTTACAGTGCGCTGTCTACTTATGATGGTGCGTTTATTAACATGGAAGTTAATGCTTTTTATAGATGATCGAATTACTGTAAGACTGTTATGGCTGGAGAAGTTGTTTGCAGAAATATGTAAAGTATTTGCTTAACCGCGTGCTGTGGGTGTATGTTCGCTTTACTTGGCATTTAACATATTTATGTTAAGAGCTCGCCAACATTTCTTTGCCTTAAGTTAACAAATTGCAATGCCAACAGCAGCTGCTGGACATGCATTGAGTCAACTTTAAATTACCTCAGCCTACGCCCTCCCTCACCAGCCACGCCCCCTACCCAATTTAATTGCAATGAGCTGCAACATTTAAACCAAAATGTGTTTTACACCCAACGAAAACGTCTCGTCCCTCAGCCCATGGCCCAACGCCTGTTGTCGCTTGTGTTGAACATTCTCGTTGCTGCTGTTGTTGTTGTTGTTGTTGTTGTTGTTGTTGTTGTTGTTGTTGTTATTGCTGCTGCAGTAGTTGTAACCGCTGTCAACGCCCCTGTAGGCCAAGTCGCAGCAACCCCTAACTGAAGACGGCGTCAATTATGGCAACAAATTTTAAATTGCAAAAAATTGCAACTAGACTGGCCAGGCCAGGCCAGGCCAGGGGCTGATTGTTAACAATTAAGGGTGAGCGGAGGGGAGGGGGTGCGGGGTGAGCGCTGGCATCAGGCGTAACCGAAACTAATTCGCAACAAGCGCAATAAAAATTATGAACAATAGCGGAAATTAGGCATGGCAAGAAGCCAGACCCAGGATCTATATCGAGTGACTGGAGATGGGATGCAGCTGGATCCAGGGGATGCGCCATGCCACAGTGAGCACACGGCGAGCGATGCCAGTGCGGCGGGATTCACTTGCGATTGCATTGACAGCGCAACGAAATGCCAACCAAAGCGGAACGAATATGTGGAAAAGGGAAGGGAGTAGGGGGAGGGGGTGGGGGTGACTGGTACTGTGAACACTCTGATGGGCGACTGCTCGACATGCAACACTTTCGCACCGGCCTGATGCCCGCTGGGGCCAAAGCTCAGCAGCAGCAGCGGCGCCAAGCAAAAAGTTTAATTAGCAACTTTTTCAGGTTGTTCTCATTGTTGTTGTTGTTGCTGTTGTTGATGTGAAGCTCGCGTTGAGTGGCTGCTGCTGCTGCAGTTTCCGCTGATGCACCTTTTGGCTAGCAGGCGCACACACATGCACACGCACACACACACACACACACACGCACATGTTTCGAGGTAAGCTGATAGCTCAATACACCAACAAGTGAGAGAGTGTGCGTGTGTGTGTGGGTGTATTAGGTGTGCGTGTGTGTGTGTATGGAAAAACTTGCAGTGTGTCGCTGTCGAAGTAACAGGGATAAAGCACATGCCAACTACTGCAGCTACACTGAGAGAAAATCAAATAGGTCAAAAGGTCTAATGAAGCCTCTAAATGAGCTCGAAAGAGCTTTACAAGCTGGAAGTATTCGTCCAAGAGACTAATCTCAATATGCAAACCTAATATCTT
This sequence comes from Drosophila pegasa, assembly GCA_035046225.1. Classification (NCBI taxonomy): domain Eukaryota; kingdom Metazoa; phylum Arthropoda; class Insecta; order Diptera; family Drosophilidae; genus Drosophila; species Drosophila pegasa. The sequence continues at coordinate 7,789,493 of JAWNOD010000398.1, read as the reverse complement.
AGAAATTTGATAGCATAAAAAAATAATTTGAGCATAAGAGAACTGAAAAAAAGGGAAATGGTATACTTTTTCAATAAAGTAAATATATAAATTATATTTTCTATTTTATACATCAATTCTTTTATATGCTCCCACCTACAAAGCCACATTCACAGCACTAATTTTATATAGATTCCCACCTGTTTAAACTACAGAAATATGTAATAAACACAAATATACAAGCCAAATTTTCAAACATAGATTTAAGCATCGTCTTACGAATGTATCCATAAAAAAACCTTTTGGATATAAAAAAAAACACTTTAAAATTTTTTTAAAATAATTATATTATAATTATGTATTAATTATTATTTTATTAGACTATTTATTATCATTAAACAATAGTTTGTTATAAAATGATATATTTTTTTAAATTTTTATGAATTAATTTTTTATTATCTTATTTATTATTACAATTTATTATCAAGACACATTCATAAATATAAAAGTTTGCAAAAATGTATCTAAAAATATAATAAAATTTGGCCAACAAAAGAAATATTATTATATTTTTACTTCAATTAAAGTACATGCAATGCCATTTCTCTGACGAGCTGCTTAATAGGTTAGAGACAAACTTCGAAATTTCAAACTCTAAGAAAATAATGCTCAAATTATTGAATTTCATGATAAGCCCAAATCAATTTTAGTAAAAACAAATATATGCTTAGTCTTTTCTCTAAGTGTATTAGCAGCACCAACAGCAAAAACGGACATTGCATATCGAATTTCATTTTGATAATATAAACCCCAAAAGAAGTGCCTCTAATAGCCATACCTACCATTCTTACTACACCTCACAAATAGTTTCCCCTCCATCTTTTCTCTCAGCGCATTACCTTCAAGGCAAATGCCAATTGCACTCGAGTTAATTTTCCCCTTATTTCCGCAAGTGAAAAGCTTCTCTCTCGATCAGCTGGAGAAATATGCCACACACTTAATTTTAGTATGCACTGCGTCATTTCGCTCAGTGCATCGCAGTCAGCGTCGACGCGAGCGAATGACACTTGACAGTGATTTATGTTCGAGGCCACTGATAACCCGGCTAAACTGGGCGGCAAGTGCAAATCTGGGTCGTCGCTAGGCTAGCGAGAGCTGGCTCACACCCTTCGCACTACACACTCCACCTTCCACCACCCCACCCCCCTCTCCCCCTCTCCCTCTCTTTGTTGGGTTTTCTTTTGGCTTGTGCGGCATTTTCATGCCGCAAATGTTGCAATTTCGAGGCAAAACGCTCGCATGTGCAATCATTTTTTATCGCAAATCTCTCAGCCGCGCCACGCCCCGCCCGCCCTTGGCCGAGCCCTTAGCGGCTGTTAGCAAGCGCAGCCCCTGCGCAGCGGGGTGTTAAATTGTTGCCGCTGCTTGTTGCCAACTCGCCTTTGCCTCAGCCTCAGCCTGCCTCATTCGGCGCCATTAACCTTCTGTCAATTCCCATTCAATATGAGCAGAAATTATAGATCGACGAAATCTGTTGCAATTGAGGCACAACAAAACGCATTAGAGCTCCTGACAGGACATTGTCAAGATGTTGCCGATAAAAAAGGACCTAATTGCGCGCACTTCCATTGAGTGGCCCGAACTACCACATGTTTGAGTGCCCGCTGCAACTGTTATACGATGCCGTTAATCTCTTGATCTCATATATTTCTAGGTTTTTTGTTATATATTTTTTTATAGTTTTGATGTTTTGACTTTTTTATGCGGAAGGAGTCGTAGGAGTGGGTGCTTAAGATCTGGCAACGCCATTTGATTTAGTGAGCATTATTAAGTTGGCTGTGCCTGTTGGAACTATTAAGTTGGCTGCGATCTTTATAAGGTATAGCTGACTTCTTATTCTATATTACATATTATAATATAATACTTAATATTTTGAGAATGCTATATAATATACTATATACTATATACTATATACACTATATACTAATTGTTAAGTACAATATTATATGTAATTTACTATATCAAACTAGACTATGCAAATTTTTTCTAGAAAAATATATCAGATATACTTTGATAAATTCTGCTTGTGTTGTTTTAATAAAACTTGTATTCAAAAGCTGGGAAGTCCACAAATTTCAAAAAGTCTCAAGCAGCAACAGCTCAAAAAAAGTTTGCGTTCATATGGAGAGACAGCAAGAAGGATATTACACAAAATCACTTTACGGTTTTATTCTACGATGGAGTATATAAATAAAAACATTCATGAAACAAATACAACTACTTTTTATCAATATTTCTTAACTAGTTATTCAAAATTCTATCTGTTGAAGAAGTCAACATGAAAATTCTGTTCTCATCTATTTAAATTTTCTTCCATTCACTTTCTACTCTATATATTCTTTATTAATCTTTGCGTGGTATAGAAGAGTTTTTATTTGGAATTCGCAGTCCGTAACTTATAGTAACATAAAGTACAGACTGCGAGCACAAAACTCTTTTTACACTTTACTAAGTACTCTCAATAGCTTGTCTAATAGTCAAATTTTTTATAGATACCATTCTAGAGTTACCATCTCATAGATACCATTCAGGGAAATGCATTGCCATAAAACCAATGGAACTTTTCGAATAACTTAAATATATATATATCTGTTGGTGTCTGTATAGTAAATGTTTTTGATATATATTCATATTTTATTCGCTCAAATTTATACTCTCACTATTTGCATTCGTTTACTGCCTGCCTGTGTGTTGATGCAGTTTGACGGAGCGTGATCGCAGAGGAGCGATTTGATGAGGTCACTCTTTTACGGTTAGCTTTTGTTTTTTATGGCCTTTGCATTTTATTTCACCTACGCGCGCGTGGATGCTGAATGGATCGAGGAAGCGCGGACTCAGGGGGTGGGGTGTGGCGGGGTGGCAGCGCTTGTTGCCATTTCCGTTTCCGTTACGCCGCTGTCGGCTTCATGTCTACATGTTCCGTTGTTATCCGCTGTCCGTTTGTCGCGTCGCATGTTTGCCGGGACACACGGGACGCAGGACAGCGTCGTCCTGTTGCACATAAATCGTTTAAAATAAAGTGATAATTGCATTTGTGTTTCATCTGTCAAAAGGACGACAGCACGGCGAACGTACCCAACTCTCTCTCTGTCTCTCTCTGTCTCTGTGTGTGTGTATTTGTGTGCACAACACCCAAATATCTGGACTCCACTTGCGCGACATTTTATGAGTGTCGCCGCCATATGAATAATTGCGATAGCAGCCAATTTGAATGCCAGCCCAACCCCTAACCCCACCCAACCCTTGCCAACTCTGCCGAGGGTTGTCACTGCCTCTCTATGTGTGTAGTTCCAACTGTCCGTGTGTGTGTGTGTTAATTTCAGTGTCACTGTGAAGTGGATTAAAGTATTTGCATCGACTTACACCCTAAAACGAGTGCAACCCCTCGAACGAGCCGCAGCCGGCGCCCGGACCGAGGCCGGAGTCGGAGTCAACAGTCCAGCAGATGAATCATTCAGCGCACATTGAGTGCCACACACGCAATTTCGCTCTGTGTTTTTTGTTGCTCCGATTTGAGCCTCATGGCTGATTAATATGCGACGTCCCGTTGTCCCAGGCCCTGCGTGTGAATCGGCCAAGTGCTGCCAGCTTTAAAGTCCTCGCCGAAAACCCACTTGCAATTGAAACGTTCAGCAAACAGCATTAATATTTATATTGTTTCTGCCCGAGGCAGAGAGAGGGAGGGGGAGAGGGAAAGGGGCCGGGGCACGGCACTGCAAGTCGATGTCAATTGCGGCATCAAGTGCCGCATCCAGTTAAGGGATTCAATTTGAATGCAAACAATAAACGCGGCACAGCTCAGGCGCCGCATGTGGCAAATTAGGCCGCATTCGATTCCAGCTCAGGCAAATGCAATATGCTCAACAGTAAATGAATAAAAAAATAAGTAAATAAGTTGAGAGTGCTGCACGCACAGCTACCCTGCAGTCAAGCCAGAGATAAGGGTTGAGCTTAATCAATTTTTTACTCAAAAAGTTAGATATTTATTAAGTGATTGCGGGATGAGCGAGGAATCCAATTATAGAAAGCAGGATTAAGGTAGAGGCAAACATAGCTGATGTCACTATAATATATGTATGTAAAGGAGATCGTCTATCAAATGAAAAGATATTTTATTACTTTCTGTATACTCAAAGAATGCTTTAGTTACAAATGCTCTGTAAGCTGAAGAATAATTTAATTTATAAATTCTTCATATTTGTATTCATATTTATTGTAATTCATATTTATAGATGATTATTATGATTAAAAAAATGCTTTTGATGCAATTATTATTATTACTTATTATTAATACAAAACTTTAATAATATTTTATTTTTTGATTGTTTTTGAAACCCTTTCCATATAACTTCTGTAGCACATTAATGAAATGCTGAGTTAACTAAGTCTCAAAGAGAAAGACATCGATTCATTAGAGACCAAATATACAAAGCTACATTAGGTCTGAACTCCAGGTCCTACTAAATAGTGTTGGACAACATGGAGATCTCAGTCGTACTACTATTTTTCTGATCACGCCTGTATATTAGCTGACTTTTTTTATAAGTTGACTTTTTTATAAGTTGACTGTAGAACATGAAATGGTAACAAGATTTCATTGTATTTTACATTACATTATGTAATTTATTATATATTTTATTTGTGTCCTTCCTTCTTTTTATTGAGCCTGTCAACCACTGGTTCAATAATTCCACATTCACATAGCTCTACTCTAGAATGATGATAGGGAAGTTTATTTATCATGTTTAGTAATTTATTTTACTTTACTTGTAGTTTATGTAGATGACATGATCTGTAAATATGAAGGCAGTGTAACCACTTAGGAGTGGGAAGACGAAGATAAAGAGAAAGAATTGAAGCTTGCGCCAGAGAGTGTCAGAGAATATTGTTTTTAGCCAAAACTTTTAATTGTTAAGGTAAATGAATTTTACATTAAGTTACATTCTCATTGCCAAACCGATTTACTTCATTCACTACATAATTCCTTTACAATGTCGATAAGCCCGCAGCACTCCCAATTCCACTCACCTCTCAGTGTCTTCTTCACCTGCTGCAGCAACAAATTGTGGCACTGTCCTCAATGGGGCCTCTGCTGCAGCATGGAATTGAGCTTGCGTGTTTTTCCGTAGGGGCAGTGAATATATATAGAGGGTAACTGGTTGGTCCGTGGATAAAAACGTGTCGATTTGATGAATGGCGTTGATTAAGTAAACATTTGGAGCTATTTGCAGCCTAATTGTGGGCCATGCATCAACGTGCTGTGGCAGTTAAATGGCTTATTAATATTTAACGAGCGTTTACGAAAAAAAACAACACCTCAAATAAATTAAGCACAAACGCACAAGTCGAGCCAGAGGTCGCCTAGAATCACATGTTATTTAATTGCTGGCCATTTGCCTAATTTCGAGAGGAAGTCAATTTGACGGACCGCACCATAATGTGGCCCCTCTAGAGAGAGGGCTGAGGTTGCGGCATGCACCAGCACGTTGCATGTCCAGTTGCAACAACAACAACATAAAACACTAGCCGCGTTCTCGTTGAGCAAAACATGGGAAATAACTGCAGTTGCGCGGGCTTTTAAGTGCTCGTCAGGGGAAATGAGTTTCACTTTTGCATGCCACACGCGCGACTTTTCCGTCAGAGTCGGAGACGGAGTCCTTTTTTCCTGCCCACATTCATTTGCCCGTCAAGCACTCCGACTTAAATATGCGCTTAAAATAAAAGGCCAAGGCATAAAAACTTCAGCGACAACGGAGCGGGACACAAAAAGGTTTGCTTACTAAGAGCGAGCAGTATTAAATATTGAAGTGTTTATCGTTCGTGTCATCGAGGGGACTTCTTCTTTCGGTAACTATACACGATTTTTTGAATAACAATTTAATGTAATATGAAATCAATCTGGAGCTATACGAAACTTCTAAAGCATCATACTCACAAGGAGCCACATCAAAAGGATATACACAATACTTAGATGTCAATCGGAACTTCTACAGAGTCTAATAGACGCACAATGATATGTTCGTAACCAAGTCATACATAGATTTCTTGGAATCTCACAACCCAGCACTTGACACTTAAACAGCCTAGAAAACCTTCAACTTTACCTGCCTGTCAACCTAATAGACAGCACTATGCACGTGTGTTGACTAAAGCGACTTAACCTTTCTGAAGGATCTAAAATTAGAATACATATTATACCACACATCAACTAAAACTTGTCGCGTATCCACGACCACCTCCATTTATTATACAACAAAGTGCGCTTCATGTCATAAACGACAGTTATTAATAAAGACAAAAATAGAAAGATTTAGTTGCTAAATTAAGAAATTGTAGACAGCTCAGAGCTCAGTTCTGTTACATTGTCTCTCAGCCTGCCTACGAATGCGACTCTAATATGAAATGTTAACTCATTTACTTGTATATAAGATCATATAAGATTAACACATGTCAAAGAACTGGAAATATATCTAACTTCTATATCTATATCTTATTCTTATATCCTTCAATTAATTGAAAGCACATGTGTATAGCACTCAATCTATTTAAATTTCTACTTAAATTTCATTTTATATATATTTGTTTTTTTCTTTCTATTATTCGTTTTTTTTTTACAATTTTTATATTTATTTTAAATTTATTCAAGAAGACCTTTTTATCTAGATTTGATATTCGACTTGTATACTTTTTAATATCTATTATTTAGGTCTTTTATCTACGTATTTTTTACCTCATTTATATATATCAATTTGTATATAAATTTATATATCTTACTTCATTCATTCAGTTTTATATTTGTGTATTTATCTAGCTATCTATATCCAACCTAATACATCCGTCAATTAATGTATATACCTATCCAGATGTCTATCTATCTTTTAATTTAGATATCTTTCTAAGTCTATCTCCCCCCCCCCCCCCCCCTTTATACATCCACCAATCCACAAAAAAAGTTCATTTATCTGTCAATTCAACCCTTAAATTTGTATCCACCAATCAATCTATAGATAGATTTATTATTTGTATTTATTTTATATCTCATTTGCCAACCCAATTTATCTTACTACTACTACACTTATCTATTTATATTTAAGTTCATTTCTGTAAATATTCGCCTCTGCATTCTATTAGCCCACTTAGGCATTTCGCAGCTTAGTTTTCGGTGCAAAGTACTTTGAATTTGTGCAATTTGCAACACTGCGCGCAGGTTCAGCAGCAATTGTGCAACACTGAACACTGTTCAGTTGAAAGCGCTTGACAAACGCTTGGACAGAATGCGCTCATTATGCACATTATTCGGATTCGTAATTTTGCAGTGCGCATTATAATTCAGCGCCACTTAACTGTTGGCAAACAATTTCAACAGTTGCCGAGCGGAGCACTCTAGGGCGGGGGCAGCAGCAGCAGACTCGCCCCTCGCCTAACCCCTGCCCCAGCGTAAATTCCACTTTTGGTTGCCAACTCATAAAAATTAAATAAAATATGCATTACGTAACTGAAAAAAGTTGAGCTAAAAGTGCGACAGTTGTTGTTGTTGTTGTTGTTGTCTGACTCGAACTCATTTCAGTGGAGCCGCCCACACACACAGAGATAAGAACTGTAGTTACAATAAATACATATGCAGGAATGGAGGCAGCATCGTTGTTGGCATTATAGAAATCCCGTTAAACCCACTTAATTCAATAAAACACCTTTCACACACTTGGCGCTAAAGCCGACAACAAACTATAACGTTTAGCATTAGTGCGAGTGTGTGCGTGTGACTGTATGTGTGTGCGAGTGTGTGTGTGTGCGAGTGTGTGGCATTGCTTTAGAGTGCGCGCCAAAAGCTACTTCATGGCTGCAATTTACGTTTAAAGTTGCTTAAAGTTGCTAACGACAAAAGTTATAATTGCATAACGTGCTCACAAGGTGGTCTGACAGAGGGTGGGAGAGAGACTGTGTGTGTGTGTGTGTGTGTGTGTGTGTTTGTGTGTGAGTGTGGCAGGGGCTCCACTGCAACTACAACTACTGCTAAAGCCTGTCTGTCTGTCTGTCCGTGTGTGCGTTGCAACATTCGCATGCGAGGCAGCATATGGCAACCGGAAATGAAACGTAAATCAAATAAGTAAGAAGCGCGCAACGCACACACACACACACTCTCACACACACTCTCACACACACACACACACTCACAGTTGCGTACACTCGCAGTGCTGCCCTAGACAAGTGTATTGTCATTAGCGACAAGTACGAGACATGGCAGCGACAACGACGAATCTGTCGCCCTGCGTTCTCACTCTCTCCCTGCTACTCTCTCTCCCCTCTCTCTCGCTCTCTCCGTTGATCTCTGTCGCTCTTTCGCGCTTTCTCGGAGGACGTTCACTGACGAAATTGAAATTTTCGTTTTTTTCTATACCCTGCAAGCAGGGCAAGTGCATAAGAATGTCTATATTGACTATGTAATAGGCAAATACAGTCCAAATAAATAATAAATAAAAGGCAGAAGCATCAGGATTTAAGACTAGAAAGAAAAGATTTTGAAAAACGTTTTATGTTATTTAAAAAAAAAAACAATTAAGAAGAAGAAATTTTATGGTTTAATTTTATATATCGATACAAATGGAAAGTGAAAGATGAAATGAAAGAATGAAACATTTTATATTAATATAAAACAATAAGAAGAAGAAATAAACTCATACAATTTCCTCTTCCTAATTATATCCTGTACCCATTGAAAATGGGAATTCATTTTTTATAATTTTTCTAATTTTTTTATACATATAAAATGTTTTTCAAAATCTCTCCTTTTCTATTTTTATCGATTTTCTAAGTACACCACAAAATACACAAAATTCTAAATACACCACAAAAATATGTATAAAATCGATAATTATCGATTTTAGGTCCAATTTCTTCGATTATATCTAAAATAACAAGAAAAAATTGCATAAGGCAGTAAAAACTGCAGTACAAATCCGTACAGGGTATCTCCCAGCCAATCACTGCCAACCTCAACACTCCAATTTCTTTTCCATTTTCTTCCTCTTCTTTTTTTTTTTTGGCGAAAATGCATTTTTCGAGGAAAGCGGCAAGTGGTAAGCGTCAAGTGGCAGCACTCATTGTACGAGTTGTTGGGCTCACAGGGAAAAGCATTGAAGGAAATTGTTCATATTATAAATAAAAGCGGAAAATGTTGCGAGCAGGGCAATGACGGATGCGACACACCCAGCACACCCCCACACACACACACACGCGACACGCATGTCCTGCCCGGCTGCCTGGCTGATAAAGTGTCAACAGCAGCGGCGCTGCGAGTGGGCGTGGCGTGTCGCAAACGCCCGTCAATTGCTTTCGCCATTTTCATTACTTTTAAATGTGTTGCGCTGAATTAGAAACATTTCATTTCGTTTCATTTCATGCCATTTCTTTGCTTTCTTCTCGCACAACTATTTCCCAGCTCTTCCTCGACTGCTGCTTCCTGTGAGTGCGTCTTCACTTCCGTCTGCTGCCGTCCCCCCCCCCACCCCGCTTCCCCCTCTTCAGCTAATGCCCAATTTCTGTTACGGGGCGGCATTTCGAGTAGGTGTTAAAAATGTTTTACGTCTTAATAGCCCTTCGCCGTGGCCTCGGCTCGAGGCGTGCGTGTATTCTGTTGCCTTTTTCTTGTCCTGCGTCCTGCTTACGGCCTTCCGCTAGTCGCCCCCCGCCACCTGGCCCCTGGTCGGCACACGCTGCGCTGCTTTGCGCTTTGCTTTTCTATTTCCGGCGCTTCTTTCGTACATGTCCCATTTTTTCTCTGGGCCCCCTGTCAGTGGGCGTGGCAGAAGGGTTCACTTGGCTCACCGAATCTCGCCCGTTCAACTAATGTCCCAGCACGAGTCGACATTCTTTTCGATTTAGGCATTCGACAATTAACGCTGCGGGTGTTGCGTAATTTGAATTTTTGACAACTTGCCAAAGCAAATTACTCAATTTAAACGAGTTTTGACACAATAATTGGGTTTTGGCAACGACTTGGTAATTAATTTGCAGAATATGTTTGAGCGATTTTCATTATTTATATTAAATACTTACCTTACGAAGGTTTTTGTATGGAATGTTTTTCTTTTGTTTAGTTCCGGTGAAAGTTTTGCATTCTGTTCATAGGTCAGCAATTTCAGAGATAGTAACTGAAAGTAGAATATAAATTAAATAAATAAATAAATATAATAAAATAAATAAAATTATTGAATAATTATTTATATAAATATTAAAATCTTTTTAAAATAATTATCTATATATAGGTACTATTTATTTTATATAAGCAAATACTCCGAGAGATTTACAGTACATCCAAACCAGCTCTAATCTAGCTACAAATAAGAACAGGTGTAGGCTAAAAAGATAACATTCTTTGGACTACCGAGGAACCAAGAAACTTGAAATATTGTAGTACAGAATAGTATAAGAAATAAAAAAGTATATTTATAAGCTGCATATGCTAGGTTCCGGAAGTCCGCTCATGAATTAAGACTTAGGTCTCAATGCGCTGTAGAATCTGAGACAATAAACACATTGAAAATAAATAATAAAAATATATATTTAAAAATTTCGATATTTAAAAGAACATTGTCAATGAGATACATTAAAGTAGAACTGCAGATACGAGGACAGATTGAGAGTACCTACAAACCAACCATAAACAATTGCAGACTGAGAATGAAAAAATTCCATATAATCTATGCAAAGCGATGCCTAATAAAAAATTGTAAATTAAACTAAAAGAAGACCTTAAGTATTTCCTTAAATATTCATGCAACATATCAAGCAACCTGAAACAACCTGAGCTGATGCCATATATGTATATACTCAATACTGAATTAAACAATTCAAGCAACAAAAGCAGAATTTTGATATTGCACATTGAAATGTTCCACAACAGATGGGCTACAGTCTAAGATACTTAAATCAAACTCGTATCGAAGTGTAAATCTAGACTAAATAATATGCCAAATTCCATATACAAAACTATATATATATATAACTATATAAAATATATATACATATACATAAATCTATATAAAATATATATATAAATAAATACAAATATATATTTCTATATATATTATATGTATATATTTGCCTGCGCGCCTAAGAAGCTCTAGACAACTTAAGCGCCTTATCAAAATTTGGGGCAACCAACGCATTAGCATTAGATACAAACATGTATGTGTGTGTCTGTGCATATGTATTTGTGTATATTTCAATTTTATTCGGCTTTTGCGAATGCCAAATATTTGGTAATTCGCATGCAATTTAAATGCCAAAACTAAATGTGAAACTTATGTTGATTTAGGCCGTAGCAAAAAGTAGCTAAAACTGCATATTGTAATAGTTTGAATAGCGGATAAAAAATGGCAAATATTTAATTCCGCAGCCGCGTCAATTGCGAATTGAGGCCAAGCAAAATATAATTTCAATTTCCGTTACAATTATTTGCTGCCGTTGGTCTATTTAGCTATGCATCCGTAATACGTAGCCGCCCACCCCCTAACCCTGCCCCTCCCACTATCAGCCTGCCGCTTAAATAATTCAAATTAAATGTTAAACTATTTTCGCATTAGAGGCGAAAGCAAATGCAACTGCAACTGCAACTGCCGCCGCCACTGTCGCTGTCACTGTGCTCATTAAGGACCACAAGGACTCAGTCATTTTGGCCAGGTTTTAATTTAGTTCGATTGCAAGCCCGAATTACCCTGTGCCCACGCATCGACAGGGCTTAGCAAAATATTTAAATAATTTATGCAGTCGACATTATTTCAGTTTTTAAACCACGTTCAATTGATTCCGAATGCAAGCGGAACAGTTCAATATCTATCGTACGATAGCCGCGTGTGTGTGTGTGTGTTGGTGTGTGTAGGTGTGTATACCAGACTTACATCTAATAATTATATGATTTATTGCCACAACAACAACAACAACGACGACACGAGCTGGACCCATAAATTGATATTCGCATGCTTTTCGGCCCAAACATATTTTGCGGTCGCCAAATTTAGTTAATCAGCCAACATTTCAGTTCGTTTCGGTTCGTTTCATTTCATTTCGATTCGTTTCGTTTCTAAAATCATATTTATCTAGTTCAATAAAGGAATTTATATTAATTTAAAGACTCAATTATATAGGAAATTCCATCAGCTGCCAGAGCATCATATTTATTAGAGAAATATTTTCGGTTTTTGCAATATAATTAAACCCTAAACTGAATTGAAAAGTGGAAATGGTTTTATTAAAATGTGAAATGTATGTTATAGGAAGAAGGAGGCATACCACGCACCATAAAGCATGTATATTCTTGGTCGGGATAACAAGCTGTACTATAATGAATATTCTTATTCGTAGTACGAGCTTATACCATTTTTTGGGATAACTGCTTACATTTCTTTATTATCGATAAGTATCGATAATTTAACTGCGTATTCATTTATGTAATCCATAACAGCTGGAAGCTTAAGACTTATTGTGTAGGTTGCTGTACCTTGCAAGAAACGTATTTCAAATACTCAAGAAATAAATAAATAAATATTACATGTACTAGAGACTTGTATCTTCACAAATGCAAGCCCTTATAGTGCCCAAATTTTACATGAGGATAGATCATCTAGTAGAGTCAACTAAGTAAGTTATTCAACAATTAAGTAGCCATAGTAAAGCCTATAAACGCAGAGAGATATACAAAAAAAGCGTATAATAATAAGAATATGTCTACCTGGCAGTTTTCAGGGTATCTCCTAGTCGAGCAGTCTCTACTAAAACACTCTTCCTTATTTTCTATCTATTTAGCGTATCAAACATTGAATAAATTTGGCCAAATTTAAGCTAACCTCAACTACTACATCTACTCTATATTATAAAACTTCTCTTTGCTTACTTAGTTACTTGTAAATTCTTCTCGAGGCAATTCAATTCAGATATTTATGATGTTCGATGACGCCCACTGTGTGTAAGTAAAAGTTCGTTTATTGAGTTGTCTGCGTAATCTCATTAATAATATTATATTATATATCAGTCATGCCCCGAGCGAGTATTCTATTCCTTGTGCTATCTTGTTTGCGCTGTGACCTTGGCTGCCATCTGCCTTTGTTGTGGAAATGTGCATATTGCGTATACGCAGCATTGCCAACAATTGGACGTGGCTGTGACTGCCAAGTCAGCGACACTGCGACACGATTCCGTCTATCATGCTAGCCATCTATCAATTGAGATAGGCCGTCACACCAGCAGCAGCCAACGTGGCATGCTCGTTAGACAGCGAAGGACATGCTATGGCGAGGGGTGGGTGGGAGTGGGCAGAGGGGACAAACAGTCAGCTACGTTTTGGTATCTTAATGAAGTATCGATTTCTACTGATTTCACGAAATGTGTTCGATTCTCGTTTTCGCTTTCGTTTTCCTATTCGTTTTGGCTTGTGACTTGCGGCTAAATTCCTGCGAGTCATGTAAATCACTTATTACATTCCCTCTCTATCTCCCCCTCTCTCTCTCTCTCTCTCTCTCTCTGTCTCAATCTCTGTGTCTTGTTGTGCCTTTGATTCGCATTGCTTTAGCCCGGCTCTGGCAAATCTCTGAGCGTAATCTGAAATTAGTTTTAAGCTCGTAACGAATTTTACTAACTAAATTGTCATAATGGCAAATAACAACGGAAATAATGACGTAACGCAAAACGAAATCAGGCAATGAGCCAATCTCTAAGCGCATCTAAGTGTGTCTTACACCATAACCATGCATACATGATCTGTCTGGTGGGGTCTGCTGGAGTCTGGTGGTGCTGTGGTGCGGCTGTGTGTGGTGGCGTATACGTGATGACTTTGCAAATGGCATCAGTGGCAATCATATTGAAAGCTAAGCGCATAAAAAGTGTTTGCCCTGTGTGCGAGAGTCTTGTTAGTGCTGTGATATGCGTTATTTGTATTGGTCGGATGACCACAAGGGATAGCCGCAAACTCGGCTCCGATAACACAAATGTAATTTCAGATAATTTGTTTGCTGTCCCGGATATGATTTTCCTCGGTAATTGAATAAAGCCAACGACTTGTGCGAGTGCCGGGCTCACGATGCGAGCTGCTATTGGTGTTGTTTTTACTATCGAAGATGTCGCAAAGGTGGGCAGGTGGGGAGTGGACTATGATACTTTGTGCGATATTTAAAGGAGTTTTCTAATGGCACTCCATGTGCGCTTCAGCTCTAGCTGTGTGGGAAGTGCAGAGCACTTTGTCTATGCTGAACGTCTTTTCTTCTTGGAATCTGTAGCCCATCATGCTAATCAGTTGTTCCAGGAAGTGAGCTTGAGCTTGGCCCAGTTGCTGCAGCTGTACTTCTGAGTCAAGTCAAAGTCAAGAGCATACAAAGAATCTTTCATGGGAAAAGAAGAGTTATACTTAGCCCTCGCCTTCGCTTTCCCTTTCAGCGGAAGGACGAATCTGATAAGGCAACAATTTTCTTCATTTGTAATCTGCCAAGTTTTCTCTCTCTTTTCTCTTATATTCACTCAAATTATAATTCCCCGCATCCATTGCACCCTCTCCGACTGTATTGGCTGATCGGCTAAAGATTAAAACTGCACTTCATCCACTTCGAGTGCGATCCTCCGCGCTTGCCTGCCGCATTGTCTGGCACTTAAACAAATGAAGCTGTCCCCGTCGCGTTATTTATTGGCGCCTTTTCAGCCTCAAATGCTTTTTTATTAATTTGCGCTGTGGCAAGTGCACACACACACACACACTCACACACACGCCCTGTGGGAGTGGCGAGAGGCAACCGCGAGCATCATCAGCTCTTATTCATTGGCTGCAATCTGAGGCTGAAGGCTGAAGCCTGCAACTTCACTTATTTGTCTGGCCTCTCTCTCGCCCTCGCCCTCTCTCCCTGTCGCTCCCTCTCTGACTAGCTCTCTCCCTGGCTTTATCGTATGTTAAAGTCACTGTAAATTCACTCTCTCTCTCTCCCTCTCTCTCTCTCTCTTTCTCTCTCTCACACACACGCAAATTTTTAAGTGCTTTGTAGAAAGTTTTCGCACTGACGTTCAAGTGGCGACGCTTTGTTTAAAATGTTCCGCCCCGCTGAGCAGTCAAAGGTGGGCGTGGCAGACTACACACACACACACCCACACACACACAATGCTAATTCGCAGCGGGTGACAAAGTAAATTATGATATTCGCTTCCCGACTAACAGACTGCGTGCACTTCCTGTGTGCGCGATTTTCTTTTTTTTTTCTGTATACCCTGTAAAAATTAAGAATGACTAAATAATGAGTAGATAGATTGTGTAATAAGAGTTGAATATAGATATATCTAAAGATATATCTTAATATATCTATATATGTATAAGCAGATTTAGTCAGCTAAGCAGAGAGGAATGAGAAGTGAGGGAGGGAGAGATTAATACTGAGATATATGGAATAAAGAATACAGAATAAACTTTTCCTATAGAGTATCCCTATATCCCTATAGATTATCCCTATATATCTCAATACATATTTCAAATATATTTTTTCTTGCATATCTCTTCATAATTATTATTCATCCAGGGCATCTGCTAGTCGAGCACACCCCTTTGCGTCCACTTGGCCAGCAGTTTTTGGTTGTCGGCATTTCCATTTGGCCTGGTCGGCGGCTGCGACGCGTGATTTGTTGCGCGGCGTATGTCGCGCCTGCCCGCCCACACACACACCCACACACACAGACACAGACACACACCCACAGTAAATGCCGCCCACAGCTCCGCTCTTACAGAGGGCCAGGGCCTGGGCCCCTCTCATGCCCTCACGCCCAGCCAGGCGGATGAGCACTTGGAAGTTTGGTATATCTGTTTTTGAGCTTCTTAATGGAAAGTTTTGGGTGGCTCGGCGAAATTTACGATATGCCCAGCTCCACAGCCTCCGCCGCCGCCAGTCGCCGACCGGCGTCATGTGAAGATAAGCAAATGAAAAGGTGGGCGTGGCAGAGGGCGCAGCAACTGCGACTCGAATTGATTTCAGCTTTAAGCAAATTAGTTTAAGTTAACGCAGCTGTTTGATGTCTGAACTGAGCAAAGCGGCAAAGGGGGCATGCCACACACACACAGTGATAACAGTGATAGCAGTGATAACACTGATAAGCGCGATAAGGAAGGTCCGAGTAAATTAACATGCAACGACAGCCAACTTGAGCAACTCGAAATCTGTTAAAGATCCCGCAAATTTTCGTGCAAACTTTGTTAACTATTTAGGACATAATTTAGTAAATTATTTTCTTGCACGCGGCGGCTGGGGGCGTGGCCGGCGCGGAGTCCCAAGTAAATATTATGGAAATGAGCGCGCTCCGCTTTACCTTAGAACAGGCTGCTTAACTGAAGCCCTCTTTGGCTGCAGCAAAAGTTTTCGGACGCAGCAGCTGCTACTCTTGCTGCCTGTGCCTGTGCCTGCTCCTGGGTGCATGTCCTTGCCATGGGCCATGGCTGTTAGTTAGTTTTTTAATCCTTGTGCAGTTATTAATTTAATCGCACAGCTGCAGTGTGAGCACTCACACACATTCGCCCGGCGAGGGCAAAGTTGATGTCAAATGTAACTTCGGCTGAAGCGACTGCCAGTCAGCTTGACAAAAGCTTGACACCCAAATCCGACGTGGGCTTTAATTAGTCCTCAGCTCGCTCGCCCTCCAACAACAGCAACACCAACTTTTCGCTCAAATATTCATGTGAGTTTAATCTTAAAGGCATGAAATATGCACGCGATTCATAAATGATGAGCCATGAATAGAAGTGAACTCAGATAGACTAGCAGTTGAGCTGGAAATCAAAGTGAATAGAGAGAGAACTAACTATGGCAGCTAAATTGATATAGGCGGAAGAACTATAGAGAAAAAAACTATAACAACTATATAGATATACAAGAAAGAACTAAAGGAACTATGTATTATATAGATAGATATGGGGAAATAGCTATGGGAACTATTGTATATAGATCTATAAAAACTATATAGATAGAAAGGGAATGACTATATCCACTATAAATATGAGGCAGAATAACTATAGGAATTATATATATACATATAGAAAGAAAATCTATAGTAACTGTATAGATATAAAGATAACACCTATAGGAACTTGTTAGATAAATAGATCCAATAACTATAGGAACTATATAGACATGGAGGGAATGACTATGGGAACTATATATATGTAGATATAGAAAGAAAATCAATATGAATTAAATAGATATTAAGGGAACAACTGTATGAGCTATATAGATATAGAGGTAAGAACTATACGAACTATATAGATATCGGGGTAAGAACTAAAGGAGCTATATATAAAGGCAATATCTATAGAAATATAGGAGGGAAGAGCTCTATGACCTATACAGAGAAAATCTCTAATGCAAACTATATATGTTTTTCTTCCTTTTCTACTAATTACTTGTTCTTCAAGTATCAAAGTCTTTCTACCATTTGATTGAACTCTTAGCTCAATTTATAATATAAAGAGTTCTCATATCATTGCATACCAAATGCATTAAATTGCACGCAGAATCAGTACAAACTGTATCAACAACTCACTTAAAGTCCCCGCCATAGGCCCAGTTCAAATGGTCAGCAGCTGAATTGCCAGCCTGCCAATGCAATGCTGATTCAGTGTGCTCGTAATTTTAACTGGGAATACTCTCTATAGATCATTGCGCTTATTTATAGGTGGGCTGTTCCCAAGTTGCTGTTTTAAATAAAAACAAAGGCAAAACACACACACAGACAGAGGGGGAGGGAAGAGAGGGAGTGAGGGGGGCGAACAATTTCAATGTTTATGAAACATTATGCTTTAACTGATTTTCGCATTCGAGTGATTTATGTTACCCGGCTGACTCATTCACTTTGCGCTCGCGGCGCTACCTGTAAAACAAATGCCCCAGGGGCGGCGCGTTTCGTGCTCATTTTTCATAATTTTACATGTGATTTGAGTTGTATTTTTACACACACAATTTTCCCCCATTTTCTCGTTTTTGTTTTTGTTTCTGTTTTTTTTTTTCATGTTATTTAAATAACAAATCGATAATGCAAAATCTTTGGCAAAGTTTGCGCCTGAGACATAAAATTTATCAACAGGTTAACAAGCAAGTTTAGCAGCTGCTGCTGTTAACGAGAGGGCGGGGCAGTGTCTGGCAACGCCCACATTTGCTGTTCAATCATTTATAGCACGACTTTTCATACGTCTATATATATATACATATATATGTATGTGTGTGTGTGAATTGAAAGAATTTTACAAGCTAACAAAATCATTTTATGCATCATTAACGTTTTTGTGTTTCATATGCAAATTGCCATTCGCCTCGACCCGCAGACACATCCGCTCAAAGAAAGTCAAACTTTTGTCTGTGTGGGTGTGTGTGTGTGTGTAGGGGTGTGACCGCAGCATTAGTGAGGTTCAGTGCACAAACTTACCCTAGACCCCTAGACACATGACTGACCGCCCCGTGCGCTCTTGTCAAACATTGGCCACATTATTCGCACGCAATGAGCCTTGAAATTTAGTTTTCGGTTAGTTTTTGGGCCACTTGATCCTTGAAGGGTTTTTCGGGTCGTCGCTGCTGCTTTGGACAGTTAATGCCAGGAGTTTTGCATATGATGCCACTGACAGCCTTCATTTTTCACCAGTTGTGCAACTTTTTCAGCGACTTCAACTCCACCTCCATCTCCATCTCCATCTGTGTCTGTGTCTCTGTGTGTGTGTGGGTCTTTCATTAAGCCAAATTAATTGCATCAAAGGTAAGCCTGTTGCAATACACAAAGCATGAATTGCCTCAAATGGCGGCGCTGCTCGCTGCATGCCTCGTACAGCGCGCCACATGCCCAGCATTTAAACAGTCATTAATTAATTGTAATTAAAATCATTTTCAGCCTTTTGTCTCGCTGTCTCAGAATGGACTCTGCGTATCGGTTTGTGGCCTCACTGATTGCTTCTTCGTGCTGTAAGCCGAGGCGAACAATGCCTGGCGATAATTAACATTAATGCATAATTATATTGTGTGGCTGTCGCTGTGGCTGCCGCATTCATCCACACTCTTTATTATGCAGCTCGACAGGCGCATCAACGGCCACCACTGGCCGGGCAAATCCCTGAAATGGTATTCCATTTATATTGTCTAGCGCTGGCCTGGCCAATGTAAATGGCAGAGAAATCCTATTATTGGATTAATATCCCTCTCAGAAATAAGGCTGCCATCTAATAATTAATAAATTTCCTAGACCGAACTGCAACTGGCCTGAGCCCATAAGCCTTCGATTCGAAAAGGAGCTTTTACTCCTAAACTTAATTAAAACTCGAATTGAGAAATAGATGTGGAGTGCTGCAACAGGCAGTTGCTTAGTTGTGTATTACTTGATGCGATTTGATATTGCAGCTGTAACTAAATAGCTTTTTATTGCAGGTGGGCAAGGCGAGATTTTCAACTTATATTGTACAGACTTTAAGCAAATTTACTTACATGATTTCTTAAGCTGCTAAATATTAAAAAGCTCTTAAGCCTAATATCAACTTAGTCTCTCTCGCTCTCTCCGTCTGTTTCGTTTTCTAATTCTCTCTTCTTTCCATATAACTAACTCTCCTACCTCTTTATATAGCTCTCACTCTCTGACTTTCTCCGTCTGTATCTCCCTCTGAATCTCTCTCACTCTCTCTTTCTTTATGCCATCTCTCTCATCGATCCCATCTCTCTCATCTATCCAATCTCTCTCATTTATCCGATCTCTCTCATCTATCCCATATTTCTCATCTATGCAATCTCTCTCATCTATCCAATATCTCACATCTCTTTCATCTCTCCCATCTTTCTTTCATCTGTCTCTACGATCTCTCTCATCTTTCTAGCATATCTGCCTCATCTGTCAATCATTTCTTTCTTATATCTCTCATCTCTCTCTGTCTTCTTTACTTTCTTTCATATCTCTTTGTAATTTTTCTCATATCTTTCTCATTTAACTCTCATATCTTCCTGATTTCTCTCTCATTTTGCTCTCATCTCTCTCTCTCTCTCTCTCTCTCTCTCTCTCTCGCTCATCTCTCTCTCTCTCTCTCTCTCTCTCTCTCTCTCTCTCTCGCTCATCTCTATTATATCTTCTTTTTATATCTCTCTTAACTTTCTTTCTAATCTCTCTTTCATTTCTCTCACATCTTTCTCATTTAACTCTCATAGCTTCCTTATTTCCCTCTCATTATTCTCTTATTTTTCTCTCTCATTCTCTCTCATTCTTTTCAATTTTCCCACACTTAATTGTCATTGCATAATATATATTTGCGTAATCATTGAACCGTAGTCTGTTGGCCAACTTTTCAATTGTATATCATTACCAAGCACAAGTAAGACTAAAACGCTAAACACAGATACACTCTCACACACACACACACAAACACTCGCACACACACATCCACTTAGAGACAAACATTCGTGCAAACTTTGGGCATATGGTAAACAGCTGTTCAAGTGTTAGAGTGTGTGTGTGTGCGTGTGTATTTGGTATAGATTGCAGCCATTGGCTGTGAGGCGATAAGTGACATTTGAGTGAAAGCTTTGGCTTTGAATATTGAGGCGTGGCACGAGGCGGGGTGGAGGGGGGAGGGGGTTGCGTGTGTGTGTGGGACATTTGCAATGGTAAGCCAACAAATATTTATCTATGCCAATGGCCATTTCGCCAGTGCCTGCCAATAAAATTGCCATCGCTGTCATTGTCAGCTTAACGGCAAAGTGAACAACAAATGCCTCGCTGTGTGCGTGTGCACACACATATGCACACACATGTGTGTGTGTGTGTTGCCGTTTGTCACTTGACCGGCGACAATTGATTACATATGCACAGTGTGCGCAATTATGTCAATTAAATGAAAATTACTTTATACGAGCTGAAATGCTCGACAAATCACACCGCACACACACACACACACACACATGCAGCTGAGAGATACTTGAGTGCTGCACACACACACACGGACACATTCAAATCGAAATAATGCTAAGAATTAGATGTGACATTAAGTGAATGTGTGATAAAGGACCAACAACTAATTGGCTTGCTCGAGACAACAGAAACCGCAAGACCGCAAACTAAATGTTCTTCCTCATTTTTAAGACATGCCAGGCATACAAAAAGGAATATATATACAGACATATATATATTATATATATGCATACAGTTCACAGCTCAAATATAATTAGCTGCTCAAAAGGCCGAAGTCAAAGCACAATTTGCAGCAATTCAACCAGAAATACACCCACCTCCTACGTCCCTCAGATACTTTCGCAAAAAGATACAGATACATTTTGTTTGGCAATTAAATATTTTAATAATTTAATCGAAATAAACACACACTAAACACACACACAAGTCAAGCATATTCGATGCCTAACCGACACCCACACCCACACACACCCACCCACCCACACATAGTGGCCCGTCTCATCCTGCCTTGTTATCCTGCGCGCGCGTGTGTTAATGGCCAAAGCGTTTAATGTTTCCAGTCACGTAATAAATCTAAATCTCTGCCCTGTGCGCTGTCACTTGCGTTTTATGATTTAATTTGTAATTTACTCGTAGTGCCGCCTCCGCCGCCCTCGCCTGCGCCTTCAGCTACAGCTCCCAGACGTCCTACTCCTACGCCCCATCAAGTCCATCAACTTGTGCTTTTTTCATGCCACTTGACTTCTGTTGCTATTTTTGACAACGATGCCTCTGGGCTTGCCACAACAGAATTATATATATATACAATATAATGAAAAAAACACAACCAAAATATGTCGCTCGTTACGCATTTCGATTATGAAAACTGTTAATTTTTGTTCAGGGAGCAGTTGCCGAAATAGTCTGCCCGAATTGGCTTAAAGAAACCAAGTTTTCAGCTGAAAAGTTTAACGACAGCGCCGGGCGAACATGAAGAGATTTTTTGAGTTGAGTTGCGGAGTTGAGTCTGGGGCTGACTGGTCTATGATTTAATGGGATTTTTTATTTGAAAATATAATTATAGTTATTATTAGTATATGAAAGTGATTCAACTGATTGAGTAGACTATAAGTATATAAGTTATAAGTATTAGATATTTGATGTGGACGGTAGTAACTATGTCTGGAAAGTCATAGACTTATGACAAAGGGCACTTCTATTCTATATTATTGTATATTCTATTCTCTATTTTATTCTCTAATCTATTCTATTTGTTATTTAAGGCATTCCAATGACCCTATTGACATTTAACTTAGGTTTACTAAAAGTCAAATGCTCTAGCCTAATCCTTATAAATATTTTTGTTAACTCTTGCAATTGACACTTATAAGATCTCGCTTTAATAGGAGTTTAAATAAAAACAAGCAAGAATATTGTGAGTCATACAAAGTCAAAGCGCAACCAGCTCTAAAAGCTTAGGAATATATAGTTTTTACCAATTTTTTAGACGCCTAAATAGCTTTTACACGTTAATTTTGATATATAACTACAGGGAGTCAATAGTAATTTAGTTATTAGTATTATTATTTATTTATTTGTTGTGGTCTATTTCCCCTAAATATTTTTATTTACAATCATTTACAGCTTTTGATACTAATTTTTTAGAGCCTCGACAAGCTTTTACACATAAATTTTGATATGTAACTACAGTAAGTCAATAGTAATTTAGTTATTATTATTTATTTATTTATTTGTTTGTTAGGCTTTATTTACCTTAAACATTTTTTTATACTCATTTAAAGCTTTTGATAAAATTTTAATATTTACAGAGGTTAGCTATCGTTCTGTAACTGAGATATTTAAAATTTTTTTTGTCAGGAATTTGCTGTGTGTTTTAAAAAATCTTGTTTACAAGGAATGTGTGGGATGAAAACCTTGGTTTAAATTTACATATTAAATTTGAATTATCTCACTCTAAAACTATAGACAGTTTTTCCCAATTTCCCAATTCCAAAGACTCAGGAAGGAATAGTTTTTGTTCCGATCCTTAAGACCCTTCATTTAATTAGATTTATATATATATATATAATATCATATTTATATTATATATACATTTTATTAGATGAATAGAAGAGGACAACAATAATTTAGTTATTGCATTTTAGTTTCTAAACAATTTTTCCCAAGTTCCCATCGCCACTCGTTTCACCTCGTAAATAAGTATAACATTGCCCATTTCAACTCTCTCATAAATATTTGTTAAAAATCCATTAAACTCAGCCTTTAAAGTGCAGTGAAATGGATAGTTAAAGCGCACTAAAGACGTCATTAAAAGTCGTTTCGCAGCAGCATCGATTGACACGAGAAACTGTCAATGGGATACCCGAGGAGCAGCTGAAAAAACATGCTCGTCTCTCATTTGCTACCTGAGCACCCGCTGGGGAGTTGCAGTCTTTTAACTGCTTTGCATATTTTGGCTTATCGAGCGCACAAATTGCATATGCAAAATTATTATGCCACACACACACACCCGCACACACACACCCACACACATGTGAAGTGCTGCAACTTGGTGCGGTTGGCAATTCATTTTGGCTTCAAAGAGAGAAATTTCCTTTCGGGGAGTTTATAGCCAAAACGCTTTTAAGGCTGCCACGCCTATGTGGCAGCAACATTTAAAGGCAATCGCTGCATGTTGTTGCAGTTGCTTTTGCCTTTGCTTTTGCTTTTCGTTTTTGTTGCCATTGCCGTTGCTGTTCAACTGCCTTTTCACGCTTTGCAGTCTAGAAAATTTCCACATTTTTAGGCACGTTTGCCTCGAAATAGCGTCTCGTTGCGTTTTGTCTGGCGTCAGCTGTGTGTGTGTGTGCGGGTGGGCGAGTGTGTCTGCATTTTTCTAACGCCAATTGCTTTCAACACCTCCAGCACAAACACACACCCACACACCCACACACCGACACCGACGTTACTTGAGCCTTTTGTGTGCGCTGTGCTCCTGACCGAGGCCACGTTGATCTGGGCTGGCTTGAAGCTTGAAAGGCTGCAGTCGTATCTTGGCCTGCCAGTTGTATAGACTGACATATTGCATTTGCCTGAATGGGCAGTCAGCTGCGATTACACACACACACACACACACACAGGCACACACGTACGGAGTGTGATGCACGAGTGTGTGGCGGCGTTTCCTTCCGTTGCCTTTTGCCACAGGAACGGAAGCAAGGCGCACTAAACGATTTGCTTGTCTCGTTTGCTGAAGTATTTTGCAGCCGATTGAAGCGCTTTAAAATTAAGAGATCTTCGACTGGGCCCCGCTAGGGGCTGTTGTTTTGGGGTTTGCTTTTGAAATATTGCGCATACGCCATGTGAGCGCATCAAATGATAACGCACAGCCGAAAGCCCTGAAAGTAGTTACTTCATTTGTTGTGCGTGCGTGTGTGTGTCAGTGTGTGTGTGTGGCAAATTGTGTTGTGGCCAAGTCCAGTGAACATATGCCTCGAGTTGTTTTATTAATGCAGCTTAAGCAGCAGCGGCAGCAGCAGCAGCAGCAGCTGGGCAAAGGACTCGGCATTTTATTGCATTGTCAATTTAATGGTGTGGAAATGTGGAAATGCTTTACTAAAGAGTAAAGCGAAAGCTAAAGGCAGCTCGAGTAAAAAGTAGCTGCAACACAGCAACAGCAACACTCGAAGAAAAGCTGAAGAATTTGTAGCTAAAAACTATGTGTAAAGTTCAAGCAGAGAAAGAAGTTTCGAATTGAAATACTTTACTTAAAATTTATAAATCAAATGCAAATATTTATAGGATTTAGCAGTTATTTTAGGTATATGAATTTAGCTTGTAAACAGTCTGTTTAAGATTGTGTCTAGTTACTATGTCTATAAGTTTTATTATATAATTTAAGCTTCTGCAGTTTTCTAAATCAAATCATTCAAAACTGATAGACTTACAGATGATACTGATCAAATATATAATCTCCTTCATTAGAATAAAACATATTATTAATTTAATCAGAATCATACATCCTCAACATATTATCAATCATCTGAGCCTGTAAACTTTGAATGCTTTCGTTTAGACAACTGTAAGAGCTTCAATCTTAAAATTGTATTTATAAAGTATTTCTCTCACAGAGAGATGCTGTAAGCTCATGGAAATGCCAAAGGGCAGGTAATATAAAAGACAGAAAATTATATAATATTAATAATTATATGATATTATGATTATCCTTGATGTTCAAGCATGAACATGGTATTGAATGTCACCTTCTGAGGCCTACATGTGGATTGCTGAAGAGCATTTAAGTTACATCCTCAATGTCAAAATAATTGAGTATTGAAACATAAGAAAAACAGTTTTCCCTAGCTCAAATTACACGCCAAAGGCAACAGACATGAGACAACATATTGGATAAGAATTTATACTAAAAAACGTTACTCTTAGAAGCGAAGATAATTTCAGCATGAAGTGTTGTAGTTAGATCATCTAGTTCTTAGAACTGCTCTGAGCATTCTCTACCAGGCATAAAATACTCAGAGCAGCGCAGCACACATCGCTGAAGCTTACTTAAGTCAGTTCAATAAGGCGTTCGGTTTCTCATACTTGGCAATACAGCAGTTCATTATTATGATTTATTATTAGAAAATATAAAATATAAGTATTTCAAAATTAAAACAAGTCAACGAGTTTTTCTGGCAGTGTAGCTACACACACTTACACACACCACTCAGACACACACACAGCGACGCTTACGCATAAACAAGACAAATACACAGCTAAGCCAAGTGCTAACTAAGGCAGTTAGAAGATGTTCAATGCTGTCCATTGCCACGCCCATGTGCCGCACTTGCCCACACACAGACACACACACACACACACACAGATCAGTGTCTGTCTAGCTGTCTGGCTTGTCTATTGCTGTTTTTGCTGTTGCAAGTAAAATAATCCAAACGTTTAATGCCTGCACAATATTTATTGCCATGTTTCATATTCGTAGATACTTTTTTGCCACACCAAGCCATGGCCTGAGCCTCAGTCTCAGCCTCTGTCTCAGGCCCAGCCACAGTTGTTGCCTGCATTGTTTAGTTTTGTACTTTCACTTGCCATTGTCGTTGTTGTTGTTGTTGTTGCTGTTGCTACTATGTCAAACGATTTATAAAATGCCAAGCGGCAACAGCAGCAACTGGAGAGGCCATTGAAGTAAGCAGCCATAAAAACAACAAATGGAGACGACGACGACGATGGCGACGACGACGGCAACGGCAGGAGCGACGTGGCATGCCTTGTGCCACAGCCCGTTGCAAGCACAAGAGATAAACGGAAATTATTAAAGTGCTGCCAGATTTATGAAAATGTATTTGTATTTGCCCCCGCCTCTACCGCCTGCCTTTTAAATTTGCTGTTTGGTTTTGGCCATTTATCAGAGCCAGTGCAAGGCGCAACCTGTGCGAGTGGAGCCAAGTCTGGCCTGGCTTATTGATTGCCCCAACTCGATGCTGGCCAATTGGCTGTGAATGCAAACTGCAAGTTAATGTGTGCGCCTTGCCTACGACCAAAGGCTCACACAAATAATCACTGACAATCAATTTGAGCGAAAAGTTGGTACTTAAGTTGAGATAGATATGAGAGGTGTTGGGCTAGGCAGCAGAGCTCTTTCAACTAATATTTTATATATATCAAATTGAACAACTTTTGAGCTGCTCTGAGCTCTTCGACACTCAAAGCCTCTGCTTAGCTCTGCGCCTTCTATAGAGTATACGCAAAAAAGTGGCTTATATGGCTTACAGCTGCAGCGCCTGCGTAGCTGGCTGTCCACTCGCAGACCGGAAATGAAAAACAATTCATTATATATGCACGCTCGTAATTTAATCGAAGGCAATAAATTGGCATTTAAATGTAATAAAGACGCGAAAAATAATTACAATTGCTGAAATGGATGCTTTATTGCGAGTATTATTCTTATTATTATTATTATCATCATCATTATGGTTGTCGTTGATTTTGTCGCTGGCATCAGCGAATTTCATACAATTTTTTGTATTATGCGCATAATTTTTGGACTTCATTTGCCGTCGCCCCAAGCAACTGTTGTTGCTGCTGCTGTTGCTGTTGCTGTTGCTGGCCAAGCGCATGACAGTTAAGTGACATTTAACGGTTAATAAGCCTGACAGATTTACAACTGTCAGCAACGTTTAAAAATAATGAACAGCAAGGACCAAATAAAAAATATATAAATACAAAAAAAAAAACGGGAGAAGAAAAAGACGACCCGAATAGCCGAGCGATTTGGGCAAATTGACTGCGTAAAGTGAATTATTAATGTCATGTGGAGCTGGCTGATGCTGTGAGCGTGTAGAAGTTCCGTCTGCCTATCGGAATAGCACTAAATGTCCGTCTATTTAGTTACCAAGTGTTGAGAATTTACTGTGCGTATTAAATAAATGCGATTTTTCCGGCACGTGAATGCCGCCCCACTCAAAAGCCAACTGAGAGATCAAAGCGGAGTTAGGACACGTAACGTGACACGAAGACAAAAGAATGGGAGAAAAGAAAGAGCAAAAGCTGAGGGCTTAGGCAGAGCTTGCGAAACCAGAGCTAATGTGGGGCTAAGAGATATTGTAATATCTATAAATATATATAAAGATGGATAGGAATTAACTTATATTCATATAGAACAACTAAAGAGGAGAAATTGAAATGTGAAATGGGAAAATGAATTAAATAATATCAAAAACTATTTAAAACTAATCTTATTAATTATTATCATATTTATTATCATTATTGCTTATTATTAATAAATATTAAATATTAGTTACATTTATTTATATTTATTTATTTATTATTATTATTATAATTTTTATATTATATATAATAGTAAAATATTAATATTTAATATTAATATAATTTTTATAAATATTGCTGGCTTTCAGTTAAACATTCTACTTCAACAGCGGCAGATTCAGATTTGCTAGAGATTTATTTATACATATATTTTCTTTAAATTGTGTGAAATGACAGCTATTCAAAAAATCTGGACAGCTTAAAAATAACCCTTCCATATATAACTTCTATGCAGCAAATCCACGCATTAAGAGCGTCAAACATAAAAGAAGTTATGGATTCAAATTGGGATAAGTTTTGTCTGCATAGATGTAATAAACATTTAAGGAAGTTGAAAAGTCAAAAAGTATATTTGAGTGCTCTACTCAAGCAACAGCTATAAGACTCTACTCTTTTCAATAGATTTCTTGCCAGCGCTAGAATATGAATGAATTCTTATAATAGATGAATAATTCGTCAGCTCTAGTTAAGTTAACTTCTGATAATCCATTTTAATTAAGATATATATCTATCAGCTCTCAGCTAACTCAGCCTCGACAACAACCTACACAAAAACAAACTCTAGAGACATGTTGTTCAGCTAGCATAGAAATTCAAACTTAAGTCTTACCAATTTCTACAAGTTTCTTCTACATAAAAACATCTCCTCCACCATGTTTTGGTCGTCACGTGGCCATCTCTAGCATATGTAGCAGACCCTATAACTAGCTGCTGCTGCTATGAGGCCTAGGCGCGGCAGCAGCAGCAGCAAACCGAATACGAAACGAAAACTAACCAAACCGAAGCGAAACGTAGCGAAACAGAAGAATTGTGCAAAACACAAGGAGACAACGCTCATAAAACATAAATTTAATTTATGTGCAATTTTAGCAAGTCGTATAAATTTTCGCATGCGAGCGAGAAAAAGCATACAAAACGAAAGAAATAGAAATACAAAAGCAAAAAACAACAAAAACAACAACAAAATAAATAAGAAATGGCACGAGGCAGTGGGCAGCTGGTCCAAGGACCCGCTCGAGTTTGGCTTGCACGAAATGTCCTTGAAAACGCCATGTTTTAGTTGTAGTTGTTGTCTTTGCCGTTGCTGTTGCTGTTGTTGCTGTTGTTGTTGCGCTTATTTATAACCCCAGCTCTCGCGCTGGCCGGTCTGAAAGGGTATAAAGGATAAGATATATGCTGCTTTGAAGTCCTTATTGTTGTTGTTCCCGGCTTATATGAGCAATTTATGCTGCCTGGTTGCTTGAATTTTAATGAATTGCTGCAAATTCATTTGTGTGCCACAAAAACAAAAAAAAACACAAAAAAAGAACAGAAGAAGCTGAAGGAAGAAGCAGAAATTTGTACAAACTGTTTGCTTAAAGGCCGTGTCCAAATATTTTACTGCCTGCTGCTTGCGGGGCGCACATTTGCCAGCAGATTTTAATTAAATTAAGAATGACAACAAACAAAATGTTTAAGAACTTCAGTTTCATTTGCTAAAAAGTTTGCTTTTGCCTTGCGCAGAGTCGAGCCGAGCCGAGCGAAGCTGCTAATAAAATAAATGTAATCTTAAGTACGCTGCAGTTGCTTCTAATAGCACAGAAAAATACTTAACGCTAGTTCTCTCTGAAAATTGCAATTTACTTAGCATTTAATTTACAAACATCCTGGCACATGCAGCACACACACACACACACACAGCACAGGCTCCACTCTCAACAAGGACAATGCAATCATAAAACTTTGCTCAAAGTCTGAGCGGCGGACAAAAGGCAAATGCAACGGACGGACGAGCTGCCAGACTGACTAGGTGAGGGGGGAGCGGGGGGAATGGAATGTATTTTCAGCTTGTTATTTACTGAAAATACATTACACACACACACACACACGCAGAGAGTCACATACATGTTGCTACCCCTGGCAATATTGTTTTATTACCATTGTTGTTGTCTCGGCATTTGCCGCTTGTTGCACACCGCACGCCTGTGCCACGCTCCCTCAGTAGCCTCATTTGGCCCGCCTCTGCTGTTGACTCTGCCACAGGCAAGGCTGCATGCAGCATTTTTGCCATCTTTTTCGTTGGGGATTACTTTGATAAAAAATTAATTACATTTTTTGTAATTTAAATATACATTTGCCAAATAAATCTGTGGCCCGAAATCATGCCAGTCTGACAGCCATTTCAGCTTGTTAACCTTCAAAAAATACCTGCTGAAAACACAGGTAAAATTATTAGCTGCAATTTGTCAGTTGTCTGAAGAGATGCTACACTAGACAGATATATTTGAATTTAAGTTTATTCTTGGAATTAAAAATGTAATCAAATCAAAAATGGATTTATATATAATATTTAGTTTTCTAATTTAGTATTTGATAAAAAAATGTATTTTCATATTTTATGGCTGAATCTTTTAATTGTTCTATACTGTAATTTTCCAGGATATTTTTAGATTATTTCATAAAAAATATTTCAGAAAATGTAATATAATAAATATTTCTAAATAATTTAAAAATATTCCTTTACATGTCATAAAATATTTAAGTATATTTGTAAGCTATTAAATTAACTTTTATATATTTATAATATAAAAGACAAATATCTGAGGTTTCTCAAAATTAATTGCTCTAATAAAATGAATTTAATATCTAGAAAAACTATGATATTTTGTAAGATTTCAGATATTTTCCTATAAGTCAGTTAGTCTACTCGAATATAATTTTACACTATGCTCCTATGACGAAACACAAATAGGAAAACTCCTGCATTAAATATCCATTTTTTTAGATACATTTATAAAGATTTTACTCATTTTTATAGCATTTTATATAGAATTTTATCAACAAAAATGGAAATTTTTTTATAATTTTTTATAGTTGTATATAAAAACTTTCAAGGAACTCAAATGATATATTTTCTATATATAAAATAAGCTTCAATGCCTAACCCCTTTTTCACATAATATATAAGAATCCAGTTACTCTCTATAAACTCCTGCCATGCGATTGCGTACGCGCCTCATCCGCGTAAATACGTTTACATTTGGCTGCTGCAATCGGAACCAGGCAACGACAATTCAGATCGCACATTCTCTCTGTGTGACGAAACACAAATTATTAATCTATTGTGTTCACTTTGTGTGGAGGGTATCAACGCTGCATGCCCAAGCACTCCCCCCAAAAAAACCAAAATCAGAATAATAGAGATAAAAACAATTTGGAGTTTACTGGCCGGCGCATCGCCTGCTGTGACTTCTCGACTCTGTTGCTGACATTTTAATAACAACTCACACGTTATTGTTAAATATCACGGAGGGACGGAGGGCTGGGTTGGATTGTAAAAACCAATACTCAGCTATTTGTTGGTCAACGCGAAAAATGTTTAATAAATGAAAAGATGCAGGCACAAAAAATTGCGTTGACAATGGACAAAGCCAAAAAGGGCGAGGCTCTGACACTTGTTGGCCATTATTATTATTTTTTACTTTTACTTTTTTCGGCACTTTTTCATACTCTTGTCAATATTTTTGGGCACACTTTGTTCCTCGTTTTTTTTTTTCGTGTGGAGTTACACATTGTCAAATTATTACAACCTTTTAAAAATGCATGCTTAATGGGAAAAAAGCGAGGGGAAAAAGGGGAAACTCAAATTTAAATGGCCTGCGGATGGAAGCGTTTTGTGCATTAATCCATTTTACGCTCCCGTTTATACCCTGTAACATAAGAGAGTGGGGATGGGACTCTAAAATGGAGACTAACTATGAGAAGATTAAATATTCATTGGTATATATTTGAAAGAGATCAATGAACTGAGAAGGATAATGGATAAAGCATAATGGATAATGGATAAGGGCTAATGGCTAATGGATAAAGGATAATTCATAAAAGATAATGGATAATGCATACTGGATAATGACTAATGGATAATGGATAATGCTTCATGGATAATGGATAATTTATAAAGGATAATGGATAATGCATATTGGATAATGACTAATGGAAAATGGATAATGGATAATAGATAAAATTGATAAAAATTGAAAATGGATAATGGTTAACAAATAATGGATAATGAATAAAGGATAATGAATAATTTATGATGGATAATGAATAAGGTACAACGGATAGTGGATAATGAATAATGAATAATGACTAATGGATAAAAAATAATAGATAGTAATATTGGATTTGTTCACTAATTAGAAAAGTGGACAATGCTCATGGTGTTAGATTAAGAGACTTTTATATTATCTTACTTTCAACTGGAGAAAACCAGAACAAACCTCTATTCATTATCGGTGTCATATATTTGCTACAGGGTATCTGAAACAATTTGTCTTTTGGTTTTTTCCATTAACAATTGGTTCGAGTTCTTTTCGAAAGTGATGTGAATAAACTGATGCGGCAAAGTGTTGACAGACATATCACAGATTTATTTTCATTCAATTTAATAAAATTGATTCGTTCAATATATATTCACTCTGCGGCTATGAATTTCAGATGTTTTTGCTTTAAGGTACATCTAATTAAACGCTCGTGTGAGTACATTAATGCAGGCAGCACACGCCCCCTCACACGCACACGCACGCGTTTAATGCGGCTTATCTGTGCGGCGCCATTTGTGCATTCCTGGAAAGTTTGCTTACTGGATGTGGGCGTGGGCTGGGACAAACAAAGAAACGAAATAGGATTTGCCCAAGACTCTTATGGCGGGAGTCCTTTGCACTTAGGCATAAGCCGCGGCGGCGTCTTCGCCGCAAAGCGTTGTCCTCGACAACGACCAACAAAATGCTTTCAGTTATTTGCCGAGTCTGCAGTTAATTAACATAAATTTAAAATCAAAACCACAGGATGTCACGGCTAAGTGCGGTTGGCGGCCCGCCAGGACGGCATTGCTGCGTCTAATTATGTGAGCGCCTCTACATCATTTTATGAGACCCTGGACACGTGTCCTTCCTAGTACATAATCGCCGCATTTTGCTGCAACGCACGTTGCAGCCATTAAAAAGCAGTTTAAGAGCTTTGCCCCAAACACAAATTAATATTTAATAATACCCAAAGAAACTGGGCAAACTGGAGCAAACAACTGCTAATGCCACTTACTGCGAGCGAGTCTATAATTTGCCATGTTGTTAGCAAGCTGTTTGTATTGCTCCGTAAATTAAATACCCTGTAATGGCGCTTGGCTAGCTGCTAAGGCAAGGACAAACAGCTCTAGATGTTGCCCTATAAATATCCTGTCATAAAGCTTGGTACTAAAGCGTTTATGATTTGGTAACTTCCTGGTAAACTGTTCGAGTTTGAGAGTATGGAATACTCTAGACCATGATAATTGTGGGCAAACAGTTTGAGTTGTTACATACTGAATACCCTATCTTGATACTTATAGCTAAAGGGATCTATGATTAGAACAAGTATTTTGAACTGTTGCACAGTAAAATCCTTAAAATTTGAATAAATTACTTGATAACAGAGTTGTCATAGAAGGAGATAAAATTCTTAAATATTGAGTACCAAATACCCCATATTTATCTTAGTATGCTGCTCCCAATCGTTATTAAGCTTGACAATATATGGGATAAATATATAAATATAAATATCTATATAAACATTTGAAATCTATTTTAATTGTAATAAAAAAAGTCAGCTGAGCTAGCTAGATGTTGGGATTATCTTTAAAGTCTATTGAAAGAATTTGAAGAAAATTGTTGTTTATTTGCTCGTATTCAGTTTGCATCAGACCAGTTTTTCTAATGGCCAGCAATGGCCGTAATAATGCTATAAATACAGAAAATGTATTATAGTAAGTTCAGAATACTTCAGAGCTGTCCATGGTCAACTGTAGTATTCAACCAATAATTAATAATTAATAAACTCGAACTAGAAACTCCGACCTAGTGTGATCAAGCCAATGCACTAGGAGAGCGAAAAAATCAGAGGAAGAACGAAATGGAGAGAACAGGAAAAGAATGATAGCAACCTCTTAACATATATCAATTTCTCACATATCTAAATCTAATCTTAATTCAAATCAAATCTATATCTAACTGTTATTCTAATCTAATCTAATCTTAATCTGCCGCTCTTCGCTTACAATGCTGAGCTTACAAATGCCTTTGACTGTACGAAGAACAAGCCTAATCCAAAGAATTTGTATGAAAAGCATCTGCTTTCTTGTTAAATTGCCTTTGACATCTCAACACTCGCTTGCCTAATGGATTGATGAACTTATTAATATGTGCTCCACTGCCAGATGAGTTGATTATTAAAAGTTTCAACAAGCAGCAAATTAACAATCGCCATTAACAGTGAAACCTGAAGATTGTTCGCATTATTTTATATTAACATATTAAAAATTCT
Source organism: Drosophila pegasa (assembly GCA_035046225.1). Taxonomy (NCBI): domain Eukaryota; kingdom Metazoa; phylum Arthropoda; class Insecta; order Diptera; family Drosophilidae; genus Drosophila; species Drosophila pegasa. The sequence goes on along the minus strand of JAWNOD010000398.1, from coordinate 7,755,356 downwards.
GCATGCTCTTTCCCTCCCTCTCTCTCTGCCTCCTTCTCTCTGAAGTGCATAGTCCACATATCAGAGTTGACATTATATATTTTGTTTAACTTGCAGCGAAAATGCATTTTTTTATTTTAATTGTATAAATAGGCATATATTTTTTTAATGATTGCAACTTTTTTTTGTTAATTTCGACTTATTTGTGAGGGCATGTGTGTGTGTGTGTGTAAATTAAAATACATTATGCACACACACACACCCACACCCTTATGCTGTCATTGGCGAGCAGCTTATTAAAAAGTTAAGAACTTTAAATGCCGCATAATGAAATGCATTTCAGTTATTTGCATTGTCACTTAACGCTTTTAATTTAATTTCATTCGCGCGACAATTCAGCTGAAAGGCCTTGAGGCGCCTTCTCATATTTATTTACTTATTTTTCTTTTTGCATTTTATTTTTACTATTTTTTTTTATTTTAATTTTTGTTTTTGTTTCCGTTCCATACTCATAACGCGCGCCGCACGCAGCGCTGTCCAAATAGTCAACGCTTAATTACAGCCCGAAACAATTGGCCCGCGCCTCGACCTGCGGTCACATTTAATGACAGCTCGCCAGTCATCTGGCGTAAATCAACGCCGGCCGACTCCGGCGTTATTGTTCCAATATATGTGCATATATATACATATATCCGCAAGGACACTGAGCCAATCAGCTTACAATTTATTGATGGCGACCACTTCGACTCCGGTTGAGTTGGTTTTTGCGTCGGCCAGCGATCGCTGCCTAGTGAGTGGGTGGGTGGCTGCCAGGGTGGTGGCGCCATGGATTCAATCAGTGACACCGCAACCGCAAAATCAACTGCTTAACGGCCCGCTCACTCCATGCGGTGCATGTTGAAAGTCGTGCGTGGCGCCACAAAGCGCTGCTCCTGCTGCCACCTACGCCGACTTACATATTATGGCTAATTGAATAACATTTCAGAAAAATTCACATCTCTTTTCGACTTTCATTTTAAGTTCTCTGATTTGATTCCTTCGTTTGCCCTTTCACATAACTAAATATGCCAATAACCTAGCCAAACCCAGCTCAGAATTAGTTTCTTGCCGAGCAGATTGAACAATGCGGTTTATCTGCCTGGCTATTAGACACATATCATCTCTGTATCGAGTTCTGTGCCATTTGAAATTCGGACAACATGTTTGCGGTTAACGCTTGATAGCCTTTTCAATAGCCTCTTGGCTTTCTCTCTCTCTCTCTCTCTCTCTGTGTGCGGCAAAAGTTTGCCACGAGACATGTTGCAGAAAGCGATGCGGCCAACATTTGTGGGCTCTTGCTTATGTTCTTATTCACATTTTATTCGACAGACAGAGACGAAAGCAAATACAAATACCAAATCTATGCCCAACATCGTAAAACAAAACAAAGCAACAACAAAAAGAACGCGCACTTCACATTGACAAACGGAAAAAAATGGCTGGACTCAAACTGCTTAGGCAATTTTCAAGTGATGTCCTTCCACGCTGCCAGCGATAAGTGTTCATCGTGTGTGTGAGTGTGTTGAGTGACCACAAATACTCTACACACACAGATACACACCCACACACAGATCACTGGCCGAGCGAACGTTCTCTAAGCTGCGTAGTCCTTCGAGACTCAAGCCCCGCTCGCTGAAATTTGACTGCCGGACCCGGCTAAGTAACTAAAAGCAACCAAAACAAAAGCAAATGCCCATAAAAATGGACAACAGCAACGCGCTGATAAGCTGCAAATAATTTGTATGTGATGGAGCGACAGAGACAGACACAAACACAGATAGAGAGCGATGGACAAGAACGAAAAGGAAGGGGAGAGCGCGCGCGGGGCATAGACAAAAGCGTCAATTTCAAAGGCGCTTCAAAAACACACAAAACTCTCTAGCTGCCAAGTAGCTCAGCATTTTATTGTGGTTGTCCATACATGTGTGTACACTGAGAGAAAATCAGAATGCAAATGAGTGCAGTTGAAGCAAGTGAAGAGTACTTAAGGATTGATATGAGAGTTGATCATAAAAATAGTAGTCAAAATTGTAGTGAAAATAATACTAAAATGTTGAATAATATTTTTCAATGTAAAATCAGCTAAGGATCTCATTTTGCATGATCAATATTTGTTACTTTTTCATACAATTTATCATAAAAATATTAGTGAAATTGATACAAAATCGTAGTTTTTATTAATATAAGAATTAGCTAAGGTCCTTATTTTATATGAAAAATATTTACAGTTTATATTCTGTGGAGACTCCATGTAAAAACAATTTTATGTGAAGCCAAATAATTTTTAAATATTTCAAGAAATTGATCATAAAAAAAATAATAGTGTAAATAATAGAGGAAAAATAAAATAAAAAATTTAATAATGTTTCTCAAAAGACTCAAAAACACTCTAAAAGACTCTTTCTCCAAGAAAAGTATATAAAAGTTTTAATTTTTATATTTATTTCCCTATAACAACTACTTTATATTTAATTAAAATCATTATGGCAATTCCAAGAAACTCAAAATTATATTAAATATCTAAATTTTCTCCAAGTGTATAGCTCTTTATGTGTGTGTCTGTGTGTAGGCAGTTAAGGGTTTATGTTTGGGCATATCGGTAAGCTCATAACGGGCCGAGAGTCTCCATTAGCATTGGGGCCGAGCGATGCCAGCTGACAGATTGCTTGGCCAACCGAACTGGCATGGCGTGCCACAAAATGCTGCAGCATCTGGCCAGATCATCGCATTTGCCACATTTGCGAAACGCTTATTGCGCTGCCAGCCAGCCGCATAAATCTTGCTAAACTCAAGGAGTTTATCATAAGTGCAACTTGGGCGACATTTGATGTGGCACAATCGAGAAACCAGCAAACCAGAGAGCCAGCTAACCACCAAAGCATGCAACGCCCGCAAGCCCAGGCAACATCGTCTCAATTAGATAGAAATTATTGTACTGGAAACGATGCGTAGCACTGTCAATTTAAGAGTATTTCGATGTAATTATTTTTATATAAGTAGCAATTATCGATTTATTATAATATTATTGCTGTTGCCGTTGCTGTTAGCTGCTCGTTAGCTGTGTTAATTGAATATTTGTGATTAAGCCGTGAGGTGACTGAGTGGAAGACATCCTTGTAGACAGAGGCGTTAATTAGTTGCTTTACTCTCCCTCCCTCTCTCTCTCTCTCTATCTCTGTCTTATCTCTATATTTTCCTCATTCAATACACAAAATCTCAATTATGATTTCGCGTCTGTTTTCGGTTCACATGGAACATGGACACTGGGCTTATGGCATCAGCAATTGCATTACTTTTAACTCATATTGCTGCATGCCACATTGGCGTGGGCGATAAGCGGCCGCAGCGGCAGTCCCTGCAACGTTTGCAATTCTGCATCCAATAACATTTTTGGGGCTAATGCAAACATGCGACTCGCTGGAGAACCCACTCTGTAATATTTGCATTCATTCGCCCGAAACGCGACCGAAAATGCTGAAATGAAATCGGAAACTGGCATTAACGACTGCGCGGCTCCTCTGTGTGGTCCAACTCACTGTCCCTGCCCCAGCCCCAGCCACAGACCCAGCCCCAGTCACAGCTCCATCCTCTGCACCACTCAGCCCTGCCCTGCGAAATCGGTTAACAATTTTAAGCGCAAGTTATGTGCAAATTGTGTGCTATTGGCGGCCATCGATTGTCGCCGGCGAGCAACGGTTTTAAATTTCAATAAAAGTAAAATCAAAATGCTGTCAATGGCCATGGCCACCGGCCCAATGGGGCGGGCAGCCGCACGCGGGGCGTGGCTGGCGCAGGACACGTGCATGACGCTGCGTAATGCTTAATGCGAAATGGCAGAAAAACAGCTCCACACAAATCGCTGCGGCACACAAAGGCAAAGAAAAATACGATTACGCCAATGTGCGAGGCGTAGCCGACTAGCAAATACACTTACTGGAGTCGGAGGAAGTTTGGGGTGGGGAAAGTTGAAAATTTTAGTTAATAAATGTTTGAATTAGTTAAATAATTAATTTTAAATTAATTAGAATTATTTTTTAATTCAGTAGAATTTTTATTTATTCGTTATTTATTTATTATAATATATATTATAATTATAACAAATGAATTATAATCATAACTATTTAATTATAATAATAATAATTAGTAAAGCAGTTGTAAGTATTAAATTGTTAATTATAATTCTCACATATTAATTAGTATTAATTAAATGCAATTAAATTAAATTATTATATGAAATTAATTAATTTATTTATTAAAATAGTGTAATTATTATAAATTATTTATAAATATAACAAATTTGTTATCACAATTAATTGATTAGTAACAATTGCTTATTAATATATAAAATAATTAATAAATAACTAAATTATAATTAATTGTAATTTACTGTATTTATAATTAATTTTTAAAATTATTATTATTATTTAACTTTTGTTTAATAATTATTATTTTATCTTCGATTTTACATCAATTAAATTGAATTTCTATTCGCAAATTAATAATAATTCTTTTTAATCTAATTCTTCTTCTTTATAAATCATACAACACAAAAACAAAGCCTTTCACAACTCATGCTGAAATTGAATTATAAAAAAACTAAGTCAAAGCAATTTCAATTTCAGATCATTTTCAATTTTAGTCAAGTCAAGCTGCTCTCATACCTATTCCAGTTACCCGCAGCTAGTGTATAAGAAGTGACTGCAAAGAGAGCGTAAAGGACAAGGAGTTATGGTCTGGTCGCAAGGTCGTCGGTCGGTGCGAGTGGCAGCGGAGGCAGAGCAGAGAGCAGAGCAGATAGGAGCCTTTGGCTGTGTCGTGGTTTCAACAGCCGCACAACGCATGACATTTATGCCCGACATAATCCGCTTACACAACAGGATAACAAGATGAGCACTCGTACATTTTTAATACGCCCGAGATACAATAATTTATATGCGTGGCACGTAAGCGACGAAGGTGGCCCGTCCAAGGGGCGCCGCCATCAGCAGCAGCAGCAGCAGCATCAGCGTTAAGCGTAAACAAAAACGGCTGCTGGAGTTGGGGTCTGAGGCAGCGAGACGCTGTGGGCCCGGCCTCGAGGCGCTTGCGTGTGGCGCTGGATGCGTAGGGGGGAGGGGGGACAGCCGTTACTTAAGCAACGCCATAAAATGCATAAGAAGGACATAAATACAAATTGTTGTGGATATACCGAGTGCACATATATGTGCCGTCGGCCACGCCCCATTCGCACGCCTCCAGAGCTGCATAATGAGCTGCCACACAAGTTGGTCAACATTGGCTCCGCACCAATTTGTATACGATATGAATATTATCCAGTCGGAAGATTCGCAGCGTGCCAAGTGGATGGAGGCGATGCTGCGACCACTTGTGGCGCCCCGGGCACTTGGCCAAAAGACGCCCGCCCAAAAGTAGGCAACGGGGTCAACGAATCTATTGCCAAACACAACAACAACAACAAGAAAAACGAAAACAGAAAAGGAAAAGCCAAAGGAAACCCAACAGGAGTATGAAATCCAAAACACGTCAAGAGCAATGCCAAGAACTAACGGCACAACCCAATCACACACACTCACTCACACACACACGCACACACACACGCGCACACACGCGCGCACACACTCGCGCACATACTCAAGTGTGTATAGCCAAAAATTTATGCGATTTTGAACTGCTGCCGGACTTTTTTAATGCCCCAGCAAGCGGGCATAGTAAATTTGTAGTGAGATTTGCTCCGGAATAAATAAGCCATAAATTAGAGCCCAATATTTATATCAACTTGTGCCTTAGGCTGCATTAGTTTGCCTTTATAATGACAGGCAAGTAGTTGGCCAGGCCAACAAAGTATGGAAATAACTCAGGAATGAATTATATATTCAGTCAAATGGAAAACACTTTGCATCTTAATGGGAATTATGGGACAACGAATGATGAAAGTGAAAGGCAGGAGGACAGAGAAATAGATTAACCAAACTGTTTGACTATTCTTTAGGCTTACAAATAGAGAATGAGATATTCGGAATTATATTATTTAGTATCTTATACATCTTTTAATATATATATTTCTCAAGCGTGAACTTGTAGATAGCTTTACAATGGGATAGACAGGATCAGATCTACTGTTCAAGCATGAACCTTTTGGAGGATTTTAAAATACAGAAAGTCTTGTTCCACGAAAGGAGATGACTGCAGTGAAAATGTTCAAGCAAAAATATGATCATATTACTGATGGCCTAACTTCTGACTTCTTCAAATAGAATACGAGAGCAAAATTATGGAATTGCGAATATTCCAAGCATAAAATCTACTCTAGGGTTAGCGACACTATGTCGTTAAATATTCAGTAAATATACAGAACAAATAAGAATTAAATAGACCAGAGAGAGGAAAGCATTTCAGCCCATTGATACAATTAAATGCCTTAGAAAACTACGGAAATCTGTCAGATATTATTCAAAAACTCGAAATAAAAATCCTTCGCTCTTTGAAGCGACAATTAATGCGATACAAGCAGTTGTAGCTATATGGATTTGATCCTTCGAGCTGCTCCGACTATTCTAAATCAGTTAAACTACTCAGAGAATTACAGCAAAATTAGCTATAGCTTAAGCAAATGTATTTACTATTATAAAATAGTTCTTTACATGCAATATATGCATATTAATGCAACTTAAGTGCAATAATTTAATTTTGTGCTAACCTTTAAAGAAACTAGGAAAAGCTTCTAAAGTGCTCTAATGCGACATCTTCTTGGCAGCAAAGCCATATTTTCTTAGCAGTTCTAAAATTCCCATTAATTTTATTTATTTGTTGTGTTTTATTTCCCTTAAATATTTTTACAATCGTATAAAGCTTTTGATGTAATTTTGTTTAAAATTTACAGACGTTAGAGTTCACAACTAAGATTTTAAAATTAAATAGACATTCTTGAATATAAATTCTAAATTAATTTTGAAATACTTAAGAAGAATTTCCACATCTATATTCACAAATCTATAATAATTCGAACTATACAATTTTTCAGCTCCTTTACTTAACGAACATAAATTATTCCAATGCATTCGCCCAACAGCTAACCCCTTAAGGTACATATCACTTACACCGGTTAGAGTATGGCCAAGTCGTTCTGCGATTTCGTTATTTTTATAGTATTTGTTAGCGGTTGGCTCTGCTGGAGCTGTTTGCTTTCTGCCATTGCTATTGTCTCCGTCTATGAACGTGCGTACAGGGGCGTTAAATTTGGCACACCCACACGTGCTCGTGTCAATATTCGAGTGTGCGTGTGTGCGCGAGAGCACTTTATGGCTTAAATAAGTCAACAACACGGCAACAAGACCAAGAGGAAGAAGCAGAAGAGTCGGAACGAGTGCAAACAAGCTCCTGCCAAATGCGAACGCATGTTGAGCCAAGTTGTGTTTACACTTTCGTGGCTTTTGTTTATGATGTCAAATAAAAGTGCACGACAATACCGAATAAATATTTTATTGCCCGGGCACAGGCTCCGGAGGTGGCTTAAAGCAGCACTGGGCCTCGCTGGGCCACGTTAAAGTCGCGCCGACGAGTTGGCTAACAGATCAAGATCTCATCTCGGCCAGAGGCACATAAACAGCTTTTGACAAATGTGCGCCTAATAGAAATAAATGCAAATATAAACTTGTCCATTGTTTGGATGACACAACGGGATCCCTCACCCAGCCCCCGCTCTCGCCCTCGCCCTGCCCACGCCCATGTCAGGCATGGTCCATTTGTCAGTGGCAGCCACACTGTCTTCTGCCTTGTCCCCCCGCGCGCCACATGGCTGCTGTCTTCGCTTTTATTGTCGCACACTCGTCGCACGATAAACATCTTTGACTATTGCCGACTGTATTTCAAGTTGGCCTCGACTCTGACTCGCCTCCGACTCGCCTCCGACTCGCCTTGCCTCGCCTCGCCTTGCCTCGCCTCGCCTTGCCTCGCCTGCTTATCATTAAACATTATCGCGCAACGTATTTGACATTCGTTTTTGGCATTTCCCGTTTTCTTATACCAATTTTATTGTGCCACTCCCCCGCGCGCCTAACCACAGAGGCGTAGCGACAGTCGGCTCCATTGTCATTGCCTTTGTTGCTTTTATGTTGATTAAATTATAAAATATTTACTTGCCCAATACGGCGACGCTCGCTCACTTCCTACCCCCCTCCCTCCCTGCTGTCTCTTGCATATAAATTTCATTTTTACTGCGAGTGCAAGCTCATGCGGCGTATACGTAACTTTTGCCCTAATATGCCTGATGGCGGCGCTTCCTGGCCTAATCGGTTATGGCAGCTGCAGCAGCTTAGCATGAGCAATTGACTGAAGCGTTGCTGGCAATTTATGTACATTAAATGCTGGAATATTGAGGCTATAAATAAATATATTTATAGATATATATCTACAAAAATCAATGTGTCTCAGAATTGCTATTCAAAAAGTTGTAGGAACGTCAGATCTGCCTTCTATCAACTCACATCAAATGTCTAACAAATTCACTCGCTCAACATGTTATCCAACTGGTTCATGCTACTGCTCCTGCTGTGCACATTGCTGCTGCAGCTCAAGCCCAGCGCAGCCACCTGCTGCCCCTCAAAGGAGATCAGCTTCGAGCTGATCAATAAGGAGGATGATTGCGCGCTCTACAACGCCACGAAGCTGCGCGATGGCAACTGCACGATGTCCGTGTGCGATGATGGCACCATCGTCCTTGGCCACTACTGCGGCGAGGGATCGTGCAACATATTCGGCTGCAACTGCGAAGGCGGCTGTCGCAAGGGCGACCCGCTGCAGGAGTTCCGCAAATACTACGGCGACTGTCACATAAGTAAAGTGCAGTTCGTTTAGGCGAGGCAAAAGATATGGAAACTTTTGCTCCAATTAATAAAACTAAACAGATTAAATTCAATAATTAATGTTTTTTTCTGATTAGGCAGGTGAGAGAAGTTGTTGAAGAGAGAGAGAAGAATTTACTTGATAAACTTTAGCAGTCTGAGAAGATAACTAGAGATAGCCAAAGGTAACTCAACTCTAGCTAGATATTTACTCATCTACCTTCCTCACTCAATTCCCAATACTCGCTCAGCTCTTCAATCGACTGGCTTATCACTTGCGCGCTTAAGCCATTTATCAACAATTAATAACGGTGTCAAGTTGCTTGCACTGATTGGCGCTGAAACAGAATCCAATTAGCAGCAATTAACAAAGAAATGTTGCGCTTGTTTAGTGATAAAGAGGCGACACAAGCTGTATATAAAGCCGCATTGTGGCATAGACTCTCATCAGTCTTGATAAGTTCGCCATGAGATTGACCCTGATCGCTTCACTGTCCGTGGCCCTTGGACTGCTCTGCCTGGCGGCGAGCGCAACTGCCGATTGCTGCAGGCCCACGAAGATCCTGTTCAAGCTGGCGCCTGGGAAGGAGCACAGCTGCCAGACCTACGGCGGCAAGTATCACAACCACGAGACGTGCGAGAAGCGCATCTGCGGCAATGGCGACGGCATCGTCGGCACCTGGTGCGGCGCCGGCAAGTGCAATCCGTTCGGCTGCCAATGCCGCAACGGCTGCCTGCCCGGAGAGCCCGTCTCCAGTTTTCGCGAGAAGCATGGCTACTTCAATTTCTTATATGTGGGCTATGCTTAGCCGGAGTAACACAATATAATGACAATTAAATTAACGAGCTGCGCTCTCCAAGTGCAATCATTGCCATCTCCATTCGGGCCACAATACAAATTAAATGTGCAGCAATCCATAAAGCATCGCATGACCAGTGAGCGCGGGCGTTCGGTAACCTAACCTAAAAACAAAGCGTAAATTAGAGTGATACCGCAGAGCAGGGACTGCTCGACTAGCAACTACCCTGCAAGACTCTAAGAGCTTCCATTTCGGTTCACACCTCGCTCTCATCCTTCCACTCAATCAAGACGCCCGCCTCTTGCAAAAACAAATCTTCATATGCCAGAGCAGGGACTGCTCGACTATCAACTACCCTGCAGACCCTACTTCATTTAACACTAGACTCCTAGAGATTCCATTGAAGTTTCATTTCACTCCTCGCTTTCATCCTTCCGCTTCTTGCAAAAACAAATCGTCTTATGCCAGATCAGGGACTGCTCGACTAGCAACTACCCTGCAGACCCTACTTCATTCAACGCTAGACTCCTAGAGATTCCATTGCAGTTTCATTTCACAACCTCGCTCTCATCCTTCCACTCAATCAAAATCTTGCAAAAACAAATTGTCATAAGACAGAGCAGGAACTGCTCGACTAGCAACTACCCTGCAGACCCTACTTCATTCAACTCTAGACTCTAAGCGACTCCATTGCAGTTTCATTTCACACCTCGCTCTCATCCTTCCACTCAATCAATACGCCCGCCTCCTGCTGCAATTCAATCAGCTGGAGGATATCAAGGGAGGAGACACCAAGTCGTATGGCGCTCACTTTAAGAGCTATGTAGGTAACCCAGTTCGAGCTGCTGCAGCCGACAGCTCACCTGGCGTATCGGCTTGCAGCAGCCAACCTCTGCGGACGATGCAACACGAGCTGCAGCTCCAACAGCTCCTGCAGGGCGCTGCCTGGGCAGTTTATCAATTCGTACCACATAGCAAAAATTGATTGCAACGATTTATACTTTCTACTTCCTTTCACTTTATATATTTTCGCCTTACCTTTGCGCAGCGCGTCCTGCCCGGGCGCCAAGCGCTCGCCTTTGTTCGTTTTCATCTTGTAAATACTTTTACTATAATATCCTTTCATTGCTTGTTTTCGCTGTGCCAAGTGCCTGGCATTGTTTGCTGTACTTGTGCTGCGTGTGCTGCTTCTTCTTCTGCCTCTGCTTCTTCTTGTTCGCTTTCGCTTTGGCTCCGGGGGGGATTGTGGGGGGGCGTCGGGTCGCTGGCGTGGCATTGCCAATCTTTTGTGTAACACAATACAATGTCCTGCGGTTGTAAAACGATTTATTTTGTTATTGATTCGCTGTAAGTGCTCCTTGCACCACCCAAGCAGCCACTCCTCGCCCCACACCACGCCACACCACGCCAGCCCATCGGAGCTCCAGTACATGATGCAAATATTGTAATGGCAGGCCCCAGGCACTCGCTGCCGCGCTCCTTTGCATACCCCGGCCCTCGGCCCGCGCCCGCGCCCACACCAATTGGCTCAGCTGGCTCTCGTGCTAAACATAAATAAACATTTCGCCGAGATTATTGAAGTTTTATAACTCATTTCTGTCGATTGGTGGGCGCGGCGCAGCGATGTGTATAAATAAATGGGCGCACATTTCATACGCTGCGGCACGTTGGAGTGAGTGAGGCGTGCTGCCGCGCCAACTGCCGCTCCTGCCCTGCCACAGACAGCTGTCCTGTCCTTTGGCCGCCTTTCAGTTTTCGTGTTGCTGCACATTTTAATAAATCGCTTAGCGGCGAAACTGAAACTGAAACTGAAGCTCGAGCCGAGCATAGGGCAGGACTTCGGAGTCCAGAGCCCAGAATTCAGTACAATAAGAAAATTCATGATCATAAATATCCTGCAGGCGTTAAACGTTCACGTCGTTCACGTTTTCAGCGTCGTCCTTGCCATCGACGCGATGCCTTTAATCCTTGCCCGTGTATGTGTGTGTGTGTGTTGGCTCCACTCAACTTTTGCTGTATGAGCAAGGCGACGCAGTTGCACCACTTTTTGATTTAATATGCTCCTTTGCCAGCCACCACAACGAGTGGAGTAACAATAGATTTTCTCTTTCGCTTTCAGAGTTTTTTTTTTTTTGTGATTTGTGTCTATATTTAGATGGTCGGTTCAACTGGAGCAGCTTTATGGAGCTATGCTGCTCCCAATTCAACTCCAGTTGCTGCTGCTGTTGCTGCTGCTGTTGTTGTGGCTGTGGCATTGTTTCCGTCTTGGTTTGCGGCTGTTTTCTCTATTCTTGTTTTGTTTGTTGCTTTTTGTTTATTTTTTCCATTTCCAAGCCATTAAATAAAGTTCCCAACACTCTTCGCATACACTGCAAGAAAACAAAAACAAAAACAGAAAAATGAGAAGAGAAAAAACAAATAGAAAAATGTTCCGCATAATGATTTGCGACACATTTATTCGCAACATAAATTAAAGAGACGACAGCAACTGGCCGAGAACTGGGCAGCCGCAAAGGGACATCTTGACGCTGGCCACACTCGACGCCGCGCAACAAATAACAATTGTCCATGCAACACAATTCAAATGATAATTAACTCAATCGCTGATGAGAGACGGAGCATAATAAAAATTCTTAGCTTAACTCAATATATCAGAGGGACAGACAGCGGGAGGGTGGGAGAGAGAGGGAGAGAGACTGTCTTATAAATATATATCGTGGCAAGCAGTGAGAGCGACTCGACTGGAGTTTTACTACATCATAATTTGAAATTTATGGAATAACTTAAATGCGAGTGAAACCTGCTCTGAGGCAGCTCCTCAACATTGGCATTGAGTCTTTATTAGCATTGGCATTACAATTTATATTAATATTAATATAAAAATTTAATACTCAAGTAATGACAACACCGCGTGGCATGGTTTTCTTAAAATATCCGCAACAAGCAGTTGAAGGCTCAATAAAATCGTTAATAAGCATCAACAGTTAGGCTCATCTAAGTTTGAATGATTAATAAATGTTTTTATTTACAAAATATTTAACATAAATGTGAAACTAACCAAACTGTTTTAAAATATATAAAGAATTCAAAAGATCAAATTACAAAAAATAAATTTAATTACTTACAAAAAATAATAATTAAATAAAAATTAAATACCTTAAAAATAATACATTTCTTAATTACAAAAAAAATAATAACAGAAGTAAGTTTAATAAAAAAATGAAAATCATTATAATTTATTATATTTATTACAAAAAAAAAAAAAAAACAATATATTAAACAGAAAAATTATAATTATACAAATTAAAAAAGTATTCAAATTTAATTTTTAACTTACTTGCAAAAATGTAGATAGAAATCTAATAATAATAATAATAATATACATAAAAAATTTTAAAATTATTTTATGAAAAAAGATAAAAGCTAAAAAAAAATAACAAAAAATCTATTTATTATATATAAAAGAACAAAAATAATTAATTTTAAAATATAAAAAATTATTACTAATATATGCATATTAAAGAAATATTTATTTACAAAATAAAATATCATTCCAAATATTATATAAATAAATTAAAAACTAATAAAAATACAAAATAAAAAAATATATACAAATCAAAGATTTGTAAACAAATGTAAAAATATTATGTTTAAATGCACTTTAAGGTAACAATTAGCATGTAAACTAGAGTAAACTTTCTAGATCAACTTCCATTAAACGATTGCCCACAAAAAAAATCGTGCGAAAACAATTATGAGTTAAAGCTGCGCTGGCGGCGATAAATTGGGGCAGGCAGCTCATCGCTTATGCCATCTTTATGATTAGCGAGGCGACCCAGGCGAAAGCCAGCAGTTAGATTAAACAGCTGCCACACATGGAGACATAAATATATGGATTTGTGCATGTCTGAGTGTGCATGTGAGTGTCTCTGTGTGTGTGAGTGTGTGTGTAAGCATAAGCTAATCAAAGCTAGTTTAATGCGTGCGCCGCCAAAGTTAATCCTAATTAATTTAATTACGCTTGTGGCATAAATTATTCGACAATGTGCAAGAAATAGTTGCCTGGCACACATGCCACACACACACACGCACACACACACGCACACACACACAGACACACACACATACACACGCACACGCATTCTATCTTTACATATATATTAGACACAATTAGTTGGGGTTTCGCGGCGCCTCTTCTAATTGTTATTAATTGCTGTTGCCAAAACTGTGCAGCGAACTGAGCAAAGTGTAAAAGGCCGCGAGACAAGTGAAAGCGGCAAACGGCAAAGTGGAAAAATGGGGAAATGGGAAATGTGGGAAATTGGCAAAAGTATATTTTATATTTGAATGAATTGACAAATATGAAATCATTGAAAGTTCCGTCCACCTACTTTGCCACTGCGTAAATGTATTTTATTGAAATATTGTACCTGACACAGACCTGACTGCACCGCCGCCGCCAGCCCCCACCTGCCCCTCGAGCGACGGAGCGAGCGAGATGGAAGAAAAACACTTGGCATTGCTATGCCCAGCACGTGCAAGAAATTGTCGAGATGGCAAATAGTTTTCCAACAGCTAAAGCAACAAGGACAGCAAATGGAGAAAAACTGCAAATGTCCCATTGACTGACGCCCCCCTCGTTGGCCAAGACACAGGTATGGCTCTGGCTATGGCTGCCTCGACTCGTCTTCAAATAAACTCGAAAATTATTGTTTTTGTTTTCGTTACACTTGAGTTTGCTGCTTGTCGCAAAACTTTTATTAGGTGTCTGCATTTGCTGCCAATATTTCGGGTCGCCTCTTACAATATTACCTGCGGGAGCTGGACAGCAGAGGGGCGGACCTGACCGGACAGCCGGACCGGCTGTCTGTGTCGATCGAAAGATGAAAGATTTTAATTAAAATATTCTTCGTCGGCCCCGAAAACTAATAAATCAAGGCTGCACTCGGCACACTTTCAACAGGTTCTTATCAAGTGCCTGGGCAAATATACATTTTTTGGGGACTGTCCAGCCCCCCGACGGGCCCGACTCAAGCTGCAAACGATGCCAGGACACGCAAAAGCAGGCCGAAGCCCCATGCCACAGGCCACCAAAAATGTATGCTTCCGTCTATGCACAAGCCCAAGCAAGGCATTCACCTAGTGCACCAGATTATTTACTTGGAAACGCTTTGGCATGCGGAACAAGCCAACGGATCGGACTGTTAAGCTAACAGAGCGTTAACATTTAAGAGAGCCTCGCTGCCAACTGCGCAGCTGCAAGGCTGTTAAAAGCTGTTAGCGCTGGCGGAAGTGGAACGAAGGCAAATGAAACCTGAAAGTTTGAAAGTATTTTTATGCTGTAGAAGTCGAGTTCATAAGAATGCTCAGAGTTTTCAAGTGGCGCAATTTTGTGCCTAATCTTTTAATGTTTACCAGCTTCAATACTCTTTAAAGATTAAAATACTATAAAATTATGTTTGACTTTTTAGAGATTCTAATTTGTAAGAAACTTTCTTAAATTTAACTTTATTTATATTTTAATTTAACTATCTACTTTTATTAGATCTAATCTTAAATAAACTTAAATAAAATACAATTTAATTGATATTTAATTTGTATTTTAAATTCAGTTAATATTAATTTATATTCATTTAATATTTAAATAAAATTGATTTAATTTTTTCAATTCAATTTTTGTTCATTTTTAATTTATTAATAAAATGCAAATTTTATTTATATTTTAATTGAATTTTAGTTTATATTTTAATTTAATTTTATTTACATTTAATTTATATTTTTATGAATTTTTGATTTTTTTTCTTAGATATTTTTTACTTATGTCTAGTCAAGCATAGTCTAATCTCTAACAAGCCAATTCAAATTTGTCTTATATTATATATAACTTATCCATTGAAATTACCTTTAACTTTTTAGATACTTTCTACTCACATCTACATCCCATCTTAAACAAACTCTCTTAAATTCCCGTTCATAATTTCGCTGCCATTTCATATCGACAGTTATCGCCCACCTTGACGCTCTTCATTTAACTAATGAAAATCCAATTTCTGGAATAGCATAAAAGATACCAACTAATATACTTTGACCACTCAATCACTTACTGTAGCTCGTAACAGCAACAGCGTGCAGCGTACAGTGGCTGTGGCTTGCGACCTCTGGCTCCCCCTCCTGCTGTGCTGCCCCCCTGGCCCGCATCATAACCCGTCGCATTCGGGCACTTTCATCTAACCTGAGATCAGCGAAAGACAAAGACAAACCACCGCAGATTGCATTCAACTCGACGAGTCTCGGAGTCGACGTGAGGCGGTTTCAATTCCTCGACTTGGGTTGGTTATGCGGTTGCCTTAAGTGCTTGAAGGGTTGATGGGGTGATGGGCTGTTAGGCGGCCTGGGTGCGGGGCAGCTGAAGGGTTCGTCGACTTGGCTGAATGTGCGGGCGCTAGGCATTGGCTGCCGCTCGCCAGCGACACAGACATTTGCGGCTTTGCGAGCAATTTTAACATCATACGTCTGGGCCGGGAGATGTGAATACATATTTGCGCCTCGGTTGGTGTTGCTGGCAAAGACAAACGTTTATCAGCGCCCAGGCGCTGGCAACTGTCGCACAGTATGTTGCAACTAGTGCTCGAGTGGCATATTGCAACCGCAAGGTGCACGCGTCACAGCCAAAGGCAAGCCAAGCCAAGCTGAGTCAAGGCAAGACAAAGCCAGCCAAGCCAGGCTAGTTTATGGCCGCGCAGTGAGACAAATTTAAGAAAATTTGTAGTCGAGGTCGCAGTTTCTAAAGCTAAAAGTGAGAACTTTACTTTAAGAAATTTCATTTTCTAAAAGAAACTAGAAGAAGCTTAAAGAGGTTTTAATATCAGATATTTTTTTAATTCTTAATTTTTTTTTAATTTTTAAAAAGGCGAAAGACGAAGAAATGGAAGAAGCTAATTGAATTATTTTTTTAAGCTGTTTAAAAGTTAAAAGAAGAAAAACAAAATCTCAAAGTAGTTAATGGAGATTTTTTTATCAAATATAATTTTTTATTTATTTTTTCAAAAAATTTAATTTCCTAAGAAGCAGTGGAAGAAGCTGAAGCAGGTATTATTTTTTATCGACTTTTTTTTTAATTTTGGAAATTTGTGAAAAATTAAAAGAAAATGAAGTCGACGCAGCTACTAAAGGTTTTATTATTATATATCATTTAAATTCTTTTTCAATACAATTTTTAGAGCTGCTAAACAAAATTTTTTATAAGAAATTTTATATTTTTTATGTTTTATGAAACTTAAAAAAAAAATATATACATATATAAGAAAAAACTTTTTTTTTATAAAAAATTGAAATTAAAGTAGGATTTTTAACAGATATGTTTTTACATACTTTTCACAAAGAATCTAAAAATAAGTATAGCTGTAAGGTATTATATTTTTTCTATATTTATGAAAATTTGTACAACTGTCAAGAAATCAAAATATAAGAAATCAAGTTCTTTTCTCGCAGAAAAAATCGTTCCCCAGAATAATTTAGCTCATGATGCACTTAATAAGCACAACTATCGCTGCTGCAAGCCAACCACCGTGTGGCAGCAGCAACAACAACAACAGCAACTACAGCAACCATCTGCCCCGCCCACCAACTTTTGCAACATTAAGGCCATGACCATTAAGCGGGCTTTCAGCTTATGAATAATGCGCACGTTTGAGCTGAGGCCATAAATAATACGCAAATCGAAAACGCGCAGCGTCTAATTGAAAATGCTCAAGCATTAGAGAGGGGAGGTAGTTGCACGAGGCGGGGGAGGGAAACGCTACAGCGGTCAGCGGGTTGATTCTGGTTGCCAGCCAAGCAGAGAGCGAGAGGGGGGCGGGGGAGGAAGCGGGCCAGATAGATTCATTCGCTTTTGCCAATTAGACAGCACAGACACGTGCCGTATGCGTATATATCCGCAACGAGCTATAATTCATCGAGGGGCGCGGCAGGACGAGAGCGATTCAGGATATCCGTCAGCTTACAAGGCTTAGACGTTAACTGTTAGCCGTTAACCAGGGGGGGCTAACGGTGCCCCGAGCTGGATCTCTCCAAGTGGGCAAGTGCGCACTTCAACTACACACGTTAACGCCATTTTATGGCCAAGTTCAATGCGTGCCGGGGCGCTGAAAAGTAGGCTATGAAATTTTAGTGGCTTAGATTGTAACGACAGCCACTTGGACTTTTCAACGCCAATTTAATCAGCTGAGCAAGAGCAATCAGTGTCAGCTCGCCCAACATGTGTCTCGGATTTTCGAGTCATTTCGGCAGCAATTACACTGGGCAAATCAATTCGATTGAAGAGAATTGCTTGATTGCATCAGGTGCTAAATAAATTGAATTAATTTGCTATATTAGCAGCGGCGTCGACTAAATTTCGACCAAATTTCGTTTCCCAGGGCATATCGATTTATATCATATTAGGGTGCTTTTTCCTGCCCTGCCACTGCCAGAACGAACTAAATTATGATTTCACTTTCAGGTGTGAATTAATCTCATTCATATGCATTTGACTAACTAAAACTGATTGAACCTCTAACTTGATTTATAGTCAAGCATTTCACTTGATTTACTCTCGCTCTCTATGCTTGAGTTGATATCTAGTAATTGTAAAATATAATTCATATTCCATTTGCATATATTAAAAAGAATCATCAAATATATCTTGAGCAAACGCAGATAAAAGAAATTTATAGTTTTTACCACTTGTAAATAAAACAAAAGTGAATACAAAACCCACATCCATAACCGGGTCACCCCACCCACATCCGCATACATATCCGCCATCACATCCGCACTGCTCGTATCTGAAATCTTAATGATTTAACTAGCGCTGTGTGCGCTGCACCAAAAAAAAAAAGGAAAATAAAAAAGAAATAAAAAACCCTTCCTCTTGCTTTAACTGCAAACCGCGCACCTGAAAATTGCATTTCATAAAAAAGAATGCTTAACTATTTAATTTCTTGGACGTGACATGGTCAGGGGAATAAGCGCGTGTCTGGGGATGGCAGCTGCTAGAGGGTAGAGGGCACTTCAGCAGTAACTGCACTCAATTTGGTGCTTCACTTTGAAAGGTACCTGAAAGGGGTACGACAGCTTTGTTATGGAATATGTAACAAATTATTTATGTAAGCCAGCAATCCAATTTATACTTCTACAATCGTGCCCGATCTAAATGGCCTGAATAGACTTGTCTCTCTCTCTCTCACCTGGGACTATGCTCAGTAATAATTATCTTTGTTTAACTCTCACTGAGTGAAAATTTAAGGACTTACCTCAGAGCTAAGTACAAGCAAAATGCAAACTCTTTCTGATATTACCAGCACAACGATTCTATACAACTCTCAGTCTCACTTAGATACTTAGAAATCAAAATCTGCTCTTAGTCTCACAGTATCACTTTTTGTTATATATGTGATACGACTTATACAATATTTCAACTAAATAGATTTGATTTTTCAAAATTTTACAGCGAAAATATTGACTTAAATAAATTACATTTTGCTTTACAAAAAAAAATGCAGTCAAATGTTAAACATAGATAAAAAGTTAGTCTTTCGAAAAAATCTAAAATGAATAATTAAAATAAATCAACAAAACAATATGACAAGATAAAATGCCTGTTAAATAAATTTTCATTTTATATTTCATATCTTATACATTTTTTGTTCAAAAACCTTTAAAACTAATACGCTTTGTTTTGAGACATGCATCTGTTAGATCGTAGTAAAGTAAAATGTAAACTATCGTATATAGATATAGTATACAGTATATAAAGTAACTTTTGCTATTAGATAAGTTAATCTGACATCATTAAAAGAATCGAGAATTTCCTATTTTAATACAACAAATCTAATTTTCAATATATCTTAAGATATTCTATTATAGTAAACCCCTCTGAATCTCTACGAATTAAACTCCAATCAAATATTCTTTAATTCCCACACATCTAAGAGCATCAAAGCTTCGTCCGATTGTTGTGCTACAAATATATTTTTGGTGGCTTTTCTGGCAATGGCAACCATGTTGCTGGCATCGCATGTTGGCCAAGTTTATGGAGCGGTCGACAGAGCGAAATGCAAGCAAATTAACTGGCGACGAGCACTAATTGGCTGGCCAACTATGTAAGGTGTTGGCTTTTTTGCTTAGATGCCACGACATGTGCCACATGCGGCACATGTGGCAAGCTCTATGATAGCCGAAGCCCGCCTTGAGGCTAGCTACTTAGATAACGTTTAAAAGTCAATGCCGCTCAACTTTAGAGCATTACACTTTAAACGACGTCGACTGAGGCAGCTATCTAACAGTTTTACAGGCAACAGCCACGCCCATGCACACGCACACGCACACGCCCAGCCTCTGGTCCCTCTGGCTAACCGACATGTGAGCCTGTGTGCGTAGCCGAAAAACGAGTGGAAGAAGAAGAACGCTTCATTGCAGCAATTTGCATTTTAAGTTGCTAATGACAAAAGTTATAATTGCATAACGCTCAACGTGTAGTGCGGCAGGACGGGCAGCACGGGCAGCACGGGCAGGACGAGCAGGACACGGCGCGACAACACACGAGCTGTGGCAGCTACACGTTGTCGCTGTATAGATGCCAGGCAGCACGAAGGTGTCATGCGTTTGCCCAAGGTGCTCTTCACATTCTGGCGGCTACCTGGCTGCCTGGCTGCCAGCTTGGCAGTCTGACAGTCTGGCAACGCCACTTGCCAGCCGGAAATGAAAAGTAAATCAAATGAGTCGCTGCCTGTCACTGAGCACTTGATGAACGCTGTCCGACGTTGCAGCCACGCTGGAAATTGACGTAGCTGCGCTGTCAGTGCGTGCTCAAGGCACAGCACGGCACACCACACACACACACGCACACACACACGCACACACCAATTCACACACTTTATAAGCAATGCAGACAACTGCACATTCTGACAGCTTCGTTGCATTGCAGTTGCATTTAATTAACCACCTGACGCACCTTTGAGCAGTCTTGATTTGCATGTGAATAACAATTTACCTGCTCAGCCTGTAGCTGCAAAATAAGAATGTAACATGTCTAGGCTAAGAAGTGCAGCCGCATGGTAATTATTTAACTGGCGGATAAAGGGAATGGTAATCAATGAATCGAGGGTTATATTCAATGAAATTGGGATATGTCTAATATGGGAAAGGAATGTGTATTTATGTGGATGAATAATGGAATAATAGTAAATAAATATATATTTATATAGTAAATATATATTTATATTAAAAAGAAGAGTCTATATGTATATGTATATGTATATGTATATGTATGTATGTGGATGCATGTCTGCATGTGTATGTAAGTATGAATTTTTGAATGTATTGTATATATATATATGTGTAGATGCATATTTAGGTATATAACATAATTATATATGTATAAATGGATGTACATGTGAAGAGGAATGTATATATATTATGTATGTATATGAAAAAGATGAATGTATACTCATATATTTGTTTACATAGGCATGTAGAATAAAAGAGAAATTTATATGTATCTGTATGTATATTTATACATAAGCATATTTATACGTTTGTATATGTATGTAGACATATGTATATGTATTAATATGTATTTTTATATGCATATATATATACATATATAAGAAAGAAATTAATGATATATATCCCTCTATATGTCTGCATGTGTATATATGTATGTATATGAAGGGAAAGAAGGATGTATATGTATTTGTATGTATGTGGAAAGAAGTATTTGTACATAGTTTATATACATATTAGTATATATGTATACATCTAATTATCCATATATCTATAATCATGTTTGTATCTCTGCATTTACGAATAATCCTGCGAACAGTTCCAAAAGTTCAGCAACGCTGTTAAAGTTTTCACACACCATGTCGAACAACAGCAACACACACAAAAACACATAAGCATACACACACAAATACACACACACATACACACACACACAAATACACATACACACCCACACACACACACACATAGAGTAAACTAATTAAATTCCTGTTTAAAAATAAGAACAAGTATATGGCCATGTAATTTGCATAAATGTCAAACATAATTTGACGCTGAGCGGGTCAAGTTTGGAGCTCATTACAGTGGCCAGAAACGAGAAGGCAAACAAAATGCAGCAACAAACATCTCTCCTCTCTCTCTCTCTCTTTCTCTCGCTCTTACGCTTGATCTCTTTCTATCTGGCATGTGTGCTTAGTGAAACGGCTCGAGTTAGGCCCACTTTGGCAAAAGTGCAACAAAAAAACTATAAGATATATGACTACAAAATACCCTACACATACATATATTCAATTGGATTGATTTAGTCTTCTCTAATTTACTTCAGAATAATTAAGCTAATATCTAATATTTAAATGATTATTCTCTAAAATATTGACTGATCAGAGGCATTAAGTCTCTTTACATCGTGTCAAGTCCAAAAATCAATTCCCAAGTGGCGCTTCTCCTATGGCCAAATTTCTCGATTGAAAAAACTTATTTTTTTTAGCTGTAGCTTATTTTGCTGCTGCTGCTGTTGCTGCTGCTGCTGTTGTTGTTGTATGGTTTGCCACTTTGAGGTCACTTTGACAACTGTTACCGCAACTAGCAGCCGCACTTAACGACAGACCGAAGACCGAGGCGTGAGACGTGAGGAGTGAGGGGAGCAACAGTCAACAGGAAGAGACAAACAAATGCCACTTGTGTTGAGTATCATTTAAGAAAAATGTTAAATACACTAAACAAAAATGAAAAGCGAAAAGAAAGGGAGCAGAGAAAGTGGAAGAGGGGGGAAGAGTGGAGAGAGTAGGGAGAGTGGGGAGAGTGGAGAGCGAGAGCAGCTTAAACATCACAAGCATATGAGCTGCAAAATAAAAACCAAACGAAAATGGCAAACACAGTGGGCAGAGCGACAGAGAGAAAGGGTGGGAGAGAGAGTGAGAGATAGGGGAAAAGAGGGGAGGGGGTTAAAAATTAGAAATACATGAAGCAGGTGGAGGGGGTCTGTCGTGGGGCGCAGATACTGCAATGCAGCTTACCAGCCAAATGCTGTTTGTATCAGCTAAAAGCATGCACATACATGCACACCCTACACACACACCCCAACACACACACACCCCCAAACACACCCACACCCTCACACACATGTATAAGCACATACATACTTAATTTTTTTGTTTGGCTCTTGTGCCATGCTCTAGAGCTCTTGTTTTGGTTGTTGCTGTTGCTGCTGCGGTTTTGTTTTTAATATTAAGCGCTTTAGTTGACGCTGACGCTGCTTGTTTTCTGTTTTCAGTTTTTATAGTTTTTGGCAAGACAGCCGCCACCCCCACAAGCTAGAAAAAAAGAATGTAGAAAAACAACTTGCAGCACACACACACACACACAGCCGAGCATGATTAGGTGTGTGTGTCTGTGTTTGTGCTTGAGTTGAGTTTTGTGCGCTTTGTGTAAGCTAAGCACATGGCGAAATGCGAAAGTGTTTAGCCAGCAGTCGCCACACACACACACAGACATACCCCTCGCCCCCACAGCAATCATAAATAAAAAATGCCGAGCAGAAACTCTAAGAGCCAGCAGAGAGCCGGGGCAGCTAGCTGAAATAAAATATAAATAAATATGCTCGCAAAGGCAAATCAAAGGGCGCACATTATGCATATTGCATACAGCATACAGCATGCCACATGCCACATGAAACCTGCCACCTGCCACCTGCCACATGCCGCATGGGCCGCCCAGGTAGCAGCTTGGCCCAATCTTTGTATGCAACAGCAGCCACAGCTGAAACGTGCGCATAAATTAGTCATTTGCCACAGTCCAATCCAAGCCCGCAGCCACATGACAAAAAAAGCAGCAACAATGCGCAGAGTTTATTAGCTCATCGAATCCATTTGGACATAAAACTTTAATACAAATATCTGCCCAGGCTGAAAGTCAATTACCAACTGCATATTTGATCCGAGCGCCGAGTTGACACCAACATCATTAGGCACTTAATATTTGCACTCGAGCAACTATTTAAATAAATTATTATAAAATATATACATAAGTTGTATGTACTTCAAGTGTAAGTATATATATAATATATATATATAAATATATTTTCATTTGTTAGCTTAGTCCATTTACGTTAATATTTTCTACATGAATTGAAGATTTAGAGGGCAAACCTCATTCCAGTGGCTCACGTTTAGCTATAGCTTGACAGCTTTCATCACAATTTAAAATTAATTTAAATATATTTAGTTTACTTTTATTGCATATTCAATAACATATTATTAATTTATAATCAATAAAATTTGACAAATTATAAATTAATTTCATTTTAGTTCATTGTAAAGTTACTCTACACAATATGTTTAACTTAGAATAGCTGAGTGTTTTAATTGTATAAATTATTTTAATTGTGGTAGTCTGCACATGGATTAAACTAAATACTTTAATATGCAAATAATAAAAGATGTTTTCATTTTCCATTACCAATCGAATATAACTGAATTTAAGTACATTTTCTTAAGCAAATTTATAATAATGATATTCAAATGTGTGTAGTAATCACAAATCTTTTTTATACCAGCTCTGAAATATATAAAATAAATGTATTCTCTACAGGAACCATCATAGTTAATATATTGTTAATTATATTATATTATTATTAATTAATATATTTAAGCTCCCTTTTAAAAAATATAACAAATTTTTAATTTTATAAAAGAAAGAAATTTATAAAATAAACAAATGCTCGATTATATTTTTCTAACTTCGAAGCTGTGCAGCGCATCCACTAAAAGCAGATAAATTCTTTATTTTCGATTGCCAATGCGAATATATATATACCCAATTTCAAGTCTCTAGCCGCTTAAATAATGTCATTTGTGCTATACAAAATATACTATTTTCCGATTTGAAATGCCCCAAGTCAGAGAATACCCACGAATACATATTTCAAGCCTTAAGTCTCTTAAGGCGGAAAAATGGTTTCCCCTCATACGGACTGACGGGCGAACAGACATGCAAAAGGACGCACAGCAACAGGATCATTGATAAAAAAAAATCAAAATACTCTCTTAGAATGACTACTAACTAAAGTATAAACAAAAATAAAATTTTTTTGTAATATCCCGCAACTATTTATCTTTCTGTATATAAACCAGGTTTATATCATTATCTACTATAAATCATATTCTTCATACCTGCGTCTTTTAAGTTACCTTTTCTTTCTATAATTCACGCAGATGCATTTATATCATAAATATCCTATCCTATCCCTATGTAATCTCCGCTTAAACTGCCCAGTTGCAGCATCTTAAGCCACTTCGTGGAATTACGTATAACACATTAAGTTAATACGCCCCAAGGCTCAGCTTCAACAACAATGTTAGACATGATGTAACACTAAGAGAGAGGGAGAGATAAAGAGAGAGAGAGAGAGAGACAGAGACAAAGGAACTTTTGCCTAGTGCCCAGATGGAATGGCAATTGCCGTTTAGCGTCGTAATTCTGACCGCGCCTCATTTGGCCGGCACATGTCCTGCTGGCACTGCAGTACTCCTGCCATATGAGATAATCATATTTCTTTGCCAGTTTGCTTTGTTTTAAACTCTTATAGTTATACACTGTTTATGCGGGTTAGAGCGGGTATATTAGGTTTACTTGGAATATATTATTCACTTCAACTATTCAAACCCTTCTATAGTCAACCCGAATTTCTGTTAAGTTTCAGCCTAGACATCTTCTCAGCCTCCAAGCTAGTCTGCAAGCAGGGCATCCTCCCATCACTTACACCCGATTGTACACAGTTTCTCTTCACTTTTTGCTCGACGCTCGGCCCACAACAGTTTCCAACTAAATAATATGAAATATGTACAAGCCAAGCTGGCAAATTACGAGCTGGGGGTATCCTTATGCAGCGCAGCAGTTGCCAGCATTTGCCAGCTGGCAGTGCAGCAGCACAACAACAACAAGAACAACAATAACTGGAACAACAGTTGCTAAGAGAACCGCAGTGAAAACTAAAAAGAAAAGTGCTGGAAAAAACTAAGCGAAAATAACAACAAGAAAAGAAGAAAGCAAAAAAAAAAAAGAATGAGAAAAGTCAAATTAAATTTCGCATAATTTTTGTCATTGTTGCTGTTGCTGCTGCTGTTGTTGCTGCTGCTGCGCTTTCGTTTACTTTTCGAAAAAGTTTTTTGTTTTTGCGGCTTGGCGCAACTTTTTTTTCTTTTTGTGCCCGCCACATGTCGCAATTTTTGCCAGCATTCGAGTTTTTTGTTTTTGTTGTTTTTTTTCTTATTTTCTGTTTATTTTTGGCGCAGTTTTCTTCGTCAGCTTTTGCTGCATTTCATTTGATGGAAAATCTTGCCGGACGAACTTGAACCAAATACGCACTTGGCCTGACTTGGCTTGGCTGGCAGGCGAAACAGCTGTAAGATAATAAAGATTCTGTGGGCCAAAAGTTTTTGCCAACTGCTTGGCACACAAACACAAATCAAAAGTGGCCAAATGAGGCGCAAGAATCTAATTAGTTTGCCAGCAAAACGAGCCCCAGCCGCCTGGCCCCGACCCAACGCCAACTCACCTGCCCGCACCAGTCAGCGGCGGAAGCGGAAGTTTGCCTGTGCACGTCGAGTCGAGTTGTTATATGCGCGGCCGAATCGCACTACACTTAGCGAAAAAAGGCTATTCTTTGCGAATAAATGGAATTCAGACTGAACTTTTTTTTAACTATGCTTCAATTGGATAGAAAATGTTTTTTTATTACTTAGTTTACTTTTAAAATTTTTTTTTAAATTTTTTAAATTTTCCAAATATTTATATGAAAGTATCCGACTTGGAAATACGCGGTAAAAAAGTTTTGCCGCTTAAATAGATTTTTAATAATATTGTTTGTTGATTTCTGATATTTTTCTCAAAGTATTACAAATCCAACTGGCTTTCAGCACAAACTCCCAGCTCATAATCTCACAGTGTAGCAATTAGCCAAACACTGGCCATGTCTATGTCCATGTAAGCAGGCAGGCACATTTAAGCCTAAATGTCACCAGTCCAGTCAAAGCCAACCCCTCCTCACTCCCGCCCATTTACCCTCCTGTCGTATGGCACCTGAAACAATGGCACAAACAAAAGGACTCGAGCGCTAATCTGCACTAAATTGTTGTTTATTTTTTGGCTTTAAACGCTGTGTTTAGACCGGGCCGGCAGCGGGCCGGCTGCTCGGCCAGCCCTGTCGCTGATTTGCGTGGCAATTGGCCATTGAGCGAGCGAGCTAATTAGCCAGCGCGCTTTTTGTCCACTTCACGGACTGCGGCCGGCTGTGGACTACCTGTCGGGGCAATATTAAAAATTAATATGTGAAAATCCTTAGCATAAAAGGCAAAAAGCAAATGCATATTTATGAGCTACTCAAAATATTGCAGTCTGTCTGCTACGCAGCGGCAGCAGCAGCTTTGTTATTAACTCCGCTGTGGCCATGTAGTTTATGAATTTCGTTGTTTGGCCTAGAGTAAAGACTGTTATTAGGCGCACAAAGCTAAATGCTAGGCCAACGCACGTATTAC
The DNA here is from genome assembly GCA_035046225.1 of Drosophila pegasa. Taxonomy (NCBI): domain Eukaryota; kingdom Metazoa; phylum Arthropoda; class Insecta; order Diptera; family Drosophilidae; genus Drosophila; species Drosophila pegasa. The sequence continues at coordinate 7,728,119 of JAWNOD010000398.1, read as the reverse complement.
ACTATTCTAAGCCTATTCAAATTAAAGCAGTTATTCTTTAAGAAGGGGAGAAATTAGAGTTTATATAAGGCATGAGTGCATATAAATGCTATTTGTTTAAGGGCGGAAAAAAGCTAAATGGCTATATTATATATTACTGAATTCTTAATTAAAAAAGACGCAAACAAATGGGCAAAAACTAGAAAAGTAAGAGTGATTTATTCGGGACAGCCCGACTAGAAGATATCCTGCGGCTATGGCTTTTACTATAGAAACTTACTAAGCTTACTGAAGTAGTTTTCTTCTAAATGGGTTTTCCTAGTTAAAGTTTCTGGGACAGACAATGACATTTATATGCTTGTTACCAAAAACAAAATTTGAGGGAGGTACTTATTTTGAAAAATATACTAAAGCTGTGTATTCATTTCAGTAGCCCCACTGTAAATTGAATGATTTCCTCTTTTTTGGCATTCACTAGGCTTAAAAAAGTAAAAAAATATCGATTTCTATCGATAAGAAAAGGAGATGAGTTATAAAGAAACCCGTACTAGGTATTAGATATAGAAATATATATTGTATTTAACATTTCGAAGCTTTTGTAGCTAACAAGAACAGATGAACGGACGGACGAATGGACAGGTGGATGGACGGACGGAAAGATAGGCGAATAGATAGAATGATGGATGAATGGACGTTCAGACGGATAGATGGACGGACCGTCAGACCGGTGGGCGGACGGATGAATAGATAGACGGGCGAACGTGCGAACATACACTCAAATGGGCAGATAGTTGGACAGATGGACGGATAGATGTACGGAAGGGCAGGCGAACAGACGGACCCAGAGACAAATATGGCTATATCAACTCAGCTCTTCGTCCTGACCAAGAATACATATGCTTTATGTGGTCTGCCACGCCGTCTTCTGCCTCTTACATACAATTTCACAGAACCATTCTAACCTAAAGTCTAATTCTAAACGGGTTCCGGGTATAAGGAACAACTATAAAATTTAAATTATATAAATATCCTGAATGTTGTCATGTATCGTGTGTCTAGGCATACTTTTCTTTATGTAACAGCTAATTTTTCATTTAATTTGTAACTTAAGCTCCCGCTCGCTGGGTCATTAGTGCCATTCGGCAAATATGCCTTAGAGTTGAACTCGTACAGCTGGCTGCCCTTTCGAATGCTTTCGAGCTGTACACAGAGGCGTACAACAAACGCCATTTATCAAGCCTAGCGCGAGTCTAGCGCCACAAACATTACCAAAGCCGGGTCTAATCCATGTTAGCAGGCGCACGGAATGTTTCCATTCATTTGTCATCTAATTTTTGCACTTTGTCGCAGAGCTCCAAATGAGACAAAGCTGGCAAATGCGCTGCGCCTGCAATGCACCTGCCTTTGGCGACGCGCGTATTGGGGCATGCCCCACGTTGCACTGTCAGTTGATGCTAACGCCTTTTGAGTTGAAGTAGAGCTGAGTCAAAGGATATTTCGTTGGCATTCTTTTGGCAAATTGTTGCACTGCATTCGGCTTGGCTGCGCGAGCGTCAGGCGGATAGAAAGTAGTTGCTGTGGCAGCCACAAAGTTGCCTGCAACGGGCCATAAAATGTAATTAGTTGTAATTGATTTAAGCACAAGTAATGTTGATTAAACGGATGCGCAAGGCGCGCATGTGGCCGTAGATATGACAACAGGCAACACGACGCCTGCAACATTGTGGCAGCATGCAACGCACGCCCTGAGCTGCCTGCCTGCTTGCCTGATGTGGCGATATGAACAAAGTTTCTTACAGCGCCCGTTGACACTGCACAACAAAAGTCCTGACACTCTGACAGCAGCGATGCCAAAACAAAGTACAAAGTACAAAGTGCAATTGTTGCAGGCGCCCCACAGCTCCCAAAGAAGTGCCCCGCCTCCCTCCCCCTCTGGGCAAGTTCATTTGGTTGACACGCACAGCAGGCAGCTACCTCCACCGACGGAGCTCAAGCAGAAGCACAAAGCTATCTGCGAGATGTCGAAGATGATATATATTTTCAACTTTTCCAAGATAACTACGATATTGCCATGTCAACAATATCCTGAATTTATAATTATGATATATACATATAAATATACAATTATATCTAAGTAAAGTTCCAAGTGTTTTCTAGTCAAACGACTCGCACTCAACATAATTTCCAGCACCTTTGTGCAAGTGTATGAAAGCATGCAACCGGCAACAATGTTGCACACGACTTCTTGGCTGCCCCAAAAGAGTGGGTGTGGTCTTTGCATATGCCACACCCACCAGCACCAGCACGCCTCAAGGCGGCGTCGCCAGCAGCTGGCGCTGTGGCGATATTTGTTTGGCTATCTTCAGTTATTTGTACTCGATGTGCGCTAATTTGATTGTGTTCGTGTGATAAACACGAGAAATGGTCGCTTGGACTCATCTGCAGCGCGACCCCACGATTAAATAAGCCTCGGCTGCCCCCCCCAAATTGCCAAATGGAGCCACATGACGCCTTCGTGCATACATCCGGCGGCAAATAATGTTTTCGAGAGGAGGCACGCCGCGCAGCGCCACGCTCGCTCCCTCTCCGTCTTGTGATAGGATTTTGCGATTTATTTGCCGAGTGTAAAAGACAAAGAGGCAGCCGAACCAGAGAAACCACCCACCCAGCCAGCCAGCCAGCCAGTCAGCCTTGAAGTGTAGGCCAAAATGCAGATAAGACTGGCAAAGCGAAAGCAATTGAGCCAAGTAAAGCAGAGGAACAACTATGTAAAGTAATCAAGGAAACGTAAACGGAAAGCGTCTAGGCACAAAAACACGATATCTTAATGAAGTATCGATTGCGTCATTGCCAACGCCACCAAAAGGCAACCGACGGCAGCTCCAGCTCCAATTGCGTCTGCTCCTCGCCGTGCTCGTTGTAGCTGGAGCTATGTGGGTGCTTGGACCGAATTGAAAGGCATTTTAAAATGACATTTCCAAAGACTGCACAGTGGTTGAGGACTACAAGAACTCACATAGGAAATCAGCGCAGCAACAGAGCCCCAGAGAGTAGTGTAATAGAGAGGATTGTAACTTAGGACAGTTTTACTGGGTTTGATTGCTGGGAGAGTTCTTTGTTGAAATACTAGATTGATTGATTGATTGACACTGATTGTCAGCATTGTAGAGTGAGTTTTATTAGAAATAATAAGAATATAAATTGGGATGCTATTTATGATTTGATAAACTCTATCTCTCCTCCTACAGGTAACTCGATTATTAGAATTTGCCTTTATTCATCTTCACTCAACTTAAACTTCATTTTAGACTGACTAAACAGTCAACTAGAAACTCTTTAATATACCTCGTAATCTCTTCATATCTTCTTTGAGTATATTAATACCACTTACACATTTTTTCATTCAACTAAATTCGTCTGAAAATAACTCACATTATAAAGATATCATCAACACTTCTCATAAATTTCCACAAAATACAAAAACCTTCAAGTCTATAATTTTATGCCTCCCCAAAATTATCTTTTCCATCAATTTTAAGCAAATAAAAATTGAAAATTTTCCCATTTATTACAACTCTCCTTACAATTTGCCAACACAAGTCGTAGGCCATCTCGGCCCACGGTCTTGTTAAGGTTTGCTCAGCGCCTGCCCTGGGCACACTTTGAATTCCATTTGCTTGTTTAGCTCTTATCGGATATTTGGCTCCGTCTGGCCCCGGGCAGTTGGCCTGTCAGTCAACCGTTGATGTTGGCCTATCAATGCTAGAAGATTACGAATGCGACGCCTAGCCTGACATTTGACATTTGCGTGGGCGTGGGCATGAGCATGGGCGTGGGCGTGGCAATTGAATGCAACCCGCTCGAGTCCCGTGTGCCCGGCCCACGCGTTCTTTTAATTATTTAAAGTGCAAAAAAGTTTGACTCGTTTCGTTTGTTTGGCTTTCACATTTGCTCCGTCTTTTCATACTTATTTTTGAGCAGTCTAAAACACGCATACGAAATCCCAAATGAGTTCATCTACAGCCGAAAGCAAAAGAGATAAAAAGTCGCCAACGCTCGCTGTCAGGTAGTTGCGCGCCTTGCTAAATATTCAATAAGCGGCAATTGTTGTAGCATACAAATGGGCGCATTAGGGCGTAATTTACAATCGGCGCCTGCCGCATATTCCCTCAAATTCGCACAGACTCCACACACACACTCGCACACAAAACGTAGTTTCAGATTCCCGGCGTATATGTGTAATAGCAATTCTGAATTCAGGCAGCACTAACAGTCTCCCTCTCTCTCTCTGTGTGTGCATAACCAAATGAGTCAAAAGGGAAACATTAGTCATGCCAAAAATACATATATGTGTGCACGCAGGAAACAGCCAACCAGTCAGGCAGTCAGCCCTGGCCTACCTCTATATGCAGTCCTTACACCTTTCAGTATACAAAGCATATTGAATAATCGGCTTTAAGCACTTCAATATTCAACTAAAACTGGGCGAATAACTAGCGCATCTTCATTTTTCGTGTATTGTTGAAGTTCTCAATGTAAGAATTGATACTCAATTATGAAACTTTAAGGCGAACTACAATTCCTAAAGACACACTTCGAGCTCTTTTGGACTTGACCTAGCCACATAGATAAAGTATATCCTTAGACATAATTTACTTAAGAATTATCTCGCTCTTCTTTCAGCTAAATTCTACAGCTTAATAATGACTCACAAATTGATCATGATTATTTCCCAAACTCCCAAAAAACGCTTTCAATTAATGCAAAAGAAAAAGTCAAAATTAAAAAAAAAAAAAAAGAAAAGCGAAGAAAAAAATCATTAAAGCTGAGATTAGGTCTGGGACAGCAGCTGGCTGGCATCTGTTGAAATCGTAATAGAAATGCCAAAGGATGCCAAGGCAAATGTCGTCGGGTGCCGGTGGTGCAGATGGCTGGCTGGCTGGCTGGGTGGCTGCCCCACCTGGCGGCTGCTTTGGGCCTGCCCTAACTTTGCTGCCTTGTTAGTAGAAAACAATGTCAAACTCATTAGTGCTCCCAAAAGGATTTCTTTTACAGTGTCGCCAAACAGTATATGCACACTTGCACACACACACACACTTTCGCACACACACTTGCACAGTTGTAGCTGAGATTCAACAGCAGCGAACAGGCGCTTTGAACTTTTTTTCTTCGCATTTACTTAATGGATTAATGAGATTTTTTGTTTGCCAAAGCCAACATCTTGGCCCAGCCGGCGCCTAGGCAGCACGGATGGATGGCAAGACGTAGGTGACTTTAACTGGTTTTCTCCTTCTCTTCCACAGTCGCCCGCCCTCCCGCTCTCCCGCCTGCCCTCCTCACTTAGGCAAACACATTTCATGTGCAAAGGTGCAAAATGCAAGAGCAAAGAATGTTTTTGGGTTAAAAGTTTACGGAACAGGATACGTTTACCAAATTCTAAGCTTTAAGTGCTTTAAGATATATTTAATTTGCAAATGGAAACTTTGGACTCGAGTAGAGAACCTCTTCAAAGTCTGCAAACTACAAAGTATTCAGCTAATATGATTATATATTTAAAATTAAGATTTCTATTTTGCTTTTGTATAACTTTTTAATTAGACTTTAAAATTTAAATTCTAATTCAATTATTTTCCGTTTCACAAAAGACCCACTGTCAGCGCTGTCAGGCGAAAGATCCCACTCCACGCTTAAACCTCACTTAGAGATCCCAATCCTCAGGTACTTATCATATTTTTTTGTATCTAACTAACCTAACAAAGCCTTTAAGCTGAGCATAAAGCAGGAAACCACACGCTCTTTGCGCTAACTGCACAGTAAGTGTAGAAACTGCTCGACTATATAATACCCTATATGAAGACTTTAAAAGAAATGCAGCTTTTATGTTTGTGAATGTTTTCTTTTTCTTGCCAGTAAGTAAAAGTCTATATCAATAACCCTCCTTCAACACTTACAAAGGGTATATGGAAGACATGTAACTGCTCAACTATATAATACCCTGTACCCTGAAAACTTTAAGTAAGTACATTAGAAGCACATTTTCTTCTCAATCAACAAAATTATATTTCAAAAAACGTTACATTCAACACACTCACAGGGTATACTTTAGTTAATGCACGACTATGTAATACCCAGCATAAAAAGTTAAAAAAAACTCTTGTTCTTCTCCATCAACAAATCTATAATTCGACGCACCCATAGAGTATACTCGACTATATGATACCCTCACAATATAATACTCAGTCTGCAAACTCCATTTTAAAATACCCGCTCCTCACCACTTGCACAGGGTATACTCAAGACACGCTGTCCCGCTAAGCGAATGCGTAAAGTGTACTTGACACCTTTTGCTGCCACACGAGCCAAAGCCAGAGACCCGGCCAAAGAGATCCTGCCCCTCTTTAGTGTCATAATCACCCACATAGCAACGTGTAGAGCCCTGACATTTGCTGGTATTTTTTTTTTTTTTTTCAACACTTGACAATCGCAGGCGCAGGACCTCAGCGGAGTTGAGCTGAGCTGAGCTGAGCTGAACTGCTTGGCCGACGACGCAGCTCAAGTCACACAAATGACTTTGAATTATTTGTTTACCTGGGCCCACTAGAAGCGTAGCGCTTGGCCAGAGCCTGCAGAGTCCTGTTTGTCCTGCCGCTGCTGCTGGTGCTGGTGCTGCTTCTGTTGGCATTGTTGACGTAGCTTTTGTGGGCTACCAAGCCCAATGGTGCGTAACAAATCGCAGCCATAAACTGGTGAGGGCGGGAGCAGGGACAGGGACAGGGGCTGGGGCAGGGGGGATGGGGTCCAAGTGCTGCCATAATAATTCACAATTTTTCACAGTTAAGTGTCAGGCGAAGGCAAAAAGAATGCCAACAAAGTGTTGTGCACAATTGTCGGTTACTAAGCGGCGCATTAAATCAAATGGGGCGCAAGCAGAACAAAAAAGAAGCCAAAACTTTGCCAAAATCCCGGCTAACGCGGCGTATGCGTAATGCTTGCGCTGCCGCTGGTAACGTGGGGGATGAGAGGGGGCGGCGAGCGTGGGCGGCACAGGTGCAGCTGCAGCACAATTACATGATTATGCATTTGGCTGAGCCATTTAAATGTCGTGCCCAGGCAACAATCAAGTGGCAAACAGCATGGCCATAAAGCAAAAAGGACCAACGCCTGCGGCGCCTGAGCACACAGCCATAAGGCTGACGGCATTTATTTGGCCGCTTGCACCAAGGGCGCCACTTCAAATGTCACCACAGACGTCAAATGCGGCAGTAAACAACAGCGGCAGCAACGGCAGCAGCAGGAGGAGCAGCGGGAGCAGCAGGAGTAGGTCCTGGCCAAGGGCAGGTGGCAAGTTGCTTGCTTGCAACAGACTGCAAACTGGCCATGCAACATGACAAGTGAAAGGCGGCAATGTCGCCGCATAGAGCACACACATATGTTCGCTCCAGCATCCAGCCTCACTCACATCCTTGGCCAGGTCCTTTGAGGGCAGCACTCGGCACTTGTATGCGCCCGAGAGATGTATGTGTGCTATTTGTGCTTCTCGCCTGCGGCTATTTGTCATAGTTTTGCATTTGCTGGACCAAAAGTTATGTCCAGACAGCATGACAGGCCGATGCGAAAGGTTTACCCAAATACTATATCAATAACTGTTGACACACGGCAACTGCCTCGGGCAATCAATATTATTTCCGAACAGCCTTTTACACTTAGCACACACAAGGACGCTAACAAATTCATAGCTCAATGCTGATGAATGGAAATCAAATTTGAAAAAGCACTAAGACAGAAATAGATTTAGATGTGGGAGTGTGCTGAGCTAAATAAACATGGATGCATAGGTAAATCTGAAGGATTGGAATAAGGATGAGGTCGGATCTAATAGGTAAGTGTATATTTGTTGTGATTTTTCACATCATATTGAGAATAGTCAAAGAAGATCTAGAAATACTTTCTTTTAATACCATATATACTATCTATAACTGCTTTAGTTAGAGCTGTTTGACTAGGAGTTCCCCTGGAACTTAACCTCATATTTTATAGGTACATAATAAATTTTTTTGTGGAAAAGGGCAGTTACTCAACATCCAGAGTATACAATATCTCTGTATTCATTACAGATATCCCTGATGGTTCCCTATTCTTTTCTTTTTTTGGTATTCAAGCTAAAAACTAAGTCATATTATCGATATCGATACTTATCGATTTAAAGAGAGAAAAAACGAGGAAAATATCGTACTACTTATGGTATACAGAAAAATATATTTAAAATTTGAAGAGTCTAGCTTTTGTCCTTTACGAGATCGCGGAGTTCACACGGGCGGACGAACAGACAGAAAAACAGATAGACAGATGGGAGCCAGACGAAAGACGACAGACGAACAAAAAGACTCACGGACAGATGCAAGGCCAGGCGAAACAACATATGGGGCAACGTATAAACGGACACATCTAGATTGTCTTAACTCATCGTCCTGATCAAGAATGAATGCCACGCCTCATTTACCTGTTACAAACATTTTCAGAAAACCTGATTTCGCATTTTCAATGGGTTCATGGCATAAAATTAAAGAACGTAGCTAAGGCCAAAACGAGGCTGGCAATCATTGAGTCCAACAACTGCATTTAATTAGCTTTTTTGCAGCTTTCAGTGAAGTTTCATAATTGTAAATATTGTTCAATAAAGCAATATGGAAACTCAATTACGTTGAGCAGTAGCTTATGAAAGCCTCTTGTTTACGAGAGCTGCCAGAGATGTGCACATGCCTGAGACTTGGTCGTAAATATGTGAATTTAGGTTGCAAGGCTGCAAATTGGTTGGCAAAATCTTTTGCTTGAATCAAAACAAATTTAGATCTTTAAAGATATCATGGATACTCGGGCATAAATACTTACTGAGCTTGTGAATGCAAACATGATCCGAGCCTAGAGCTGACTTCAGATCACTCACAAATTTAGTTAGCTCAACAATTCTGATGGGAAAAAGATATTCATATATTTTTAATTCAATTTGCAAAGTTATGCATTTTACAATGGACTCGCACGCATGCAGCCCTGGCATGCATGCGTGTCTTCGTGTGTATATGTGAAATATGACATAGTCATGTTGTAAATTCAATAGGAAGTTTTGCTCCGATGCATAATACCAATAGGAGCTGTACGAAAACAAAAGCAAAATGCCCCGAGATGGAAAAGTTGTACGCAAAGCTGCTTTTGTTTCGCATCGCAAACAATGGAAGTGAAACAAGTTTCCCATAATTTATTATGAAATTTTCTATGCAACGCAATGAAAATGCACTTGGCCAAGTAATTTACAGGGCCAGTCAGCATATCACGCTGCCGGCCAGGGGCGGGACAGGTGCAGCGGGGCGAGGCGCGGCGGTGCGAGCAGCTCGACTCGGCTCGGCTCAGGTGCTTGGCAAATAAATGTGCCATAAAATTGATTGAAATTACATTGTGCGGCGTTTGTGCAACAGTTTGTGCTGGGCAAATAAGTTTGGCAGCTGGCGCCTTTGTTTGTGCGGCTGGCAGAGGAGCCAGAAGAGCCAGCGAACAGCGGAAATCAGCGCCAGTGTGTGACAGAGACACCAGCTGAAAAGCAAATAGGTGAGCTCAAAAAGGGGAGTATCCGACCAGGCAGATATCCCACAAAGCAAGGAAGTGAACTCAGTTTCACATAGAACTGAATTTAATTATGGAATCAGAACTTGTATAATTTTGAATCGATCTCTTTTAATTTATCCATATTTGAGTTCCATGCCATCCTTGCTTTACAGGGTATCAAATGATAGCGGTAGATTGCACATTATCTTCTCGTAGTGCTGGCAAATTTGCTGATTTAGTTGAGTTTTCTAAAAGTTGCCACAAAAAGTAGAAGTGAGTCGACAAACAGACAGCACAAGAGATGGAGAGATACCAATAGAGAGAGAGAGAGAGAGGAGGGAGAGAGGTGGGTTGGCGTGCCCCACTGCCGTTTCTTTTTGACTACAACTGGAAGTTGCAAGTTTTAAACATTTTCATTAGCGTTAATTAATTTGAAATATGCATTTTTTTCTTCGCCCAGTACTCAACGCAAATTACGCGTCAGGCGAAAAGGGGGCGGGGTGGGGAGCACGTTTAAATCAGATGAGTTGAAACCTCTTATGCTCGGTCTAAAACTCAAAGCGCAGCAAAATCGGAGCAGAGCAGACGCAGGAGCTGGGGGGCTGGAGGCATTCGGCCAGCCAAGCCCCACAGCAGCCGACAAAGCTGTGAAGTGAAGCGAATGCCCGGCTGGGGCAGACCATTGGGCGCCCGTGGTGCGGCTGGGGCAGGCAAGGAGCGAGGGGCTTGAGGCTGGGCTTGAGTAAAACGCTCGCCGCACTTTTTAATTACGCGAAAAGCGGCTGAGCCGCGCAGTTTTGGCTTTGAGCGCAAGTTGGCCAAAACCAACGTTGACGTTGTCGTTGCGGCTGCAAAACCTGGCTATAAAGCCCGGCCAAAACGAGCCAACGTGCCGAAGTCAAAGTCACGGCCGGAGCCGGAGCCGGAGCTAGTTGCAAAGATTTGGCAGCGGCCAAAGGCATTAAATAAGGCGTGGAAAGAGTTTGGCTGAGCCATAAAACCGACCACTGACAAGCTGCAGCATCCATCACCAGAGCTGAGCGCGTGCCGGACTTAGAGCGAGGAACATGGAACACGAGCTGGGAATTGGAAAGAAACATAGTTCAAGAAGAAGAGAGCTACTACTACTACTACTTCTACTACTACTATATACAAGCTTATGTTAATTTATTTATAAATTTAAATGCAATTTATTAAGGTTTAAATTGTATATATCATATATAAGAAACAGATATTTAATAAAAAAAAATTTAATATAAGATAGTTCAAATCAAATCAGAATGTCTAAAAAATATTTACTGTATGTCTTCAGGATATTTACTAAATATTCTATTACATATAAAAGCTACTCTGAATTATCTTAAGTAAATTGTCACTTAGGAATAAAGATTCTGCTTGTCTGTATTTTTATTCCAAATATATAGGAAATAAAATACTAATTTCTAAACTTCTTTTTAAGTCAACGGCTAATATCGAAATACTCTGTTGTCAATTGTTGATTGGATAATAAATAGAGCTTTCTAACCTCTGCAGTTTGACAGCCAACTCGGTCCATAACAATTAAAAAACTTGAGGTCTTCAATACAAAAGATTGCTCACCTCAACATTAAGAGCAGCTATCGCACACAGAGACCTAGCAATGGAGGTCAAGCATATTTAGAGCGATCATAGAGAGAGCGGCACTCTCGCTCTCTTGGTTCCAGCCCTACTTTATGTTTATCGCTTAATGTAGATTCAATCCAAAAATGCATTTCGAAGCTGCATCTGTCGCTATGTGTGCATATTAATGCTTTATAATTATAGCTCAGTATCTTAAGGTAAGCTTAGAGTAGACTATGCTATGAATGTTGCATATATTGTGGGTTATATGACGATGGGCTTATATGATAAAGAAGGTGTAGAAGGTATGGTTATATTGGGCTCAGTCTAAATGATTTGTTAATCATATGAGCAAAGCAAAAATAATGTCATAATTTTCATATAGAATAATCTATCATTCATTCTTGCGAAGCCCATCTGTATTTCTATCACACTCACTTCACATCACAGTTACAACACGACTACGACCACTCGCTCATCTCTAACCCGTAGTGAGAGATGCAAAGTGGCTGGCAGCTTAGATACAGCATTGTTGCGTATGCTGCAAAGCAATTGTTATGGCAGCCATTCTGCTTTCGGATGACAGCATGGCGATAGATAGGACTAGAGTCGCGCGAGTCGTCCCCAGGCTGAGCCGGGGCTCCAGCCAGATGATGGCCATTATCAACGCCCAAGACTAAATTGATTAACCAACTTTTGCGGCACGTTAACTTTTACGAGCCACAGGCGCAACAGGGTTCAAGTGCAGCTTCCCCCTCCATCTCCCGCAATCTTTGAGAATTATGCACTTTCTCTTGGCCAACAACTGCACTTGGCCATAGGCGATTGCCGTACTTTGCCAGCTACCTTGGCGCAGCGTAAAAAAATTATTAACTACTTCAAAAATACAAAGTTACGGAACGCTGATTGCGCGGCGGGTGGTGCGGCCACCACTAAGTAGTACAACCACCCAGCCGCAGAGCGGATGTGAATTAGAGAAGTGCGCATGAGAAACACTTTATTATGAGCTCGTATATATATATAAATCCGTTTTTTATTTACGTTTATTTGGTTTTGCGTGCTTCACTTTAATAATTCAAGTGCCCGGCAGTGGCTTAATTAAAGCTTCAAATGTGGGCGTGGCCGCAGCTAATGCAACCGACTGCCGCACAGTGGAATGCCGGCCACAACTAAATTATGCTGATAAAAATGAGCGCTCTGTAAAGTCACGTTAGTTCAAGTGTGAGAGGGGGCGGGTAGGGGCGTGGCAGGACGGGGTGATGTCCTGCAGAGTGGGCTTTTGAGATATGCACGACTTCCGCTCTGCATCCGGTCCAATGTACGTGAGCCTACATGACCAGCAAAGGGCAGCACTGCGTGCGTGTGTGAGCGAGTGTGTGTGTGTGTGTCCACAGTTGAATTTGGTTTAGTTGATTTAACTAAATGGCGACAAGTTTAACGAGTGTCACAGATGAGATTCAAAGCGAGCCAAGAGCCACGTACACAGATTGGCCCCGGGACAGACGGACACACACAGCCAGATAGACGGGCAGCTGGGCCGTCCGTTCATGTCAGTTGCCATATGCTAAGCTCTGGCCTAAACAAACATGGACACACGCACACACTTGCGTAGCAGGGGCAAAGTTTTGAATAGCAAAACGCCCACATATTGAAATAAACGCTTTCATATGTGGCAAAGCTAACAAATTTATAGTTTGGCATCGAATTAGCAAATGCTGAAGCGGAGCGCAAAGAACGGCCTGCAGTAAATACACTTGCAGAAAAAAAAGAGCGAACTGTAAAAAAAAGGCTAGCTGGGAAGGACTTGAAGTGTATAGAAATTATTATTAATTATTTAAAAAAAATGTATAAAAAGTATTATTATTAATAAGAATTGCAAATATCTCAGTTGAAAAGCGACAGCTAACCTCTGTAAATATTAAAAAAAAAAAAAAAGTTGTATCAAAATCTTTGAGTGATTGTAAAAACGTTTAAGGGAAATAAAGCACAGCAAATACAAAATAAAAAATAAAATAATAATTGAATAAATTTATTAAATAATAATAAAAATCAAATATGTCTTTGAATCTGTTTTAATATATATTAATAATAATAATAAAGAAATAATTTAAAAGCACTTAAAACTTTGTAAATATTTGTTTGGATATTAATAAGCTTCTATCGGGTATTTTTTTATAGTTACAATAAACCTAAGTAATAGTAAAATAAAGAAAGAAATTTGTAATGGATGGAAAATAATATGATAATAATGTTTAAATATGATTTCAGCTATCTGGTCGCCATGTACATCATTTTTGATACATGGACCTATGGACCAATATGACTTGGCCAGCCTGTGGGCGCATCAAATAGTCATCTTTGATAAAAGCTTTTAAATTATCTTCACTACAAATACGAGAATTCTACATATTTACATATCCATTCAACCAAAAATGGACTTCATTTTAAGTTCCCTGTTAAATGGACGAAGTTGATGACAAGCTTGACGAACAGAACTATTATTTTGATACAAATTTCAACACTTTGCAGGCTCTGCTCTTGTATAAATCTATCCATCATGAAATGTCAAGCCAAACTCATTAAAAAGCAACTATCATCGGTTAAGTAGCTTGTCAAATAAAACTGTAATGGTAACTTAAAGTTGTGAAGCTCCAAAGAAAAGTCACTTTTTACTGTGCCTTCCTTTTCTTTCATAATATTAATATAATATAAATATAATATACTATAAAAATAAATATAAAAATACTATAAAAATAGAATTCATATTTTAATATATATACTATATCTACTTCCTTACATATAAACAAATTACTATCACTCCATATAAAAATAGCAAGCACTTTCGCTCAGTGCACGTCGCCAAGCCAATATGGAGAACGTATAAAACATGCGACAGCCAAGGCCAAATTCAATATGAACAAATTGTTTGCATATAAGCGCATATACAACACTAAGAAGTGTATGAACGGGTGTGTACGCCTGTGTGTGTGTGTCTGAGTTTTATTTGAGTTCTTGCTGCTGGCCTTAAAACTTAAAGCTCTCGTTACGAATGCTTTGAATATTTAAGTCTCTCATCCGATGCTATTCAAATAGGATTCGAGCAACAATTTCTGCTGCGCGCTTTGATTTCATTTTGTGAAATGTCGCAAATCCTTTTTGTCGCCAGTCAATGCGATTTAAGTAGCAATTTCGTGTGTCCTTCGATTGAGATGTCTCTTGTGCCCTTTCATTCGTGCAGCACGGCGTATACGCAACGGCGCATTAGCAAGCCAATTTGTTTATTTGCACAATGGCGGATTTTAATTTATTTCATTACACGAAATTAGCTCGCTTATCGCTGGCTGAGATCGTAAGCCGACAACAAGGACAACACTTTGCCAAATTAATGCCAAAGGATACGCAACAAGACACAGCAAAAAAAACAAGAAAACACACAGAAAATAGGCTGAAATGAAAATAAAAGCTAAAACGGCCGCAGGCGAGAGTGAACGGGGTGAGAGTGAATGATGAGGCGAAATCAAAGTCTCAAAGATGCTGCGAAAGTTCAAAATGCCGAGGCCAGCGGCGTGCCACGCCCCATCGTTCGTCACGTGCATCGCGATAAGCGAAAGGACAATGCGGCGGCCGTGTACCGAAATGTCTTGGCACGCATCCTTTAAAATTCACACCAGCAAAAAATATCAAGTATACGCCATGTGGAGCGAAAAAAAGAAATGGCAGCTGAGTTCAAAGTTTGCTGCGGCTGTGGCAGTTGCCGTAATTTTTTGGCCACGCCCCATGGCTGAGGAGAGACCTTCAAGCAGTGTTTTGTCAAACATGCATGGGGTATGATGGCTTGGAGAGAGCAAAAGCTAAGCTGACGATCAGATTATGAATTTGTATTAAGATAGAAAAATATAAAAAATATATAATAAACAATATAATAATTCTATATATAATTTTATGTATTACAGAATTACATTTCACTTTCCTAGGGTATCTCACACTCATCAAGTGACACGTTCAACTCTTTTTTCTCCCTTTCGTATATGCCCAGCTTTTGCTATTTCTTGTTGTTGTTATTTAAGCCAAAGGATTATTTGCTTGGTTTAGTCCTTTGACTGTGTGCAGCATGTTTTGTCTTTGGTTTGCTTTGGCCTTTGCGTCTGAGGCTCCTTTGCGGTTGTGTTGGCCCCAGCACGAGTTTATCAGCGGCTACGCGACCTTGGATTTCTATCCGTATCTTTGGCTTTATCTCTGAGTGTCATCTGTCTCTCTCTCTCTCTCTCTCTCTATCTATCGCTCCCCTTCCCTCTCTCTCTCTCTCTGAGTGTGTGCTTGTTTGTTTGTTTTTGTTTATTTAGGTCGGCCAAGATTAGAAGGTTTGAGCCGCCTTGGCGCCATAGCAGCTCAGTTAGTTTGGTTTATGGCTCAGCAGCTGTTTTTGGTTTATTAATTTCCCATTAAATTGTGCAATATTTTGTGTTCGTCCTTCATGTGGCGTAGACAACTACAGTTGCCGCCGCCGCCTGGAGTGGCTGGGCCATTAAAAACGTTGATCTCGAATCTGTGGTACAATCTTTATATGCGCATTAAATCCTCCCACATTCAGCGTCGTATCTCTTGGCCAAAAAGCTTGAGCAACTTCAGAGCTCATTAAATGGCTCAATTTCAGCGCGGCCTTCCATAAAAATGCAAATAGTAAGCGTAAAAGCAACTTCCTGTTCCATTTAACACCAAAAAAAAGAAGAGAAATACAAAAAATAAAGAGAACCTAAAAAGTATAAAGAAATGAAAACCCAATTGCAGGACCTCTATGGGTCTGGCAACTCTGGCGGCTTTTGCCGCTCTCAGCGCTTTTTTATGCGCCATAGATTTATGAGCTGAGACATGAAATGATGACCCACGCTTCCACTGCTCTCTGCGCTCCGATCTATCTTCCAGCGGTCATTCCGCCTGGCCAAACACTTTTTATGGTCCAGCACCTGCGGTCAGCTGCAAAGGGCTAATAAACCTGAATACAGTTTACCAACTGATTTACATAAAACCAAAGGCTGCCTCGAAGCCCCTCCCCTCCCCTTCCCTTCCCTTCACACCACTTGACCACTTACCTAGCCGTTTTTCATCAAAAAGTAATTGGATTTCTAGATTTCCTAACGCGACGACAAGTCGACGCCAGCAATCATTTGATTAAAACTGCACCACAACACCGAACTGACCATTCGATTCAGAAAAAGAATAACAAAAGCAAAAATAATATTAAAAGTGAACTTCGCGATAATATCTAACATAACTTGTGCACTTTGCACATACTCTGCAAAGCTTCAGATAGTTACGATTGTATACTCTGCTTGGAAGAGTGAAGGATGAAGAGTTTGAATTGTTGAAATTAAATCGAAGCAAAAGGAATCAAAATCGAGAATGATAGAAAACAAATCAAATTTTTTAAGGCTCTTGAAACTTTAACAAAAAATGTTAAAAAAATATTTCCTTGTCTCTTTGAATACATCCTTTTGCATTAAAAATGTTAGAATCTAAGTTTTTTGCCTTTAACATTTAAAATGAAAAGACAAATAAAAGTGATAAAAAGAACTAAAATATATACATGATATTTTATGGACTTTCAAATTTTTAATAATATTTAATTCATATAATATAATTTATTGTATATACATGTCGATTGCACTCAGTCCCATACAACGACTGCCCTCGTTGCCTTTCTAACTTCTTGTGCCTACTACCGAACCACACTAAAACGATACTTCTGCCAGCTACAAAACATCGCCTGATGCAACATCGTCTCGAAATTACGATTTGCACGAAAATGTTCAAGGGCGACTCTCACACATATTCCAGCTCGCGCGGAGACACACAATTAGAAACTGATGCAACATGATGAAACTATCATCACTGTGAAATATCCGAGACAACAACCGCACACATACAAACTCAGTTCGCTCCGACATATATTTATAAATCATAATAACACAAGAACTCAAGTTAATACCAAGTGGATATATATATGCGTTAAGGAAATCTAATTGTCATAAGTTAAGTTCATGCAATATTATAATTTAATTAGTTGCAAATCCTTCACTAGAAGATGCCTCTTAAATGTTGTTTCTCAGTCAATATAACTGCATTCATAAAAGTAGAGTATGCTCCAACCTGCCTAATTTATATAAAGTATTGTTCAAATGTATTATTAGATGCTAAGTGCAAACTATATACAGCAATTTACTAATAGTCCCTATACGCTTAATACCTCTTAATTATGGATACTTTTAAGGGAGGCAAGTTTGATTTAATCTATGAAGCTTATCAGACTTCAATTAGATTATAATATACAAATTTTAACAACATTAATATTTCAATAAAACAAAATTTGCCTGTCTATGATAAGATATTATCTACCTATACTAAAGATATCTCACATGACAGCTCAAACTATAATAATATACTTATACTACAATATAATTTATGAAAATAGTTGATTAATATCTAAAAACCAACTCAGTTTAAAATATCTTATAAATATCTCACAACTAAACTATAAATCGCAACAATCTTGATTGATAACAATAAAATTATCTCACTTTTACAGAGTATCTCTTGGTCACACACATTCCACACGTATTATTTTTTACAAAAATTGTAAAACGAAATGCAGAAACGAAAACAATAAATAAAGGGGGAAGAACGTGGCAGGGGGACAGAGTACACGGAATTGGTGGCAATTGTTGGCAGTTGCGGCACGCGAGTGCCACGCCCGTCATGAATGTGTGTGTGTGTGTGTCCACCCACACCTGGTTAATGCACCGTTAGCCCCAAAATGGCCGCCGGCTGTTGGTCAATGCGGCCAGGTTGGCGTCACCGACTTTTTCATTATAGAGAAGTTTTTTCTTCTTCTCTCTTTGCTGTTGTTGTTGTTGTTGTTGTACTCTGCGGCTGCTTTGTTTTGGCTCGTGTCCCTTTTTTCGCTTACGCCATTCTCGTTTATTTATTAGCAATTTTATTAGCTATGAATTTGTTTGTTTTTATCGCAAAAATGAGACCCCGCCGCAGAGCCAGCCGCAGCAGAATACAAACAAAAACAAACCCGGCCTGGCCTGGCCCGCCCGCAACTCCCAGCTCCAGCTCCAGCTCCAGCTGCTTCTCCTGCCTCACCTTTGGCCAATTTCACTTGCAGCGCTCTCAAAGGGTATCTGATTATTGTTGTTGTTGTTGTTTGTGCTGGGCCAAATGAATGTGATTTATATTTTCAATAATGAAAGTGACTGCCGCCGCAGCCAGTTCCGGTTTCCGTCTGCTCTTAAAACATTTAAATTTAAATATTTTTCTATGCCTTGATTTATTATGCTGGCCTGCAAATGTTTTTCCTATGTCGGCCGTGGGAGTGGGCCGTGGGCCGTGGGCTGTGGGCGTGGCTGTGCTCGTTTTACGCCCGAGCACACAAAAGATGTGACTGGCGGCGCAATTATTTGTCTTGACTTGTCAGCCAAGGTGATTAAAAGTTTTCCCGGCTCTCTCTCTCTCTCTCTCTCTCTCTCTCTCCAGCACCCACCCGAAAAGTGAATGAAATGCCCCGAAATGGGGCAGCTAATGCGGCAGATTTTTGTGGCATGATAATCACTAGGTGGCACAAGGTGGAACGGAAAGGATCGCAACCCAAATCAAATTTTACAATTCACTCTTTTCACTAGAACTCGGCACAGTTTTGTGCTGAGCTCGACATTAATGCAAGACAATAGCTCCAGATAAATGAAAGAAGAAGAGGAGGACGAGGATATAGCCAAGATTAAATAGCCTGTAAGCAGATGGCTTTGTGCTGGCATTAGATGAAAGTTTGTTTTTTTTTTTAAGTTGTATTAAATGCAGGCTGAATCAATACTAATAAAGAGTTATGTAAGATATTTTACTATTTGAATGGAATTTAATAAGTTGAAGGAAGAAAGAATTATTATAATCTATAGAAAATGTTTTCAGGGTCTGTTTAGAGTTGAAATTAAAATTAAATAAAATAAAGTAAAAATTCAGCAATTAGCTAATTTGACTCTTATGTAAGTCCATCCCTAATGAAATGACAAACTAAACTTAATATAAATCAATTATCAGCTGTGAAACAGATTAACAAATAAAGCAGTGCTGTTCACTTGAGTGTGAGAAGCTCTAAAAGAAACTCTATTTATATATGACAAACGTCTTCAAAATCAGGAAAGTTTTACAAAAGAAGAACTTGATTTGTCATAAATTCCATGGCAGCCATATGACATATCACATTGATCCATTAGATGCTCTTATATGGAAACAATATATAATATTTCCTAATGAAAAACTTAGAGAGGGTTCAGACAGAGGGTTAGACAGAGGGTTCAGACTCATAAAGTATATATAGAATAATGTCAGACCTATGAAGAGATATTTCTTTGTTATATATATAATATATATATTCACAATTGAATTTTAATGCGCCATCCTGATGACCAACTTTTAGTAACCGTTTTTTGTAAGCTTTTTTAAAAATATTTCCTGGAATTTTTCAGAACTCAATCTTTTTCACTTTAAAGAGAATAAAACAGAGTCCAGTATGAAAATTGAAATAAAAATTAAAACGATATCTCGAACGATATAGAAACTATTCAACTTTAACGGAGAAAATGAAGGATGCGCTATCCTGATGACGCGCAGTGTATACATAATATAATGTCAGAGTTCTGATAAGGCATTTATATACCATCAACTACATATAAAGCTTTCATAATATATAGTAATAAATAAATAAACATACAAAATATATATGCTATATATTTGTAAGCCTTTCAAATGCTTCATAAATACTTCAATACAAACTATTTTTTCCAAGCCTTCCACTTGACTACATAAATTAACTGAGCTGCAACGTTTTTTTCTTTTTTAAGCTTATTTAGTGCTTAACTCTTAATGGCATAATAAAATAAAATATTTATAAATTAAGAAAAAAATCGTTTTTAATTTATGCGCGTCCTCAAAACTAGCATTATCGTTGCTGCTGCTGCTGCCTGCCTGCTGGCTGCCTGCCCGATCTGAACCTCCTTTTAGTCCTTTTCACTTTTGGCCACTTAAGCGCGGCAGACCCAACCCGCCATCCTTGCCCCCGTCCACCCCTTCTGCGAGCCATTGGCAATTCATGGCTCGCTACGCGCGCATTTCGCTCAGTTTTATTTATTTTTATTTATTTTGTTTTTAATTTTTTATTAAAACATGCGCTAAATGTTCCCCTTGCGGCAATTTAATGAAAATAAAAGCCAATGAGCAACTTGCGCCTCTTTCAAGCACTAGCCAAACACACACCCACCCACACACACACATACACACACAAACACACACACACAGCCACCGCGTCATTTCAGGTGAATGCGCGCGCTGCGTGCATTAAATTTTCACTATTCACGTTTGAAAAATAAGCAAATAAAAAAGGAAAAAACCCTAAAAAAAAAAAAATACAGAATAAAAGCAAAAAGTGAGAAATAAAGGACGAAATAAAAAAAGGATAGCTGGCGCCGAGGCCAGCTCGTATAGACGCTGAATGGTAGGCGCAACGCCCAAAGTGTTGGCCATAAGTCAGCAAACATGAATAACAAATCAATTCAGTTTTAACGGCGCTGCAAATTCTTGAGCGCACACCCACACACCCGCACACACACACAACAACACCCAGACAAGGACTCATTTGAAAGGTGCGAAAACGAGCTGTTGAAAGGTGAGCAAAGCAAAGCAAAGGCGCCGACACACACACACACAGCGAGACAGGCGCTTAAGAGGCCGCCAAACAAATATATATACACACACGTGTGTGTGCGGGTGTCGGTGTGTGTGCCAGCTAGCATGCTGTTAATGGCAGGCCGGGCCCTTGTCCGCTGCTCGTCGGGCATTTTGAATTTTTAATGCTGCCCGCCGCCGCCGCCTGCTTAGGCTGCCTGCTCCAAATTTTTGCTTCTCTTCGTTTATTTCTCTTCTCTTTTTTTAGGCATGTTTGCATACACTTACGCTGCCCAGCAAACTATGCATATGCATATGAATGCTTGTACTTGTCCGTGCCCATGTGTGTGTGTGTGTGTGCTCCACCTTCGTCCTCGTCGCACTTGTCTCTCGCTTTTTTTATGCCCTGGCAAAATTGTCCGGTAATAAATTTTCTGCGTTTCCTGCCGACAAAGCGCCGCACTTTACAACACTTTTGGCATAAACAAACAAACACCACACACACACACATATGCAGCTGGCCATGCGTGTGAATGAACTATGTGTGTGTGTCTGTGTGTGTGTGTGGCGTTCATGTAACGGAAGTTAAGTACACACTAAGTTGAGCTCGTCCGCTTGTAACGACGCTTCCTTCATATGTTTTTTGATACTCGCCACACACTCACACACACACTCACACACACTCACCTGGCCTGCAGGTGAAAATGTTTGTGTTTTATTTTTTATTATTGTGTACACACAGCGACGTTGTCCAAAGGCTTAAAACAAAACTTTTGCGCTATGCCCCATCAAAATTAATGTCGACATCCTTGCCGCTGCTCCTGCGCATTAAGCCCGCTGATGAGCTTCTGCGTATATGACTACAGTTGAGTGTGTGTGTGTGTGTCTGTGTGTACGTGTGTGTGTGTGTTTATTTGTGTTTTGCATATTTTTTGTGTCTTGTGTACTTATGTTTATGGTGTTAAGTGCATTGCTCAAGTGTTTCATGTTTGCGCAGCAACAAAGTCTTAAAATCTACTGAGTGGGCTTAAATAGGGAGCTCATTTGGTCTTAACCAAGTTGGGGTTAGAGTTAGATAGAATGGGAGGGGGAGAGAGATAGAAAGATAGAGAATGGGAGAGATATATTTACAGGGAGTGGAAAATTGGGAGAGACAAAGAAGTAAAGAACGAGAAAGAGAGGGAAGAGACAGAAAGATTTATGGAGAGAGAGAGAGAGAGAGAGAGAGAGAGAGAAAAAAGAGATATTGAAAGAAAGAGAGTGAAAGAGAGAGAGAGAGAGAGAGAAAGAAAGATAAAGAAAGAAAGAGAGAGAAAGACAGACAGGGTGAAATGAGTGAGAGAGAGAGAGAGAGAAATAAAGAGAAGGAGGAGAGAATGTGAGGCATAGAGAACAAAGATACAGAAAAAGAGATACGAGAGCAAAAAGATTCAGAAAGAGAAACAAAGAAGGATTGAGAGAAAGAGAGAGATAGAGAGAGAGAGAGAGAAAGAGAGAGAGAGAGGAGAGAGAGAGAGAGAGAGAGAGAGGAGAGAGGAGAGAGAGAGAGAGAGAGAGAGGAGAGAGGAGAGAGAGAGGGGACAGAGAGGGGAGCAAGGGACAAGCGGAAGAGATATAGACAGAGAGAGAGAGAGACATAGACAGAGAGAGACAGAAAGAAAGAAAAAGATATAGAAAAGAAAAGTGAAAGAGAGATTTATTGAGATAGAGACTGAGTGATTAAAAAAGCGACTGAGTAAGAGATATAGAGAGAGAAATAATTCAAATTGAAACCTTAAGCACTACCACTTTCAATATTTAAATACTGTAAATAATTATTAGAACATTTTTGAACAATAATCAACACAAAGAGGCATCTAACTAAACAATCCAAATAGTTGAAAGAAATCTAGACAATGAAGTTACTTAAAGCAAAAGAAAACAATTCTTCAACAAAATATAATTTAGCAACACCAAATGCAAAATTAATTTTAAAAAATAATGATAATTTAAAGCTTAGTATTGTTGAGGATGACCTAGCTGATTTGCATAAGACTGCGATTAAGGTAAACAAAAATATGTCTTGGGTGCAACAGTTTGACTTCAGACAAATATTCTAGATTCAATAAAGGCGCATATTATATGCAAAAATATATCTCTATGAAAATATCAGTAAATAGTAATTTATATATCTCACATTACTCAACACTTTAAAATACATAAAGATTTTAAAGCTACACACAAATGGCGCTCAAAGTACATCTGGAACAACAATGTTTATACCCTACACAACACACACACACGCAAAAATGTGCACACATATGCATATAATAATATGTCATTGTGTGTAACTTCTATTATGCAGCCCTTTCTCCAAAAGAAGAAGAAGAAGAACGAGAACAGTAGCGAAAATCGAGCACAAGTGTTTGTGTTCGGAGGCGCACTGCGCCGCTCCGCTTGTTGCTCGAGCTAATAAAACACTTACCAACACTGTCACTTCAAACTAATTATGCAGCGCCGTGTGGCGGCATGCGGGAGAGAAGGTGGGCTCAGCCCAGCCCAGCATGGTGCCTAGGCATATCTAGATGTAGCGCCGTCATTAACTGTCATTACACAATTTCCATAAACAACCAACAAGTGAGTGTGTGTGAGAGAGAGAGTGTGTGAGTGTGTGTTTGTGTGTGTCACAGCGAGCTGGAAAAAAGTTCTGGCTGATTGTGCCAGCGAGTGTCTGAGCCATTGTTTGTCTTTAGAAACTTTTTAAATTGTGTTAAATATTCCATTAAACAGAAAGCTTTTTTGTTTGCAACTGCAACAGTCAGTTGCACCGATGCCAGAGTAGATAAATTGAATGGTTAAAAGTAGCCCCAGCCAAGGAGGACTCTGGGCATGGGCGTGGGCGGGCCGTTTGCACGGGCTGCAGCCGGCAGCTCGCTCCGAATATAAGCCTGCAATTTTTATTATAATTTTATGCTCAAATGCACAACATTTTATGTGCATCCCCCATATATATATACATAAATATAGATATATTTGTATATATAGAAAAGTTTTGTTATTCCCGGACTCTACTGCGACGAAGCCTTAATGGAGCTGGCAAGCTTTTAAAATAATTGCAAAAAATGCGAGTATAATTGTCTTTTATGCTCTCGATTAGCCGCTCTATGGCTGAATTGAGGACGACAATTGATTAAGCTATAGCTTTGGAAAAAAATAGTCGTATATATTGTATTTTTTTTACATATTTTTATACATACGAAAAATAAAAAAAAATATATTTATTATAATAAAATAAAATTAAATAAAATAAAATAAAACTAAAAAGCAGTTAGTATTTTTAAAATACTTCAAATAATATAATAACTCAGCAAAATACCAGCTCTTCAATTTATATTTATTTTCTTTAACTAATATCCACTTTCTCACATTACATTTCAAATTTGGCGCCATTAGCGCGCTCGAACTCGTCATATGTGACGTCAGCAACATGGCAAACATGCGCACTGCACAACACTAGACTAAAAACGCGCACACTCGCTTTTCGGTATTTTTTAGGCACAACTCGTAGGCAGAGTTGCAGCCGAGCTGAAAGTGAATGAAGAAGCAAAACAGCGAACAGCAGCAGCAGCAACAGCACAGTAGGCGCAGTGAAAATGTATAATTTAATTTAACTTAATTACAAATTAGTTGGCCGCGTTAGATTTCATTTTTCGTTCTGCCCCCACAGCGCCCGGCAGCACGTAGCAAACGTTGAGAGGCAACGCAAGCAGAGCCACAAAGCGATTAACGACGAGCGCTACAACAACCGCTAACCCATAGCACACACACACACTCATACATACCTACATATAGTCGTACACACACACACACACGCACGCTCGCACCGCCCGTGAAGAGGAGGTGGTTGAAAGCGTAAGAAAAGCCACACAAGCAAGCGAAAATGCAGCAGCTGAATTTTAGCCGGGGCCGCCGTGCAACGCGGGCGTTGCTGCTGATAGCCGCATGCTGTCTACTGGCCGCTGCCTCAGCAGCCGGCGCCGCCGCCGAGGCTGAGATCGATGACTTCGATGACGATGGGCTAGTGGAAGATGTGCAGGTGAGACACGAGCAAAAAAAAATACTAATAAAATAAAAAACGTGGAAGCATACATACATCATCAGACACACACACACACACGCGCGCATATGTGCATAAATATATTTGTGTGTGTGTGTATTTTGGTGGCCGGTTGCCACCGGCGCACAAAAGTACACGTCAGTAGCAACAACAGTTGTTGTTCCTCTTCTTCCTCTTCCTCTGCTTCTGCTCGTTGCTGTTGTTGTTGTTCTATTCTGTTCTGTTTCATGGCATTATAGGGGTTAATAGTGTGTGCGAGAAAAAGCGTGACCGTACATTAAAGCGCTGACCCGCGTTACAATTTCGATTTGCACTTGCATACACAGACACACACACACATACGCACACACACACACACACACATGCATACAGACAGAGTCATATACTAAGCTAACAAACTTACGCAAGGCGCCCCCCTTGCGCCCCGCACTGCTCCCAGCTTCTATCTCCGTGTTACACTCGCTCTGCTACGATAAAAATTTAAGTGTGTCAGCCGCGTGTTTTTTTTTTTTTCTTCTGATTAGGAGTGGGCATATCAATAGGAAAATGTATTCCCTATCAGCATCAACAGGCGAATCGCTGTCTATGTGAATTCAATTTCGCGGAGTTTGCAGAAGAAAAGTTCTGGAACTTTCACTTTCATTTGGGTTGCCTATTGGAATACCCGGCAAATACTCTTGGTTTTTGTGCCCAGGCTAGGAGAGGGTATATTGGTTAGAGATACGTATGCCCCCATGAACATCAACAGTCGAATGCTACTCATCTCTTTCTATATTAATTCAATTTCTCCTAGTTTACAATAGAAAATTTCTTGAACTTTCACTTTCATATTCTTGTTTATCTCAAGGGGGTTTACTTATTTAAATACCCGTCTAATTCCCTTAAGATTTATTATCATATATACACATTACAGACTGATTATATCTAATCTCTCATTATCCACATCTCTCATCTCTCTTCAGGATGAACCCATTAGCACTCCCGGCGAGGAGCTGGTCTACGAGAGTCCCGTGATTGATCCGAAAAAGTTCCATTTCGCCGATCATTTCGATAATGTTGAGGCCTCACGCAAACAGTGGATCAAGTCGCAAGCCAAGAAGGACGACATCGCCGAGGAAATAGCCAAATACGACGGCATCTGGAACTGGGAGTCGCCGCTGCGCATTGTCTGGCCCAAGGATAAGGGCCTGGTGCTCAAGTCGAAGGCCAAGCACGCAGCCATCTCGGCGCGCCTCACCAAACAGTTCGACTTCAAGTCGAACAAGCCGCTGGTGGTGCAATATGAGGTCACAATGCAGGTGGGTCAATAGCCAGCCAACTGGCCAATGCAAACACTGGGTGGATTGCATCAGCCCGCGGATTGACTAATCCAATTAATAGTCAACTTAGCACACGCTAATCGACCCAATTTCCGTTTCATATTCCACAGGAGGGCCAAGAGTGCGGTGGCTCGTACCTAAAGCTGCTGTCGTCGGGCAAGGAAACCGAAGATCTTACCACGGTTAGTCGCCGACCCCAATTGAAATATGAATTCGCTCTGA
This sequence comes from Drosophila pegasa, assembly GCA_035046225.1. Lineage (NCBI taxonomy): Eukaryota > Metazoa > Arthropoda > Insecta > Diptera > Drosophilidae > Drosophila > Drosophila pegasa. Next base: position 7,701,590 of record JAWNOD010000398.1, on the reverse strand, counting down.
TTTCCATGTTTACTTATTGGTTCTGTTTTCCTTTTTTTCCGCTTTTGTTTTCGCCTCAGTTCAATGACAAAACACCCTACACCATCATGTTTGGACCGGACAAGTGCGGCAACGATGTGAAAATGCACTTCATATTCCGTCACGTAAATCCAATTAACGGCACCATAACCGAGAAGCACTGTAACAAACCAAAGTAAGTGGACCCACATAGGCGACACAATCTCCCCCCCACACACACAGAGAGAGAGGGGGAGGGGGAGAGAGAAACCCGCGTGCAACCACCGTTTGCTACTTTGTTTGCTATGCAGATAAGCCAGCGCATCTATGGACATCTATATACCTATTTACTCACAGAGATTAACCCCACGCGCAACAGCTGCGTCTGATTGAGTTCATTCACTTGTTACACGCGGGCAAAGGGCTCTGCCAATGATGCAGACTGCAGTCTGGCTATATATATAGACCTAATCCGTCTAGCCTCTCTCTACCAATTAGCCTCTGCTTTTCCAATACAACTTTCATCAATTTGGATTCACCTATTAACACACTTTCCCTTCATTACTCTGTTCATCTAAAGGAACCGCCTGGAGGAGCCCTTCAAGGACAAGCTGCCCCATTTGTATCAGCTGGTGGTGCGTCCCGACAACACCTTTGAAATACGCGTCGATCACAAGATCGTGAACGAGGGCTCGCTGTTGACCGACTTTAAGCCGCCAGTCAATCCGCCCGCAGAGATCGATGATCCCACTGACCAGAAGCCAGCCGATTGGGATGAGCGCGAGAAAATACCCGATCCGACGGCACAAAAGCCCGATGATTGGAATGACGATGCAGTGCCGCAGATACCCGATACCAGCGCCAGCAAGCCCAGCGGCTGGTTGGATGATGAGCCCGATATGATACCCGATCCGGCTGCCACTAAGCCCGACGATTGGGACACCGAGATCGATGGCGAATGGGAGGCACCGCTCGTAGACAATCCTGTCTGCGAGAAGGCACCGGGCTGCGGCAAATGGTCGGCACCACTCATTCCCAATCCGGAGTACAAGGGCAAGTGGCGTGCACCCATGATCGAGAATCCCAACTACCAGGGCAAATGGGCGCCACGCAAGATACCCAACCCAGATTTCTTTGAGGATCTCATGCCATTCAAAATGACTCCCATTGTAAGCAACTGAAATGACTGCTAAAGAGGGGCTCTTAACCAAATATATTGATTCTTTCAGAGCGCTGTTGGCCTGGAGCTGTGGTCCATGTCCAATGAAATACTCTTCGATAATCTCATCGTAACGGACGACGTGGACGTGGCTCGTGACTTTGCCGCCAATAGCTTTGACATCAAGCGTCGCTACATTGATCGCGAATCGGTAAGTTGACTGCCACGCCCACACACAAACAAAGGCCATCAAAAGAAAATTAATTGAATAATAATTTCCAAATGTTTAAATTGAAAAGAAAACGCTATGGCATCGACTGATGCGGCACATGAATTACAAGCCCGGCTGGTGGGCATTATACTTTCTATATCTGCTGATACCCGCCAGCTGCTATATCTTCTATTTGTATCGACGATCCAAAGAGGTCACTTTTCGATTATATTATAGATCTATATATAGATATAAGATATAGCTAAACAAACACACACAAATTCACACTTGCCTATTGCCTCTGCCTCTGCCTTTGCACTTTGCACCCTTATTGCTATTTGCTCATCTCATTTCGTAGGACTCGTTGGTCAACAAGGTACTTGAGCTTGCCAAGACCTATCCCACGGTCTGGGCCATTGGCCTGCTCGTATTCGTATCACTGATTGTCATTGGCATCTACTGTAAATTTGCCAAAGCCAAGAGCCAGGTAATGTAGCCAGCTAGAAGAAGACTTATTAATTGAGCTAATTTTTAAGTTATATGTCTAATATGAATCTCTTGCCATCCACTAGGACTCGGCAGCCACTGCTGCTGCCGCTCAGGCTAAGAAAACGGATGCGCCACAGCCCGACGATGAGCAGGGCATCGCTGCTGATGAGAACGAGAGCGAAGAGGACGCACCAGAGCTGGTGGCTGGTGACGACCAGGCAGACAGTGCAGCCAACTCCGCCAGTCCCAAAACTAAAAAGTCTGATTTAGATATTAAAGAGCAGCTCAAGCAGAAAGAAGAAGAGCCCACACAGACTGAGGTAACTATAAAAATGAATTTGAAAAGCAAAAGAAGAAAGTCAGAAGAAATATCTAATCTTCTATTCCTTTTCCTTACAGGAAAACACCACGAAAGCCACCCGCAAGCGCGCTGTGCGCAAGGATTAGAGGGCGTGGCACAATCCAAAACGTCTCCTCGGATTTACAATATTTACTTGAAAACTTAAACTAATTCCAAAAATTGTATAACGCCAAGAAGAGCAACAACAACAAATTCAACATCAACAACACCAGCAGCAGCAGCAGCAACAACAAGGAGAAACACCACACCCTGTTTTAGATTTAAATTAGCACTCGATTCACATTCATTGAGCACTCGTACAAACACCCACGAATACAGAGAGTTGGGCCGCCCCAAATACCAAAACTGTTGTTGGGCTAACTCCAGAGTCGACGATCGCAAGCAGCTGTTAATTAAATGAACTAGTTTTTATGTGGTTTGGTTTAGTCATCCTATACGTACGGCACGTTCTGTATTATTCACATTGTATTTCTGTTCGTATACTCTCCATACACCCTAACCCCCCCGAGTCGGTCTCATATATCACGCGTTCTGTTCACACTCTTCAATGTAAAGCTAAAACTAAAACAACCTAAAAATATATAACTAGACAAATGAGGGAATCAAAGATAAATGAAAAACCAATAAGCATGCAGACAAAGAGGGAGAGAGGAAGCTAGAGAGAGAGAGAGAGATAGAGAGCAAAGGGAAAATATCTAGTTTAATATTATGTAATTTAAACGAAATTTTATGAATACGCTAGTTATACTCAGAGTTAAAAATAAAATTCATTTTTCATTTATAACAATGAAAATTTACAGCGAAAATAAAACTGAATGTCAAAACCAAGTCAATGAATAATTATTTACTAACTGAGCAGCAGCAGCAGCAGCGGCAACCGACGCTCAGCAGCGACCCGGAAGGACTAAACCAACTGGCGTCATGCACGCACTCTACCAAAATCATCCTGCATATCCTTTTTTCCACCACCAAATATGTTGGGGTCCTGGTCCAGTGTTAATTTAAATGTCAAGCCCTTGTAAATTCTGATTGAACATTTTTGTGGACGGCCGCCGCCGCCGTTGCTGTCGCCCCACAATAAATCGGCTTCCAATTGGATTTATGCTTGGTGGTGCGTGCAGCGCTAACCACCGCAGCGCAGACAGCGTCGCATATTTTGTGGTTTTTAGACATTTGCCCACAAAATAAAACAGCGCCAGAACATTCGCATTTCGAGATTATCGCAATGTGATGAAGTGCAGCCAGTTGGCCCAAAGCTTACCAATTGGTCAAATGAATTATTGAGTGGTTGCAGGAAATGAAGCACCAACAAGGCGGATTAGAAGCTTGCCCTTATATTTAGTCATGGGCATAAAGTTGGTTAGATAATGAAAATGATTCGTATTTATAGACTAGGGTTCGTAGGTTAAACGACTTTGAACTTAAATGGAAATTGGACGAGACATGTAGAAATGTCAATTATATAGTAACTAATATAAAAACAAATATAATATATATATTCAGTAGACTAGATAGAACAATATTACTATGTAATCAGATTTTGTGTTGGTTAAGACTAGGGTAATAGTAGTATTATTCTAAATATTATAAAATATATGAATCGCTCAATAGATAAGGAGGTTTCGCCAGAATAATTCGAGACCTCAGATAAAATTTGATGACTCGCCAAAAAGCTTTTACAGCTTGAAGAGGATGTGCTACCACGCCCACCATATTCTTCAGACTTGGCACCTTCAGACTATTACTTGTTCCGGTCACTGCAGCATTTTTTGGATGGAAGAACCTTTCCCTCAAACCAGGACATCAAAAACGAGTAAGATCAGTTTTTTGCCAGCAAGGATCAAAATGAAATTGATCTCTTGCTAGAAAGATGGCAAAAGGATGATGGTATTGGATGCCATTATAGGAAGATGGAATTGGATGAAAATGAAAATTTTTTGCATATGAATTAAATTGTGTTTAAATTGCTTTAAAAAAAAAAAAAAAAAAAAAAAAACGAAATTACGTAGTGACCCACACAATAATTTGTATAATTCATGACTTTTTCAACAAAATTTGTCCATATATTGATGCTCAAAAGAAATGATCTAAAGTATTTCTTACAAGTAAAATGCTTTACTTAGATATCCATAATCCTAGTGCTTTCTATGTTCCTTAGTTTTATCCTTAATTCCCGCCTCTCCACTCCATTTCTTATACCAATAAACAAATTCGCTTTAAATTTTACCCGCTTCGCTTTAAGTCAAGTTTCACATGGAAGCTTTAACTAAATTCTAAAGTCACAAAGACTCATAGGTTTACTTTGGCTTACAAGGTTTTTTTTGGTTTAACCTCAAAGTTATTCAAGTCCTAAACAAATATAAATATCTTTGTCGCCTTTCGCAAGATTTAATTCAATTTCCTGCGCCCATAAACATGGCTAGGCCAGACACTGGCTGCGGCCTGAAAGGCACAATTGTTAATGAAATTGTTATGACAGCCCCAAGCTAATGCACACGCACACACACACACACACACACATGTGCACATATATATGGGGATTGGCAAATACTTTCTATTCAAATTAGATTTATGCCCGCCAACAGATGTGCTGCGATTCGAATTGCGTCTGGCATCAACCCGTCGACCTTTTCGCCCACAAAAGATTAAATGCCCCGCGTGGGAGGTCGGGTTAACTGATGTCTGCAGCGATATCGACGCACTTAAAAGGATTAACATTTTTGTGCTGACTGCGGCTAGAACTGTTCCCGCTGCATATTAAAAAAACATGGCCCGAAAAAAAAGAAGAAATAACAGCAGCGGGAAATGCGTTCAGATGCCTCGTAATTCATAGACAGACGGAAAGAAATAAAAGAAAACTTCAAGTTTGACTTGACGAATGTTAAATACGCTGTAGATACAGAATATAGGGTAATGAAATCTTTTGTTTTCATAGATATTGTATGGAATATATTTTAGTAGAGACATATGACTCAGGTCTTTGAGTAGATATTATATGGCATATATTTTATATTTTTTATTTAATTTTTATCAGCTTTCATCTAGCACTACTATTTTTATGAACAGGCAAGGCAAATCGTCAAATAAATATGAATATAAATAAATGAATAGACATAAAATGTAGGCTAAATAAATATTAATACAACATTGACAGACATTTGACGTAGGTCTTTCTGAGTAGACATTATATGGGTTGTATATTTTATTAATATTTATTTGATTTTGGCCAACTCCTAACAGCACTATTATTTTTCTGAACAGCCGATTTTCAAGGCAACATTCTAAAATCAACAAAAAATAAATTGAATATAAATGAATGAATAGTCATAATATGTAGAATAATATAATCTTAATACCAGATTCTGCCTAAGTATATTACATATATATATTATATTATTATTTATTTGACTTTTTTCCACTCATGACATCTAGCACTATTATTTTTGTGAGCAGGCGTTTTTTCAATTTTAGAAGATTCTAAAGTAGTCAAAAACAAGTGAATTCTAACTGCAAGTAACGGATTTTATTGGTAATTATTTTCTTAACACTGTAATCTAAACAAAAAGTAGTTATTCAACAGATAAACTAGATTTTCATTTCATTTATATTTAATATGATGCAGCACTACTATTTTTATGAACACCTTTGTATGATAGAGAAAGGACTGATTTTTTCACTTACAGAATTTTACATTGGAACATCTTATAAAAGGGGAAACCTTTTCAAGCATAAGTCTCTAATACAGAACTCAATATATATATACTATATGAAAATGGAAATCTATGTTAAAAGAACTCTTTTTACGCTGCATAACAACCATGAAGGTCTCTTGGTATCTTGAAAATAGATCATGGAAAAGCTCTACTGTTCTAGCCAGTAGGCTATTCCAATGATATAGTTATCCAACAAGACTACTCTCCATATATCTCCCATCTATATCGTAGGAATAACTTATAGATATCCTTATCTTTGACTTTTTATATAAATTAAGGACCTCATTTCCTCTACTACGTCACATACTCCATCCCAAAGACGTAATACCCTCTTGAGCAGCCAGCTGAAAGCCAGCTACGTCATGTGATTGCAACCACAGTGCGTCTGGCGGGTGGTGTCCAGCGGGTAGCCAAACCACATTTGCTTTATGCCATGCGTAAGCATTATAATTTTAATAAAAATACATTTTTTTTCTGCTGTTGTCAAAAACAACTTTGAACCCTTCAAGCAGACAATAAGCACACGCAGACTACTCCGCCCACCGCCCTCCGCCCCACTCCTCCCCCACATGGTGCAGCCCATCAAAAGATTTCATAAACGGCGGGCTTCCGAGTGAGCGCTTTAAGTAGAATTTGTTCAGCTCAAGGGGTAGTTGCAGTAGTGGGGTCTGCTCCCCCCTTCCCCCTTTGGGGCAGCGACTTGGCCGGGGCCAATCGATGCGTGAGCAGACGTACCAGGCCATATGTAATGTTATTGCAGCGGCCCTTCCGCGCCGGAGTTGACAACTTTGGGGGGCGGCTGCTCGCAAGGGTTGCAAATTTGGCCCCAGCCCCAGCAAATTCCGTGCAATTAAATCGTGCAATTCGGGCAACTACCAGCAGACACGAGCGGCCCATTAATTGCGGCTCGATTCCATCATAAAGATTAGGGATTAAAGATCACAGATAAAAAATCATATAAATAAATTGGTTTTCCAACTATGCGTCTCTAATAGCTCTCGCTGCGCACAATTTATTTGACTTTAATATTATTTTCGATTGATTTCGTGACGCGATAATCGTCTTATGACCACCCCCTCCCCATTCGGGCCCCCGACCCGTTTCCACGTTTTGCAATAACCATTTTTCACTCGAATGAATTGGATTTGGCGCCCGGACACGAAATTGAGTGCTCGAAGGATCCGCTGTCAATGCAAATGCCTTGCGATTCATAAACAGATTTGCATATTTCAGCCTGCCTAATGAATGTCCTTTCGCTTCAAACTCAATTAACCCACACACTTCTGAGCTAAAGTCTGATTGAATGACAATATTCCAATGATACTTTACTCTCAATAAATGTCAGGTCAATTTCATTTGCTCGCCTAATTTCCGAAATTTAAAAGCTTGTAATAAACAAGAGACAAAGAGAGAGAGGGAGAGAGAGAGAGAGAGAGAGAGAGAGACGATTTATATGAAAATGGAATATAATTATAAATTAAATTGGATATTTTAACTGCAATTTGGGTTTTTTTGGCTAAGACGGTTTACAAGTCCTGGAAAGTTTATGAATCTGGGATTAATTTTTTCCTGGATTTGAATAAAATATTTTGAATAAAAATGTTGTCCTTGATTCAAACCAAAATATAGGTTTAATATCTTTAATAGTTTAAAGTTGGAAAAAATACCGAAAAATATATTTATTTATCTTATAAATCTCATTAAAACCAATTCAAGTTATTTGTCCTCACTTTATCCTTGATAACTTCGACTATTTTTATTTAATATGTATTTTTATATATAAATAAATATATATATAAATATTTATGGTTTTAGTAACATTTATGAATTAACTAATATATATATATATATATATATATATATATATATATATATATATATATATATATATATATATATATATATATATATATAATTTATAATATTTTGTGCACTGATTCTAATTATATATATATTATATATACTAAATATAAATATAAATATATAAATATATAATATATATATAAATATAAATATATATATAAATATATATATATATATATATATATATATATATATTATTATTTATATTTAGTATATATAATATATATATATATATATATATATATATATATATATATATATATATATATATATATATATATATATATATATATTTATATTTATATTTAGTATATATTATATATATATAATTAAAATCAGTGCACAAAATATTATAAATTTATGCACCTTGCCTTTAGATACCGCAGTCACATTATTTAAATAATTACCTCAGTCACATACCTGAAATAAAGAATAAAAGTCATATTAAAAACAGATATAATCAAATTATCTTATAAACTAAATTTTAATTTTAGCGCCAATATCTATTATCAGACAAAAGCTAAATTTCTCAGGGTTGCTCACTCTCAAAAGCTCATTGTAGTAACTCAATGCTCACTGACAAAAGTTTTGACATAAGACACGCCAAGGTCGTTGTCTCAACTAACTGAACGAAATGAACACTTACTCATCTACCGCATGTATTTTCAACTAAACTGTTTTATTCACCAAATTAAAGAGCTCCACAGCTAACGAAACATACATTGCACAATATCAAATTAACGAAAGAGCGATGCTCAACGAAAGAGAGAAACATCGAAGGCTTGGTAGGACTGTTAAATTAAACGAACCCGTGTGTTACTTTCAAAATATCTGCCTTTAGTCAGGTTTCACACCTTTTGTTCAAAAATAGCTTTTAGTAATTGCACTCAAACTGTAAACAGTGCATGTCATATTCATAAGTCGTGCATGCACGATCTTGTCGCATTTGATATCCTTCATTTAAATCAATTTAATCAAATATTTTATTTTGATAAATGTGCAATAGGACACGGGCATGCTTTCTATTTAATACCTTATTCCATAGACCAACCAACCCAAGACGAATCCCCGCATCTTGAGAGCAGACAGCTGCCTCCCCTAGCTCCTCCTTGGCCAAGGATAAGAACAATGTGCTGGTCATTAATATCCTTGGCCAGTTGCAAACGCCAAACGCACCGCAATCGGGTGGTGTAAAAACATTGTGATTTTTATTGTAAATCGTTTATCCTCATTACGCGAGGAGCAACAAAAATGTTTGGAAAAAAACTGGGGAAAAAGCAGATTTCAGAGGAAGAGAATAGTGATAGGCAAGTAAATACCCTGTAGAAGATGGAAACAAGTATAAAGTCTTTTTATATACATATATATGTATATAAATGAAAATACCCTGTCCTATCAGCAGAGGGAAGTAAGAGCACGGAATGTGATGATCTTAAATATATGGATATAAAATTAAAAAAAAATAAATAAATAAAATAAATAAATAGAAAATAAAAAATATAATAAAAAATAAATAAAATGTTTTACAATAAACTATTATAAACAAAAAATAAATAAATAAATACATAAAAAATAAAACAAAATATAATAAAAAAAGGGAAAAATAAACAAAAACTATTAAAATAAACTATTATAAATATAAAACAAAAATAAATAAAAATTAAAATAAATAAATAAAAAGTAAAACAAAATATATAAACAAAAAAAAAAGAAATAAAAAATATTAAAATAAAAAAAATATTATTTTTTAATGATATGTAGATAAAAGATTATTTTATCAGCCTACATCAAAACTTTTATTTTGATAACAAATTTAATGAAGTTACGGAGTGTTTCATGAAAATGCATAGGATGACTTTGGTGGCACAGTTTCTATGTTACCAAAATTGTTGTCAAATATACCTATATCATAAAAGATATCATCTCTCATCTTAACCATCATACCCCTTCTTGAAGCTTCCTCCTATTACTACAGGGTATTCATAGTATTCAAAAGCTGCAAACTAGTTTCCAAATGCGCCGCTGACCGTTGCGCAGGTCCACCCCAAAAACAACAACAAGAGCTGCAACAACGGCTAGCCCGTTATGAACTGCAACCCTTAGTGCACATAAGTGACCCTAATTAAAATTGCTTTGTGCGCGGCGCTTTAGTTTGGCTTTTGATTGCCTTGTTCTTAAAGATTAAGCTTTTGTTTTTCCATTTAACGCTTAATTTCAACAATTTCGATGGCCTAACACGATTTCCTCCCCTGCCGGCTTGACCCCGGCTATCGCTTACGCAAAGAGTTACATAAGTAACCGGATCCAGGGAGCGAGAGGAGAGAGGGAGGGGGGAGAGTTCCCTTTGACCAGAGCCAACTGACCGCAACTAAACAAACACTCGACCTGATTCGCATTTGACTTATAATGCAAGAGATATAAAAAAACGCTATAAAAAGAATTTTTAATTGCATAAGAATCGCCGGATCGTTAGATTCTCAGATTGGACTGCAGCGGCCCGACCAGTGTCCAGTATCCATTGTCCTCGTCTTGTTTACCTTGCGCCTTGCCCCCGGTGTCCGGTACGGTTAACCTTTTGAATATTTAGCGGCACTTGAACCGCCGCCTTTTGTTCGCCTAGCCTAGCCTAGTGGTCAGCTCTGCTCCTTCTCCTTCCTCTCCTTTTTTTATTGCACTTTCCGCACAGTGAATCAAGTCTTTTGTCCCAGCTGGCTAAGCGGATCAGTTTCAGCTTTATCAGCGGAAAATTGCGGCGCTTCTTCGTAAGCAATTTGCATGCCCAAAAAACTTCTTTTCTCTTCAATTCAATTTGTTCTTTTTCCTGCGCTAACTTTTATTACATTTTTGGTAATTCCTTTGGCAATTTACTGCAATGTTTCGCATTATCAAACGTAGCATCATTATTTTGTACGTGTGCTGCACGGGAAAGGTGCAAGGGGAGCAAGCCAAAAATTGATGGGGTTCGCGTGCACTTGGAGAAAATTAGGGAGTTTTTTAGTTAAGAATTAGAGCAACATTTAATATAGATTGAAGCAGAGTTTTTACAGGAATTTTCTTGTTGAAATTTGAGAATTTTCTTAAGATCAGAAAATGTATTTTAAACATTTTTGAAGTAGGACAAGGAAGGACAATTTTAAACCTTAAATCTCTTGCATCGAATACACAATTACTAACAGTCATGATACTACTAGTAAAAGCAATCAAGTCACTAAATTTCTGCTGAAAATACAATATAAATAATGGATTCAGAGCTACTGAAAGACCACTATTATAAATAAACCAAAGAAATCATATGCAACACTCCGTGTCGATAGTTATTAGGGCAGTCAACTTCCTACATTTTAAAACTATTAATTTACTCTACACCAAAGTTAATGTTGTTATGAACGTGTTTTCAGTTCTCTTAAAAATTAAAAAAAATAAGGAGTTGAAGCGATTTTTATTGAAGTTCTGTCAAATCATAGAGAAATATACAAATAAAAAGTTTAAATGGTATAAGTAGTAAAAGAATATATATAAACGAAAATGTAAGCATTTTCTTCCCAAGTAAATGCTTCCAATTTGTAATGCTCTATACTCTTAAAGCATATATTTCTCTTTCTGTTCCAGGCAAATTTCCTTACTCACATGGCTGTCATAGGAATCATTGGCTATCTAAAACCCTTTTTGTTTTTTTAAATTAAATTACTATACTCTATATATATTATACTAGTCAGTACTATACTATACATAGTATACTATTACTATACTACTACTATCTTATGTTACTACGATACTATAATACTACTATATTATACTGCTTCTATACTGTACTATTGCTATAATATACTACTACTACATATCTCAACTGACTCGAAAAAAGTAACAAGATCAAAACAAGATCCCATAAACATTCATCCTCAATAATTCTCTGAATTTCAATCATAAAACATATTCACACTTAAGTTAAGCATTTACTCCACGCCAATGTCAAAATAAGTTATAAATAAACACTAATAAATAATTTATTCAATCATAAAAACCCATAAAAAGACGAATACTTGATAAATATCAAAATTTCAAGCACTTTTCGCCATTCCAGCTAGTATTTCTCCAGGTGTACTCACACACAAATACTGCACGTGCAAGAAACTGGGCACGGCACGGCGCAAGCTCAAGCTCAAAGCCAAGCTCAACCTCAACTTGAACCTTAATATCACAGTCGCAGCCTTATCCTCAGCCTCAGCCACATCCACGCTCTTGCGTGACTCTGACGTGGGCTGCGCAGAGTTCTTCCCCCTAAAATTGGCTTTGATCTGTGGCATCATTAGCTCTCGAATTGTATTCTCCATAAATTTAGCCATAAATGTAACTCAAAATTGCTCAATAATACGCACGCTCTGAGAGTTGGCGTGTTGCCAGGCCAGTCCAACTAGGAGCGCCAGTTTCCTACAGCCAGCGTGTGGGCGAGCCAGACCCCAGGCTGTAAGAGCTCTGTGACAGCCAACAGGAAATCAAGAGAATATCATAAACGACTCAAGGCGTAGGCAAGAACTTCGAGTAAACTTGTAGAGCTTCCTACGGCTGTTGAGACGAGTTGGCGTAGCTCAATAATTAGTAGGATTGTTTATATATTAAGGTAATTTAATTAAACGGAAATTCGTCCATCTTTGGGATTATGATATAAAGTAGTTGAATAATACAAATATATAAACTAAAATGATAATATATTTAATAATATGGGATCACATACTAAAATATATATTTTTTTATGAAAGTAGAGCTTAAGCTTAAACCTTTAAATACATACTATAATTCCAAAAAGATTCATTATAATAACAATTTTAATAGCCATTGAAACTACATTATATGTATATTAAACATTATACCCTGCTTTCCCATTTTCAATGGGCTCAGGGTATAAAAAACAATTTTAAAAATATTTAAAGAAAACATTTCAAATTTACCATAACATACCATAACATTGTTGCTTTTCTAGATATTTAATATTTTTCATGTTTCAAATTAAAAAAAAAAAATATGAGCATAGAAATCTTATTTGATACGAACTTTAGTAAACATATATATAATATATTTTACTAAATGTCTTCAATTCTGACTAGCCTCACCACATTTATATGCTACTTTTGGGTAGAAGAGTTTCTGTTGAAAATACCTTAAATATATATTTAGAAAACAAAAAAACAGTTATTTTAATATATATAAGAGAAATTTTAATATATTATACAATAATTAATTAAGAAAATATATTTCCTATTCTTAAAAAAACCTTTTTAAATTGTAATACATACTTATTTACTGGAATACGTCAGCCACACAGACAACAATTAAAAATTCAAATCAATCATAAAGAGATATAATTAAATTCACAGTTACTATATATTATTAGCCCGTGTAATCATCTAAAATTATATAAGAAGCGCAGCCTGATAAAGTTCATAGTTAATATTTTATATAAGAAACCTTTAATATGATTATTGCCCAACTAAAATGTAAAGAATTAACAACTTTTAAAACGTTTCAAAAGAGTTTAAAAATCCATTTATTATTTACGTTATCTATCTTTATCTATCTATCATTTATCATATATTTATTTGTATCTTTGTTTATTTATTATTTTTTTTTTTACATTTTTTTTTTCAATTCCTCAGCAATTTATTGCTTCAGTAAATAAGGCAGCTAATTTTCGGCTATATATTGCCTCAGTTTGTTTAGCATTCATGGCATCAACGCCAACTGCTACACCTGTTCTTAACGTCTTGCGCAGTCAAATCAAACTTCACAGTTCGCCATGCAAAATAATGTCGTAATAGCTACAGTTCAAGGGTCTCTCCCGCTCTCTCTCTCTCTCTCTCTCTCTCTCTCTCTCTCTCTCTCTCTCTCGCTCTTAGGGTACAGAAATCCGCATGACACGGTTCAAGTGCCAAGTGGCGCGATCGCGACAAGGGGAACAAAAAGCCGCGCGCTTTTGCTGCCCACATGCAGACGGGGCCAGGCCCAGGCCCAGGCGCAGGCCTGATGTGTTATACGGTTCGGCGATTCTTAACGCTCATAGTTCCCCTTTGAACCCGCCCAGGCGACAACTGTGCAGCAGCAGAAAATGAAGAAGAAGCAGACGCAGAAAGAAAGCCACAAAAAACCAACTAAAAGGAACACCTGATCAAAATTTCAAATTATTATAGCCAAATGGGCTAGGCATAAGGACACAAACACACAGGCCAGGCCATCATAGCTCGTGCGCGAGTTGTTATCACACACGCACACGCAACACACACACACGCACACACACACACTCAGCTATGAGCCATGAAAATGCTTTGGTCTAATGAGCACCGCTCTAAAGAATGAAAAACTTCCAACTTGGTCGCTGTAATTACGCGAGCAAAAGAAAATGCATTTCTAGGGTAAATTCTTATGCTCGCTCATGTAGTGAGTGGAGCATATTTGTTTTGTGTAAAATTTGATATTAGATTCCTGGAGTTTATCATAAAAAGGTGTTAGTTTTATAAGGACTAATATATAATATGGTTCAAGCTAGAGCTAGACTCTCATAATTTGCAATGGAACCTTATCAAGAACTATTCCAAAGATTATATAAGTAAAATATATAAAATATAATGGCTACGCCCAATGGAGGCATAAGCAATATTTAATTTAGATATATTGATCTATATCTTCAGTTGATTTTAAGTTTAGCTCTATAGTAGCTATTTGAGCATACGATTGCTGAGGACTCAGATTAAATATTCATATTAAAAGATGATCTGTCATTAACCATATGAAAGATATGATCTATTGTGAGCTATAAGAAAGTTGGTAATGGCTCATCACGTAATATAATTATCCAATCAATATAATCCTTTTCAAATCTCTCCATAAATTGCAATAAAAATCTCTTATATATATATATATATATATATATATATATCTTTCCCATTTTTAGTCCTCCTTAAAAGACCGTCATAGTTGCAGTCGCCTACACCCGCTCGCTAGTTCTTTATTTTCTGTTGTTTTCTGTTTTGGTCTTGGGGTCGCAGTCGGGTCATTCGAAATGTTACATGCATGCACCTGACACCGCCGACTCATTACTATTTGGGCGAGCGAGTTGAGGAAATGCTGCGTTGAGGAAGTGGTTCCTGAGCGCGTGCTGTTTGCGAGCAGCAGCAGCGGCAGCCGAAGCTGAAGTCGAAGGTGAACTCATAGTCGAAGTCGAAGTTGAAGGCGAAGGCGAAGTCAGTCAAGCGCTGCGTCAACTTCAGCATAATTTGGTCGCGGTTCGCTGCTGGCGGTGGTGGTGGTGGTGGTGGTGGTGGCAGAACTAACAGTTTTCCCTAGCGACATTTGACCAGTACTGCGCATGTGCAACCCTTGTGAGTTTTTCCAGCAGCAGCAGCAGCGGCAGCAGCAGCATTACAAATTGGGCGCCAAAACGTGCAGCAGTCAATGACATTGGCCCAAGGAGCTGCTATCGAGCCAGGACCCCGAGCGACATATGCGCCAGCGCGCACGGCTCGTGCCAACACATCAGCATAACAATTAAACATAAATATACCAAGGATAACAACAACAACAACAACAACAACAACCATTTTAACTGCGCCCAAAAAGGTGGCTTCGTGCTGGTCATGTGGGCGCGACATTAGCTGCTTGTTTATTCTGGGATACCCTGTAGGCGATTACCATGGGATATAGAGCAGTTGTCTATAATAGAAGAAGCCCTCATTGAGTCAATAAGACATTTGTGTGGGCCTACTGAGAATGCCAAGGCATATAAGATTCAAGAACAAATTAATATGATATTAGCTGAGCAAGTATAAGAATGTTTCCTATACATATCATCCTATACATCTCATATATTTTATATCAATATAGATCAATATATATTTACACCATTTTTAAAGACTTTTATCACTCAATGATATCTTGGAAAAGTCGGATATGCATATATATTTTCGTTTAGAATCAACTGATCGAACACTTTTCAATTATTATCTTATCGATCAATGTCGATGCATATTTAAGTTTCATTAGGCAAATAAAAAGCTAGAAATATAAAATGTTGTAAATGGATATTGAGTAGAAATCGATTTAGCTATATATAAAAATATCAACAAGTTTTCATTTTTTAAGTTATCGATAGCTTCTTTGATAAAGAATACAATTGAAACACCGAATAATATGGATAGATTTTTTGATATTTTATAATAATAAAATATGATATTTTTTCATGTATTATGTAATCGATAACTATCGATATCTATAATTGTTTATAGATCGATTTTCTTGGGGAATATATTCAGACATTTAGAACATCAAAATATTTTCCATTACAACAAAATCGATATATATTAAAATATACCAAATGCTATTACGTTGAAATAAAATCTACAAATATCGATATGCAAATTCATCAATTTCAGTCTGGTATGATATATATACGCGCTATATGCCATAATATAAGTATCGAACTTTCTAGACTTTGCCAATATGTCAACGACAGTGCAGAAAAGAGAAGAAACACATGTGCCCAACCACTTAGTGTACATAAGTACATTTCAAATAAGTTCTATACCCAACAGGGTACCTCATAGTCCTGCAGCCTTTGGCAAATACAGTCCTCCTTGTTTTAACTAGAACAGGGTGGCTTTTAGCCCGATAGGGCGATCTGATCGAGGGCGGCAAATTGCAGCCGGCTGCCATTTAAGGGTTAGCTTTGGGCAGACCAACTGACGCGCGCTCGCCCACGACTCAGGCGCTATATCCTATCGCCCGATAATGCTTCATATAGCACCGCTGAGTCATAGCAAGCGGCTCGACCGTTTGTAACGGTCACGCACGCAAGCAACTGCATGGCTCACATGGCTCACATATGTGTGTTGTTGTTTTGTTATCCTGCAAGGCACAAGGCACATTCCATGTTGTTTGCTTAGCGGCTCGTTCTCTCTCTCTGTGTGTGTGGAAGCTTCACGCCGCGCTGCCCTTTGTACGCCTACCCAACCCGGTAATTACAACAAAATGTGACCAACTGACTTTATGTGCCGACTTGAACTATTTATATATATATATAGCCTGGTTTGTGGCTCGAGCGAAATATGCTGCGCATATGTGCATCTGGTAACCATGCTGCTCCTGCCCGATCCTGCTCGATCCTGCCTGGCTGCTGACTTTTGTACTTTTCACTTAGCGCGAAATTTTGCAATTATTAATTTAGGCAACAGGCGTCGGGTTTTGCTTGGGTGGCATGGTGCCGAGCGAGCAGTCGAGCCGCCTTGCTCTTAGCCCTAACCATATGCTCTAGCCTCTTTACTTTGTATTTGTTTTTTTATTTATTTCCCTCTTTTTGCTGCTGGGAAATTTCACATTTTGCACCATGGGCGGGCGAGTTTAGTACTGAAAGTGCTGCAGTTTGGGGTGTGGAATAGCCCACTTGAAATAGCTCTCAGAAACGGTTAATGGGTGACTATAAAAATGCCATATGTATGCGACATTTGAAAGAATTTTAGTTTAGGGTGGTATCAGTTGGACAATGGGAATAGGAATGGAAACGGAAGTAATGTAATCATTCAATTCATTTTAAATTTCATTTCAATATTATGGAAATGGAAGTAAAATAATATTTTACTATAAATTCATTTAATTCAATCCAAATTTCGTAAAAATTTTTTTTCATATGAACATATTATAATATATATTATAATAAATTCAATCAATTCATTCCAAATTTCTTTTTAATCTTATGGAAATGGAAGTAATATTATTTTATATTTTACTATAAATTCATTTTATTTATCCACCATTCTATTAATGTGATGGAAATGAATATAATATATTATTTTACTATAAATTCATTCAATTCCTTAAAAATGCCGTTTCAATCTTATGAAATTGGAAATAATATTTAATATTATTTTACTTTAAATTCATTCAAAATTTCGTTGGAATTTTTTTTTTTTTTTATTATTTTTTTTTTAACAATTACTACAAATTCTTTCAATTTATTTAAACTATCGTTTCAATTTTATTGAAATGGGAATATTAAAATATTTTAATATAAACTCATTCCTTTAAAATTTCTTTTGAATTCAATCTTACAGAAATGGAAATACTATAATTTTTTGCCATAAATTCATTCAATCCATTCAAAGTTTCTTTTCAATCCTAAACTTCAATTCATTTGAGCACAACTCGCAGCTGACCTCTGAGCAACTGCTTGCATATAGTTCAAACTAAATATGGTTTATAAAAATATAATTTATATAAGTAAATTTTACCGCAACATCGTTCACTCCACACACTCGTGTTCAGCACAATATTCCCACATTAAATGCATTTTGTAGTGCAGGAAGCTCACATCAATGAGCACTTGGCAGGATTCGGGCAGCGAGCACGTAGCAGCCGCAATGTAACCCAAGTAAGATTAAGCTCGAGTGGCGTAAAGTGCAACATGTGCAACATTCAAAGTTGGCCAAGCTATCGGATGACACGAGCTGGCGGCAGCGGCGTTGCCACCCGATGCAGTTTATGTAGGTCGAACGCTTTGCCCTGAGACAGAATTATAAATGATGAGCAGCAAGCTAAAGGCGAGCGAGGCCCCTGTGCCGTGGGATCGCGCTGTGTGGCTTCCCACGAACTAGGGGCCGTTGCCATTTAGCAGGACGAGCGCAAAAATATTGATCTGTAATAAAAACTGAGGCGCACGGCAAGTGCACATAAAATCAAATTAATAGTCCTTGTCGGTAGGCTGTCAGGCTGGCACTTTGTTTTGGTTCGAGCAGTGGGAAACTCGGCGCACAAAAGGCACAAAAGGCAATAAATTTCGAGAGGACAATGGCAAAAAATATACGAAATAAAAAGGAAAACAAAATCAGGTTGTCTTATCGCCCAAATGCAATCTCTCACCTTTCAGTTTGTCAATTAGTTCAAGTGCCGGGACGCGTACCTGCTGCAGGTCCTTTTTCGGGCTGCCCGCAAAAATGGGACGAGCGATTGCAACTTTCGTCCTGCTTGCAGATTTATTGACCGAAAATCAATAAAATATTTATTGTCTATTATGCAACGGGTGGGCGTGGCGGACGGGAGCCGTTTGTCCAGCACATGTCCTGGCCAAAACTGGAGCTGGGTGTGGCAGCACAGTTAGCTTAAGTCCATACCATATGTTGGACAAACGGCACGTCCTGCATGTCCTGCCCGTCCTGCCTGGGTCAAGTGCACCTTTCTCCTACATTTTTTTGGCTGCGCAATTAAGCAGCTTGAAACGTTTTGCGATTAGATTTGCTGCAAAGGAGTGAAAAATGCGCCGAGTGCGCAGCGGAGTGTCACAGTGCGTGTCCTGGATGGACGTGCGCTCGCGCGCTCAACAATGCGCTGCAGTTAATTGCCAAAGCCACCAAGCTGAAAGGCAGACGCGCAACGGGATAGGCGCCAGCCAGGGCAACGCTTAATGAGCGGACGATGTCTAGGACCGGGCCAGGACACAACAGCGCTGCGCAGGAGCACGCTGCGTGGGCCAGGCGCACTGGGTCTAACCGTGCGAAATTGTTTGCCAGGATCAAAGGACAACACGCTGACTATTTGACACGTTAGAACTTTGCATAAAACTGTGACAACATATATATACCTAGATACCTTTACATATACATCGATACATATAGATAGCCGTGTCCTCGACTTGTGTGGTGGCAAAATCATAATCGTTTTCTAACTCCTTCACGCCGCTAAGCACTTGAGGCAAAGGTCTCGCCGGCAGCACACACAAAATCCATTGTTTGACCAAATCAATAGGATGAAAAAATAATATATACCCAGCCGAAGCAGAGTTCTCCTCAAGTCGATTCTCCCTAGTTTTATATACATATTTGATTACTTTTGTTATTTCTCATAATATTTTTGCTCAATCCTGGCCGCCAACTCATTTGTACTTAGCTTCCAGGAATTTCGTATGGCCACACAACAGAAGAAAAAGTCCCTTTGAGGCGCGGCAACCTCAAACACCTAACCGCAACTTCAACCTGTCTGTCCGTCTGTGTGTACATTTATGATATATATTTTCGGCTGGGTCGGCATGATTGCGCACTATCCTTGCTTAATGTTTGATGTGGCTATAAAAATGTTGGCCTCATCTTTTGTCTTTTGCAATTGTTTGGCAATTGCGCACAGACATTGATTTCCCGGGAGGTCTGCCGATTGCAGATCGCTCGCAATTTCATGGCTGTCCGAGTGCTGGTCAAGGGGCGGCACTTGCCTTTTTTTTCGCGTGTCATGTCTTTTTACGATCTTATTCCTGCTAATGATCTTTTCAAGGCTACACACTTCTCTCTGGAGGCCATTAATGGGCCCTGCCGCAGACAACATTAGCTAATGCTGGCGTGCAATGGGATACGCCAAATTTGTGATCCCTCATGGCAAACGATTCCTCGAAAGTTTCGCAATTCAATTTGGGCACGCATGAGATTTTAAAAGTATTCTTTGAATCTTGCGAAATGTGAGCACAAAGAACATTACAATTTTTGAGAGACTGTATATAGGATTACTATATATTGGCTTAACTTTTGGAAATAGCTTTAAGTAGTATGACTTTTTATGACCTGAACTTATTGAAAATGGGAGAGGCATTTAATGTATTTTTAAAATATTTTTACAATGACCAGGTATCCTCTAGTCGAGCAGTCTCGACTAGAGCACTCTTCCTTATTTAATTTCCATTTCAAACACTCTTCAAAATTAAATTTATAACATCAACATAAAACTCACCTCATCTTTACTTTCACGGCGTCTTCCACATTCTTCGCTGGACTCTGCTTCCCAACTTGAAGCACATTCCTCTAATCGCACACATGGTATACCTGGAATTGAGATAAAGAACCGTTAATGGTCCAATAAAATGACCTTAATGAAATTTAAGCAAACGCAGCAACAGCTGTTGTCAAATTTAGTGGCTAACGAGTTTCAGTTGAACCATTATTAATTAGAATGCACTTGAGCAAATCGGCCATGAAATTGGAGCAACCTTGCTGACAGCTTCCAAATCACTGCGCACACACTCACACACACATAGAGAGAAGAGGGGGCACACACATATAGAGCTGTGGCTACACTCGAATTGCTCAATCAATACACCACATGCAAAGCATGTTCTGGTTGAGTTTTGGGACTCAGGTTCAGAAACAGTAAATCAATGAGGACATATGGTCAACAACAAAATATCGATGATGATGCGCCTGACGGGTTGACCACTTCAAGAGACTGTGCCGCGCATCTCTCGAGCACGTCTCGAATTACAGGACATTTGCTCTACTAAACTAGCCAGCACCCAATAATAAAAACATTGCCATAAACAAGGACCAACGACAGCGCCAAGCCGAAAGGATCAAGTGAATGGCAATCGATGCTACCAGTTGTTGTCCTGACTGTCGTTTTGTTTTGATAAAATCTCAAATAACGCCGACGAGTCTATTCCCTGACTACGCTCCCCGCCAGTTCATTACCAACTTGTTATTGTTTGGCTGCAGTCGCGACAGCAACAGCAACTGAATTATTTTTTTACTCAACGTCTTTTTGACTGCCGAAGGAATCGATCTTTAGGGTTTTCTCTTGTTTATGTCGACTTTCAAATTGCGGCTCATATAATCCAAGGCCCAAAGCAGACAACATGTGTTGCAATCCTTAGTTTATGTTAGCTAAAATCCTTTTCAATTGCGGCCTTAACAAATAGAGATTGGAAATAGGAAACTAATTGACTAGTAAATACCCTGCAGGCAGACAGATTTCTCAGGATTTCTGATTTTTCAATACATTTTTAGTGAATTTGTAGTCTCAAGCCTCAATTAATATATTCTACATCCACTAAATATACAAAGGACTCAGTCTAACTTAACTATTAAAAAAATCAAAGTCACTAAGAAGGTTCTCCCTGATCGTTTCAGTTTTCGACGTCCTTCGGACATACAAAGCCATAAAATTATTCATAAAATTTCAAAGTCCATCTTCTGACCATCGTTTTATGTCCCTTTTAAAGCATATCTAATGCGTCTCTGGTATCAAAAGTTAGAGTCGGGTTTCGTAGGCTTAGCCCTAACACCATAAAACCCTTTGTCTGCCGCCTGACTTACGATAGATGCATTTGGGGGCATTGATTTTCCCATGGCTGCGCTCTATTGGAGCCACATCACACATATTCCTTTTAGTTTTCCTTTGTTCGCCTGCCAAAGAATGGGCACATAATTTGGTAATCTGTGAAAAAGCCAAACCCCCATTAAACCGCAGGCACTCTTAACTCGTTTTTTATGCCCTTTCTGTATTCTTTCGAATAGTGCATACAAAAAACTCGTTACAGCGACGTCTCCAAGTGTGCATAGACATGAAAAGGCTTCATCACAATCACAGTCATCACAAGCCGATCCTTAACAGCGTCCACGTGCAGGCCGCGCTTCAGTCGTGGCTTAAGGGCTACCGTCGCTGAGCTGAGCCCCCGCCCCCGCCTCGCACTCGCACCCGCTCTATGTATATGGATTGTACCTGTGCCTCAACCTGTTTTCCTAGCCATTTATCAATTTCCATGTATTGTGTGCTCTATGTTCTCGCCTTCACCTTCGCCTTCGCATGCCTGTGCCTTCGCCTTCGCCTGCAACTTGTTTATTTTCCATTTCTCTGCAGGAAATCTCGACTCGTTTTCTTATGGGTCTAACTTCCAGTTGGACTTTTCCCCTGCAAACAGGTTCTATTGTTCGGCCTACCCCTACATCGCCTATATACCTGTATGTATTGGATTTTCCTCTGTGCACTGCTTCGTCTTTACCTGTTACCTTCTATTTACCTCAACTCGTTCCGTCTCTGTCGCAGTTTTTGTTGTCTCACTAGGAGGAAAATTATATGTTTTGATTTTTAACGGAAAATTGCTGAGCCAGGCGCTCCATAACACAACTTGAACGAAGGGTCCTCCCGCCGATCTCTAGAGCAATACAAACAGTCCATTTTAATGACAGACCCAATATAAAAAGCAATCATCTAATTTTTATGTAACCTCTTCAAAACTGATCTAATGAAGGGTTGCGTTCGGGTTTCTCACGGCCAAGCGGTCAATCACTTTGGAGGTCATTCAACCAGTTGCTACAGGGATACTCATCGCCCGAGCAGCATACAACATAATTGCTTTTTCATAACTATTGGATTTATGCATTAGCATTGGGATAGCCAACAAATTTCACGGCTCGTTGGTCGTGGTTCCTTTCGAGGCGTGTGCATAAAATATTTGATTTTGATCTACAGATTGGTAATACGCACGATCTACGACCAGAGCTACCGATCCAATGCTAAAAAAATCGATTTGTTACCGCTATGCTCATAAGTTCCGCAGGACCCTTCTCTTTCTTCCCGATGATATGATCATTACAATGCACGTGTCGGTCTGTTTCAAGTTGCGGCTGCCGACCAAAAAGGGTAATTAATGATGGGATTCCATAGTTTTTGCATACTTGCAAAACGATCTACAGAGCCTTGGCAACTGGGCAATGATTTGTGGAACCACCTAGTCGACCGGACGCCCTAGAGCTCTCTACTTGCCGCACTTTGCACAGAGCTCTTTTTGCTCATTTACAACTCATTTTTTTGAGACTCTGCAAATGCAATTAACATGCTCGCATGAGTTTGCGAATTCCTTTGCTAAGCATATGGTATGATCCTTTGAAGTACTGTTTGTGGGTAGTGCAAAAACTTAACAATGTGCTCAAATGTGCCGATTTCTATGGTCGAAAACTATTTGTGGTCAGCTATACAATGGAGACGGGAACTTTGAAGTATACAAAGTATATTTTCAAGCATATGTAACTAACTTTTATTACAAAGCTTTAGTTCGATTAGATATTTACTTTTATAAAACTTAATAATGAAATTACCCAAGTCAATATCAGTAAGGTCCTTCCATTTTCTATCTACCTTCAGTACCTTTCAATAGTGTTAAAGGTAATTAAGACTCATAAAATTCAACTCTTCCACTGTATTCACTAACTCATATATCAAACAAGAACGTTAGTTGAAAAACTTCTGAATTCCTTTTAAGAACACCTCCAATGCTAAGACAATATAAAACGAACTCTTATACAATAGGCATTCAGATTCTAACTCTACATGTAAATAAGACGAAAATAATTTACATTCAATTCAGACTTAAGCTAGGCAAAGTCGGCTCTTTGCATTTTAGCAGACGAGTGTGAAAACCCATTAGGCAACTTTACAAAAAGGCCGCGCGGGACTCGTAACAAGTACCAAAAAAACAAAAAAAAAAAACAGAAACAATAAAACTGAAATCAAAAACCTCTAATACAAACATTACGTAAGTCAGCTACTGTTAAGAACTAAGGCGGAATTTCCATGGAAAAACATAAAAACTTCCGTCCATACATAACACTTGTGCAAAAAAAAATGTGTTTACATATATGTAGAGAACTTGATCTGTTTTCCAGGAAGTTGAACAATTTGTGCATAATTTGCATAGCTGAAGGCTTAGGGCGGCAAACTGTTTGACGACATATTGCTCAATGGCACGGATCAATGGGAAGAGCAAAAAATAAGTGCAGATGCTAGATCTATATTGAACTAGCATCTCCATACACATGTGAGCTCTACTCTCTACTCTTTCGCTAGACAAAAACGAGATCATCTCATATGTGCACAAAAGCATTTCGCACATTTAGGCTTCCAAATGAATGGACACAAGGCACAGGTCACCGGACGCAGGACTTGTGTGGTCAGGTCAGGTTCAGGTTCCAGTTACCTAGATCTAATATGCAGATATTATATCGCAGCAGCTGTGCCAGCTAACTGAACAGCCAAAGTTGCAGTTCGGTTAATCAATTAACAATGGCCTGAGCCGAAAAAAGGAATCGAGTAAGGAATATGAGAAACGTTGCCAGGATAAGCCTACTTTAACTTGAAAATATTGCTAGAGCTCTGCATAGTTTTAGGGCTTTTGTTTTGAGCCGAATAACTAACTTGCAGATTGTTTTGTTGCATATCCTTAATGAATATAAAGCAAGCATTGTCAGTGGGAGAGAGTGTGGGTGTATGTGTGTGTGTGTGTGTGTGTGTGTGTGTGTGTGTATGGGGTGTGGCTGTGTGTAATATTGTTTCAGCAGCACGTACACCCACATGCCATGGCAATTCTTGAAAGTCTTAAGCCGACCTTTGAGCCGGCCAGCGGTCATGATTGTGAGTTTAAGATACCAACTACGAAATGCGCACCACACACAACTCTACACACACACACACACACACACACACGCACACACAGAGTTATTGGCTTTGGTTGTGGCGCGCAAAATGAACAGTTCGTAACGAAAATCCTTTTTTCAAAGGCCGCACTAATATCCTTTCACAGTACGATTTGCTTTGAACAACCCAAGAAAAAAAAAGAGCGCCAAAAATAGTATCCTTTTTAGTCCTGTGTGTCTGTGTGTGTGTGCTACCCTAGATAACTACTACAGAGGGAATTCTAGAAACAAATTCCAGTTGATGCTATCTTGCGCTCGACTGCACCTCAAGTGGACGCACAGTTACAGATACAAATGTATCTCAAGCAGTCAGCTGACTGATGACCGTTAGAAATCCCGGCAGGTTCCTTTGTTGACAGTCCGATGCACTGAAGCATATATCAAAGCCAAAGATACGAGACGACAGATAGCCACCGTGGAGAGCAGAAACAGACCGAGTGAGAGAGAAGTTTACCTAGTTGTCTTCCCTTCCATTGATATTTTCCGGGTCGAGTTTTATTCGGGCGCAACTAATCTCAGTTTGCCATAATTATTATTTGTTCCGAGAGCTCTGCCGATAATGATGATGCGCAAAATGTCTTGGCCTTATCGCGATATATCTCCATTCCCGCTGGAGAGGCTGGGTCCTTTTCGGTAATGTATACGGATTTGTGTGCTGATTTTTGGCCACCGTCGTGGCGGTCAGATTAAAATCAATTAGCCATAAAATGCAACAACTAAATTAGTTTTTTTTTTTTCAACATTTTTATTTTGTGTGGGCCGAGACAGTTGAGTTTCTAATTTGGAGATTGGCTAGACTATCGATAAATATAGTTATTAGATCTTTGACGGCAGCAGCTGTGATATTTTAATTGCTTATTAGAGAAGATGGGAGGGATCGGTAATTATGTTTGTTATCTAATATCGAATATGTTTGTAATAGTATGTAATATAATATATAATAGTATGTAATATATTTTTCTCCCCACATTTGCATACATTAAAAGAGATGAATTAACAATTTTACTACCTGTATTTCTAATAGGTCTACAAATTAAGCCTTACTTCCTATATTGATTTTTCATTGACCGTGCGAGCTGTTTAATATTTTCAACGCATCATCGCAGCGTAGGACTTCCTTCCGTCTATGTGACAGACAGTAAATCGGCTTATGAAATGTTTTTCTTATTATATTTTCTTATTATTTTCTTCCTCTTCTATTCTCTGGCTGTGACTCCTTGGACAATGGGAGTAAACAAACCTGTGGCGAGGTAAATAAACTTGCGTGAGGCTTGATCGACGCCAGATACGACAAGAAGGAAAACAGCATTCTAAGAAATAGAAGAAGCGTTGGGGAAGGAGAAGTCAGTTGGGAGGGGGAGACAACGGCAATAAAATGAGGTGGAGATACTTGTACTAGACAAACCAGTTGGCTGCATCGCAAGCCACACACACACACACACCCATACCCATACACACGCAGCACACACACACACACACAGAAAGGGTTGCCCCTTATTGATGCAACAACTTGGAGAAAAATCAGGAAAAACAGAACGAGGACTGAGGACTGTACTTTTGCTGGCTACCCAAGATACCCAAGAGCGCGAAGACCCAAGAGCTAGACCAATGGATGCCCAGTACCAGTTTGGAGCCAACAAACAAATAAATAAGCGTGCAGCTAGAGCATAGAGGGAACGTCGACTGCGATGCCTACGCCGCCGCCAACGCCGACTGCAGCTGCGACTGAGGCACGGCTTAAGCGTGATTACACAGTAAAAATACTAGTAGATGAGGCGAACGGATACGAGTACAAACGGCGGAGCACCGCGACATGCCTGGCATAATAAAGGGGTACGAGCCAATGGGCAGTCGCAGCAACAACAACAACAACAGCAATGTAAATGTTTATGTATCTATGGGATACGACGACGATCGGCCTAGGCAGCAAAAGGTGACTGATCTTTACAATTCGACACTTTGACTTTACAACAACAACAACAATGAAAGACGAAATCAAAACAAACGAGAACTCGATCAATAATAATGTTCGATAAGCAGTTACCCTAGAATATTTCGTTTCCCTATGTGAAGGAACTGATTGAGTCTGAGCTGAGAAAAGTCTAGAATGATATTGTGGGCAGAAAGCTTGCATAGATGTCTTAAGGATTGAAAGTATCCTAATTGATCCAAATTTGGTCTCTATTTATAAAACACCTAAGATCACATGAAAGATATAGAGTAATACTAATTTCTCATGGAATTCAATGATCTTGATTTATCTAAAAATCTATTGGTTCAATGATAAGGACAAAGGGAAAATCATGAATCGATTAAATGTCGATCCAGATCTTTAATAATTTTATATATATTCAAAGATATCATTTATCTTAGGCGAATGTAACAAACTCTTATTAGGAAAATTTACCCAAGATAAGATCAGCCTAAGCTAAGATCAATCTATCTGCTATCTATCTTCAGTACCTTTGAGCACAAAACAAATTATGAATCGATTCAATTTCTCACAGATCTCTATTAATTTCACACATATTCAGAGTATTATTGATCACAGCTGTAGCCCATTTGACCCTTTAGGCATTTACAATCATCATAGGGTATTAAAAATGCATCGATGTTGAAAACAAAGTTGTAAAAAAATCGAAAGGTGAGCCGAGGGCAACACATGACAGCAAGAAGAAGACATAAAAACAAGTATCCAAAAGCAAAAGGATGCACGAATCGATACCGGACAGCATGTTTATGCATGACTGTCTGTGTGTGTCTCAGTCTGCGTGTGTGTGTGTGTGAGTATATGTGGAGGCAGGGTCAAGGTAAACAAAGATTTACCTTTATGATGGATTTTGCTTGACTGAGCGTGTTAATGGATTTTCCTGCGCTCCTCTCTAAGTTCTACTCAAATTCGAAGGCAATCACAATCAGTGGCAAAGCTGGCATTTAGAAAAAATTAAAATTAAAAAAAAAAGCAGTGTGCGTCCCTAAGTACGATAAATGTAAATGGATCTCGGGTTTTAAATTTGACCGAAACCAGTTTCAGTGTCGTGAAACCGAGAAAATGTACCGCAGTTGCAGTGTGGCAAATGTAAAAACTTGTTGTAAATCAGCAGCAGAAACAGCAGCAGCCGTTGAGCAGCTGCTGGCTAGAAGTCCAAATTCTAGCCCAGCAGTTGAGCCTTAGCTTTAAGTTTGCTGCATGAAAAGCTACAGCCCTGCCGACCGAGAGGGAGAAGCAGAGTGCGAGAGGTGCGGGGGGCGTTACAACCCTTTGGCACACGGGGCTGGACAGCCTGTCAGTCTGAATTGTTGGCTGAGCAAGCATTTTTATGATGGAATTATTACATCATTCATCTTCATCAACAATGACTCAAACGGAAACACAGTTACAGACTCTATTGCGCTCTCTCTCTCTCTGCCTCTTTCTATCTCATTCATCTCGTAATACTAAAACATGCTTATCGACTTTATAATTTACATAGCTTTATATGCATAACTACCAAACCTGTGACCAGACTTTAGCCAGACTCTGCAAATTGTCATGCGGGTTGCTTTTTCTGTCACTTGGGGTTGTTGCTGGGAACAAAAACAGAGGTTTGACACCAAAAGTGAGTACACTGATATGAAATCTAATTACATTTCTTCTTTTGTCACAGAAAAGTTGTGAAGCTTAAGAATGTCAACAAACTTGAGATTATATTCTTATATATGATGAGCAAGTCTTTGAAGCAATAACGACAGCTATCAGATGAAATAAAAAAGGATGGTTTCATTTGAATGTATTTAAACATCAAGTTTCAGATCTAACAACTTCCTTTGATGTATCTTAAATAGAACTACTAAGCGAAATACTGCAAGCCTTTAAAGGAAGTCAGTAAAAGGAGCTTAGACTGATCTGAAAGATTTTCTAAGGATTTTATTATAATGTATTTCAAAATCAAGTTCCAGATGGAACTTTTTTCCATCGTTATATCCCAAAACTTTCTATCTATATCATATGCAAAGACTTATGCAAACTTTGAAGGAACTCAGGAAAATCAACTTAAATTTGTTGAGGAATGTGATAGGGGGGGGGGGGGGGGGGGAGAGGAGGACCCCTATAAAACATACAACTCTGCCTTCCTTCCTTTAGAACTTCATATTACAACGTGATCCACTATTGATCAAATCACATTCTGGAAAAAGAAAAACAAGTTACAATATCAAACACTACCCCAGGGAATCCCGTTTCGCATTTCGCACTTTCTCACAGTGTTTACCCAATGTGATCTAACGACTTTTTGCTCCACTAACCGTCAAATATTTCTGCTGAATGACAAAACCCCAAGCAACTGCCACAATTCACATGACCCAAAAACCGAAACCGGACTCAGGCTCGACGATTCTCAGTTTTGTCAGGCCGCACACAGCGCTCGGAGGAAATATGAAGCGGAAGGACAACACCAGCGCCACTTTACACAACGAGTAACAAGGATAAAAAAAGATGAAAAAGTTGAATAGAAATTCCTGAGATAATCAACGGCATTATCTCTCGATTATGTGTTGAAAATTCCATGAAAATTGCACAGAATAAAAAAGAAGAGAAGCACCGACTGACGGTTGCGAAAAAAAAGAATCTTATTGAACTATATCCGGATGATCGTCAGATGATGATGTCGTTGATGAAGGAACACCCGAGTGGCGGCGCATCCGCTTCTCCTTTTCGCAAATGTGAGCTCATCAAGCCCTCGGTCACTTGAGGCTTAAGCCGGGCCTTAGCCAACATTAAAAAACCAATGAGAAATGCCGCAAAAAATACATACATATATATCAGACATGCACCCAAATGAGGCATAAACTGAGCGAGAGGGAAACCTATCCACAGAGCGAGAGCGAACGAAACGAACGTGAGAATTTGCTGGTCGAATGTCCTTTAAATTTGCCTGGCGCGTTTTTAGCTGTGGCTGTGGCAGCGGCGCATTGTGCCTCATCAAGTACTTGTATAGATTTTGCTAGTTGTGTCCTTATTATCCTGCCTCGGACGCATTGTTGCCGCACAATGAGAGCATTCATATAGACATATGTATATGCTTGTATATATATATATTGGAAGAGATTTTTTACAGCGCTTCCACTGAATTCCGTTCGCTGAATGAACTCATTTATGAATGAAATACGCACACAATATACGTATGTGCTATTAAAGCGAAATTGCCGCGCTATTTGTATACCCTGTAAATGTTTAATTGATCAACGGGAATGTTGAATTCAATTTTATTAAAATTATATTTTAAGCATGGTTGTGACTAACATCAAATTGCTTTGAAGCTATACATGCCTCGCAGGTGCCAGTTCTTAATAAACAATAATTAATTTATATCTAAGTATTGCCCCAAAAATTTATGTGAAATATAATATTCATAGATTATTAATTAGAGTAATGTCTACTTTATTTTCTTCTTTGTATCCACTACTATTTTTATGAACAACGCAATTTAATTAGTTTCTCTTTCTGAAGCCCAAAAGTGCTAAAAATCTAAAAAATAAAAACAAAAATGAAATCCAAAAAAATATATTAAAAATAAAATATAAGTTAATAAAAAATATGCTAATCTTATAACAATATTCATCTCAATTTTGTTTAAAAAAATTGCGTTTATCAATTAGTTTTGCCGTTCAACATTTAGAGGGCTGTTTCACTACTATTTTTATGACCACCGTCAAGAAGGCTCTGCTTCACACATATGTATGTGCAGGGTAGACTCTAGTCATGCACTCTCGCCTATAAATTTCTCAGTTTTTATTGTTAAATAAGAAAATTGTGAAAACAAAAACGCTCGAACTGCGGAGGAGTAGAGGCGTGAGAAGGAATTTGCGGCCTTGTCGACAACTTTATTAGGCCAAGTGTTTTTTTTTCGGCTTTCTTTTTTGTTGTGTTATTTTTTTTATTGTTTTTCGTTGCATAACGTGGGTGGCACCTGAACACGTGACATGCCGACAGGAAGGATCTGCGCAATACAGAAAGAAACACGCACACAGGAAGTGGCATGCAACACGTTGCAACTGCCGCAGTGATTTTTGCGCGCCAAAAACGTTGTGTTATGTAAATATTTGAGTGAAGTAAATCCTTTATGAGGCACAACTCCTGTGGCAATTGCCTTGACCCTTTATCTTGGCTTTTCGAACATGTGTGAAAATGCCAAGCATGCAAATGCAGTTCTGCAGTGGAAATCGCACATTAGACAAGGCCTGGCCGGGCCGGGCCAGTCGAAGGTCGTCGCGGGGGCTGGACAATTGGTCAACCAAGCAGACGAGATTATGGCATAACAGCATTGCACAACACGTCAGCCAGGATGGCCGACAGCGACTGCGTTTTATGGAGGTGCGAAATGACACATTTTGGCCGGGTCACAAAACCTGCCGCGTCATTCACTGCAACTGCGTGCCTGCGGCCTGGCCAAAACGCAAAGGGAGAAAATAAAATGAAATAAAGGCATGTAGAAGCTGAAAAGGTAGGCCTTGGCTAACAGTTAGTGCAACCTGTTGGCCAAGCCTTGCAATTTGTCACCTGAGGCGACATACAAATCGCAACAGTTGCCAGCTGAGCCTTGCTTTGAGCCGCTGCGGCCCATTCAGCCACATTTTGCTGCACAGTTACCAAACACTTTTCATTCACAATTCGTGCTCGGTCGCTGGGGAATTTCATTGGCCGTCAATTCATTTTATTTATGGAGAAAAAGTAGTAATATTTATAAATTTCTAGCGAAAATATTTGTGATTTTTATTTTATTGCCAAATCATTTCCTATGCGAAAAATAGTTGGGAATAATTTCAATTTTATGCAATGTTTGACTTTTCCCAGCCTTTGCCCATTTAATTGTGTACGTGCCCCATCAATAGTCAGCCCTTGACAAGCAATTTCCCAGCTATGCAATTAGCTGGAAATGACAAACCCTAAACCAAAACTCCAAGGCAAGTTAATACGAATTCCTACACGTGAGAAAAAGTAACCTAAAATACTGATACAAAGTCTGTTGAGTTTGAACTCTGTAAAAATATTCTAAAAATTAAAATTAAAATTCTACAATTATTTTATTTACATTATTATTTCATCATAAATTTCTTAATCCAGGTACCTTACGATTTTGCAAAAAAAAATAAAATATATGGATATCTTAAATGATTTAATGTGAAATGAAAAGGTATTAAAAAAATATATAAAAATCCCTGAAATCAATCATTTTTTTATATATACAAATATGTCTTTTATAAAGGAGTCAAGAACTTGAGATATAGAAAGCTTTATAAGGCTTATAAGCTAGTTTTTTTTTCATTTCAGAATTGAAAAAAAAAAATTATTTTAAAAACTTTAAAGTTTTTTGATTACAAAGCTTTCAAATCCATCTCATATATTATAAAAACTTTGTCTAGTTCCTCCTCATTTCTCTCAGTGCACTGCCATCAACACTTGCCCATTCATTAAGCCTAGAACTTGGCCAGAACGCACTTCAATTGCAGCAACCTGTCAACATAATTAATCCCCCCCTCGCTCGCTGCTGCTCTACAAATCAGCTGATTGTGATTGCGTCGGCTTGCCTTTGAGCCAGCCTTTTGTCCACACGAGACTCAGAGAGAGAGAAAGAGGAAAAAATTATGAACAATTCATAAAAAAGTAGGCCCTGCTCGACATTCCCAAGGATGTGCCTCCAAATTGTTGTTGTGTTAATTGTCCAACGGACGAGGACGAGGTCGTTTTGGCCAGAACTGCGCCATTAACGGCAGCAGCAACTATGCCGGCTCCCACGGCCTGTCGCCTGGCCCGCCGCCGCCGCCGCAGCTCGACTCGGATCTCTCTGTATGTAGTTTTTTATGCCATTTACACAGAAATCTTGCAACAAATCACGCGCTCCTTTTGTGGCTGCCTTCTCGGCTGAGCTGCGTTTTTACCACTAATTTTTTTCTTCATTCCACTTTTTACGAAATGCGTATAGTTCGTATTTTGACCTTTATTTGTTTGATGTTAAAATATAATGCTCTCTTCCCCCCCACACACATACGTAAGAGGGAACCTCGTAATAGCTAAGTGCATTTGGGTTTGATTCAGCGCAGGATCTTCTGATCGGTTGATCTTCAGTTGAACCTGTGACGACGCAATTCTGTGCCATTAACAGGGTTCGAATCGCTCCGGCTGGGATTGCACTAGTTTGCTTTTTATTGGGCCGAGTCCTAATTGCGGTGTGGAATCTTCGACGGCATTGAAGTTAATCATTTCCCGTACCTGCGGCTTAGACAGTCAAACAAGTCAGTGCAAACAAGCAGCAACAAGGATCGCATCGAGGACCAACCGAATGATGCTTGGCAAATGGACTGCATTTTTTTTTTTTTTTTGGCTATTGCCTTTGATTTTTCACAACACAATTTGTTGCTTTTGTTGCATTACGTTTGGATGTTTATCGGATCGTTCGCTCGGCATTGTGCTTTCCGAGGTTTTTATGGCCAACGCCGACATCCTGTGTGAGAAAATCTATAGTTGATGAGCCAGGCGACAGCGACAGCTACAGCACTAACTGCAACAACAGCGACAACAGCATTTCGCAGATGGGGCAGCAATAACGAATGACACTTACCTAACACGAAATCTACATAATGACAGAGGGCCCAAAGCGACGAGCAACGGGCAACGAGCACCGGGGGGAAACTAGTTCAGCTAGCTAAATTACGAACCGGATTTGGCATATGCCAGATATATGTTATGTTATGTGTTGTATCCTGCAATTCCCATACAGGATATCTTGCGCATCCTTGGCAGCGCACCGCGGGGTAGCGCGGCTGAGGTTGCGCTAAGGTCACGTCAAGGCTGCAACAACTTTGCATAAAATTTTTGAAAATGTTTTCATTATGGTAAATAGACACACACACAGGGTCCTGGAAGTCCTAGGCTGGTTTCCCACAAACCAAAGGGTTTGCCGCCCCTGTCCCGTCTTAGATGTTGCGCTATATATTGGTGATAAATTAGTTTAATGGTCGGGCTCGCAGGAATTTACAGAAACCAAGAGACGGAAAAAAGGCAGTCGACCGCAGGCAAAGCTTACAGCCGAAGGCAAAGTTTTTTTTTTTTGGCGGCAAAACGTTGCCATGGCTAACCGCGCAATGCCGCGTACGTGCCTGGACAAGCGCTGCCTGGGCGAACAATAGCTTAAACCCGTCCAAAAAAACAAGCCCAACTAAACAGAGGCGAGTGGCCCAATAATGAACTGGCCAAACAATGCGCCAACTTTTCAGTTAAAAACTACCAAAAAAATAAAGAAAAAAGGAGCAGAAGAAGAAGAGATATGTATTATAAGACAAGGAAATCACGTTCTGGAAGTGCACACACATCGCTGATTCCTTTAAAGGCTGGACGGCGGTCAGTGCAAAAGAAGAGCAGGACGCTGCAGCAGGACCTCGCTTCGTGTACTACATGACACAATTGCAATTGTTCGACACACGTGCAGCCAAAAGGAGTCGAGTGCGCTCGTCCATTGTTGCAATTTACACAGATATATATATATATATACATATATATACATGTATCTGTAGTCTGGAGACTGCATGTGACAGTTTTCAATGAGCGCTCTACGCGTTACTTTGAATACAGTCGCCTTCATTGAGCCACTGCGTTCTGGAGCAAGTGAATGCGCACAGACAATACGATCCTTTATGTCCTTTTGTTGTTGTCTATTAAGAGGCATTTCGGGTGGCAGGGGCGTGGTGTTGTTGCAATTTTAGCGTCATTTTATTGTTATTAATTGTATGGAATTGCTTTTTAAATGTCCTTTGTTTGACTCAAGCACAGGTGGAGTGCATCGCACTGAACGAAATTCGATAGGTGACTGTAAGGAGAGCAGCTAGTCAGTTATATATTATAAATATTTTCGGATTTCTGTGTCAGTTGGCAAAGATCACAACAGAGTTCTATAAAAGAAGTGAGGAATCGTGGGAGAAAATACACGCGAGAGGTGCAATTTGTACCTAGATATCAAGAATAGAAACTATTTTCTATATTGTGAAGGCTAGAGAATCTATTGATTAATTTATTTATTACTATATACAAAGGTGAGATCATAAAGCAGAAGACAAAGGCCTAAGGTATACATATAAAGGCATTTGAAAGCCCTTTTTTTAAGAAGATAACTAAAGGAATCTTAGATATCATTTTTGCTGATATAACATATATCCTAACTTCGCTATACTCTAGACTACTAAAATATAGAGTAGAATATCAACTCTATGATAATGATATGATCATATGATATTATCATATAATATGATTTAAGGACTTTAAATAGGAGTAGAAGATTAGATTTCCGTTAAGATCATAAAGTTCCATACTTTAATATTTCCTACAATACCAACTCATTTTATAGTACTGCAAGATCTTCTGGCCTTTGACCTTTCCAACTCATACTAGCAAACTCCCTGTCTAAAATATGTCAAGGCTTGCCAAATGCATTAACCCAAAGTTGTTTCACAGGAATCCATGAATAAACCCTATTTATCGAGGCCAAACAGCAGCCTTGCTATTAAACTATATAGTATAATGCCTTCTGGACAATATACCCCCTTCCCATGTGGCTGCCTTTTTGCCGCTAGATCATTGAGAAAGTCCTTTCATCTGACAATATTGCCAACTTTTTGACAATTTCTGCACAGTTGCAGCTCGAGCTGCCGTTTGTTTAACACCTACTCAAAAAAACGTTGATTTTTTACAGTAGACCAAAAAATAATTATGGAACCGAGCTAGGGCAACCTGTTACAATGAAGCACAGATGGTGAAGCACTTGCATAACTGAAAGGCGTGCAGGGCGCGGCAGGTAACTCTTCAGTCTCGAGGACATCGACAGCGCGGCACAGCGGAGGCTTGAACCAGGGCATAGCTATGAATGCCTTTTTGGACACCTTGTAATTCATATTTTCCAAACAAGAATTTACCAATGCTACACTTAACACTTTTGTTCGAGCATAATTTTTCGGGGTTACCATAACTATTGTTCGGGCAACTCTTGTCCGAGTTTGAAGTGGCCGCGAGACACTGTGCACCGTGGGCAACGGATGCCGATTCGCGCTCAGTGACAAAGTCTGAGACAGTGGAAACTAAGTGGCTACCACTTCTAGGAAGAAGAAGAAGAAACCATTCAATGAATGATTTTATTTTCGGCTTGTTTTTTTGAATGGAAAAAGGAGTGCCCTAAACCGCTGAGACACAAATCAGAGAAACCATTTCCAGAGCGAGATATGTGTGTGATCATGCCTAGGACGATAAAAGGTATGCCGGAATGTGCCTTCAAGTATTTATAGAACGCCGACAAATTTCTAAGAATCTCCCACTCTTTTTTATCAATTCCAATATTTGAGAAATGCAGCTGTGTCACACTGTGCGATATCAAAGTATGCAAAAACATCACAACATATTTATGTAAATCAATGTACGCTCGGCAAATAGAACTTCAAAATATCTGTACCCTACACAAGTTTGCACAAGCCGTTGTGCTGACTCAATGCGACGCTGATAGCAGACAACTAAAAATAGATATTTTCAAAAAGAATAAACAAATCTAAACGAATGTAAAGTAAATGTAAAGCAAAATTATATTGGAAACTAAATTGTAATTCTACAAATAATAGTTCTTAAACTAAAATATTTTTAAAAATAAAATATTTCTTTAAATATATAAAAAAAATAAAATAAAGTAAAGTAGCAAAAAAATGGTAATAAATAAAATAAATATAATATATGCGTATTATATTTTAGTTAATTTAAATTATCATAGTTAAAGTTAGAATCTATTATGATAACTATCTTCTGTTATTTCTTTTTTTTTATAATTTTTATATACTATTTTCTTAACATTTAAATTTATTTATTTTTTTTTATTTTTATATATATTGTTTTAGTATTTATTATTTGTTTGATTTATGTATTTATATAACTCTTTTAATTTTTCTTTATTTTAAATTTGTTTAAATACTTTTTTTATAATATTTATTCAATTATATTCTAAATCTAACTTAAGCCCATCCAAAAGCTTCTCTTATTGTATGAAATTTCTCTAGAAACTCAAGTAGTGTTCGTATTAGATAACACTATTTTTGCAAATATACAACATTCCACTCTATATGACTATGTCTCATGCATACCTATACATATATATACATATATACACATATATACATATACATTTATATAGAACTACCTCGACAATATTTAGGCATAATTTGCTTCATTTAAAACCCAAGCACGCGCCGTGCTTAGTAAATATTGAAAAGAGTAAATAAAATCAAATAAATGTACATACTCAAATACATATATATGTATGTATATACATATATTCATGACTGAAATTGTAGCGAATCGGCAGACGGTTTGCGCTTCTACTGGAAGCACGTCGCGAGCATTTCCGCAGTAAGATCAAATATGATATACGCCAAAAAGGAGGAGAAGCAGAGGAGGAATGTATGCATGCAGACGTCTCATGTGAAAGAACACGTATGACACACATATAATTTGTCAATGGGCATATTACTATATATATTAAGATTATATATATGTAGATATGTATAAGAGTATATATGTATATATATGAATCGTACTCAAGGTCAGAGTCGATTGCTTTCTTCAAAAGATTTGCCTGCAGCTTGCCGCCAGCTTCAAAATTGCAAGCGAAATGCGCGAAATGTTCATTGATAAGCAGCAGCAGCAGCAGCAACAGCAGCAGCAACAACAGCAACAGCAGCAACAACAACAGCAGCAAAAACAACAAAGCCTTTCAAGCTGTTAAAATGCCCGTTAAACATACAAAAAGGCAATAAAAAATATTTTTTCATTCATAAAAATGCGCCTTATCAGTGCAATATATATATGTGTGTGTATGTATGCATATGTGTGTGTTTGTTTGTATCTATGTATTTCTGCATGCGGGTCTTTAGAGGGGGGCGTATACAACAGCCGCCGCCGCAGCAGCAGCGATAACTTTGTGACGTCACATAATTGCAGCTGGCGCTAATGTTGCGAGTCTCGCCAGCCCGCAGCACATGCCAAAGACCCCCGCCCCTTCGGCCCCCTTGGCAATTCTTGGCAGTTTCTGGCACATATTGACTCTGGTCAAACAGATAAATGACATTTATCGACTTTTTACGCGCTTTTAAATAAGTTGAAATATGTTTGTGCACTTCTGCATGCAAACACAGCGTGTGTATCTGTATCTGCAAACCATGTATCTGTATCTGTGTCTGTGTCTGTATCTGTATCTGCAGTATCTACACCCGCTTTTTGTTTTCTTGTTTGTCCAACACAATGCTCAACACTTTTTATCAGCGCAGCCCTAATGCTGATTTCTTGCTAAGTACGTTTTTTTTTTCACTAAAATTTTTTGTATTTTTGATATTTTCTTCTTCGTTTTTTTCCTGTGTTTTATCTGCGACGACGATATGATGCCCTATCGACGGTGCCGCCCCGCCTTATCAACGGGCCAGGCCACCGAGTGAAATGCTGTTTCATTTTCCGTTTATCTGTGCAAACAGCGGCGCAACAAACTTTCAAATGTTTGCCCAGTCTTAGCAACATTGTTGCATGCAGCAAGTCGCCCGGACCGGCTCAGGTCCCAATTGCTTCATTCATGCGATATTTGCAGCGCAGTTCGTTTCGAGACGATTCCCATTCATGATTTACGATCGCGCATTTTGGGTTTGCTGAACTTGCCGGCAAAAAACGACGATGTAAATACTCGTAAATATAGATCCAATGATTGTAAGTCGTAAAACTCGCAACAGGTTAGAGTGCCAAGTGGAATAGACTGAACGTGACTGCAGTAACGTGGAGTCAGGTAAAACAAGATATTTTTTTCTATTACTATTTTATCTGAAAAGTGTACACAATAGGATATCAGAGAGGTGCTAAGAAAGTTAAAATCCCTAATAAAATATAGATATTAGAATGGAAGAGTCAGGTAGTAAATAAAGTAGAAACTAATGAAATAAAACACGTTTATATGGTTCAAATTAAAAAAAAATCTATTTCTGGAATGCCAGATAAAATATTTTCCAATTCACCAAGTCCCTAATGGGCGTATTGGGAAAATATGAGCACATTATCAGATGAGGGTACCCTCGAGTATATATTGCAAACTTCAAGTCTCTAGCTTCATACTGACAAAAGAACAGGCGGAAGCACGGACGGACGGATGGACGGATGACCGCACGGACGGACGGCCGAATGAACGGATGACCGGACGGACGGATGACCGGACGGACGGAC
This sequence comes from Drosophila pegasa, assembly GCA_035046225.1. NCBI lineage: Eukaryota > Metazoa > Arthropoda > Insecta > Diptera > Drosophilidae > Drosophila > Drosophila pegasa. The sequence continues at coordinate 7,662,270 of JAWNOD010000398.1, read as the reverse complement.
GGACGCACGGATGGTCGGATGCCCGGACAGACGGATGAACGGATAGACGTGCAAACCGACAGGACTTATTGATGAATGGTCGGACGGACGGACAGATAGACCGACGCAGGTACGGACGGACACATGGACCCATGGATAGACGGACAGACAGGTGAACAGACGAGCTGATTGACGAACAGGTGGACGTTGAGCACTGCACACATTACACAAAACCAATATACATACTTAACTTCGTTTCACTTCATTCAACATAAGTCATCTTATGGTATCTCATTTAAATTCCTCTATTTTCCTTAAGCTTTTGCTTACCTAATGCCTCATATCTTGCCATTTACCACAATAAGCAATTACACACCGAGAAAGAAGTCGCACAATTTGAGACGACACCTTGCTTAGACTCATCGTGAGAAAGACTGAGGTTAGCTCTGGACAATATGAAATATTATTTATTGCGTCATGCCCACGATTTGCCCTTTGGCAAAAGTGACTCCCACGCACGCCAACTGCAGCTGCACGCTCCCTAAATTTCTCACAGTGGGCTACTCTTTCACTCTCGTGGCTTGACTGGGCTGAACCTTTCACTGGCTCAAGTGTCCGCCGCACAAATTAGAGTGCCAAGGAACAAAGGCACGACATTTACGCGTCGTTCCCAGCGCTGACCACTTGAGTCTAGTACGCAGGTTTGGCGAGGATTTTGTCTTTGGACGCATGGTAAACGCGTACCACTTTCTTTGTGGCACAGTGGGTAGGTGAATATATATATATACGTCTCTGTATATACAAAAAATATCAGAAAATTGAAAACATTTGTCTACGAAAACACAGAGAACAACAACAAAAGTCGCTGGCGACACTTGAACCGTTGACAAAGCGCAGACAATTTCACAATGCCCATTCCCACGATACTCTCTTTCAAATGGGACCAGGACCAGGGGCTAGGGCTAGGGGCTATCTAACGGTCGCACAAGCAATTTTTCTGCTGTCTGCTGTCTGTGGTGCACTGGGCAAGTGCAGAAACTGGAGATCTTTCGCATGCATCTGTCCCACTCGCTCCTATACACATTTATATAGGTATAACTGTTGCAACTTGCAAGACTGTGTCGTCTGGCATGTGTACACTTGATATCCTGGCGTGTTTACTTTAACAAATACTCTTTCTTCTCTCGTCGCTCGTCTCTCGACTATGTATTTTATTATTATCACTATTATTATTCTTGTATACAATTCGTTTTTTGTCTCTGTCTTTGCACAGGTCTTGCCATTAAGGTGACTTTACGAAAAATCTTCACACACTCCCCGGGTGTCTGGCCGTGTTTGCGAGCGAGCGTGTGTGCCTATGTGTGTGTTATGTGGGTTGGGACAAGTGACAGCATCGTTTATGACCACTGCCAGCAGGTAACTTTTCAGCTTGACTTCATCGACCAGACGATTTACCGAATTATTCGCACGTGCATTGGTTTAGATTGGAAATTGATGGGCTCGACTATGGGCCGAATTCCACGAATCCATCTCATGCCTAATGAGTGCACAAACAAAGACAACAATATGGTAATAATTGTTGTCAAATTATGCAACAATAGCAAATGAATAGAAAATGCCAATATGAATAGTTTTCTCGATTGATCATAAGAGATTTGCACTGATTTGAGGAAAAGTGCTGCATACTTTCGAGGGTAATTCGGTAAGATCGGAAATGAAGAGTTGAAGAAACCCCAACAGAGAAGTTTTAATGTGAAAAGAAAACCAAAAGTGAAAACAATGAGAGAGAAACAAGTAAGATCCCATAACAAAAGTTAGGTAAGATCCCATAACAAGAATTAGGTGAGATCCCATAACAAAAGTTCGATAAGTTCCATCCCATGACCTCTCAATCTAACTAAATTAAGATTCATGGGAATGTTAGCATTTAGGGCTATGCTTTCAAGATCTTAAGAGATCTTTAAGGTCTCAGTCTATAACCAAACAAACTCAAAGAGTATTGAACTTCCCTAAACTAACTCAAACAGCATGTGCCTCTAGACAACTTGCAGCATCAACAGCAACTGCATTCATCAACAATTATGATCGTAGCACAATGAAGCGTATTTCCAAGAATACATTAGCCAGAACTCCACTTCCTTTTTGGCATGGCTGCAGACCGTACTCCCCCTCGACGCGACTCGAGTCGAGTCGACTCCACTCTACTCAGAACTAATCTCAAGGCTTGTGATCTGTGATCGTATGCTGAAGCCAGACCCCCTTTAAGCAGGAGCCGAGCATCACACCCCAACTCTTTTAGCACAACATAAACCATACGACGACTTCCTCATTTCCGTTTTGGGGGGTTTCTTTTTCTCTCGTTCATTGGGTACAAAAATATATTTTCAATTTTGCCAGCACATTAATCATAAGAGCTCCGTCTCGCTGCTCACGCTGCCCCCATTGAGGCAGTCAGTCAGTGAGCGAGACCCCTTTCATATGGCATACGCATCTAATCTTGAAGATATTTTTGGGCATAGTTCGGCGTTCGCTCTGTGTGTCGGAGTTTTTCAATTATTTCAGTTTTATTGCCTCAACATCGAGAGACTAAAAGTTGACACTCTATATGGCAAGGGGCATGCGGCATGCGGCATGTGTGTGTGAGTTGGTGTGCGTGCCACACCGACAGCAAAAATACGTTATGCTCGTTTATGTTGTGCCTCGTCTGCCTCAACGACGACGGGTTGAGCTCTGCTCACGTTCTGCACTCTCACTCTTACGCTATGCCTTATGCCTTACCCTCTCACTCTCGATCTCTGCCTCTTGCGCTCTCGCTCGCCCTCTCGCCTGCTCTCTCTCTCTCTCTCTCGTTTCTCTGTCGTCTCTCTATGCTGTTGCACCAGCCAGCGGCAGGCAGGGGGGTTTATTGAGCGTCGAGCCATGAGAATGTGCCCATATCGCATTTTATCAAACATAAACACACACAGGCACACACCAAACACACACACACACACTCACACACAATTGCGCGCCAGATTCTGTAACGGACAAAATGTTCTTATGCACCAAGTCGACGTCGACGTCGGCGTCGCTGTCGCTCGCGCTGCTGGCAGCAACTGCCTTATGCTGAAATTTGTTGAGCCGTTTGCTCAGCCCGCCCTGCCACGCCCCGCGGCCCTCGTCTGTTAGCTATTTGCATAATGTTTCGCTTATTGAGCGGGTGTGCCGCCTGCCTGTGCGTGTGTGTGTGTGTATGCTGTGTATGTGGCATCAAGTTATTTGTGGCAACGGGCTCGAGCTGCGGTGGTCCTACGAAACGTAGGTGGAGCCGTTTCCCAGGACAATAATTCTGCAATTGTAACACCCAGCTGAATGGCTGACACTATTAGGGTCCAGTATTTTGTTATTTCCTATATATATACACGCATTTATGTAGGGGATGTGTCTATCAGCCTATTCTTGACTTTATTGTTCGGCTAGCGTGAGATCAGCACACGGCAGGTATGTGCCGGCAGCCTAGCCACTCGCCCACTTGCCACTCGCTCGTGCAGCTGATAAATGATGTTGCAATGTTACAACCTTCCAATTTATATATATATATATATATTATATATATACACTTTTTTTCCGAACATCATCAACGAACGGCAGCAACACTTGATGATTTGCTGTGCCATTGTTTGCAGCGGCCAAGAGTCGCTAACAAAAAGCAGCTCAGCCTAACACCAACAACAAGTTGAAGGCAACCCACCAGTGGCCGAAGCAAGCAGGTAAGAACGGACTGCAGAATACTCGCTCAGAGTTTAGAGAGAAGAAATAATATTTTCAAATGCTTAAGCTCATCTTTAAGGTAGATCATTTGGGATATATCTTCAATTTTAGCTGAATTGTACTCTATATATAATTAGGATAAAGTTTTTCTATAGATATAATTTTTATAACAATTTTATCTTATCCTTAAGATCGAAGAAATAATAGGGTTCACGGCTCAAAAAGACTTCCTTCCTCCCGTATTCATAGAAATATATTTTCCAAGTCTCGAGTCTTCACCTTGAACTTGAGCTCGCATATATCCTTCAATACCCAAAATACATTGAGTTGTCACGTTCATTTAGAGCATATACTCCACTATATGTCCTCTACATTCCATATATAAAATCCTTAACTTCTGTTATCCAAAAAACAACTTCCTTTCATACCTACGTAAGGACTTCCACAAAACCAATATACCCCTAATACACAATCCCAACGACTATAAAAAGAAATCCAAAGCCAGTGCACTACAACAAAAGTCAAACAGGTTTAGATACACTTCTAGAGCTCAGCTCAGCCCCGTTCGACCAAATCCGTTAGAGGGGTCCCAGATTTTTCCCACATCGATTTTCACTCGACCAACAGCTGATTGCACAAAAATTTTCCCAGCACCGCTCAGCTGACTCAGCCTGTGTCTGTGTTTCACTTGTTGTTTGCTTTCGGCAGGACGGGCACCACAGGACGTGGCGGCTGCAGATTGTCCACAAATGTCAAACCTGTCTGTCCAACAAGGGATATCTATAACTAGCCGTAAAAAGTAGTATCCTTTCTGGCCGTTGTTGCACTTTAGTTGGAGTGTCAACGGCAAAATGAGCGTGCATAACAGGATATTTGTCGACTGTAGGCACCGATCCTATCCCATCCTATCCAAACTACTCCTCCACCTCGCTCTGGCTCATTAATTGACCAGCGGCTCGCATTGCCAATGTTGGGAAAATTGTGCGTTCAAGTGTCCATTCAAGTGCTGCGCTTAGATTTATGCACAGATAGGACCGGAGTCCTTAGGCCACTTTCCCTTAGGTATCGCATGTCACAGGACTTTATCTCTTATGCGCTCTCCCTTGGAACTGTCACCAGACCAAATCATTTCGCTAAAAATACAAACCGGGGAGGCGCTTAGCTCAGAGTTTTCCAGGAAACCAAATCTACGTTTTGCGCAACTCTATTAACAGTTAGCCACACACACAGGTGCCACGCCTACTGTGCGACAGTTGTCGAGAGCATTTCCCGCTAAGACAACACTTGTGTAAATCTGAAGTTCGCAACGTTCTGGTCTTAACTGTCTCGCGTTCCGGCCTGCCCCCTCGATTATGTAACGTAAGCCGAGAACATGGACAACTCCTCGACCATTCGCTGAGTGTTCAAGCGTATTGAGTTACACAAGGGACGTCAATTCGATTTTTACTTCTTTGGGTTTTTGCGGTCAATCGGCGGTGACAGCTCGAACTTTGCTTAACGGCTCCAATTTTGAACGCTCGCACAGGCTCTGAGGATGTGGTTGCAATATTTACTTAGGATTGAGAAGTTTAACTAATTATGAAGTTAGCGAAAGTAGCTCAGCCTGAGGCCACTTCCTTTCCGGACGCGTGCAACGGAAAGAAAGTCTTTATCAAGGAAACGGAAGCATTTTGGACTAGTTCCTGTACAGGTGAATTGATGTCTGTAAATGACGTGGCTAAGCGAAACAAACAAATATTGTGGGTGCCTTTGATGATTGCTCAAAATATTTTTAAAATATAAGAGGAATTCGTAAGGGATCGTTCATGGTTAATGTATGGATCTATCCTTGATTGCGAGTTACACTTGACTACTAGCATGACATGTCAACTGTTTCATCCTCAATTCCATTTTACTGAAACTTCTCTAATATTGATCATACGAACTAACATCAGATTCCCACAGTTATAAAGTTCCATGCCGTACTCGCAGACATGTTATCGAGCAGGTCCACCAAGATAGATCCCTTCACTAAGGTCGTCTGGTAATCTTCTAACACATTCTCAAATACGTCACGAATAAGCTTTTCATTTGAGTTTAATGAACAACACCCACACCCACACACACATCTATAATCAACATAAAGCGTGCCCCATTGGCACACACCAAAAAGCCCGAAAGAGACGCCAAGTTTCGCGCCAAAATTGCGTCACACAGCAACCAAAAAGCATATAAAATAACAACAAGAAGCATAGGTTGGCTCTGCGCTTTGGCGGTCTCCACACACACACACACACACATACACACACTCGAAGCACACACACACACACTCAGTCGAGACAGGGCACCACACACATAACGATCGTGGCAAAGCACGATAACAAATATGAAGTTCCCATTCTTATGCGATCACGAGTGGGAGACCGTAGACCGTTGACAGGGGCAACGAAAGAGAAAGAGCGCGAGCGAGCGAGAGAGCGAGAGTGGGGCCAGGGCCAGCCGCATATCGAAAATCTCGCACAAACCAATGCAAAAAAGGCGAAGCGCTCAATTTAGCTCTCTAATCACGCAGAGTTTGCACTGCAAATTCCTTTTGGGCAGTGCCTCCTTACTACCTCTACGTCTGCGCCTGTGTCTGTGTCTGGCCTGGACACAGTTCTTAGCTTTCGCTTAGTGTCCAGATTGCACTCCTCGGCACTTGTTATGCGTGTGTGTGTGTGTGTGTATGTGTGTGTATGTGTGTGTGTGTGATTGTGTGTGTTGTTGGCCTGTTAAAAACATTTCGCCGAAAATGTGTCTGGCACGTTAAATGGGCTTTGGCCAGGTAACTTGCAGTTCTAACCAGACACTGCAACAACAACAACAACGGCAACAACAAATACCATTGATCAATGGCTTAGGTCTTTGATACGTCCGCGCTGGCGGTGGCGTGCATTTGAGGTACGCTGTGGTCTCTCGGCTTTTGGTGGATGTCCCATGGAATGCTGTGCCTCCAGTTCGCAATATACATATATGCTTCAATAAGGAGTTTCGGGACAACAGCAATATTACAGAACAAGTGGGCTGTGTGACTGACTATATAATACCCTATTCGGAGTTAAAGCTTGAAATAGTCGAACAAAAATAGATACTCAATATGTTGAGCTTAACTTTAACGTGAAAGAGAGAGGGAGCCATCGACTTTTTTAATAATTACCTCTATATGTTTGAAATACAGGGGGAGAAATTAAGATTTCGTTACTTTTTGACGCTATATATAATAAATACAGAGAGATAAGCTTAAGATTTTCTTATTTAGTATCTCTATTAATTTGAATATATGTGGATTATAAAGAGAAGCTTAAGATTTCCTTAGTTTTTAACTCTATATATGTATACAGAGAGATAATCTTAAGTTTAGCTTGCTAATATGTGGAATACAGAGAGAAAACCTGTATTATATCCTTACTACAAAGAGAGAAGCTTTAAGATTTCTTAACTCTTTAACTCTATATATGTGGAATACCGCGAGGGAAGCTGAAGATTTCCTTACTAAAATGCAGAGAGACAAGCTTAAGATTACCTTATAACCTTTATTGAGAACGAGAAATGGAATTTCGAGTGTAAGTTGATGCTCAGGAGAACGACGAGGGCTATGAGCTATGAGTTATAAGCTTTAAGATTTCCTTACTATTTAACTATATTTAGAAACATGTAAGCCTTATAGAACTTTAGCTCCAGCTCTTTTCCAACCTTTACTTCTCTCAACTACTAACACAATTCAGACTCCAGCATCCAATCCTAAGCCTTTATATAGCATATACTCTCTCTTTTCTTTGTAGCCCAGAGTAGAATCAGAAAAAAGTTCCTGGGAAAAAATGTTGCACAACTTTACTACCTGCCACGTTCAGTGCGCGACGACGGCGACGACGACGACGACAACGATCACATCCAATCCACACAAACACACAGCGGCCGGCACACAGCTACACACACACACCAGGTCCACAGCACACCTCGTCCCGCTTAGATTCATTAAGTGAAAAGTTTAAAGTCTCAAATTTTTCGTTCATGCCGGCTGGCTCAGTGATTTTTATGGGCCGAGACTCGCTTTGGCTTGGCCTCAATGGCCACAAGGTAGAAGCGAGGATCTCCACATGAGCAAAAAAACATACAAGCAGAAGAGGTAGAAGAAGAACACATTAGTCCTCGAGCTTTATTACAAATTATGCGTCGCCTTCTGCCGCTGCCGCTGCCTCTGCCTCTGCTTCAAATTCTCGAAGGTTTTCATTATATTTTTTTTTTCCTTTTTAGAATTCAAACTCATAAAGTTGTGTGCACAAGTGTCTGTGTGTGTGAGCCTTGAGCCCTATAAATGTAGATGTAGAACGCTGTCTGTGACTATCTGACGATAAGCGACACACACACGGACGTAGTCGGGGCAAAAAAGGCGCAGATTTTTGTAGGGGCAAAAATATGCAACGCAACTGGTTTATCAACTTGCATTTTGGCGCCAAAATTTCTGCAAATCTCTTCAGGCCCTGCGCTTTGCACGCCCTTCGTGCAGCACACACACACACAGACACACTATAAATATATATATCTGTATATATACATATACCCTTTATGCATATAATTTTCATTTTATTGGACAAAATTAATTGGGCGCCAAGATAGAGGCATTAAAAGCCACTTTAATTTGCGAACACACGCACACCACGAGAAGCATCTGACAGATACAAATGTATCTTTGCTAATGAAATTGTTTCGCAATATGAAAAAGCCCACACGCACACGCACGCACACACACATGTCTCAGCTAGTATGTGCGCACAGCTTCCTGTCTGATTATTTGCGGTCAGCCTGCAGCAAATTAGCAACAATGTAGATACAGATACGTATCTGAAGCCCATTGATGGCCGTTGGGCTGTCAGTCAGTGCAGCTCAGCGCGAGGAGCGTAGATCCTTGACCATTGTGCCAAATGCCAAAAAAAAAGAAGAGAAAAACTACCCGTAAAACGAGCGAGTCCTTTGTGCATTCACTTGTTTCCTGTTATCCTTAGCCACCAATAAAGAGATTTCCTTCTTTTTGCACTCGGCCAATTAGTGGTCGGTGGTCGGCGATCACTGCTCGGTGCTGGCCGCAATTGTACCTGTTCCCTGGCCTGCCGCAAAAACCAAACAAATTATGTGATTAACAAATATGAAAGATACGCCAAGTCGAGCGCTTTGTTTGCCAGAGTTCTGTAAAGAATATGTAAGAGAATGTGCTCCCACTCTCTCTCTCTCCCACTCTCTCTCCCTCTCTTCCTCCCTCCCTCTCCCTCCCTCTCTTTGTTTAGCGCTTTGCTTATCGGCAGGCGTTTTTTTTTTCTTCGCGCTTAAACAAATGCCTGCCCATTTGATAGCGCACAGTTGGCCGGGCTGATATCAACAGGGTTCTGGTTCTGATTTCCTTTTAAATGAAATGTGCCTGCGTCACGCATATCCCGTGGGAATAATAACAGGCCCGAGAACGAGCCCGAGCCTTAACTCATGTTTAATATGCGTCCAACGTTCGCGCCACTTCCGAGCCGCCTTTGAGTTATTTATGATGAGTTTCTCAATCGGAAATTCGCCGAGAAATGCGCCCAAGCAAATTAATCAGTTTATGGCTACAGTTTATTGTGTATATATATGAAAAGTTTTCTATGAAATATGAATGGAGTTCGCGCTGTTTAACGATAAGATAAGAGCTAATATTTTATTTAATATAATTTCATTTCATTCAATTATTTATATGAAAGATACTTCATTAAAAAATATATTTTTTTTGTCGTTTAATTTATTTCTTAGTTAATAATTTGTAATAAATATTAATAATATTAATAATTTATATTTTAGTCAAAAAAAAGTTATAATTTATATACCACTTCTAGTTATCAATCTTAAAATGAATCCAATTTAATTTTTTATTTTTTAGAAATATGAATGAAGTTTGTTCATATTATATTTAATATATAGTAAATGTAATATAATAAACTTTATAAATATAAATAATATGTTCTTTTCTTATAAAAAAAAACCTTTTAAAAATCCCTCAAAAAATTGTTTTTTCTTTAATTTTAATTATTTGTAGCTAATAATTTTTAATAATAATATAATAATAATACAATAATATAATAATAATATAATAAAAATAAATAATTTATAGTTTTAATTTAATAAATATAATTTTCATATTCGACTCTTAATAATACCAAAACTCAACCCAACTTAAGATTATTTAGAAATGTGAATGGGATTCTCACTATATAAAGATAAGCTCCGAACTAAATTCTAAGCTGTATTTCATAAATAACCAAAAATTATGGTAAATCTTGAATTTCCATACATAATTCCTCAAAATGCATCTACCAAAACTTAAATTCTTTAAGTTTAAAATAAGATATACGCTTAAAGTACCATATCATATTCCAAACTTTAACTTCCACACTCAAAAATTTCACTTCAAAAGTGAAACAAAAAAGCCTTATCTAATACCTCTTCCACACTCATTGCTTAGGCATTAGCACAAGTCACCTCTAACCTCTGCCAGATAAGATAAGTTTGATTGTTTTCGAGTTTATAAATAACAAAGTGAATTCAGTTCTTGTAAGTCACCCCACCCCACTGGAGCAGACTGCAGACTGCGCACGCCCCCACCCATAGCAGCAGCAGCATCATTTAACACTAAACGCTCAGCTAAAAATAAAGGGAGCAAATCAAATGGTTGTACGCCAACGCAACGATGGCAACGATACATAGAAAAGATGCAGGACAAGTTTAAGAACAACTCCCCATGCACACACACATACACACACACACACACACTTATACCAATACAGAGTCGTGCAGTTAGTTTATATAGGGGGATAGATACAAGGAAAACTCGTATTTCTGCCGCCAAGCGAGGCGCACAAGCCGAAAGGTCAATGCATTTAGTTAATGCACAGCAACTGCAGTGGGCCTGCGTGTGCGTGTGTGTGTGTGTGTGCGAGTGTGTGTTGGAGCTGCAGCCCCCACACAGATGCGCGACAACGATATTAATATAAGCCTCGACTCTGCGACTGCAGCTACAGCTACAGCCGCAGCCAGTATATAGAGTCAGCCCCCATTGGCCCCTGGTCCGCTTCTAAGGTTCAAGCAACTCTACAAAAGCCTAGAGCTGAGCGCTGTGGAGGCATTCCGTTTTATGTGGGCACACAGCATCCGCACACAAACATGCATACACTAGTGTAGACATCTGGAGAGACTGAATTCTATTTCGTAACGGACATTGTGGAGAATACAACTCGTTCTACAGCTGAGAGGGCAAGCGAGTGTACGAGTGTGTGTGTGTGTGTGTGCGAATTTGGCAACTCTAACAAATGTCTCTTGATCGCGGGGGTCCAGTTGGCAAACCCTTGTCGCAACGCTGCCAATATTGTTGTCAACACAAATAAACATCATCATCTGCTTATGAACTGGGTCGGACTGCCCCTAGGGCTTAAGGCAAAAACAAAAAAAACAACACAAAAAAAAAAACAAATAAATTAAAAATTGATATAAAATATATAAGAGTAAGCTTTACTAGACCGAAGATTAAATGTTCTTCTTAAGGTGCAGAGGTTTGAAGCCCAAAAACTAAAGTCAAATGAACAGATTTTTAAAGAGATTATTTAATAAAAATTTAAAATATTCTAAAATCGCTAGATTTTCTAAAGAAAAACAATTATTTTCAATCACAATTAAATAATACAATTTTTTTAACTTAAGACTCCTCAAATATATCGCCTCATAAAAATTTAAAATATCCTAAAATCTCAAGATTTTCAACTGCAAAAAATTGATTTTTATTGTATTTTCAATCGCAATTAAATAATAAAATTTTTTCACTCAATAAAGATTTAAAATATCTCAAAATTTCTAACTGCAAAAATTTCATTTCAGTCATATTTTCATTAACAATTAAATAGTAAAATTGATTCAACTTAAGACCCCTTAAATATATTAGAGAAAAATAAAAACCTACCAGAACTTTGACCTCACAAATAGTTCGTTCAAGAACTTTAAAGTCTTCGCCTAGCGTATTAATCATCCAACAAAAAGGCAAAAACGGCATAACTTAAACAAGCGTTTAGAATATTCCCACGGCAAAAACAGTCGCCGTTTGTTGCTACACTACGAGCAAATGTTAGAGAAAAGATAAAAAAAGAATGAAAGATACGCAAATCCCGAGAGCTGGCGACGACTGAGCCCAGCTGAGAGGCTGGCAACATCTATAAACGCCGATTGGCAAATATTTAATTATGCTGCGTAAACTTTAAACAACTTGACAATTTCACACTCGTCTGTGAAGATCACTCTCGTTCGCGCTCTCTCTCTCTCTCGCCCTATCTCTGTCTAACACCCACTCGCTCCCTCTCTCTCGCTCGCTCAGCGCCGACTCTATGGCTCAGTTAATGTTGTTTTATGATCTTTAAATATGCTTTGCATCTCCTTCTTCGGCGTCATCTGCTCGACTTGGAGGCTTTGCCGTAACCGTCGTCGTCTGCCTGAGCGGCAGAGCCCTTGCCTGGGTACATGCTGCAGTCGCCCCCTCACCCCGTTCCATTTCATTTCATTCCATTCCGTTTTGGCGCTCTTTTTTTTGCCTTGGCATGTTCTACAACAAAGTAACAGCATCAGCAACAACAAAGCTGGCGACGATTCCATAATGGAGCAATCTTCAGCTTCTGCTGCGCCGACTGGTTGTGTGTGAGTACGGGTGTGTGTGCGTCGTGTATGCCCTGTCGATTTGCTTTATTTTCCATATTTTTTGCATATTCAAAATAACTTGCCACATATGACTGACGGCGCTGCACGTTTCCGTTTGTCAGCTGGTTTCGACAGTCTGCGGCGGGAATGTTGGGAAGTGGGACTTTGGATGCTGTCACAGCTTGGGGTAAATTCCAGCGCTTTCGCGGAACGCACTTAGACGCAACAACAAACAATTGTTTAACTGGAAGGCGTGCAAAATTATAGTTCTTTTTCCTCGTTGCTATTCACACTTTGCTATTCCCCACCTCCGACCCCTACGGCCCTACGGCCCTGTACGGCGCTGTAAACGACGTGTTTCCGTTTCGACGCGTTCGATTCACAGTTTTCAAATTCATTCACAGTTCTGTTTATTTTTGTATGAAGCGTGAAGTTTGGAGCTGACTGTTTTGCTGACTGCTGTGCTGTTAGCTAAATGGCCAAGTGTTCCCTGGGTGGCCTCCTCTGCCTCTGCAATGAGTGTGAATGAGTGTGTTTTCATGTGTGGGTGCTGCTGATAAGTCGAATAACGGCAGCTCTGCAGGCCTTGGAAGTGTTATCGACAGCATTAGACTTACTTATTTATGTTTCTATTTATAGATATATTCTGGGGAATCTTAGAAAACTTTTAATGAAATTCGATATTAGGGAAGAAACTACTATATTGTTGAAACTCTCTCTCCCTCTATAGATGAATTCTATGTATTTCAACTTATACATAAGAACTTTTAAATATTAAAAAACTTTTAATGAAATTTGATTTTAAAGTCTTCTTTAAAATTATCTAAATATAATATGTTATATTATTTACTGAAGAAATTTTAAAAATTGAAAAGAAATTATTATATTTTTAGAAGAATTTTAAGTATTAAAAAAACTTTTAACGAAATTCGAATACTAATTTAAAATTGAGCTATATTATTTACTATAGAAATTTAAAAAAAAAATGTTAATGAAATTCAATTTTAAAGAACAAATAATCTTAATACATTCTGTAATTGTTTAAAGATGATTTCTTTGTATTTCTATTATCTCTATAAATATAATATGTCCTAAAGAATATTAAAAAACTGTTAATAAAAGTCGATTGTAAAACAGGAATAATCTTAATAAATTATATTATTTTCAGATCATTCTTTAAATAATAATGATTATATAATAAGTATCTGTCTATATATCTTTAAGACAATATCTTTATCTAATTACAGCTTAAAGTCAGTTATCTCAAATAAACTCCTAGCACATTAATCTACAACTTCACATAATGCCATAGCTACAATTATATCTTGTATATGTGTTTAATGGCTATCATAATATCCAATTAACACTGTCTGGAAAGGTCGTGAGATCGGTTAGAGCCTAGCATATCAGTATATAACACCATATGACATGCATATCTGCAATCTTCCGCTCACAGAACTATATACACAGACAATCATATATATAGCAATGTATCAGTGTAACTATTTCTGTGTGTGCGTGTGTAACTGCATCGCACACGTCGCCAGTACATACAGGCCATGTCCATCCATCTGTATCTTTAAGTACACTCGAAAGTCACGAAGCATTACAGATGCAAACAAGCTGAATGAACGCCGCAAAATACATAAATACAAAGTGCCCACAGTTTGTTTTCATTTAAATTGAAATTGAAGTCTTCGCACAGCCTCACAGAAACTCCAGCACGGACTGCCCAGCTCCACAAACCGGGCAGCCAGCAGCCAGCAGGAGAAGGAGCAAGAGCGAGAGCGAGAGAGCCAGAGAGCCCGAGAGCAGGCGCCCGCTGAGGGGCAGAAGACGCCAGTGCCAAGTCAAGACGCAGACTCATTGCAAACACGAACAACTTCAAGATCTCGATGAAGCCGACGACAAAGTCGACGAAGGCGATTTTCATTGTTTTGTTTCGCTGTAATTCTCGCGCTTTGAAAATTGCATTACAAACAAAGGCAGCAGCAAAAATAATAACGAGAGCCCCAGCATCCAACATCCAACTCTGGATATACCCCGCGAAGTTGGATGATGGGAAGTAAAGCATGGAATTTTGGGGCTGATTGAATGACTGACTTGATTCCTGACTGAATAACTGTTTGAATGATCGACTAACTGAATGAAAGGTAGTTTACTGAATGATTGTAGTATTAACTGTTTAATGGTTTACTAATAATCAACTGAAATGATTGACTGACTGACTGCTTGATTTACAGATTGATTAACTGATTGACTGACTGACCGTTTGATTGGTTGGATTACTTCTTGATTGACTGATTGAGTATCTGATCAATCGATCAATTGTCTGACTGGCAAATAGATGGGCTGGCTTCCTAGCTGATTGACAAACTGAATTCATTGACTAGCTGATTGGTTTACTGATCAGTTCATTGCTTGACTTAGCTATTGATTGACCGATTGAGTGATTGCTTTATTTATTGATTGACTGACCGACTAACCGATTGATCAGATGACTTACTGTTTAGTTGATTGACTCTCGAAGTTTCTGATTAACCGATTGATTGACTGACTGACAGGCTACTTGATAAACAAACTGTTCGTATTTAAAGGTTAGAGTCACTGACTGTTGGACTGATAAGATAACTGGAGGTCTGATACACTTACTATCTGGATGATTGACTGACTGACAGAGTATATGACAGTGCGACTAACTGAAGTACTATATAACTGACTGATTGATCGATTGCAGAATAACCGTGAACTGACTGTATGTCTGATGTACTGATTGACTGACTGACTAACAGAAGAATTACCTAATCAACTGATTAAATTACTAATTTTAAATAACCAATCGATCCACTTAGCTATTCCAATGTATTACTTTTCTTATATACATTTCTTGTACCTTAAATCGTCAAATTCATCAGTTTAACAATATATATAACATACAAAACCCACACACGCACACCAATACACCCGGTTTTGGCTTTCCATTCAAGCTTGTTCTTGTTTTGCGGCAAAGATTCTGAATTGGACGCACAGCTGTGTGGGTCTGAGTAGCTGTGGATCGCATGATGCCAATCCATGAGCGAACCAGCTCGCTTGCACACTATGACACCCTCTCATTCACACTCTTTAAGTTGCTTGGACTGTCGGTTGGCAAAGCAAAAAGCTTTTTGCTGTCCCAAGTCAAAGTGCGTTTCGCACCAATTCGCGCCGCTGCTCCGTCTCTTGCTGCTCTGCTGCTGCGGCTGCTGCTGATGATGTCGTTCTCCAGCCGATAATCATGGCAATGATGAGCTCCGAATCGAGTCTCGGATGGCAGTAATGATGCTGCTGCCCCGCTTCGCTCATAATTATAATTACGAGCCCGGCACCCCCGGACACCGGAGGAGACAGGAGACAGGGTCCGTCTCGGAGGGCCAGCCGACTCCAAGGCTTTGAATCTGCTGTTGAAGCACTGGAATTTCGCATTGCAAATAACAAGCAATTGTCGTTGTCAATGTTCATTTCCGTTTAGCTTCCCGCACGCCCCAGCCCCGCAGCTCCAACCCGACTGCTGCCACTTGTGCGTGTGTGCGTTAGGCTACTCTCAACTCTTCGTGCCACAGACTCCGTTTGGCGTGCTTTCTGAGTGAGATTTTTTGTGTTCTTTCCCTCGGCCAAGGTATTTGCTAATGAGCGCTAATTGAGTTTGAAATGCGCCCAAATGGCCAAAATTCATGCAGTTGGGCTTATTTCGCCCTGAGTTCTACCGGCCCGCCAGGCGATACTCCCTACTCCGTTATACCATTCATTCTTCTAGAGAGTGCCGCACGCATTTCTCTAAATGAAATTTAACAAAAATGGGCCGCATTACAATGTACTTCACGGCTCGACGGCAGCTGTCACTCAGATGGCTCGAAATAAGTGACTGTTGATGGGTCCACGAATTCGAGCTCCCCAATTTCCCGAGGCACAACGGAAAGTAACCACAGGCGCTGACAAACTGTTGCAAAGTAAGCAGCAGTCCACCCCCGCGCAACCTCCAAAAATAGAATAGAGGAGAATGCATCTTCAGGATGAGAAGAAAAACCACTTCCGGCTCTGTGGCGCGTGCTCAAAACACTTCCCGTGGAAACTTGAAATCAAAATCAAACTAATTTTTCCCTTAATTACAGTCAACGACCGCTGCGCCAAGGCAGCACTTGAGGGCCAAGGCAGCTATACAAATATACATATTCAGAGCGTATCTAGAGCGCGACTCACATAAATTAGGAAACTTTAAAGACGACGCTGACATTTATAGCTCTGCCCGAAAGTTGGCAAAATAGGTCAAGTTGCCGCAGTCGTTCCGTTTGCCGAGGGGCTAATCCGCGCATCAAGTAAATCACAAATGAAAATAAAAATGTCCGAAATAAGTGTCCACAAAGGGGCACAACAAGCGCTCGAGCCGCGGTCCACGCTGCACACAAAAAGGGGCTTAGCCCGGGCTAAGGCGGATGCTGAGCTGATTTCAAATGCAAATGATGCAAATGACGCAGATGATTGTGAAAGGGCTACGCAGCTTTCTTCATGGCTATTTGATTGCATTGTCTGGTCTGGGCTAATGGCGAGTGTCCTGCCCGGCCATTGCATCCTTTGTGCACGCTCATTAGCCGCCTCTATGACCATGACCCGCGCGCGGACAGATGCACAAAGATGCCGGGCATCGCCTTCCCAGCTTCACGGACGACCAACCCCCTGTGCCAATCCAGTACGGGACAAGACGTCGTGGTCCAGTTTTCGTCTTGCAGCATTCGAAAAGGGGCAGACGTCATGTAAATTAGACGTAACCCCGTTTCGCCCATGTGGGACATCTCTCGTGGCCCAACCCCGTTGATCATTAGCGTTGCGCGTTCGTTGTCTACATTTTCATGCGCTTTTTTAAGTGTTTTGTCCCGGAAATGCGGAAAAGTGGAAAAGCATTCAAAAGGAAAAGTGTCTTAAGCTGCTTTATGGGTATTACGCTCGCATTTACATGCGCATGTCAAACGTTGGCCAGCCCAAAAAAAAAATAACAATATTGAAACAGAAACAGGAGCAAAGGTCGCTGCAGCTTTCAAAGCATCGGAAAAAGTTGTCTCAACTTGATGTAAAAGGCGGGATGCTTCCATTGTGCTGTCTCAAAAAGGGGCTGGATTTTTGGGCACAAAAAACAGACACAAAAAAACTATAAAACTGAAACAAATATAGATTGTTGGCTTAGCAGGGATAACGGTTTGACGGTTTTGTCAGAGCTTCAGACAATGACGAGCGTGTGAGAAATATTTACGATTTTTCCTCTTTTAATTTGTCTTTTGGCAGCAAGTTTACGACAGTGAAAATGTAATTGAAAATTACTTTGGAAAAGTTTTAACAGCTGTGCTCGTTATTTTCATTAAGGATCTTGCAAGATCATTTGATGGGTTGAGAGTTTCTAGAGGTAGTCTTGTGGTTTTATATTATTCTGCAAATGGGACAATGAATAGGACATCAGAATAACTTCTCCTGTAAGTTCCTCCTTAAAGCAAATGTTTCTTTTTGAAAAAAGTTATATATTTGTCAGTTTGGAGCAGAGTCTATGTAGTTCTATATGTTTATAGGAAATAGTCTTTCGAGGTTGTAGAAAATGTTGCTTAAACTGTTTAGAAAAAGTTGTGGATTACCAAGGTCTATCTATTATAAATCTATGGAGCCTTACCAAGCTAATATATTAAGATGCATGACTTCTTACATGCAGTACTCTCTTCCCCGTCAAATTCATATCTCATATATCTACAGTCTAGCTGAAACCGATCATAGCTAAATATTATAAAGGAATTCCTTTTAAAAACAAAGCTTGCCCGAAATTATATAACTACATCTCATCTACAAAAAAATCATCTATTCTTTGAATAGAAACTCATTGTTCACAAACCTTATCTCATCGAATTGCCAACCCACTCTTTATCAATTCCTAAACATATGTATGCATACGAAAGTTTTACGCTGACCCCCAGCAAGCGGCTACCATCATAAAAACCGTTTCATTCTGTTGAGCTAAGGAGCATGTCTTTAATGTATGTTTCTCATGCATAGCTGATGTATCAATTAGCCAAACCCTTGGCTGGGGTACGCACAGCCAACTGCCCAAAAATATAAATGCTGCTGATGATCTCACAGGCAGCCCACTTTATTGTGGTGCTGCTCCCTGCTTTGTTACGCCCGCCTCTGGCCGCCTAGCCCAGCACAATATGAGTCTACTCAAAGATCTTAATCACAAAACGCGCTCAGCACTCATGAAAGAATTTTGAATACAACTCAATATATATATATATACAAATATGTATATTGTTGTACTTATGTAAGACGTTTCAAGCGCCTGGCACGCAGCGTCGCATAGCCTGCGAGCTAATTACACTAAATCATTAAAGAAAACGCAACAAATTTAAATATATATATGTGGATAGACATGTGTAGACGAAATCTATTAAATGCTCCAGCATAAATTTCAATTCCAATTTATGACGCCTAGGCGACAGGCTGAAGAAATCATAGAGCACAGCTCGAAATGAGGCCACGCAAAGAGTACAACGAACCGCCCCAAAACACACGAAATTCATAGAAATGGAATGGAATGGAAATATAGTCTATAACGGTCTTTCAATACGAATTGCGCATCGAGCGAAGCTTACCCCCGCACTTTATGATCAACTTGTCAAAGGGGAGCAGCAGAACTTTTATAAAAATGCATGTATGTATGTATATACGTATATATATACAACCACTTGAGAAATCCGATAGCTCTATGAGCACTTAAGATCGCCGAGCTTGATGTTTTGGCATTCTAATTGTTTTGTTGCCCCAGCCTCCCTCGCTTTTATTTTTGAGTCTCTCCATTGATTAGTTTTCTTCTTCTACATCTCCTTTTTGTTAAGGGTAGGCAGAAACATTATTTACGAGCTGCTGTAAATGGGTTAGCGGCACGTAATATAGCGACAAGCATTTCCGATGATTAATCAGCGCTACGCTTTGTCCCTACGAATTAGAGCTGCGCACTTTCCCATGAGAGCAAGTGCTGCAAGGCTACACATGTTCTTAATGACGTCTCTGGCAACTGAAGTGTCGGCACAGGTGGCTAAACCCCAAAAGAGAGGAGCATAAATAGGGAAAACTAATCAGGGAGGTGATATAGCTCAAAATTTGTTTCCTTTTTATAAAGTACTTAAAATGGTTTTAATTTGAGTAATAAAAAATGCTTGGTAAGTAGATGAAGCAAGATGATGCCTCATGAAACTGGGTACTTCAAGAAAAAGGACGAATTAGATTTTTTAAATATTTGTTATATACAAAAATTAATCAGGTATGATGAAAATTAGTTACGTTCCTGTAAATTTTCATTTAAATTACATTTATTAATTTGTTTAGGAACCCATAAAAAATCAGTTTTTAATTATTATATTATTTTTTTTTAGTCAAATAGAAAATATTACTTTTCAAACTGTCTGAACGTTTAAGCATTATTACTTAATTTGATATAACGAATTTAGTGAGTCTATTTAAAAAAAACTATTGAAAAATATCGATAAATATCGATATTCATTTCTTGTCATTTTTGAACGAATAGAATTACAAATCCAACACCTACATCTAAAATTTTTAAGATTAGTTACTAGAGATTTCTCTGTAATATCATATAATTAGGATTGTTTTAAGAAATTTAGCTTAGGGTATGTATACATACCCACAAATTACCCGAACTTTACAAAGCTGACAGAGCATCCCATATCAAATCTCTCCCTCTATCCATCTCTCCATCTCCCTATCTTACACTCTCTTCACTGCACTCAAACTAGTTTTTCCTACGTTCTCTGCTGCTATGCAAATTTTAAGTGCCGCCAATCAGCTGGGCCGCGTTGTGCGCGTTAAGCATGCCTCATAAAGTATTCGAAAATATTCATTAATTTTTTGGTTTTCCCAAATCACGCATATTCAAATGAGATTTTTCCAGCTCGATTTTTCGCACTCTACGCCTCTACGTAGCGCCCGATAAGGGTATCGGGCATCATTATTATGCAGCTTTGTGCCAAGGCGTCAAGTAAAAAATGCACCCAGTCCAACAAAAAAAATTAAAAATTGAAAAAAAAACTCCGAGGGGTGACAGCGAGGGGCAGCAAAGGAGAAGCGAAAAAAAACACTGACGCCTTTTGCAGCGGCGTGTGAAATCTTTTGGTTTACTTAGCTACTCAGTGCCAGCGCCGGGCGGGCTCTAGATGGTGCTATTTCTGGCAAGGAGTACCGGGAAGATCATGTCGAGGCAGCGCACGGGGCTCAGGGTGTCGCTGTCAAGGGGTGGTGCCTGCCTGCCTGCCTGGTGGCCTGGGTGAGTGACTGCCAGGTTGTGTCTGTGTATGTGTGTGAGTGTGTGTGTTGGCTGCTCTCAATGCTCAACTCTTTGCTAGCTTTTATATATTCTTTAGGATTGCAGCCGCTTCGTTGCATTCGCAATTTGTAGTTTGGGTTTTGGGTTTGGGTTTGTATTGGGTTGGGTTAGGTTTTTTGGGGTATCATGCTCATGACGTTGCATACACAATCACAATAAAAAAAGCAGAAAAAACAACAACAAAACGCACTGGAAAAACAAGCAAATAATGAAGCAAACTTATTTCTTTCTTCATCTCTGCATTTCTTGACATTCATTGTAATTTTTTTATTTATTTTTTTTTCTTTTGATGAAGATCCCTTGGGGTGGTTAGACTTTACGTATATACTCATATAGTCTCATTTTTTCAGTCTTCAGCGCTGAATTACAAAACACTTGAAATTTTCAACATGAATTTACCCTTTTTTCTCATTTTCTTATAATTTATAACATAATTTTGACTGCTTTTTTTTCTTGGGTTTGTCATTGTGCAATGGGACTATCAATGGCAGCGCCTGAAGCAAGACTTTCTTTACAGGAGAAATGGGAGACAAGAAAAAAATGGGAAAAACATGAGGCAAAAAGTGTTTTGTTCGCAATGGGATAAAAATTAGCTTAACAAAATGCTTTATTTGGATGGCAAAAGCGTGTTATACAGCAAGAAGTCTGCTTCGGAAGTAAATGAGAACATTTTTTTATTGCAATGTATTTGAATGTGTTTTTAAAAAGCCTGAGGATATCTGGGAGAGTTGAGAAAAAAAACAGCTTATAACACTCAATTTAAGACATTTTTTTGGCTTTAAATAAATGTTTAAGTCTAATGCGTAATATAAATAAAACTTTGAGGTTATATAAAAAAATGGTGTTATATAAAATAATTTTTTTATAAGAAAGAATATTATATATATGTATATGTAAATATATAACTAACATACCAAATTTGGTTTTATCGTTCCTGAGTCCTTTAAGGTATAACTATGAAAAGTTTATTGAAACTTTAGAGAAATCTTCAAGAAATATACTTTTTACTTAAGAATAATATCTAACATATTTGTGAAACATCAAAATTTCAGTGCTCTAGCTTTACTAGTTCCTGAGCTTCCATAGCTAATATAAAGCACAAATAAAGCTAAGATTTTCCTTTTAAATTAAGTACATATGTAGATAGAGAGAGCTCAAGGTACACGCATATCTTTATTCTTCAACAGAACTTGCATATTTATTGATAGAGACAATAAAGGCGAATGCTCAATCCCAGATCAAGCCCTCAAACAACCCCAAACACAAACTCATTATAAATCGTATTCAAAGCAAAACAAGCGCCTTAAATTCAAATTGTAAATTGCGAGGCAGACAAATCGCAAATGAAATTAAAGGAACGCAATAAATTATTCGCCAGGCTATGCGAAAAACCCTGCAAACTTCGAGAAATGCATATGAAATTATGAAGAAAGAAAAAGAAAAGTAGCTAATGAAGGCAAATTCCTAGCGAAGGGTGCGCCAATCGATGGGAAATCGATGCGACGCATGCGAAAATGAAAAAAAATGCACCCCAATCGAAGATCTTCAAAGAGCTCGCAGTGGGCTCACCTAATCTTAGGCAAAGGCTGAGACTGAGGCTGAGACTGAGGTTGAGTTATGGCGGGTTTGGCATTACGTGAAAGGTATGCGAAATCAAACCGATTGTAGTTGCTGTTGGTGTTGTTGTCAGGAGCTACTGCAACAGCGGCTTCAAGCAAATTGCAAAATTTGTGACGCATTTCGGAACCCCTTGCAAGGATCGCTGCCTGGGAAATGGGACGCGACATTAACCGTAATGCATGTTCAATAAATATTTGGTAATTAAATAAATAGCTAGCTGAAGAGGAGAAACTGTAGCAGCTGTGCAGCTTTTTGGGCGCATGCGCGACCTTATCAAGAGGGAGAGTGTTACAATTTCACTTTTCGTGGGATTCCGAAGGGCTCTGCCTCAGGGCATGGGAGCGTTTCGTTTCTATTCGAAGCGCGCAGATAGAGAAACAAATTAGAGCAGGGGTTTCGTCTGCAAGTTTGAGTGATCGTGTGACGAATTCAGAAGTGAAATATATGATACCCAAGAGGAGGGTGCTACTTAGTAGGCAATAGCTATGATATAGGGCAGGTGATTCAACATAGCAGGGTGACTATAAGATCCCCAAGCTCAGTATTTACATTTATGTTGTTTATGCTCAATTCGTTTCTTTGCTCCGTATCTTATCTAAAATATGTCTAGATTGTGTTCTATGATGGGAACCTTATAGACTTCCTGTACTTCCTATGATACGCAATTTGCATACAGAAATTTCTTTAGCTTCAAGCATGGCATTGGGAAGCAAAGTCTTATAAAAAACAATAAATTAATTGATAATCAACACTACCATACTATCCATAGAAGATCGTATGAGCCTCTTCTTAGCAATATTATAATATATATTTCCATCATAAATCTTGAACTATAAACATTAATTTCTCACTAAGATATTCGCGCATTTTCTATACAAGAACTTGCATTCAAATGGGTTTCACATGTGAATCAACTCCAACTGCAACTCCAACTCCTACCCCTTTCGTGGCACTGCACAACGATGCAGTGGCACGCCCATTTTGACATTCGCTGGCATCTCCTGTGACTTTTTCCAATTTTTGCACAATTACCTCAACAATCGATGCTTTCTCCGCAAATCAATTGCGAAAAAACACAAACACAAACCCCATGACACATTGCACAGCAGCAGCACAGTGGCTGGGCGAACCTGAAGGAAACCCTACCTTACCGAACCCTACCTTACGCTACCTTACTCAACCTTGTGCCACACCCTGAGTGCCAGACAAAGGGGTAGAGGACTAAAGTCTGGCCAAGACTAGGGTATGTCAAAAACCAGAGACGTTTGCTACAAATCTCTTCCTCGAGGCACACACACACAGACACACTTAGAACTGCATGAATAAGTACATTTTGGAACCGGCTATAGGAAGTAAAGAAAAAAAGAAGGAAAAATCAGAAAGGGGGGTAAAGCCAAAGATTTAATTGCATTTTTTAGCGCGCGCGCTCATTGCGAAATTTCAGCTGTGCCTCAGCTGTGGCAGCTCGACTCCCGGGCATTGATATTAGGGTCGATAGGGTTTAAGATCCTTGAATGGACCGCATCGCTCACTCGCTCACTCGCTCGCTTGATCGATCGATCGATTTGCAACTGCGCCGCAACAGTTAGCAACGCTTCGCTGCCTCAACCAACCTCAGCCCGAACTTGAGATCTGAACCGCATTGTCATGTTAATGTTGCGAAATGTGAATTTGATTGCCTCCTGCCGTAGATCAATAAATGCACTAATGAGCTAAAGGGTTAGCCCGACGCTCGATCCATCGATTTTTCGCAAAGCCCATTTGCATTTTTACATCACAGTTTTTCACTGTTCAGCATGCATTTTCCGTTTCGTTGGCGCTGAATGCCGCGTGTGCCATGAATTTCAAATGCTACTCAAAAGTTTTTCGGGAGCAACCCGTTGTGAAAGCTGCCCCTGCTCTGCTTTCCATTCACATTCAAATTGGCCCACGTTGAGCGCTAAAAGGACCTTAAGGCGTTTTAAGTTGCTTACTTGGTAGCAGTTAATTGGTTTGAAGTTTTACGCTGATTTGCATTTCCCATTTGAATGGTGTTTTGCGAAAGTTCCTAATAGGCCCTGACAAGCGACCGAAGCTGTTGATTAGGCAAGTTCATTGTTTGCCCCGCCATGGTGTTGCAATGTTAGCGGGCGGCCTTTCTCTGGCTTATTAGGGGCGGCAAGAAAACTCATTTATGCAAAGTTAATAAAGCTATTAACCTGTAGGGCTTGCTATTGTAACAATTACAGCAAGTACAATGGAGTGTGAACCTGGGGTAAATTAAGTGACTATAGGACTAGAAAAGGGAAATGTAGTTTAAGATCTCTTAAAATATTTTTATATTGTAGATCTTTCTTATTATAGATATCTCCTTATTATAGATCTCTCCATATTATACATAGATTGTAGATATCTCTATTATAGGTATCCTTGTATTACACGAGGACTATACCACGTTCTTATTGATCTATCCATATTATAGACTCTCCGTATTATATATCTGTCCATAATACAGATCTCTCCTTATAAAAGATCTCTCTTTTAGAGAGATCTCTCCTGATTATAGGTCTCTCCTTATTATAAATCTCTTTTCATTATAGATATCTATATTATAGGTATCTCTGTATTACACTAGGACTATACCCCACTTTCTTTTCCTTTTTTCACAGAAAATGTAGCTGAGTTATAAAGTATCTTTTCCCAATGTGAAACAACTGAAACTGTTGGCCAAAAGACTAAAATTCTTAACAGATATAGAATGAAACTAGTATAGGTAGTAGACTATACAATATCGATTCGCGCCTGGGCCCTTTCCTTAATTGATCTACCTTTGGGCCGCGTGCCGTCTGCTCCAAAGACAAATTGTCAGGACGTAGGCACTTTTTGGCAGCTTGCGAAACCCCACGAGGACAATGCCAAAATAATTAGCCGCTATTGATGGTCAAACGGCATCCTACGGGGCGTGACATGTCAAAATATGTGCACAAAAACGCCCACGGCAAATGGAAATCTTCCTCAAGACAAAATAATACAAGAGAAACGGAGAAAAGGAAAGGAAAAGTCAACCCAATCAAGGGGAAAGTCAACCCCAAACGCCGCCGCACTCTCCTAGGCTAGATTATCAATGACAGAGCAGCCGGCGCTGCTTGCAGCTTCATCAATTTCGAGCAACAACAATTTGCAGCACGAAATGCAGCAGCTGCTGCTGCGGCCGCTGCTTGCAACAGAGTCTGGTCTTGAGACATGCAGCGCTGAGGTTGCTGCCCCCAAAGTCCTGAAATTTATTGATAGCGTCTTGTATGTGTGTGTGTGTGTGTGCGATGATGTGTATCTGTGTGTGTGCACTTTTTTGCATAAACACACACACACACACACCTTGAGCAATTCTTGCAGTTTTTTGATTGCTTTTCACTTTTCTAGAACTTGAGTTTTTTTGCTGAGATTTTTGCATTTGCGCGCATTTCTACATCAAAAAGCACCACCGGCTGCGCCTGCTCCGACTGCTGCTGCTGCTGCTACTGCTGCTGCTGCGTCTACTGCTGCTCTCGAACTACTCCTGGCACCACCTTCCTGAGCACGTCATCGTCACCCCAATTCGAGTTGCTACCCAGAGCCGAAACTTCCCATTATACTCCCTGTTTCGTGTGCGTTTGTTCTCGCTTTGCCTGCTTTCTTGGTTCTCGTCCTTGCCTCCGGTTTTGTTTCCTTGTGCATCAATTGCCGCATAGCTCGCGCCAAGAAAACGCATATGCCACCTCGATCGCCCATAAGTAATCCTGCCTCCTTGGCGCACACACTCAGACGAACACGCACACACACACACACAGTCGCATGCAATCGCATTTGAAATGAAGCAAAAATTTAATGAAACGTGGCAAGGAGCAGGAAAAACTCTCCAAGTCTGAGCCGAGCCGCCGCCAGAGCAGCTGCTGGGCTGACTGGCTGGCTGGCTGGCCAGGAGGGTTCAACTTTTGCCTACATATATATACGATATATATATATGCTTGAGTTGTACTAGAGTAAGGCAGCAGCACCACCCGATCGAGCAACTAATGCCACCGCACGGCTGCCACACCAACAACAACGTGCAACATGGAGTGCATTATTCATAGGGGGTTTCTTTCAGCCGACAAGACGTACTATATAAATAAACGGAAGAACTGTCATGACAATGACCCCAATGTTATTAATATGGCTGTTGAGAGTTCCGTTAGAAGGGGGCTGTATATGTGTGTGTGTGGTACATAAAAAAATGTCACATTATCATATCTAATGTGTATAGTTTGTGTGCCACATAGATATCATGCTACTGTCTTAGGTTAGGCACATGAAAAAAATTAATACAGTAAGTAAAACTATAGAAGGGTAGATATCTGGATGTTGATAGATATTATCAAGGATTACTTAAGTATTCAGATGATAAGAAAAAATCGATTTCATAAGCTCATCGGAATTTATATTGGATATATTTGTGAAGTCCAAACGATATAGACTTGAAGGGAGAACATTTTTTTTGGGGATATAAATACAATAGAAAGAAATTTAAAAAGCCTTGCAGTCATAATTTGGAGTAACTGAAGTTCTAAGTTTATAGAAAACGAAATCAACAAAAATTTTATTATTGTTGAGCTCTGGATTTGGAACCATTATTTTTATATAATTCTAGATCCAAAGTCAAATATAGCAACCGAAATCCTTGCTTTAAAAGCAAGTGCTTTATTTATTATTAATTTTTTTTTAAATATATCAATATGAGGATTAGTTCAAGAGTTACAACTAAGAAGCCATGAAAAGGTTAGTTTTTGGGCCCATTGAAGTCTTCCTACAATAAAACAACATTTTTCTTGGTATTTTATGCATTGAAATCGTAGAATACAAATTAAATAACACAATTTATACTCAAGAGGGCTTTATTAAGCAACAAAAGAATTACAATTAGAATGGTATCATATTGGGAGAAGGACTTTCTTTACAATCAACTTAAAATTCTAGCAGGTAGTTGCTGTCTCACGAATTGTCTTACCAATATATTACTGTATCTACTAGTATTCCTACCAATCTGATATTTCACTGTATGCACATTCAGTAAAAATAAATGCTTTAAGAATATTCAAAAATCTATCAGAGATGTAATTTTTTTTTAAATTTTCTTTTTTTGCCATTTATTTTTTAAAATAAAACTTTAAAATTTTTAGGCGAAAATTAGAATAGTTAGATACTAAAGACAATTATTTAGTATACTATCTAATTATTATTTAATACATTTTTTTTAGTTTTTAAGAATATTTTTAAAGCCTTTAGTTTTACCGAATCATATTTAACCTTCATCATCTTTACATATATTTATTTTCTTTTCTTTTCTTTTCTTTTCTTTTCTTTTCTTTTCTTTTCTTTTCTTTTCTTTTCTTTTCTTTTCTTTACTTATATTTTTACGTATCAAACTAACTTCTTTTACAGAATTTTGTTTTCTTTTTTCCACTCATATTTATATGTATTAAACCATATTCTTTTACATAACTTTGTTCCTATCCCCACTCATTTTTATGGGTATCAAACCAACTGCTTTTACATAATTTTGTTTTTCAAAAAGGGAAACCAACTGCCAGTTCAGCAAAATAATATTTATAGATATCTTGAGATTATTTGAAATATCATTTACATACGAAATGCAAGCAAAGTTACGAGTTTCAGCGTTTTCACCTTGTGGCAATTAACTATTTATGGAACGGAGCTAAATATCAATGCGAATTAAAGTCAATTTTCGAGTTCAATCAGCAAATGGGGAGAGTGTAGCAAGTGGGGAGCTAGTTACCAACCCTTAAGTCGAGCTGAGTTAATTAGCCAACACTGCACTTAGTATTGGTAAGCCATAAAAAAAAGCAAAACAACAAACAGTGGGGCAACCCTTCACTCTTAGCTGAGAGCTGAGCTGGGCTCCCTCAGCACTTACCAAATTTGTTAGTCAGCGATAAACAGCCGAGAGCCGATCGAGTCTTACGAATGTGACACATTAAGACGGCACAAAATATGGGACAGATGTTTGGCTCTGCTGCATTTATATATATATATATATATGTATGTATTTTCCTTTTGGCTTGTGCCAAGCGAGAAATAGTTGAAGGTGTCGAGAGTCAGAGACGGTGGCGGCAAGCGCCGGCTGCTTAGAGCCCAGACCTAGCCTAAAGAGAAGCCCATTATTATTTGCTGTTACAATTTTTCGTATTTCTTAAAGACGAACCCCGCGCGCGCTTTGGCACGAGCTACACAGAGCTACCACGTATGATCAGCTGTGCGGCCAGCCAGGGGGATGAAATGCATACCAGGTGGCAGTGGCAGTGGCGGCGTCAACCCCTAAGACAGCGCGTCGGCGCAACGTCTTGAGCATTGGCATTGGAAATTGTGCAAAATCGATTACAATGATTGCGCAGGACAACGACGACCAGGACGACAACGGAAGAAGGAAGACGAAGACGAAAAGGGAGTCGCTGTAAGTGAGTGCCACAATGGCTATGCGCCGGAAGAATAATGGCATTAAAACAGCAGAGCAGAGCAGAGCGAAGCAAAGCAGCAGCGGCGGCAGCAGCATTGTGAGCGCATTGCAAGATGCAGCTACGGGGCCCGGTGTGGCTGCGATTTGCCCTGTTTGCCACGCATTGTTGATTTCTTGATGTCGTTTTTGCACACATTGCGCAATGATTGCAGCAGCGGCAGGGGCAGCCGCTGCAACGGCAGCTCTTGGACATTTAATGTCCAGTAATTTATGAAGATTTTTGGCAAAGGACCCGTGCCGAGTCCGTTGTGTGTGTGTCTTACAAAGATGTTTGACTGGGCTTGCGGTCGGGCCGCTTGCCGTGCTATTGCACAAATTTGACCATTGTCGTCATCGGCTGCTCTAACCTCGCCCAGCTGCGCATCGAGTTTGTTTTGGCCATTGAGCTTTTGTGCAGCTGCCAGCGAGCGGCATCGACCCGCTGCTTATGATTTATGTCAACCATGTAATCAAGGACTTGTGCCTTGATTAAGCTAACGGGTCATTGACTGTACGCACAGGCAGCTGCACGCATATCTCTCTGCCACAGCAGCATCATCACCCCAGCAGAGGGTATCATCAGCCCAGCACTGAACGAAATCAAAATCAACACCAGCATGAGCCAGCACCTGCCTGTTACAACTTTACAGGGGCCCGTGCCACATCCTGGGGGTTGAACCACCCCAAAAACTAATGGTACACCACCAGCCCAGCCGATACTCAGCTACCACCAACAGGCCACAGCGAACAAGTCGCTGTGATCTAGCCGAGTAAGCTCGACTAGCTGTTGCCCTGCACGAAGCTTTTAGCTAGGAGGTAAGTTCAGGAAAAGTCTAGGCTTGAGCTAGGCTAAAGATATACGATCATAATATTGATCTATCCACTTTAAAAGAGCCATGATAAAATCAACGAAGGAATGTAGCTAGGAAGGAAGTCCAGGAAAAATTGTGATTGAACTAGGCTAAAGCTATACGATAAAATACCCAAAGCTAAACTCATCAAATGAATGTCTAAAATGAATATATATATTTCTGCCTCAGTTAGCTTTGCCCTAGCATGCCAATCTCACCCAAACAGTACAGGGTATTAAGGATAAACGACAACACCAGCAGCCACACCACCCTCTCTGGCGGCTGTCCTTGCAGCCGTTAGATTCACACAGGCGCTTATGTCCTGCCAAGCAGGACTATGCTGGTTGCGCACTGTACTCGCCTGCCAGCTAAGCTGAGGGCGCATACACCACCATCGCCTGCGCACCACCAGCACAAGGATCATCAAGCTGGCTGGCTGGCTGGCACGCCAATTAAACCATTTGCGGAAATGGCGTCCACTTGTTTTCATTAGCGCGAGAGGGGCGCAGCCATGAGCCACCCTTGTACATATGCGCAGGATCTAAGCGCACGTGCGCATGCGCCACACTTTCGCGTATTTCTGATTGTAAAAGGATCTGCCAACACACACACACGCACACACACACTAACACACTGTCACACCCTCTACCAGCGCTCGCTTGATATACTGATGCCGGCATAACAATGCCAATGTTAATGCAAATACAATCGCATCCTTTCAATTTGAAAGGTCCTTTTGTAGCGCTGTGTATTAACAATTTTTGGATAAATATTTCAAATGCATCCGATGCGGGCGCCGCATCGTAGGCACGTTTTCCTAACACGCTCGTTTTTCCCCATTGTATGGCAAAACTGTTGAAAATTGTATCCGGCACACGTGCCACATGAAAGAGACCAGAATGAGGTCAAAATACATGGGGCGTTAGGTGGATTTGCATATGATTGAAGCAGCCTGGTTTTGGAAGAAGACATAAACTCTATATTTATCTGACATCAGATACGATAAAGGATAAGTAAGAGTGCTCTAGCCAAGATTGATTGACTAGAAAATATCCTAAGGTCTGCAATCAACTAATAGTCCCTTCATGCATTTTGCCAAAGCATACTAGAGGCTTGTCCTAGTATTTAATCTACGAATAAAAGGGGAGAGCTACCAAAAGCCCAAAATATACCAAATCTGTGTATTTAGTGCAGAAACCCCAAAGATTGTAAGGACGGACGGGCGAACGGACGGAAGGAAGGACGGACATGATACTCTTAACTGGTAATAAAGAATTTTCACAAAAATACTATACCTTAAATTCCCATTTACAATTCAGAATATAAAAAGGTAGGAAATCCTGCTAAGAGAAACCTTTGGCATAGCAGTTAGCCATGTCTCTCTCTATCTTTTATTCAAGATAATCTAAAGTTGCCCACCTGAAGATTTCTATAATCCACATTATTTTCAATTTATTTCACATATGTTTTATGGTATCTACTCAAAAAGGTAGCAAATTACCTTTTTTACTACAAAATAAAACCATAAGATTGTTAGTTAAGATCAATTCGATAAAAGAAATAAAAGAAAACAAAAGACAACAAGCATTCAACACCTTCTTTACGTTAGAGCTGAAATTCTTGGAAGATGAATGTGTTGACAAGGATGTTGAACGTGTGAGAAGCGGCTGAGGAACGTGGAACATGCCCAAGAGTCTAAGGAAGAATCCTTGGAAGAAACTTGGCCTAAGCCAATTGAACTAATTGATCTAACTAGTCTCTCTCTCTGTCAAGAGCCTAGTCTTCTATATCTCCTTTAAAAATTAAGCCCATCTATTCACAATATTTAATGATTATCGTAAGCATTTCAGCTCAATAAATAGCTGCTGTCTAAGACCAGCTCCAACTACTCGCACATGCATACCGCAATCTCTTATAGCTGACAGATAAAAAACAACTACAGAAATATGCAAAACTTAGTAAAAAACCAATAAAAGCAAGAGCTAAAGCAAAGAGAAATGAAAATGGCATGCAAAGCGAAGTTATTTTTAAAGAAATTCAAACCTGTGCAGTGAGTGAATTATGAGCCGGAGCAAAGCGCACTGAAGGCAGTGGACTGATGCTTGGCAAGCGACACACACACGCTGCGAGCGAACAGTAGGAATATATGACTATATATATATATATAGATATAGGTGTGATCAAGAGAAGAAGCAAAAAAATAAAAAGAAACGAGGGCCAGGCGAGCAACACCTTACACGATGCACAGAACAGGTTGCAGCCAAAACAGTCGAACAATAGGTAGATCAGCTCACGTATTCATAAGTGTTGTTGTTGTTTCTAACATTTTGGAAATCTGCGCAATCTGCTTTGGTATGCACGGGGCTATGGGCTGTCAATATGCCTCGCCTCGCAGTCGATTCTCCCAAGCCTCCTGTGCCGCACGATGATGACGAGGATGTGTGTGCCCGTGGCCCGTGTAGATCGTGGCGATGACTAGGAAATATTGCCTTTCCTAAGAAGGATTTGTGTCAGCAAACGTGACTCGAAACATCAAGTGGCATACATAGTAGTTCTCTCTCTCTCTGTGTGTGATTATCGATCCTTTTGTATGCACGCCTGTCTATTGTTTGAATAGTTAATTATGGGTTGGATCAGCGTACACTCCTTTGAGCCAAGCCATTGGAGGCCATCAAATATCCTCTCTCTCCCTTTGATTGTTTCTCACTTTGTTTTAGGCATTTTTACCGGTAATTTGGGAATTAGTTTTAAAAATTTTTCGTATTTCCTATCGCCGCAACGCCCACAGCACACACTGCATGGGCGTGCCGGCGTTGACAACTGCTGACAATGACTTCATTTGTTCATGTGCCAAAAAATTGAATATATACATATATATGAAGAACAGAAGAGAATGAAATGTATATATATAAATTTTTTGCAGATTAATATTACACACAGCGTTGAGCACCAGATGATGGATCGGCATATTGAGTTGTACTTGTTCATGTGCCTGAAATCCTACTACTCATAAGAATATATATATATATAAGAATATATATCTGACATGTGCCTTTGTCTTTGCCACAATGTGTTGAATGTGCAATTGCAAGCCATTTAGCAGCGGGCAGCAAAAAAATTGATTTTCTAGTTAAGATATTGTTAATCTCTTAATGAGTTGGCAACAGCAAATTGTTGTAGGCATGCTCTAGCTGGCATATGATTATAAAGATGTACAAAATACGTATGAAAGAAATACAAGAATTGAAAAATAAATCCCAGAAAATTACTTTATTTTTAGACAATTCTAAAAATTATTTGGAATTTTTTTTTTGAATCCTCAAATTACTAAAATATCTTTAATAATTATTCAATTAAGATTTCGATTAGATCTTTTGGCATTTTAATTTAATAAAACTTTTAAGATTCTCTCCTAACTTTCAAATTGACTAAATTAACTTAAGATTGCTCCTATCATGTCATAAAAAATAGAAGAATTGAAAAAAAAATCCCAGAAAATTACTTTATTTTTAGACAATCCTAAAAATTATTTAGAAATTTTTTTAATACTGAAATTACTAATATATCTTTAGTAATAACTCAATTAAAAAAACTTCGATTAGATAGATGATTATAAAATATAGGATTCTGTCTTAACTTTCAGATTGACTAAATTAACTTTAGATTGCTTCCATCATGTCATAAGAAAAGAGAAGAATTGAAAGATAAATCCAATAAAATTTTTCGATTGTTAGATGATCCTAAAATTGTTATTGAAATCCCTAAACCAATCCTAAAATAAAAAAAAATGTACAAAATAATTATGAATAATTAATAAATAAATTCCTTAAGTTTCTCTAATAGATTAAACTTTTAATAGTTAACTTTTTTAATAGTTAGCTTAAGCTTAAATCCTTTAAGATTCTTTTTAAACTTTTAGAATTCTTCCCATCCTATCAGATCATATGCAAAGCGATCCGTAACACCTTTTAGAAACTCTAATCCAATCTTCAACCGACTAAATTTTCTTTGACACATCAAATTAGATAGATCAGAATCATAGAATACTTAGACAGCAGCTAAGACTCACAGTAAAAAACTGAAATCTCATAAGATTACCTCCCAGCTTTCACTTTACTTCATATCCTTTGTGACTCTTCCCTTGCCTGCCAATTGAAACCAAGTGAAAGCATTAAGGATTGACATGGACCATTTGTGATCTGTGAATTGTCACAGAGATGGGAGACGAGCGCGAGGCAAAGTTTCATCCCACGGTACAAAATGCACCCATGTCACATAAATAAAATTTGTATATGCGATTAAATTTGAAATTCAATCGTAATGCATTTCGAGGACAAGGAGAACTGTGCATTCCGTTGTCAGTCAGTCTGTCGCTCGAGGTGTCCTACGATCATTGCTTCAACCCTCCCAAAAGAGGAAAACTAAAACCGAAGACGAAGAGGAAGACAGGGGCCCAGCTTGAGCCGTGATAGACAAAATCTTGTCATAACTTTGATGTTGTTAGTAAAACAATGCAATTGCTCTGCCCGACTGGGCCCCTCTCAAGGTAAGCGACCCATCCCGCCTGGGCATGGGAATGGGTACAGGGAATGGGCAAAATTTGCTTACCTTTGCCGCGAGGGGTGCAAAACTTGGCAGCTGGGCGAACGCCGGGATTATGCAACATCAGCCACATCGATGCCATCTAATGTGCTGTGTAATTCACTCAGACATTGAGAAATTGCTGGACCAAGGAGCATCAGCCGTAGTGGCCTCTATGTGGCCTGTGATTTGACTGATTTCAGTGATTAAATTGCGTTGTTCTCAAGTCCGAGTTCTAAGAAACCAAACTGCGCGTTAGAGAAGCTGCGCGTAGAATGAATAATTACGAATGCTTTTAGTGCAGCTTGATAGACTCGGAGATACCCTTCCCCAAGAAATCTCTAATTTATACAGACAGACAGGAAGATTCTTCTCTTTCCTCATCAACTCCAATATACCCTTCTTCATTCGTGCACATCCCGTGGCATACTGTAGATTAGGATCAACGCGAAACAAATCATCTCCAGAGATGCATGAATGAAATGCCCCGCCACGGACATACAGCCATGCCCATTGTTATCCCGGATCTGGTCAGGCGGATAGCACAAGTCGAACAAAAGGGCTGCGTCCCAAATGTGTTGAAAGGCTGCGCGAATGTAACACGATAAGATCGGCACATCAATCCAAAAGAAATGCTATCCTTAAGAATGTTAATCAATTAATTACATGCTGTGTACACAGTGCCTCATAGCGCAAGGGCCAGAGAAAGGATTCCGCGGCGCGAGGGTTGTGCCCCGTGATTAATTTCCACATATCCCTGAGCTATAGATTGGCCTACGTGCCCAACATACATATATGTTGTATGAATATATATTGTGGTTATCCAAGACGTTAGCATAGATCCCTCAGGGCGAGGTCTTACTAAAACTTAACTGACCAATGGTCAGCTCGTGGGTCAGTCGCGTGGCCGTTATTAATCGAAACATAAACAAAAACATTGACCATTGGGCAAGGGTACCAAAGTGTGAAAGGGTTCGAATCAAAGGAAACCTATGAAGGATAGCAAATTAAAGTGACAGAAGTCATTGATCATGAGGGCAACATAAACATATCAGCGTTTGGACTTATATTTAAGCCAATTATTAATCAATTTGCATATGGATTCGAATTATGTACCCAAATTAAATGTATAATAATTTGACTTTGATTTTCCATCATATATAATGCTAGAGAATAATATAAATATTTGGTAAACAAAAAAAAAATACTAAGTACTATATTAAATTGATAAATTTGGTATATAATGTTGAAGAATTTAAGCAAAAAATGTTTTTTTTTTAACATTTTTTGATCATTTATCAGCATATTCTCATACAGAATTATAGATATCACAGAAAAAACTTGTATTATTAGGTAGAAAAAATTAGCTTTTTAAATAAAAACAAATAAACATTTCATAAGAAATATATTTTACTCCGATCCATGATTGTAATTCCAAACAATTATTTATTTATTTTTTAGCTTATGCAAATACGAAAATAAAATATATAAATGCTCCTAAAATTGTTGAGTAAATTTCTTCTAGATATACCAAAAGTTTCCAAAGGTTATGATTTCTCTATGACATCAATTGCAATATTTTTCATAAATTATTATGAATGAATTCAATATTTTTAATCATTTTCATAATATATTCTGAATGTGAGAGAAAAATACAAATATTTGGTTAAGATTGCCAAGATCTTGAAAAATATATATTAGATAAAAGATATAATTTTCTGATGCCTTAAGAACTTTTATAGAAGCTCATATCGGTAAAGTAGATTGGGTCTTAGAGTCTTCTTTATAAAATTTATGGATAGCTTGTAGATGTGAAGCCATTAAACCAATGGCTAAAAATTTGAAATGCTTGTTTGAAACTCTTTTAAGGATCTGATATGACTTGGATTCATTATTCATATTCAACTTGGAACTTTTAAAATATAATCAAATCTTAAAAAACGTTTCCTACAACATCTTCCAATATCTGTCTTTTATTTCTCAGCATTTCTTTCTGTTAGATCTTGCATTATATTATATTCCAGTCCATAGAATACTCAACTTGATTTTAACCATTTCCTTAACCTCATACTCCACTCTATATATAGCACATATTTATTAATATTTACCACATATTTATATATGTATGTAATAATTTCTGAGTTATTTTGAGCATATTTTCAAGAGTCGCAGAGCCTTGAGCCAAATAAGCAGAGGCTTTAGCCACAGCCTGAAGCACTTGAGAAGACGAGTCGACTAAGATAAAGGCAAACAGCATAAATGTATATAAATTGCACGCTGTGTGGGAACCAAAATGCTGCGCAACATGTGACAATGAAGATTTCGCACTGCCTGCGCAGAATCGAACAGAAATATAATGCGAAAAGATTGTCTCAATGTCGGCACTTGTTGTTGTGACCCAAAAAGAAATAGAAAGAAATGAACTGAACTGAAAACAAAAGCTGAACACAAGCGCAACGAGTGCCTGCCACAAGGCGAATCCTGTGTCCTGCGTCCTGTGATAATGGCCAAACACTTGAGCGCTGGCCCAAGACAATGGACGGGCATGCTGCTACTATTCTAATTATATAGAAAATTGCAAGCAAAACATCGGCTAATTGTTGATCGATTTCAATTGCAAACTAACCAAGCAGTGGGGGGTGTTCTGGGTGCCTGATGCCTGGGAAACTCAAGTGGCACACGCAGCGGGCAGCTAAATGTGGCAGACAGATGATGAGCCAAATGGCGGGCAGATCGAGAGCAGCCTTATCAGGCCTGGGTCTGGGCCTGAGCCTAGGCTTGCACTGGGGCCTGTGCCTCTCTGCCTAGTCAATGCCCCACTAACCTCGACAAATGTGTCATTTATGCCCCCATATCATAATTGGAATCGAAATGCGCGCCAAATTCGCGCAACATACATCAAATAAATAACTGTCAAAACAAGGAAAACCCATGTTGATGCATGAATACTCTAACAACAATTGGAAATTCGAGGAGGAGGAGGAGGAGGAATTATAATAAGTCAAATATGATAGATATGGAAAGAGTAGAAAAAGTGATGTATAAAAGAGTTTAAAATAATAAAATAATTTTAATATGTTAGATATGGAAGAGGCAGAAGTAGTACACTATAAGATAATACAGATATAATATTACAATCTAAGTCAAATGTTGTTAGATTATGTCTAATAGATATGAAAGGACTTGAATGATTCTCCATACCTTAACAGAAATAAATATATGTTTTTAAGTAATACAGAAGTTCCATTAAACTATAAACAATATCTTGTTTTATTCTGTCTACATTTCCCATAAAACTATCTAAATCATCCTCATTATACCTTAAAGTTTTTATGATTTAATTTAAAAAAAATTATTCATTTGAAACCATAGATTTACTTAAAATTTTGTAGCTCTGATATAAGGTAGAGAAATTCCATAAAATATATAAAATTATTATTATTTATTCTTAAGCTTATACAGAAGTTAAATATATACAGGCTCTAAATTGCATTTTTTAGTAAAATCTGTTCTGGATATACCAAAATGGTTGTCTAATAGTTCAATAAGTTGCTTCATTTTCATCAAACATTTTCAATTTTATTATATATAAGTTGTTTTCTGATGCTTCAAGAACTTTTACAAAAACTCATATCTAGAAAGTTTGTTTGGGATATCTCAACAAACGAAGACGAGTTACTTAAAGAAAACTCAATAAATTAACAAATATATTGATCCAACAATTAAACAGAATTCTAATGATTTATTTTTTTTTTTTATATTTATTACGTACGACTAAGACTTCTGCACTTAAGAGTAGATGCATACATATTTTATACTCAATTGCCTGACATGCCTCATTCAGTGCGTAACAAATTCGCAGACTTAGTAAAAACAGCCTCGACAAGGGTATTGGGAGTATAAAAAATATCTAATCATGTCAAGAACATTGTTCGCTC
Organism: Drosophila pegasa; assembly: GCA_035046225.1. NCBI lineage: Eukaryota > Metazoa > Arthropoda > Insecta > Diptera > Drosophilidae > Drosophila > Drosophila pegasa. Next base: position 7,623,918 of record JAWNOD010000398.1, on the reverse strand, counting down.
ATTAAATAGCAACAACAACAACGACAACGACAACCTACTTCCCCACTGGTACATTCCCGCATCGCCTCCACCGCCTCCACAGAGCCGCCCTCGGCTCAACTTGTTGTTGCCTATTTGCCCACATATATACAATACCAACTTTTGTTGTGCTGCTGAGCCGAGCAATGTTGATTAGTACTTCCTGAGGCAGCCTCATATCATACCTCACACACACAAATACATGTGTAAAGTTCCTATATATAGACCCTCTCTTATATATTTATGTATATATGTATATAGACTATGGCTATTTACCAAGAGCTGTGCAAGCAATCCAAGAAATATTGCTTTGCAGCTCGGGGAAGCTTCAGTTCAGTCAGAGGCTTATCAGTCGACCGTTAGAAGTTATCATAACAATATGCCAGGCCCTAGCTTTGCATGAACTGAACCTTTACAGCTTGCTGGGGGCGCTGCACAAGGCATATGCTTATAAGATTTCAGGTGTTGTTGAAGGAAATGTGATGGAGGCAAGAGCTGGGAAGGTAAGTTGGAAGACTAGCTAAAGGTGGAGTTAGGATCTCTTTGCAAAAATTATAGAAATTTCAGGTCAGGTGAAGGAAACTGATGGACGAAATAGCTGAGAAGGTAAGTTGGAAGACTAGCTAGAGGTAAAGTTAGGATCTGTACGAAAAAATTATAGAAATGTTATATAAGAAAGTGGAATTTTCAAGGGAAGTATAAGATATGTATAGAAGAGTTGCAAAATAGTATTATTATATATCAGGAGAAAGTATAATAGAATAACTACAAAAGGTTTCCAAAATATTATTATTATAATCTATCTGAAATATTTTAAAGACATAAAATGCATCCTTTGCTATATATATATCGATCTGAAATATATTTTAAAGACATATAAAATGCATCCTTTGGTATCTATATCTATCTGAAATATTTTAAAGACATATCAAATGCATGCAAATCTATATCTATATCTATATCTTCTAAAGACTCCAAGAAATCCGTTATTACTTGTTGTCTATCGAATCCCCACTGATGCATTATCAATGACAAATTAATTGTTTCAATTTAAAGCAAATTCAACAATTCATAAATAAAATCCTTTCAAAATCTATGAGAAATCGTTGACACCTCCCACATTGAATGTGGAGGAGGGCTTGTCACGTGACGTGACAGACAATCTCTGGATGCAGAGTATGGACAATATATATACATCGATGCATATGTATATATGCATGTAGACATATGTTTGTATACGAATTGATTGGCTTGGACGGCGGCCAGCGGGCGGCTCTTCGGCAGCCGCACATTTAAACTCTGAACCCGGCAATTGATTGCCGCAGTGAAAGCTTCATTTGGAGAATGTGAATATCGTGAATGATCTGTGTGAGTGTGCGAGTGAGTGTGCGAGTGAGTGTGCGTGTGAGTGTGTGAGTGTGCGTGAATGAATGCGTTCTCTAACATCGAAATGAATTGCTTATTTTGACATTTATTAAAGCTTTAAATAAAATTTATGCAGAGAATCAATTAGTGTGCGCAAGAAACTGGAGATGCGGGTGGAGCAGCGCTGGAGGAGATCTGCCCAGAGTTGTGACTGTGGGAGCCGGTGGCCGCCAATGGATAAGAGGACATCAGGACAGCGGACAGACAGAAGGAACACGCACAGCAGAAAGTCAAGTAACGAAAAATATTTCTCACAATCAGCTTGTGGACGAGGCGCAAAAAGGAACAAGGAACGAATACAGTGCGAGGCGGCGAAGGAAACATAAAATAGCAACAACAACAATGCGCGGCAAAGAGGCAAAAAGACAAACGTCGAGTAGCAAGAAAAACAACAACAACAACAGCAACAACAACAACGACGACGACGACGAAGACTATACTGCACATAATCAGAGGAGCGACAAAGACTGCAAGAAATCACAGCAGCGACTGCAGCAGCGCAGCTCAAAGATAAACAGGCTCGCGCAGACGGCTACACAAATACACATGTATTAACAAGCACAAATACAAATACGCACACATACACACGTATAGATTGCGGCGCTCTTGGCGGCAGCAGGGTTGCCATTTTAGCTATCATTTGGCTACTTCTAGCATTTTTAGCTTTTACATTTAATGGCTGTTAGCTTAAGGTGTGAATGTTTTAGCGGAATATGCGCGAGCTAGAATTTTTAAACAGCTAAAAATGTGGTTTGAATTGCAAAAAGATTATTTTAATTATTTTTAATCACGCTAAGCCCTAAATATTCTTGAATAAATTAAAAAAAAAACTCTCAGACAATATTAATTTTATTTTAAGTTAATTAAATGGCTATTACCATATTATAAGGCACATCTGTTATATGCCCTCAAGCCAATTTTACTCCAAAATTATTTAGCTATTTGTGCCTTTTCAACGACAACACTAGCCATCAGACGAGTCCTGCACACACACACACACACACTGGCGCAGCGCTCTCACACTGACACACATATACAGCGGCAGCGATTTTTGGCGCAAAAATCAAAACGCGTTTCCTCTTTGTGCACTTATTCCGAGCGCTCATGCGCTCTTCACCTACTTCTTTCTTCGGTCTGCCTGGCCAATGCACATCGGCGACTGCACAAGAAATCTCTGCGATCCCCTCCCCCCCTGCCAAGTCTTGCGTAGGCACACACGCACGCACTCGCCAGACAGAGCTGCCGCTGCCGTCGTCGTCGCTGCCGCCGCTGCTGCTGCTGCTGCTGCTGCTGTGGTTGTTGTTGGGCTCGTGTTAAGGAATTTGCGCGCGCGTTGTGCTCGTTCCCCGTGCCTCTCCTTCTGCTCGTGTCACACACATACCACAGAACAGCAGGACTAATTCTCTGCTCTGTTATGTGCATGTCCTTCGGGCTACGCACGATCAGCTGATTGAACATATGTACACAGACCGAGAGGACCGAGCAAGGAACAGGATTGTGTAGGGGAATTGAAACGGGACCGAGGGTCATTCCCCGCGCACCTATCCTTTTCTAACTGTTTGTCCTGCGCACGTGTGTGTGTGTGTGTGAGTGCCCATGGACTCTTTCTGATCAGCATTTGTCTATGCTGCGCTGCTTCTTATGTACAATCTGTGATTTCCCCTACTTTTCGGGACTCACATGGCCTGGGCTCGATCCATATTCTCAGCAAAGTTCAAATACCTTCAATGCCAAAAGCCTGTCAACACCTTTGTCAATCTCCAATTCTAATTCCGCCAATGTGGAGCTCAAGCAAAACATACAGTAAAAGCTCCGTTAAGCGAAAGTGTTATAAAAAATATAATTAAAAAGAATTTAAAAAAAAATTAAAAGGAATTACATAAATGATAAAAAACCAAAAGAAAGAACAAAAGCATGTTGCCCCTTCTTTCTCTTCCTTCTTTATCACCTATTCTTCTTCTGCAAGAGTGTCCGCTCAAGAGAGTATTTACCGTACATTCACTAGAATTGATATGCACACACACACACACACACACACACTCTCTCTCTCTCTCTCTCGCACACACACAAATGCTGACAATATGCAAATGTAGTAAATGCTCATAACTTACCTATCCATCAAATTCTTCTATCTCCGTTTTATTGCACACTAATTGCACGTCTCCTCTCCCCGCCTCTTTTGCATTGCAAAAGCCCTAAATGCCGCGCACACACACTGCACACACACGCACACGCACACACAATCACGGCCCGGCCCACCCCGCGCGCTCGTTGGCTTTCGCGCGCGCGCGTAAAAGTATCTCAAACGCTTTTTTGCACACTTTTTTAATGCCGCCGTCGACGTCAGACGCTTTAAAAAAAATAAAAAAACAAAACTTCTCAGACCGCACTTCTTGGAATTTCGATTTACAATTTGGTTCTTCACGTTGTTCATTCCACTTCTTTTTTTTTTGGAGGTTTATTTGCTCTTGCTGGTCGCGCTGCTATTGTGCTCCATTCCCATTCACGTTGTTACTGCAATTTCATAGTGCGCGGCGCTTGTATTAGTGCGCCGCTGCCTCTATTCTTCGCTCGTAATCAAATTCACTCACTGCATTTGAGTGTGTGCGTGTGTCTCTGCGTCTGTGTGTGAACTTTTTTTTGCATACATTTCTTTGATTTCTCAGTTTGCCCTTTTTGTGCTCGTCTTTCGTCTTGCGTCTGTGTCGCCGCACCGTGGTGTGTGATCTATGATATTCAAATGAGCAATTGTTCAATGATATTGCCAATGATATTTAACTGAAATTACCTATAAATATTTTTAAAATAAATCATAAAAATAATAATGAAATAAAATAAATAATTAATTCAAATAATATCATTTATTTGCAGTACATTTCATCTAAGCTTTATCATTCTGATTTTTTTTTGCCAAGCGAACACCGCACAGTGTGTCACACTATGAATGAGATTTTGAGCGGTTTTTTTTTAGCTTGCTCGAAACCACTTTATGATTTTTGCGTCCTTTTTAGTTTGTTGTTTATTCTTTCGTAAAGATGATCCTCTTCCTGCAGCACAGCGCACAAAAGCAATTCAAGAGAATGAAACCGTAGCTCATTTAGCTTTGAGCGCATTCAGCAGCGACTGGCTGGCAACGCCGCCTCAAATCATTCGCCTCTGTCCATCTGATTCGCATGATAGTTTCATAAATGATGTCGCGCCATGATCGTCGTCCAATTTAGTTGCTGTGGATTTTGCCTGGCGAGGAATTCGCCAAGTCTTTACAAGCGCAGCTATACCCAAGGGTGCCCCCACCGCAGCCCCTGCCCCCTACTACATACATAAGCGACACGACTCCCGCAGGGCTTGCATACACAAATACATACACAAATACATACACACACACATACATACATACATACATACATGCATACAAATGTAACTCGATTTTTGCTTTAACTTTGCCGCAACTGCCCACACACACACACACACACACAGACGCATTGAGCGCTGCTCACTTAACGACATTGGCGTCTACGTCTGCAAAACACAAAAGAGCCACGCCCCCTCCCGCTTCACCGCCCCCAAAGAGCAGAGTGTCGATCATATGACTGGGACCTGGCACAACGACTACCTGCTGATGCACGGCCACGATGGGTCCGCAGGGGGGCGGGAGGGGACTGGGGGCCGCCCAGGCGGGCAGGCGTCGCGGAATGCGTGGATCTCACATTATTACCTGCGAACGACACAATCGATGCCGCACAGTTGCTGCCATCGCCGTCGCCGTCGTCGTCGTCGTCTGCGTCTGCGTCTTCAATTCTGCTTTAGCCTGTGGAGCCCGTCGGCTCCAGGCTCGAGCTCGAGCTCCCCGGCAGTTGCAGCGTAAATCACATGTGTTTTTTCTCGGCTTCGGCCGCCACACGAACCGCCGCTCGGCGCCCAATCGGGGCCCACTCGGCTATCGGCTTGGCGCACAGCGTCGGCTTCGCGCTATAAAAGCTCGCGCGCCAAAATGCTCGCATTCAATAGTGCTCCGGCCGCGCATTGGGTAGGGGAAATCGTGCAGAGCTACCTGTTGCACTGGCACTGGCACTGGCAGTGGCCGCCGCTGATCGAACGCTCGCTCCAACCGCACACACACAGATTTTCCGATGTCTTCCATTCCATTTGGCAGCGGCATAGATATATGGTAAATGGGAAATTGTTCAATACACATATACATATATGTGTGTATGTGCGTGTGTGCATGTGTATGTATGCTGCTCCCGCTCCCGCTCTCTCTTTCGTTCTCTCTCTCTTTCCGTTGCTGGCGATCCTGCTCCTGCCGTTATACTTGTCGCTGCTCGCACACACACAAAAAAGAGCAGCGACGTCGGCAGCGGGGGTTGCCGCAGCGACGGCCGGCGCTCTTTAAAACCAGCTGCGCTCGGCTCGAGCAGCACATTTGTTTTCTGTTCGTCGTCGTGTCAACATCTGCGCCTCGAGCCGCTCTGCCCTCGCTCTGCCATTCGTACGGTAGTGAAGTCGCCTTGTGTCTGTGTTTGTGTTAAAAACGATTGGGATATAAAATATTAATACAAAACGCAGCACACAAAGAACTCACCTCACCTACCCTACCAACAAATGCAACAATGTTAAAACGGACACACAAATAACTACATGTATATGCAGCAACACTGAATGCAATATTAGTTTTTAACAAATACATTTTACAAATGCAACAACTACAACAAGAAACTCAACGAAGGACTACCAAGTGCAAAGCCGCAATTAACGAAAACGAAGCGAACTAACAAAATTAACTGTAAATGTGCCAGCAAAAGAAACGTGTGAGAATTGTGTTTTAGCAATTTTCAGAAGAATCCGAAAAAATAACTTAGAACACTCAAGAGTTGGACTGCTTCAGCCGAAATAGCCAACAAAAATAAAATTTTTCTCTACAAATTAATTTAAATTAAATAACACAAAATGCTGTGGGAATCAATTGCCGAAGAGAACAACTGCAGCATGGATTGCAATATCAGGTAAATATCACCAGAAGAAGAAGAGCTAGAAGTGAAGCAGAAGAAAGAAGCAGTAGAAAGAAGCAGTAGAAAGGAGCAAAAGAATGGCGTAGCATAGATAATGTAATAAAGAAAGAAAAAAAGTGCAAGTAAACTTTAACAACAAAAGAGCCGCGCTTGAACTTGAACAGCGCCAGAACCAACAACAACAACAGCAACAACAACAAAAGCAAAAGCAAAGCCCACACACACACAACGGCAACTGCGAACAACGGCACTGAGCAGAAGCCGCAAGCAGCGCCGTCGACAGCGCTGCTTTGCTTTATACAGTTGAACAAAAGTAAGAGTAAAAATGTTTTTTGTTCTCATTATTTTTTGCACGCTCCACACGAGCGAACGACACGTTTTTTCCTCTTTTTTTTTTCGGCTGTGGCGCTCAGCTGTTGTTATTGTTGCTGTTGCTTTTTCATTCATTAAACCGGCTTCCGCGAAGCTCGCACAGCTCCAAGCAAAACTTTGTATACACTGTTTCCTTAAGTGCAAAAAGGGCATATTTTGATTAGCCGATCTTGCGCTGCAATTCGTCATTTCGACCTGTTTGCCGTTGTTGCGAGGTGTGAAGAGAGTATGCAGCAGTCGGCACTGCGATCGGCTGCGTGTGTTCTTCCACCTCTGCCTCTGCTTTCGTCTTCTTCGTCGCCGTCTTCGGCTCTCTGCCTTGCGGTTCTGTGTTGCGTGACCCAAAGTGCAGATGCATTTGACCGCTGACGCAAACAGCCCGAGCGGAACAGTGCAAAAGGGAAATTCCGCTTAGAGTACCGCAAAAAAAAAACAAGAAAACGGGGCATGGGCCGGGGACATTTTAGAGTTCTAATTCAAATTTCCTTCACTTATTAAAGTGAGAGAGAGAGAGACAACAACACAGGGCATGGCAATTGAGCCCAACAACCCCTGTTTGTTGTTGTTGTTGTTGTTGCACCACCACCGCCGCCGCCGTCGCATATTTTTAGCTGCGGGTTTAATGACCCGCCTCGGTTTAGGCAGCAGCAGCAGGAAGCAAACGAAATTCAGCGTTGACTAATCCTCCCCCTCTCTCGCTCTCTCTCTCCCGCTCTCTCAGCAACATGAACAAGAACAACAACAGCAGTCGCCGCGTTCGCCGCGCGCTGACCAACAACACCAACACCAACATCAACAACATCATGGCCATGGATGCTGAGGAGGAGCTCTCGTTCTACGACGACGACACGTGCGCCCTGCCGCTGTCGTCGCCGTCGCAGCGCTCGGTCAGTCCGGCGCTGCTCGGCCTGCTCTCGCCGGAGGGCTCGCCGCAGCGCTTCCAAATCGTCCGCCAGCCGAAGCTGCAACTGCAGCCGGCGCCAGCGGCAGCATCAGCAGCAGCGGCTGCTCCCACACAGGCGGCGGGCAGCGCTGCGACGCCTGCGCGCAGCTTTCGCATCTTCAACAGCCTGTCCTCGTCGGGCTCCATGGAGTCGTCCATGGACGACGAGTACATGGAGCTGTTCGAGATGGAGTCCTATGCCGGCATCCAGCAGGCCGCCCCATCCGAGCTCACCCTGCCCAGCGGCCTCAACTCGCTGATCAGCGGGCAGATCAAGGTGCCGCCCAAGTCGCCCGAGGCGCTGACCATGATGATGCGGCGTCCGTCGGTGCGTCGTTGCCTCAGCATGACCGAGACGAATAGCAATCAGCTACAACAACAACAACAACAATTGCAACAACAACAACTGCAACAACAGCAACCAAAGACGTCAGAGACTGCCCGGGATTGCTTCAAGCGTCCCGAACCGCCCGCATCGGCCAGCTGCTCGCCCATCCAGAGCAAGCGTCACCGTTGCGTCGAGAAGGAGAACTGCCCCACCGCCGCCGCCGCCGTCGCCGCAGCCACCACCACCTCCACGTCGAGCCACGCCCATCCGCCTCTGCGCAAGTGCATGTCGCTGAACGACGCAGAGATCATGTCGGCTCTGGCGCGCTCGGAGAACCGCAACGAGCCGCAGCTGATCGGCGACTTCAGCAAGGCATACGCCCTGCCCCTGATGGAGGGCCGCCACCGGGATCTCAAGTCCATCTCCAGCGAGACGGTGGCGCAGCTGCTGAACGGGAAGTTCGACCAGCAGGTGGCCAGCTATCGGATCATCGACTGTCGCTATCCGTACGAGTTCGACGGCGGGCACATACGCGGCGCCAAGAACCTCTATACCCACGAGCAGATCCTCGAGGAGTTCCTGAGCGCGGCACAGACTGAGCTGCAGCAGCAGCAAAATGCCGCCGCCGGCAACAAGCGCCACATCATCATCTTCCACTGCGAGTTCTCGTCGGAGCGTGGGCCCAAGATGTCGCGCTTCCTGCGCAATCTGGATAGGGAGCGGAACACGCACGCCTATCCGGCGCTCCACTATCCGGAGATCTATCTGCTGCACAACGGCTACAAGGAGTTCTACGAGACGCAGTCGGCGCTCTGCCAGCCGAGCGCGTACCGCCCCATGCTGGAGCCGGCCTACAACGAGGCCTACAGGCACTTCCGCGCCAAGTCCAAGTCCTGGAATGGGGACGGTGGTGCCGGCGGGGCGGCGACGGGGCGCTTCAAGAAGTCGCGCTCGCGGCTGATGCTGTAGATTCTACTTCACCACTTCGACAGGGTGGCAACGCCCGCACAAAAATGCACTCGTATTTGTATATAGGTTAGAGAGAGACGGAGAGAGAGAGAGAGAGAGAGAGTTGGGTATTTATTTCATTTTTAAAGAAAGAAAAAAACATTTTAAGTTGATTTTGTTGATTTTGATTTGTTAATTTTAGTTAAGATTTAATTGTAAAGCTACACACACACACACACACACACTCCCCTACTCACACACACACTCATGTAAATTGTAAGCTGAATTTCCCTAAGTTCGTTTCTTTTTCTTTGATCAAATATTTTGTTTAATTGTTTTTTTTTTATATATGGAAAATTTTTAACGATTTAGTTCAATTAACTTAGAGCTTTAGTTGGAATTTTTATAACGTAACAAAAAATGTGCATTATAATCTAAAATGAAAATTTAATGTCATAAAAATGTAAGAGACCCCCCAAACGACCCCCTGCCCCCCATCCCCCATCACTAGTTTCGTAAGCAGAAAACAGGCTAAAACACTCACACACACACACACATTTACATATATATATATATATTAGCTACGTTAAGCGTAAGAGTTGAAAGTTGAAAACTTGTGTTAGGTACAATTTACGCTTATTTGTTTAATTTTATCCCCCTTGGCCCCCCCACCTTGAACACTCGAACAACAACAACAACAAAAACCTTTATCCTCTTATTATATAATGATTATTTTAAGCAAAGCTTATTTTTGCATCAAAAAAGGCAATATTATTGAAAAAGATATGTACATTTTAAATATAAACAAAACAAAAAAACCCTGAACTGAAAATCAAATGAATTTTTATTAATTAAAAAAAAAACAAATTGAATATTTAATATATAAATTTCAAATTTGGCGCCAATTATGAAGTGTTGCCAGATAAGCGCTGTTTTGGTGCGTGTCTCTGCTAAGTTAACAGCGCACTGTTAAGCTGGCTTAGGCTGTGCTGCAGAGTAAGCTGCAGAGTGCGCTGTTGGCGTAACATTTAAAATGAAGTTGGCTGCGGCATGAGCTAACATTTATTGTAGCTGCAGCGCAATGTACGCTAGATGGCGCTAAGCAAAACGAACGTTGAATTTAAATTTGGATAAATTTAAAGCAAAAAATGAAATTCAATTTTAAAAATGAATTGTGTTTTGTATACTTCACAAACTTAAGTGGAATTTAAAGTAAATTCGCTATAAAATCAATTGCTATGTAGTAAGTCCGATTAAACAGTGCAATAAAGAAAATTCTGATAATTTTAAGCAAAATTTTCAACTGAAAATTGCGCAAATTAATTTCTAACTTGGCTTTCAAGCGCGTGGCTCAAGCCAGCTCGAGGGGGGGAGGGGAGGGGGCCGACCATTAACTTAATTCCCTTTGACAGCAGATAAGCGCAAATGCTGCAATTAGTATTTGTGGCAATTACCGCAAGGCTTAAGTGCTACTTAGTTAGTTGCCACACGCGGCCCACTTTTCCGACTTTTCTCACTTTTCCGACTTTTCTTGGTCGTCCTCCCCCCACGCCCAGCAGCAAGCACTGAGCATCAAATCCGAATGCCAAGCACTTGCAGTGGGGCCTTAAGCCCTTTCCTTTCCCACTAATGCACAAATACACTCGCAGAAAATGGGGGCATGGTTCAAGAACCTCTCAAGAGATATCACTGGAATTTTTCATTAATTTTATGTATTTCTTGCCTCAAGTATTTAGCAATTAGCAATACTGACTTGGTTTTGGATTCCTTTACAGCATTTTTCAAGTAATATTTTAATTTTAATTAATATTTATTGCTTTTTTTTCAGTCAAGAAAAGCAATTCAATTTAAATTAGTTAGTTAGTTAAATTAGTTAGCGTAAGACTTTTTTCTCTCACAATTGAATTTAAACTTTGTTTTGAGTTAAGAAATAATTCTTAAATAATTATTTAATGCGATTGCTTTAATTTTTTAAATATTAAAAATCAATGCTAAATAATACTTAAAAATACTGAACTTATTAAAAATACTAGAATTAAATAAATACTAAAACTACCCAAGAAATTACTTTACTAACAATTAAATGATACCAAAACCAAATTTACTTAAGAAAAATTACTCAATATACCTAAAGTGTCTCGAATTAAAAAAAAACACTAAAAATACTTAGAAACACTAAAAATACTAACAACATAATTCAAAAGATTAAAAACTCAATAAATAAAAAAATGCTAAAAAAAAATAAAAAGAGGTAAGTCTACTTAGAGTATAAATAATAAATAATAATTTATAAAAAAAATACAAAAACTACTGAAACTAAACAATATTAAAGCTTAAAATAAAAAAAAGACTTGAAAATTCTACAAATACAAATTTAATAAAATTTTACAAATACTTAAAATTACAACAATAACGACTAAAAAATTAAATTATAAATTTCAAAAACTTGTTAAAATTTGCTACAAAATATATAAATAGTTAATAAAAATATAAAAAAAAAGTGTATAAACAAAAATTTTATATATAAAAGAAAAAATATATAAAAAGTATTCTTAAAAAAATGGTATATTAAATATTCTATAAATTTAAAAAACAATTTAAGAATTGCTAAAAAAAAAATATTAAAATAGTTATTAAAATTACAAAAAAATGTATAAAAAACAAAAATTTTATATATACAAAAAAAATAATATAAAGTATTCTTAAAAAAAATTGTATATTTAATATTCTTTCATTAAGGTTTGGCTTATATAAATAAATTTGTAAAAAAGTTTGAAATCATATATATTTAGATATATATAAGATATAATTAAAAAAAAATTAGTTATAATAAAAAATCGATTTGGAGACGTATTAGAGAAATCATGTTTAAGAATGTATTTTGAAAAAAATCAAGGGCTAATATAATATTATTTCATTTTATTTTATTTTATTTTATTTTGTGTAAATAATAAAATGTATATATAAAATAATAATATATTATTATTTGTCTATATTTTGACAAAGTCTAAGAGAGAGCTGGCATATGGGCAGCAGGTAGATCCATTAGCAAATGATGCTACCTGATCAATACCCATAAATTGATCGATACCCATAATTCTATATGAGGCACTTCCTAGAACGACAGATGAGCCCACGATCAGCATCCATATAGAGCCAGCATCTGTGCCCTTGGGCTTTCCACTTTCCATTTGTGGCTTAGGAATTAAGAGCGGAAATTTCAGGTTGCAAGCAATTTCGCTCAGTGTAGCCGGGTGCTGGGTGCTGGGGTGCTGGGTGCCCAAATGTGTGTTGCATGCTGTGCGTGTTGTCCATGCTTATCTGTGCTGTGGGTGGTGCGGGTGGCTGTGGCGAGTGTTGCCGCTGCGTACGGTGGCTTTGGCCTGAAGTGTTGCAAAAACAAAAAGCGAGCAAAAACAAAAACGGGTTAATCAGCGCAATTAAGGTCAAAAACACGTTGGCGTCAACAACATGCCACCATGTGGCATCTTCAAGCGGCGTATGTGTGACTGTGAGTGTGTGTGTGTGCCTGAGTGTGCGTCTGTGTGTGTGTGTTTGCATTCAAATTCACAGAAATCGCGCATACGCTGCGTAAGCCCTGCCATTAGATATTGCAAGCAAAGTTTCGACTGCCCGCTGTGCGCGTGTGTGTGAGTGTGTGTGTGTGTGTGTGTGTGTGTGTAAGTGTGTGTATTTTTGATAAAGGTTTCTCATAAGCCAGCACTGCGCCGACGCCGAAGCACGAATTTGTTTCGTTTAAGCCGCCTGCTGTTGCCGCGACTGCGAAAAGCGACGCTCAGTCATGCTCGCTCCCTCTCGCTCTCTCGCTCTGTGTGTGTGTGTGTGTGTGTGTGTGTGTAAGTGTGTGCGTGTGTATGCGTACTGCGTTGCGCCTATAAGATAAAAGCGCGATGCTATGAAAATCTTTAGATTGCCGCCGACCAGCGAACGGCTCGCATTCACGTATTGCTAACAGTAGCTCAAAGCGGTTCGGTTAGTACAGTGTAAAAAATATTAAAAAAAATAATTATTATATATATAAATATATATAAATAATTACATATAGACCCCAGCTAAAACGCTGTTCTTAAAAAAAACTAACTAGAAATTGCTAAGGCTAAACTAAACTAGTTTAGGCCCAAGACAAGGCATTAAAAACAATTGTCTGCTCATTAAATAATTAAAAAAAAAAATTAAAAAAAAGAAACAAATAAACAATCATAGAAAATAAATAAAAATATATATATCGTGTAATTTGAAACGTTCGCAAACCATTTGCACTAACTATTGACAAAAGTGTTATCCAACTACTCGTGGCAAATAAGTTTTCGCTCAGCAACGCCCAGCAATTAAAGAAGAGCTATCATTTCAACAGATATATACACACATATATACACATATATATATATATTATATCTATATTCACATATTATATAGTTGATATATATATATAGTCGTAGAAGCAGTGCAAATCAATTTAGTGCTTCAAGTTCAATTGATATGTCAATGCCACGCGAATCATAGCTGAAATCAGTGCAGTAAATTTGCGACACGTAAACGGTTATGCAATTTGAATCGGTTATAGTATTTCAATAACTAACTCTAATTGATACAGGTTCATGCAGTTCAACTGCAACTGCATAATATTAGAAAAAAATCGGTTATAGGTTGAATCGGGTATTTTTCAAATTTTATTCAACTTTACTTTTGAATGAGGAAATGTTAAGTTAGTCAAGGGAAATCTTTAGAAATCTTTAAGTTTTAAGTTCCCTTAGGCGACTAAAGCTGAAACGGTTATATATCGACTATATATGTTTTTTTGTGTAACGGTTATGTTGAGTTTTTAATTAGAAAAATTATGACAAATTTGATATAAAATGTAAATTTTAAGTTAGTTGAGGAAATCTTTCGAAATCTTTCAATTTCTAAGTTGCCTTAGGCTACTTAAGCTGAAACGGTTATATATCGGTTATATATGTTTTTTCTTTGTATAATGGATATAGTGAGTTTTTAGCTCGAAAAGTTATGACAAATTTGATATAAAATGTATGTCAAAATTAGCAAAAAATCATAATAATTTTGCCTAAATTGAAATAGTTGAATCGGTTATATTGTGTAAAGCAATCGGTTGTCGCTGTGTTAATAAAGTTTTCTGGTTCTATAATGTTATAACGTTTTCTGGTTCTATACGAAATTCATATATATTTCCTACTTGACTGGGAGGGTATTTACTTAGAGTTACACACATTTAGATCATACTTAGACAAAGCCATATATTTTTAATATTCATGAAATGAGGCTTAGTAGTAAAATATTAAATTTAAAATGGAAATTGAATGTAAGAAAGATTTTAGCAGGATTATGTATCGGTTATCCATTTTTATTTACTTATATTCAATTTTTTTTTTCTCATATTGAACTTCAGTCAGAAAATATGAGAACGAAATAAAGAAGATCTCGAAATAAATTCATTCCAAAAATATATAAAATATTAATAAAAACACTGCGCTTCATCAGAAAAGCGCAGCCTTTGCGTTTTTTTGTAAATCTTGAATAAAGCATATAGTCTGGCATCAAAGCAACCTTCAACCTCTGATTTTTCCTCCAAAAGGTTAAAACTACATATTCTTCTATAATCTACAAATAAAATTTGGTAACAAACAAATTTGGCTGACAAATTGACAGTTGTTTGTTGGGTACGTTATTCTGTTGACATATATTTAGCAAGCAACCCAATATTTAGACAGTTGATTGTTAGGTACGTTATTCAAATATTTAGCAAACCCGTTTTTGGTACGATTTTTTTAAATATTTCCTGATTTTATTTAGAAACTGATTTTGTTTTATTTTTAAAAACTTTTGAACAGAGTAAAAGAAATGAATAAATATAGATATATAACTATAAATGAAATTGTGGGAAGAAAACTCGAATTATAATATATGGAAAATATTCAACTTTGACAGAGAAAGTCACGTTTCCCTTAATTAATGACGCGCAGTGCATATAGATTGATTTACCCCGTGAATTCTTAAATAAAAAAGGTTTTTCTTTTTTAAATGTTTAGGTCTAGCTGAAAGTATATTTATCTGATTGATCTAAATTAAACATCTAGTTTCTGTTGTATTTATTGCCATAATAACAAAACCCTGATATTTCTACTAATGTAAGCAGCTGCTTGCATTCTCTCTGTAAAGCAAGTCCACTCTATATATAGTTAAAAGTTTTTTAAGCTAGGCTCAATAAAGTTTTTATGTTCATTTATATTTATAGCTTACATAGAACCTAAGCTCTGTAATTAAAAAGCTTCTTTAATTCATGCTAATTTATGTTCAAGATCGAATTATATCGCTCTTAAAATATCCCCCATCCAAACTTTCTCTAGGCGCGCATGTCGCAGTCGCATATGCCCGCCTGCCGCATTCTCTGTTATTTATAACTAATTTCAAGGAATTGAAATGCAGCGCTCAGTGCGTGCATGAATCAAGTTCTCAATTATTGTTGACTTTCGAATCAACTTTCAACATGTTCTCAATGCATAAACTAAGCGCGGCTTCCCCCACACACACATCACACCACGCCACACCACTTCACATAGGTTTCAGATAGTCGGGAATATGTTAATAAGGGAGTTCAATGTCCGCACCCACAACCAGCTTTTGCATAAATAAAGACAGACACAGCTTGAACTCTGATTGAGATTGAGAGGAGGAAAAAAAAACGAGTTGTAAGTTCGCATCTGGTTTGTCCAGTTGCTGTTCTTGCGCACTCTTTACATAGATCTCGGTGTGCGTGAGAGAACGACGCTCTGGCAAATCTCACCCAACACTATAATCTCTAGAATCTCTGTCTATCCAGCTGCAACTGGCTTGTGATTCGCTGTGCCAAGCACCTGATAATAACAAATAAAAGTCAGGGCAGGGCAGTTCGAAAAAAAAAATTGAAATAAAATAAAATAATTCAAGTTTCATTGGCCCAGACCTTAATACGTGTTCGGCATGGGCAAATGGCTCAAAGATGCCCAACAACAACAGCCCAGAAATTTTGCACTAAACAAAAAGAAATAAATCAAGTTCAGCTCATTAATCGCGTATCAGCCATATCGCACTTTAGATGCCCTTCAGTTGGTCGCAGTGCAAGTGCAAACTGAAATTGAATATCTGAAACTAATTTCCTCAACTGTTGGCTTTCAGGCGAGAACTTTAGTTCAACAAAATTTAATTAAATTAACACTAGAGATTATAATTTATTTGGCATGCAAAACACTTGTGACTGATCTGAAATAGGCAAGTAGAAGATTAAATACACTTTTAGATATGGGGTTTGTTAGCTATATAGGGAGTAATCTCGTTCTATGTGAAAAACGAAATTTAGTAAGGTGAACTTAAGAAAAATTTGCAATTATATATATTTTAAAACTAATTTTCAAATGGATTGGATTGGAATGTATATACAGAAATAAATACAGACACGAGAAGAGAGTCAGAGATAGAGATAGAGCTTGAGAGAGCTAAATAGTGGGAAAGAGGGGACCAGAACCGGAGGTTGAGATGGAGGCGGAAGTGGAATGAGGTATAGAAAGAGAGAGTGATTTAGATTGAAAGAAAGAGATGGAAGGAGAAAGAGACAGAGAAAAGATACAAAGAGAGGGATAGAGAGAAAGAGAGAGAGAAAGAGAGAGAGCGAAAGAGAGAGAAAGAGAGAGAGAGAAAGGGAGAGCGAAAGAGAGTGCGAAAGAGAGAGCGAAATAGAGAGCGAAAGAGAGAGCGAAAGAGAGAGAAAGAGAGATAGAGAGAGAAAAAAAGAAAAAAGATAATGAGGTAAAGAGACCGAGAATCAGAGGAAGGAGCGATAAATAGAGATAGAGAAAGACATAGAGTAAGTAAGAAGAGGTAATGTGACAGATAGGCAAAGAAACGTGCTGGAAATAAAAGAAGAGAGACAGAGAGTAAGCATGAAAAATATTTATACAGAGCATGAGGACGAGGGAGAGAAATAGGGACGGAGAGAAATAGATAAATAGAGGGAACTTAGCGAAATAGAGAGATAAAAACATAGTGAAATAAATAGATGAATTACTAGAGAGAAGCCTTGACTGAGAGAAGGAGAGAAAGAGATAGAGACATACAAATATACGTACAACAAGCTAAGAAAAAAACTAATTTGATATACAGTGTACAGATTAAAGAGCTTAATAATAACCACACGTTTGATGTGAGGAAGAAGTCTGTCTATTCAGTTTACTTCCGCCAATTTCGCTGCGTAGCTATAGATTTAATAGCACGGTTGTAGATTTAATTTTAATGTAGGTCATTCCTCAATAACAAATCTGGCTTAAGGTTAGCCAATAAATCCTATAGTAGCTAGATAAATTTAGTGAATGAAGTGAGCTTATTCTAATACTATATAGCTAATACTATATTATAAGGTATCAATTTTAGATATTATAAATATCTGACTTATATGTCTATATAAATTGCTGATAAAGATAAGAACTAAATCGACTTTCATATTTTATATGTCACTTAGAATATTAAAGATATCTAGTTATGGTCTATCTGTATGCCTCTATAGCCGTATCTTACAAAGCGTTACAAATTCAGTAATGCCCCAGTATACCCTACCCCCCATTAGGTCTGGTGTTAAGCAAAAGCTGGTGTTGATTGTGTTCCGTTTGGCTTGTTTTATAAATTGATTTGAGCTTCGATGCCGCAAGTGATTTAGTTAATTGCTCCATTCCGCTCCACATTAGCAGTTGATTAATGTTTGTTTATTTTTTTTTCTTGTTGCTGCTCCACAGGTTTAACATGCGGCTGCTTCTACTGCTTGTGGCCAGTTGGGCGGTGCTGGGTCTGGCCCTGGCCGACACGAGCTACAACTACTATCGGCTACCCACGGCGCTGCAGCCATTGAAGTACAATTTGCGTGTCCTGACGCACTTTGAGGACCCGGAGAACCTGCGCTTCGAGGGCACTGTGAAAATCCTGTTCAAGGTGCTGGAGAACACGAAGAACATCACGCTGCACTCGAAGAACCTGACCATAGACGATTCGCTGATCACCCTGAGCGAGACTTCGAGTGCCGACAAGAAGAACTGCGTCTCCGGCACGGAAGTGAACACGGCTCACGACTTCTATGTGATGCGCACGTGCGAGGAGCTCGTGGCCGGCGAGGTCTACGAGCTTACCATGCCGTTTGCCGCCGATCTCAATCGCCAGCTGGAGGGCTACTACAGGAGCTCCTACACAGATCCCGTGAGCAACCAGACTCGGTGAGTGTTGCTTGGAAAAGATCATATGATAGATATTATTTGAAGTTGATATTAATTAGAGTAAATTACTGTAAAGCATATGCGGAATATGGAAGTGATCATAGGTTTATAGCATGACTAGCTATTTGGGAGAAATTATTGAAGGAATTTCTGTGGAACCAGTAATTCTTCTTCTTTGTAGATTTTTAATCAAAAACTGTAGATATTTTCGATTTGCCCCTTTCCTAATGGGCATAATCTGAACTCTTCATAAGACGGGTCTACCAACGGGTATCTGTTCAAACCTACAAGTCTCTAGTTTTAAAAGCAGCGAAATGGCTGACGTTCGTAAGGTCAGACAGACGGACGGACGTATGAACGAGCGGACGGACATATGGACAGACAGATGGGCCGATTAACGGCCAGATGAACGGATAGACGGGCCGTCGAATGGACGGATCAATGGGAAGACAAACGGCTAGATGGATGGATAGACGGACGGACGGACGGACAGACGGACGGCCGGACAGACGAACGGACGGACGAACGGGCGGACGGACGAACGGGCGGACGGACGAACGGGCGGACGGACGAACGGGCGGACGGACGAACGGGCGGACGGACGGACGGTCTGCCGAATGGACGGACAGATAGATGGGCCGACGAACGGATAGATGGACGGACGGATGGACAGACGGAACGACGAGCGGGTAAATGGATGGATGGATGGATGGATGAATAGATAGACAGACGGGAGGATGGATACACATTTGGGACTATGAACGGATGGACGGCTTGTCGTACGGACGGTTGAACGGACAAATATACGCACCATCTGATGGGGGGATGGGGGGATGGGCGGATGGCTGTACAGACAGACAAACGGCCAACAAGAGGATCACTCCAAAAAGCCAATATACTCTCTTCGCTTGGACAGCAAGAGCAACACTCCAAGAAGCCAATATACTCACTTCACTTGGTGAACAAGTATAATTACATAGATTTTGATTTGTTAAGCTTCCAGAGTCTTATATTCGTTAGCCACAGCCTCGTGACTAAAACGTTTTTTGCGATTGTCCCAATTTTCTCTATAGTCTCATAGGCAAAACGTCCTTTAGATTTATCATACATTTTACACCTGCATTCTATTTAAATTAAATAATATTATTTTACAATTTGCATACAAATTTAACATTCCCATTCAGCTGGCTGTCCATAACACAGTTCGAGCCTGCGTCTGCGCGCTTGGCCTTCCCCTGCTTCGATGAGCCCAATTACAAGGCGCCTTTTGTGGTTACACTGGGCTACCACAAGCGCTTCAACGGACTGAGCAACATGCCCGTCAAGGAGATAAAGCCCAAGTAAGACCGGTTCACTAGTTGACAAAAAAAATGTATTCTGTATATAGATGTGTCTGAACTGTCATTCGATTTGCAGCAACCAGATCGCCGATTATATTTGGTGCGAGTTCGAGGAATCGGTGCCCATGTCCACCTATCTGGTGGCCTACTCGGTCAACGACTTCGCCCACAAGCCCTCCACACTGCCGAACAGCACGCTGTTCCGCACCTGGGCCCGGCCGAACGCCATCGACCAGTGCGACTATGCGGCCGAGTTCGGACCCAAGGTGCTGCAGTACTACGAGCAGCTGTTTGGCATCAAGTTCCCGCTGCCGAAGATCGATCAGATAGCCATACCGGACTTCAGTGCAGGGGCCATGGAGAACTGGGGTCTGGTCACGTACAGGGAGATCGCGCTGCTCTACTCGGCGGAGCATTCCTCGCTGGCGGACAGGCAGCGCGTCGCTGGGGTCATTGCCCATGAGCTGGCCCATCAGTGGTTTGGCAATCTGGTCACGATGAAGTGGTGGACGGATCTGTGGCTCAACGAGGGATTCGCCACATATGTGGCCAGCCTGGGCGTGGATAACATCCATCCCGAGTGGCGCTCCATGGGTCAGGACTCGCTCAGCAATCTGCTGGTCATCTTCAGGAAGGACGCGCTGGAGAGCAGCCATCCCATATCGCGACCCATTGCGCTGGTCAACGAGATCTCGGAGAGCTTCGACCAGATCTCGTATCAGAAGGGCTCCACGGTGTTGCGCATGATGCACATGTTCATGGGCGACGAATCCTTCCGGTCGGGCTTACAAAACTATTTGCGGAAGTTCTCCTACGGCAACGCCGAGCAGGACAATCTCTGGGAATCGCTGACGGAGGCGGCCCACAAGTCCAGGTCGCTGCCCAAGAGCTACGACATCAAGCGCATCATGGACTCCTGGACACTGCAAACGGGGTAAGTGCTTATAGACCAAAGTT
Organism: Drosophila pegasa; assembly: GCA_035046225.1. Lineage (NCBI taxonomy): Eukaryota > Metazoa > Arthropoda > Insecta > Diptera > Drosophilidae > Drosophila > Drosophila pegasa. The sequence continues at coordinate 7,603,309 of JAWNOD010000398.1, read as the reverse complement.
CGGAAATTTCAAAATGAATTCTGATAATTCTAATCTCTAATCCTGATCTCCCGCAGCTATCCCATTATCAACATAACCCGGGACTATTCGGCTGGCAGTGCCAAGCTCAGCCAGGAGCGCTATCTGCTCAACACGCAGGTCTCTCGCTCGCAGCGCGGCGGCTGCTGGTGGGTGCCGCTCAGCTATACGACCCAGGCGGAGCAGGACTTTGTGAATACGGCGCCCAAGGCCTGGATGGAGTGCGGCAGCGCCGGCGAGACCCTGCCCAAGACCATCGGTGGGCTGCCCGGCAAGGATCAGTGGATCCTGTTCAACACCCAGATGTCCACGCTCTACAAGGTCAACTACGACGAGCGCAACTGGAAGCTGCTCATCGACACGCTGACCAACGGCGAATTTGAGCGCATCCATGTGATCAATCGCGCCCAGCTGATCGACGACGCCCTCTACCTGGCCTGGACGGGCGAACAGAACTACGACATAGCCATGCAGCTGCTGGAGTATCTGAGGCGCGAGCGCGAGTATCTGCCCTGGAAGTCGGCCTTCGAGAACCTGAAGCGCATCAAGAACATCATCAGACAAACGCCCAACTTTGAGTTCTTCAAGGTTAGTTGAGTTCCACTTTGGGATCTGTGGGGCATGGGGGTCAACACGTAACCCAGAGCTCTCATTCTAATTTTTATTTTGAATTGCAAACATCATGCGGCCCGACACTAAATTCACAATGTCAAGTTGTATTTTTTCGTAAGTTCATTTCAAACCAGATCATAAAAAAGCATTCAATTCATGTAAGACAGACTGTTCTTTAAGCAAGAGTTAGTAGTTGGTTAGGGTCGATTGCGGCATGCTCGTTCAGGGCTATAACTGAGGAGATGAGTTAGGGAATAGACTTATATACCAAGGGAATATTAATGTAGATTTATTAGGGTGGCTACGATCACTTGCTGAAAAAATTTCTTATGAAGTTGGATTAGCTTTAATTTTATTGCCTTTTGTTTTTTTTTTTTTAATCGGAGGGTATACTTTTTTAAATTTTTATCAATATCAAATTTTTATATGATTTTTTATATTTTATTTCATATATTTCAAATTTATATATGATTTTTATATATTTTATTTCCCATAGCTTTAGTTTAGTTCCTCCTTTTGATTTTGCCAAGGTTAGGATTTGTCATGAGCTTCGCTATTTAGGGGTTCATCCCTTGAAGATTTCTTCCGTAATCCTTTTTTCATTCGAGTTTTTTTATTTTTTTTTTTAAAGATATATTTATATTTTATTTATATATATATGCCAAAGGAAAGGTCTCTAGATATTCAATAGAGTTTATATTATAAGCAATATACCTTCTATCTATCTATCTCCTTAACCCAGCTGGGCATAGTCAAATCAAATATTCATAGAAAGATCTTGACCTAATCAAAGTTATGGAGTAGTGGGGTTAGTACAGCCGGACCATATCACTTTAGATGACATCTAAATCCGTCAATTCGAATATACTCTCCTTTTATATAACTCCCATCTAAACTACCTCAGTCCGCATATACACATCTTTCCCTACTCGAACGAATATTGAAAGAAGTAAAAGCTCTGTTCGCCTTGCCTTTAATCGCTCTGCAATCGCTTCGTTCACAGCGCTATCTGCAAAAACTAATCGTGCCCATTTATGAGCATCTGAATGGCTTGAATGACACCTTTGCCGGCATCGAGCAGCAGGAGCAGGTGCTGCTCAAGACTATGGTGGGCAACTGGGCGTGTCAGTACCAGGTGTCCGACTGTGTGCCCATGGCGCAGGCCTATTATCGGGCGTGGCGTAACGAACCGGAGCCGGACAAGCGGAATCCGGTGCCAATCGATTTGCGGCAAACGGTCTACTGCACCTCCATACGGCATGGCAACGATGTCGATTGGGAGTTCCTGTGGACGCGCTACCGGAACTCGAACGTGGCCGCCGAGAAGCGCACGATTCTCTCCTCGTTGGGCTGCACGCGCGAGGTGTGGCTGCTGCAGCGCTACCTGGCCCTGACCTTCGAACCCAAGGAGGGCATACGCAAGCAGGACTCGATGTACGCCTTCCTGGCGGTGGCCTACAACGATATTGGCTTCCATTTGGCCAGAGACTACTTCATGAGCAACGTGGACTTCATCTACAATTTGTAAGCGATTCGATTGCTATATATTCTATATATATCATAATATATTATATTTTATATATCTTTTTTCCACCTCAGCTATAGCCCCATTACCAAGGACATGTCGCGCCTGTTGCCGCCCTTCTCGGAGCAGACCTTCCTGCAGAGCGATTTCAATAACTTCAGAAACTTTGTCACCGAGCACAGGGGCTCGTTGAAGGGCCTGGAGCAGGCCATACAGCAGACCCTCGAGACCATGCTCACCAACGTCCAGTGGAAGACCCGCAACTACGGACAGGTCTCGGTCTCCATAAGGAATCTAATTGACAAATAAAAAAATAAATAATAGAAAAAAATGATAACAAATAGAGGTGTTATATCCAACTGTATCCTTAAATAAATTATTTCTTGCGCTAGCCCTCATCAGCTAATTGAAATGTTTCCCCATTGAGCATGGCACAAATTTAAATGTTCCAATAAACAATATTTAAATAATTATATTATATAATATAATACCAATAAATATTATTTTTTAATTGTTGTGGGCTCTTAAGTATTTGGGAGATTTAGGGAACTACTAGAATAAAGATAAATATTTAATGTGCCGATCTATTGTCTTGAGCTTTGTTGCACTTACGGACTCTGATAACTGTAACAAATCACTCTCTGTCTAGATGCTAGATCTGTAGTTGATCCAATTGGATATTATCTTATGGAACCCTCTTGATTTGTTGGTTGTATATACTATAGTTCGGTTAGTAGCCGAAAGAAAATATCACGCTTATAAATCATGAGGGTCTCGTACCATAATTCAATCAAATACAGCACTTGGTTTTAACTTTTTATATATCATTATATTATATTGAAAAAGATCACCCCGTGGTACATGAGAACCAGAGACATTGAGCGTGACCTTAAAGTCACTAAAATCGGAGACAAAGTCCAGGAGATCGCTATAAAATATAATGAAAGGTTAGATTGTCACCCAAGAATCAGAAGAAGACTCAAGCGACACCACCCTCAAGACCTACCCAACCAGGTCTTGACTTAAATACAAATCAACCGTTCCCTTACACATTTCACTATTACACTGTAAATATCTTGTTCCAATAACACATAACTCAAATTAATAACACAATTCTGTTTAGGTTAAGTTGCCTAAAAGGTAACAGTACACTAACCACTGTATATAAAGAACACATTTCATTCATATTATATTATATTGTTTTCTGCCTTGGTTTTTCTAACAAATGTCGAAATCGATTCGAAATTTATCGTCATTTGAAATAGCCTTTTGAAACAGATTTCCGACTATTTACTGATCTAACAGTAAAAGTTTCTAGCGTACTGAAAATTTTTAACTAGTTTTTAAAAAAAATTTTGGATTTAAATGGAAATAGACATATTCAGAAAGAAAACTTTCAATTGATATTTTTGTATATAATATGATATCTAAATATTTACATACATAAAAGATAACATATATCTTATTATATATATTACTATAATAATATATATACTATAGAAAAAATATATATATCGAATAGACGGCTAATAGCTAACTTTTGCTTTCAGTTAAATCACTCAAGAATCTTCTCTAAAATGCAGTTTGGAATAGTCTGAGAGAGTAGCTTTTCTTATAGTTTCTCTCCCCCCTCTTACATATAGTTCCAGCAACTAAATGAGCACAATGAGCACCCAGAGTTACTCGACTCTCCAGAGACTATAGAAATTTGAGGACTGAGGCATGCCAAAAATTCGCGCATATTATTCAAACACACTCACACACACACTCAAGAATATACTCACAGTACATTGTATATTTCGTATATTTAAGCATGTTTTATTATGCTAATTAATAATAATCGTAATCAATAATAATCGTAATGATAAATGTAATTGGAATTAAACGGCGCTTCTTTAACACAATTTTTCGAGTTCAAATTGAATTATTTTGTTTGGGGATTTGATTTTTAATTCCATATCATTTCGGAATTTTTGTCGGATCTTACAAATTACAATTACAATTACATGCTAAATATGTGTATGTGTGTGTGTATGTATTTGTTTGTGTTTGTATATGTTAATATCACTAAAGCAGCGCTCCTGAAAAAGATATAACTAAACTCTTAACTAAAGAGCTGAACAGATTGCATAAAGTATTTATTATTAAATTTAATGTTTTATTATTTATTTCATACAATTAGCATAGGTGTGTGTGTGTGAAGTTGTATCTGTGTGTTCTTTTTCTTCTTGTTGCTATCTTTACTTTTTGCTTTAGTTTGTCCTATGAAAAACATGAGTATAAACTTCTTTATTACATTTATAACAATTCGCTGATTGACTTTCAATTTGATGCACTTTTGTGAACATGTGTGTGTACGGTTGTGTGTGTGTATGTGTGTTCTTCTTCTGCTTGTTGTTGTTGTTGTTAATTCAATTCGCCTAAAAAGAAAAGGCCTTTTCATCGGTTTGCATTTAATTGTAACAACTATTTAACACTTGATATATGTATGCTTGGGCCAATATGTTTATATATATATATCTATTACTATGTCCAGATGCATTGATAATCGTTTTTTTTTTTATTAATATGTACGTATATATATGTATTTGTGTTGTAATGTTTATGTAGAACAAAAGATTTGACTACTCTTTGCATTACAATTTGTCGATCTCTGTCCGGCCAGTTCTTGTTGGAAGTTTTGCACAAAACAGATTTATTAACTAGATTCAAAAAATTTGTTATCATATTAAGTTACTTATTGAATTGAGCTTTTCTCTGGGTTCATTTACAAACGGCTTGTGTGTGTGTGTGTGTGAGTGTGTATATCATTATACTGAGGCGCGAAACAAGTATTTGCATAGCGTTCGTAACGTGTTAAATTCGTGTTTACAATTTTTTTCTTAGCTTTGATTTGTTACAATTTCAATTTATGTCTCAAATAGCAAATAAAAGCAACAATACTTAATGCATGCTAAACAAAAAATAGAGTGTATATATATATGCATATATATTTGTTTGTGTGTGTCTGAGTAAATGTAAAAATTTATTGAACTGAACGCAGAAGTACATTCTAAATGCCATGTGTCAAACTAATTGAATTTGTTAGCCAACGGCTGTAACTGGACCACAACTAACCTACACAGTTGCCCCGGCCCGAAACAAGGCTTTTGGCTGGGCGTGATTTTTTTCTTTATTTATTTTTAAATATATATAATCATTTTTAATTTTTACTTTTAAATTTTTTTTTTTTGCTGGCTTCAGTCATAAGGTTATTTAGTTTTAAACAATTTGTTGTTTCGTATATAAGAATTATTAAATGTAGTTTCCCTTTCTTTTCTTTTTTTTGTTATTTACTTTTTTATGCATGTAGATAAACGATAGAGCTTAAACGTGTACAATTGTTTAACAAACAGACTTCTGCTTCAACTTATGCCCACACTCGTGTGACCTAAACTAAGAGACGTATTTGTATATGTTTCCTATATATTTATATATATAATGTATCTGAATGTAAGTTCCTACATAGCTGCTCTATTCATATAGTTGCTTATTTAATGCTGCTGTTGCTTCTGTTGCTGTTGCTTCTCTTGTTGTTGTTGCTTCTAGGGCACATCTGTTTTACATTTCATGACCTTGCGCAGCGTCGCAAAAACTTTTCAAATCTTGTGCAAGCCACTCTGCAGATTATCATTTGACCAGGAGCTCTGTGGTAGCTGCTGCGCTGGCGCACCTGCCGCTGCCGCTGCTGCTGCCGACGCCGCTGATGACATCGGCTGCTGTGGCGGCGGTGTTGAGGATGAGCCCGGCTTCTGTGGCGTCGCCGGCTGCAAGTCGAAGCGTGCGTAGAACAGCAAATACGGTGTTATTGTAATCTTGCGCGTCGGCGAGAGCAGCTCCTCGAATTCACGCTGGGTCATCGCCTTGATCTTGTCGTCGTCGCACATATACCAAATGGGCTCGCTGCTGTTGCCCTGGGCATAGTTGGCTCTGACGCCGCCACGCCCCGTGCTGCCATAGCCCGTGGGATACGAGGCACAACTGTTCGTGGCGCTGCCATAGCTGAGATTGCTGTTGCTGCCGTTCTGCAGGGATTCCTCGCTGAAGTCGCTGTTGCTGGCGCTATTGCTGCCCGCGACGCTGGCCTGCTGGCTGCAGCACAGACGCATCGCACAGCAGTTGACGCCGTGGCAGGTGGTGTTCATGCTGAGCTTGCCAATGCCATTGGTGATGGTCTTGCTGGTGAATCCGTTCACTTGCTTCACATTTTTGCTCATATCGCCGCTGCTGGATGCTTTGCTGCGGCCGAATTTCATTTTCTTCATCAGACTGGTGCCCGACGAGGCCAAGGCCGAGGCGGCCGCCGACACCGGTAAGCTGGCAATGCTGCTAATCCCATTATTGCTAGGCGCCGCATTCTCATTGCCAGCTGCTGGTGCCGCCGCCGGATGTTGCTGCGCATTGCTTGTCGCATTGCGCCGATCCTTGGGGCAATTGACATAATCACTGGCCAGGTCCAAGAAGCAGGTGTACGCTATATAATGGCCCACCGTTAACGTGGCGCCCACGTGCGTGATGACGCTGTACAGCTTGTACACGTGCAGCTTGTTGCCATCGCTCAACTCACAGCACTTGGCACAGAAGCAGGGCAGCGTAAACGTTGTGGGCACATACGTGCTGACCTTCTCCATGCCGCCCGAGAACCGATTCAGCTGGATGACCAACAGACGCGGCAGCACCTCATACGATATGGAGCGTATGGCCTCAGTGTAGCCCGTACACTGATTGCAACTGTATTTGTTGTCCCCGCGGAAATATTCACGCGTTATGCACGAGTTCTGTAAGTAAAAAAAACAAAACAAATTAAGATTAAACAAATGAATCATTCTATAATTAATCGCGGCTCATTTATCAATTGCTTTTGTGCATGAAAGGAAATAATAAATGAATGGAAAAATAACAAGACTAAATGAGCGTGCCAAATGCAAAACAGAATGAATGAAGGAAGCTATACTATATATACACGCCTCAGTTTACGAGATTCATTGAACTCTTTTCCTATAGCCGAGTTGATCGCTTACTAACCTGTATATAGGCGCTGGGTTTCTCCTGCAGTTCGGCATTATCATAACCCGAAATCGGCACAGGTACTGAGATGTCGAGCATGCCCTGCTTCTGACGCGTAATCGTCTCACAGCTCAGGCACTTGGTGGTCAGCACCACAATGCCCTCGAAATCGGAGCTGAAGAAGTTGATATTCAGCTCGCGAATGCGCTCCTCCAGACGCATTTTATCCTTGAGCAGACTAGCCGTATTGATTTCATCATCACTGGAATATTTTGCAGGTGCGGTCGATGCAGCTGTCGCTGTGGCATTGCCAGCAGCAGCAGCAGCCGTCGCCGTGGCGCTGGCACCGCTGAGATCGACTGTGTTTAAATAGAATAGACTATTGGAGGCGACATGTGTGGTTGCCATGCCACCGCCGGCTGTGGTTGGACTATTATCTTTGAGCGGTGACTGCAATCGTGTCGCCTTTGAGGACTTCACTTCATCTTTTCTCTTTGATTTGCGTGAAAAGAATGACGTCTTTGTTGTTGTGGTACTTTGATTTTGACTAGTTGCTATCGAGCCGTTGCCAGAGGCGCTCATTAGCGCATGATTGCCCACATCAGAACGCTCCATCGAGTCGACCGTGTCCGTATCATCAGGATTAGCAATGTAGCTGTATTATAGATAAGGCAATTAGTCAATCAGTCAACGTGACCCGCAACCCAACTCACCCATTCGCAATCACCTCCGGACACTCGCCAATGGCCTTTATCAGCGACTGATTCGTTTCGCGTATGCAATTGAGCACACACATGAGAAACTCGTGCGCATCCTGCTGCTGGTTGCCCTCGAATGTGGCATTCACATCCTGTATGGCGTGCAGCAGCGTGTCCGCGTGGTAGGGCTCACTGGAGTCGGCCATCTCGTTGCCATGCAGACTGTTATACAGATCGTGCAATTTCTCACTGACCGACTGGTGCGTTGACTTTTTGCTCCCGCTGTTGGCGGCGTTGCTGCCGCTGCCGCTGCCATTGCTCGTGCTGTTGTACGGGTCCGTGGTGGCCAAATCCTTGCTGCTCCAGCTGCGTGCATGCTCCAATTGGGCACCACCGCCGCCGCCGCTGACATTGCGGCCCAGCGAGGCGGACTTGGCATTCTGCTGACGCAGTATTGCCTGCTGCACCACATTCAAGTCGTGGATGAGATGGTGCAAATTATGCAAGAAATGCGGGGCAAAACGCAGCGTATACACCACCGAGTTCAGATAGCACGTGTTGCCGATGTTGCAGAGCGTACCCATGGCGGGCACATGGTTCAATGCTGGGCCGCCACTGCCATTTAGACCGCTGCCGGGGTTGGAGCTTACGCCGCTGGAATTGCTGCCGCCGGCTGGGCCATAATACTGATGGCCCTGCAGTTCGGGCGTATCGCCGTCTCCGGTGACGGATGAATTACCGGCACGCAGGCCAGTGCCACCAGATGCATAGCCGTTGGCGACGCGCCGCTGTTCGTCGGTAGACGTCTGGTAGCGTCGATCGTATAACGACATGTTGCAGCTGCGTTTACGTTTCCGGAAGGCGCGAGACGCTGGTTTACCCGAATCAAGCTCAAGTTGAGCCGCAGCAATGGCCGCTGCTGTCTCCGCTGAGAAATTGGACTCGATCTCGAGTCGAGAGCGACGTTTTCGATTTCTACCGGTGTTGCCTCCACCGCCGCTGCCCAAGCGTCGCTTCTTGCCAGTTAGCTTCGGTTCCGGCTCGTCGTCAATGCGATTCCAAAATTCGGGCTTGAAATGTTCTGCAAAATGCGAGAGTTTAGCAAATGTTTACTGGCTGACGCATGATCTTCAGCTGCTCACCTAACTTTATGTACTTAAGATACTCTGGGGTCTCTGTGGGCGTGGGCGATGACTGTACTGTTGTTGGCGGAGTCGACGATCTCTCCGCTATGGGTGGCAGGCCAACTGCAGCTGCTTGCCGTGATCTCAGACTAGCACAACGCGAAGACTCTGCCACATAGACGCGTCGCACACGTTTACGCTTGGGCACCTGGGCTTCAATATCTCTGACGGCTGCTTGTTGCGGCTGTGCGACTTGATCTACGTACTCTTGTACCTCTGGATATATGACCGAGCACGCTGACGTTGGCGACGACGCTTCGTCGGATTTGATTGCTGCAGATGTTGTGGAAGCTTCGGGTTCCTGTGTAGTATCTGGCGTCGGCAGAAAGTACGTGGGCTGGCTATTGTTTGGGCTTTTGTTATTGATGGTGTTGGTGGCGTTGTTGTTGCTGCTGCTGTTTGGCGGAAGACGTTCTTGTTCCTCTTTCAGCTCATATATTTCATATTCGTGCATCTTTCATTATCCTGCCGGGAGTATAGAATGTAAAATTAGATCTACGAATGAACTATATACTAAGTATCTATAAATGAGACTACAACAAACGATGAATTTGAAGAAACATATAAAACTTTGAAGAGATAAATCAGTGTTTAGCAGCTGTCAAAAAAGTGGGCCAGTGTTGTTAATGTAGATGCGTGAGTAATAATATTAATCAATATTATATTAAATGCACATATATGGGGAAATGATGACGTTTTAAAATAAATGAATAATATAACAGTAAACATAAAAAATAAATAAAAAACAATGTATAGTATATCCTTTTTTTAAACATATATCCCACATTCCCTTGCAGATGATTTTGAAATTTGAATAGCACGGTCACACTGTTTCTAACAGCTGACACTGCTTCCATCTCTCCCTCTCACTAAGGGAAACCTATTTGTATTTTAAGTGCGACTTTCGTACACTGCCATCGAGATGTACGCGATCGTACTCAATTTTGTTTGCATGTGTCGATTGGGTGATTCGTCAGCTATTCAAAATTATTGTACGACGATAAGATGATAAGGAATTGTATAATAATCAGTTATTAATCTTATGTACAAGTGTACATGATTCATTTCACCAAAACTACTGACAAACAAACGGGGGCTTACATAAATCTGAGAATTGCGCGTGGTTAGCCCTTCAGATTCGTTAGTTTATAAATCAGATAAAGATGCATTGAATCGATAAATAACGTTTGTACGAAACTAGAATATTCAATGAAGAGCAACAATTTCCAATTTGAAAATTATTAATTGTTTCCAGCGCATGGCTAATTATGTAAAGCCAGACCCTTGGCCGGCTGCTGAAGGCGACAGGTGGGTGAGCGGGGTTGAAGCGCGGCTTTGGTGAGGTAGGCCAGGGCCGAGCATCGATGCTGGCGGACACAGAACAAACAAATATTAATGCCAATGAAATGTAGAAAGAGCGAACATGAACGTGAACGTGAACCGAACATGAGCATGAACATGAATGTGAACGTTAACTGTGTGTATTTCTATTGATTTTGTTGCTGGAATGAAGGTCACATGTCGCAAATACAAGTGACGGAAGAGAGCGCATGATAATGCTAAGGTTACACATTTAGACGACGGCACAGCAACAATTACAGTACTGCACACCAGCAACAGCAACAACAACAGCAGCAAGAGCAAATGCAAAGTAAACAGTTATAATAATAACAGCAGATTTGCACATTTGCTGGATGCTGTGACATTCATTTTGCAAACGTGTAGATGTATGGGTGCGCGTATGTGTTTATGTGTTTTTTCCGTGTATAAATGCGACTCACATATTTGGGGCACAACATTTGCGGGCAGTTGCTATGATCGGTGTAGCATTGCTTTGAGTAAAATAAACAATTTCAATTGCCGCTGCCAAATGTCATGAAATTTCACTTGCAACGTAACGTAGCGCAACGTAAGAATCACACGCACACACACACATACGCACGCATGCAACGCTCCCCGCACTCGCTAGGCGGACACGGGCACACACACTCTAATTTTCACTTTTTTTCACTGCGGCGGTATTCGTTTGACTGTCCAGCGCTTTTTGTACCTGGTTAGGAAAACTTTCTTCACTGCTGCACTTCAGGGCATTGTAGCGGTGCTGCACTTACACATTAACATTCAATTTATTTATAGTTTCAAGTGGTTTGAGGCACTGAAATTAGTTTAACTTATGCGCCGTAAGCGAACGGCCGCTCTCGGTGGCAGATGATGTTCGCTCGCTGTGAATGGTACTCGTTACAGTTGACAGCATTTGCTCCCCATCTTAAAGTGTTCACTCCTCACTTAACAGAGCATTTCTGTTAGCTAAACATCGACTCCACACATAACATGACATGTAGCAGGCTATGGTAACACTGCTCTTGTCTTCTTCTTTCTCTCCGGCAGAAATCACGATGTCGACTGGAGTAAGTAAAAAATGCGTCGGTTTAATTTGCAAATTATTGTGCAATCCTGCATAAATAATTGCCAAATTGTCGCTCAACAAGTGCAAAATAGATGGAGGCATACGATAAATACTAAATTTTGACCGCAATATGCTTATTTGCAGACACTTTACACTTATCCCGAGAACTTCCGCGCATACAAGGCCCTCATCGCGGCCCAGTACTCTGGCGCAAAGGTGAAAGTGGCCGAGGACTTCAAGTTTGGCGAGTCCAACAAATCGGCGGAATTCCTAAAGAAGTTCCCCTTCGGCAAGGTGAGTCTCTCACATTTTTTTTAAGTATATAAAGTGAGACAGCTTATCGCTTTGGGCGTGGAACAAAGAGCTCAAAAGCCGGCTATGCAACGTCAGCACCCAGTAGAAACGCAAATAAGGTTATTTGCATTGTCAATGTGTGGAAATTTGCCAACTCATGAGTTTCGCTTTTAATCGAGCCAAAAACTGAGCGTGTGAGGCTCTGCCGGCTGCCATGTGGCACGTTCGCTTGACCGACTTATTTTGAAGACATTCCTTTTTTCTTGTTCTAGGTGCCAGCATTTGAGACCGCTGATGGCAAATATCTGAGCGAGTCGAATGCCATTGCCTACTACTTGGCCAATGAGCAGCTGCGCGGTGGCAAGTGCCCCTTCGCACAGGCTGAGGTGCTGCAATGGACCTCGTTTGCTGACAACGAAATCTTGCCAGTCTCCTGCGCCTGGGTGTTCCCTCTGCTTGGCATTATGCCGCAGCAGAAGAACGCGAATGTCAAGCAGGACGCTGAGGTTGTACTGCAGCGGCTGAACAAGAAGCTGTTGGATGTCACCTACCTCGTTGGCGAGCGCATCACTCTGGCTGACATTGTTGTCTTCGCCAGCCTGTTGCATCTCTACCAGTACGTGCTGGAGCCGAGTGTGCGCCGTGATTATGTCAATTTGAACCGTTGGTTCGTCACCATTCTGAACCAGCCGCAGGTTCAGGCTGTTCTCAAGGATTTCAAGCTGTGCGAGCAGGCACTAGTCTACGATCCCAAGAAGTATGCTGAGTTCCAGGCCAAGACCGGTACAAAGCAGCAGCAGCCAGCCAAACAGAAGGAGGAGAAGAAGCCCAAGGAAAAGAAGGAGGCCAAGAAGGAAGAGCCCGAGGAGCTCGATGCTGCCGATGCGGCTTTGGCCGCTGAACCCAAATCGAAGGATCCCTTCGATGCCATGCCCAAGGGCACCTTCAACTTTGACGACTTCAAGCGCGTCTACTCGAACGAGGATGAGGCCAAGTCCATTCCTTATTTCTTCGAGAAGTTTGACCCCGAGCACTATTCCATCTGGTTCGGCTCCTACAAATACAATGAGGAGCTGTCCAAGGTGTTCATGTCTTGCAATCTGATCACTGGCATGTTCCAGCGCTTGGACAAGATGCGCAAGCAGGCATTCGCCTCAGTCTGCCTGTTCGGCGAGGACAACAACAGCACCATCTCTGGCGTGTGGGTATGGCGCGGACAGGAGCTGGCCTTCCCCCTGTCGCCCGACTGGCAGATCGACTATGAGGTCTACGACTGGAAGAAATTGGATCCCAAGAGCGAGGAGACCAAGAAGCTGGTCACCCAGTACTTCTCCTGGTCCGGCACCGACAAGGATGGCCGCAAATTCAACCAGGGCAAGATTTTCAAATAAGTCGCCACACAATGTTTCTATCCGAGATTCAAAATGCAGCGAGCACGATGCCTATTTCTAAGTTCCAACTGATTAGTAACGATATATAAGTGAGTCGGAAATGTCGTGCTGTATTAACATCTAAAAAAAAATACATAATGTCCTGGTTTGCTCAGCACGCCAAATCTTTTGTATTTCAAATCCTTTCTGCCTTTTGCATTTCTGTTAACAAATTTAATTGAATTTTGTAATTGCGAAGAAAAAAATTGATATGTCGAACAGACCAGCCAGGTCAGGTAATAATTTATATACGGGAATTAAAATAAATACGCGTTTTCTACTACATCGATATGAAGTGTCTATTGAAGTGCTAAGTATAGATCTAGGTGTATATACTTGACCAATGTGAATGTTGTCTATGCTAGCTATATATAATATTAGATGTTGTTATAGCAAATCTAATCTATTGTAATATGAAAGCTAGGGCAAATCTAATCCAAATTGAAAGTCTTAATGCCGATAACTTCTATCTCATAATGAATATGGAAGTCTATTCCGATTGCTTCTATCTTATAGATTTTATTTAAAATTTGAAGCACTATCAAAACAAGGGTTTATCAGACTGACAGAGATAATATATAGACGATTCGTTTAGCTAGGCTCTTAAGACAGATCAAGATTAAGAATAATCAGCTTCATTTTGGTTATATGAATTACATTCATTTAGGCAATCTTTATTGGCTTCACTCTTTTTTTTTTTTTTTTTTTAATTAAATCGATCAATTTTTGCTTACGGTAAAAGTAGGTTGAAAACAACAATCTAGGATGTACAAGGAAATTTCTTACTGTGCTGCCTCTGCATACGAATATCAACAAGGAAATGCTAGAAAAACGCGCTGCCCCAGTCGGATGCGAATTACTTCTTCTTCATGACCACGAGCGGGCCGACATTGTCGCCGGTGTTCTTGTTGTGCTCGCCATGGCTGCCATCGCAGTAGGGCCACTGTGGAACAGATTGGAGCGTTAGTGTTGGGCCCTTGCCGTTGCCCTTGCTAATGATGGCAATAATGTACTCACGTTCTTGGTCTTCCAGCAGCGACAGTAGGCGGCTTTGTCCGCGATGTTCTCGATGTCGACCATGTCAACCACCTTGGCCTCGTTCTTGCGGACGCTCTCGTTGCACAGACCACTCGACCCGGACTTGCAGCGTTTCGAGGGACAAAGGGTCTTATACGTGACATAGCCGATGCCGACCACAACGGCCGTGGGTGGAATGAGCGACACAAATTCTTTAACTGGAAAATATAAATAAAAAATAAAAAAATATTTTAACCGGCTAAAAGTTATTCGCAAAGGGAAATTTTCAATGAAAGTCGATCTAAATTCCACAAAGGGGAACTTATCAATAATTGCCCGCAGTTTATCTATGCTGCAGATAAAAAGTCTAATGAGCGTTTCAGTGACAATTCTCGTTTTTTTCTTTTTCTTTTACACAAACAACAAATTCAACAATGGCGCTATTTTGACCCCAATGTTGCATAACAAATGGCCGCAGGTGAGCGGCCGTGCTAGATGCGCTGGAACTGTGTCCACGGCATGCTTGGATATCATTACAGATAATTTACAGTTATCACTTTAGCTTACGCTATTCGGCTGCGTCATTGTAAATCTTGTAAAAGTTAGGCATTTCTTTTTTCGAGCGCCCTTTGGTGCGATTCCAATGTGCGCAGACACGCGTGGCACTCACATGATAGTTTAAACCAGCCGCCGACGCTGTCGGGCACCGGCAAGTTGGACAAATAATTTGGCAAAGTTGTTTTCACTGCGTGCGATAAGAAGTACATATTGATCTTAGTTTCCTCTGCTTTCTTTATAAATTAAACACAAAAATCTGTAAGCTTCTGTTGTTATTGTTGTTGTGTTGATGCAGCGTGACCCTAGCTGGACAATGGAAATGTACCAAAAAATACCAAAAATATACGGGCATAAGGATTTTTTAATATTGCATTTAATTTAAAGTATTTAATGCTACTAAATATAACATATATTTTTTAATTTTTATTTTTATGTTTTTTTTTAATTTAATTTGCTATTGGTTTGTATGTATAATTGCTGGTATTTTCCAAATTCCTTTACCTACAATAATATTCACCTCGTTAATCGTTACTTAGTAACAGTTACATCAATGCTGCGCATCTCTAACAGTGCTCATCTCTATCTATGCCAAGCGGTGGTGAAATATTTGTTTGCGGCTTTTGTACAAGAAAAAAAAGAAAAGAATATTAACAAATGAGCCGCGTTCCGCTTGACACCTGGTCCAAACGCGAACAGCTATGCCTGGCCTCGGCCGTATCGTGCAGTGGCGACCAGAACTGGATAACCGTCAGCCGCACGCTGAAGGCGGTTTGCGGCAATGGCAACACTCGACCGGCGGATTGGTATTCGCAGAAGAACTGCGCCGTCCAGTATGGCCACCTGTTGGAAACGGTTGAGACGACGAAGCGCAAGAAGCGCACCAACGAGAGCAGCGGCTTCTCCTCGCCGGCCACCGTGGCCGTGGAGACTCCCACGGAAATCCTGCTGCGCCGGCTAACCGAGGAGCGCCTGCTGGAGGTGAAGACACAGATGCGCCGCGATCAGGAGCTGTACTGCAAGGTGCAGCGCGAAATTGAGGCCTTGCAGTCGGATGAGATGACCGAGCAGCAGGTGCAGCAAATGTGGCAGGAGATCGAGAAGGAGCAGGAGACCAAGCGCATCGACGAGATGACGCTGGAGAACCGCATGCGGGAGCGGGAGCAGCGCAAGAAGGATATTGCTGGCAGCTGGCGGAACAGGGAAAGTGCAGCGGGGAGGCGCTCCAACCTGACTGCAGACACAACTTCCGTCGATATGGATGTGGAGGATATTCCAGGTTTGTTTGCCTGACTCCTGAGTCAGGATTACATGATTAGATGATATTTACAACAAATTTACTTGCAGCCACCAACCCAGCTGGGGCCAGTAGCAAACAGCAAGCGGCTCCAGCGCCTTTGCTAACGTCGCTGCTCAAGTCGCCCGGCGGCAGCAGTGGCAACAGCGCCACATCCCCCACTGGCAGCACAGCAGCCGGCGCCGGCGTGGCCCGAGCGACGGCCACGGCGCCAACGATAACTTCGCTGCTAACAAGCGGCACCAGTAGCATGCCCAGCCAGCCGGCCGTCATATTGAAGAGCTCCAATGATCCAGAATTTATGACGCGACCCATAACCGGACCGCCCGTAGCTGAGGTGGCCATCACTGAGCGGAGTCCCTCGCAGGCAGCGCCAACGCTGTCCATGCTGCTGGAGAAGACTAAAGCAGCTGCTGCACCAGCTGCAGCAACTACTCCCAAACCCAATGAATCGCCAGAGAAGTCCGCAGATGCGGAGGCGAGCTCCAGTGACAAACAAGCTGCGGCGGATCTGGAGGCTATCTTCACCGATGATCCCGCGGAGCAGCATCTGATCGAGGCCTTCTGCAAGAACATTATCGATGACATTGGCATTGAAATGGTCAGCGTCATCGATGAGGAGATATTGAAGAATGTGGACAATGTCGTGTCACCAGCTGCGACGCCAGACAAAGCTGAGGTGGCAGACTTTGAGGAGAAGCTGGAATCGTTGAAGCACGACGATGCTGTCAGCTGCAAGTCCAGCCAATCGCCGGCCCAGCCGAAAGCACCGGAAGTGGTCATCGGCTCCAGCGATGACTCCAACGATAACATACCATTGGCGGCCGTTGCATCGCAGGAGAGCAAGGAGCGCAGCCAGCCATCGGTGGAAGCGCCGGACATGACCACAGATGACGCCGAAATAATCGCCGAGGAGCTGAATGAAACGATAACCATTGCGAGCAGCTCCAGCGAGGAAAACGCCCAGGAAGTGCCCACGCCTGCGGTGGTCGATACCGTAGAGGCAACTGAAACCGCAGCTAGCAAATCTCCTGCAGCAGTTGAAGCCAATATGGACGAAGGCAGCAGAAAAACTGAGGAATCCACTCCTTCGGAGGAGACAGAAGTCAAGGCTGAGCAGATCGAGGCCAGCAGCGAAGGTGAGTTTAGTCCAAGACATAGAAGACTTTCACTTAAACATTTTCTCCATTTAGTGCCCAAAGAGGAGTCCGACAAGGCGAGCAGCTTGGAGGCAGCCGAACCAAGCACAGAGCTGAAGACGCCTGCACCCACAACGGCCAGCTCAGTGCACGACACAGACGAGGAATCCTCCTCGCTGACAGACAGCAGTAAGGCGGATGAGCCCATACGCAATGCCAAGTCCAAGCAGCACAGTGAATCCAAGCCTGATGCAGAGTCCGGTGCTGGCACACGACAGACGCCGCCCAGCGGCTTCGGCTTGGCCAGCACACCCGCTCCTGCGCCCGTCTCCGCACGTGCCCCGCTGTTGCGTCGGCTGCCGCATCGCGATCGCTCCGAGAGTCCCATGGTGGACGATGATACGACGACGGCCAGCGATCATTCCACAGCCAGGTCGAGTACGCGTCGTCGCTGCTCCTCCACACCCGTCATAGACAGCATACCCAACTCACCGGCGTCCAGCGAGCATACGGACGATCGTCGCGAGACGCGTGGCGCCTCCAGGAAGCTCTTCCTCAGCATCTACGGCACGCTGCTGGAGAGCAAGCATGCGTCGCCCTTTCGGCGCGCCTTCCACGACGAGCATCCGCACAGGAAGGCGGAGCTGTGCCTGCGGCCCATGGACCTGCCCACCATCAAGCGCAACATCGACTCCGGCCACCTGCGCAGCATCAACGAGCTGCAGCGCGACGTGCTGCTCATGTGCCAGAATCTGTTGCTGGTCTACAAGCCGCACACCGCGCAGCACAAGACGGCGCTGCTCTTCATGCAAGAGTGTCGCGCGCTCAAGGAGTTCGCTACGATCGCTCACGTGCAATCCGACAACAGCTCCACCAGCAGCAGCAGCAGCAAAGTGGAGAAGGAGAAGGACAAGGACAAAGAGAAGGAAAAGGAGAAGGAGAAGGAGCGCACGCCAGCTGGCAACAAAGCGCGCAGTGGCTCGCGCAAGAGCCAAAGGCATCACTAGACTAAGATAAATACTGCTTACTCATGTCCATAGATCCAAAATTAAATCTGTATCCATAATCCATTGCTCCCATGGCAGCAAACCAATGCCACACAATCCAATTTTATTTATATAATTCATCAATTCTTATATGAAATCTGTCTAAATATTTAAGTACATTGTACAATAAGTCCAAACATCGTTCACAACTTTGTATACTACAGTCACACGATAGCCGCTGCGCTCTTATACGTATCATAATGATATATATATAGATATATATAATACTAAATATATATTTTTATTAACTCATTCTAATCAATATACAAATATGATAATAATAATAATCAATGAAACAAGGTTTAAACATTTCAATTTATTATTTTAATTGAGTCGTTTGTTAGCTTTTCTATATATAGAAAACTTTATAACTAATGATTGTTTATAAAAGTAGGTGATGAATAGGTGCGAAGCGAATCGACTAATAATGCTGTTTCAGGGTTAAAGACTATTGTAGAGATATATCAAGAAAGACTTAAGCAATTGGAGCAATAAGCTAAGGCTATGTACGTTTTTATGAACTTCCCTGGGTTTTGGCGCAGATTTCAAGATTGTTAAAGAACAATCTTGAAAGAAAGTGTTAAATAATTCTCGATCTTAGATTTAACGTTCTTAGGAACTAAAAAACATCATTTTATAGGCAAAAAAAATATGTATAAATAAATCAGAATTAAGTTGGAAGGTATACAAACCCCGTTCACATCACTTAGTTTACACTAATCCGTTGCAGTTTATAGTTCTCAAATATTTTATCTAAACACATATATCTCAGCCACATTTCAAAGTTAGATCAAAAGTTCGTTGATAAAGAATTAATCTAAAAGTTTGATAACAATAGTTTAAAAAAAAGTAAAAAAATATATATACTCTGATTTCCCAAAATACATGGGCTCAGGGTATACAAATAAGTCTAAAGGTATAATAATAGTCAAAAAAAAAATAAGGTAAATCTGAGAACGTTAAAGATCGCTTTATATATAAAGGTAAAAGCAATTGAAACCTATAAAAAATACAGATTATTTCATGAAAACCTTTCGATCTTCATATAAACCTTAAAGCAAATTAAAACCTATAAAAAATACAAATTATTTTTTAGATCTTTTAGATCTTTATATAAATCTCAAGGCAATTTAAAAAAAATTAAATTATTTCATAAAAATTTTTAGATCTGAATATAAAGATTAAGACAAATTGAAACCTATAAAAGATACACATTTTTTCATGAACACCTTTCGATCTTTATATAAGGATCAAGGCAAATTGACCTATAAAAAAATACAAATTATTTCATGAAAATATTCCGTTCTTTATATAAAGATCAGGGTAAATTGAAACCTATAAAATTTAAAAATTATTTCATGTATATAAACAAATATTTAATTAGTTATAGAGACAGCAACTTCAACTTTATTGATCAACAGTTCACAGCTATAAATTCTTAGAGAGGATCATTAGGATCACTTGAGATAAGATCACAAAAATCTAAAATTAATTAAAAATCTCGAGAGAAAATTAACAAATAACTTAAATGCCTCTAGAAAAAATCTATTCGATCTCTAAGCTGACCCTCAATTCGCATTATAGAGCATACATCAATGATACCCCTTATATATATGCCCATCAAAAGTATATCAAATTTTGCAGACGTCTGGAGCGCGAGGAGTGGCAGACGGCGCGTCGCTTGGGGCAGTAGAACTTGCGCAGGCAGCGCGAGAGGCGCAGATCGCACTGGCAGAGGCGCGCCGCACAGGAGTCGGGGCCACCCCACTCGCCGTGGTCGAGGGCGCACAGGGGCTTGCCGCGATAGCACTTCCACACGTAGGGCACGAAGTACTCGAGGTAGGAGATGCAGTTGCTCTGCTCGTAGCACTTGTCGTGCAGGCGGCAGCAGCGATCGATGCCATCGTTGGGCACGCCATGGCCGCCGAAGCCGCAGTAGCAGCCGTAGCCCTTGTAGATCAGCGGATCGCAGTTCGTGGAGCACTTGATCATCGAGTAGAGCTTGGCCACATCCCGCTTGCCGCGATCACTGGGTGACTTCGTATCATTGCTCAAGGCCCACTTCATGGAGTAGCCGAAGGGATCGTTGGCGCGCGCTAAATAAAAATTCTCTATATTCAGCAGATCCTCGCGCTGCGCCTCCGCCGGATTGGACGTCAGCAGACGTATGTCGGACACATGTCCGTCCAGCTGTTGGGCCTTCAGATTCAGCAGGATGTCAGCGTGCGGGTAATCCACCTGTGCATAGCTCAGCGGCTGCGGTGCGGGTTCACTGTGGGGTAAGATCTGGGATGATGCGATATATTCCACCTACTCCAACTGATGATACCTACTTGAGTGTCTGCTCCAGCCACGCCTGCGGCGGCTGCAGCTCGCCCGACCAGCCGGACAGGCCCAGCTGCTGCCACTCGCCCAGATTGGAGCGCGGTGCCGTCGTGACATTGGGAAAGATTGGCTCCGCAAAGTCGGAGCGCTGCATGGTCAACAGCTCGAAGCCGTCGCGCCGACTGTTGGGCATTCTGAACGTGAAGCTCGGATTCGCTTGGCGCATGCTCGCGCCATACATTTCCGGTATTATGTGCTCCAGCAGGGCGCTGTCATTGGTGACGCCCCTGAAGGCCTTCCATATGTCATTCGCGACCATTTCCGTGACGGCACAGCGCACAGCGGCCAGGAGCAGCAGCAGCAGCAGTCCCACTGAGTTCCTCCACATCTTGAAAAAGTCTTATGCGCAGACGCAGACGGCGGACTCCAGCGATCCGTCCGAGTCGAGCGGCAATCAGAAATTGAAACTGGCGCGCCAGCGAAATGCGGTAGTTGGCCATTGGCCGCTAAGTACCCAACAAAAGAGACCATAACAAGAGTGCCGAGTTGAGCTGGAGGATGACCGAACCAACGATACCCTGTAAGTGATATTAAACTGAATTAGACTGAAATTATATATCTCTTTATAGATATAATAGGCAAATATATATCATTTCTACTTATTTTTATTTTAATTTTTTTTATTATTTTTTTTTTTTTTTTATCATCTTAAGAGAGATTCAGGGAAAGTACCCCAAAATATATGGGAAATAAAATCTATTTTAATAAGTAAACAAATTCGTTGTAAATGTGATATCTCTTAATCTTAAATATGTCCTTATTTTTAAATATATTTAATCTTTAAATATATATATCTTTTAAGATTTATTCTTTACTCAAGAGGGTTTCTGGGGAAGTACCCTAAAATACATGGAATAAAACATCAAAAATAATAAGTAAACAGATTGGTATAAATTCAAAATCGGTTGATCTTTAAATATCTCTTATTTCTTAGATATCTCCCCTTCCTTTAATATCTCTTAATTCTTAAATATAAATAACGCTCAAGATTTTTGTTATCATCTCAACAAGGATTCTGGGCAAGTACCCAAAATATACATATATAGAAAATGGGAAAATTAGTCATAATAAGTAGAGATATGCGTCTAAATTTAATATCTCTTAATCACTAAGTATATACATACCTCTTAAGATTTAATTTCATCTCAAGAGAGATTCAGGGGAAGTACCCAAAAATATATGGAAAATAGAATGAATTAGAATAAGTAAACAAATTCGTCAAAGTTTGATATTTTTTAGTTCTTAAATACATATAAAAAACCCCTACAATTTATTATCATCTCAAGAGAGATCCAAGAGAGAAAATAGGACGATCCATAATAAGTAAAAATATTCGTCTACATTTGATATTTCTTAATCCTTAAATATTTCCCGATCCATAAATATGCATAAAAATCTCGAGATTTATTCTCAACTTAATATGAGTTCTGGGAAGGTATCAAAAAATATATAAAAAAAATCATAAAATAGGATCAATCATAATGAGTAAAAAAATTCTTTTTCATCTTCGATATGTCTTAATCCCTAAATATATATAAAATTCTAAGGATGGGAAGTACCCAAAAATATATATGGATAATAAGAATCAATAACAAATAGACAAATTCATCTAAATACGACATCTCTTAATCCTTAAATACAGTCAAGCATACCCCTCACCTAACCTCTGGCAAGGGGTATCATAAAAGTAAAGCATAAATTGTTCAAAACCGTGTTAATAGCAATAATAACAATGGCCAGCAGCGACGCTGGCGACGACTGCGACGGCGACGGCGACTGCGGCGCCGACGGCAAACGCATAAAGCCAAATATACGGACTGACAGTGGCACAAATACGACGGCGACTGTGCAGCGCCGTTAGGTGGGTCAGTAACCGTAACCCACATTGCGTATGCGCGCGAAAAGTTACAGCAAGCAAATGGGGCGTGGCGCGTTAAGGCGAAGGTGAGCAGCCCAGAGCAGTTCATGGTCAGCATGGAGGGCTCTTAATTACCGCGCTGCGCCACATAGCTGGCCCGCCGGGGGGTGGGTGGCTGGCTGGCTGGTTGGCTCTTCGGCAAACCGGTGATCGCCTGGCCAAACGAAATTGGCATTAATGTGTGCAGAGCTAGTTTATGGCCTGGCTGTAAATGCATGGCTAGATACTTTTCGTTGCTCACCTGTCGGCGATTGCACAGGTAATTTATGGTGGTCCGCTGCAACGCCTTCGTTACGTTGACTGCATGTTACGTGAGGAGAGCAACAGCGACGCATTCACATAAAACATATCTGACTTTCAAGTCGGAGCGGAGCTCGGATCAAGGTAAACATGAATGAAAATGGTAATGAACAGATCCATATACAAATAGATGTATGTATAAAAGCAATTACAAGTGTTTAGCTAAATCATAAACTGAATTAATTAAACGCACGCTAACCATCACTAATATCTTTAATTGATGCATTTAAATTAACTAATAATGAATTTGGCGCGCAAATTGCTTTGCCAATCGGTAAAAATATCGAGTGCGCTGTTATCGGTTGAAACGGTGCGTGGCTTATGCTACCAACCAGTGCTGAGCAGCAGCACACGCTGTCACTTTACAGCACTATACGGCATTCACTCGTTTGACTTATCGATAACTATCGCCATATTTGAATTTTCTGGCAGCTCAACTTAAATTTGTTTTGCATATTTATCTAAAGCTCTGCAATCTGCAGCAGCTGCATTTTAGACTACTCTAAGTATGCCTCTGGGCATTTGGGTTTGACTTATCGATAACTATCGCCATATTTGAATTTTCTGGCGGCTCAACTCAAATTTGTTTTGCATATTTATCTAAAAGTCTGCAATCTGCAGCAGCTGCATTTTAGACTACTCTAAGTATGCCTCTGGGCATGCTCATTTATCCATTCATCTTCTACTTCCTCTCGCCTAGCATATCGAAAGACAGACAAAACGCTTCAATAAATTGCATACATATTTTATTTTGATTCAATAGATGCGATTACGACTATTCCTGTGTTTGCTCTGCGGCTGCCTCATCCTCGCGGGCAAAACGGAAATGCCACGCATTGGAACAAGCATTTTTCCAGCTGCCGCTCCGCTGGAATAGTGTAAGTATTTCCAGTAAAGACGTCGCTGACCAGAGTTCAAGCTGCGCTGTTCTGCTTTGCTTTAATCGCTGCATTGTCATCTTCTTTGCTGGCAGCGAGCGACCCACCCCGCTCACCACTCGCCCCTTTTCTTCTCACATAGAGCTTGTTGTTCTCCTTCTGGTTATGGCAGTCGCAGCAGTCGTCGTTGTTGTTGTTTTGTGGGAACGAGCGCAGCGCAAAGCTATTTTCAAATTGGAAAGGTTTTGCACTTCGCCAACGCCAACTTCGCTTTGTTTGCGGCTTTGCGCGGCTGCCAACTTCTTTCTCGTTAGTTTGTTATTTTAACTATTATATCAATTAGTTGCAACGTTTGACGGCTCCGCCAGAGATTGCGGCTGGAAGAAGGAAGTGAAAATGGAAATGGGAAAGCAAGGCGAAGGCAGCTCGGCAGCTCAGCTCAGGTACGACGAAGTTCGAGGTTGAATTTTGCGCCGTTGCAATTCACTGCGCTTGGCTTTCACGCTGGGGTTGAAACTCTCCTCCAAGTGTGTGTGTGTGTGTGTCTACAAATAGCAGCACTCTCATTTTGAAAATATGTAAATAACACAACAAATGTTGCTTTGTTTTTTTTTTGTTGTTTTTTATTGGTCTTCCAGTGCGTTGGCATTTGGGTAGCGTGAAGAAGGAAATGGCGATCAGGGTTGAAAGGTGTTCCGGGCCTCGTTTGCGAGCGGCAACTGAAATTATACTTGGAGAAATTTAAATGCGGCAGGTGTTACAGTTAGACACGCTGTTAGCTGCGACGCTTGGCAGCACTGGCTAAAAAGAAAGAAACAAAAGTTATTTTCGCTTGGCCGATGCTGAGATGCCCTAAAAGTGGGTAACTTTATAATGTGTTGAAGTCAATTGCTACTGTAAAATGCAGACATATGTATCTACTTTTATATACCAACTACAGCTAAAGATCTATGCCAAGTTATATTCACATCGCGCTCAAACTGAGCAATCAATTTGATGGCTAGATCTATAAAGTAAATAGTTTATATGATCTCAAAATATGTTTCTTGTCTTACTTCCAAGCGTAACACACTCAATGACAAACGGCAGAACCCACACGCAAAGGTTATGCAAATAACAAGTAAGAAAACTCTAGTCGACTGTGACCGACTAGGGGATACCTTGAGCCCCGTCGAATCTGTGTTTTTCATAGAATTTTGGGCCGGTATTCAAAATATAACAAAATTCAAAAATGCATAAAATACATCTAAAGCTATATATACAATTTGGTGTCTGTAGCTTGAAAGATGGGCGAAATATAATTTTTTAACTGAATTTCGATTTTGTTTTTAATCGATAACAATTAATTGGGGATAGATATCGAGTTTTTGAAAATAAACTTGATTTGCGTGTGCTATACACGGACCTTCCAAAAAAATTTAAGTCTCTAGCTTTTATAGAAGCTGAAATCGGCGCGTTCAAACATACGGACGGACAGGGCCAAATCGATTTCTCTTGTCGTTCTGATCTAGAATATATATACTTTATGGGGTCTGCCACGCCTCCTTCTTTTTGTTACATACATCCAACAAAACCATTATACCCTGATTTCCCATTTTCACTGGGCTCAGGGTATAAAGACCGTTAGTTTTTTTTTCATTTTCTTTGCCGATGTCATTTGCGCATGCGCAACCCCCTCGCGATAAGTTCACACGCTGGCAAATACTACAACAACAGCAACTGCAGCCTAGACTCACATGCATTTACTTAGCCAGAGGCATTTGTCAACGGGCGGTGGCAGTTACAGTTCGGACTCGAATCTGAAATCGATATGCAATCGCGTGTCGCTTGGCCATAAAGCAGATAAAGCAAACGCTGACAAATCAGGCTACTCCAGCGGCAGTAGTCGCCATGGGATGCGGGCGAAAGGGGGCGTGTGAGCCAGCATGCATTGCCTTCTCTACAACGGTCAAATGGCTGCAACTGACAGTGGCAAAAGGTCAATAACTCCCTTCTTTAGCTGCGGGTGAGTGTGCGCGCTTCTGCTTGTCATATATTATGTGGGTCACGGGTCAATCATGTAATATAATCATTTAGTTGTATATAGACGTACGCGTGCACACAAATATTCGTGCTGTACGACTGATTGATGCGCCAGACGCAGCCCAAACGGAAGCTAATTGCTTTTTTCCTCCACTTCTTTTTTTTTTGCGTCGATAATATGTTATCGGTAGGCAACATTTTCTCTTTTCTTTTCAAAAATTGTTATACGTAGAAGAGTATGTAAAAAAAGTAATTTGACTTTCTATAATTATTTTGTTATTTTTATATTTAGATATTTATTTATATTTATATTTGCTTTATTTTTAAATATTAAATAAATATTAAAATTGCGTTTTAATTAATGATATCGATTTATTCTTATCGACTCATGGAGTTGGCATAAAATGTTAATAAAATAATTTTTTAAGAGCATATAAAAATGGTAATTTGACTGACTTTCCATATTTTATTATATTTATAATTTATATTAATTTTAATTTTTTAATTTTATTTTCAGTTAATTCGTTTTCGTTGCAACTAATGATATCGATTTATTCTTATCGATTCATGGAGTTGCCATATAATATTTATTAAATAAACGTTTTAAGAGCATGTAAAAAATGGTAATTTGAGTTTCCATACATTTTGTTATACTTAAATATTTATTTATATTTTATATATATATTTTTTTATTTATATTAATTTTATTTTTTTAAGTTTCTTTTTATATTATTTTCAGTTAATTAAATTTCGTTGCACTTAATGCTATCGATTCATTCTTATCGATTCATGGAGTTGCCATAAAATGTTGCTTATGAGCAAATCATGTATTTAATGTCTTTGCACATTGCAAAAGTAAATGCGTTTTGGCTAATTGACGTGTCCCGATGGCAGCTGCTCCTGGCTCTTCTCTTTATAATGGCCTCTTGGCCATGTTGTGTGTGTGTGTTGACCCAACTTAATAGACGAGCATGAAATCTAGTCACGAACTTAATCATGAACAACCGTGCACTAGATCCATGTTCGCCGACAAAATAGAGTCAGAGAAGAGCAAAAAAAAAGAAATATCAGGCAGCAGCTGCAGCAGAGACTTCCCCGTCCGTCCTCATCGAACTTGGTCGCTCGCTCGCTGGCTCTCTTCATGCATTTGATCCATCCTATGCCATCCTGCAAGCAATGATTATTGCTGGTGCACGACTTTCTGTGGCATTTGACTGGTGGTGAGCCTCCGCCCGGCCCTCCCTAACATTCACCTTCTCCTGGGCCTCCGGTGTTTGGTGATTTTCTTAGTTTTATGGGCTTGGTTCGGTTTTTCGGTCACTTTTCGGATATCATTTCGTTCGCCTTGCTCGTGCCTGGCAACACAATTTCAATTGGGGCTCGTTTTGATCGGTTTTCATAGCTCAATTGGCTGTCAGCCCCCACCAATGCCCCCCACTCGCCCACTGCGGCGGTCGGGCGCGCTTGCTTTTTGATCCCAAGCGTATTGTATTTACATTTGCATTTGTATCGGTGTGTGTGTCTGCGATATGAATGAATCAAGCTCGAAGCTTCGAATTAAGGTTTATTATTTTCATACCCTATTTCACAAAGTAATTGAGAGCATATTGGCTATTGCTTGGGCATAGGTAATGCAATTCCAAGTGCATACTAAGTTATTGTCTCATCAGATAAAGTGTTGTCAATGTATTTGATATGTTATATGATTCTCACTGATAAGCTCCTCCATATCTAAAACTAAGATCCCTAAATGACCAATCTTTTATCTACTTTGATTTGTTTTTTTTTTTTTTTTTTTTTTACAGAGCATTTTACAGTCGCTTTCGCCTAGTTCCCCTCCTTCTGAGATCGGCTCATTGCCTTTTCTGCTGATTTATACAATAATTTTTGCACCCGCCGCATGCCCTACTCCGCCCTGACATCCATCGTCCGATTGTTTAAGATTCGTGGCGTCGTTGCAGTTTGAATTTCTGCCCGATCTGCACAAAAGTTTTCAGGCCACACAATTCTACGGAAATTGCTGTTTACTCAGACACTAGTTGTTTATTTGTCAACTTTAATATATAGAATAAGAGAGAATCGCAGAGAAACCTGGCAGAGGGAGCAAGTTCTAGTTTGAAAAACTATGCGACACATTAGGGAAACAACAAACTTCCAAGAATTTTTAGCAATTTGTTCCGGTAGCAAAATTCAAGTAATAGACGGAGAGACAGTGAGAGAGGAAGAGGGGGAGGGAGAGAGGAAGGGGGCGAGAGCAGAGGGCGCTGTCTTCTGTCAGAAATCTGAGCCCTAACCACTACAAAAGTGTGTTGAACTCTCGGCCACTTGAAAAAACTCATAAATATACAACAATGAAAATATATATACAAAAATATGATTTTTTATATATTTTAAGATCTGACTCTACATTAATATTAAATTAATTTTTTAAAATTTTATTTATTTTTATTTATTATTTATATGATATTTTCTACTAAGTATTCATTTAATTTGTAGCCCTCGTCTGAATATCAACAAGCAGCGAGCGAGCGAGCACTCAAATTTCACAAGCCCACTTGAAGTGTTCCATTTTGACCGAGCAACACTTAATTTCGGAACATTTTCCGTTTGCCCTGAGAAATATAAAAGTGCTTTTGTTGCATTATTTCTTCAAGCTGATTCTTCACAAAATCATACACATTAGCGTTAATTTAGTGCGTATAATTAGGTTCCACAAAAAACCCTTGGGAAAGAAATCAACATTGTTTGCACCCTTCTCTCACTCTCTTTACTTCTCTCTCTCTATCTCTGTCCCGCTCTCTGTAGTTCTCTCTCTTTAACTTTTATTGTTACAGCTGCTAGAACACAATTCATTTCGTTCTGTTCGGTTGACTTTCTTTATGCGTGTGCGTGAGCGTAGAGTTGACTAATTACCTTGTTCGAAAACCCAAAAAAAGAAGAAGCAGTATAAATAAAAATAAAAACGTCACGATCGGGTGCAAACGACTGCGTCATACTCTGCCCCCTAAATGCCATCGACACTATCTTGCACAAACTGCAACGTGAGGGAAAAACAACAAGTTTTTATTATTGGGTTATGAAGACGGAAGTGGGTGTGCCCCTTAGAGCAATCTAAAGACTGCTTTGGACTTGGCATTTATCAGACATTTTAATATTTCCTATTATATCCAAGTAATCCGAGTTCTTCACTTCCGTTATACAAATCTAGTACTATCTTTTAAGAAGAGAGTATCAAATGGTCTTTCAAGTATTGTAGATCCAGCTCAGAACTTGATTATATTATATATTCCATGCAGATTGAACTACCGTTTTTAATGAGTGTGGATCTAGTCACAAATACTTGAGCAAACAATGTGAAACACTGGACCCTCACTCACTAAAAACAGTAGTACGTGTTTCCGATCCGATCCGAGCCGCTCCATTCAGTTTTTCTTACCATTTTCGGGGCGTCCACTTACTCAGTTCTCTGGCATTTCGTTTGGTTTGTTTTATTTTGATTGTTTTCTATTTCTTTTTTTTCGTTGTTAATTTCAATTACTAAGCGATAGTGCTAAATAAAGTGGAACAACAATAACAAACCACGATGCGGCCAGTTTTTGAGTTGATAAGAGCGACAAGCGAGTCAGTTCTCTGCTCCGCTTACTTCTAGGCGTTACGACTCTTATCAGCGAATGAACTACGCACACGTATGCATATACATTCAATGTATGTTGCTGTAGATGTTTCGCGCCTAAACAAAAAGATCGTTGACTTTTGAAATTAAAAATTGAACTAGTTTGCAGCAGTGTGGCAACGCCACGAAAGAACCGCTTATTTTTAAGCGGAAAAAAAATATTGAGAGCGCACATTTATATACGTGCTATGTGTGTATACATACCTATACATTCATACATACACACACACGCACACACAGAGAGAGATCCACACATGCAAAAAGCAAAGCTTACACACGCGCACAGCAACAGCAAACACTGTTGTCCGTATGCATGTGTTTGTGAGTAACGATGGCTGCGCTGATGGCTCAAGTTGATAGCAGCAGCAGTTGTTGTTGTTCTTTTTGTTGTTGTGGCTGCTACCGCTGCTTCTGCTGCTGCTGTCGCCGCCGCTGGCGTCGCTGCTTTTATTTCTCGGTATGCCTTGTCTTCGCCGTCGTTGTTCTTGTTGTTTTGTGGTCTCTTATGGTTGCCTCGATTTGAAGAAGTATGGCGAATTACATACACGCACACACAAACACATACAAACGAGCACGCACGAGGGCAAAAATTCAACTGACTATTCAGCCATGATATTTGCCAGCAGCACAATTCGCCGTCGTTGCTGCTGCTCCCTTGTTGTCAATTTCATTTCGCAGATTCAGTTTTATTAAATTGTTATTGAAATTAAATCATTTCTAATTAGACGGCCAGCCGACGGACTGATCCAACTGTAAACGCTTCTCGTGCATCCGCTCATTATTTCGGTAAAAATGATGATGCCCATACATGTGCGCGTGTGTGTGAATGTGTGCCTCTGGTGTTGTCTCTGTGTGTGCGTGTCACTCGCCGTGTAATCAACGGCAATTTGAACAAAAAACTGCAAAAACAGGCAACGCTACACACACTCACACACGCACACGTACATTTTATTTTGTATGTACCTCCAGGCACGACTTTTGCATTGGTTGTATTTTCTATATTATATTCAGTTTAATTTAATATCGTACATGAAATGTTTGTTATATTTTGTATTGAATTGACAGACGAACATGGCGGCCAGCTGCGAGAGGCAATTAATGCAACAGGCTTCGACATTTTTGCGGTTAGTTTGAAATTTCGGCAGTGTACAGTTATTATTTTCCTATGGGCAAGAGAGACGAAGCACTTCTTGAGAACTCACACATCGACACGCGCGCGGCGAATTGAGAGCAAACACGATTTACATAGAATTTTTATACAGTAATGGAATCTCACTATATTTTCTTATTAATTTACTTTAGTTTGTATGGCAAAATTGCAATCGTACGGCGACTGCGCAACTTGAGTAGAAAAATGCACCAGAGCCAACAACCACTCGCAAGCGTAGCTCTTATAAGACTAACTCGGTGCTAAGCCATAGACATAGTCTATAGCGCACTGCTCTGCTCTGCGCTGCTCTCGCAGCAGAGCCGAGTCGTATACATGTACGCTGAGTGTGGAGCGAAGAAAGAGCGCGAACAGAACGAGAGCGTCGCTTTTCAAATGAACGATCGTAACTCACCAACACACATAGACGAGTGGTGTGCTGCCAACGCGGGTCGCATAAAATGCTCTTGTCTCTAATATAATATTATTGGCATATTTTCGAAACAGTCAATAAAAGAATACCAGATGCATGTATAATATATTAAATACTGACTTTAGTTAAAATAGCATGAGTAAAATTGTGAATGGTTGTTAACTAACATTTAATCGAGTTGGCAGCACCAATGTGGTGGTAGTTGAACTCTTAATACACACACTCACACACACAGTCAATGAGTAGCAGCCCACACACATACTCAAACAAGTAAATACACAGTAGAATTTGAGTGAGTTGCGCTTGCGTTTACGCTTGTGTGTGCGCGCCTGTGTGTGTGTGCAATCGTGTGCAAATGATACAAAGAAGAATTATATCAAAAGCGAAGGAAAATAATGATGACGCAGTGAAAAAATTATATTAAAATAATTACAACAGCGCGTTCAACTTGGACTTGGTGAGGAAGACGTTGACGTCGACTTCGACAACGAAGCGTCGCTGCCGTTTGCTTGTCGACGCGCGCACCTTTTAACTGCTGCCGTTGTTGTTGCTGCTGCGGCTGCTGCTGCTGCCGCCGCTTTCCAGGCTATCGTCGTTAGCAGCGGGGTTGGTTTGTTAAAGAATTGTAGTGAAATGCTTGGGAAAGGTTTTACAGTACGTAAGAATAGAACAGTCACAGCCACATGCATGTGTTTGTATACGGATAAATATGTGCTGTACATTGAATGTATGTATGTAGTGATGCGCGCGCGTGTGTGTGTGTGTTTGCATTTATCTTTACGCGATTTTATTTCTTGTTCTTTTGACAATTCTTTGGCTAAAGAGGTAGGGCGAGTCTGCGCAAGGGTTCGTGACGTCAACGCGCAGCTGTTGCCCGACTGTCAGTCAGTCAGTCAGTCACTCAGTCAGTCAGTCATTCATTCTTTTTGCGTCTCCTTCAGATCCGCATCCATTATACAAAACAGCTCGAGCGAGGGCCCGCAGCGCCCGATAATTTTCCATCAAGGTGACACAGTTTGGAAATGCGATTCTGCGTAGTCAATGAAACATTGCAGAAATCGGCAAAGCGTCCCCTCAAATATTTAATTCATTTTCCGCTTCCTGTAATTGATATGCACTCACTGTCCGTTCACACACCGCTCACCTAATTGTCCATTCACGTGGGCGTCGTTGCTAGTCCGAGCGATTTGTGTAAAGTTCTGATCAGCATCACGCGTGGAATACTGAACACTGAACTGGAGCCTAATTGGAAAACGGGAAATACATTGTCTTTCCAGTCAGGAATACATGTACGCTTAATGAAGTTGCGAAATCAGTGGGGCGATGTAGGATATGTTGTTATATAATAGTAGGTAAAATTTAGAGATTTATTTTTAGATATATATGAGAGATCCTTAGATTAGTGTTTGGCCAAGAAATTAA
The DNA here is from genome assembly GCA_035046225.1 of Drosophila pegasa. Classification (NCBI taxonomy): domain Eukaryota; kingdom Metazoa; phylum Arthropoda; class Insecta; order Diptera; family Drosophilidae; genus Drosophila; species Drosophila pegasa. The sequence continues at coordinate 7,570,863 of JAWNOD010000398.1, read as the reverse complement.
TTTGTATTTTATAATGAAGTAAAAGAAAGGTAGCCTTTGTATACCCTGAGCCCATTGAAAATGAGAAATCAGGGTATAATGGTTTTGTTGTATGTATGTAACAGGCAGAAGGAGGCGTGGCAGACCCCATAAAGTATATATATTCTTGATCAGGACGACAAGAGAAATCGATTTGGCCCTGTCCGTCTGTCCGTCCGTCCGTCTGTCTGTCCGTATGTATGAACGCGTCGATTTCAGCTCTCATAAGAGCTAGAGACTTGAAATTTTTTTGTAGATCCCTATATACAGCGCGCAGTTCAGGTTTATTTCCAATAATCGATAAACATATTCGTTTTTTTGTTATCGAATAAAAACAAAATCGAAATTCAGTTAAAAAATTATATCTCGCCCATCTTTTAAGCTAGAGACACCAAATTTTGTATTTAGCTTTATATGTATTTCATGCAATTTTGAATTTTGTTATATTTTGGATACAGGCTCCAAATTCCCCCAAAATCTATGAAAAAAAACAGATTCGACGAGGCTCAGGGTATTCCCTAGTCGGTCACGCCCGACTAGAGTTTTCATACTTGTTATCAATAGGGGTGTTCCTTCTTCTGCTTTTTTTTACATGTGGCCCCCTTAAAAGGTAACAATCTATGGTCCAATCAAACGCTCAGTTCTTCCCACAGTTTGGCCCCATCAGTTAACCCAATGTAATATATAAAGCGAGCGCTGAGCTGAGCTGAACTGGGCTGCTTGGCTTAGTTCGAACCCAGCCTCGGTCGCAGGCCCGGGGATCAGCCCAGCCCAGCCCAGTTCAGATAAAAAATCACACACGCTGCACTGGCTACTTGTCATTGCGAAAAATTCGAGGTGTGTGCCGAGCGAGTGGGTTGCACATACACATGTGTGTGTGTGTGTGTGTGTGTGTAGCCAGGCACAACCATCGAAAAATCGTCGCCTGACCCATGCCAATGCAATCTCTCAGCTGTTGCAGGCGCAATTGCCATTGCATTTTGTATCTTGTAAATGTCATTGGCCATTGCCCAACTGCCAACGCGTCCGACAACGCGACTGACTGCCCGTCCGCGGCACCGCTCACATTAAATTACATTACGTACACTCCTTTTGTTTGCAATATATATATTTAAATTGCACTGCCACAGCCAAAGATGCGAGCCATCTAATGGCTCAAAACAAATGGCAAAGTTCAAACGAGGTTAACAGCATTTCAAGCTGCAGCGGGCATCGGACGACGGACGGCGGACAGCGGGCAGGAGCACTCCTGCCCCGAGTCTGTCCAGCTCCGAATCTGAGTCCGAGTCGGGGGCCACCGAAATGGATGCAACTGCAGCCGAAGCTAAAGCAAACAAAGCCAACAAAGCTAAACAAAATCAACGAATGAGTGAAGCCGAACAAAAAATATATGATCTTGAGGGGGAGTATGTGACTAACATATACCCTGCAGTTGAATTTTGTATGTATGAAGTGGTTGATTGAAGGATTTAGCTGCTGAATGGGAAGTCTTTAAGCATATATGTGATAAACTGATTAAATTAAATTTATTAAATTGTTCCCAATAAATTCTTATCGATTTCCGATAAGCGACAAAACTATCGATTATTAATTAGGCTTAATTTCATTTGGCATTAAGATGGAAAACTCTTTTGAAGTCTGAGCAGCAATGAGAGAAAATATATGTAAGGACTGATAGATCGACAAGGAATGTTTAAACTTACATTAATCTAAAGATTTCTTAGATTCTTAAAAAAAAATAAATTTTCTTCTTTTTCAGTTGAAAGAAAAGATTTTTTCCCACAGCAACTCGTGTCCTTTACCTCTACATCAATCTACCCCCATTTGCTAGTTACTCTGACTGATAACAGGGTATACGAAAAAGGCCCAAAAGCATCTTAAACGACAGGCAGTGGTAACATGACCATAGTAAGATAGTTACAGCTCCAGCTCCAGCTTCAGCTTCAACTTCAGCTTCAATAAAACGACATGCGCACAAATCTGTGGACGTCTGCCGAAGTGGAGGCACATATAAAAACCTTTCTAACGATCGTTTACCTCTCGCAAAATGTAACAAAGGAGTCGGGCGAAAAGTTGCCTGGGCCAGCTTGGCTATGGCTTTACTCGGCCTGGCTAGTTGATGCGGGCCAAGCCTAGGCCAAGCGCCCACTTCCTACTTGTTGCTCTCTTCGTGCTGCCAAGCGCTGCAGGCTCTGCTGCTGCTGCCCACAAAACTTAGAAGCCATACACACGTACTAACTTGGCCAACGCGGGCCAAGCCAAGAATTTGATTTTATGCTGCTGCTGCACAACCGTAGTTGGAGCATGGCAGCTGCCGCTTTAGTTGGCCATAATGTGTTGGCCATTTGCCCCTTTGCATACGCCACTGAGCCAAAATGCCAGCCGCCAGCCGCCCGCCGCCTGCCACTTGGACAGACCACGAACCGCTCACCTACCAAAAAAATAAAACAAAATAAAAACGGCAACCAAAAAGCGAAGTTCAGGCAAACGGGGGAAAATATATAAAAGAAAAGAGTAATAACCAGTTTTGTCTCCCAAAAAAGCCAAACAAATGAAGTCAAGCTGAGCTAAAAACAAGAAAACCAAAAGAACGAGCCTCGAGCTGTGACGACTGCGGAATGCCCTGACAGATGGACGATAGAAGAGAGAACATTATTGGTCAGATAAGATGTGAAATATTGCAATAAAGTAAGGGAAAGTTGATATAGTAATATAGTTAAGGAGAGTTGATATCGTATTATAGTTAAGAAGAGTTGATTAGATGTTGCTTAAATATTGACATGGGACCAGGTTGTAAATGATAAATTTACATGAGATATCTTTGAGAAAGTGAAGAGCTATAGTAATGAAAATTTGTTGTGGATGAGAGAGAATCATAAATGAGTGTTGAAGCTAGTTAAAATAATTAAAGAAATATAATATATAAATATAATATATAAAATAATATATAATATATAATATAATATAAAATATAATATAAAATATAATATAATATAATATTTATAAGATATCAAAAAAAAAAAAAATAATTTGAATAAATTTAATATAAATAAATATATAATAAATAAATAATATAAATATAAGTAATAACAAATTAATATAATAAAAACTATAAATAATACAGGACAGCTTTAAACTAGTATATATATAATTACTTTTTATCTGAACTAGAGAAAGAATTCGACTGAATTTCATATATAGTTCAAGCTACAACTAAAAGACATATTAATGCAAATTTTTATCAAGCTAGCTACATTATTAGTCAAGTTAAGATAGTTAGGTAGACATGTAAAAATGTTTATGTTGTGTGCGCAGCTTTGCATACTATATAACTTTAAGTCAGTTTTTATAGACGAACATAGACATACGTCTATAAAAACTAGCTCAAAGATATATAGTCTATATAAGATAAGATATATAGTTTCTATAGACGTCTATAAAAACTAGCTCAAAGATATATTGCCTGCAAGGCTTCTTTACTAACTAAAGTACCCTAATGGTAGGGCATCTAAAGAACGTACCTCATGCTTACGAGTAGAAGCTAAACCAAACTTCAGGCCAAAAGCAGCGATCGAGCGTAGCTCGGCCACAGATGGGGCCCACACTCTGCTGGAGAGTGTACACACACAGAGAGCGAGAGAGAGAGAGAGAGAGAGAGAGGGAGAGAAGGAGAGCCGAGCCATGTGCCGGGTCGGGTCGGACGCTCTTCAGCTACAGCAACAGCAACAGCAGCTTTAACTTTAACGGCCATCATCAGATAGAGGCAGGCAAGAGGCAGCCAGCCAGTACAGTTGAATTGAAGTTGTGGCAAACGGGTATTGAGGGAGTTGGCAGTAGGTCTTGCCACGGCTTGGTCTTCCGCGTCCTCTTCCACCTCATCTTCGTCTGCGTCGGTCTTTGGCGTTGCTTTCGGCTGTTGGCTGTGTCTCTGCAGCGTTGTAGGAGTTTTGGCTACACAGAAGTTTAGTTACATGCTCATTACATAGATGCAGAGCGAGTGAGAGCGAGAGAGAGCGGGAGAGAGAGAGACAGAGATGGAGAGATGCGAGTACAGCGAGTACAATGTATGTGGCCAGCTATAGATACATACAATTTATGTATTGCAGATACATAGATAGAAGCGTAGCTCTGGTGCTTGCCCCGAACTGGCTTTGGCGCGGATGCTGCTGCTGCGGCTGTTGCCGTTGCTGTTGCTGCCTTTCTAAACTTCTAGCTTTTCCGATGCTTATCGCAGCCAACAAAAAAAAAAAAAAAATAAGAGAATACGAAAATAAATAGAAGAAGAAGAAGCTGAAGAAGAAGAAAAAAAATGTAAGCTGAACTCCCACAAAAAGCGAGCGCAGCATTTCTTTGGCCTAGCTTTGGCCTGATCCCCTCCACAGTTCCCCTCGGAGCAGCTCTTTCTTTTCACATGCATAAATTGTGTACAAAAAGCGGATTCTCAGTGCGGGGATCATTAGTTTTGAAATTTTTATGCATTGTATGCTCTGCTATATATATATAAATAGTGCCTGACTCGTTTGCGATGGTTCAGGACTTGATTGTGGCCACGACTCTATGGAGCTCTGGCAGCGACTCTCTTCCTGCTCCGTGTAATTGTGCAGACAATTTAGACGAATTTTCCAGTTCAATTGCGCTTTTAATTTAAATTGCAGCAAACTTGGCTCGAATTGTTGTTGCTGCAGTTGTCGTCGTCGTCTTCATCAATTGTCAGCGTTTAGTTTTCTTCTCCTTCTCCTTCATCATGCGCGAAAATTTTCCTAGATCTTCCAAGTCTCGACCCAAACTTGGCCAACTCGGCCGACTTGACTGTCAAATTTGATTCTCGGCCAAGGCGCATGTCAATTGACTGCAGCCCGGACAAGACTAGTTAATTAGCGTTTAGACAATTGATGGAGTGGTGCAGTGTCAGCTGTTAGCGGCTCAAATGGCTCAAATGGCTTGAAGGGCTAATGAGAGCGTGGAGCCTACATTGGGGGTAAAAGTTCGCACAAATCTTGACTTGACTATATAAATGAATCGCTTATTGTGTTTTCCCTAGCTATAACTATATCTAATATTATTCAATATATTTTCCAGTGAATTAATAGTAAATTAATCAGCATTCATTGCATATCATTTAAATGCAATTATTTAGTAAACTATAAATCTTAGAGCTGTGCGAGCGTAGCGCAAATGCTAAGTAAAGCTCATTTATTTATCAATTTCTGACTCGTCTGCCCGTTTTATATAGTTTAGTTACTTGTGTTACAATGTGTTACATTGATAATATGTATAAATATATATAACTTACTTATATGTACATAAGAACAAGTGCTCAATATATGTTGTTATAGTTTATCTTACAGAAAAAAAAACAAATAAAAACTTTCGTTTTGATTTTTTATAGTCTGTAGTTTAAATAAAAATAAATAAATAAATAAATTAAATAAAATATTTTAGTACATTACTAAATGAAGCAGATCGTATTAGTAAAACTTCAATTGCAAGACGTTCCTTTTTAGAGGCTTACTTTTTTCAGTTGGCAACAATGCTTCATTTAACTAGCTGCATTTAACAGCTAATATAATATATATATATATACATATATTATAATATAATCAACAGCTAATTGTTGATTTCTATTGACTTTGACTTCATATTTTATTATGAACCGAGATTTTCATATAATACTTATATATTAGAATAAAATATTGCTGAAGAAGCTTTGGAAATATAACTTTACTCACCAAATATTATTTTTTAACAGCCATTATTGGAATACCTAGCATTTAATATTTTTTATGTTTTTTTTTTGTTTTGGCGTAATTCCAGTCATAAATTTCTTTATATTATTATTATTGGTTGTATTATCATTTTTTTTAAATTATTTATATTTTTTGTTATTTTATTATTTTGTAATATATTTTTTATATATGTATATTTCAAGATGTGTTTTATTTTTATTACCGTTATTTACATATATATTTTTTGCTTATTATTCTAATTATTATTTGTTTAAATAAAAAAATTGTTTAAAAAAAAAATAAATAAAATTTAATTAGAAATCAAAGTAATTTTTAGAAAAAATATATTATTTTATTTTTGTTTGTATTCTTATTTTTGTTATATTTTAAGCTTTTGTTTTAATTAGAAGCGGTAATTTTTGAATAAAACCATTTTTTTTTAAATTTATTGAATTAAATTAAAAATTAAAGTTAAAAATAAAATATAATAATGAGACATGAATAGACATAAAAATAAAATATTACATTAATAACGTTTTATTTAGCTTTTTTTATTACATTAACATATATATTTTTTTATTATTAATAGTTGTTTATTTTCTCTTCTCAAATTTATTGTGTCAAAGCTTGTTTTCATAAGAAATTTTTGGCCGTAAACAAGGTACATATTTGCCAATATACTTGAAATTAAATCTCAACAACTGTGTCCAATTTCCATTTCTATTTGCGTTCGTATTTGTGTGTTTGTAGAATGCAGCAGCTTTGACGGCTGCTTGGACTGGGCAAACATTTTGGCCAGCTCGAGAGTGTGAAGACGGCGGCGATGCGTAACGGCCTTTCTCCGTTTGGACATAGAATTAGGAGGCATAGACCAGAGTCGGTGTGTGTGTGCGTGTGTGTGTATTCCACTTGAAGTTCAACTGAAGTGAGGAGCATTAAGTTTAGGAACAACAAAAATCGACTGCTGCTAAATTTCACTGTTTATTTCTTGTACTCGAGCTTGAAATTAAAAGACTATAAACAATCGTGAGAATGGCACTTGAACATGTTCAAAACAATAATGGCCTTAAACGAAATGTACAAGAAAGCAACAGGCAAGAGTCGGAGGGGGGTAAGCTGGTTAAGGGGGAGTTGGGCAACGGGCAACCGGCAACAGCAAGACAAATCAACAAGCCGCAGCAGTCGCTGTGTTCGAGCCAAACTTAAAGCCAACAAACGGAGCGAGCCATTCAGCCGCACGGACAGCCCGGGCGGCTAAATGAACAGACAGTCAATCAACTTTAAGCAAAAAGCACAGCGACAACGACGCTAGCAGCGACGTCGACTGCGACTGCGACTGCGACTGCAGCGACAGCGACGGGCATCAAAGAGAAATGCGCGCGCGCTCAGAGTTAGCTACAGTTTGAGCCTTAGCTACACACGATCATCCGTTGGAGATGATTTAAGGAGCGCGCTCCGAAAACTATTACAAAATGATCAAAACAACTAAAAAGTCAAAGAAAAACTGAAAGAAGAACAGCAAGCAACAACAACAAAAGCAACAACAACAGCAACAACATGAAAATCAAATCAGTATGCGAACTGGACCTGAACCTCGGCATCTAAATGCTATTCTGGCTCAGACGGCGATCGTATCGGATTGGATCGGTTCGAGACTCGATTACAATAATTACAATCGGCTACGCGAGATTTACCAAATCACAACAACAGCAACAATAACAGCAGCAACACATCAACATCACCAGCAACAGCAGCAGCAGTAAGCATATTGCAGCACACAGATGCAGATACAGATACAGATACAGCTACAGATAACTCAGCTATTACGTGCATATACAATTTTTATAAGAAATTGAAGTCAAGAAGCTGAATTAAAACAAAACTCATCAAGCGACGACGTCGAAGATGCAAACACACACGCACACAAACACACACACACAGCAGCAACAGCTAAGGCTAGTAGATACAAGCTACAGTAAAAATTAGCTAAAGTGGATGAACGCATATTGAGATATATGAAAAGGACAGAGAAATACATTTAAATTGTTGCTTTTAAAATATACAAAAATAAATAAGAAAATTACAAAAATAAATTATATATAATTTTTTTTTATTTTATATAAATAAAATAATTGTGAAATAAAACCAATAAATGTTTTCTAACATTTTATATGCTTATATACAATACAATTCTATAAATTATATACAAAAATAATTTAAAAAAATTTTAAAATTTTTGAATGCTGAATTTGAAAGATTTTTAAATTTTTACAATATTTTTAGGTTCAATTTTTAATATAAAATATACATTTAATATGAATAAAAAAAAAAATAAATAAAAAATATAAATACATATATAAATAAATAAAATATATAATAATAATTATATAAAAAATATATATATAGTATATATAATAATAAATAATACCATTTTTGTATATATAAATAAATAAAATAATAAATAAATAAAAGCAATTGATAAAATATAAATAAATAAAAAATATAAAAAAATAATTAATTTTTTAATTAAAATCTTTTTTTTTGTGACTTAATTATATTTTTATCTCTTAGACTCATTTTAACAAAACTTTCAATCTATTTATGAAAAATCTTACATATTATTTTTTTATTTTTACAATATTTTTTAACTTAAATTTTTAATAAAAACTAAAGTCCTCAACCGAATTGAAAAGGTTCATTAATGCAGCATCTTCACCGTATACACATGATATGACTCAATTGCTGTGTATGTGTGCGTGTGTGTGTGTGTATGTGTATAGAAAAAGAACAGTCAAACGGACAGCAGCTAGCGGACGGCAGATCCATCTTCAGCTTCATCAAAGCAGCGCAGCAATTTTCAGTTAACAGCTCGCAGCTTTGAGCGAAGCGCACACTGTAAGCGGTTAGCTGTGTATCTGCTAGATAGATAGAGAGCGAGAGAGGGAGAGAAAGAGAGAAGAAGGGAGAGAGAGAGAGAAGGGAAGACCAAGCATCATTGGCACAGCGAATCGGGCAAAACGAGAAATTGAAAAGACAGTTACAACCTCATAATGAAGCTAAAGGCTATGCTGGCAAAGCTTTACAAAATCGACGGCAAACCGCATAAAACACAAACACACGCACACAACCACAAGCAATCGTGATATTGTATACACACATATGCATGTGTGTGTGTGTAGCTTTTTGCAAAGAAAATGTAGCGAGAATAAAGAGCAGAGAGGGAGAGAGCGAGAGAGTAGTGAAAGGCGTGCGCTTGACAGCGCGTCAACAGTAGCGCGTGTAACGCACGCAGCGAGCAGTGTAATTGGCATGCAGCGTTTTGCAACACTGCCACTGCCATTAATAAAATCAAAAACTGATCTCGTTTTATGATAATGAAATACGTATGCATGCAGGCATGTGTTCGTAAATTGCTGAAGCTTTGCCTATGCAACTGTTGCATCTTGATGCAGTTGCTGACACAGCATCAGCCAAGCTGCAAGCACAACATGTGCATGTGTGCATGTGTGCATGTGTGTGTGTGCGTGTTTGTATGTTTTTCCAGCAAAATTTATTGATATTCATTGTTTGTTTGTTGTCGATCGTCGTCATCGTCGTCGTTGTCGACTTTGTCGTTGCTCGCTGCCAACTGAAATCACAATTGTTGGACGAAGAAACAAAAAAAGAAGCAAAGGAAAAAAAAATTGCTGATGCTGTTGTTGCCGCTGCTGCTGCGACTATTCTTTGCGCGGAGCCTTCACTTTTTCTAGTCGCACACATACAAACGTTTCCTGCGCACACATATGTATGTGTGTGTGTAAGTGAAGTTTACTTGCAACTGGCTTTTGGTCTATAATTCTTGTTTCTCCTGCTGCTGCTGCTGCCAGTAGAAGACAAAAAAAAATACAGATAAGGAGCCAACGTTGAAGACGCGGCGCAGCATCTTTAAACAGGAAACTGCCTGGCGCTGTGGCTCCCAAAGGAAGCGGACCAGTAATATTTACATTTATTGCAAAATTATGCATATGCTGGTTGCTGTTGTTGCTGTTGTTGTTGTTGTTGTATATGAACCATGCGGCATCTATGGCATTTTATGTATAAATATAAACATTGCTGGCGATTTTTTGTTGTTCTGCATAATCTATGCGTGCATACAAAGACACATGCATGCAAGCATACATACATATATACATACATGCATACATACCTACATGCATTCACACATGCATACGTATGTATATACATACCTTCATACACACATACATGCATGCATACATACACACATATATACTTATATACATGCATACATGCATCCATACATACATATGTATATACATACACACGCACATACATGCATTCATTAAACATACATACATGCATTCATTAAACATACATACATGCATTCATTAAACATACATACATGCATGCATTCACTCACCCATACATACATGCATACATACATGCATACATACATGCATACGTACGTACATACATACATACATACATACATACATACATACATACATACATACATACATACATACATACATACATACATACATACATACATACATACATACATACACACATACATGCATACGTATATACATGCATACACATATAAACATGCATACATGCATACAAGCACACATGAACACATTCACACATGTACATATGCATGTATGCATACATTCATGAATACACATACATACATACATACATGCATACATATATACATACATACACACACAGACATGCATGCATAAACATATACATACATGCATGCATACACATACAATATACATACATACATATGTACATATATACATTCATACATACATGCATGCATGCATACATAGAACACACACACAAACCTATACATCAACAATTGCCAAAGTTTCGCTTCCCATAAGATAGGCGCTTTGGCATTTTACAGCACTGTCTTTTTTAGGCTTCTCTCATACACAGCAAACACATATGTGTATGCATGCATGTGTGTGTGTGCCTGTTGATTTCAATGCCTTCCAATCTAAGTGCGATTTCGCCTTGCTTTCCAATACGAATTCGTCTCGCCGCCTTACAGCACAGCCGCGTGCGTCGTGACTATTGCCTTTTTCTTCTTCTTCTTCTTCTTCTTTGTTTTTATTGCATGTTTTATTCAAAGCTACAGTCAATATGCACTATAACTAAATAAATCATGCGGCCCTTTATTGTTGCATGTATGTATGTATGTGGAGAGTCATGTAATTTGAGCCAAGTTTATTAGATCGTGAACCCATTTGGGCTCGGGGAGGCCCAAAGATTTTCATGGAAAGTTGCTGCGGTTGCCGTCGCTGCTTTCTTGTTTATGAAAATTTCACGCTAGTCGAAAGAATTATTAATTGCGCAGCAGCAACAGCAACAACCACCGCAGCAGCAGCAGCAGAGGCAGCGGCAGCGGCAGCTACCAAGTGGGAATTATGCATCGCTGCGCAGAAGCAGAAGGCAGCACACACAGTGAGAGAGAGAGAGAGGGAGATGGAGAGGGAGGGGGACGTAGGCTGTGCGTGTGTGTGTAAGCGCGTGTAAAAATATGGTAAACATGATAATACGTAATAAAAAAGTAGTGTAACAGAAAAGGGAAATAGTATATAAAATCAGGTACAAATTTTCACCAAAAACCGTTTGCGTCGCTTGGCCGCAGTTTGTTGCTGTTGCTGTTGTTGTTGTTGTTATACCCTGAACTCATTGAAAATGGGAAATCGGGTTATATTGGTTTAGTTGAAATGTGAATTGTATGTAAACAGGCAGAAGGAGGCGTGACACAGCCCTTAAGCATATGTGTATTCTTGGTAAGGAGGACGAGATGAGTGGATCTAGCCCTGTCCGTCCGTCTGATCGCGTGAAGTCACAAAAGCTAGAGAGTTGAAATTTGAAATGAATAATAGTGTATAGCATACGCATAGAGAGATTTTTTTTCGATAACTCATATCCATATTATCGATAAAAATCGATAATTTCACTTAGTTTTTTAAGCGTAGCTTGATAGCTGTAAAAGCTAGAGACTTCGGATTTGTAGTTTGAGCAGTAAAAACTTTTTGGGGGACTGGGGGATGTATCAAAAATTCAAAAATTACAAAATGTGCGCATCTATAACAGGAATAGATGCCCCGATTTAGTATTTTTTGGATTTTGGATACCGGTCCCTTCCCCTAAAATTTGAAAAGTTCCATTTAAAATACTAAAGACTTGGGCAACCTTATTACACTCTAAAAGTTTCATTATGAAAGTCTATCAGCAAAAAAAAAGGTATTCAACAATCAATTTTCCATAGTAATCCCCATAGTAATGCAGCCCAAACGCAGCCACTGCGCAGTAAGCAGAGCCTATGCATGAGTGTGTATGTGTATGTGTGCATGCGTTATATGCAATGTATATATTACATATAATAATATAAATATATACAATATTATATAAAAGAAAAGTCTTATGATTGCAATATCAGCTCCTCGCAGCGCTCAGGGTATCTCCTAGTCGAGCCGTCTCGACTAGAGCATTCCAACTTGTTGTTGTTGTTAAAGCTGGCTGGCTGACTTTGACGATTTGGTGGTCACACAGTGTGAAGAATGGGCTAGGGAATATTGTCTGTCTGTCTGTCTGCCGGCGTTGTTACAGATTTGAACAGATCTGGCCAAGCAGATAACGAACGAAAGTGCCTGCCCAGATCAGCGTGGATGAAGGTGAAGAAGGAGAAGCAGGAGGAGTAGGAGTAGGTTGGCTGCTAACAACAAATGAAATGGGCCTAAATACTACAGAAAGTCAACTCCATTTGACATATGATATATGTGTGTCCACTGTATCTGTGTGTGTGTGTGCGTATAAATGCATTATGAAGAAAGATCCAAGATATGCGTTTTGTTTAAGCTTCACTGTGCCCATGAATAGCGGCAGAAGGCAGCTACAGCGATTAAAAGACAATTACAGCATGGTTGGGAATTGTATACAAGCATTAGCAGTGTTGGAAAATGCTGAACATAAAGTGAGAGAAAGACTCAGTCACAATTTGTGGCGAAAATGAGACTTGGCTATGGAAGACGTATGCATATACAGTGTGTCACTAAAGTCAACGTACCCTCTATACACCTTGAGGAGACACGCTGTAACTATCGTCAAATTATTTATAAAAATAAAAGTTTGGATAGGTGTTAATAAATTGATCTATTATCAGCACAATTTCATTTAAATAATATAAATATTTTATTGAAGTCTAATATTATAACTAACAAATTAAAAATATTTAAATTTTTGGTCAATAGTTATTGTTGATCATATAATAGAGTTGCCATCCGTTCTGGGACTCCGGGATATGTCCCGCTCTTAGAGCTAATGCCCCGGTGTGCCGACCTGACACGAAATTGTCCCGGTTTTCTAGTCGTTGACCGTCCCGGAATGACCTGAGGTCCATGTGATCACCCTATCATATAATTTACTTATATATTTATATTCTATATATATTTTATTATTATTTTTATATTATTTTTGATCATATAATTTACTTATTTATTGATGTAATTTGATAGCAATTTCGACGAAGTTACAGCTTGTTTAGTGAAAATGTTTATGTATATATACTGTGTACCAATAATGTCTTCGTACAGCAGCAACTTTTTTCTATGGGAACGAATAAAAGATATATAAATATATATAGAGCAAGAAAAACACCAAAGTTTAGATACAGTTTTATTATCTTATTTATTAACCTTAATTTACAAAAAGAATTATTCTATATGTTGCTTAGTTTAGAAGCTATAGTTTAGAAGCTATAATTATAAAACCATAAAAAGACACGTTTTTGCTTCCAATAAAGTGTTCGTACACCTTACTTTCCTAGAACTTTAGCTGCAGACAGAAAACGAAAATGGTAACGGTTGTTTTCCAATGTATGTATTTGCATGCTCGGGCATAATTTCGCAACATTTTGCAACAAATTTTCTTCGAATTGAATCGCTAAGTTAATATTGATGTGAATTCCTTAACAGTGTTGTAAAATGTCAATAAATGAAATGCTAAAAGGCCTTCCAGTCACAATAGCCTTCCAGTCACAATTCTCGCCGAAATTGTTGAGCGTGTATTTCAATGAGACTTGGCTGTGGAAGCTGTATGTATGTATGTGTGTATGTATGTATGTACATATGTATGTATATTTATTTATGCAAAGTAATTGCCTAAGAGTGTTGTAAAATGTCCATAAATGAAATGTTAAAAGGATGATAATAGATAGATAGAGCGGTAGATAATAATTATGTATATACATAATTTAGATACAATAATAAATTGTTATTAAATTGTCTTTATGCGAAATAACTGTTTAAAAGTGTTGTAAAATGTCTACAAATAAAATATTCGCTGAGATTCACAATTAAATCATTATAATTATATAATTTATATGTCATAAAGAATTTGTATTAAATTAATATTAAAATATATATTATTAAAATATATAAAAATATTACATCAATATAAATATTCAATATTTGCCTTACTCATGCTAATCATCACTGCTGTCCAGTGTTGTAAAACGTGCTTCGACCGATTTGGCAGCTTTCGGTTACATTTTATAGCACTGCCTGAACGAATCAGTGTCAATAGGGAAAAAGCAAGTGGCGCTTAGATATGGCTAGCAAATTGTTAACGTTCGGCTCCAAGCTCTTCAAATCCTCGAAGCAGTTGCTCAGCGCGGCATACGCCAAGCGCAGCTCGACGTCGGCCAATGCTAAGAAGTGGACTGGGGCACGCCAGAAGCTGTTGAACTTCGGTGCGCTGACTGGTGCGGCTGGGCTGCTGCTGTACGCCCTGGACGCCAGCGTGGACGCGTCCGACGACAGAGTGCATCCGGCCCACCAGATGTGGCCGCACAAGGGTCCGCTGACGGCCATCGACAAGGAGAGCGTGCGCCGCGGCTATCAGGTGTACAAGGAGGTGTGCTCCTCCTGCCACTCGCTGCAGTACATCGCCTATCGCAACTTGGTGGGCGTGTGCATGACGGAGTCGGAGGCCAAGGCTGAGGCGGAGGCCATCACCGTGCACGACGGACCCGACGAGGAGGGCAACTACTATGATCGTCCGGGCAAGTTGTCCGACTATCTTCCGAATCCCTATCCCAACGAGGAGGCTGGACGAGCTGCAAACAATGGCGCCTATCCGCCGGATCTGAGCTACATCGTTTCGGCACGCAAGGGCGGCGAGGACTACGTGTTCGCCCTGCTAACGGGCTACTGTGATCCGCCGGCTGGCTTTACGCTGCGCGAAGGCCTCTACTTCAATCCGTACTTTAGCGGCGGCGCCATTGCCATGGGTCAGCTGATATCCAATGAGGTTGTGTCCTATGCTGACGCGGATGTGGCCCCGTCAGCCAGCCAGATCGCCAAGGATGTGACCACTTTTCTGTGCTGGACCTCGGAGCCGGAGTACGACATTCGCAAGCTGCTCGTGATCAAGGTCTTCGTCATTTCAACATTTCTGATTGGGCTCACCTACTACATCAAGCGCTTGAAGTGGTCTGCCTTGAAGTCGCGCAAGATATTCTATTTGCCGGAGATTCAAGAGAAAGCCAAGAATGCTGCCAAAGATGACAAGTGCAAGAAATAATTAATATAATTAATAATTAATGTAACAAACATATAACAATTTTGCAATTTGAATTGCGCGGGCTGAAACGGTTTTGCTGGTGATGTGCATAAATGCGATAGATCTGTTATGCAGCAAAATCATCGCTTAAATATATCGATAATAGTTGCTCGCTGAAATTTATCTATGTGATTGTCATTTCCAGAGTCGATAGCACTTAACATAAATCAACTAGCAAGGAGGAGCACTGTTGAGGACAATATTTTTTTGTATTTTTCTTTTATATATCGGGCGACTTCAGTACCAGTCTTGCCCTTGCGGTAAAGTGAGGTTGTGGTGCATGTCAAGTTTCAGGGCTACCACTTATCGATAATTACCGGTTCGATATTAACTAAAAATATCGTCATCACTAAGCTAACAGCTGATTGTATTTAAAACAAATAAAACGTATTTCGATGGCATCCGTCAATTTCATGAAAGCGCTGCGATTCGCGGCACAAAAACACAGTAAACAACGCAGAAAAGATTCCGACGCCTCACCGTACATTAATCATCCCATAAATGTTGGCACCATCCTAGCCGAGGCGGGCATTACGGACGAAGGCGTACTCATGGCTGCCCTATTGCACGACGTGGTGGAGGACACGGACGCAACCCTACACGACGTGGAGCAGCTATTCGGCACAGATGTGTCCAGTCTGGTGAATGAGGTGACCGATGACAAATCTCTGGAGAAGGCGGAGCGCAAGCGGCTGCAAATAGAGAATGCGGCAAAGAGCACAAAGCGCGCCAAGCTCATCAAACTGGCCGATAAGCTGGACAACCTGAGGGATCTGCAGGTGAACACGCCTGTGGGCTGGACAGAGGCAAGTGCTTGCGGTATTTAATGGAATGTAGTACTTAATTAGACACTTGCAGGAGCGGCGCGAGCAGTACTTCGTGTGGGCCAAGAAGGTGGTGGATAACTTGCGCGGGACGAATGCGATGTTGGAGGAGCAGCTGGATCAAATTTTCCTAGAGCGAAATCTTTTATAGACAGGACAAAGGGTTCCTTAATATTCCCTAATATATAATGCGACACCTAGTGAGAATTAGCTCAGTTTTTATTGTTCTCGTAGAAGGCCAACATGAGCTTGGCCAGCTTTTGCGTCTCCTCCAGCGTGATGGCGTTGTAGAGCGAGGCACGTATGCCGCCCACGGAGCGATGACCCTTCAGCTGTATCATGCCCTCAGCCTCGGCCTTGGCCAAGAACTCCTTCTCCAGCTGCTCGTTGCCCGCGCTGCTGCCGATGCGGAAGGGCACGTTCATGCGGGAGCGCACCTGCTTCTCGACGGGACAGTAGTAGAAGCCATTGGATTGATCTATGATGTCGTAGATGATCCGTGACTTGGCCTTGGAGCGCTGCGTCATGCCTTCAACACCCCCATTGGCCTTGATCCACTTGAAGACGAGGCCCATGACATAGATGCTGCAAAGGAGGAGAGTTTCAGATGCGAATCCTTGTGCTCCTTGTGTAGAGCTCGGCTTACCCGAATGTGGGCGGAGTGTTGAGCAGCGAGCTGTTCTTGTCCATCAGCTCAAAGTTCAGTATGGACGGCGTGACTTTCAGGTGCTTGCCTATCAGGTCCTGGCGCACAATGATCACGGTGACGCCGGCGGGTCCAATGTTCTTCTGCGCCCCGGCGTAGATCATGCCAAACTTGCTGACATCGATGGGCCTGGACAGGAAGTTGGACGACATGTCGCACACTAGCGGCACCTTCACATCCGGCACAAAGTCGAACTCGACGCCCTCCACGGTCTCGTTGTCGCAGTAGTAGACATAGGCGGCGTTCGGATCCAGTTTCCAGGTGCTCTGCCTGGGCACTGTGGTGTACGACTCCAGCTTGGGCAGCACCGCATTCACTTTGCCATACTGCGCCGCCTCCTTGGCCGCCTTCGCCGACCACGAGCCCGTGATGACGTAATCCGCTGTGCCCGTGCTTCCAATGAGATTCAGGGCAGATGCCGCGAACTGGCCCGTGCCGCCGCCCTGCATCAGCAGCACCTTGTAGTTCTCCGGCACGTTGAGCAGCTGGCGCAGGTCGGCAATGGCCGCTTCCTGGATCTTGGCGTAGTTGCTGGAGCGATGCGACATTTCCATGACCGAGATGCCGCTGCCATTGCAGTTGAGCAGATTCGCCTGCACCTCCTTCAGCACCTGTGGGGGTGGAGGCGGAGGAAGAGATTAGAGGACTCGTTTATAACCTAGAATCTGCGGCTGGCTGACCTCTTCGGGCAACTTGGCTGGGCCGGCGGCGAAGTTGATAACCATAGTGATGATGTTTACGAAGCCTTCTCCGATTTACGAACCTCGTCAGCAAATCGTTAAAATAGAACTGAAAGTGTTGCGGCCGACGATCGACTCAGACAGGCAGTGACGGCGGCGGCGACGGCGGCGGCGACTGCGGCGCAGTCTGCTGATAAATAATATGAGCAGAAGACAGAGAACCGCAACAAGTTACATGTATGTATGTGTGTGTGTGTGTGCATAACAAAACAAAGAGTGTGCGGAAAAACAAACTGGACAGCGAACATATTGAGCAGACGCAGAGGCAGAGGCGCGGTCCACAGATTCGATGGGGTTATAAAGCTTGTAAGCACTGCGTTGGCTACGCCACTGGCTAAGCGGCTGCGGCGAAGGCGAAACCGAAGCTCAGAGAGATACCAAAAACCGATCAAAACAAGTTGACAAGCCGCAGCGAAAACAACACGCGATTTACGCTGCGCCTCAATTCGCCCCAATGACATGTTGTTGCTATGCACTGCACTGGAAAGGCGTAAACAAGTGCAAATGCAAGCAGTAAACAAGAATAAAACATAAATGCAAGTACGGTGAAGCGTGGGTAGGGTGAATTGGAATGTAAAAAAGTAAAGTAAAAATGTAAGAAAAAAATTATGTACTTAAGAATTTTAGATTTATATATAAAATTAAAAATTTAAAAATTTATATATATATAAAATCAAACTTAGGTTTATATATAAAAGAATTATAGATTAATATATATTAATACAAATATTAGATTTAAAAAGATGCTAAAAATTTTAAAATATATCATTTAAAAATGCTTACATATAATAATACATTCTAGGTTTATATATATAATTAAGAATTATATATTTATAAATATAATTACAAATTTTAGATTTGGAAATTAAAAATAAGGATGTATATATATAATTGTTATTATAGATTTATATATATAATTGTTATTATGGATTTATATATATAATTAAAGCTTTTAAATTTTTATATGTAACTAAAATTTTTAATTTAAAAATATACTTAAAAATTTTAGGTATATATATAATTAAAAAGTGTAGGTTTGTATATATGATTAAAAATGTTATATTTATAAAATAAAAATTTTGATTTTGATGATTATTATTATAGATATATATATTATTAAATAGATTATTATAGATTTATATATATAATTTAAAATTTTAGATTTATATATATAATTATTTTGATTTGGATTTTTATATATATATTTTTTTTTGTATTGCAGTTATTACAGCTTTCCTTTAGGCAGTGCAACCTGTATGCAACGACATGGCTAAGTCAATATAGTCAAGCTTGCCTGTTGTTTAATAAGCTGCGATCGAAGTTAGATAATAAAAAAACAATTGATTAGGGTCACTTTAATTTATTCAATCCATTTCCATTTCCATATATATAGGCAATAAGAAATATAAAAATATATATACATACTTTAAAATTTATGTAAGCCTTTCTGTAGTCAAAACAAACAAAGTGGCTAGTTAATAGGTCTATCTACAAAATGTTTCCACACATACATAGTGTATAATATATAGATTACGGCTGAGTGATTATAAGTTCTTATCTAACTGATTCGATGATTTCGCTGGCGGAAATAATAACTTTCTCAGAGTCGAAGTGGCGGAATTTTTATTTATGCCGAGCAAGTCTCAAGCGCTCTAATTACTTTATCATCCATTGATTTAGAACGCATTCGAACTGCTTCAGTTTTCCAATTTAGTTCCAACGAGTCGTTTGCCAAAGCGAAATACCAATAAGATGCAGGCAACGTGCCTGGAAATTTAAGCGTGTGCCTATTCGTGCGCTGCTTAAGTGTGAGAGAGAGGGAGAGCGACATACTGTGCTGTGAGTGCGAGTGTAGGCAGTGTGTGTGTGTGAGTGTGTGTGCTGGTGTGAGTGAGTGGTCATTCATAAACGTTAAGCCAATAATTTAGTGTTGTTTGGCAAGGGGCTTGGCCCGTTTTGGTCTTTAATGAGGCGTGCACTGCAAAAAAAAAAAAATAAAGAGAGAGAGGGAGAGAGAGAAAAACAAGCAACTATTTTGTCGTCGTATACTGGACTAAGTGTTTATGATTTATTGCACAATTCTAGAATTGCATTCGCGCCGCTGCCTACTGCGGCTGCGCCTGCACCTTGCCCACAATGTCGCTCCAGAAGTTGCCGTAGTCTTTCAGCACGGTGCCGCTGCAACGAGAGGGAGAATATGGATATGGAGAATATGTTGTAATGCCAGAAACAAGTTTTCAATTAAGCGTCAGCTACACAAATAGTCAGAGCCATATAGATGAGTCAACAGTTTTTGGCCAAAAAAAGATTTTGTAAACGCTTTTTCCAACACTGCGCTACAAAAGTGTGTGCATACTGGAATATAGTTAATTTATTTATTTTTTTATATTTAGACTAATTTATTATTGTGTTAAATGCCAACACTGCGCGACAAAAGTGTGTGCATACTGGAATATAGTTAATTTATTTATTTTTTGTAGACTAATTTATTATTGTGTTAAATTCCAACACTGCGCGACAAAAGTTAATTTATTTTAGTTTATTTATTTTTTATTTTTTGACTAATTTATTATTGTGTTAAATTCCAACACTGCGCGACAAAAGTGTGTGCATATTGGAATTTTAGTTAATTTTTTTTGAGTAGTTTATTTATTTATTAGGTTTTTTTTTGACCAATTTATTTTAGTTAATTTATTTATTTTTCAGTTTATTTATTTATTTTTTATTTTTTTTGTCTAATTTATTACTGTGTTAAATTCCAACACTGCGCGACAAAATTTTAGTTAATTTATTTTAGTTCTATATATTTATTTGTTATTTAATTAATTAATTTTTTTTACTAATTTATTTTAGTTAATTTATTTATTTTTTAATTAAATAATTTTTTTGGACTAATTTATTTTAGTTATTTTTTCATTTTTCATTTTTTAGTTAGTTTACTAATTTTTTTTTACTTATTTTTTTTACTAATATATTTAATTGTGTTAAATTCATTCGTTTAGGCCTAGGCAACTTTTCCTCAATTTATCAAGAGAAGTCCGTCGAAAGCCTCATGCCCGCGCCGACATATACATAATTTATTTATCATTTGGCACATTATGCGTATGGCACAAGTGATAAATGATGAGCTGTCATGGCTCACACGCACACATACACATACACTCACAGAGTGTTGCCTTTATGTTGCATTTGAGTGAGAGACATCAACAGCTTTTTGCCGACGTCATTGTCAGCGGCTTTTTACTTGTCGCAACTCTTTGGCTTCTCCCTCGCCCCCTCGTCGCGAACGAATCAATTACATAAGGCCTTTTCTCTGATTATCCGGCAATTATGCGCGCATTGACTATGTGGGTCAATGTGGCGTATGATTAATGAGCAGCCGACTTCGGCTTGACTTCAGCCCTTTTTACTTACGTGAAGTAGACGTTGCCGCGCTTGTTCTGGGGCGCCTTCCAGATGAGCTTGGCGCCCAGCTTGTCCCGGTTGTCCGAGTGCGTGATGGCCGAGCACTCGGGTATGGTCTTGGTGTTCTCGCTCTGCTCCCACTCGCCGATCCATTCGTTCGAGTTGGCATCGCGTGCCTGCAGAAAGAAGCCGCGAAAGGTCGTCGACTGATGCTGGTCCAGGGCATAGATCACCACGGAGATCTGCTGGCCCGGATGGTAGGTTTGCGAGCTGGCGACCACCTCGAAGGGATTCGTGTGCGCCGGCTGGGTGCGCGCCTTGCCGTGATTGGGCTGGTTGGCGCGCTGCTTGACACACGTGTCGGCGGGTGCGCCGTCCGGAAAGGCCCAGACGCCGGCGGCGAGCAGCTGCAGCAGCAGCAGTCCACGACTGCAATTCCAGTGCCGATTTGCCATGACTATGCACTATGCACTATTCGCTGTGTTCCGTTAGACGCGCGCGCGCGCTTGGTGTTAATCAAATATCAAAACTCTTGCGCTGACCGGCGGCGTTGGCGCTTTTAAAGCCTCGAGCTGTGCGTCCGAGAAAAAAGCTCATGCGGCTGGCGCTGGCGCTGGCGCTGCATGGGCGTCGCGCTGGCTCGGCTTGGGCCAACCAGTTTTTAATGATCGCAGCGCCAAATAGTTATGCGCAGTTCCTTTCCTGCAGTGCCCCAAAACTGGGTCAAACATCAGTGCTTTGATGCAGCCGCCGCCTGCTGCTCCCGCCCAGCCGCCAAGCCGCCCAGCCGCCAGCTCCAGCAGCCACGTTCCCATGCCTCCAGCTCCGGAGCGCTCTGACTCAACTGTGGCGCGTCGGGAGCTTATTTGGTTTGTTTTGGGGCGCTAAGTGCTCCATTACGAAATTCTATGCTTCTAATCGCGGCCCACTGCCGATGTCGTTGGCCTTGTTTGCTCTGCGGCTCAGCTCTGCGTATTTTCGCATTTCTGTTGCGCGTTTAATGTGTTAATTGACAGGCGTTGCCGCTGCCCCTGCTGCCCCTCGTTGCTGCTGTTGATTTCATTGAGCTTTTGATTTCCATTTCGCAGCATTGGCTTTGGTTTCCTTTAAATTCTACAACCTGTTGTCACATGTCGCCCCAAAACGTCATCGAATACTACTAATTTAATTATTTAATTAGCAATTGTGAGGGCTCTAAACGTTTGTAACTAGCTTAGCACTGCATTAGCTGGGATGGTTAGATCTATGAATTTTAAATGGAATAGGATAATGTTTTAGTATATAGAAATATATGAGAAATGGGTTACATACAGATTGTAAATGGGATATGAAAAAAAAAAAAAATAAATAAATAAAGTAGAAATGAGTCATGATAGTTAGGGATTATAAATAAGATATGATATATAGCAATGGTATTTGATATAGTTTCTTAATTGCAAAGAAATATAATAATATAAATTGGGTGTGATAGATAGGGACTGTAAATGGGATATGAAATAGAGTCTTGGTAAAAAAAACTAAAAAAGTAGGATTGGGTTACGATAGATAAAGATATGATATAATACATTGAAAATTATATGATAGATAGGGATTTTAAATGGAATATGATATAAAAGATTTGGTAGAAAGATAAACCATAGCAATTGAATTTGATATATGGAATAATAAGTTTTAGTTTCATTGGAAACTTTAGCTTGAAAAAAAAAATCGTTAGATGGATGAACAAATTAATTAAGTTTTAGAGCATACTGAAGTCTCCCTCTAAATATACTAAAAGTTAAGTAAAGCTTTTTGAAGGTTCTTGAAGTCTTGTGAATCATTTGTAAATTTCTGAATTCTTCTAAAGTCTTCTGTGTACTTTTGGCTTTTTCTGAAGTCTTCTGAAGTCTTTTAAAGTTTTCTAAAATTTTTGGAAGTCTTCTAAAGTCTTTTAAAGTCTTCTACAAATGTTTTAAAGACTTTGGAAGTCTTATAAGTTCTTCTGAAGTCTTTTGAAATCTTCTGAAGTATTTTGAAGTGCTTTAAAGTTTTTGGAAGTCTTCTAAATTCTTTTGAAGTCTTCTGAAATCATAGTCTTCTGAATTTTTTTGAGTTCTTATGAAGTTTTTAAGTTCTTCTGAAATCTCCTGAAGTCTTCTAAAGTCAACGTCTTTGGGGCTCTGCAGCAAGGACTTTAGCAAATCAATATGCCAAATAAAGCGCTACAAATATGGACTGGAGATGACTGGCTAGTGAGGCACTCACCCTACATAAATATTTAAATTTAAATTTATAGATTCCCACAGACACAGATTTCGGTGGACGACAGAGATTTATAAATAGATTTAGAATTGCAAGATTGCCAGCTCATCCAAAACAACAGGCGAAGGCTGAACAAGAAACTGATGAACTGGAA
Source organism: Drosophila pegasa (assembly GCA_035046225.1). Classification (NCBI taxonomy): domain Eukaryota; kingdom Metazoa; phylum Arthropoda; class Insecta; order Diptera; family Drosophilidae; genus Drosophila; species Drosophila pegasa. The sequence goes on along the minus strand of JAWNOD010000398.1, from coordinate 7,547,404 downwards.
ATATTATAGAATGGAATTGAATAGAATATAGAATAATGAATATAAAGATCTATATCTATGATCAGCTGCCTTACAGGCCCACTCACTAGATAACAACGCACTACAGACCTTATAGCCCCAAAAACACAAACTAAAACTTATTAATTATGAAAATGTATTTAACCAGGCTGAAAGTTGCTGAGAGCTGAGCCACTAAAAAGTAAATATAATTGTGAAAAGTTGTGCCGTTGTGGCAGGATTGTGCATTTATAGATGTTAATTAGAGATACATATTCAAATGTGAATAAACAGTTATGGCTGTGACAACTGTGTAATAAGCAGAGTTTTGTTGGTTTGCCAGCCAAATGAGTTTGAGCTGTGCAAATAGATGGCGAGAGAGAGGGAGAGAAAACCGAATGTGAGTAATAGAGTTTGCCTGTTAGTCGGCTATATTAATTAACTTTAGTCGGCTATAGTGCAATGCGCTAGCTGGGAAATGTTTTCGGTAAATATTTAAGCGCAATTGTTGAACTTTTCACTAGCCGCTGCCTGCTGCCTGTTGGTGTCTGAGTCCAAGGGTCAGTTAACCCGAAAGCCCAAGCCGGACTAATCAAATACGAATTCGTGCTGGCGCCCAGCAAGCCATGTATTATAGATGCGGCGAATGCGAACTTTTTGCGCCCAGGCGCTAACAGTGGCCGCCCGGCCAGAGCGCACTGTACAGTGGAGCGCATAGCAAATGACATTTGTGCCACATCACGCCCAAAGTTTAGCAAACACGGGCAAACCAGTCGACCAGCCAGCCAGCCAGCCAGCCAATCCTCAGCAGCTGTCGACCCAGAGCCCATCCCCTGGCCCAGGCCCTCGCCAATGCATGCGAAATTGAGTAAGAAGCACGGCAAGCGGTTCCTTTAACCGATGGTCGATGTAAATAGTACAAAAACAGCGCACTTTATGAACCAGCCAGGCATGCCCTGGACGGGGGCGGGGGCGGGGGACACGGACTCAAAAATCCACTTCATCGACGTTGGCGCGGAAAAGTGTGTCAGCTGCAGGACCTGAGAGCGCATGTCCTGTGAGCGCGCTGGTGAAACGAATTTTTCAACAATTCGACTTGGACTTGAATGTGGCGCGTCGTGCGAGTTGGCCAGAACGTAGTCAGACGTTGTAGCGCGTGGTCGTGCCAATAACAGAAGACAACGCCAGCCAAAAGGCCAAAATCAAATAAAAGACTATAACCAACAACAACAACAACGAGAACGACATCGTCTAGAACTAGAACAGCAGCCAGGCGAACGAGAAAATTGTGAGCAATTTGTAATTTTTCATACTATATATTTTACGCGCGCGAGTCTAAGTGCATGTGAGTGTGTGTGTATGAGTGTGTTGCGAGTGTGTGCCTGTGTGTGTGTGTGTTTGAGTGAGTGAAGTCAGCCAGAGGCTAAAAAGGAAACAAAGTGCCACACAGCGAAAAGTTTCGTCTGTTGATTTTTGGCAACAAATGAACAAAAAATAAAAAAAAAATAAAAATAAATAAACAAAAGCGAGTAACAATAACAAACAATCAGATCAACTGGACGCCTAGCAAATCAATCCAGTATATAGCATATATAATATATATATATTGAGTAAATATTGGGACATGTCAATGTTTGATGGGGCTCAAAACGAAACGAAACTGAGAATGAAACTGAAAATCAATGCGAATAAAAAGGGAAATACATATATATATATATGTCTGTGTACGCTGCGTATACGTGATATGCACGCAGGTAGCGAAACTCAAATAATAATAAAGCGAATTCTCACGTGACGCATAAAGAACCAGCACAAACACAAACACAAAGAAAAGAAAAAGAGAATATATATATAAGCTGACACACACACAGACACCTGGCCGCTGATTATGTTGCGCTGCATACTTTTAGGGGCAGCAAAAAAATGACAAACAGCAACAGCCGCATTTTGCATACATTGAATTTAATGAACTTTGCACAGCTGCGAGTGTTGGTGTGTTGTTGTTGCTGTGCTTGTGTGTGTGTGTATTGTAATACCGCATTTTGCTTTTAATAATTTAGCGCACTCAGTAGTAAATGGCGCGTTTAAAGGCGAACCCGAAAAAGAAAAAAAAAATTGCCATTTAATGCCGCCTCACTAAGGCTGCCTCTCGCTCTGTGTGTGTGTGTGTGTGTGTTTGTGTGTGTTAGTGTTGCTGTGCAATAACAACCCCAGGCTAAAAGGCACACTAACACACTTTAGCCCAACTCTGTTGTTACTGAGGACTACGTCATCCTAGCCAGCCAGGCAGCCTGGAGCTGCCTTTGGCAACGTCGTCACATTTGCGCATTCACAATCACATCGCGTGGCATAGGCCTGGCCCCAAACACACACACACACTAACACACAAAGTCACTCATTTGTATAAGTATGTGTGCGTGGCATGTGAAGTTATACGTACTCGTCGCCCCGGGGCTTGGATCGATTTGGGATAGACATTGCGGCAGCTGCTGCAGTTGCACAAGCTGCACTTGCCACTTGCCACATGCCACTTGGCCAACGTGCTGCAAGTAGCTGCAGCCGTCATACGCGTCATCAATCGAATTTCAGCCCAAAAAGCCTAGACTATTGACAATTTCCTTTGCAAACAGTAAATGCCGGCGGCATGGCTGCCACAGCTGCTGCCGCTGCCCCGTTGCTTCTGCCCCTGCTGCTACTGCCGCTGCCAAGTGTTGCAGTAAATTTTGACATTATCAACAAAAAATAAAGTAGAGGAAGAAGGCCTGACCCTTGACCTTAGCCAGGGGCAACAGCATATGTCAGCTGGCTCGATGCTATGGCTTAGCATTCGCTTTCGATTTCCTTGCGAAATTATTTGCCATCAAATCGCATGTCGCCCATATCCTTGTCGCAGAGTTTGCCTTTATAATTTATATTACTTGTGCGCCGCCATTGTTTCAGCTGGGCCTGGCCTTGTCTAAATGTGACTCTCTCTCTCCCTCTCTCTCTCTTCCTCTGAGACCTTTAAGTATGCCCACTGGCATTTGGCGCCCTGTTGGCCCCGGGAACGGATTTTAGGCTCTTTTACGGCTATTAAAATATGCATTTAAATATATATCCTCTTACGGCTCTGCCCCCTTCTCTCCCTCCCTCTCTCTTTATCTCTCTCTGTGTGTGCTGAAAATTGAAATTGTGCGCTTATTTACTGAACGTCTTGGCGTTGATTGCCGTTACGCCCCATTGCCTGGTACATGACTATAATAATGATTGCAATTTTATGACCCAGCCACGATAAATTGCCGTCGGCCGCAAAATGCTGTGGTGCCTTCGCTCATCAATCCTTCATCCGTTGCTTAAGCTGTCCTGAGAAGCTTTCGAGCTTCAAATGGTGCAAGCTGGACTCATAACTGACATTTATGAATATATATATATAAAGCAATATTTATTAAAGATTTTATAATAGTTGGGTTTTTTATAGAGAAAGTTGATGAAAGTTTAATGTATAAATGCATAAAAGTTTATATTTGAGAGGTCTTCAAGATTAAAATTATAAATTTACTCAGTTTTCTCATTTGTTGATGATCTTATCTCAGAGATCTCATAGATGCAAAGCTCTCGCTTATGAAAACTAAAATTTGTTTATTGAAGTAGCTTTGTCATATTTGTTTCACTAAGATTTTTATTACTCGATGATGTAATCTTAAGCATCTTATTAAGTCAGAGCACGTTGAATTTTCATGGTTTGCCACATTTATTCGGCTATAATTTCTATATACATTATTAAAAAAAATTTAAGAGTATTAAAGATATTATTTGAAGTATTCATTTGTACATATGATAAAACCTCAAATTCTGAGATATTCATATTTTTTCTATAAAAACAAAAAAGATTATGTTAGATCATTAATCAATATCTGAAATCAAAAAAAGAGCTTATTTGTGTTATTTGAAGGCCAACAAAAGTCTATGAAATTTTCCAGCCAAGCATCAACTATTATAGTTATATACCTATACCTATTATAGGTATATTTTATATTATATTATATTATATTTTACCAAACTTCATGAATTGGGTTAGAAAAAGATGAAAAATTAATATAGATTGAAAAATCGTTGCGAGATTTGGTGATGAGGTCGATAACGTCTTGATCTCTTTGATCCCTTACAGAATTTTAAGTGTATCTAAAAATAATATTACCTGTCTTTTTACATGAAGCATTTATAGAAAATTGCATAATAATGTATGTATTTATGTTATGAGAAGACTAAGAAAAATGAGCAAATTGATCGAAAATTTGATTAGTTAGTAATTTATTTTATTATAAATACGAATTTCTTTATGTGGAAAATATTGCCTGATTGATTGGATTTAATTTTCACATTTAGGAACTCACATTTATAATCAAAAAATTACAAACTTCAAATTTTCGATCAATTTTGATTATAGAACTGGCTCATTTTTCCTAATCTTCTAACATAACATAAATACATCAACAAGGCTTAAGTTCTTTCATTTGACATATGTCGACTTGACCTTCTTCATCACAAAAATCTTAAGTTCTTTACAATTATCAAGTGATTAATTGCCCGTAAAAGAGCATCAAATATGCCCAACTACCTGAACAGGTGTACATCTGTTCCTGTCATGCCTCACGGCACAGAAAATAAAAGAATGCCTAGAGAAGCTCCTCCCGCAGGCAGCTGCTGTTTACACAACTGCTGTAATTAATTAGCCCATGTTGATTCTGGAAGTTGTCTCGGTTAGCTGTTGTTACCACATTGTGTGGCAAGACTAAGTGACTCTGACTTTGCCTGTGACTCTGCCTCTGCCTGGGACTGGGACTTAAAGTCAATCCAGCTAGGCGCTTGGCCCATTTGCCTGATGACACAAAAACCACTTGAACTTTGCTGGTGACTGGCATTCGAGTTGTGCTCATTATGGCGTAGTCAAATGGGTATGGAGTCCTGCACGTGTGGAATATTAAAGCAGGGAATGTAGAAATAGTCGGCACAGTTTTTAGGTCAGCAAATGCAGGTGCCTAGAGGCGACGATTGTGTCCCTGTATTTGAGTGTGTCTGTTCGAGTGTGTTTGCCACGAGGTGTTTTATGCGCAATTAAAATGACAAACTGTTGTCGCTTAGCCGCAGGCTTTCAATGTGTCCCGGGCTTCCGGCCAGTGCGTGCTGCGCCACCAGAAGCAGAGCTGAATTGGTTTGTGCCCGGATTGGCCATGCCGAAGGCGGGCCTGTCACGGGCTAGCGGGCAACTGCATTAGCGCTGCAAATGTGTGAATGCAGTTTGCTCAAAACACACATAAAGCCAGCCAGCCAGCCAGCCACGCCCACTGTAGCGGCAACGCCCAGCGTGCAGTAGATGTAAATATTGTAGAGCGCTTTGTGTGCGAGCTCAAAGCGCATTCACAGCCAACGCAGCCAAAAGCCACACGAACACGTGTCTAACTATCCGATATATACACACCTCTATATATGCCTGCTATACAGTCTGTATGTGGAGCCTAACGCCAGGTCATTCAGTTAGGCAAAGTGCAATATAAATGCCGCATGGCTGGGCCTGTGTGCGCCGCATGCGAAGCGAGCGAACAAGTTTAATGGATTTGGCTTCTTTATGGGGAAATTGAGTTTAAATTGGGCCCGAACGGATTTACAATATACTCGGACACGAGCACAGCACCACACATTTGGCCAGATGACAAACGATGTGCCCAAGCAGTTATCTGATGCCACATAAATTCCTAGCATAAATCCAGTTGAGTCTATCGGCCCAGCATGACACACACACTATAGACACATTAGATATGTGTGGGTCCATAAACATGTTCGTTGCATCGCCCTGACACGTGCTTCGTATTCAATTGCCGGACGAACCCTTCTCGGCTTTCAGAGGCTTCTAAAATAGACAACTTTATTATTTAAAGTATATAGTTGAGTGCTAAGCCCGAGTGCTACCTTGACAGCAATGCAGGGCGATCCTTGAGCACCGGCTATGACATTTAGTTTTGCACTTGCACATGACTGCGGAGCAGCTGCTTATTCTTCGAGGCTAAGCCTTGTGCTAAATTGCCAAGTAACTAATGTTATACTTAAACTATTTATATAGCTTAAGCTATTTGGCTTAAATTAGTTTATGTATTTTTAGCTCTTTTGTGTTTCACTTCGCTGTTAACAGCTAAAGCAACTTTCGGTCACTAAATTGCCAAAATACACGCTGTGTCCTTATGATAGTATCAACTTCGTCCATGTTGAATATTTTCTATATCATTCAAGTTAGATACCTATATTAGACGCTATTTTATGCTACTTAAAGCTAACTACTATCGGTTTTGCCATCTTGATAGCAAATATTTTTAAAAAATATTGAATAAAATATTTGACATCTAGATTGCCAAAAGGAAAACCTTCAATAAGCTCGCTTTAGCTTGAGTTCTTTTCGTATATATCTGAAAAAAATAGGGCGAATTAGATGCCTTTTTTACTGTAGATAGCCTATCCGCCTTACCTGTTAGTGCCAACAAATTTTTTTGTATAGCAGAATTAATAATTTGCAAGAAAATAAATCTATTTGTCTGCCAGTCTTTTAAAGATTTTTAGTATCTAGACTAGTAAGCTTTAATTTGATTTTTTCTGCAAATATAAAACCTTAGATCATACTAAAAAAACTCGTTTTTTAGCCTACAAAAAATAAATTTTTATTGTGATTGCCAAATTCATTGAGATATTTAATAGAATTCAATAGAATTTGAGAACGTTCAGTAGGAGATGACTTAAGGTTAATATTTTCTCTAAAAAAGTCAAAATATATCAAATATTTTAAAAAATTTAAGTAAATATCTAACTAGAAATAGGAAAATATAAATATAAATAAGTAAATATATAAAATAAATATATAATAATATATATAATGTATTAAATATAATGTGCCATTCAGCTGAATAGGTTTGAGCATTTCAAAAGTTTTAAACGATATCTCTCTTCAAGGATAACTCTAGCTTACATTTTTTTCCGTTTATTTATTTAATTATAATCTGTCGTATTTGGCAATAAATAATTTTTATGCCAGCTTAAATTAATGAAAATTTGTCACATAAAAAAAAATTAATCATTTATTATGAGATACAGTATCTGTCCTGCTTATATTCATTTTATATTCATTCAAAAAACGGTCGAAAATTGTTTTTGTTAGTCCTCATCTGATGATGTAAAACACCTCTTCTATCAAGCTGAAAATAGAGCCAAGAAAATAAAACATTTCTAGTTTCGCACAATAGGGAAAAGTTGCCAAAATCAAATAAGAGTTAGGGGAGTGCAACCCTTTCCTCATGACTCGCAGTGTAAAAGTTTTCTTAATCTTTAAATTGCATCAACTAACTTGAGTCAACTTCATTGCCAAGATCATCACAGTTGACATGACTTAGTATTTTCCTTGCTCCCTTCGCTTTGTCATCCTCAATATTCGATTTTTCTTTTTGCACTTTGACAATAATCGACTGAGGCGCATGCAAGGTATCCTAAGACCTTATCAAATGCCAAACACAAGTTGATTACTTATGCATGTAGACTACGTTTGGCTTGTCACATTTTTGAAATGGAGTTAAATAGCCTGTCAAGCTTGACAGCCAGACACGCGTAGCATACGAGTGTTGCCATTTGCCATTAGGCGGCGCCCCACACAGACACATGGAATACCAATAATCAGGTTCTTTCTGTGTACTTTTTGCAACTCAATTTCATTACGAAATTGTGCCACAAATTGACAGTAGTAATAAATGGAGTTAGCGTGCCTTTTGCAAATATTAATGGTGCTTGACTGCAGCACAACGCGGCGTATGCGTAATGCAGCGCAGTAAAAATGTCAAGCCAGAGGCAGAGAGGCAGAGCGAAATCAATGCCAGTTATTGGCTTATTTATGCAGCCGTTTGACAGGCGAAAGGTTAAATGTTGCACACCGAATGCCATTTTACCAATCAAATGTGGCACCGCGGCGCATCCGCCATCCGCTGAGCATCCGCTGCCCGGGTGTGGTGTTTGCCGGAAACGGAAATGCTCAACAGCGCCGGAGGCGACAGAAACAGTGAAATAAATAAGAGCGACTAGGCATTGGACATGCATATGCTTTTCCATTTTCCAGTTAGCAAATCTTAGCGCGTTGTCAGTGCATTGAGAGAGAGTCGCCAGCTAATTGGACTCGGCTTCTGCCTGGGCTACTTTGCAGCAGGGCCCGCAGAATGGCGACGGCGAACGGCGAATGGCGCGCGTAGCCAGTCAGTCAGCCATGGGAACCGCTGCTTGCCACGCTATGTTTCGTGATTTGGAATTTCTTTGCTTTGGCTTTGGCTCTGGCTCTGGCTTTGTTACTGTTCGGTTGCGCCCCAAACCTGCGTTGTTACTGCGCACCAAGCTGAAAAATGGGAAAAATAACAGGTGGGGAGAGTGGGGGCATTGTAGTCGAAGCTGCTGGAATAGGAGTTACTGAGCTGCTGTGGAAAGAACTCGAACTTTATATGGGCTTTTGATATCTTAAGATATGTTGATAAGAGTAGAATATATAAAAAAAAATAATAAAAAAATATTTAAATATAAAAAAGAGCTAGAAAAAATAATGTCAAAATATATGAAATATTAAAAAAAAAAGTATATAAATATGCAATATAAAATAAAAAAATATATATAAAAAAATATATAATATAGACAATGGATTAAAACTTAAAAATATATTAAAAAATATATAATATATAAAAATAAGAGAGAAATAATATATGAGGCTTAAAAGACAAAAGAACAGGAAGACTAAAATATATAAATTTAAAAAAATAATATATATATATCAATTTATAAATAAAAATATAAATATAAATATTTATTGACACTACTAGAATATAAAAATGTATATAAAAATATAAACCTAATTATAAATTAATATAAATATATATATTAATATAAATATAAATATATATATATTCAACTATCCATATTTCGCCGCATTCACATTGCCACACTCCCAAGCCTCGACTCACAGATCCTGTCACATGCCAGTTACATGCATAGACTCCAAGTCAGCATACCCTACACACCCTTTTGCACTGCCTGCAGGGTAGGCGGGTAAACAAAAAAGGAAAAAATCAAACGCAAGCCCTTAGCTGTAGCAACGCCTACAACGTGTACAACTCACGCCATATCCGCTTGAGCTGCTTTTGTTGTTATTGTCGCCCGTTTGTTGCTTTCTGTTTGTTTGTTTGTTTGCCGAGTGAGTGAGGGCGGGTGGCTCAGCGACAATGCTAGCTAGCAATACTTTATTGTTTATTCGCATTTTTTCGCCATTTTATTTATTGCCCTTCACGTGGCAACGTGGCTGCCGAAAAGTTTACAAAGCGCAACATTGGACCCGCTCCAACATTGGAGCGACACAAATTGTGGCAAGCCACCCCGAAGAGTGGCCCACATAACCTCAGCGATATTGTTTTGTATAACAATCATAATTCATTATATATAGCACGCTAATTGCATGCCTCGCATTTCCACTTAGCAACTTTCTAAGCCCGACGACTGTCCCCTGGCCGCCCGCCGCCCGCCGCCCCAATTTTCAGCAGTCAGCTAACACGAAATGCGAAACCAAATGGATCCACAATAGGCACAACTGAATGCCGAGCTCGTCTCGCGCCGGGGGAAGTCCTATTAAGAACATGCGATATATAATTGACTTTTAATATACGTATGCCTTTGCCTTTGCTTGTGCCTCCGCCATTGTTATGTGAATTAGCCCCGATTGCGATACACACAACACAAAAAACCCATTCACTACAAAGCAGCGAGTAACTAAAGAGCCCAAGGTGTTGTGTTCGTTAATTCCAAAATATAATTCAATGCAAATGAAGCAGGCTTAGTCACATTCGTGTGGCCGGCATAGTGAGCGGCGATAAAAAGCTTGAATTTATAGTTATGCTAGGCCTGACGAATGCAACAGATGAAACCACAAATGGGCATGCGATATTAGTCTTTATATGATTGAACAATCAGCGACTGACGTTGAGTCAATCGCATGATATATTTGATATAAATATATAATATTAGAATTAGAATATACTTGATTTTAGAATTTATAGCATAGTAATCGTCGCTTCGAGAAGCGATGTCTCAGATTTAACTTTCTTATCTGTTACGAGCATTTGCTCTCTTATAAAATTTAGACTTCATAATATTTTATCTCATTTGCTTTGGTCTCCCAGGGCGTATAATTGGTTCATATAGGGCAGAAGTTTTTTTTTATATCCCTAACCTATTGAAAATAACAATTCAGGGTATAATGAATTTGTGAAAATATATGTAACAGACAACCTCCTTCTGTAGATTTCGTTGCAGACTCCGTAAAGTACATACATATATTTTTGATCAGGATGACAACCTGCGTCGGCCTAGAAATATCAGTTTGCCTGTCTGTCCGTCCGTCTGCACGCTCGTCAGTACGCCCGTCTGTACGTCCGTCTGATAATCCTTCTGGCTGTGTAAACGCAGTGATTTCGACAAGTCACAAAATCTAGCCATTTGATATTTTAAACGTATACTAATATATACCATACACAGTACGAGTTTCTAATTTTTATCGATGGCTCATGCCAATTCCTAATTGTCGATCAAAAATCGATTCGAAATAGAATATCACCTACTGGCATGGCTCAGAGTATCCTTACTCGTTTTCTCATTTTCCTATTCTGGATCGTTTTGTCTGCTAGAATTTGCTTTGAATTATGCAAGACTCTCCTTCAGTTCACTGGAAAATAAGCCGTCAACATTTAAGATAAAGAAAAGAATGGAATGAGCTGGCCCTGATTATGCTTGAAGTCACTGAGTGACTTCGATTGCGTAGTCTCTGTTTTTACTTTTGAGAAAAAAGTGCAAAATATTTGCAAACTTCAGCAATTATTTTAAGAGAAAAACATTTAGATAGGAAGAGAAAGACTTAGGGAATAGAAATTTGTAGACATAAATATAACACACATATTCATCATATACATATATCCATGCTTTCCAATTACCTTTAGTAATTGCTACATTTAATCAAATATTCATAAAATTTCGATACAAAAACAAACACTCAACTCGCGCTCTAATTGCAGTTAGGACTTTGGTGCGCGGTGATATCATTAGCAAATGAAATTAGTTGCAGTTGGATGTGAAAACAAGATAGTAACTACTAATTGTGTACTATAACATTTATGTGCAGCAATTATATATGCTTATTGCTTTAAATTATTTGCCATTTAGGCGCACTGTTTAATGACCGAAAGCCATCAAGAGCTTAATCAAGCGTTCATTATCGATATCGCAAGCCTTATCAAAGGCAATTCGTTATAAATTCTAAGTAAATTTGTGCAAAAGTTTTGTGCCATTAATTGGAAATAGTATAGAATTTGTCTATTCAACAGTTTGCTGAATGCTTTTTCTGGGAACTGAACTGTGTGTCCATGGCAGCGTTCATTAGATTCCATTCGGTGCGATGACCTCGATGGCGTCGCCTCAAAATTCTTGGGCTGTCAGAAACTTATCTCTATGAGATATAGTTGGCATGCATATTTAATAGGCTCATTGGCAATTGGGCTGACTCAGCTTCCCCAGTGGGGCTATAATTTGTATTGACTGCGCCTGTCAGGCCGCAACTGCACTCTGGGCCAAGCACTGGGCGTCCATCACCATTTGGCGCCACGTCCATTGCATTCCGTGGGACGCATTTCCAGTTCCTAATGCCAAGCAATTTGTTCAACAGCGTATAAATCTTGTGCGCATTGTTTGGCTGCCAGTCAAGACGAATACACACACTCACACACACATACACGCACACTATCAAGAACTTGGTGCCCATTGTATTGCCTAAATGAGGGGGTCCTTAAGATATGCGGATGAACTGGTGCGTTCTGCTCGCTTGGCAAAATGTTTTGTCCGTGGTGTTAGTTAGTCTAGATTCTGCGCCTAGATTACTTACATCAGCAATCAATAAAGTATAGGACTAGAACGTGGCCCACATGTGAGTGTATGGCTTACGCTCTTGGCATGCGGCCAAAGTGCGTTTTGTTCTGGGCACTGTGGCACTTGATCAGATAAAACTAGCATCAAATGTAGATAGGGTGATTAAGTAATTGGAGATTTTTTTTTAGATATAACGCATAAGAAATTATATTTAATTTAAATGACTTGCATATATGAGTGAAATAAAATTTACTCATTCTCAGTTTTTAGAAATTCTATAATATTTTCTAAATTTTGCCATATTCTATTTTCCATCTTTTATTTTCCTTCTCATATTTTCATCTCTCATCTTCTATTTTGAATCTTTCATATTTCCATATTTTATTTTCCATCCTCTATCTTCTATCTTCTATCATCCATCTTCCATCTTCTATATTTCATCTTTCATTTTTATCTTCCATCCTTAGTTTTCCATCTTTAATCTTTCCAAATCGAACTATATTTCCATTGTACTTGTCGATAGTCTTCTTCTTCTTTCATCATTTATCTTCCATTTTCTATATTTTATCCTTCATCTTCTATATTTCATTTTTCATCTTTTATCTCGCATCTTTCATCTTGCATCTTGTATTTTTCTTCTTTCATCTTGCATCTTGTAAATTTCGTCTTATATCATTCAGCTTTCATCTTTCATCTTCTATCGTTCATCTTCCATCTTCCGTCTTCCATCTTCCACCTTTCCAAATCAATCTATATTGCAATTGTCATGATCGATTGTATAAATCTACTTCAAGTCCAGCTACTTCAGCCAATTCTAATTACTCAATGCTAACAATATTTGATTTTGATTGATGTAATTGCTGCCCAATGCTGAGTCCTTGAAAGGATACTTTCATGTTCACTTCCTGAACCACTGTGCAGCGTCTTTTATTCTGCCGCTCAGCTTGGATTTTCGTGTGGCTCATTGTTTATCTATGCGAGTGCATTGTTGTTGCTGCTGCCCCGTAGGCAACTACTTGTACTTGTGTGTACATCTACACACACACACACACACACACTCACACACACACATACATATGTATATACTCACACACGTGTGCACACACTGAGTTCGAGTGTGAGACCTTTCGCTATTGTTTGCAGAATTTATTGCACGAATTTCTGAATTGGCCCTTCGGTCGGGTATGTGGGTTTTATTTTTATATGCCCGCACAGATACATACATATATATATTTATATATATCTATGTATGTATGTAAATGTATATATAAAAGCACGCATGGATCGTCACCATTGGGCACTCAGACGCGGCCTTGGCAGGGGCTTATGCTAAAACAATAGCCCGACCATAAGTATTTATTGGATCGTACTGCCGCATTAGGACCGGTTCGCAGGTGTTCCCGTTTATGCTCCGCTCGCCTTAATTAGCATTAAAAAATTAGAACGGTATTGCCTACCCCAACGCACACAATAATTTGGGCAACATTCATACCAATTCTCTCAATCCCTCTCTCTCTCTCTGTCTGTCTGTCTCTTTGCTTTGTGCATATTGCGTATACGCCATGTTGTTGTTTGACAAAACCCATATCCTTGTACAAATATCCGGTGTTATTATTGTTGTAATTTCCGTCGGCTGGGATGCTTTTCATGTGTCAAGCGATTGTCTCATCAGCATTGGCCCCATTGCTGGGCTAATATTATTAATATTGCGTATACGCCGCATTTGACATTTATTTATGACGCTCGCTTTTAATGCCGTCACATAAATTTATGGAAACCCCGAAAACAATTTGTACGCAGACATGCAACACGTTTCCGGCTCATCATTTTCGGTTGCGTGAGTCGCGTTTTATGGGCTCCCATGTGTAGATGCCCCCACGCCGGCCGTGGGGCTGCTCATCTCCGCGGAATATGCTGTAAATGCGTTATATGTTATGCGGCTGTCGCATAAATTAGTTGCGGATTTACACTGTTTAGCCTAGGACATACGGGTCGCTTGGGTGCAGGCCAACGGCGCTGCACAAAGCCACTTTGACAGAACGCTCAAAGCCTTTTGGGGCTCTCAGTTTGACAGCAAGGGTTTACTTTGCGTATGCAAAATTTATGAAGACTTAATGCGAGCGCAATTTGGGGCACAAACAGGCTTTAAATTCTCATATACAAGCCCGTTGGAACTGTGGAAATTCTCTTTTATAGTAGGAAATGCACTTTTTAGCTGAAATGGTAAAAATCGATAATTATCGATTTTAGAAAAAATTGCCAAATAAACGTTTTAGTGCCAAAGAGAACTATAGTTCATGCGAGAGACTCAGCGTGGGATTTCTATGCTCTCAAATTCGTGCGGATTTTTTAAGGAACTGTTGGCTTGGGTCACTTTATGCCCGTCAACTGTCAGACGAGTGTCGCCTGCCTTTCGCATCATTTCGGACAGCGACATGCAGAGTCGACATGCAGCTGCATGTGGCATGCAGAAATGTTGCAACAATCGCCGCGGACAGTACATTCGAGTCAGATGCGTGTTGCATGTGTTCGAAGTCATGATTTATTTATGGGCCGCAGTGGCAAACAGCCGCCCAAATCGTGTTTAAGCGGACAAGGCACACAAATGCCGCGCAGTAATTAAATCGAATAATTGAAGCGAGAATTTAATTAAAATGACTTTAATGCTAACGACACAGGCCAAAAAACATGGCCAAAAACAATTATAAAGAGAGACAATGAACTGGACACGAGCATATGTAATGCCAGCTGAGTGTGAGTGTGTGTGTGTGTGTTTGGTGTGTGTGTGTGTGTTTGGTGTGTGTGTGTGTGTTTGGTGTGTGTGTGTGTGACAGTGTGACCTTAATCCAATTAGCTGTCCTGCTGCTGCCAGGTCACTGCTGTGTGGCACCTCTCAAATGATTCCCCAATTTACTGTCAGTCAATTTAATTTCGTGTCCTGCGGCTCTGGCCCTGACAGAGAAATGGCCAACTCCGCCCAATTGGCAGTCTGGGCAGGTGGTCCGAGCGCTGGTGCTGGGTTTCAATTTCATTGAGCTGGCCATTTGCTGGCACTTTCGGAAATTGTTTCAACGTCGGTTTGTAATTTCACACGCAGTTAAGTGATTAGCCCTGCTTTTGGTTTTTCCTTTTTTCTTCATTTTTTTTGTGAACTCCTGTGAGCTGAAATCAAAACAAAAGCAATGAAATACTGAGAGGAGACAGAGAGAGATTGTGGTGGGGCGTGCCCAACTGCTGACTAGAAAATTGAAATGTGTGAAAAGTGGCAGAGGATAGGTGGAAAGTGAACTAGGAAAGGTCTCCTCTTGGCGTGAAACTATATTAAAATTAATTTGCCAATTTAAGACTTTAAATCTTTAAATTCTATTTTATTAATAAATTCCTAAAATCATGCCAGTTGATATGCATAAAATATAGTTAGATATAAATAATATATAATTTATAAAAATATATAAAAATATCTCTTACTTTCACATACATAAGAAAAATCCTCAGATAAACCCTTCCCAACTCCTCCCACAATGAAACTGATTTTTATCTTTTGATTCCGCTCGATTGCAGCTGGGCCATTCCATGTGAAGCAGCGCACGGAGCAGCAGCAAGGAGCGCTCAAATTCAACCACCTGGGGGGCAGCATGGATGAGGAGCACGACGACGATCGAATAATATGAGATTAGATGGGGCTTTAGAGCCCCGTCACGGTGCTGCAACGTTGCAGAGCCGCTTTATTGGTGTTGCCAAGTATCGGCGCGAGACGCGTGTAAAATGTGAGCTGCAGCAACAGCAATGCGCTGACGAAGACGACGAAGCAGCAGCAACAGCAGCAGCCGCAGCATCAGTCGCAGTCGCTGCCAAGCACGCCAACAACAGCAACAACAACAACAACAACGACAACAGCAATAACAATCAGAGCAACAACAAGAACAACAACAACAGCAACAGTTGCCGCTGGGAGCAACAAGCTCAACGCTCGTCGCCCACCCAGGCGCCAGGCACAACAACAACAGCAGCAACAACAAGCCAAGTCAACTTGCACTTAAGCATTAAAGGCGCCACAGCAGCAGGAGCAGCAACAACAACAATCGTAACTGGAGCAGCAGCAGCAATAACAACAACTGCCGCGTCCCTAAAAATGCGTGTGGAGCACTCGTTAATGCTAATGGCGCCTTGGCTCGGCGGCAGCCAGCGCATGGATGGGGGTAGGATGGGGCGCCACAGCGCAAACAACGTCCTGCGCCTGATTTCCGTTTTGGCGCTGCTGTTGCTGCCACCGTTGCCGCTGGCGCTGGCCGATGACGGTGACAATTTCTTTGCCGTTAATAGCTTCAGCGTGGGACCCGAGACGACAACGCCCGAGTTTGGTAAGCGAACACCACACGGTGGTGGTGCACACACACAAACACACACACATCCATGTCCTTATCGCCATGCATGCAAATATCATTTGCGGCTGAACTGTAATCAAATAGGCACAACAATGACGTCATCGCGCTGCACATGTACCTTTATTGCATAATCAAGACGAGGCACGCGGCATGCGGCAGGCAAGAGCATGTCTACAAGCATAAAAATAGTTACATACATGTTCCTCCATGTACACGTATGTGCGCTCCTAACTAGAGCTGATTGCGTGTCGTGCACGCGTCCGCATGACCCGAAACATCTGCTCGGGGCCTGAACGTGTTGAGTGCGCTTATGCGGCAAGGGAAATTTGCCGATTTACACAGAAAATTGAACGGAAATTTATATCGTCATATTTTGCAGTTTATATAGTTTTAAGTGAAAATTATAGTCGATGTTATATTGGGAATAGTTTTATACTCATTAATGAAGTGAAATGAGTATATTTGGTTTGCTAAATGCGGATTGGTCTTGCTGTCCGTCCGTCTGTCTCACACAGTTTTAAAGCAAGTATCTCCAAGATTTTTCACGTGAGTTACTATTAAGATCCTCTACAGATCGATGAAAAAATTATATGATTGCGGCTATTAACGCCCTAGCATATTGGTTCTGATTATCTAGAAACTTACAAGTCTGCTTAGTGAGTTGATGTTGACCTTCTCTATAGATAGAATTTTACGACCCAATGGATGGCATATCCTATAAGTTCCATAGTGTTGGCGATCAAGCCTCAAAAGAATCGTATGTCCATGTTTTAGAGGGAGGCAAATAGGAACAACCATATATTCAAAATTTTTAGAGCTGACAGCGTTTAGATCGTGAATAAATATTGTGCAGTCCGTCAAGCTGGACTGCAACATCCTTACTTGTTGTATATTAAAATACTTTGTTGTTAGATCTGTTTTCAGATTAATGATATTTTTTTTAGGTTTTTCTAGCTAGAACTTGCCGAATATATTTTGAATTCAAAAGTTCTTATGTTTCATTATTTTAAATTGGGTTTTAGTATAGTATATATATTTTTTTGGGTATAGATAGTATATCTATCTGATTGTCAGATATTATCTCAGTTTTGGCAAGTTAAAGTATCGATTTTCACTAAAACGTTTTCAGTAATTCTTCAAATTACTTGAAGTCTGAAACCTACTTATTTGAACAATGAATTTCGATTGAGATATAACTGAGAGATATGAGAATATTAAACAAATTATATCAAAAGCTTTATATAATTGTAAAAAAATGTTTAAGGGAAATAAAGCAGAATAAATAAAAAATTAAAATAAATAAATATTTAAGGGATAACTAAGAGAAATCTGAGTTTTAACTTGGAGATATCTGAGACATGTAACTCAAATATGTCTAACTCAATTAACCCAAAAAGAAATCCCATTTTTGATTACCTTTAGATAGAAATTCTGCATTGTTATTTTTGCACTTTGCATCTTGAAGATGCTTGCCCAAAATTGTGTTTCTCAATTTTAAACTATCGCCCTAAGGAAAATCTCAAATGTCTCATCAAATTAGATCCAGCACTGGCTATTATATTATTCTTATATACCCCAATTGCAATGGCAGCCTCAGCATATATTTTTATTACAATCGCCCCGTGGCCATCTCAGGGCTTTGTCTGCTGTGTGCGCCGCTTGCACAAAAAGAATTTCCATTTCTATTTTAGTTTGATGGGGTTTTGTTGCTGCGGCATGTGCAAAAAGGTTCGCCCTGCAGATTGCTTTTCTCTCGCTGCACAGGGCGAGCGAGCGAGCATTGTCGAAATAAGCAAAAGTTTCTAATTATAAATGCCGTCTTGGGGGGC
Source organism: Drosophila pegasa (assembly GCA_035046225.1). NCBI lineage: Eukaryota > Metazoa > Arthropoda > Insecta > Diptera > Drosophilidae > Drosophila > Drosophila pegasa. The sequence continues at coordinate 7,529,238 of JAWNOD010000398.1, read as the reverse complement.
GAGAGGCGAGAGGGGGCTGGTCGCCGACTTTTGTGTGAGCATGTTAAATGGCTGACCATCAGCACTTCGACACTGGCAATCAGTTATGAACATGAGGGGGCGATGCCTTCAGGTGGCCTGGCCCGATTTGAGAAATGAGCTCAAGAAACGTGCCCCGAGCAGCTGCCGCAGACAGCGGCAAAGCGGCAATTGGTAAACAAACTGCCATGTTTGGTAATCTCTTTTTGAAAAGGGTATTAAAAGCGTTGCGGCGCATGGCTGTGGTAGTCGGTGCACACTTTGTCAACACTTGCAGCAAATTTGCCTCGGTTGCTGCAACGCTGCTTGCCACAAAAACCGAGCAGGCAGCAGGAGCAGCGACAGCGGCAGCATTTGCTTTTTTAGCTGCATATGGCTGGGCGCTATTCATAGCAGTCGCTGCATTTAAAAATAAACCGCAGGCAAATAGGCATGCACAGCACAGCCACACACACACTCGCACACACAGCCACACACACAGGCACACATTTGCGGCACAAAAATGGCGCAACCTTACGAAAGCGCAGCCATTTTGTTTTGTCTTTTGCGCTTCCGTTGGCTTAAATGCGAGGCCGGCGCACATCCTTTTCCTTTTTCCCGTCGTCTGCTATCGTCAGCCTAGGCCTCGGCATCAGCGTCAGACTCATCAGCATCAGCCTAGGCAGCCAGAGGAGCACTTGGTATACTGGGTAATTATGGTTGGATATCAACAACAAAATTAGTGGAGCAAACGGTGTGCGCGTTTGGCATATGCCGCAACATTAACGCTGACGCTTAACCCCTGGTTGCCGTTGAGATTTTTTCCTTCCTCTCGCCTTTTTTTTTTTTGCTGCCCGCATATTGTTGGACGCGAGTTCCGGCCGAGAGTTGCTCCCAAGTGCTTAATTAAGATGTGAGAAGAACTCGACCCACGGTACATGCCGCTGGCGTGTGTGTGTGTGTGTTTGTGTGTATTTTCATTTCATTCAAAGTTAATGAAGAATACGCCCCTCAGCCTCATCCGACAAGTGGCGTGTGGCATGTGGCATGCACATGCTGAAGTGCCTACACTTGAGCCGCACTCCGGCCCCTTGAGTGCGTAGCCAGAAACCAAAAACATTTCGGCACACAGCCGAGCTCAGGTGTACACAGGTGTATGTATGTATATAGGTATATATATTTATATATATATATATGTACATAGCCTAGCTGGCTGACAGTCGTTAGCTCAGAGATTTATACATGAATTTACATTTTAATCTGCCACTAAGCCGCTCGGGATTCAAATACTTTTCACTTTTTTCCAGCGGACTCTGAGTGTTTCTCTTATTTCGTTTGTTTGGATTGAAAGTTTGTTGCGGTTTTATTATAAATTTGTCGCTGGGGATTAGTCGAGAAACATGTGTTAAGATTACCGCTTTTATGCCTTCCTTTTACTGATACGCCTATCTCTCTCTCTCTCTCTCTATTGCAATATTCACAGATTACGCCAGTCGTGGCCCGAAAAAGTTTGGTGACAAGTGCGAGAATACATTGGAGTGCGGCTTTCCCGGCTCCATATGCGATCCCAAAAAGAAGTCTTGCCAGTGCACCGACGATCTGCAGGTCACCAATCACATCGACAAATGTGGCAAGGGTAAGCAGAAAAGAAATATGCAAGGGTAAGGGTGGGGGTAAGGGTAGGTTTAAGGGTGGTGTCACTTGTGCCAGTCGCGGCCGGCCTTGCTTGTCAGTCTGCCAAGTTTTCATTAAAAGAATCGTCGGGCTAGCGAAACGAATCCCCAGAGCCTTACGTTGATTACCAACTGCTGAATATTGAAAATTAAAAGCGGAAAACTTGGCAGCGTACTGCCATTTAATGAACCGGGGGAACTTAGTTCATCTTTGACATAATTATAATATACATCCCCTGGACGCAAACACACTAAAAGCCATAAATTAAAATCAATTTGCGCGATTATTGTTCACATTTATGGCTGACACATTTACGGCCAGAGCATTCAGCTGTTGGCTAATGAGTCATCGCATCGAATGATTGGGACTCAATGAAATTATGGATAATATTGCGAAATCACAATCAGGCAGACATATAATGAGTGAGCTTAAACGCTTAGTTGGACATTGAACTAGCAGCTGAAACAGCTTTCTTCATTATCATTATCATTGTCATTGTCATTGTCATTATTATTAGAATTAGTATTAGAATTAGCATTTGGTTTAGCAGTATCATTAATACTGGTATTGGCATATACATTAGGCTTAACATTAGCATTAGCATTAGCATTAGCATTAGCATTAGCATTAGCATTAGCATTAGCATTAGCATTAGCATTAGCATTAGCATTAGCATTAGCATTAGCATTAGCATTAGCATTAGCATTAGCATTAGCATTAGCATTAGCATTAGCATTAGCATTAGCATTAGCATTAGCATTAGCATTAGCATTAGCATTAGCATTAGCATTAGCATTAGCATTAGCATTAGCATTAGCATTAGCATTAGCATTAGCATTAGCATTAGCATTAGCATTAGCATTAGCATTAGCATTAGCATTAGCATTAGCATTAGCATTAGCATTAGCATTAGCATTAGCATTAGCATTAGCATTAGCATTAGCATTAGCATTAGCATTAGCATTAGCATAAGCATTAGTATTAACATTAGCATTAGTATAAGTAACAATATTAACATTAGCAGTAGGATTAGCATTAGCATTGTTATTACCACTACCATTAGCATTAGCATTAGCATTAGCATTAGCATTACCATTATCAGAGCAGTTCCTCCATTCTCTAGTTGAGGAAGTACAGTTTATCTAAAGCATGTCCCAGTTCACCAGCTATAAACATAAGGACCCACCTTAGACCTCAAACATTCCCAGACATTGTTTATGCATTTACACACATGCTAAAATTATTTGAATACAACATTTGCAAGAGCACTATAAATAGTCAGACAGGTGAAGGGGGCGGGGGTCCACGTGTCTCGACTCCCTCTCGTGGGCCATAAAAATATTTGTCTGGCAGTCATCAAACTGACGCCAGTGAGAATTGACTCAGCCCAAAGTCCAGCTGTTCCGTTCCGAGCCAGCCATAAAGCAAAGTTGTAAACGAGCTGTGGAACAACGAAGGCAAATAGATGAATATGTTTTGTTTGTCCATGGTCTCTGTGTGTGCTTAACTGAAATGAATCATGGTCACAGTGGTGCTACAAGGATTCACTCTATACTCCACTTGCAGCGGCTGCCATCAACGAGTCCTGTTTCTTCAACGAGCAGTGCGAGGCGATTTACTTTCAGACGGAGTGCCGGGATGGTCGCTGCATATGCCGCTTCGAGATGTCGCCCATCTGGGGCAAGGATGGCTCTGTTGAGTGCAAAGGTCGGTGCGAGAGAGAGTTCATTTTCGGCCAGAAGGAAGAGTAATGGTTGTGCTTCTTTGCAGGACGCCAGGACAAGCGAGGACCCGAGACATACATTGATCCGGCCATGATTGGCGTGCTGGTAGGAATGGCATTGATGTTTATTATTATTTGTGTCGTCCTGCGATTGTTTAGCCAGTGAGTAAATTGCAATGCAAACATTTAACACAAGCTGCAAACATAACCTAATTGGGTCAGTGGGCGGGGGTGGGCGATGTCAGCTTCATTAACTCAACCCCACCCCACCCCCATTGACTCGACTCAACTCAACTCAATTTTAGTCTCGACGGGTCGACGTTGCCCTGGCTACCGACCAAATGATACATAATTTGATCAGCAATTAATTTCACTTAGATGAACAAAATTTTTGCATTAATTGGCATTAGGGGTAGCCCAGGGCAACGTCAACGTCAACGTGCCACACAGTTAACATCAGTTCAATCGGGCCACGCCCTGCTTTCGCACATGTCCCCCCAACCCAACCCGAATGCCGCGCAGTCAGTAGCTGGCTCACTCAACTAACTGAACATTATTAATTTGCGATAGGGCGCGCTGGCACGAGAACCGGACCATATTCAATACGCCGAATCCGCGCCTGATGAACGTCTCTCTGCTGCGGGACAACAAGCTGCTCCATGGCCAGGACAGACGGGGCTCTCGCATGTCAGTGCGCGCGCCATCCCGGCAGCCGAGCATGGCCTCGCTGCGTCCGCACTCGCCCAACCCGTCGCTAGGTAAGACAGGTTTGTATTCCATAATAACTCTGCGGCTTCCATTGATGGCACCTAAACTTACTTTTACTGTACTATACCAGTGCGCATTTTGGCTTTGGTTTCCTCATTTTGTTTGTGTGTCGTTTTTTTGTCGTTCAATCGTTTTTGTTTGATTTGTGCTCTTTCGTTTGAGAACTTGCAGAACTTTCTGCACACAGCAAGAATAATCAATCAATCAATCAATCAGCCAATCAGTCAGCCAGTCAGTCGCCAAAAAAAAAAAAAACGAAACCAAAACTAACCAAACAAATCACAGCAGAAACATCCCATTGCGTGAGTGTGCAAAAAGTTAAGCTCTTAGCGAAAAACTACAGTAAATAAAAATAAAATGTTATCTTAAGACTATGCTTAAACACTTTTGTTGATTGACATTTGATAATCTATAAATAAAAAATAAATAAATGGAATGCATGTATTTATAGCCACAAGCAAACATTGCGAAATCATCTATAAGGCAATAATCACAATTGAAATTCAGTTAGTTGACTTTGCGCTCAGAGATAATTTAGAAATATTCCATATGGGAAATGGCACAAGGAAAGATAAGAGGGATATTTAATAATATTTATATTATTATTGTTTTAAATATTTATATATTATCATTTCATCATCATTTATACTATAATCAATGAAAGGTTATCTAAAATTGATTTGATCTAATTAAGATTTTAAAGCAATTTTTTTTTAACTTTATGATTTTTATTGCTCAAACATTTTTTTTATTATATTAAAAAAAGTTAGATTTTATTAGATTATAAATGACATTTTTTCAGAAAGAAAAAATATTTTTTTTAATTTTACATATAGAAAATGACATTTTTTCAGAAGAAAAAATATATTTTTCAATTTTACATATAGGAAATAAAATTTTTTCAGAAGAAAAAATTTTTAATTTATTTTACATATAAAAATATGACATTATTAGAATGCAAAAAGTCTTTTTTTTTATTTTTAAATAAATTAGAATATAAATTATATAATAGATAAATACATCAAGTATTTTCCATGAAGATGTATCTTATGGAACCTTTAAAAGCTTTATTATCTAAGAAAAAACCTTACAAATATTATATTATCTATGAAAGGGAAACAGAAAAATGTTGAAAAAATTATTTAGAAACGGAACACTCAAGTAGAATATCTCTCTCTCTCGGCATATTTTTAGTCAACTGAAGTATTTATATAAAGAGAAAGCAAACTTATTTCTTCTTATATAAGAAGTCGCGCTCAAAAAAGCTCTTGAGTCTTGCCCAATTGAGCAGTGGATCGAGTTTTGAATGAATTTCTCTATGGAATCGCAGCGTAATCAGAGCCAGCTGAAATTGCGACACGTTCAAGTGTGCGGTTAGACTCTTTGGGGCTCAATCAATTTGATTGACACTTTAAGAGCCGTTAAATTTCGCAGCTTGGCTGTTGTCGCTTCGCCTCTGCTATCTAAAGGCGGTTGTTTTTTGCCAATTACCTTTGTTCTCAGTGCTTAACTTTATTGTTATTTAAATTTTGTGTCGCGCTGCCAAACAATATAACAATTTCTTTGCTCGCTGCCTGCTCTTTCTTCTGCCACACCTACCGACATATACAAATACACACACACACACACACACATACACTAACGTACGCACGCACAAATTGGTGTAAAAGGTCGCATGATACGCTCGAAGAGCAACACACGCTCCAGCGACTCGCGCGTCAGCGACGTCTCCAACTGCTCCCGTCTGCTGGAGCATCCGAGCGCCGCCAGCCAGTACAACGTTGTCCATAGCCATTTCTTGCCCTACGTGCCAACCACAACAACAGCAACAGCGGCCCATGCTGCCAGCACCGCAACGTATGCTGCCCCAGCCACAGCCACTGGCACAGCCACAGCTACAGCTACAAGCACAGCCCCAGTAACACCGACGCCGACGCCGACGCCGATGCCAGCGCCAAGCAACACCGTCACGACCACATATGTGTCGTCGCCGGGCGCGGCGCCTGCCTGCGGCATGACTGCCAATCCGGGTGCCAATAAGTTTTAGTCATAGGCCATACAAACTACATAAATATCAAATGCAATGCAGCCATATCAGTATATCAGTACCAGTTCCAGTTCCCGAATCGGTTCCTAGAGGTATGCAGCCACGTCGTAGTTGCCTCAATTTCGTTGAATGTGTTCGTTTAGCTGTGTTATGCCCAGTGTCCTGTATATTGTAGTTGCTGTCTTTGTTGTTGTCGTACCAACTGTTGTAAGAATCTAACATTAACGCTAAGCTGTAGTGAGAGTAAGCCAAGTAACTGCTCCCTACTCTAACAAATACTAACCCCAATCTATGTGTTCCACCAGACACTCTATAACACACACCCACCAGACACGCTCTATGACTATAACAAAACAAAATCCAAACGAGATCAACACACTAAATGTTAAGACTCTAGTTAAAGCTTAACTTCCAGTTAAAGTTCATGTTAAAACTTACAGATTTAGTTACTTAGTCTGCTGCCCTATACAATCTATGTACTCTAACGACACGTCTAACACTAACGAAACCCATCTACTTCTGCCATATATCGTATAGTGCCTAGCAGCGTCTGTATTTGGTTTTCATTTTCATTTTCATTTCTATTTCTATTTCCATTTCCGTTTCCGTTTCCGCTTTCAGTTTGCCCGCCTCTAACGCACGCCATTTCCGTTTTGTGTATGCTTGGCCAACTAGTTATATAAATTAGCCAGCTTTGGTCTAAACTTAAATACATAGTTTATACTTGCAGAGAGGACATTATAATTAATCAATGTATGCTATAAATCTAGATGTGAATTAAGTTTTATTTGTGCATCTTATCGAACTAACTGTAATTGATGTTTTCTGTGTGTGTGTGTGAAAGGATAAATAAGTAAGTCCGTCCCTAGAGGCAGCTATATATACATATACGACTTTCATATATAGCTGACATAACTGTATTTTACTCCTATCTATTTATATATCTACATCTATCTATATCCTCTACAAAAGTATATTCACATCAGCTGCAGCTCTGCAAGTGTACTTCATCTGCGGCAATCCGGAGATAACTTTTCTTATATAATCATTTATTTCGCTAGAAAATTCTCATAGTATTCCATTTAGTGCATACGTATGCTCTAGCGTGCTTCTATGTAGTCCTGTGCTCGCTCGAATGCATTTCTATTTCCTCAGCTGACTCACGTAATCCTGTCAACAGGCTTCACTTGAGTTAACTGGATGCCAACCCCGTTACCCCGTTACGTTGTTGTTGTTAATGTTGTTGCTGTTATTGTTGTTGTTGCTGTTGCTGTTGCTCTATCCGTTTATGCGTACCACATGCTCCGTGAATTAAGTTGAAAAATGTAATAAACATTCGCTACGTGCTCTCCACAGGCTCCCAGTCGGAATCGCATGGCAGCAATGCGTCGGCCGTCTCGGTGCGCTCCAACCGCAGTAATTCTGTGGCGCCTGGCAAAGTGTCCGGCGGTGGACATCATGAGAGGCACGGCTCCTCGCACCGCCAACACCACTCGCAGCTGCAGTCGCCCCAGGAGGAGTCGCTGATTACGAACATCACCACAAATCCAGTGGCCGAGAGCGTGACCGTTGAAATTATTGAGCCCGGACAAAAGTAATGCAGTAAATACATGAATATATGTAGACAAATATATATATATATATATATATATATATATATATATATATATATATATATATATATAAACATATATATATATTTACAAAATATAATGAAACACACACATCGTCGTTTAATATGCACGCGATAATATGGCGCCAGCGGGCCCAAACATAATGCCATGTTTAGAACCCTTTTTTAAAGAAAAACATTTTTTGCAATTAATGGACAATTTTTCCAAAGCGTATTACAAATTTTTGCAGAACCACACGACAAACGAATGCTAATTAATTACTTACATATACATAAACAATATATATACACATATATATAGTTATTATATAGCAAGCAATGTATATATTGTATTGGATATATGCGACTACACCATGAAAAAAAAGTTCGAAAAAAACCTTGCATAACAAATTCATACTACTCTTTATTTCAAAAAAAAAAAAAAAAAACTTAAAAAAATATTAAAATATTTAAAAGGAAAAAAAAAACAAGATCATGAAGATGAAAAACTTTCTTAATTTATATATAAATATTGTACGCAGATTTATAGCTTTGGGTTCAATAGCCGTAATAGAACCTTCGCCTAGGCACCCAAGCAACAAGAAATTTCGTAGAAATGAAAACGCTTTTGTAGCCAAATTGAGTTGAGTTGGTAATAGGAAGAGCGAAAATCATTGCCAAAAACAACGATTGGAACAAAAACAACCAAATACAAAGCCGACTATGTACAATGTACATAAGCACAACGCCTTATCTTATCTATACCTAACCTAGAAGCAATGTGGTACCGGTTAGAATATATATACACATATATATATAATTATATATGCCATATAGAAAGCGCAAGTTCCGGCCACACCTCTAATTGCTGCTATAGAGCTCCCAACAAATTCTTAAAGCCAATGCTAAAAAAAAAAAACACTGATAAGAATAAAACTAAAAAAATGGCAGAAATATTAAAACCTCGGGACCATATTTTATAATCAAAATATGCGTTTCAATTAATGAAGCACGCACGATTTAGTTCCCACTAACATCCTTTTGTCAAGTGTTTTACTCGAAGATAATTTTTAAACTAGATATTGTTAAACGCTGGCTGAACTAAAGTTTAGGGAACACAAACACACACACTCAAGAAAGATAGGAAGAAAGAAGAGAAGCGAGAAGCTAGCACCAATGCACACTTAAGTGCCGTAGTTCGAGTAGTTAGAGCCTAACTAAGTATAGTCTATATACGAGTAGCTGCTATAAAAATAATAATCTAAATTGACTTCCAGTTAAATTTACAATACAATATTTCGGTTCTTTACAACACTGTAACATTTTGTGCTAAATTTTGATTTACAACAGAGATAAGTGCAAAACTCCCTAATTTCACAAATTTTCACAAAGTTTTTCTTTTCCTTTTTTGGAATCCTGTGGAAGGGTTAACTGAGGACTCAGCACTGGGCGAGCCAAGAATAGGGGAAGATTCTTAGCGCGTCCCGTGCTGAGTTCACATTAAGCTGACCTAAGACAAATTTAAATATATATATATATCTATACATATATAGTACATAGAATGTTGAGTATATTAAGGTTTTTTGGTTTTCCGCTAAGCCCCCCCTCAACAAAAAACTCTCATTTGCTTTTGTGCTCAATCAAAGAAGCTTAACTGTGAGAATAACAAAGTGAATACAAAACGTGTTTATACTTTAAAAAATATAAAATAATAAAAAAAAAAAATAAATACCTTAATTACTAACTTTACCAAAAACCTAATGAAATAAGCCTAAAATGGTACGTACAATATAGTAGAGCGAAAGTATATCGCATAATCTTAAACAGGATACTTAAAAATTTCAAACAAAACGTAAAATGCTTGAACAAAGATACATATTAGCTAAAGAGAAGTAATACTAATTACGATAACGATCAAAAATAATAATAATACTAATTTTATTCAACTTGCATCGAATTTTTCTTAAACAGCAAACAAACAATCTTATTTCTAGGACATCAAACAAATATATATATGTATACATACCTATTTACATTCATACAAAGCACAAGAGCAGGAAGTTTAGGAAAAAAAAAGAAGGCGAAAAAGAAAACTTTCAAGATCAAAAGAAGTAGAGGAAGAAGAAAAAACAACTTAAGCATTGAAATTTGGGGAAGGATTTCAAGGTTTAACTTCGTTTTTGTGACAACACTTACATGTAAGCACAGGAAAAGCTAAAATCTAAATATAAATATACATATATACATATATATAAATATACATAAGATTTATGAACATTCTCCAAACACTGATTTTTCTATTTACATCAAACTACAAAAATGTTGAAGGCAGACTTTAAGTAAGCGAATTTTAAATAAGCAAAATCATAAGAAAAAATATTTTAAAAAATTATATACATCAATATATATGCTTTATTTACTTTAATATTTATACACAATAAAACTACATGAAAAAAACTACAAAAAAAAAACATAATTATAAAAGTCTAGTGAAAAAAAAATAAAATGCGATAAATTCATTTACACTCTACCAAAAAAAACAAAAAAAAAATCAATTTTATACATATACCAAGCAAAATTTCGTAAATCTAATAAAAAAACTATATAGAAAAGATTAGTAAAAAAAATATAAATGCACATATATAATAATAAATATAATGAATGCTAAAAAATATTGAAAACAGGCAAAAATTATATTCAAGATTTCTCATGTGACTCATACCAGACAAAACAACATCCAGAACAACTAGGAGTTGAGCGTAGTAATAGTATTGAAAATGAACAAGACAAAAAAACTAAATAGTAGCCAGGTTTATAGCGCGCTAGTTAATCGTTAAGTAAATAAATACATGGCATTCTAAGAAATTATGAAAACCAAATACTTACAAATGCTTTTTTTCAAAACCCTAAGAAGCAGAAACGCTACAACTTCGTATATTATATATATAAAGTGCATATATATATACATAAATATATATATATACAAAATTATATAGATTTATATTTAAAGATCAGTTCACTATAATAAAAACTATATTACCATAACTTACAAAACAAAACATATACTACAGTCTTTTATAGTGTGGTGCCCCGAAATACGCTCAGCCTGCCCTCCGGCTGCAGCTCCGACTGCTCGGCCGGCAGGCGTTTGCTGGTCACGCGCTTGTAATAGCTCTGCTCGGCGACGTGGCGCAAGTGCTTGGCACTGCCCACGCCCGTCTTCTCCACAAACCGATAGAGATATCCGTTGCGCTGCTGCAGCAGCTCATGCGGATGACCCAGCTCCACGACTCGACCGCGATCCATGACCATCACCCGATCCGAATCCATCACCGTGTGCAAGCGATGCGCTATGGTCAGCACCGTGCAGTTGGCGAACTTTGTGTGGATGGCCTCCTGGATGAGCTGATCCGTGCTGCAAGGAGTAAATAGTGAGATGAAGATTTTGTCGGCATTATTCGACTGTGAGATACCCGAACTCAAGTGCTATGACAAACATGCCAGTTTCATTGTTACACTTATCGGTCATTTGAAGGCAAATGTGGGGGAGTTGAATACTTATCTAGGCAAACTTAGTCACTAGCACTTGAGTCTTTCAGTTATGCTCAGTCTCATAGTCGGAATTTAGTGATAATACGAAATTGGGATGAGATATGGAAAAATGATGATAAGCCTGTTTGGCGAATGACAAATTTTAGTGTCTAGGTTTTGTAGTCTACGGACGGAAGTGGCTAAATCGATTTAGCTGTCTTCGTGATGGATAATAGGTATATATACCTGATGAGCTCATGAGCCCAGCTACATATGTCTGCCCAAATCATGAATCATATTGTGGTTCACACTTACATTGGGTCCACATTGGCCGTTGCCTCGTCCATGATGAGTATTGTGTTGTGCCGCAGTATGGCACGCGCCAGGCAAATCAGCTGGCGCTGACCCATGCTGAAGTTGGCGCCGCCGTCGTGCAGTCTGTAGCTGAGGCCGCCTTTCAGGTCCGTCACGAAAGTCTTCAGCTTGACAGAGTCGAGCGCCAGCCACAGCTCCTCGTCCGTCTGCTGCTCGAACGGATCCAAATTGTAGCGCAACGTGCCAGAAAAGAGAACCGGATCCTGTGGTATGATCGAGATGCGACTGCGCAAATCTTGCAGACCCAACTTGGCAATGTCGTAGCCGTCGATCTCGATGAGTCCCTCGTTGAGCGCCAGGCGAAAGATCGCCTGCACCACGGACGACTTGCCAGCGCCAGTGCGACCCACAATGCCCACCTTCTCCTTGGGATGAATGGTGAAGCTGAGACCCTTCAGCACATAGTGGCCGTGCTCACTGTAGCGCAGGCGCAGGTCCTCAAAGTGCAGCTGACCCGCACTGGGCCAGTTCGCCGGCAGATTGACTGCTGCCTCAGTCTCGTAGGAAGGCTCTGACGGTATCTGCACGTATTCGAGTACGCGCTCTATGCTGGTCATCTGGTTCTCCAGTTCGACGGTCTGCTGCATGCCCCACTGGCATATGATGCCCAGGGTCATGGACTGCGTTATGGCCAGACCCACATCGCCGCTGTAGTAGCTGCGATCGATCACCAGAAAGCTGAACGTCACCACCAGGATGTACACCACACAGATGAGATCTGTCCAGAAAGCAAAGGCCCTGTTGATGCTCGCATGCAGGTAAACCGCCGAGGTGTTCTCGTTCTGATAGCTGTGGAAGCCGCGCTCCAGACGCTTGGTGGCGCTCAAGGCGCGTATGGTGGTCAGGCCCTTGAACGTGGTGTTCGTGTACGAGTAGATGGGGCTGCGAGCTGGGATTGAAGACAGTCCATCAGACAAATGGGAAGCTTAATAGGGTTAATCTTCTACTCACAAATAGTCTCGATGCGCTTGAGGCTTCTGCTGGCGCCAATGTAGAGGCGGCGCGCCAAGTAGAGCAGGGTAATCATGACAAGAGCTGGAATCAGGAGCCAATAGTTCGCAAAGCTGACAACGGCGATCACTGCCAGGCCATTGACGAAGAACTCCCAGGAGTCCATCAGGCACTGCGGCAAGGTGATGTCGATGGACAAGATGTCGGTGGAGAAGCGGTTGAGTATGCGGCCCGAGGTGGCCAGCTTGAAGAACTGCATGCTGGCGCGTATGATGCCGCCGAAGAGGGAGTCGTGAATGCGCAGGGAAATGCGCAGGGACATCATGAAGAAGCCGAAGGTGCGCACCACGTACAGGAGCAACGTGCTCACAATGAGCACGGCGTAGAGGATGACCAGGCGCATGCGAATGCTGCGGCGTTCGAGCTCCGGCTCCGTTTCGTCCGGCTCCGTTTCCTCCCAGGTGGCCCTGTGCAGTGAGTAAGTGAGGGATTCAAGGGATTTACTAGAGGAGGTCTACATACCATTTGGACAGAAAGATGTCCATGGCTGCTTCGAAGGCACGCGCCACCAGAAAGAGAAAGAAGATGAGCGACACCACCAGCGGCAGGCCGAGCACCGCGAAGTATTGCTTGTACGTGCTGAGCTTGATGGATCCCTCGAGCTGCTGCTCCTTGTAGCGCTCCTCGTGCTCGTCCAGCTGCTGCTGGAGCTGCTGCTGGGTGAGCTGCTCCTCCGGCGGCACCCCCTCATAGATGCTGTCGGCGCGCACCGCACGCAGCTTGGCTACCTCGCTGTCATTGGCCACGGACATGCGCGAGTTGATGAGCTTCCTGAGCGACTCGTAGCGGCCCTGGATGGAGGCGCGTCCGCCCTCCATGAGCACCATGTGATCGGCATGGCGCAGCAGGGGCACACGATGCGTGACCAGGATGCGTATCTTGTCGCTGAGAAAGTCGTTGAGGCAGTGCTGCACAAGCAGCCCTCCCACGTGGGCGTCCACGGCCGAGAGTGGATCGTCCAGGAGGTAGATGTCCGCCTTGCGATAGACAGCGCGAGCCAGGCTGACGCGCGCCTTCTGGCCGCCACTCAAACTGGCGCCGGACTCACCCACAATGGTGGCGTCGCCGTGCGGCAGCTGGTCTATGTCCTTGTCCAGCAGGCAGACCCGCAACACCTCCTTGTACCGCTGCTCATTGTACGGCTCCATGAAGACGATGTTCTCGCGCAGGCTGCAGCGATTCAGCCAGGGCTCCTGCGAGGCATAGCTAATGACGCCGTTCAGCTCGACGCTGCCGCTGATAATGTCCAGCTCGCCGAGCAGAGCAGCCAGCAGCGTGCTCTTGCCGGAGCCCACGGTGCCCACAATGCCCACGAACTGCTGCTCCTCGACCCGAAAGGTTATGTCCTCGATATGCCGCTGGCGCTTCTCCTGGCTGGGCAGATCCCAGCTGGCCGTCAGCTTGCTCAGTGTGACGCTCTTCCGCATGGCCAGCGGATGGTGCATGCGTCCAAAATAGTTGCCGTGCTGCACGTCGTCATCGACGTCGTTGAAGTTCGCCACGCCGCCATCGGCGGGATCCTCCTGCTGCAGCAGGAAGTCTAACAGCCGGCGAGCAACCACAGATGTCTCCGCCCACGAGTTGATGGCCATGGGCCACTGGTGCAGCAGCGACTGGTTGAGATGGTCGTAGTAGCTGGACACCATGAACACCTTCTGGGCCGTCACAATGTCGCCCGTGAAGACGTAGGTGACCAGGCAGAGGAACAGTGAGAGCTTCGAGATCATGTCGGTGCACTGCAGCGCCGCATAGACGTACATGGAGCCGCGTATGGCGCCCATCTCTTTTTTGCGCACGCGGGCGATCAGCTTGCCAAAGGACTTCTCCCAGGCGTACATTTTGATCACCTGCATGGCCGAGATGATCTCGTTCATGAGCTTGACGCGCTCGTCGCCGTACTCCGCCGAGAGGCGCTTGAAGCGCGCCGTCGCCTTGGCCGCCCACACCTGGAGCGGTATGAAGAGTATGATGGTGGCCATGCCCACCAGGGCGGGCCAGCCAATCACCTGGTAGATGATGTAGCCAAAGAGCGCACCCTCCAGCGGGCCCTTCCACAGCTCGTGGAAGTAGTAGAACGTCTCGTTGAACTGGGGCAGGTCGGTGGCCATGAGGGCAATGGCATAGCCGCTCATACCGCTGTTGTCAGCCGCCACGGAGACGCGCAGGCACTTCCGGTAGACCAGGCCAGCGCAGGCCAGGCGTATGCGCGCGCCCAGCCCGAACAGATGGAACATAAAGGGATGGTAGCACAACGCCCTGATGAGCGAGCAGAGGACGACGCCCATGGCGTACAGGTAGGCCGCCTGGATAGAGTCGCGGTCACTGGCCTCCGAGAAGAAGGACACCAGCCTGCCCAGCAGCAGAGGCTGCATGGTGCTACAGCGGGAAAAATGTTAGAAACTCCAAAAAAAACCCCCACTCCGCTTCGACTTACTGCAAGGATATCTCCACCAGGGAGTAGAGTATGCAAATGGGCACAAAACTTGCGCCGTATGCCTTGAAGATCATGCGCAGGACACTCGGCTGTGGCGACTTCAGCTCGCGCTCCCAGTAGCCCAGCAGATCGTGCGACACCTCCGTGCTGTCCAGACTGGGAACGTGCGCATACAAATCCTTGGGATCAATCGACTTGCCATGGCCCTTGCGCAGAATCTCACGTGACCAGCTGACAAAAAAGATACAAGATAAGGATGTTTTTTTCTGTTATGTCACTAGTCAAGAGAGCACGATTGGAAAATACCCTATGATCCGCTAATGCCATTGTTTTTTCGAAAATGCATTCTTAAACGGAAAAAACATTGTTGGACAGATATAAGATAAGATAGACGAATGTTTGTGATGAACTGAATATTAAAGGTTGATTTTAGGTTGCGTAAGTGGAGCTAGACCCCAAAAGTATATAGGATGTATATAGTAAAGTATATGGTATGACTTGATATATGCAGTAAATATAACAATCCAAGCATTTGTGGAAGAGAATAAATAAATAAGAAAGAATGGAAGAGAATAAATTTAAAGGGAGTTAGCTCTATTCTATAAGACCTAAAAGGCAGAGTCACGCCAAATATGGTGACTGCCTACAAACTTATGATTATCGCACATCCATTTGGGGCAAAAAAAAAAATTCTTTATATGGCATTCGCCAACTCTGACTCCAAATTTGGTGTCGTCATATTATAAGTTGTCTGGAGTATTTAAATAAAGTTGAATGGACTCAGCTAATCTCAACTCAAATAGGAATACGCGCGCTCCAAAGAAGGCAAGACGAAGGCGTGGCCTCAACGACACTCTGTCTGTGGAGGCAACGAATATTTGCGAAGAAACTGCGGCACGTTTTGAATGCGAATTGACAGGCAAGCGTTGAGGCGCTGTCATAAATCTGCCCTGCTTCAATCTATATCTTATCAAGTTGACAGGCCACAGCCAGCAGGAGCTGATCGCGCCGCTCACAGTCTATAAAAGTTCTTAGCTTTTGCTCCGTTACGACATTGGTAGCACTGTGCGTATACGTAATATTATCTTGCACTGGTCAAGCTCGTATCATTTTAGAACTTTTGACTAATCGCCCAATATTTATGGCTAAGTAAATGTTTTGCACGGCCATGCGACAGGGATTTATAGATCGCGCACTCACATAAAGAACCACTTGGATAGGAAATTGGCCTTCAGCACTGGATTTGGCTTGCGTGGCTCCTTTGCCGCGCACATTCTCTGGCATGAGCTTTACGTAAATCACTCTATATATAATTTACATAAATATATATATATTTCTTATATCACACGGATGTATTTCTTTACATATTAAATAGCGCACAGATCCTTGGAAACAATTCGCGCGTGTGGCCGTCGCCTTTGCCGCTTCATTCGTAACTGATAGGCCGTGTGTGAAAAGCATTTGATTTTTAACTGAATGTCGCGCTAGGTTTCCGATTCATCGTTATAAATCAATGATCCGGGCTGCCCTATCGCACCACTTGGTGGCAGTTTTATCTTAATGCCGCCTGACAGCGAACCATCAGCCGCGCTGCAGTCGCAACCACAGCTCGCGACTAGCGACATAGAAAACATGGCGAGTTCCGTAGTTTAGTTAAGCAGTTCGATCCATACATGAGTAATAACTATTCGTGATACCCTGTAAATTCTTTTAATGATTATGTAGTCGTAGAACTGTGTGTCCAGAGGCAGTTAGAACAGAGTCTTATAAGGAAAGAATTGTAGGAATTTGCTTAGTTTGCTTCATTATCTGATTATATATAGACAACAGATCTATAAAGTTCAGCCTTTAACATATTCACAAAAAAAAAGGTATTGTCCTTGGAGAGTTTCCCATAGTAAGTCTTGATATATAAAAATGCAAATGAATTCCATTTCAAGTTCTCCCCAAATATTCAATAATTAAACATAATATTTTCACTTTTTCATCAATAAGACCAATTTCTATAACTCTAGGGTATCTATTAGTCGAAATTTGTGCGCATCCGAACTTTAGCTGTCTATTTTAATCAGATATTCCAAACATGTTTTACTACACTTTTTAAGTATTGACAATTTTGATTAAAGCCCTTCCCACTCAACAAACAAGTGTATTTCTAATTAGTTTTGTTTTTTTTTTTTCTATCTATTTGCTTCGGATTCGCGATATGCATTGTCCGTTTTATGACTAATATAAATATTAGCTAATAACACTTAAGGCGTATCATTTTAATTTATTATTTGGTGTAATAATGCTCAGGCACTTTATTGAGATTTTGTACGTGTTTACATACATACATATATAATAGATAAGTACAATGTCATAAGTCTATACTTTAGAGCAAGTATCTATGTTAAGTGTATACAGTAGATGTATAAAAAATAGCAGTAATTAAAGTTTCTTTAAAGTTGCATTTTGATTTGTGCAAATTGCTTTCGAGTTCTACAGTTACATGAAGACATAGCGGAGGTATACATTAGATAATTCTAACAAAAGTGTTGCATTCATAAATTCGGCATTTGAAATTTAAGTAACAAGTTAACAATATAAATCACGCTTACATACATCCATTTATGTACATACTTATATACGGAATTAGGGCTTAGACAATTACAAGTACAAAACAGAAATTAAAGTTAAGTACAACATTTTGATGCACGCTCATAATACTTTCAGTTCCCAACGCTATACATCTTAAGTAAGTTTTGTGTTTTCGTGTGTGTGAGTTATTGCTGTGCTAGTCCGCGTGTTCGTGCATCGCCGCCCTGATATTCAGATCTTCGGCAGGCGCAAGTCCCTCCAGTAGCCGCTTGCTGTAGCTCTCCTCCGCCGCCTGCATCAGCGCATTCGCCATCGATGTGCCCGTATTGTTCACCAAATGGCGTAAGTAGCCATCGGGCCGTTGCAGCAACTCGTAGGCGTGGCCCAGCTCTCGCACCTCGCCCGCATCCATGACCAGGACACGGTCCGAGTCCATAACTGTGTGCAGGCGATGGGCAATTGTCAGCACTGTACAGTTGGCAAACTTGGAGCGAATCGTTTGCTGAATCAGCTTGTCGGTTCTACAAAAGAGAAAAAATACTATTACAGCTACGAACAGGTTAGGGCTCCACTTCAATACTCACTCTGGATCCACATTGGCCGTAGCCTCATCCAATATCAGCACCCGATTGTTACGTAGTATGGCTCTGGCCAGGCATACAAGCTGGCGCTGGCCCACGCTGAAATTGGAACCACCATCGTACATGCGACAATTGAGACCACCAATGAGCGTGGATACATAGGAACGCAGCTCTACATCTCCCAGCGCCTTCCACATCTCATCGTCCGTTCGTTCGTCCAACGGATCCAGATTATATCGTAGTGTTCCAGAGAACAGCACGGGATCCTGTGGTATTATAGATATGCGACTACGCAAATCATGCAAGCCGATATGCTCGATATCGACGTCATCTATGCGAATCATGCCCTCGTTGCAGGCCAAACGGAATATAGACTGTATAATGGAGGATTTGCCAGCGCCGGTACGACCCACAATGCCAATCTTCTCGCGTGATTCAATGGTGAAGTTCAGATCGCGCAGCACAGGCTCCTCTTTCGGCGAGTAGCGCAGCTTAAAGTTGATGAACTCAATGCGTCCCTTGCTGGGCCACTCGGTTTTTGGCTTGAATTTCTCGTCCGTCTCCAGTGGAGGCTCTGCGGTCTGTTCCGTATACTCCAGCACACGCTCCACGCTGGTCATCTCGTTCTCCAGCTCAGCTGTCTGCCGCATGCCCCACTGGCACATGCCCGTCATGGTGGTGCTGTGCAGTATGGCCAGGCCGACGTCGCCGCTGTTGAACTCGTTGCGCAGCAGCAGAAAACTAAATGTGACGGCTGCCATGTAGCCAATGCACAACAGGTCCGACCACAAGGCAAAGGCGCGTGTGCACGAGAGGAAGAGGAACCAGGCGGAGGTATTCGCGTTCTGATACTCGTGAAACTCGCTCTCCAACGCGCTCTGTGCCTGCAGAGCACGCACCGTGGTTAGGCCTTGAAACGTTTGATTCGTCAGCGAGTAGATCGGACTGCGAGCTGTAAGAGAAAAACTATGTTTTAAATAAACCGGATTAGAATCAAATATTCGACTTACATATGCCCTCCAATCGCTTAATGCTGCGACTCGTGTTCACATAGAGATAACGTATGCAGGCCAGAAGGACGACAATCACAGCCGCCGGCACGAGCAGCCAATAATTGGCAATGGCCACAATGATCAGCACGCCGGAGACATCAATGGCAAACTGAAAAATATTATTGTTAGTTAGTTTATCTAATTTAACAGTAAATTCCACCTACAGAAAGGCAATCCAGCAGCGTGCGCGGCAGATCTGTATCCACTGTGCGTATATCCTTCGAGAAACGATTCAGAATGCGGCCCGAGGAGTTCGTATTGAAGAAGTACATGGTGGCGCGTGTAATGCCGCGGAAGAGGCGATCGTGCAGGCGCAACGAAATGCGCAGACACATCCTAAAGTAGCCGAAGGTGCGCATGAGATAAACAATGAGCGTGGCGGACAGTATGGCAGCATAGAATAGAACCAGCTCCTGGCGAATGCTGTTCTCAATATCCGCATTTGCTGTCAGTAAGGCACTGTTCACGGTATCATTCACTGGCGCCTCTGAGGTCACATCGAACATCGTGGCATTAACAGCTGCTGCTGGCACAGCAATCGAACTGCCATTTAAGGCAATTTTCTCCTCCCAAATTACCCTGTAGGAAATTAAGATATAATTAGTTCAGAGTTCAGTTATTTGGAGAAATCTTAAGACTCACCAGCGCGAGAGGAAGTAGTCCACGCCCGTGAGCATTATCCTCGAGCAAACGAAGAGCACCACAATCAAAGCGAAAAAGAAGGTGCTCTCCAGCGCCTTGAAGTACGAGGCGTACACGCTGTACTTTACCGCGCCCACACACTGCTGCTCCTGGTTGACCTCCTCCACAGTCTCGTCGGGTCGCAGCAGCGGATTATGCTGATTATGGTGTTCCATGCTCTTCTCCGAATCGCTGCGCGACATGTGACTATGAACGCTGTCCGTATCGATGCCGCTCTCGTCGTGCGTCTGCTCCAGAAACTGGAATTGGCGCGAACGCTGCAGCTCCTGATAGCTGCCCTGCGCCACAACCTTGCCGGAGGACATCAGCAACAGGTGCTCCACGTCGAACAAATACTGCAGCTGATGCGTGACCAGTATGCGTATCTTGTTGGACAGGAAATCGCGTATGCACCTGTCAAAGATGTGCTTGCCCACGTGCGTGTCGACGGCAGAGAGCGGATCGTCTAGCAGGTAGATGTCTGCCTTGCGGTAAATGGCTCGAGCCAGATTCACGCGCGCCTTCTGGCCGCCGCTGAGACTGACTCCGCGCTCACCCACCACGGTTAGGTCGCCCCTCGGCATCAGCTCCAGATCACGTTCCAGTGCGCACGCCTTGATCACCTTCTTGTAGCGCCGCTCATTGTAGTCCTCGACAAAGACAATATTATCTCGTATTGTGCCCTCAAAGACCCAGGGCTCTTGCGCAGCATATGAGATCTTGCCATGAACCAATGCCTCGCCTTGATCGATGCCCACTTCGCCGAGCAGCACATTGAGCAGACTGGACTTGCCCGCACCAACTGGACCAATCACAGCCGTCAACGTCTGGTCCTGAATGTCTGTACTGAAATTATCAATGGCGCAATTGCAATGGCCATCGCTGGAGTCCCACGAAGCGGAAACGTTCTTCAGGACCACACACTTCTGCGGCGCATCGGGGCTGTAGTCGCGTAGCCGACTGTGCTGCGCCTGTGCCTTCGGCGGCTGGCCGTTGATCAACAGCGTGCCATTTACCTCCACATTCTTCAGCTTGTCCTCTTGGGTTACCTTTCGCTTGTTCTTGGACGCCTTGGCATTCGGTTCCAGATTGATGGGCGCCTCGGCCCTGTCGCCATCCAGCAGAAACTCCTTGCAGCGCCGCGCCGAGACCAACGCCTCCGCTATGAACGTGATGGATAGAGGCCAGAAGTGCACCATGGAGTCGTTGAGCATATTGAAGTAGGAAGACACCATGTAGACCTTTTTGGCAGTCAGCGCATCGCCCAAGTAAACATAGGAGCACAGGGCGAAGAACACGGACAGCGGTGAGATCATCGAGGTGCAGCTGAGAGCCGCATGGATGTAGGCAGTGCCCCGTATAGCGTTCACCTCCTTGAGACGCACCTGGGCAATGACGCGCGCGAATGACTTCTCCCAGGCATACATCTTGATCACCTGGATGCCCTGTATAATCTCGTTCATCAGCTTCACACGCAGATCTGTGCGCTCCGCAGTCAACTGGCGGTAACTGGATGCCTTCTTGGCGGCCCACGCTTGGAGCGGGATAAAGCTAAGCATGAAGGAGACGCCTATGACAGCCGAAATGCCAATCTCGCGGTACATAAGGTATCCGATGATTATCGATTCTATCGGACCCTTCCACGTGTCATGCAGAAAGCAGAGCGCCGTATCGAAGCGTCCCAAATCGTTGGACAGTATATTAATGGCACGAGCGCGAAGGCCGTCATTGCTGTTGCTCTTGGACACCTCCAGGCACTTGCGGTAAATGAGGCCGGACAGGGCCAGACGCAGCTTGGTGCCCACTTGGAATATGTAGAAGATGAACGGATGGAATGTCAGCACGGGCAGCAGCATGCAAATCACAATGCCGAGCGCATAGTAATACGCCATCGACTCGCTTATCGTGGTCTGATCCGTCGCGAAGTAGCCGACCAGGCCACCCAGAAACAGAGGCATTAGGGATCTGTAGACGATAATTAGAGATTAGCTAATGTCTACTATGTCACGCCGCGTACATACTTGCAACATGACTCCAGTACGGAATAGACTATGCCCAACGGCACGAATATGTTGCCATACGCCCGAAATATCATGCGAACGACGCTCGGTTTGCTGCGCTTCTTCTCATCGTCCCACAGCTCCGTAAACTTGCTCGTCACGTGCTCACTGTCCAGCGTCTTTCTATGCTGGTACAGCTCCTCGTCTGTGAGGGGACCCTGCAGACCCCGGTTGAACAAGTCTCGCATCCACCTGAAATGAAATTAATGAAAGTCAGCAAATCGATAATACGAAATTGTAAAGATAATGTTCATATGTATTACAAATAGCAAATGCCAAATCAAAGCTGTCTACATGTGGTTGACATTATCGAGCCCCCACTGTACTTCGATAAGAGCAAATAGACTCGTTATAACTAATTACATTTGTGTTAAGTTTTTTTTTAGGGTTTCATTAATGATTGTTGGCATTTTGAAGGTCTTTCGTCAATTTACTTAATAATTAACTAAGCTAATGCACCATGTGGTCCGTTACTATACCGATAAGATAGTACCAATTGTATTTTACTCTGAATGTTGGCGAATAAATAGCTTAACAGTTAGACATCGTATGGTGTCTACTCCGAATGATATTCTATATTTTATATTCTATATTTTATTGCTCAGCAGATAAGTTGCGCTTGCTAAGACGATAAATTGCTATACAACGGGTATAACTGTAGTAGCAGTATATAAACAGCAATTTTAGGGTCGCAAGATCAGAAGCGATAATGACAAAGAGTTTGTAAATATAGTATACATAGTATAGACAGATATAAGAAAGTGAAACGATTGGTGCACATTCATTGAGTTTCACATTGTAATCTTACTCGATTTGCCAATAATATTTATTCAACGCTTTTCTAATAAAACGAATTCCCCTATGTAATTCTAATCAAAGCGAACATATGCGCAACTGTGTGCTGTCAATGCGGACATCCATATAGACACATGTTAATATATATACATAATATTTATACATGCTACGGCTATATATACTCTTATCAATTCATAAGCATATACATTTAATATATGTGACCAAAAAACTAGTCAATGTCATATAGTAAAAAAAAATGAGAAGACGGTGAATAACCTCTATAAAAAAACAAAATCGAAAAATTACACCTAACGCACCTACATACAGATATATGCATGTGTGCGCATTTAAATATGAGTGTGTGCATACATATTAACAGTGCTGCTCACATTTTAAAACGTAGCTGATTCTAGCGGAATTTTCAGTGTGTTCTTCAACTACAAATTTAGCCGCCATATGAAAGCTTTCCCTGCTTTAAAAAAAAGCTACATTTGACGGGGAAAAAAGCTGAATTGACAGCACTGTATATTAGCAAGAAATATAGATGTACACACATACATATGTACATGTATGTGCATCGACTTTTGATACTGTCTGACACGTGCTATCGAGCTGAAGGAACAGTCAGCGAACGCTGTACAATTGACAAATATCATTTACCGTTAACGAATAACATGTTGAAGTGTCTGCTGTGTGTGTGTGTGTGTATGTGTGCGGGGAAGAACAACTACTTGTGACTTACCAAAAGCTCCATTGTGAAAATATATTTGCATTTGTGTAAGGATTTTTCGGACGTACAACCTTCCTTCTGGTGCGGTTCATAATATGGGTTGCTTTCTACTAGTTTTCAGGCACAATTTATCACTTTTACCGTTACGCCACTCAGTTACAAGCAAAGCGCAAATCAAACGCGCTGTCGTTCCTCTCTTCACTCCTCCTCTTCTTAGGCACTTTTATTAATATTTTACACACGCACACAGTGATGAAATGCAAGTGACGTCTATGCGTGTGTGTGTGTGTGCACAGAATTATGCCGGCAACAACAACAACAACACAACACTGGCGCTGCGCTGTAAATTGTCTCTAGGGTCGAGGCCAGCAGCAGCAATTCTTTTGTGTCCACTTCTCGTCATACAGAATTAGCCGTTTGCTGCTGCGATTGACCTAGCGACAGACAGAGCAACGGCAAATGCAAACACACAACTAACTGTTTCGTATGCTAATCAATCGGGCTGCCTTTTACCGCACAAAATATCGCGCACTTTAAATTTAGTATTCGTTGCCGTTTGAAATTAATTAGAATTTACACAATTACGTGAAGCAAACGATGTGTAAAATTAATGGACCGACACACGTCCTCTCGGTCCGACTTCTGAAATGGCAATGGTGGAATCGAAGTGAGCGATAGAGCAAGAAAACTTTTGAATAAACCTCAGTGAAGCAGAGAGAAAGAGAGACAAATGAGCACTAATGTGTGAGTGCGTGAGTGTGTTGGTGCAAACCAGCTGCCCGATTCGTACTGTGTTTGCCGATGTTGAGAGTATAATTAGTTTCTCGCTGTACTTGTAACGCACGTCAAACATTGAGCCAGAGGCAACAGTTGCCATTCGTATGAATATGCCGAAACAGGTTCGTTACAAATCATTGTATGAGTGGAATATAGTTCTATGTTGGGATAATATAAATTGACATAAAAATCCAAATATATTTAAGTAGACAAATATATAAGAAATTGAGCTAATGCAGGTTTTTAATTCCGCAATAATTCATATAAGCAATGCTATTTTTAAATTAATAACACCATTTTTTTTTTGCAATAAAATTTGCATATAAAAGATTATTACATTTATACATTTTTTTCTCTGAAAGGATAATCATGCTTCGGTGTGACACACACAGCTACTGTTTACTTTGTTTTAATCGGTTTCTCTCGTTCTCTCACGCATGCCGACACACTGAACTGCATGTATGTGTGCATGGGTGAAACGGTTTCTCGTCTGCAGACAGAGCGAGAGCAACGTATTTGTTTGTCAACGATAATTTAAAAATTTGAGCGCAAATGATTTCCACGCATTGTGAAATGGTTTGGCATACAATTTAAAAGCTCGTTGGTGTTAATAAACAAAAAAGATTCCTCTGGTACTCAAACGTGCAGAATCGACCATTGATAAACAGCGACATTTTGGGCTAATTTTGATAAGATATTCTCATTTCACAAATTAAGAAATCTTTGGCGACAAAAAAAATGAGATAAAGATCTAAGAGAAAGAAGTAAAGTACACAATTTTTTACATCATGCGTGATGAACATTTATTTTGGGTAATTATAGATTAGCATTAATTCTGTGTAATTTTTTTTTCCGTTTTCTTTTGTTTTTAGTAAATTTGGTGAAAAATACATTTGTATGCAATATTCAGAATCAAAACATGTTTTACTTAGATAATGACAAACAACATGCCCATTTAATCTTCAATGTATTCGAATGGCTCTGGTGGCTCGGGCTCCTTCTCATCGTCGTTCATTGGACCGAATGCGGCAACCGGTTCGACCAGTTCCTGATCTTCAGTCTTGCCCGTGTGCTGGAATACAATGATGCCGCCAATTGTGACATCCTTCATCGGCTCGTAGTTCTGGCCATCGACTACACTGAAGACTTTCAGTTGTTGACGCAGGGCACGTGCCGGGTTTTGCAAAATTTCGAAGTTCGGCTCGGGCTCCTTCTTTTCCTTCTTCTCCTTTTCTTTGTCGGCAGCCGCGCTGGTGCTTGCCTCCTTATCCTTTTCATCAATCTTCTTTTCCTTGTCATCCTTCTTCTTGGTCTTGGCATCTTCTGCTGGCTTCTCTTCCGCCTTTACTGCAGTTTCCGACTTCTCATCTTCCTTTTTGCTGCCTGCAGCGGGGCTTTCCTTGCTATCCTCATCAACATCCATCTTCTCATCCTCTTTCTTGTCGGCATTCTCGCGGCGCTTCTGTCGGGCTGCAATGGAAAGGACAGCTGTAGCTACCTTTTCGCGCTCCTCGCTCTTCTTCTCCTCCAGCGGGGCTGGATAGGCGTATAGGGATGGCTTCGCCGCCGATCTGTACTCCATTTTGGGCATCTTTAAATCGGAATTCAGGCCAATTACACAGGTGGGCGTAAAGGCAAGGGAGAGCGTGTGCGCCAGTGGGAACCAGTACCAGTACTGGGTGAAAGCCAGCATGCCGACCACGGCCTGCAGGTTGGTGTGCCCAGTGCGAGATTGCAGGGAGAGCGTGGCATTGCGACCACCAGCATCAATGATGCCTGCAAGCAGAAATTATATTACAAATCTCTCTTATGAAAGGTAAATGATGCCCACTTACCTTGAGCCAGAATGGCTCCATACTTAGCCATGACGTCCTCGTGCTTGTTGCTGATGACCTCAGCGTATAGCTGGCGGAAGAAGGTGCTCTTGGGGCAGCTCAAGTCTGTGTGTTGAATGAGGATCATAGCAGACGCAATGAGCGCACCCTGACGGACAAAGTTCACAGGATCAAATTTAACCATGGGCTCCAGCAAGGCAATAGCCTCGCGCAGTCCGGTGCCAGCGCAGGCGATGCCCAGCGCCATGGCGGCACCATAACGAACATGCGGATTGTATGATTCCGCCAGCAAACTAACCACCGATGGGCACTGCTCCGGTGTACGGAACAAGATGAAACCAATTGCTGTGACAGCAGCGCGACGCACATCGTCGTTCACATCAGACACGGCCACGTGGAGCAGCTTGCGTATGGCCTTGTTGCTGCCCGTGCCATTGTAGGCCATGGCCAGGGTGTACATTCCCGAGCGACGCAGGACGGGATCCTTGTCGGTGGAGAGGCTGGTGACCAATGGATCGGCCTCTTCAAGACGCGCAAACATGGTCAATGAGATGCCCACGGCTAGACCACGCAGAATCTTTTCGTGCTGAGTCTCCTGGGCATAAGACACCATATCCTCAATAGCCTGAGCATTTTTGGAGCCCAGCATGACCATGCCCATGGCAATGCCAGCTGCCTCACCGGTTACAGCATCGTCCTGATACAAATTGAATTTCAGCTGCTCGTACAGATCCTGGCGATGGGTTCCCATGCCGGCCAAGCCCAAGCCAAGGCAGCCACCATGGCGCACATTCTCGTTTTGGGCATCCTTTAGCTGTTGCAGCAGGTAGTCAATGATATTGGCGCCATGATTGGCATGTATCAGACCCAAGGCGTATAGTGCGCCACCCTCGGAGTAGCCAGAGCTGGGACCTGCCTCCTTGGGCAAATAGCTTTGCATGAGCGCCAGCGAATCCTTCTCGTGTCCGCGATGTATGACACCCAACGAGGCGGTTGCAGTTAGCTTGGCCCAATTGGTGGCACGCGCCAGCCAATCTAGATTGTCGCGCAGGAACTGATCCGACGTGGTACCGCTGTGCATGAAAGCGTTGGCAATGACAGTAGCCGTGTGGCAAATCGAGACGCGCACCGCCTCCTTGGTACCACGCAATATCTGCAGATCGGCGTGATTGCTGCGTATGAGAAACTGTAGCTGCAAATCTATGGACACCTCGCCGGAGAGTATGGAAATTAGCTTCTCAATGTTCTTCTGATGCAGCTTTTCCATATCGTTCAGCGAGTCAATGGTGCGCTCTATCTTGGTCTCGCCTGTAAAGCAAGTATATTACAATAAAGCGAACGTAACTCTTGCTGGAACACTTACTTTCTTTATCCTCCGTGGTTTCCATGCTCTCATCGCTTTGCGATTTGGCCTTCTCATCATCAGACTTGGCAGTGGAATCACTGCTTCCAGCTGCCGTGCCTTGAGGCTTGAACGTGCTGGGCAACGCTGTGGGTATGGGAGCTGTATCCTTCAGTGCCTGCAGTACGTTACCCAGAAACTCCTGTGTTGCCGACTCATACAGATCGAAGGCAATCTGATAGGCCATCAGATTATTGGCCTCCACCGGAGAGCCTGTTAGTTTGTCCAGCATTTCAGCAACGGCCAACGGATCTTCCAGAAAGATTAGGCACTGGCACATGTTCACGTAGTCGGGTACGCCCAAATCACGATACAGTCCGACCAGGCAACGCAGCACCTGATTACGGAAGCCGCGATTCTGTAGCAGCGACATGGTCACATTGTAGGCATAGGCCAGCATGCCGCGCACATCATCCGACTTCATGATGGATACTTCAAAAATATCCATACGACGCGTCTCCAATGCAATGCCGAGAGCCTGTCGGTACTGACTGTCATCCAGACAGCGCTGAATCATGCGATTCACAATGCCCTCCAAGCGCTCATCCACCGGCTTCGCCTCCTTTGGATTCGCAATGAATTCAACACGTTGTGCAATATAAAAGTCAATGCACTTGGCAATGATCGTCTCCGTGTACTCGTTGCGTGCATTCACATCAAACAGATCGCCGGCGCCCAGCGCATATGTGAGCGCGTCCTCAAAGGAGCCGAGATGGTAGAACACCTTGGAAGCAACCATGCCAGCTAGTTTGTTCTCCGGGAAGGCTCTGTCCTCGTGAAGCATCTCGATTTTTTCAATCGACTCGGAAATCTCGGGCCAGAACTCATCTACAATGTTGTCCAGTTTCTTCAAGGCGAACACCTTGAGGTCTGGCAACGGTTCATCAAGTAGGGATATTATCCCCGCGGCGGACGTGAGGCTCATTTTGTTGCTTGCGTTGTTTTTTGTGCCCAATAATAAATATGTTCTACGAATGTGTATGTAACATATGAATAATTTGAATCGAAAAACTGTCTGATTACAAAATAGACGAGTAATTTTTTCACTATACTAACCAATGGATTGCAGTTTTTAATATTACACAGACTTTTCTTTTATGCCGAAAAAACGCTAAATCACCGAACGACGCAGTGTTGCACAGTGCTGGCGGTGTACTTGAATGGTGCAAGTCACACATAGTGCAGTGTTGTTAACGACAATTATTTATCAACATATGGCAGCCTCTTCTTTAACTTCATTGTTATCGATAGTCATCGACATCGCAGCTATAGCATCGCAGCAACAAAAACGCGCGAACATAACACAAGTTTTTATTTCGCTGCGCTCTCGCACGTATTTACGGGATTTAGTAGTAAATACAATTGCAATAAAAAAATAAAACATGATGTTCGAGGATCAACGCATGTCTGTAGACGCCGTCACACCATTAAAGGGCGCAGGCAGCCTAAACTCTTCCGGTTCGTCCATTTCGATGGACGCGAAGCCCCTGAACAGTTGGGCCCAAGAGGTCCGCGCCGAGCTGGGCCAGAGCGATGAGGTAATATAATATGACTCCCATGCCTCGCACAGAGTTAGCTAATTAAGTGGTATTTGCCGCAGGCTTCGTCATCCTTCAACAGCAGTGCTGGGAGCACAGCGGCGCAGCCCAAGCGTGAGATGACGCTGGAGTTCCTCGACGGCAGCAACGAGGAGAAGTTTGAGCGGCTGATCAAGGAGGAGAAACTGAAGACGCCCTTTAAGCGCCGACACTCCCTGACGCCGCCCACACTGAGCACCGAGAACAGTCGCTCCAACAGTCCGAATAGCAGCGCCTCGTCCGCCACTAACGAAGGCAATCCGGGCACCAAGACGCATCAGCACAAGGGCCACAAGGAGGAGAAGCGCGTGCGTCACAACAGTTACACCTCATCCACCTCGTCCTCATCCTCGTACACAGAGGCCGATCCGGCCATATTGTCCCGCCGGCAGAAGCAGATCGACTACGGCAAAAATACGGCCGCCTACGAGAGATATACGGAGACGGTGCCCAGGGGCGAGCGCACCCGGGAGCACCCCCGGACACCGAACAAATTCGGCAAGTACAGCCGTCGGGCATTCGATGGACTGGTTAAGATCTGGCGCAAGCAGCTGCACTACTATGATCCGCCGACGGCGAAGGACTCGAATGCCTGCGAAGCCGACTCGGACTCCGACTCGGATTAGATTATATAAATAATATATATGTATGTTTATATATATATATTTAGGCATAGTTGGGGGAATATTGAAACGATGGTACAAAGTCGGCAAATGTTGAAGTAATCGCATATATTGTTTGTATTAGTTAGCCTTAAAATACCGTTATGTTATGTTAACATAATCACGAATGTTTAATAAAAATGGCGTCGTTTTGATCCTGGAATTTCGCGTGATGCCGTTTTTCCATTTCCTTGGAAATATGTAGGTATTTTCCGACTAAAGGTGTGTCTTACAGTGGGATGTACATATATATGGACTTTAGGCGGGAAAAACAAACATCTGTTTTCTATTTGTTTTTTTTTTTTTTCATTTAAAGGAATTTGTGAAAAATCTGTAATTTAATTATGCGTTACAAATTATTTTGGCTTTAGTTAGTATTAATTTTACTACAATTTTTTTAACTACAATATGATTTGTGTATTAGTTCCTTAATCATAGATATCACTGTAGTACACATTCCAACAGATTGGCAAGCCGAGTTGCATTCAAACAAGTAGCAAATTTCGCACAGGGCATCAACACAAATCTATCGTGAACTATCGCTTACGTTCATTTTCGATTAATTATGACATAAAGTATTAACTACCCGCAAAACAAGCAAAAACAATTATAAAGCCAACTAAACTTATAAATAATTGAATAATGATTATAATTATTATTAATAACTGCATAATTACATAAAATCATTAAATTACATTTACCTACTCCTCTTCACAATCGCGAATCAGCTGTTTAGTTCTTGCTCCTCATGCATCGGCGTGCGTCTATTGTGAACCACTGTTAGTTTCTATTTATTTTTTGATTGTTTAGTTTACGTACGCAAATTATTCGCAAATTGTAACGCTCATGTTTTTGAAGCCCTACAGATCCAAGAGCAGTGCCGCTCTCAAAGGCTCCGAGGCGAAGAAGCTGCGCGCCCGACTCGAATTGGCC
Source organism: Drosophila pegasa (assembly GCA_035046225.1). NCBI lineage: Eukaryota > Metazoa > Arthropoda > Insecta > Diptera > Drosophilidae > Drosophila > Drosophila pegasa. Next base: position 7,498,401 of record JAWNOD010000398.1, on the reverse strand, counting down.
TTCCCCCACGTGCCGGGCGAAAATCTGCTGCCGGCCAAGGCGAATGTGACGCAGCTGAAAATTCTGACACATGGCGGCCAGCCCAGCATGGTCTACTGCGTGGACAAGCAGCCGATGTTCTTCGAGCTGGATGGCGGCCAGCTGGTGCCCACACTCTACACACTGTGGTCCACGCCCGACATCCTGCCCTACTTCACCACGCACGAGGGCGTGCTGCCGAAGCTATCGAATGGAGCGGATTTAATGCTGCCCGGCGTGGTACCCCTGGGCGTGGGCCTCAGCATGTACGGGCATTTCAAGAAGGATCAGCTGAGTAAGTGTGGTTTACATAATCGAATTCTAATTCTAAATTCCCTTTGCTCCCTGCAGTTGCTGTTAATTTGACGAACAATAGCTCCGCTGTGGGCGTGGGCCAGCTGGCGCGTTCCAGCGAGGATCTGTACATGTGCGGAGGTCATGGCGTGGCCGTTAAAATGCTGCACATGTTCGGTGACAAGCTGTGGGCCCATGAACCCAGCCTGCTGCAGCAAATTCCATTGGTTAAGTCGAAGCCCTTGTCGGGTGAGGACTTTCCCGCCTTGGGTGGCTCAGATCATCAGCGCAAAGCCGCGAAAGCTCCACAGCCTGAACAGGCGCCTGTAACGGAACCGATATCACAAGCAATAACACCACTTGAATTGGAGTCCTCCACTGCTGCCTTATCGCTGGATGAGATTAGTGAGAATACAACAGTTCCTGCAACGTCATCCCCGGACGAGCCCACGCCGGAGACATTGCTGAAAAATGCGTTTTTGGCAGCGCTTAAGAACAATGGCAAGAAGCTGACGCTGCCCCTGTTGACGAGCAACTTCTATAGGCTCTACGTGGTCACCGAGGCAGCTGAGCAAATCGATTTAAAGAAGACGCGCTACAAGAAGCTTTCCAATTTCCTGGCGGAGATGGTCGATCAGGGCTTTATAGTGGTGCGTGAGGAGACGAAGGGCGTGGATAAGATAATCTCTGTTGATCTGGAGCATCCCGAGTTGGTGAACTTCATAACGGATGTGAAGACGGGCGAAGGCAGCGGCGCAGCTGCCGAGACGCCCCTGTTCCACTCGGAGCTGAAGGAGATGTATATCGTTTCGGATGCCACCGCCGCGTTCTTTACAAAGATGAACTTCAAGCGCGGCGAGGGCATTCCCGTGGGCCAGGTCAAGAAGATCGTGCGCGAGTATGTGAGCAAGCATGGCCTGAGCGATCCGCAGACAAAGCTGGTGCGTCCCGATGCGGTGCTCCAGGAGCTGTACGGCGATCGCATGGGCACGCTGAGCGAAGTAACCTCGATTATAACGAGTAAGATGGAGCACTCCTATCAAATGTGCAGCGGGAAGGACATCAGCGGCAAGCCGCAAATACAAATGTCCCTGGCCACCAGGTCGGGCAACAAGAAGGTGACCCTGGTGAGCAACATCGAGGCGTACGGCATCATCATGGCCGAGCTCATAAAGCTCTGCAAGCAAGGTGCTGCCGCCAGCACGAGCATTGTCAAGCTGCCGCACCAGAAGCACGAGCAGCTCCAGGTGCAGGGCAACCAAATCCGCTTCATATACACGCTACTCACGGAGACCTACAAGGTGCCGCCGAAGTGTATACTCGGCCTGGAGCTAGCCAAGGATGGCAAGAAGAAGCGCAAGTGATCTAATCAGCCGAGGAAGCGAATGTAATAAAACCCAAAGATTTGACCTTTGGCTTGTGTTACAATAAATTATTTATTAACTGTACTGGGGAGTGGGGATGAACCGGATAGTGCTACAAGAACCACAACAACGAACGGGAGGATGTGTGCCGCATCTAGCTGCACTTAACAATGTCTAGCAATTGTGCTCTTTTTTATTTGAGACAGATTTGGATTTACTTGGCCTTGCCCTGGGCGGCAACGGCTTCGATGGCCTTCTTGACGGTCTCCTCGTCGCCGAGGAACTGCATGGAAACAACGGGCTTGAAGTTCTCGTCCAGCTCGTAGACAAACGGTATGCCGGTGGGCAAGTTCAGGGCCATGATGGCATCCTCAGAGAGATCTGGAAGGAGTAGTGGATGTTTAGAAAGGGAACTATTAAAAATCAATAAAAACGGAGTCTCACTATCTAAATGCTTGACAATGCCGCGCAGACTGTTGCCGTGGGCTGCAATCAGGATGCGCTTGCCCTCCTTCATTTGTGGAATGATGACATCGTTCCAGTATGGCAGTGTGCGCTCGATGGTCAGCTTCAGTGACTCGAACATGGGGAACTCCTCGGGCTTGGGTCCATCGGCGTAGCGCGGATCCTTGACAATGGTGTCATAGTAGGCGTGGCCGGGCTCCATCGGTGGTGGCGGCGTGTCGAAGCTGCGGCGCCAGATTTGCACCTGCGCCTCGCCGTACTTGGCCGCGGTCTCAGCCTTGTTCAGGCCGGTCAGGCCACCATAGTGACGCTCGTTCAGGCGCCAGGTCTTGTAGATGGGAATCTCCTTGTGGCCGCTGGCCTGCAGGATGCTGGCCAGAGTGACCTGGGCGCGGGTGAGCACCGAGGTGTGGGCCACATCGAACTCGAGGCCCGCGTTCTTAACGGCCTTGCCAGCGGCTAGAGCCTCCTCCTTGCCTGCGCACAGAGTATTGATTGAAAGTTATGTCTCGCTTTTATTATGTCAATTTCGATTTACCCTTTTCGCTCAGGTTGGCATCGAACCAGCCGCAGAATTGATTCTTCTGGTTCCACTCGGACTCGCCGTGGCGCACCATTACAATCTTGTATTTGCCACCCATATTTGAAAATTGTACTAGTTTGCGGAAAATTGTGTTATACCTGCGGCGATGGCGCTTATAGCACTGTCGCTTTCCTCCCGAATTGCTGAGATATGACCTACAAGGGGGCCAATCAAGGTCGTAGCTGTCAAAACAGCGTAATGCAACGCTGTGTGGGCAGTGCGCGGTTGCGCTTACGTAATTCTGTTACGTTTGGCGCCAAACTCGTATCGAAAAATGCAACCCTGCGTTTGTTTTGCTTGCGGCCCTGCTAACGCAACAGATGGGCAGCCTCGGCTTTTCAGTGCAGAAGAAGCAGCAGTAAATAAAGCAGTTTCGTTCGAGCTGCAGCAAGTTTTTATTATAAATATTATAAGATAAAACTGTTAGCTATGACGGCAGAAGTGACTGCAAGCTGCACCTGGCCTCAAACAGCTGGCAAGGAGCTGCAACAGGTGGTGCCCACGCGCCACGCCGACGAAGATGTCTTCGAAAAGTAAGACAAAGGATTTCCATTTGCAGCTAAAACTGCATTCACGCCCCAAAACTGGTTTACACACCCATACATATATATATATTTGCAGGCCCGACTTGGACGATGTCGTTGACGAAGAGCGCGCTGTTTTGTTCTCCAACAACGACGGCCCACCAACACCCTGCGAACTGCAATTCCAAATTTCGCCGAATTTCAAAATTGCCGCCATAACGCTTGTGTGCAGCGCACCCAAGGTGGAGCTCTTTGCTGGCCCCACCCAGGAGTACCTGGAGACCATCTATGGCAGCAGCATTGAGGAACAACAGGCAGATATACCCATACGTCCCTATCGCTACGACGTTGAAATCGATCGCTCCGGCATAGCTGAGATTAAACTAAATCTGCTGACCGCGGCCAAAGAGATTTGTATTTATGGCGCTATGTTGCACATAGCTCCCAATCCGAATGGCATTACCACACAGCAGCAGAAGCCCTTTGATATCCAGAGGATACAGGAGTTGCTGCAAAAGGGCGGCGCCGGTGGCTCACCTCAGCAAGCCGAGGAGAATGACCTGAAGCTGCAAAAGTTTCTGTCCATGATGAAGGGGATCTCTTGTCCGGCACAGCCGGCTGCGATGCCACCAGCCACTGCCCCCGATATGAATCCCAGTGTGCAGCAACAAATTGACGCCAAGTTCGAGCAGCTGCAGCTCACCATCACCAAAAGACTGGATGAATTCGAAGCGCAACAAGCAGCAAAGCTGGACAAAATCATTTCAATGCTCGAAAGGAAAAACTAACTGATTAAATCATAAATACTAAGCTACTTAATCAACTCAACTCAACTGTGTGCAAAACTAAGTTTAATATGCAACTAAAATTAGTTAAGATATTCGATTGTGATCTTTTAAAGATTTGTTTTTAACTATGTATTGAAATCGTTTCGTCTAAATCAAATTCCTTTTTATATGAACGAAAAAATTTGTATATCAATATATCAGTTTATGTATATATTTAGTAGGCAACTGTAAATGTTTATTAAATATTGTTAACACTTCTTGAGTCTTATGTTAAACTTGGCTTCGTATTTGGCACAGAATATCTGGTCAAAGGTATCCCATTCGTCGTCATCGGCAATGAACTCCTGATGGAAAGATGGAAAATTGTTTGTGATAAAAACTTAAGCTTAAGCCGCTTATACTTGCATTATCAACTGCCACGGCTGGCACTCCCTTGAAGACCACTTTGGACGTCGCTTCCCCGTATTTCCTCAATATATCATCCACGCTGCGCGAGCTCTTGCACTCCCTCACGGCAGACACATCGATGCCATATCTATTGGCGCACTTGTCCAGATTATTCTTGCGACCGCGCATCATGCAGGCAATTAGCTTTAATGATATGTCGATGTCGTTGTGCTCCAGTATGCAGGCGTGCCAGGCATTCAGCTGGCACTCGTCCTCGCCGTGCTGGCAGCTCACCTCGCCCTTGTCGTTCGTCTGCAGCGGCAAAGGTTCACCCAACTGCTCTAGTTCACTTCCCCAATCCCTTACTCACTCTGGCATTGCCGTAGGGCACAAGGGTTAAGTTCGTGTAGTGCAATCGATCCATGCGCACCATCGACGGGTTTAGCTGCGTCGTGACAAATTCCATGCAATACGGACAGAGCGCCTCATAGTAGAGTGTTATAGGCAGCTTGGGTGCATCGGGTGCACCTCGATGATGATGCTGTAAATTATTACTGATTATAGAGCGCAAAATCTGTAGGATTTCCATACCCTGGCGCTGCAGGCCAGAACGCCAAAAGCGAGCAGCAAAAAAGTTGTGGACGCCTTCATTGCGCTGATGCTGAGCCCAGAGACGCGTTGACACTGAGCTTTGATTGAATTTGAACAGAAGTCAAAATCCGTAATCTGACTGTATAATCACTAACTGTATTTTCGTAGACGCGCAGGGGCGTAGTCATGAAGGGATTACCTGCGTGTGTGCCACATGCTAATTGAACTGCATGGCATAGATGCCCTTTAGCTATCTCTGTCTACGCCACTGCTGCAGCTTAATCTGTCAACATTTCCTCATTTCACCAAGTGCGATAAGTGTGAGCAACAAGTGTTTGCCAAGCATAGACTACTTAAATACCCTTTGAAATGCCCTTTTGACATCGGGTGGAATTTTAAATAATATAAATAATATATATATAAAATTTGTATTTATTTCAGTTCATTTTTAATTAGGACTTTAATCAGAAATTAGTGAAAATATAAAAATAAAATTGATATATGTTTTTGCTTATAGAGTGGTTCCCCATTTCGTCTCACAGTTCAAAGAGCTTGGGGTATGCACTCAAATATATATAAATCCATATCACTTGTTTCATTTACAGATTTATACATAATGAGTGCCTGTATTTTTCACAATAATATAATGTCTCATATAATACAAGGAATTTCGTTGTTGTCACGCTCCGCACTGCTGTGTTTAATAAACTTTTATAAAGTTCCGTTGATGATTCAGTTGAAAGTCGTATATAGTTACTGAAATAGTAGTCGGAGAAGAGTGTATGACTAATTATTATGACTCTGTTGATTTTGTGAAAATCATTGTATCAGTCATTGTACTTCCTGAAAGCTTTAGATATCTTTAATTTATATTCTTAATTCTTAAAAGTCTTTCTCATTATTGTAATTATAATTAATTATATATATATAATTATTACATAATAATTATATATATTGTATATAAATAAAAAATAATTATAATTTTTTTCTGAATTTATTTTTGTATTATCTCTAATTTTAAATTTAAATTCTCGTAATTTTAAAAATAAAAAAAAAATAAAAAAACAAATAATTTGAATATGATATCAATAAGCAATTTAAATTTAAGGCGGACAATCGATCGAGCCATAGACAGGACAAAAGTATAAAATAAATATCCTATTAATCTTCCTATCCATCGGTCAGTCTGTCTATATTTTGGTGTGTTATTAAGTATTATCTATTCGTCTGTCATAAAATTGTATTTGTATATGTCTGCCGTGCGAATATAGAAGCTATGGTTAAGCATGAACATGGAACTTACAAACATATCCAATGTCGAAATGATCAAGTTTCACTAAATATTATCCATATATTATCTATTGAAATCGTGATAGCTTAAAATATAGGCTTCTTATTTCTGCTGCTCGGAACCGTTGAACTATTGTAGATAGATATATAATTATAAATCTGTAGATATAATTATAAATTCTAGAACGATATTTTCTGCACTGTGAAAACTACACGACCCTCGCACTCCCAATATCCCCCAATCTCTGAAAACAATATGTATATATTTTTCATAATATGTCATGTTTTATTACTTATCATTAACACTATTACTTTATCACAAATATTTTAAGCATTTTTACATAGATAGTTACAATCATCGTGCTTACGTTGGTTTTTACTTATGTTTTTATGTACAATGCGTTGCCCTCTTCGAGGCCCGTTTGATACATGTTTGTTTATATGTTGTATTCGTCTGCTTCTTTCCGTTTGGCCTAGGCCATGATCATAATATATATGTTTGTATGTTTATGTAGCACTACATGATTTGGTTTTTGAAAATTTCAACTACTCGTATTGAATATCTACAGCAGGGGACGTTAGCTTATACACGTTGAAGGAAGGAAGTTTATGATTTTTACCTTTATCTATAGCAATACACTTTATGCCCTTTCCGGTTTTACAACTTTATATGTTTGTTTTGTATTCTGTTTTATTCACACTTTCTTATCAATTAAATTTATTAATTTGTTTAAAATTAATTTTAGTTTTGTTTCTTTTTTTCGTTTGAAATGCAATTTGTAGACCCTAAAAATCCAAATAATGATAATCAACCTTTGAACACTTATTAATTTAATAGTTTAAACGTATGAGATGCATTTCTGATATGCGAACATGCCTTGATAACAATTGCCATGCCTTTTCAAAAGACATTCTAATTTTGTTTTCAAATAAATAGTTGAAAGAACTAGATTTTTTTTTTTAAATATGTAGATTGATATTTTCCAACAACTTTTTGAACTGCCCTCCATTCGAGATGTTTTAAATTTTGACTAAATAATTCGTTGTCTTCGCTGTTTTAACTTGTGAATTGTCTTTAACAATTGCTTAACAGAAATGCTTTTAAGTGTTCTAGTCGGAAACGCCTGACTAACTGATACCCTGCAATTCGCGTTGCGCTGCTTTTATGAATATTCTGTGAAGAGCGTAAAACGTAAGAGGTAGTTGAAGGAGCTGATATTCTTTAGATAAAAATTGAAGTATGAGAAATAAGATGTTATATTTAGAAACTCAAATTCTTGGTATAGATTTGTATCGGTTTCATAGTAAAAGAAAATGTTACCGATGATCTAAAAACAGTTTGATTGATACAATGAAAATTGTATTAATTTCTATAGATTTCATAGTGTCGATCTAATTTGGAACTAGACGTTCAAGTCTTTAGTTCTTGTGGTTACCAAGAAGGATTCGAACAAATATAGAGAAAATTGCTCTTCAAATCTCCATGATATGTCAGTACGGGTAAAGCTATCAATGATTGATATTAGGCTTTAAGCTTTTAAAGAGCTTGAAGATAAACGGATAAATGTAACTGGAGTGGGCCTATTGCTCTCATCATTACTCTCAATCTGTTCTTTCGCTTGTCACTGAAATAAAGTCTGGAAATTGTTTTAAGCAACTTATGTGTGCGTTAAAGTCATGTTTATCAAATTGTCAGAAGCAGTTGGTAAATCAGCAATCGGACTATGGCCTACGATTAATAAACTTGCTGAGTGCGGCAAATGCCTTAGATCTCTCACTCTCACTCTCCCTCTATCTCTCTCTCTCTCGCTCTCCCCTTCTCTGTAGCTCGCTCAATGTTAGCCATATAAATCATTTTATTGGCTTATTAAAAACTTTTCCATTTATTGTCATCATTTTGCGCTATCGTGCGCACAAATTCATGCCCGAGTTTTCGCCAGTTTTCCTGCACGCCCCGCAGTTTGTTTGAGTCCTTAGCCGGCTTTTATTGTGTTCCATGGCCATTCAATCGTTCGTGAGCTTATTATGGGTATCCACAGGGCGGTTATCGCATATTTTTCTAAACTTTTCTTTATTGCTCACTTGTTGGCTAGCTGGCTGGCTGGCTCACTGGCTCACTGGCTGGCCTGTTAGCCATGGCCAATGCCCAATGCCCATTAAATTCAAATCTGCCGGGCTGCTGTTTCTGGTGCGTGTTTAAAAGTTAAATAATGGCCAAAATGGCTCGCTCCCCACTCCCCCTCCTCGCTCGACAGGCAATGGCCCACGACGTGTTCCCAATATAACTTTTTCCCATCGGGCTGACCCCCAAATGTGAAATGCTTGTTTTTCGACTTTGATCTTGGGCAGCAGTTCAAATAGTTGCGGTTAAGTAACGGTAAAGGCTCCATTGGACAGCAAAGGATATGTTTTTCTCTCTCTCTCTCTGTTTTCTTTTTTAGGATGTGTTTTCATGGAGTAAAAAAAAAAGAGGTTGGAAATGAAAACTTATCTTAACAACACTTCGGGGTTTGCCTGGAAGTACACAGCAAAATTCAACAAGATGATTTCTATATAATAGTTCGGCCGGAGCTGCCAGCATCAAGCATGAACATCTGTTTATACTTAGTTTATGTTTACTCAAATTGATATAATGATTGTTTATAGGAACCCGCTTTAACGACAACTTCAGTTATTGTAAAAATATTATTGGATTTGACTCGAGAACAGAATTTCGAATTTTCGATTTCGGAAATCTTAACTTTCACCTTTATGCTGATATCTTGCCGTAGCTTGGAGAGCCAACTTGAAGATATACTTCTTTCAGACTGCAATCTTGCAGAATTGATGGGATTTTTAAGTAACAACAATACCCTATAAAAGACATCTTTGCATAACTTAAAATATACTTTTGCCCCGCCTTAAGCTTGTAGAATTGATATTTTTATAAGGTATACCAATTCCCTTTATAAGATATATTTGCATAGCTGGGAGATCTTTCTTAAAGATACGCTTATATCCCGCCTTAAGTCCTTTAAATGATATCTTGTAAAATTTATTTATTTTTTTTTAGGTAAAACAATTCCCTTTAGAAGATATCTTTGCATAGGTCAGATATCAGGCCTTCAGAGCTTTATCTGTTTTCTGGTAGAATTTATCTTTTTTTGCAATAATAATTTCCCCTTAGATGTCTTCCCATATCTCGGATATCTGACTTAAAAATAAACTTTCGTTCCGTTTTAAGTCCTTTGTAGAAGTGATGTCTTTTTTAGATATAACAATTCCCTCTAGGAGATATCTGTGCATAGGTTAGGCCTTCAGAGGCCTATCTGAATTCTGGTAGAATTTAATTCCCTTTAGATGTCTTTTCATACCTCGGATGTCATTCTAAAAATTAACTTTCATCCCGTCTTAAGTCTTTTAACTGAAATCTTGTAGAATTGATGTCTTTTTTAGGTATAACAATTCCCTTTCGAAGATGTCTTTGGATATTTCAGGTCTGGTAGTGCCCTCATTAATATCTCTTCAAAGAAACTTGTTATATTATATCTGTACTGTGAGCTGTGATGATCGTACTTGATGCTGACTAGCTGGCTATATATGTCTATATATGTATATATATAATTATTTATGTATATGTTTACAGCTAGAAATACATTTACACTAAACATGTACAAACAAACAGACACACATGCACACGAACACATACATTGACTAAATATTAAAACTACATTTAGGTCTAACAATAAGAATTTAATGCTTAGAGACACACGATCGTAGAACTGTTTGCTAGTTACGAATAGTTAGTTTACTTCTTCTTCTTCTGTTTTGGTAAGTTTCTGCCCTAGCCCTATATATATATTTATATATATTTACTATACGTATTTCTCATTCAACTACTTCAATTACTTTGCTTTGCTATTCGATTTCTGTTTCTGTTTCTCTTGAATCTCTGTTTCGGTTGTGCGCCAGTCTTTAGATTTGATGCCAGGATAGTTTCGATGGTCGCCGCTTAGACGCAGCTCTCCGGGCCAGGGAGCGTGTCCGTGATGATGTGATTGCGTCCAGCGTTCGATTTCTGTGTGATGGTGGTCAGCTGCGAGGGCGAGAGACTTGTGCCGGCCAAGCCCTTGGGCAGCGTCATATGGCTGCCCATGGGCGCCGCCGTGGCCGCCGCCTTGCTCAGATTATAGTCAATCAGGCTGCTGGTGGTGAGGTAATCCGCCAAGGTTAGCGGATCCCGTCCGCGCGCCAAGCTGCCCGAGGCCATGCCGTGCGGCAGGGTGTGATGCAAGTGCTGGACGCCATAGTGGCCGCCGCCTCCGCTGCTGCTGCTGCCGCCTCCGCCTCCGCCGCCGCCATTGCCGTGCGCATTGCTCGTGGAGTTGGCCGCGCTGCCGGCCGAGCTGAGTGTGCTGTTGCTGCCACCGCCGCCTCCGCCGCCGGCATAGCTGCCCATGTTCAAGCCCAGCTGCTCGTAGCGACTAAGCGTCGGCATGGCGTCGTACAGCAGCGGAGCAGCCGCCGCAGCTGGCGGCTGATAGTTTTTCGCTGCGTGCTCACTCTCCAGCTTCAGGGTGCTGGACTGCGAGGGCGGGCTGTTCAGGTGCGGCACATTCACATCCTGCAATATGCCAAACGTGAGCTTGCAACGCCTTTCGCATGTGAGTGTGTACGTCGAGCACTCCTGCGAGTACAACAACAACTATGACTACAACTACTTACATATTCCGCAGTTTTATGATTCGCTGTGCCGCTGGCCGCGGCGCCATTGCTGCCGCCCATAAATAAACCACTCTGTCGATTTCCCAGCGGCGACGATGTGTCACTGCCAGTTGCGCTTTTTTGTGCACTCAGTATGTCCGGCTGCTTCTCGATGCCCTGCTTCAGCGTGTAGGCCACAACCAGGCGCTGGTGCCCGGCGCCTGTCTCCAGCGGCGCAGTGACCGTCACATCCATGCCTGACGCATCAAATGAAATGGTGTCCGGGTTATTCTCTGACCTGCCCCCCGCGCCTGCCGCCACTTCAGTCTTACTCACCCAAATGCTTGTCCTTGTCATCGCACAAATTGCGTGCGCCCTGGCAGCGGCGCCGCCGCACCGCAATGACGACCACAAACAGCACGGCTATGCCCACGGTGAAGAGTGTTCCGGTGAGCAGCGCCGCCAGCGGCAATATGGATAGACCCATGCGGCCATCTGCAAGTGTCAAAGACAATATGTAGAGAATGGGAAATTAGTGAGTATTATAAGAATATTTGGTAATGCTGATAGCTCTAAGTTCCTGTCTATAGACAATATATGAATTCAAAGTCTTCTCTTTGGCATTTCTAAACTTTATTTAAACTTTATTTAATTGTTGAATAGTTTTTAAAAAAATTCCCAGAGAGTTATAATGATGTTCAGATGTGTGTGTATTTGACGAAACACACGTCTCATGTAGCTCAAATTTGTTATTTGCAAATTTGTTTAGAGGGGGACAGGTATCCAAAAGTCGAAATACTTAAGATTTCTGTATTTATTACAGCATCCCACAGTAAAGTTGAAGTTGTATTTAAAAACCACCAAAAATAATAAATCAATTTATTGACTATAATTGATAATAAGTAAATGCAATGAGCTATCCAAAAAACAAATGGATAAACTAGCTTTGCGTACGGTATTTTCAAGTCTTTAGCTATTTAAATTTGAAATATACAGAGGTGCAGTCGAAGAGATAGATTTACATACAATTGGACGAATCCATATCAATCCATATCTAAATCAAAAATATATATTTATTTGGATTGCCAAGCCTCCTTTTATCTATTTAACATTGCATTTAATTCTCATTTTCAATGGGTTCAAAGTGTAACAATTATAAAAAAAATAATGCAAGGAAAGAATAAATCTACATTATTTATAAAGAATATTAAAAAAAAATAATAATGTGTATATATCTATAATATACCCCTTTAGAGTTGTGCAATTCATAATTTATACACAAAAATATGAAAATATTTTGATATGCAATGGATATATTTTAATTTCTATTTCCATTTCCATTCATGAAAATCAAATATAAAATTTAAATAAAATGTGAAACAATCAACGTTCTATTTGGCATTTCGGTTTGATTTTCACTTCTATTCATTAACAAAAAAAAAAAAATCCTGAAAATAGTTTGATACGAAATTAGAATTGTTAATTAAAATGCAAATCAGGCGGAAAATAGTTACAAAAGGCAGCAGGAAAATTGAAACTGTTTTCAAAAGACTATTGAGCTTGGCTCAGATCAGAGTTCAATGCTAATTAAATATAAAATATCAACAGCGAGCGAGTGTCTAATTAAAAGTCGTTTGATTTTTCGGCTGCGTTGGCCGTTGGTGTTGACGTTGGCGTAATTGAATATGCATTACAAGGCCATAAGTATTTCGTTTACGTTAACGCGAACGTGGCGTAGTCGAAATGTGTTTAACATTCAACAAATCATGCGCGCCTGCGGATATGCAACACAGAATTTCAATAAGCAAACATGGCGAAATGGCGGTGCTAAAGCTGGCTAACTGCCGCTGCGGGGCTGCGGCACTGGAGTTTGGGGCGCTCTGTGTAGTCGCACAGACTGTTGCTAATTTATAAACCTGCGCCTGTCAGCCAGACGCCTGTCGACGGCAGCGAAACCAAACTTGCAAATCAATAAATATTTTTTCCTTTTTTTTTTTTTTTGTTCACCAAATGTTGACGAAACAGCGCCGCGAGCGGAATTGCTCATTTATGCATGGCTGCGCTTAGAAGTACAACTATACATCCACACTCGCACACATACGCACACACATTATGTATGTATAGATTACGCACACTCGTGCACAGCCCTGTGCATGTGTTGTAATTGTTGGCACATGACTTTTGAAAAAATCCCCGAAAATATTACCCAAAACGTGCAAATCTACCAAAAAATTATATGTGATTTATTTTTAAGATTTAATTAAATTGGAATTTAGGCTTGGCTTTAGCAAATCGAACATGTTTTAAGGTAACTGCAGATACATTACTTTACTTTTCTAAAAGTAAAAAATATATGTAAAATATATGTTCTATATTATGTGTTGCTTATTTATGTAATTATTCCACAGTACAAAATTTTAATATTATTTTAATTTTTTTAAGCTTGGTGACCAGATTGAATCTTTTTGGGAGAGTATCACTTTAAAAACGTTTCTAAATAATTTTCTAAAAATATATATTTAAAAGCTTTATTTAATTTAATAAAATTGATATATTTTTAAAAATTTATTGAAAAAATATATTCATCATATCAACATTATTTGTTGATGATTTATATGAATTTGTCCACAGTAATAGACTTATCTTTAAGGTTAATTAAATTTCAGCTAAAGCTAGATAAGCAACAAATACCTTGTACTACGACGCTTTACATTACATTACTTTTCTAAAAAGTAAATATATTTTCAATATTATTGAAAAAAAAAATGTTTTTTTTTGTAGATATTTAAATACCTTCTTTCAGTTACAACTCTTTTCTAGCATAGCAACAAGTTTTTATTTGGAAAAATTTAATTAAATTCCAATTAAGGCCTAATGGCTGGATGCGCAGCTCGCACAAAGGCCTAGCCGGAAGGCACATTGCAAAGTTGTATTTTTTTTCTTTTAAGCTAAGGCTTCAATATTGTACTCTGCAGGTATAAATCAGTTTCGTTTGCATTCCAGCTTTGAATACATATTTCAATGAGATATGTGAGTCCATGTGAACGCTCAGTTTACTTAATAGATTGGCATCGCATTACCTCAAAGCTAGACAGCGCATGCAAATCCCCAAGCACATCAAAAAGAAACCCAGAGCGCAGACCATAGAGGAATGCCGAACTGAGCAATTGCTGGCCAAATAATATATTTATATATAGCTCATATATATGTATGTGTATACATATATATTCTTTAGCAGGAAGACACTTGAAACTGATGCCAAACGACAGGCAAGCTGAGCTGCGAGCACACACAAAAAAAGTAAATTTAAGAGGAGCTATTCTCTGTACAACGAAGATCAGATGCCCTGGCGATGATATGGTATAGAAGGTATATCCTAAAAAAGACTGAGCAGTTTTAAACAGAACCAAATGATATATCGGGAAATTCTAGAAATTCTACTTCTACTACTCCAACTATTCCAACTTTTAAGATTTGCTAGAAAATTAAAAAAAAAAAAAAACATTTTCATATTTTATATATTTTATTACACATCTTAGTCTTTTATTTATTCACTCATTACTACATTCCGATCAAGAAAATATATATAAATATATATTCACTTCCTGATGCCCGCTCACACACGTCTCATATGGGCGCAGCAAATTGAGATACCCTCTGGCAGGGCATATAAGGCGAATGAAGAAAGTAATTTAAATATAAGCAGAGCAGCGTAATGAAATTTTCACACTTGTGCAAATATTTATCAATAAAGCATGCAGCAGATAGGACGCAGGACTGAGGTGGACTGAGGATTGCGAGCGGCGAGCGGCGAGCGGCGAGCAGAGAAACGTTTACACTGGGGAGCGGGCCGGCAGGCACATGGCCCAAAGTTAAGCAGATAAGCCAGGCAAGCAGAGCAGGCGAAGCGACACCCAAGAACCTGTATGTTGCATGCCGCAGCGGCAACCACAGTACCACAGCACCGCAGCACCACAGTGCGGCACCACATCACAAACATCGCCCAGACAGCGTCCTGCGTGCCGCTCATAAGCCAATTGTTTGTATGCGTTTCATTTGTTGAGTGCAGGACGTAGCAATTCGTCTACAACTTGTGCCCAGGAGGGGGCGGGGGAGACTCGAGGAGGGGTGGGGTGAGGTCGGGTGGATATCTGCTTATAAGCTTAATTCGATTTAATGCTCCCGTTTGTGATATAAATGATTCGATGAAACGATGAAAAAGTGGATTGGTTAAAATGTATTGGGATTACGATGACGACGCTGCTCACATGCCCGCCGAGGCAGCCCCCGAGTTGCCTTCGACTCCGGCGCTGAAACGGGAATGCGTTTACGGTTACGTTTACGTTTACACAAAGTAAGCATAAATAAAATGTTGTGTGTGTGTGTATGCGGGTGTGTGTTTGGGTGTGTGTGAATGCCAGGATGCCAAACAATGTAGTATCTGTATCGCATACACTCGGTACACCCCCCACCTCCCAGCTCCACCCCTGCCACCCTGTTGGCCTATCGCCGTAGCCTCGCCGTTTTCATCAAGGCGGACACATTGGCAGCCAGAGCCACCAGCCCGGCAGCCCAGCAGCCCTGCCACCAGCAGCAGCAACCACTTCGATCTGCCTTACATACATATAGGATATAATTTTATTTTACTTTACTTTCAGCGCCGTTGTCTTTTGGGATATTTTATTCAGATAAGACATGTTTAATGTATATTTTTCTTGTCTTACAGTAATCGTTTATATTTTGTGTTGCATGTGGCACGCTGGCAGTGTCAGTGGCAGTGGCAGCGCCAGTAACTGTGTGGCAGCCAGGTTGTGGCTCAGTGTCTGCTACGTTTCCGTTGGCTGTCGTCTGATATGCTGTTACCTTGACGCCGCAGATGCGCCCATACACATATCTATATATATATCCATTTATATATATATATCGTATATATAGCTATGTGTGCTGTGGCGTCCTGGCATGCTCAATGTGGATAATGTAACTCTTGGGGAATCTCTGTGTGTCAGTTTAGCATAACAAGATATTTCTTTCCACTGCGTGGTTCTTTTTGGCTAAGGTAAAACATGAAATTGATTATATTTACATTAATGTGATGGCGTCAAGGCGTTGCCATTGTAAACTGTTCCAAAAAATTCCACAGCTTCCCAGTGGACCCGCTTCCCACGCCCCACCCAAACTCCACCTGCACACACACGTGTGTGTGTGTGTTGGTGTGTGTGCCCTGTGTGCCGGCATCCAAATCTATCCAGTTAAGTGTCGAATGAAATGCTTTCAAATTTGCCAAGGTGCAAATATTGACACTTGACGTATATTGCATTTTTTCGTATTACTCTACCATGCAATATATATATACATATATATGTGTATATATATGTATACACACTCACACACCTTTGTTTCACATAGTTACACACTTGCAAAAATACTTTTGTATTTGTATTTTTGTTATACTTTGCTTTAGTATTTCTTCTTTTCAAAAAATTTGAAATAGAAACTATTTTATATTAGAATTGAACTTGACTTTTTTATATAAGAATACAGTTTCTAAACAATTTCATAATTAAAATAATTAAAAAAATATTAAAATTTCATTTAATTTAGTATAATAAAATTAGAGTTGCCACGAGTAGCACACGAGAAAGAGGGATATCGAAAGGTATCTAAAGGTTTGCCAAGTGGGCGATGTTATGCATTTACATGCAGCGATGTATTTGCAATGACCTTGTGGTCATTCCAACTACCAAGCCAAGAAAGAGATCAATTATTCTTTTCTTTTAATATAAAACTAGATTAGAAGTTGCAAGAAATCGTAAGCTTCATAAAAGAGCTTAATAAAAGTATGAAAAAAAAAAATGTAAGGGAAAAGAATTCTAAAATATTGGATAGCCTTCATCTTCAATTACTTTTGCTTGGAAAATATTTTTGAATTTTTTTCTGAATTCTATACCAATTTTTATCTTAAATATCTATTCTATCATATATTTCTTATATATTAACAAAACTTCTGCAAGTGTATCATGTAAAGCAGCTACTCCATATGGCAGCTGAGTAAATTTAACTAACTTATATGCCCTCATATCTTGTATCTTTTCCATAAATTGGCCCACTGACCAGCAGTAAGTGTGTGTGTGTATGATGTGTGCTGCTCTAATGCGCATTAAAGAGATGATTGAGTGGATTTGTTGTTCATGCTGAATGGACAAAGCTTACAAATATATCATTTAGTGTGCGAACGAAAGAGAAAGAGAGAGAGAGATTGAGTGAGATAGAGAGAGAGAGAGAGAGAGAGAGAGAGGGAGGATGCTGCTGAACAGCTCACAAAATGCGCACTGGATTTCAACCTACTTAATAACATAATATCATAATAAATCAATGTGCTATGTGTGTGCCTAGTCCACTGATGATATGGCCAGGTGCTTAAATGAGAGTTCCGATTAAGCGCCTCGCTTTGTTACAATTATTGTATACAATGCATGTTCGATTTTGACCCAATTGATGGAACTGAACTATTGAACGAATAATATTTTTGCATATTTTAGTATGTCGACTCGAATTTATGCAAATGGAAATTAATTGAAATAATATTTTAAGAGTATGGACAAAGGATATTTCATATAATACATTTTTCAGTATATAAAATTTGTCAAACACTTTAAAGTTCAAAAACACTTTAAAGTTCGAATTCTTTTCTGAATATTTCCCGTTCAATTGTTGTCGAACTCCAATCAATATATTCTAAATTGCGTGTAGAACAAGCCTTTCTTACATTTTTCCGCTCAATTTATACGATTTTTTTTCTTACAAATTCCAAGCAGAAAGGAAAAGGGAGAAAAAAATGTAAACTTTTCAAGAAAATTAACGTCAGAGTTGAATAACAAAGCATGAATAAGAAATCTTAGCGACACTACTTGCCGCGGTTAGCAGCAAGGTGGGTCAAAGTGGGGGGCAGGGGTGGGCGGGGCACAAGAAGTTGAGGCAACTGTCGCCCCCAAACGTAAACAAAACTCGTTAAATAAAAGAACAATTGTACTTACAAAAAACTAAAACGGTTAAGCAGACTATGCAAATACTTGAATGACTTTTTAAAGGTGAAATGGTGCTTAAAAAGCAATGAATGCTCTGTTGCCACCAAACACCGCCCACCGCCCACCACTCGCCGCCCACCACCCACGCACAAAGCGAACTTTTCACCGTGTTGCATACTTTGAAGGGGGAGCAGCTCGGGACACTTTGCACTGAAACACAAACACACTTCGGGGACAATGCGAAATGCAAACTTTGTATGTGCCATGTTTCCCTTGTTCTTTTCTTGTTGCTGTTTCTTATTTTTATTTAGACATTTTTTTAGTTTTTTTTTGTTTCCCCTGTTAAATAGCTAAAGCACAATTCATAAGCGGCAACACCCACCTGAACGCTTGTCCGCCTCATTGATGGGCACATTCTCGAGAACAATCGGCTCGGAGCGTCCCTTCTGGTTGACACTGTAGACGACCAAGTGCAGCGCTGGATGCGAGTCCGGATAGTAGTCCATGGGCGTCAGATCTGCAATGAAGGCGGGCAGAACAAGGATAAAGGGTTTGCACTTCCATTAGCTGACCCAAACATTCATTTAAAACTTGTATTTGCAAACTACATTAGGTAAACAGGTATTTAATTAACACGTTGCACGGCTGCAAAAACTTCACCTGCCACGCGCATTAAATGCAAAACTTTTGTTCTCTAGCTTTGGCGTATTTTTTTCGCTTTTTGTTATTTTTCTATTCAATGCGCGGTGCATATTCCATGCAAAAAGGGGTACATTGGGTATATTTGATGTCTGCTGGTTTTATTTTGCATTTTTGATATATTTTTTGTATTTTTCGATATATGAATGTCTTTATATATATTTTTTGTATTTTTCGATATATGAATGTCTTTATATATATTTTTTATTTATATTATTTGAACTTTTAATAACTGTTCTTAATATAGCTTACTTTAAATTAAGTTTTCTTATGTTGGAAACGAGCTTACATCTTAATGATAAAAAGAAGATTAAATATATCTCTAATATAAATCAAACTAATTTTATTTTAATAATCTTAAGACTATGCTTGAGAGTCAGAAAAGTAGTTGGTGTTGTTGCTGCTTTATGTTTATTTTAGACCTTATGCAAGTTTTTTAATATTAATCAAACTAATTTTATTGAATAAAAATCTTTATGACATAAGTGTTTCAATATAATTTCGGCTAAGATGCAATCTTGAGCACCAATTTTCTCAATTATCACAATCATGTCTGTCATGGCTTTTGGAGCTATCTTGATCAATGTCTACGCCTACTCATAGAGCGGAACGAAAGCTATTTTTTGTGACTAAAAATATGTTCTGACAAAAGCTTGTGGATTATCCTCTTTCCTAATGCGATAATTTTACTTATTTACTTATTCAACCCAAAATGGGCTCCGCAAGCCATAAAATGATTGAAGTATATACTAAGTTTGACGACAGAACTTTTATTTGGATAAAAATGACAGCCATATAATAGTTGTTATTATAGTATAAATCTATTTATAATCAAATGTCAAGTTTAACCCAATAAAAATAAATTATTACAATATAAATAAGCTGCCAAATAGGCCAATATTGTAGGCTAAAAGCTGTGTAACTCTAAAAAAAAAACTTCTCCTCCACACTCTGCTATCTTATCTCTTACTCTTGATGAAACTCAACTAGCTGCAGAGTGACTTCCAACTGTGCTTTGCTATTGTTATCAATAACTCTTCTATACATGCTAATATAAATAACATGCTTCAAGAATTGAGCTTAATCAATTCACAAGGATAATCGAATCCCATGTATCACAGTAAGGAGTATTTGCTAGTCATGCATGTCTAACTCATTCCACTCCTAATCCAGTCCACTTCTATATCTTTTTTATGCGCGCATTAAAAGTTTTTTGTGCTTTACAGCCATAGGAGCTCATTAAAATCGCAACTACTTGTTAAGGGCCAGCGCCAATACGCAGCAACTAACTCGCAGCAGCAGCAGTTGCTGCTCCGCCCGCTCGCTCTCGCGACAGAGCCAAGCTCATCTGTAAAGCCAGAGTCGTTAACACGCCTGTCTAACTAATCGTGACTTTACGCTTCGTTTGACTTTGCAAATATCGCAGAATGCAAAAGCCGCAAAGCCTCCCTCCCACCGCCCCCATTCGCTTCCATTCCTCACTCCTAAACCAAGTCATCGATAGAAGGTTGTGTAAAAAGCTGCCTGGTTGCAGGAAGTTGTTGCCAAGTTGCAACCCAAATGATAACCAAATGTGGCTCATTAACTTGGCTCTTAGCTTGCCCCAACCACACTGTCTTGACAGGGCTAAAATCAAAAATGTTAGATGATAATATTACGGTTCATTTTTAGCCGCTGGGCGTGCAAATAAATCTTGTTTTTCAACAACTTAATTCAAAAATTTTTGCCACTTGCCATTGCCGTTGCCGCTGGCACCGGCAACTGCCACTGCCACAGCCACAATGTCCCCCCGCCTCCCCCTCCCTCAGGCATTCAGCATCTCGACTCATCCCTGGGCTCCGGTGCCATTGGCATAAAAGTTTTGCTGACTAGCTAAAATTCATTACAACAAATAGAGGCAGCCGCATGTGGCAGCCGGTTGTAGTGTTTGGCGGGGCAGAGTTGAGAGTGGAGCATGGGGTGGGGGGTGTGGGGTGGCATGTGGCCCTGGCAGCCTCAACTAATTAATCTGCGTGCCACTGTGCACTTGTTGTTGTTTTGGATAGCTTTGCTTTCATTGGGCCATGCCCTCCTCATGCCAAACACGCCGCGCAATTTGGCTTGCTTAACTTTTTGCACAGTTTGTTACTTTGATTTGTTTTTGTTGCTGTTGCTGCTGCTGCTGCTGTTGGCCGCATAAAAGTCGAGTCTTTAGTTTGCGGCTTTTTGCACAGTGCTGCAAAACGCTTTCTTGGCTAAGCCAGCCAGCCTTAGCAGAGCAATCTGTAAATCCAACCATATTTAAATATAATAATGATTACGCTTAATGTGCTAAACAAAGTTGCCGAAGTCCTCAACGCAATGTTAAGTTGCAGAGACTTAAAATCTTGCCTCTACTGCAGGTATATTGGACTAGAGTTTAAGCTTCTTTTGGGAGTACTCGAATTGAGATATGGAATCTTAGCAGAGGAATATCTAAATTATTTCAGCTACGACTTCTATTTGAGGAGTTGAAAAACTTTTCACTATTATTATTAGTTTTATGAGCCTGGAATTAATCTCTTGATAGAGAGATGACAAAAGGATCAAAATAAGATAAAATAAATTTTTCACATGTTTTGCATATAAATAAAATCGTGTTTAAATTGCTCTAAAAAAACGAAATTACTTAAGTAACGACCCAATATATAATTATATTATTGTACTTGTTCCGGTCTTTGCAAAATTTTTGGGATGGAAAATCTTAAGCTTAAATCAGGGCCTCAAAAACAAGTTAGATCAGTTTTTTGCTAGCAAGGATCAAAAGTTTTATGAGCATGGAATTCATCTCTTGCCAGAAAGAAGGTAAAAGGTATTGGATCAAAATTGAGACAACAAAATTTTTTGTAATGTTTTGTAAAATGGCTCTAAAAAATGAAAAACTACTTAGTAAACAGCCCAATATAATAGTGGAAAGGGTTTTCAGCTCATCAACAGCATATATAGTATATATATATTTATTTATATATTTTATATATATTATATTATTTATAGATGCATTTATTTCCTATTCAATATGACTTAAAGATAATTTTGTGCTAAAATACTCAAAACTTGCTCTACCTTAAATACCTCTTAATCCGTATATCTTTAATCTAATCTACCCACTCCACCCCATTCTCATTCCCATTCTCAATCAACTTACCTGAGAGATCGATGCGAAACACCGGCACGTCCACATAGGTGCTGCTCATGTTCAATCTTAGCTTTTTGGTCTTTGAGTCGTAGGCCTCCAGGTAGAACTGCTGCTGCAGTCCGCCATCGTAGCCAGGCATGCACTCTAGCTCCATGGTGGAGTATATAATGTTGTCATAGTTGTCAAAATTGATGGTGGCACCACCACCGCCGCCGCCACCACCACCAGCACCGCTGCCACCTCCACCATTGGCTGTAGCCGAATTGCCATCGTAGCCATTGGCGCCACCTCCAATCAGGCTCTGTGTGACAACGCCGTTGCTGAAGCTGTACTCCATGCGTGAATAATCGAAATGAGGCTGCTGCCATTCAGCTGGTTGCTCCTGTTGTTGTGGCATTGGTGGCTCCGCTCGCCTCGCTGTTGTCGTTGTGGTTGTTGTTGCTGGCGCTGGCGCTGTTGTTGCCTCTGCCGTAGACAGCGCTATGCTGGCCACAAAATCATCATCGCTAACATTGTAGATATCATCATCGACATCGACGTCAGCATCCGCATCCGCAACATCATCCTCTAATGATTCCAAGTCCAGTTGATGCTCCAGGCTTGAAATATCAACATGCTGTCGCTGTCGTTGCGGTTGCTGCTGCTGTTGCTTTTGTTGTGCGCCTGCTTCGTAGTCAACCAAGTCACTGGGCTCATCTGCTGCGTAGTCGCCATCGCCATCGCCGTCGCCATCAACATCGCCGTCACCGTCCCCATCGCCATCGCCATCGCCATCGCCGTCATCATCGTCGTCATCCTCGTCGACTTCGGTCTGCAGCTCGCCAACATCTTCTTCAGCAACCGCCATGTCATCGTCATCGTCATCGCCAGCGCCAGCGCCCTCGCCCTCGTCATTGTTCTCATCATTGTCGACGTTGTCGTTGTTATCCGCCAGCACGACTCCAGCCTGATCTGTGGACAAAGGCACATTATCTTTGTCGCCGTTCGTCTTGACTACATCTTGCTGCGCCGTAGCGACTGCAACTGTTGCTGCTGCTGCCGCTGCTGCTGCTGCTGCCGTCGCTTGCTTATTGTTGCTGCTAATTGCTGCTGCCATTTGTTGCGCGGCTGCCGCCGGCTTGTTGCTAATTTGTGGCGCATTTGGTGGCAACAATCTGCTCTTGACTTTCTCATTGCCAATCGGGTCCAGGGATTTGCGTGCTCGCATTGTTGCTAGCATTGCGTCAATGTCGCTGCTGCTGCTGCCGCCACTGTTGCTGCTGCTGCTGCTGGCATCATTCTCATTCTTGCTTGTTGCTGTTGTTGTTGTGCCTGCTGCTGCCGCTGCCGCTGCTGCTGCTGCTGTAATGTCATTTGCTGCTTGACGTTTGCTTCGCCTGGCTGCTGCAAAATGATGGATTATGTTGTGCTCGTTTACCTCGCTGCTTAGTCCTTGCTGCCGTTGCTGCTGCCGCTGTTGCTGCTGCCGTTGCTGCTGCCGTTGTCGTTGTTGCTGTTGTTTGTGCATGTTTTTCTGTCGCTTATTAAAATACTTTGCTGGCAGTTCGCCGTTGTTGTTTTTGACATTCGAGCGAGCAACTATTTCAGCCTGTTTTATATGTGACAATGATAAATTTGATTTTGTTGCACGTTGCAGCTTTTTCTTCGCCTTTGCCTTTGCTGTTGTTGTTGTTGCTGCCGCTGTCTTAAGCAGCTTTGCAGCACGCCGCACACGCCGCTTTGTGTCCTGTGGCAACTTTGACTGCTTTGGCTGCTGCTGCTGCTGCTGCTTCTTGGCCAGTAATCCATCAGTTTTGTTATTGATGTGGGCGAGCGAGGGCGTGGCCGCTGCCTTGGCCAGCAGCAACTGCTGCTGCTGCTTGCCCCGCTCAATGGCTGCCAATGTCTGCGACGGTGTAAATGATGTGCGCTTCCTAAGACGCTGCAATTGTTGCGGACTCAGGCTATATTTTTGCTGCTGCTGCTGCTGCTGTTGCTGCTGCTGCTTATTAGATTTAACATGGCCAGCATTTATTTTGCTTTTGGCTTTCATATTTTTATTATTGGCAGCTGATGCAGCCGCATTGTTCCGCCCATTATTGCCGTTGCCGTTGCCATTGCGCTCACGTACGTATTCCATGTGCGGATAATTCGCATCGTGTCTGCCGTATTGTGTTTGCAGCATTTGATTGCCGTGCATTGTCGTCTGATTCGATGAATTGAGCGACGCAGAGGTCACCACATACGGACGCAGCGTACAATTGCGCAGTGCGCCCGGCTTGGCTATATATATACAAATATATATACGTGGAGATACGGATGAAAAAGAAGGAGCAACCGAAAACGAAAATCAACCCAAATAATAAACCAATGGAATTTAATTTAAATTCTATCAAATTAATTACAAAACACACTCACCCGCCGGCACCACCTGGAACAGACACGGCTCCGACTGTTTGCCAATCGCATTGCGGCCCCAGCAAGCCAGCGTGCCGTAGTCTCGCTCGCCCTTGGGCGTGTAGATCAGCTCACTAACTGTTTCCACTGCAACCACAACAAAAAAACTCAATGTATTTATATATATATACAAGTGTGTGTATAAAGAAAGAAGAGAGTCAATTGTGCCTTAAATGGATTCCATTGTGCGCCTGGACATGGAGCATTGTATTTGCATTAGGTTTTGGGCCAAGTTAAATGAAATAAATTCTGCTTGGTCAGTCAGGGCAACTGGGACGCACAGGTAATTCAATTTATGTGCATAATATTGATAACAAGTGAGCATGTTGCAAGTGAAGAGTGCAACAACTAGATACCCTGTTGGGGAATTTATAAAGATTCGTGTATGAAAGGGACTCTAACTGAAGGTTCTAAGAAGAAATTCCAATGTGAGAGTGAGTATAATAAGGGATGAAGCTATCCACCTATCAATTTCATAATCTATATAATAAGCTACATCATTTATGATATATAAAGTTCATAAATGATGTAGCTTATTCTGCTTTATACAAGCTATTATTAAAGCCTTTATATTCAAATCAAGGTTTTAATCTTACACTTTCCTTGTAATGTAAAATGTTGAAAAACCAAATATAAATTCTTAACTAACAAAATTTGTAAATATATCTCAGTAGAAAAGCAATAGGTAACCTCTGTAAATATTGAACAAATTGTATCAAAAGCTTTATGTGATTTGTAAGAATGCTTAAGGGAAATAAAGCACAAAAAATAAATAAATAAAAAAACTTAAACTTATATGTAAATTTAAGAAGAGTGAGAGTTAAACTCTATATAGAAAGCCTAAATTATATTTATTATAATTTTTTTTAGACATTCTTTTGCATACAAAAAATCAAGTCTTATCTTAGATTATAGTAAAGTTCTTCATTAAATTAAAAATCTTTGAAATCGTTATTTATTTAGTTGATCTGAACTACAGTATATTGATAAAGACTTATGACTGTACCTAGAAAGCTAGGCTAAGCTGCGTAAGAATTAAGTGAGCGAATCGTGTGGCTTGAAAATATCTCTAAATTTACTCTAAGATCTTGGAATATCCTGAATTTCTATTAATTTTTAGTATATCAAAGATCGAATCCTATAAGCCGACAAAAGCTTAATTGAATGCTCTAAATCATCTCTGATTCAGCTGTAGTTACTATTCTAGTCCAGTACAATCAATCTATAAACCCATATATCTATATACCCAATTCGTCAGCTCCTCATAAAGACAGGGTATAAACAACTATAGGCTCCAGCTGTTCGTTTTGTAAAGCCTGCTCAAGCGCAAGCACAATGCAAATTTCATGCACTGCCCATGCCATGCCATGGCCAGGCAGGCTCGATGAGGAGTTAGCCGAAAAATGACAGTTTCGTTAGTTACTTACCGTAGCTCTCGAAGTGGGTCTCGTTGGACTCGACGACGGTGTGCCGCACGTCGCTGCTGGTGGTCATGGTGGGATCCTGTATGGTCGCATAGTGTCCCGACGGCACCTCGAAGTGTTCGCCGCTGCTCGAGAAGGTCCACTCGAAATCGATTTCTGGCGGATCGGAGTTGACGCGGCAGGGTATGGGCACCGCCTCCTCCAAGGAGGCGCCAATGACGCCAATCGTGCTGCTGCTGCAAACGGGCGCATCTGTGCGAGACAAGAATACACATATATATTGAGTGAGTGAGTGTGTGTGTGTGTGAGCAAAATGCAAAATAATGAGCAGCTGCAGTGTCTATAAAGTAACTCTGAACAATAAATATATATGGGGATATATATACATTTTTATATTGTATTTATTTGGCATGGCTTGAGCCTGACAGCTGAGCTGCGAGTGGACAGCAGCCGAGCAAATTGACAGCTTTGATTTTCAATTTAACTGCAGCAGCTGGTGCTGCCGGCCGTCAGGTGTGCGGCGTCTCGGACGTTTGATGCATTTTATTTAAATTGAACTTTGTCAGGGTGTGACACATTGTTTTATAAATTTCAACTGTTTGCAGTTGACTTCGACACATCAGCAGCCGAAACTTGGCTTTAACACTTGGCTTATGATTTATTCAAAGTATTGTCATCCACACACACCCAAGCCCCAAAAACTTTGACTGCGAGTTGAAAAACAGCTGCTGCCGTCGCCGCGTCATAAACAAGCACAGACAACTCAGGCCAAAGCCTAAGACGTCTTAGCACAAGTTTTTTACTTCATGTGGTTGATATTTCACTCTCTCAAAAAGGGAAAGAAGAAAATTATTTGAAAAGTTTTTTGCCTGAATAAAAGCAATACAAATGCCATAAAGTATTGAGGTATTTGCAGCATGTAAAAGCTGATAAAATGCATTTGCCTGAGCCGCTTGCAATATATATATGTCTATATATACGCATATGTGGTTTACCCACTGCCATGTGGTTGCGGCTTACAAGCTGCTTTTGCAGCTATTAGCCCGACCAACTTATCAGACAACAGCACTCCCTCTCTTCCCTCCCTCTCTCTCCCTCTGTGTGCTTATCTATTTGTCTGCCTGTCTGTCTGTCCGCTGTTGCCATAAAAAGTAGCCATAAATTTGATATGGCTGCGTCAATTTCACAATCGTAGAATGTCACTTGGAACATATTCTGATTAATTTGCAGGCAAGATACGAGCGCCAACTGCCATAAATCCATTTATCTCAATCATAGTCGGGCCATACAATATTGCTACCCATTCACATACATTAACCCAACATTTCAGCCATTCGGCCGCATTTTGGCTGTGTGCGTTATGCAAATGTTAACGTGGCGTATACGTTATGCCCGTGCAAATAGCTTTGGATGCGCTTACGCTCGGCAGCACACTCGGATAGCTCTTCAATTTTGATAGCAGGGCATGTGTACAGATATACGTATATATATATAGAGTCGTATCCCTTGCGTTTGTATTTGCTTTTAATTATCGCAATTATCGCAAAAGGGTAACTCAATGCAATGCAAACAGGGAACACGGATCCGTTTGCTGATGTCTTCGATTTTATTCCATTTCACTTTTCGCAACAACAACAAGCTGATGCAGCACATTAACGTATACATTACGTTTTCATTTTGCGTTACGTCTGCGCTTACGTTTTTCCACTGCTGCCTTTTATTTGCCTTCAATTGCTAATTTGCGTTAATATTATTTGTGTGTGTATTGGGCTCGCCTTTCAATTGAATTAAGCGCAATTGAATTGAAATCAGTCAACCACAAAAATCAAGCATAATTAAATTTTTAGTTAAATAAACTAAATAATATGCATAAATGCTGCAGCTACAATTGCAATTAATTAAATAATCTGCTTTTACTTGGCCCGCTGGCAAAAACTTATTTGCATATAAAATGCATTTTTTTTTGTGTGTGCAACTCCATTAAATATGCACAATAAAAATTGAATTTTCCACAACAGCACACACACACACACATACATATATATATTTATATATATATATGTAGCTCATATAGATCGATGTGATGTGCTGTGCTGACCTGACCTGCTCGTCCGTCTGGCTGTTGGCCATAATTATAAATGTTTTTACAATGACTATGTGTTTCAATAATAAAAGCATATCATTCATTTTTATTATCCTGGCGGCCACTTTCACCAGCGCCTGTCCAGCGCCATGTGCCATATGAATATGCATACTTATTTATGCCCACGCGCACACACACTGTCTCTCTCTCCCTCTCTATATATATATATACATTTTGTATTTAAGCATCATTAATTATTTAGAAAAACAGTCGGAAGTAAATGCTCTATAACGGTAATTGAGACATTTTCAATATGTGTGCGTGCACAAAAGGCTCGAAATCATTTTATGCGCCCATTGTCAGGCCATGAATTTATATTGCGCTTTGTAATATGCTCGCACTCTGATATATTGTTCGTGTGTGTGCATGTGTGTGTGTGTGTGTGTGTAATTACATGTGTACATGTGTATTTGCTAACGAGTGTCAACAGCAAATTTAAAACAGTTAATTATGATATGTTGCCGTTGCCTTAAAGTCAATAAATTTGCTGTAGCAACAGCCGCTGCAAAGGCTGAAACAATTTGTAGTTCACATAAACCGAATACAATAGGTAAATGCATTAATTATTAACAAATGCCAAGTAATGGAAGCCTTTTCTAATCAGTTAGCATAATTGTAGTGGGCGGGCTCATTGTCGAATGCGGCTTTTCTAAGCGACTATTAATTTGAGCGAGAATCGAATTGCTTATATAATAGATGTAGCTGTCTGAGTGTGTTGTGTCTAATGATGATGATAATTATGGAGGTAATGTTAATGCTAATGATAATGATGATACTGATGATCTTCCTAATGACAATGATAATAATCGATGTAGCTGTCTGAGTGTGCACTATCAAATAATTCTAATGAAAATCATAGTGATGATAATAATGCTAATGATAATGCTAATGACAATGATAGTGCTAAAGATTATGATTATAATGATGATGGTAATAATTATGGTATAGATAATACTAATGCTAATGATAATACTAGCGCTAATGATAACACTAATGCTAATGACAGTGATAATCATAATGATGATGATGATGCTTTTTATTTTTTATGATGATGCTTATGATAATGATAATGAATATGATAATGACAATGCAAATAATAATACTAATGCTATCGATAATGACAATGCTGACGATTATGTTCACTTCTCATTATTCATCACGCTCACTCATATTTTGACCCCCTTTGCAATTGCCAACTTCAATGCAAATATGTGTTAGCTCACTTTTGCTGTTAGCTTGTGACAGAAGTTTTTCAAATATAGTTTTAGTTTCGAAATTCCATTACGTGAAGACTTTATTGCAATCGCATTGTGTGCTTAAATGAAATTTCCCATATTTTTTGGCACATTATTATTATTTGTTGTTGTTTTTGTTTTGCCTGTTGTTTTGCGAAAAGTCAGTAATTGTCAAATTTTTGCCATTTGCAAAGAGCTAAAAATGAAAAGCCGTTAGACACGTATACCAAAAACACAATATATAGATGTGTATGTGTGTGTGTGTGTGTGTGTGTGTGTGCATATATATTGTTCACATTACGGCTTTCTGCACAAAATATATTGTTACATTTATTGTTGCTGTTGCTGTTGCTGCTGCTGCTGCTGCAGGATTTGTTGTTCTAGTTGTCAACGGTCGGAGGGTTTTTGTGATTTTGTGATGTGAACTGCCGCACACCGGCACTGCTTCATGGAGCTTATCAAGTGGGCGGCGCCACGCCACGCCGCACCGCACCGCACCACACCGGACGGCGAGTGGTTGTGCAGTGGTTATGTCTATTTGTTGTCTATTTGTGCATAAATTTACGCATATGTATTTTTAATGCTCCGCTCGACTGACATCGACTGTCAGCATTATTTTCGGTGTGCATTTTTCCCATTATTTTCGTGCGCTTTAACAGTCGAGTGTTTTCAACTAAACTAAACTAAACTATTTCTTTTCATTTTGGCAATTTAATAAACTCTTTGTTAAATAGATTGCTTTATGGGGGATTCGGGTTATTAGGTCCATATACTCACAGCGTATTCGCAGGTTGACCAGCGCGCTCTGCGTCTCGCCGCGATCGTTGGCCGCCGAGCAGGCATAGTAGCCGGAGTGGACGCGGCCGACGCGCTGCAGCACCAGGCTGCGCGTGGAGATGATGATGCCCCAGGATACGTTCTGTGTCACGGGCAGACCCTGCAACAGGAGGCATGCACTTAGCAGCTTCACTTGAGATAAGATTTATGGGCGGACTTACGTCGTGCGACCAGGTGATGCGATGCTCCTTGGGATTCGCCTTGATGTGGCACTCAAAGTAGACGTCGTCGCCCTCCTTGATGTCGTCGGGCCGCAGCGTGGAGCCCAGCGACAACGTTACCTGTGGCGGATCTGCAAAATGTTAAATTAAACAAAAATTTGTAAATTAACGCAAATTTTAATTGCAATTTTTAATAAACAAATTTTTGTTTTCCTTTTTACTCCTCTTTTTTTTTTTTTTTTGTTTTTTTGCTCTGTTCATTGTCGCAGGTTGCAAATTAAAATGTGTTTGGCGCGCGGGCGTGCGTTGGATTTTTATAGCAGCGGCTGGCGTGATATAAAATATAAAATCGAAAAATATTATGGCATAATAAAATGGGGAATTGCACGAGCCGCGCTGCGCCAAGGAACGACCATAAAAGTTAACAGCGCGTCTGCTGAACCGCTTTATAAGCCGGGTTAACCCTGCGCCGCGGCCCCGCCGACCAATGGGTATGACAAAATTTTTAAATTAAAATTGTTTGCCGTTACGCAGAGCTATGTGTATAAGTGTGTGTGGGTGTGTGTGGGTGTATGTGAGGCTGCTGCCAGCACAAATGCCGATGATGGATTACATAAAAAAAATTTAGTGCACTTTTATTTTTATAACATAATGATTATTTATCGAAGGTGGAATCCTTGGTAAGGCTATTTGGCTATAGTGTGTGCATATGTGTGTGTGTGTGTAAAGCGCTGCCTGTTTTCATAAATATTTGTGTATAAAATATGGTAAAATATAGACGACGATTCCAGAGAAACAAGATAATCTTTTCCAATTGTGATCGAGTATTAAAATCTGTTTATTCTGCGTGTCAGATCTGACAGAGGATTGTGCTGCGGGATGTAGCTTGGCTGAAAATACTTTTAAGAGGAGGAATATAATAGAATTGATATGATTACTCATGTCTATATTCTATACTCTACTAAAACCATTTCTTTCAGTTTGCTCAGCTGCTTTATAAGTTGATAACATTTATATGTAAGAACTTTCCTTAGCATTTGCCATTTAATTATGAATTAGATAAGGCTAAAAAATCAACAAAATTCCAGGGTACTAACTCATCTGCTATAAAAGCTTCTTGAATTACGTGCTTTAATCTTACGAAGTGAGAAACGTATAGTTACCATAGTAAACAGTATGAAAGAGGACCTAGCTAGAATGAATGGGGTCCCATAATGAGCAGAGTTATTAATAGAGTAGAGTTATAATCATTCTAAACTGGACCTTACGCTTTAAGCAGCAATATCGTTATTACTACTGATACTGATATTAACAATATATTTCTTTTCATTACAATGATTTAAGCTTGCATAGCTCTAAAAGGAACGCCCTATAGTTCTTTTTAGGGTTACATAAGTTTGAATCCTAATAAAAATAGGAAAAATATTTTTAATAAAACTAAAACGGGCTTTAAGAAAAAGAACATTGTATGACATTAATTTATAAATATATATATAAAAAAATATCTTTAAACGTTTTTTATCAAATCGAAACCTTCATGACATTTATGTATATAAATCTGCTTTTAGCTAAAAGAAATCAAAATAAAGATAAAACCAAAAAAACAAGTTCTCAAATCATTTTTGTTTTACTGCAAATTCTTTAGCCATCATTTTTATGCCTTTCACCCTCCTCTCTATAAATAATTGAGCTGGCATATTAAGGCGCAGCTAAACTATATTATTTTTATGCCAGCTACGCCGGCGGAGACGACGAGCTTCTGTGAAATAGCTTTTCAATCCTTTGCGCCGCTGTCTTAGCTCGCCGTTGCTTCAAGCCAGTGTTCACTGTTTTCTTTTTATTATTTATACGTTGGCTTTTTGCATATTTGTGCTCCGTGTGGTCGACTTTAAAATTCAATAAATTTATGATTATCTTCGCCCCGCTCGGCGCATCTAAGTGACAACAAACGGCGAATGCCGGCAAACTAGAGGCGGGATCTGCGAAACTTTGGTGCGGGACAAATTTTCTTTCATTTCATTTTTATGGCTACGCAAACTGCAAAAAAAAATTGACAAAATAAAAGGAGAGAGAAACAGAAACCAATCTGACCTTTTGGCGAAACTTTTAGGCGGCTGGCATAGGGTGTTGTTGTTTTATTTCTTCGAATTGTAGAAATTGATAATCATATAAAGTAAAATTTATGGCATTCAGTTGGGCAGGGGGAGGAGGGAGGCGCAGGCGAAGTGTCTGTCTGACATTTTATGGCCTCGCTAAGAGCCGAGAATGCAAATATTGACATACGAGCAGCAACTGGGCAAATAATGCTACATAATTTAGACTTATTTGCGACGGCAGCTTTGATTTGTGTGGCGTCAGCTATATTTATGGAAATTAAAATGGGGTTTCCCCCACAGGCCAATAGACGAAATATATATAGATATATATTCCACTTACACATGACATTCAGCATGAGCGAGTCCTCGATGGCTGAGTTCTGCAGTCGAGGATTTGAGCCCTCACATTTGAGCATGGTGCCATCGTCTTCAGGTTGTGGATAAAATGACAAAGTGGATAGGACGCGTCCATTGCCCTGGCTGGTTGACAGCTGTAAGAGAGAGAGAGATTGAGAGAGAGAGAGAGAGAGAGAGAGAGAGGGAGTGTGAAATCGATTAGAAAAATGGTCAGAGCCACAAGTGCAAGATATCAAAATGTCAATGGCAAGTCATAGATATGACAGTTGGATTTTGGTTGGATCCGGCTGCAATCGGCTTACCGTGCCACGCTTGAAGGGTCGATTATTTTGTGTCCATCTGATTTCTGTGTCCGGCACCGAGCCGGCCACAATGCACGTCAGATTATATTGTGTGCTCGATGAGAACACCTTCAGCTTGTTCGTCAAATTGACCGATGTGGGCTTCACTGCAAATATATTTGAGTGTAAAATATATATATGTATATAAAGAGATTGCTATCCAATTACGGCCTGGCACTTACGTAACATCTCGATGCGTATGCTGCGCTCCACAGGTGCCACCAGCTTCGTGTTGGACGCCTGACAGCGATAGGTGTTGTTGAGTGCCGTGCGCGTTATTTGCGGCACCTCGAGTCGATTAACAGTTACATGACGGCCCATCGATATGCCGCTGCCAGCCTCCAGCGCTCGTGAGCCATTCAGCCATGTGACAGTGGGCTCCGGCCGGCCTGCGGATACGAATCGAATACAAAATTATGCAAATTATGCAGACAGGCAAATCCAGACGAAACGAAACGCATATTTAATGCAAATATCTATTTATTTTTTTTCGGTATATTTTTGATTTGTTTGCTGCCAACAAACTTTGGCCTCATGCATTATTAACTCACAACTAACTTATTAGGCAGCTGGGAGTGGGAGCTGCATTTGCACAATTTATGGCCGAAAAGAACTTTTCACATTTTAATGATAATGCCCATTTAGCAGTGTGTACCCAAGGCTTTTAAAAAAGGCTTAGCCAGCTTAACTAGCAAAGTTGCGGCGGCCCATCCAGCTGGACGGGCCCTGACCCCCAACTGTGGATGGACAAACGCCAAAGCCTGAATGTTAAATAAGCACGGCAAAAAGTGAATGCCCGAATTGCCATTCGAAATTGGCAGAGCCAAAAAAACCACTCTCGGCGCATACATTAAAAAAACAAACCTTATCATTAACAATTTACATAAAGCATTTGAATAGAGTTAAAGCATATCTATAATATTTTATGTATTTGTATACTAAGTTATCAAGTCTCTGCCAATCTATATAATAATTATTTACTAATTAAGCAAATTTCTTTTTATTTCTCTATTTCTCTATCATCTGCCAACATCTAAAGACAGACAAAATAACATTATTATCATTGCTAATTGATAATTATTATTAGATATCCCTAAATAGATTTTTAATTAACATGTTCTTCTGCTTCTATATGCTTTGGCGCTATCAATTTATTTTTAGCTTTCTCTAATTACAAAATCTATTTTGGTAAAAGCAAGACGAAGATAAGGAAGTCACGTAATGTTTGTATTGTTGGTACTTAAATACCCTAGCAGAAATTGATGGAAGCTGAATATATTTTTGAATGAATATTCAGACTATAATTGATGTGCTGAGTCAGAAATTACTAACTAGAAGAGCTTTAATATATAAGATCTTTGGGCATAATTTGGTGAGTGATGAATATATCTCAAAAAAAAAAAAAAAAAAATGTTTAATATTGAAATATTTAAAAAAAATTGTAAAAAATTATTTTGATCTTTTTTAGTAAAGGATAATATTCTGTTTTGTCAAAGCAATTTTTGTATTATATAAATATTTTATTTCTATTTATGATATTATGTTATATATTATATTTATGATATATTTGGCCTAATTGACAACGTTTTTACTGAGCCGATTGTCGTCTTTAAAAAAGCAGCGATGGACCAAATGTATATTCAGGATATTTGTAACTTCCCCAATGCTCTCCCGTAGACAACTAAAAGCGTAGATAAATTATAGTGAAATTCACCTGAATAAATGTCTCTTAATACTATGTTCGCGACAGATTATACTTAAGTAACAGAGTACATAGAATTACGTGATTTAATAGTTAAATTATTTAAGAGTTAAATAATTTAATTCGTGCTATATATCAACTACTCAAATAATAAATCAATAAGTGGCTCAGCAAATTCTGATCAATTATTTGATTGCCTGTTCGAAAATCTTGATTTGGTGTGCTATAATCAGACAAGTAAACAGGCTCATATCAACTTGGCTATCGATTAGTTATACTTATATATATCTATATATTATGGGAGTGCTTCAATTTAGTCATAAAATTATGGAGCTATAGCTGAAAGGACTCCTGTCGTAGTTATTTGATTTAAGCGCTCTCCAATTTTCATTAAATCTATTTATGCCTGATTGATATGGAGCAGGAGATAGATAACGTTTATAGATATAATTAGTATAAACGCATTGGATATGTTTGCACTCAGCTTTTATGTTATCTAGCCAAATATCTGTTTCCTTTAATTTCACTCTCTCTTTCATGGGCGAAAGTAATCGAAATTCTCCAAGCTTCCTCCGCTACGTCTGGAGCCGTTCGGTAAAAGCATTTCATCTGCTGGCTCACATATCAAATGCACAAAATATTTTTAATCCGTTTAAGTGCCTCGAAACGTTAGCTGAAGCGAGGGCAGCTTAGAGGGGGGTGGGGCTGGGCGTGCCACAGACTGCAGCTTGGCCATTAAGTCAGCCAAGTGAATGTGGCGGAAATGAGCAACAATAGCAACGAGCAGACGAGAGAGAGATTCGAGTTGAAGGCAGAAGGTGGGGCAGCAAGTGCCAAGCAGCAAGTAGCTGATAGTTGAGTGAGTGTGCATGTGTGTGTGTGTGCGTGTGTGTGTGTGTGGGGAATTTGGTGCCCAAATGTTTGCTGATTGCAAAGGATACGCAGCGAGGACATTGGCGACAATAAGCCAAGTCAAGACAGGACACACACACAATGGCCATGAATGTGGCACGAAAAGTATGCAGGGATAATAGACAAATAACAGTTGCCTTGTGGCATTTAGCTGCTCGCATTAGACTCCCTCTCACACTCTCTCACTCTTCCACCCTCTCTTTCTTTCATGCATGTGCCCAATCTGCCATTCGTAACCACATTCAGTGCCTGCTCCCCGTCCCCCGGTAATCCCATCAGTAATGAAGACAGCGCGCTGCTAAGCCATACTTAAGGTTGTCGACAATTGGTTGGCTGCTGCTGGTGGTTCAGCCGGACGCACCACCAAAAATTATGCATAGCCGCTCGGCCATAAAATTTGTCCGTTGGCTCCACTGCATGGAGATCGGGTTTTTATGCGTGCGCCTAGATTAGCTTTTTATTGCTGGTATTAATTGCTATTAGTCGAAGTTAATAAAGTTGATAAAGCAATTTGGCATTTGGCGTTTATGGCGCGCCCAGCTGGGCTATGATTAGTGTGCGCCAGCCATAAAAACCGCATCAAGATTTGCATGCGCTTAAGCTCGACTCAGCGCGAGGCGAGCGCTGCCAGCATGTGGCGCCTGGCAGCAAATATTAGTTAATTTGGGTAAGCGCTCAGCGGTGGCAGGTGCAGAATGAAATATGCATTCGCTGGCTGCCAGCTGCGCCCGGCTGGCAACAAAATGTTGCATACAAATCACAGTCGTATTGCCGTCAAGGCAACGCGTCCAGGACAGCCCCGACCAGCCAGCCCAGCAGGTGTCAAAATAGTAAATGTCGTCGGAGTTGTCGGCGAGTCCTTGCCAGCTACTTAGCTGGTGCTCCACCCAGCTCCACCCAGCTCCACCTCCGCTCTGCTCTGCGGCTAATCAAAGCAGCTGGCGCGTTTGAGTACGTGACGCATTGCCAGAACCAAAACAAACCGCATGCTAGCAAATGCCAAAGCTGAAGCAAAATCCTTTGCATGCAGAGTGCCGCACGTAAACAGCAGCAGGAGCAGAAGCTGCTGTTGCTGCGTGTTACATTCAGTTGCACAAAGCCGTAGCCAACTATTTGAGTAGCACAAAGCAAGGATTCGAAAGGCACTGCGGCGGCTACACTGACAGAAAAGCCACACAGCTCTAATCACATGCGGAAACTGTGCCAAGTTGACATAGCTCAAGGACACGAGTCCTTGTGAATACTTAACTCAATTCATATAATATAAATAAGCTTAAATGATGTAATACAATATTCCACTTCAACAACTCCTTTTCTCTCTGTGTACTTTTGCAAGTGCCAAATCATTAAAGCAAACCCAATCGTCAGGTCTCAGCTGGCGTATGGGGCGTATGCGCAATGCCAGTTGATTAAATAGCAAATTGATGAAATTGCAGTGCTCCAAAGCAGCGTCTTCATTAGCTTTGCTTGAAATCAAGTCCAACTGGGACTAGGCGCCCTTTAAGCAAACATCGCCACTCCATGGCATCCCCCTGGAGGCAACTGTAAAATTTCCGTCTGCATTTCGTCTGGTCGCAGCGAAAATATTGTTGTCACAAAGTTAATGATTTATAATGGTCGTGTCAGGGGCAGCCAGCGAAGCGGCAAACGTTCAACTGGAGCCCGAGTGGAGCGGCTCTAGCGAAGCGTGCAACTTGTACAAATTTTTCACACTTGCTCGCAAGCAATGTACGTAACAGAAGAAAAAAAAATAGCAAAGTGAAAAGTTGGACGAACAGTGGCTTCACCTTGGGGACCTTTTTAAAGATTTACGATGCCGCATATGCCTACAGGTCATGCGCTGCGACAAAAGCCAGACGCTGAAAATTGTTGCATTTTTCAAAGAAAAGTGGCAATGACAGCCGCAGCAGCAGCAGCAGCAGCAGCAGCAGCGGCAGCCACCACAGCATCCGCCGCAACAGCAGCCGCAGCAGCAGCCGCAGGAGGAGGCTCTGGCCAGCCGGCTGTCTAGCTGGTTGGTTCGACCTCGTCGACACTGTCACCGCAGACACTGACATACATTTATTTTTATTATTTACGATGACTTAGGCCAGGCTTCGACTGGGTCTCACGGCCGGGGCCGGGGACGGAGCCGGGGCCGGCGTGTGCGCGCCTATCTGCTGTGCCACATCTTTAATTCTTTAAATAGACTCACACGGCCGGGCAACATGGGGCAATGTTGCGTGTGGCATTGCTTGTCATCCTTGCCTGATAGCCTTTTGTCTGAGTGCTACATTTAAGTAGCTGCCCGTGTGAGCGTGTGTGCGTGTGTGTGCTCGTGTGTGTGTCGCGTCTGTGTCGTTTATCATGATTTACTTACCGCCACGCACTTCACATGTCAACACAATATTATCGCCCTCGAGCAATGGACCCACAGCGCCAGCCACATCTCGGCCCGAGGCATCGTACACGAGTATTTGATGCGGAGGAACTGCGGAAAATGTACGTAGGTTGCCCTTTAATACCTTCGCATTATGCTGCAGTCGCGCTGCTTTGCTGCTAGCTTACCAATAACCGTTAAATTAATTCTATGATTGCGCGTCGGCGAGTTCTGAAAGTCCACGCGGCAGCGATAAACCTGTTGACGAAAGTCAAAAACAACATAAAGTATTGCATTACAGCCGAATGCAGAGGCAGAGGCGAGTCGTGTGCAACCGACTGCAGCATACTCGTTCACAAAAAAAAAGAGAAGAGTAGGTATATTTAAGTGTCTTTAAATAGAGAAGAGAAATATATTTATCAGACAATAATATATATATTTCAGCTTTAAAATCCTTGACCCAATATACTCTCTTTATTTTGTGAACGGGCATGGTAAGCACGCTTTATGTGCCACGGATTGTACTTACGCCCTCATCATCCAGCTGTATATTTTCCACAGATAATTTCGCTGGCTGCTGTCCGGTAACAAAGTAAGCACGTGGCCCAAACGAGTTGGTATCCGACCAGTAAAGCGCCTTCTCAAAAGATCGACCACGCACATCAAAGCTGCAGGAAGTAGAGAAAAAGGTTAAAAGGTTACTTTAGCTAGAAATTGTATATAAGATATTAAGCAAATTATGCTTTTTGCGGGAGAATGTGAAAGAGGTAGAACAAATGATCTATGATCTCATGACATACACATATATATTTCTATATCTGTCTATGTTTTATCTATTATGATGCTGAAAATTTACGAGCTAAAAAGACACAAAAGTATCGATATTTTCTATACTATAGTAGCTTAACTTAGAGTTTAAAAGAGCTAGCGAACCTAACTTTAATAATTATGCTTATTTTATATAAGGAGAGATTTGGTATTGGTTTTAACTGTATGATTGTACTGTTGTATGAATAGTATTATATAATTTGGAGATTCACAACTTTGAGTTGGCAAATTTAGAGGCTTGATATTTTTCTTATTTATTTTTATTTTATTTATATTTGTTCTCTTCTTATATATTTTTATGTTATTATTTATTTAGTCTTATTTATTATTTAATTTTTTTTATTTATTTAATTTTAAAAATTTATTTGTCATTAAATTTGCAATAAAATAAAATTCTTTTCATTAATACTTAAAATACAATATATTTCGTTATATTATTGTGATTTTAACTTATACAGCTCTAAAAAAATTACCAATGGAATAAAAAATAAACAAAAAATAATAATTTTGTGTATGGAAAAAGAAGTATTCCAGTCATTTGTATAACTTTTTGTTTTCCTTGTTTGTTTCCTTGAAATAATGAAATTCTGAAGCTCACTTTACCTATATGACAGCTGTATGAAAAACATTTATTACCAAGTAAATAGCGCGTTCAGCAGTCGCTCAAGCCCAACAGAAATTTTTACTTGCTTTACTCTGGTTTTTTCATAACACTTTGTGCAAATATGAATTATATATTTCCTTTATAATGAAGAATTAAAAAAAAATGCGATCGACTGGCAAATATCAGAGAGTTAATAAAAGCTTTTACATGCGCATAAAGAAATTCTTTATTTGCATATTATTGATTCGTTGAAATTAAGAAAAAAGGACACATTAAACAACTGAAAAAGCGTATACGTAATATATGAATTGATAGAAAAACTGCAGCAATAAAAATGATGCTGCTAAGGGGGCTTTACTGTAGCACGCTTCATAGCGAAAATGGCTCCGCAATTTAGCACATTTTTCAATTGAATCGTTTTGTAACTGCGGCATTTGCCGGGCTGATAGGGCGCCATCAGGCGGCCTCCACAGGGCTAGGCCAATAAAAGGGATCGTTAGAGAATGTTTAAAAGTGGCTGCGGCTTTTAGGGCCGCCGAGGTGTTGTCTGAAATTTCACGCGTCTACAGAATGACCCTTTTCCTGTGGGGTCAGGCCGGCCGAAACCTTTGAGCATAAATTTGCACGCAACTAATTTCTTCCGTTTCGCATTATTTTCGCGCCGCCGCTAGAGGCAAACGTTTGCAATTTTGCGCATTAAAAAGCCTGACGTGCTATCTTTGGCGCTTTCTTACTTTTTTTTTATTGTATTTGTTAATGTCCGTCCAAGCGGCTGGGTCCGAGCACAGCCCCAAGCACCGAGTGCCGCAAATGACTTGGCAAAAGCAAAGACACCACCAGGCACACACACACACACCCAGAGACACAGCACAAGTTGTATGTCCTTTTGTTGTTTCCGTTGTTGTCGCTATTTGTGTTGCTGTTGTTGCTATTGTTGCCCTCTTGCTTTTGCTGCGCTTGCGGTTAGTCGAGCGGTTTGTCATTGTGCCGGCTGCCCGACTGCCCGACCGCCCGAATGCCCGCCCGCCTGCCAGCCAACCACCCTGGCAGTCAGCCGAGAGTATTGTTTGCGCCTTTAAGTGGTTTTTTATCATTTTGCCGCTGACACAATTTATATCCGGTGCTCATATTTCTTATGCTTATCACGCAGCTCTCCGGGCCCCTCTCTCGGCCGACTCTCGACTCTCCATCC
Source organism: Drosophila pegasa (assembly GCA_035046225.1). NCBI lineage: Eukaryota > Metazoa > Arthropoda > Insecta > Diptera > Drosophilidae > Drosophila > Drosophila pegasa. The sequence goes on along the minus strand of JAWNOD010000398.1, from coordinate 7,457,909 downwards.
GTGCGCCCTCCGCACGGCCACGCCCACGGCAACACCTTATGCTGGGAGCGCGTCATGTGTTGACCATGCAGACAGTTCTAATTATTGTTGAAATGCAGTAACCCATGCGGCGCATAAATTACACCCTCGAAAGCCGGGCTTAAGCCGCTTTCTCGCCCAGAGCACGTTCCCTAATTAGCTTAATTAAATATATATGCGCGAATATGTAAACAAAAGGCGATTTACGCACTCTGCAGCTAAACACAAAAAGTGTTTAAACATAACTAGAGCGGATGAGCGTGCGAACTGATCGACTGAGAGATGATCTGCTTAGAGTTTTTAACTATTTCTAGAGGGAAAGAGAGCGGAATAGAGTTGGGCTACTCGTTGAAAGATTAGTTTTATGAATATGAGAGATGAATATGATTTTTAGGGAAAAGAAGCCTAAGGTACGTAAAGCGAGCCTAAGAAAGGTACGTAAATAGAGAAAGAAACAGAGAAAAAGAGAGAGAAAGAAAGGCAAGCAAGTAAGATAAAGACAGAGAGAGAGAAAGAAAACGAATGAGATGATGAACAGGTTTACATAAGTTAAGCGAAAGAGATTGACAAAGAGACAGATAGAGAGAGAAAGAAAGAAAAATATAGCAAGAAAGAAAGATAGAGAGAGGGAGATAAGGAGAGAGAGAGAGAGAGAGAGAGAGATAGAGAAGAAAGTATATTTATATATATATAAAACCGAGAGAGGGAGGGACAGATCTTTTTATCGGAGAGTTAGACAGATAATTATGAATCACAAAGTAAAAATAAAGTGAGAAAGAGAGAGATTCGGAGAGAGAAACACTCGGAATGAGTGCAACAAATAAAAGAATTCCCATCCAATTGCCTGTCACATGGACTTCTACCACAATGTCTGAGCCACAAATCTGATTTGAAATTCCGAGGGTATACAAAGTAGTTTTGAACGCAGCATTCGGGGGTGCCGTGATTGTCGCAGCTGATTTTAATTTGGCGTCTACGCAAACAATAGACAACGCCGACTAGGCAACAAAGGGGAACAAGCGCGGCGATAAGGCAAGGTGCGGATTGGCCGGTGAAGGAGCCGCCCAGCAGGCAATACTGTCCTCCGCTGTCGCATGGCCTGACTGGACATGACCCAGCCTAGGCGCTGTTGACGTTGTGTTTTCTTCGTTGTTGGCCTTAGGAAACAATAATGCCAAGTTTGCACAATGAGCAAAACGAAGGAAAAAAGCGAGGAAAATAAACAACAAAAAATTGAAGGGAAAAAGTAAAAGAAAACGTTCTGCCAAAATGCTCGAGCAGTAAAAATTGTAAAGAAAATAGCGGCCAAAGGAGAAAGGAAAATAGAAGTGGGCCAAGCGTCGAGCTGGCAGGAAAAACGTAGACACGACAACATTGTGGCAGTTGCAGAAATGTCGACTGTCGTCGGTTGTGGCCAAGTGGCCGAGTGGGCGGACGTCCGCGCGTCTGTCAATTTTTTCTCTCTTTTTTTGAAGAGTTTGCCTAGGGTCCAACCTCAGCTCAGACTGATGCTCGTTCATTTCTTTTGTCTGCAGTAACTCCTCCCTCTCCCACTCCCTCTGCCGCCCTCTCACTCTCTCTCGCTAGCAATCTCTCTGGTTTTGGCAACAATTAGTTGAGTTTTATTTATTTTGCGTTAATTGGTAGCACTTTATCTTCTGCTCGAATGAATGAGCCACGTTATTTAAACAAAACGAGCGCGCAAATCCCTCGAAGACCTTCTGGACATGGTTTGGTAATTACGTTTTGTTTTCTTTCTTTTCGCTTTTTTCGGTTTTTTTTTTTTTGTTTTTGGCAACGCCCAAGCTCTAAACGCATATGTCGGTAGCCACGCTCCCTACCTTAATCCAATATGTGTGGTGTGTATAAAGGGCCTGCTCATATTGCCATTTAATGTTTTTGCCTTTTTTATTTTGCAACGCTTACGAAATGCTATTCAAAAAAATTGCAAAAGGGCTGTGCGGGGGGGCTGCGAAGGCGACGTTACAAAATAAGGGTCCAAAAACTTTTAACTTCACACGAATATATAAATATATATATATATATATATATATATATATATATATATATATGTATGTGTGTGTGATGACGCTGACAATAACCATTGAATAATTTTATGACAATATGTGTCAGAGTGTGTGCCTGTCCTGTAGCCTGGCTGCTTCGTGTGCCTGCTGGCATTTTCTTCCCTTTTTTTTGACAGTTTAAACACATGTACCCCAACTCCCAGAGAACAGGAAAAAAACTGTTGACTTCAATTATGCAGCGCCAGACAAAAGTCGGTAAACTATGAGGGCGCCATACAAAGGCCCTCAGCAGATGGGGGAAAATGTTTTTTTGTGGCAACTTTTTTTTTGTTCTTTTCGGCCATATTAGGCAGGTGGCAATTGCCAGGTCTTATGTCTGGCAGCCCGTATCAAATTTATAGAAAAAAAGAAGAGAGAAGAAACATAAGCAGCGCCAGATAAGGCGAGAGCGAGTGTAACTGATGCGCCAAAAAGTATGCAATGGAACTTCGCAAAACTCGCAACAAATTTTAAATTGGTTCGCTTCAGCTGAAAAGAAAATAAACCAGTAAAACAAACGCAGATCGCGGCGAGAAATATGAATGAAAAAAGAGCTGTTCACGCCCTCATACACAATACACAATGTACACACACACACACACACACATGCGTATGCAAATGGTTTTACTGGCCCTTTTGTTTTTTTGTTCTTTCCTCCCTTCCTTCATGTGTATTGGTATTATTATGGAGCCATGCTGTGTAATATCTGTAAATTTCTTTTGTTATTGCCAACAACAGTTTTTCCCCAATTTTTGCAGCGCCCCCACCCCCCAACCCCCAGCCCCACCCAAGCGTTTTTCCCACTCGCAGTGTTGACATTTGTTGGCATCATTCCGCACATTGTTGCCGCTGGTGTTTTTTGTTTTGTTTACTTTTCGCTGACTCTTCTTCTTTGCTTTTACTATATAATTTGTAGCATATGAATATATGAAAACGAAGAACAAAAAAAAGAAAAGTAAACGCCAACACACGCACACACATGCTCACACTCCCACACACACAAGCACACACACATATATATAAAACGTAAAGTCCTCCATGATGGCCAAGTTCAAATTTATGCAGTGTTGCCCAATAAATTCGGCAATAAATTCAAAATAAAACTTTCATCTTGCTACGTTTGCCCATTTTCTCTGCCCGCATGTTGTTGCTCTTGTTTGTTGATTTTCGCCAAAGTTTAGCATGATCCAAAGAAATGAATTCATATTGTTGTAAAGGTTTTTCAGCGGTATTCAGCTTTGTTTAGCTGAAATATTTGCTTTTTCTTCTATTCCATTTCCCAGTTAGATTGTTGCCTGTTTTTATAGCCAGAGCTAGAGCTGCTAGTGTACGTAAGCGCCTTTGCAATCTATGCAAAACGTATTTTAGTTTGCTTACCAAATATGTAAGGCTTCGCACGAAACTCCTTTGAATCTATGTGTTCTAAAAGGCTTAGTCGTTTTGCCTAACTACATAGTTGTATAAATGCAAATTGGTATGTGTCTAAAGCGGATAAAATATAGAATTGGGATACGCTCTGAACAGATTACTTTCATAGTGGTTCTCTCTTTTTAGAGTTGTAGAAATTCAAATTAAATTAAATTATTGAAATATATTTTTAATATTAATGAAGCTGGCTTAATTGTATAAAAAGCTGCTTAACATTAATGTTTTAATGTGATTTTGACCTGAACAGAATCTTAAACACAAATTTCTAATATTTTATCATTATGATTTTGGAAATAATATGAAGAATTACCTTTACCTGCCTCTAGAGCGCACCACGCAATAATTGGCGTAATTGGTGGGCGTAATAGTATTTAGACAAAAGCTTGAGGATTATCCTCATTTCAAATACGATAATCCTGCTTATTAATGTACCCATACAACCATTTAATTACGTAGGCCATAAAACGGACGAAGTTTATGATGAGTTTGACGAACAGAATAAATTTTTTAATATAAAAATCCAATAATTTCAAACGTTGCTTTAGTCAGTCTTATGTCAAGTTAAATTCAAAATAAAGCAATCATTAGCTCTTAAATTAGTTGTCAAGTAATAATGCCAAAATGAAATTGCAAAACACTGAAAAAGTAGAATTTGTATGTCCTCTTAAAACATTTTGTTCGGTGAGCTTTTTCCAACGGTTTTTAAAAATATTTCCTGATAATTTTTAGAGCTCAAACTTATATTGTTTTAAAAAGTATGGATCAGAGTTCGTTTTAAAAAATTTAGGACGATGTAAAACTATCCTGATGACGCGCAGTGTATGTATCTATATGTCTGTATCTGTCTAGCTTTATATCCAGTACTTCTTTTTTCCATTTTATATCTAGATTTTTACTTTCCCATATCTAGAACCTTACATCGACTATATCTAAGTTCTGATCAGAGTACTATCATATATATCTTTTTTACTTCTTAGTCATATATTAACAAAATTAAAACTTTATTCAAAGGTTTTGCATTCGTCAAGTTGAGCTAACACCTCATATAGATACGCATCAATTGCTGACCATCTCCTTAATTACATTCCAAAGTCTTTTAAAACTAACAGCAAGAAAGTTAATCTTGCTTGCAGTTTACTCAGCACAAAATCTCACTTGCTCTCAATTAGGGATTGAAAGTCGTCAAGATGAATAGAGAAAAAAATGTAAAACAATGGAGCATCGTTTGTGCGGACCACAGAAGTCCATTAGGGACTTTGAATGGAGTGTGGGTCGTGGCAATAGATGAAATGCATTAATGTCGAGTCAAAGTTTAGTGGCTGAAATCGATTTGCATGCGCTCTCTGCATTTCCGTTGTTCACACATACGCGCACACACACGCACACATATGCGGCGACTTAATTACAGTTTTAAATAACCCATCTAACTGGAATTTGCGCCAAGTGCGGCACAGTTGCAATTGCCGCTGGCCGCGCCGCTGCCGCCGTTGGTGTCGCTGCTGCTGCTGCTGCTGCCCGTCGCTCGTAAAGCCCCCGAAAATGCACTCGAGTTAATTGCCATTGGCTCGACTTTTGGCCAAGTTGGCGAGCCCTGCGGGCCGCTTCGGCTGCTGCCGCTGTTGGTGGGTTTTATTGCCAGCCATTTTGAATACCATTTCGTGGTTTATTACTTTTGTGGCCGGCAGATTCTCAAGTAGAGCGCCAAGTGCACGGCACACACACGGAGCCAGAGACTGGAGTGAATGCACTTTCGATTGCCACACCGTCTGCATGTGAGCTATATATGTATGCATGTGTTATGTATACATGTGTATATTTGTATTTATGGGCCAGTGGCCAGCGCTGACGATTATGGCAGTTAGCGTGGGCCGTAACATGGATTACGGCCGCCTTTTGACAGCCACAACAGTCGTTTGGGCCGACACGCACAGCTGCCGCTCGGCCGTTTTGTGCAGTGCAGCAAATTTCATTATTTAAGCCCCAGCGCCCCCGCCACTCCGCCAGCCGGGAGCCCTGGCTGGCTTTAAAAATCAATTAACCTTGATTGCGGCCATACTCAATACGTTCTTTTTTATGGCCGGCAGCGCCGAGGCCACAGCCCAGGCCAACATTGTCTTTGCCCTTTGTTCTTGTTTATTATTCCGGCTTTACCAATGCCGCTGCCGTTGCTGCTGCTGCTGGCTTTGCTTTGTAGCCATTGATGACTTGCCATATTGGACATGACATGACGGCAACTAAATGCCTGCCACAGCTGCCTGTCACGCCCTCCGAACGGCAAATGTTAATTTTAATAATGCCGCCTGACCTCTTGTCGAACGAATGTCGAACGGCCAAATGAAACTCAATCGCTACAATCCATAACAGTTAAATATATGTATGGAAAAAAAAGGAAGAAGAGAAAAACAATCTGATGAAAATCGCATTTCAAGGGTCAAAACGCGCCCGAAACAAATCCCAGCCAAGGTATGGACCATAAAAAAGGGAAAAACAGAAGAATGCAATAGGGTTAGGTGTGCTCAACTGGGAGATACCCTGTGGCGCTATGAAGATCTGTTGAAGATTCTTCTATATAGGAGGTTTTGGAAATGAAGGAAGTATTTCTGTCAGAGACTTGCCTGGTATCGGGCACCATGGAACCATGCTCCAATATAGTCTGTCCTTTCTAAGTTTGTACCTCTTAAGGAGGTTTCTGAAATAAATATATTTCCCTAAGTTATAATCTTATCCTAATGGAACTATGTTCCAAGTGTAGAGACTGTCTCTCCTTAAATGGTCTTTCCTTCCTTGAATGATCCGACCTCCTTAAATGGTCTATCCCTCCTTATATGTTCTGTACCTCCTCGCTGACTATCTATAAATTCTATATTTTATAGCCTCGTTGGTAGATCCCTCTACCTGTTACACATCTATACATATATGGAGGCCAACATCATTATACCCCTTCAGGCATTGGCGTGTGGTATAAAAGGCAAGGCATAAAACGTAGCCTAACCCGGACAAAAAATCCTCAGCTCAGCTGGTCCAGACAACAAAGCAAATTTTAACATTATAATTTTTAATATTTTTGCCTTTCGGCTCGGCGGGGCTGAGACAGCTTTTGTTGTTGTTATTTCGTTTATTATTGCTGTTGCTGTCGTTGTTGTCGTTGTTGTTGTCGTTGGTGCGAAGCTGTCAAATGCAGAGAGAGAACCCTAGACAGGGCTCTAGGTAAGGCTCAGGCTTGGTTCCGGACTGCAAGCTGTGACATCCTTACAAAATGTGCCAAACGGAAAGCGCACACACGGGCAGGCACACACCCACACACACACACACACACACACACACATGACACTCATACATATAGCGGCGCCCGCCTGCTGCCTTTCAATTTTGGCATCTTTTTGGTCTTAGCTCTTGGCTTTCGTTTCTTTTTAACTTAAGTTGCCTTCGATTTCACGCAGCGCTGGCAATTTTATGCCGCAGAGCCCAAGTCCTCGTCGCAGCCGCCCACGCGCTGCTCCCTGCCCCGCCCACCCCTCGCACCCATCGCTGTCCCCGCTGTGGCTTAGTCTTGTTGTTGGCGCTGCTGTTACTGTTGCTTGTTTACTGTCTTATATTTATTTGGCCCGTTTTTTTCTCGTCTCTTTGCTCTTTGCTGCTCGCTTTCAAGGAAGGGAAATCGAATTCGAATCACTTTCGGATATTTTGGTTATAAAGTCGGAAATTTTTGCAACATTATTGTTTTCGACATTTTCCTAGTTTTTGGCAAACATTTTTTCCCACTCACACTGGGTCGCTCCGCCCCGCTCTCACTCACTCACGCTGATGCTGTCTCATTGTCTGTGCAGCACTGAAATTTATTGCTTCCAATTGAGTGCACGAAGCAGCAGCAGCAACACACACGGAGCAGCTGGAACAGCAGGAGACGCTGGAGCAGCAGCAGCGGCAGCGGCAGCAACAGCTCGTGAACAGCTCGCGCTTGTCCTTGATATACACGTGCGTTCAGAGTCCTGTCCCTTGTTAGAGTCGCCATAGCCCCGCTGTCCCCTCATCCCCAACTTGGAAACATATTGGCGAAGGAGCACACATGTAAGCAAAATTGACAAGGCTAAAGGATATCGATGTCTGCTTATAATGTGCAACATATTAAACCTAAGCACACGCTCACAGCGCTCGCCCGCTCTATAAATAACGGCAGAAGCACAAGCAGCTCCAGTAGCAGCAGCAGCAGCAGCATAAGGACACACACACCATACCACACCTCAGCAGCTCGGCTCCGGCTCGGCTCATGCCCTAAAATAATCAAAGTTGCCGCCAAAACAGTTTTCACTTTGGCTGCTATTATTTTGCTGGCCTGTTGGCTGCCATTGATGTCCTTTGCCTTTGCTGTTGCCCCTGCGGCTAATATATGAGTTCACGTCGCAGCGCTTGGCCTCGCCCCGGCTCGCTTTTGTTTTTTTGACCCACTGCCAGTGCCCCAGGCGCAGGGACTCGACTTGAGTTACTATTGATGATGTTATTAAAATAATAAATTATTTGAAAATTATGAACTGGCGCCATTTCTCATCACGTGCTGAACAGTTGCCCAGGTCCTCAACATAAATCAAAAGCTAGCCCCAACATTAAGTGACTGCCACTGGAAGGCGCAACTTGCCAAAGGTTTACCACACACACACAACAAAGGCACACGCACACACACCTGGAGACTTTAAAATTTGCTGTCAACCGATTGAAATTGAATCATGGGCAAGTCTCCTATACTCTGTGCTCATTAAAAATGGCCATAATGGCTGCATAAATGGCTATAATAGGAGGTTTGCGAGAGGCGAGTGTATAAATTCCCATGTAACAAATTTGCATGAATTATTAGCGCAAATTGTTTCACAAACTAATTCCGAATTTCTATAGAAAAATAGCTGAACTAATTTAAAATTATAATAATAATTCTAAATATAGCTGAACTTATTTTACCTTTAAATAAAATATAATAGCTACAAATTAATTCTACATATCTATAGAAATATAGTTGAATTTATTTAAGTTTTAAATAAAAGAAAAATCTAAAATATTTAATAAGTAAATAAATAACTCTAAAATGTATAGAAATTTTATACAAAAAATTTTTTAAAAATAATAAATAATTTTCTATAGAAAATAGTTATATGGATTTTAGTTCGAAATAATAAAAAATATGTTAAGAAAAATGTATAAAATACTAATTATATATTTCTATAGAAATATATTTGAGCTACAGTTGGGCTTAAATAAAAAATATTAAGAAAATAAAAATAAAAATAAATAAATAATTCTAAATTTCTATATAAATATAGTCGATTTAATTTTTGTTTTAAATAAAAAAATATTAAAAAGAATAAAAATAAAAAATTAAACAAATAATTGTAAATTTCTATAAAAATATAGTTGAACTATTGTTCGTTTTGTCAACAATTTTAAGATAAAGATAAATTCCTTTAAGTATCAATTTCTCAATTAATATTCTTCCATTTACAGGGCAACTATCTAGTCGCATACTTTCCAGTATATATTCACTCAGCCAGCTCTGTCATTTCTTGTACTTTCACAATTGAATACCTGCGTAAATGGCATTTGCGTTTGCACTTACCTGTAAAGTGGTTTGCCTGCACTCTCACGGAACCACAGGACCATATAGACGCGATCGTCCTTTGCCTCCGGCTCAATGTCACACGGCAAGGATGCGGTGCGTCCCAGCACGGCCTCCACGGCAACTGTGCTAACTGCAAAGGGCGAGAGAGAAAGAGAGAGAGAGGGGAGAGTTAGGCAAAAGTCAATTATGTGGAAACATATACAAGTGCAGGCAGCTGGCGCTGAAGTGTAGTTTTAAATGTTACAGCACGACGACGACTATTGACAAAGTCATTAACACAATATTAAATTGTCTGCTGTTGTTGTTGCTGCAATTACTTGACTTGACTCCTTCTTCGATTCCTTAAACATCAACAAATGTCAACAAAATGCTGCCTTTTAACTGTCACGCCAACGGCACGCAAAGCAAGCCAAAAAACGAAGCCAAGCCGCACGACAGTCGGCTCCAGTCCCCCAGTCTCCCCATTCCCCTCTGGACAGGCCTTAGTTGGAGCACGCCTCCAACTTCTCAAACTCTAAAAGCCCGCCACACCCTGACCCTAACCGCAATCGTAGCCGGCGTAGTCGTAGTCGTAGTCGCATAATCACAACCAAGTACGTGAGTGGGAATATTAATGCTAAATTGACGACAGCGACAACGACAACGCCAACAACTACGATGACGCCAACAACAACGACGACGACGACGACAATGAAATGATGATGATGGCAACAGCGCTGAGCTCTGCTCCCAGTTTTACTTCAAATCGTCGTCGTAGTCCGTCCATCCGTTTGTCTAGCTGCGATTTCATGGCGGCCTCATCTTTTGCATTTAAACTGCCAATTGATGTCACTGCAAATAGATATACGCCGAGCAGACAGCGGGTGGAGCAGGGGGAGCAGCGGGGGCTGCTAGCAAACTCTAAAGGCAATCCCAGCAAATGACAGTGGTTAGAGCGCTGAATTCCAGCTGCCTGAGGTGATTGCTTCATGGCCTAACGAGCTGCGCCCTGACCGCAGACTATGCCAGAGCCTGCAATTGATATATATAGATAGATATATAGATATGGCTGCCTGGCTCTATAGAGATAATTGCAGTGTTAAAGTTAAGCTCGTATTGAAATTCTTCAACTGGGCAACTATCGAGGCTATTAGTTATGGGAAGCCTATTAAATTTGCAGCGCTTTAAATCAGTTAAACATTATTGATTTAATATATTGCTTGTAAGCGCTTAAGCAGTTGTCAATTCAGCGCTGATTGATGATTGGCAGCGATTTAAGCCGCGGCTTAGGCTAGACAGTACACCTGAGCAGCTGCGACACCCACCCACACATTCCCACCCACCCACACACACACACACACAGAGACAAGAAAACTCTGAGATCTATCAAACAGCGCAAAGCTCATTAATACCCCGAAAAGGGAACCCGCAATGATGTTACGCGTAATTTAATTTTGGGACACCCGCCAGCAACGAATTCCTCACGCATAATTTCAGTTTGCACACGGCTTTGTGTCGCGTACGTGTGTCTACATGTGTGTAAATGTGTGTGTGAGTGTGTGGGTGTGTGGGTGGCAATGGTACAATTTTTGACATTTATTTAATATGCGCACGTTTTATAGAAAAGCAATTCCCAGTCGTATAATTTATGGCACACTACAAAAATTTGCAAATGACGTCGCAAGAGAAGCACGCACGCAGCTAGACATTGTTATATATATATACATATATATAGTATATACACTTGTGGTCAACAAAATAATTACATTTAAGCTGCAATTGAGCTGAATTAAATATTAAAGCAAGTATAGTCTGTCATCAATTTTGTAAAATAAAAATATCAATAAAATTGTTATATTTTTGAATTATATAAAATAGTTCTGTATGATTTAATTTTAAGATTTTTAATTATTAAATAATTAAATTAAAAAAAAAAAATAAATAAAAATAAAAATTAAATAATTACATAGTCATGCTAAGAAGAATTAATTTAAAATTACTTTGTGCTTATATAATTTTTTTTTTTAATAATTTATTAATGTTTTAATGCATTAACATTTTTAAAATTCTTATCAATTTAAATATTTTATTTATTATTTAATTTCTTGTAACTTTCAATATTATTGTGTTAGTTATTTAATTTGTAATCATATTTAATAATTTGTTTTTATTTTGATTTAATTTGTCGTAATTATATAAATGGTCTTTAGATATGAGTTTTATAATATAAAATAATTTATTTAATGCTCAATTTATTATAATAAAATTTAATAATTTATTCAATATCTAATGCAATTTAATTTCAGATGATAACATTGACAATTCGAAAATGTTGTCATATTTCATATAAAAAAAAATCACTGCAATTAATTTTAGTTAAATTGGTTTTAAATTGTTATTTAATTTATAAAAATATTTTCATTTAGTTTAAAGCAAATAAAACAATATCAATTTCATAAATTGCCCAACATAACAATGTTATCACAATGTAAAAGCATTTAGCATGCATAGCTTTGAGCGAAGCTAAAATATTTTGGTTTATGAAATAGTTGTGGTCAAGTACTTATTATTATGGCCTTTAGTGTTTAGCTTGTGTTTGTGTGTGAGTGTGTATTAGTTTCTATTTGGACTGTCGCAAAACATTGTAGCAATTTTCGTTGCGTTTGTAATTCCCATGTAAGATGTCAAACTCCCAAACGAACAGAGCAAACACACACACACACAGCTACACCTACTCACATAGGCAGACGTCAGTGCTCTGTCTAGGCAGTGCGCTGCGTCTCTTGACGGCGGCAGCGGCATCAGCAAATTGACATAATTTGTGACGTTACCCTCCGCCTTTCACTCAGCAGCCGCAGCCTCGGCGCCAGCTACTGCTGTGCGCGCAAGCGTAAGTGTGTAATGACTGATTTGCCCGTGAGGCGCACATGACAGTTAGCGCCGCCAATCGCAGTGGCGCGCCCCCGCCTGCCAGCCTGCCGCCCCTCGGCGAGTGTCCTCGACGATGCCGCAAAACCAACTGGCAGCGCCTGGATTTTGGCCAAGTGGAGCGTGCTGCGGCTTAGGTGGCCCCAGCTGGCTGTGGGGTCATTGGCATGGATTAGTCTCAACGGCGGCAACAGTTGACAGACTTGACAAATGTGTCCTAGTTTACAGCTTTGTCTCTCTCTCTCTCTCTCTATGTGTGTGTGTGTGTGTGTGTGTTTATTTTATAGTTATTTGCATACACACACGCACGCAAGTTTCATTAGCCTGGCTTAATTGCCGGCTTGTTTATCTTAAATATTTATAATACATCAAAATATATTTTATTATAGTCGCTCTGATATATGTACAATTAAATAGACCTTGCTGACCTGCCACAATATTGTTGGCATTAAATATGCATTGTGTTTACAAGCACCATGCAACAATTTGTGGCTATAATTATAGGCCATTACACGTACAATATACACATATAGCTGCTTACTTATGTGCCAGCAATACCATTGAGTGCACCTGTCCACTAATTTCACAGGTGTAAATGAACAGTCAAAGAAGACTTACATGCTTTCTGATACGTTACAGGATGTATACATGCATGTTATATATAGTGTATTTATATATATATAATTAAGTAATACTCTTCAGTATAGAGGCTTGCTATTGTTATTGATTGGAACAGTAAAAGTGTTCAATAAAAATACAAGAATATACAAGTATATCAAAAATTGATTAACTTGCCTTTAGACAAAGTAGGAAATAAAATATACTTAAATTAAAAATACAATAAAAAAAGAGGTAAAATAAAAAAAGTTGAATAAAAAAATAAATTAAATAATATTGGAAAAAAAAGAACTAAAAAAACATGCATGTGAAAATAAAACAAAATCGTTACAAAGTCTTTCTTTAGTATTAAACGCTTACTGATTTCGAGTTTTAACATTTTCTAGATTTTTCTTAGCTTTTATTATTATTATTATTTTATTGTAAAGTGATATATTTTTCTTTTGTTGTTGTTTAGTTTATTTTTACTTTAATATATCTGATTTTTTATTACTTTATTTTTGTTTTACTGTTACTTTATTGTTATTTTATATTTATTTTATTGTTGTTATAAAATACTTCTTTTATTTTAACTTTTATCTAATTTGTGTTCTATGATGTTTTTATCAAATTTTTATTGTATTTTTATTTTCATTTAATTTTTTTCTTTTATTTTAATTCTTTTTCTTTCTATTTTATTTTATCTATTCATTTTTAAATAATTTATTTATTTTAGTGTACTTTACTTTAGTATTTTTTGATTTTATGGTTTTCCTATTATATCAATTTTTTAACTTTCAAAAGCCTTTTATTCATTTTATTAAATTTTTTATACATTTACTTTTGTTGTTATTATATTTATGAAAAACTTTTCCTGTTGCCTTTGGACAAACATTGTCTGCCATAAAGTTGCCTTGTTGAGTTTTCAATTTAGGTTTAGAACTAATTCTTGCAAGTTTTATCATAATAGCAATATTTAATTTGCGTTGCCTTTGAGAAAGCTGCTCGGCGCTTATTAAATGTGCCGTATTAAAAGTAATTGCAAGCTGGATGCTTAAGGCAGCCTCTTAGTTTAACCATTATATAGTGTACATTTATATGCTCTGCAGAAAGGGTATATAACAGGCTTGGTAGAATATAGAGCAGAGGAAACTTACTGCGGGTATATAATGGCTTGTGGAATAATTGCTTAATTCCGAAGAATATACAACAGCTGCAAAGACTTTGAATGGCAAAGACATGCAATTGCGCACGCTAGTTTCACTCTAATTATAGACAGACTTCTAGGAAACCCCTACGAATCAATTAAAATCAAAGTCTAGACTTTTTTGATTATATATTAATAACTGCTAAAGATAGAGTCAAGGAATGGGTTATTAAGCTAGCAGGTGAGGACAGACATGATAAAGTATGCATCAAAGACAGCTTGCATATAGTCAGTTATAGTTAACCGAGCAGGGTATCTCTCAGTCTGGCACTCCCCTCTATATTTTGAAGCTTAGCTATAGTGCTCTTTCCGTACTTGTTTTGCTGGCACATAAGTTTTCTATTACACAATGTCATTTCACTTTCTTATTTTTTTTATGGAGCGCAGGATGAGGCAGATACAAATTTCATTTGTTCGCATTGCCGTGGCAGCTATGTTGTTGTTGTTTTTGGTGCGTTGCACGGAAAACTGCCAACAGCTCGGCAACACATACTTAACACACACACACACACAAACACACTCTGTAGAGAGCACTAAAAAAAAGGAGGGAATGAAAGCACACACGCAACAGCGAACTCAGCTGGGTTATGCACATAGCATTTATATTTATATAAGTTGTCTTTATATAAGCGAAAGAAGCTGTGAAACTTATGCAAATTGCATTTCAGGCAGCTCGACTCGCAGCCAGCGCCTAAAAGTATGCAACGCTAACGGGGCTGAGCTGCAAAATAAGAAGAAGACGACGACGAAGAAGATGATGAAGAAGAAGAAGAAAAAGTGGTAGAAAATGCGCATAATGAAATCCAATGCTATGGCCAAGTCGGCTTCTTAGCTTGGCTTGGCTTGGACTGGGCTTGGCTTGGCTAGGATAGCTGTGCCGCTGCCGCTGTCGCTGCCGCTGCCGCCTGCCGCATGCCGGTTGCCACTTTCACGTTCCACTTTCGAGCTGCCGCTGCCGCTGCTGCTGCTGTTGGTGGCGTCTTTTGTTGCCACCAAAGTTGTTTTACTCGTTTCACGCCACGAGAACGATGCGTCCTCTGAGCATGGTAATTTTCGCACAGGCACAACAAAAGTGTATAGCTATGTATGTATGTGCGTGCGCTTAACTGTAGACACTTGTAAAAATAGTGTGCGACTATATGGCAGGCACTGTCGCCGACCCTGGCCAACGGCAAAGCAGGTCACGTGTGCCATAAGCGAGGCGTTGCGTCAGCGCTGCTTCTGCTGCTGTTGCTTCTTCTTCTATTCTTCTTCTTCTGCCCTGCTTGTTGTCTTGGCGAATTTTCTTTAAATAAATATGTACGGCTATGCATACAGTGGAGGCTCAATTAAAGAACAGCAGCGATCATATTTACTGTAGATGGAAGCCAACTTTGGAATTTCATATCGATGGCAGCTGGCAACTATTTTGTCAGTGTGCGAATGAGAAAGTTTTAGTTTCAAAAACTATTTCTGAGCTAGGCCAAATACTTTACTGAAAAGCGAAAATAATGAAAAAATATTGTTGAAAATCTTGCAAATATTTTAGGTGAAGCTCAAAAATGTGTTTACATTTAGAATATGTCAAGAGGTAAATGGTATTTAGACATATATTTAATTCAAAAAGTACTAGAATTCTATATACTTCTAATATATATTTTTTGGTTAAAAAATTATTTGGTATTTAATATATATTTAAACATAAAAATTAGTTGTAAATAAATAAAATAAAAAATATAAAAAATATTAAAAAATTATAGAAATGTGTATTAAGTTTGAACTGCATTTGGATACATTCAAATTTACTATATTTGTTAAGTTCCAATAACTTTCAGCGAGTTAATATAAAATATAATATTATATCTTAGGTATAATAATATATTCGAGCTTTTTCTAGTTTCTATTTTCTTTTTTAAAATATTCCTTTATTCTTAGTAAAAAAAAATATTTTAAGATCCAACTACTTTTCGACATATTCCATTTTAATATATTTTTTAAAATTCCAATTAGTTTTTTGCGAGTTAATATAAAATATAAGACTATAGGCTTACATACATATATTGCTAATAAATATTCGAACTTTTTCTATTAGTTTCCATTCCCTTTTCCTAAATATTCGTTTATTCCAATTATTACCAACGTAATGCAGCTACTTTTTTCGCTTAAGTGCAATTTCTACTGTACTCAGCTGCTTCCAAACTCTTGTCTGTGTCTTAAGCTTCTCTCTCTTTCTCTCCCATTCTCTCTCTGTCTTTCTTGTACGCTCACCTGCTGTCTCGCTCATTGGTAGGTGTGTGTGCGCGTTTGTATAATTGAGATGAAAGGTAATGACTCGCATAGCATACTTTTGAGCGCCCAAATCGCGGCCAAACAATGCGCCAGACAATGCCACACTAAACACACTCACACACACACACATGTGCTTTGTGTCTAGGTGCGAGTGTGATTGTGTGTGTGTGTTGTTGGCTCTAAGTGGCACAAGGTAAAGTCGTTGTCGCTGCGTCAGGTTTTGCTGTTTGACGCGCCTGACTAGCGAGTGGGTGTAGGTGTGTGAGTGTGTGTGTGAGTGTGTGTGTGTGTAGTCGTATGTGTGTGGACTATTTGCACTAATTTAGTTGAAAACAAACAAAGTCTTTTGTTCAATTTTCGCCTTTACACTGAAGTGCAGAGCAAGAGAGAGCGAGAGATGGTAGAGAGCGGGACGAGGAGAGATAAGTGGGCTGAGGTGTATGTGCTAGAGAGAAACTTAGCCAGCGGCTAAGCAGCAGCAGCAGCTGCTTGGCTTTAACAAGAAAAGAAAGGAGAAGAGAAAAAGGCAGCAGCAGCAGCAGCAGCAACAACAGCTGCGGCAGCCGTTGGCAAGTGTTAACCCATTTTTTGGCTACTCACTCTAAGTAATTAGCCAAGTACATTTGCAGCTTATAAATTTTGCATAAGCTGCAATTAGGAGCGACTTCTTGCAGCAGTTGTTGCCGCACTTGTTGTTGCTGCAGCTGTTATCTCACGTGCACCCAATTAGTTGCAAACGTCGATCGTTGTGTGCTCAGTTGAAGGCTGTCAGGCCAGAGTCAACAAATTCAATTTGTATTGCGGCCTAATAAATAATAAGCCAGGCCAAGACAACGGGCCAACTGTTATATCGACGTAACGACTCGACAAGCAATAAAGCAACAAACGTAAACACACACACAGACAGACATACAGACTGACATAATAACAAATACGTCAATAAAAAATGGAAAAACATATAAAAATGCAAAAGTAACTGGCAGGCCGGAAAAAGCAACAACAAGAAGAAGAAAAGGAAAAAAAATAAACAAGCTCATCGCTTACATATTAATTGACCTTCAGCTGGTTTCGCCTCCAAGGCAAGCGAAGGCAATTGCTTGCGCTTGAGCTTGAGCCGGGGGTGTGGGCGCTCTACGGGGGCCTATTGATTTGTCTTACTGTCGTATGAATCGATTCTTAAACGGCTCAAGTAGCTGGCCTTAAAGCCAACTTGTTTATGGCCCCAGCACTTAAATACCAAATACCTTATGCGGCCTACAATTGAGGGCGTGGGCTGGGTGCTCGTGACACGAACAGTTGGTAATCAATACAAATTTGATGAACAAGAAAAATTACTTAATAAATTTTGTTAGTTTTTCTTTATTTATTTTGACTAAAATTATTTTTTTTTTCGATTTTTTGTAAATTTTTTCTCATTTCATAAAAAATTAAAAATTAAACTAAAAAGAAGGAATGTTGGCAGAACTCGCGTTATTAGGCTCGCCTGTAGTCAGAGCTCATCTTTAGCTAAATGCTCAACCGCAAAATCATCAAGATACACAAAGGGGAGAGGGCGAGACAGAGAAAAATAGAGAGAGCGAAAGAGTGAGAGAGCGAGTCTCAAATTGCGCTAACCTTAGACGCCCTTTGGCCCTTGGAGCGCGTCTGATATGTGAGCTGGCCTGAGCCTTTTGTGACTTTTGTGTTCTCGAATGCTGCACACCTTGCACAAAGGCACGAAATCTCTCTGTGTGTGTGTGTGTGTATGTAGTTTGATGCCTGTCCTGCACCTTTGCCCAGAAATTACATCAATTACAGCGACTTGTCTTCGGCTAAGCTAACCGAAAAAGTAAGAATAACGAGCCGAGCAACAGAGACCTTGCGGCTGTCTAACAATACCCATTCACACACGTTTCGATGGATCTCTCTGTCTGTGTGTGTGTGTGTGTGTGTGTGTGGGTGTGTGTAAGCAGCTGGGTGGCTGGTGCCTTGCACATTTGAGAACATTTGACCTGAAGTGCATTGGTCATCACGTGTGGCCATGAGTCTGCATTTGAGTGCACTTTGGTCAGCAATTATTTTACGTTGAGGTCACATTAGAGAGGTCGTCGCCAGTGTGGCCAGCTCGGTTGCCAAAGCCAAGGCACGTGCGAGGTCTGCTTTAACTAGATAGCTGCAATGCAATCCGATCCACTTTAAATCTGAATGCAGATGCAGCTTATATGATTTAGAGCGTAGTTAAATTTAAATTTATTTTTAATTATTATGCACTAATGGGAGAAGGATCTCAGTATATTTATGCTGATATTGATATGCGTTTATATACTACTTATGACTCGAGAGCAAATTGTCAACAAATGCTGCATGTAATATAAAATATTATCTGTTCAAGTGTGCAAAATATTGTATAATATAATAATAAATATAAGTTGCTGAAGCGCAATTAAATTTAATTACTTTGCAAGTGTAAACAATTGTGTAAAATATCTACAACATATGTGACACTTCACATAACCTTGTCACTTGACCAAATTGAATAAAAGTGTTTTTATGTAAAAGCCTTGGAAATTTATTTTGTTTTTTCTTTTTTGTGGGTTAATTTGGGCTTGCTTTAATTAGTTCATAATAAATGCAATTTTTACGTAAGTCTGAATTTTCTTCTTATTGCATGTTATTTTTCATTTATTTATTTATTATTTATTTATTATCATTTCATTTATTTATTATCATTTATTTTTTATCATTTCATTTATTTACTTTTTTATTTATTATGCTTTATTTTCCTTAAACATATTTCTTCAATCATATAAAGCTTTTGATAAATTTTTGTATATATACAGATGTTAGCTATTGCTTTTCTACTGAGATATTTGCAATTTTTTCTTAGCTAGAAATTGTCTATAATTCTTTTATATATTTTTCTTTCATAGAGTTCTTAAAAACATTTCCTTACACCAGCCAACATTCTGCTCGCGCAACCCTCGGAACAATTGAACAACTGAACTGGCAGCAGCAGGCATAAAGTGTGAGAGCTTGCCCTGAGCTGCCAGGCAACCTAATGGTAGTTTCGTACACATGGGATCGAAGAGCACCGAGTTAGGAGTCAGACACGGAGAGAGTGAGACAACGTTAGCACAAAGTCCGCAGACCGTCGCCCGTGGCATATTGAAGTGCAGTTCGACGCAAGCATTTTGCAGCCGCATTGTCATGTCAACCGATAAATTCACACATATGTTTGTATGTGTGTGAGTGAGTGTGTGTGTGTGTGCGTATATACACACACACACACACACACACACAGCTACAACAAACAATTGACACCTACGGCAATCCTTTTTTCGGTCACGTCCAAATTGCAAGTTGAAGTTGCCGTTTGCAGCTGCTCGGTTACTGCTGGAGGACCGTGGACTACGCTCTCTCTGTGTGTGTGTGTGTGTGTGTGCGCATTGAACTGTTAGTTATGGTCGCTGACAGTAGCGGGCGGTTAAGAGAACGGACGGCAGCACATGGCATGCATAAGCTGCGTTTCCGCTGCCAGCTCGTTTGAGCGTCTGTCAACCGGACGGCTGCTTCGGGCTATGCACTTGGGCGTGCAATTGCACCTTAAATGGCTGCGTAATGATAACAAGAATGCGCCGTTCTTTCCGAGCAACAAACAACAAAGGCAGCAAAGAGTCCCATGGCAGATGAGCAGTATATTATATATATAATTATGGGATATTTATATGCTAAGGGTTGTTGGACAGGGCAGCAGAGTGAAGTGGTAATCGAATGTTGAGCGAGAGTAAAATGAGGTTAATAAGAAGGCTCATTAAGTCATGTTTCTTATTGGACATAAAGTATATATAGTATGCAACCTATTTTTTTATTTTCCACATATGATATACTAACTCAAAATAAGGTTAAGCAGAAAAATATGTGAATAAAAAATATGCAATATTAATTAGTATCCTGATCCTCATCGGATTCTCTGATTTTTATCGAGAAAATAAGACTCATATTCAAAGACCCATTAGACCAATCCAGAGCACAATCTTGTTTTAGTTTTAAAAGAATAAAACAGCGTCTATCGGAAAAAAATGTAGAGCGATATATCGAACGATATAGAACATTTTTAGCATTAACGGAAAATGTAAAGGATGCGCTATCCTGATGACGAGTAGTGTATATATGTTTAAGCCATGAAATATGCAGTTGTCAAGCAGTTATTTCGATCCATTTCCATTTCCATAATTGGAGTAGTGTGTTATTGGAACAAGAAATTTACAGTGTAACAGTGAGATGTGTAAGGTAATAATTGACTTGGTTAGAGGTAGGTCTTGAGGGTGGTGTGAGGTGTGAGGTAGTGAGGGTTGGCAGATTTTAGCTTTGTGGTACTTAATCTCCTAGCAAGGCTGTTATTCCATCCATTAGTAGATACTATTTTACTGAATTTTTTCCTATCTCTGAGTTCAAATAAGTCCTTGTTTAGAACCAACAAACTATGTAAATTCATAAAAAGTATAATAATCTAGGTAATCATTTCAAAATATTGTCAAAAATATCGTATTTATAGCTTAATTATGCCGTTCAACAATAAGTGCCCAATCGCACTACAATTTCCATCAACACAACTGTAAATACATATTCCCACATTGCAACAAAATTATGCCCCACTTGCAACACGTATTCGTAGCTCAAACAGTAAACTGCTTAATTGCATGATTACATGTATAAATTGAAGCATTCATGAAGCTTTTCACTCCGCCAATTAAAATCGTGTTTCATTATACACTGGCCAGCCGTAGCGGATGGGCGGTATATTAGCTTCTCAGATCGGCAATGTTTACTTCAAATATAAATAAATAATCAGTTGAGTCGAGACGATTGCTGTTAAACACTTTGACACAGGGTCAACGCGACTGAGACCCAAATCTACTTTGACATATCAATTAGAGTTATCAGCGGCCGCCGTACAGAGTATCGTGCAGCTGTAAAATTTGATTGCGGATTTTATTAATTATTCAGTTTTTATGCCTGGAAGGACTGCAAAAAACTGCACGTTCAGCGTGCTATCATGTTCATTAAATCAATGATTCGACAATTTTAATTTTTTAGTCAACGACAGCCACGCCCCCCCCCCCCTGTCTGCTCTCATCTCCTGCTGTGTATTACAATGTGTGTGTGAGTGTGCGAGCAACCGCATGCAATGTGGGCACATAAAAAACTATTGCATACTTTTGTGCGCTTCAAAGTTTTGGCTCCAAAAATGTCTATGAGCAAACATTTTGGCAAAGATTTTCGCAAAGCTCTGCGATTTGTAGACAGTTAGACAAGGCCAAAGTTTTCAACGAGTTCTAAGCGCGCACGTATGTGTGTGTGTGTGTGTGTGCGAGTGTGTGTGTGCGGTTGCACTGGAATTTGCAATTATTGCCGCTTAGCACAAAATTCTTTGCATGTTTTACGCGCACGCCATCAAAGTAGCAACTTGGCAAAACTATTGTCAAGAATTTTTAGATCAACACACATGTTGACACTCATACACACGCACACACGCACACACAGACCGCATTCGTATGGCTGACAATGAATGACAAAAATGAATTTTAATAAAGTTGCGCAAATATTTGCATATTGTATGAGCGCTAAAAACTTTCATTGACAAAAACTTGTTTGCCCCGAGACAGACAATAAACCAATTTGGTTTTATGCATTGCGAATCGCTGGCATTTTCGATATTAGAATGTTGGCCAACTTTTGATGCGGGTCAAACGTGAAATTAGCTTTGACTTTTTAGCTAAAACTTTAGTTGCGCACAATGCGTATACGCCACGTTTGGCAAACACTGGCTTGTTTGCATTAGAGGCTTTAAAACTTTTCTTAGCCAAATCAATTTGCCAGCCCACGTAGCGTGCGCTCGTAATAACTTTAAACTGTTTTAAAACACAGCGCGAAAAATTTCATTACCACCTTTGCCATCGGATCAGATGGGACAGAGGAACGTTGGGTGGGATGGGGATGGGGACGAGGACCCGCAACCTTTTTGATTATTTTGCGCCGCTTTCAAAGTAAATATTTGACAAGAAACAACAACAGCGGCGGCAGCGGCAGCGGCAGCAGCAGCAATAATAACAACAACAACAAACAACTTGGCCGTCTTAGACGTCGACATTGCGCTGAAGCACTTAAAACCTAATTAAATTTGCATTACAATTTTTTTCTTGCGTTTTTCTGTTGTTATTGTTGCTGTTGCCGTTGCTGTTGCTGTTGCCTCTAATTTTGTTTTGAGAAACAGCCACGAGCTCGCGCTTCAGGCATTACTTTGAAGGACCCCGGACCCGGCACACTTAGCCGAACTGGTTGACAATCAGGCTGCTGCCCGGTCAGCCTGCAAAGAGGCGTCAGAAAAAAAGAACAAAAAAACGGGAAAAAACAAAAAGAAAAACAAAAACAACAATTTGAAACAAGCAGCGCTTATATTTCGCAAGTAACTTGCATATTATAAATTTTAATATCTTTGCTAAGCAAATTATTGCTTTGATGTTTCTTCTGCCAAGGGCCAGCTAAGTGGGCGTGGCAGCAGACTCAAAGAAATTAAGTGAAAATGAGAGATTCACAAAGAGAGAGAGAGAGAGAGGTAGAGAAAAATAGAAATAGATTTCTTTATCTTAAAGACAAGGCAATTAAAAGTAAGGAAACTTAACATAATTATAAGCTAATTAATCTTTAATGTGATATAGCCAAGATGTATTTATATACTTGCTATTTATACTCAGATATATGTTAAATATAGATAACAATCTCTAACTTAATAAGCCAAGAGGAGGTCTGCTATTGTCTAACTTTTAATATATATATATTCGTATTTAAACTATCTTTTAATTTACTTTTATTTTTTTTTTTTAGAATTTTTTATTGCTTCTTTATATATATTTTTTGTTTATTTATATATATTAAAATAACATTTATTAATAGTTAGCATTTCTAAATGCTTATTCTAGTTACTTACGTAACTTGTTTATTCATTTATTGGAGATGAGCTCAGATATTATTTTATATTGAGATGCATATTGAATGAAGCGATCTGTTGATTGTCATTGGTAGATCCTCTTGAGTTTATGTCTCTTCTATTTTGCTGTAGCAAGCTCAGCTCCTAGTGATAAATTGTTGATTGCTTGCTTATTATGCTTTCGTCAAAAAATAAGTTCCAGTTTTTTTTTGCCATTTCCGACTTTTTGTAGCACTCAGCAGCGTTGACACGTCTGAGGAAGGTGGCTTGCTCGGTACATATTTTGTTTAGTTGACATTTTGATGCGATTCCGTTGACTTGTACTCCAAGTCACCAAATGGGGTTAGTATACTTTTGTATAGAAGTGTTTTGTTTTAAATTAAGGTGGATTTTGGTATGCAAAACATTTTCTTCGCCTTGTTCTTAGATACATAGTATGTGTGACCTCTTTTTGGAAGCTCGTGTGGAGGAATTTTTTCGACTGTGCAGCAGACATTTCGTATGAACTCTTATAACTTGTAGTCTGCGATATGTAAATATTTACATTTACAATTTTATTCTATCTTTTCATATACTTAATTTGCCAAAAGGGGTTTTCATATTTCGAATTAGCCTAAAAGAGTGTACCAACTAGACATATAATACATTTACAGCAAGCCAATATTAGTAATATTTTAAAATAATTTCCTTCAATTAAACCTTCTGAATTTGTTGATCGAATTTCAATTCCTGCTAATTATTAATGCATATGATCTATATAAAGTATAGACATATATTTTTTTATGTATGATTCATTTTTAAAATGACCTAAAAGATTGAAATGAAATATTAATTAGCATAGTTATATAATTTAAATAAATATAATTAAATATAAATTAGTGAAGTCATATATAGATAGTAAGGAAAATATATTCCATCAATAATAATTACAAGAAATATATATATTTTTTTATAGCAACTTTCAAGTGCGACATTTACTGAAAAGTTCCATAATTTCCAAATTTTTATGACTCATCTGCACATTTTTTTCATCCCAATTATAGTTTGCTATGAGCGTTTCAGTGATTGGCCAGCTTAGGTCTGAGTACATAAAATCACACTTTTGGCTTTAATTACGCTTGGCGCTTACGTTTCGCGAAGTCTTCTCATTCGCTGCGCAGATTATTGCTGATTATGAATGTTTCAGTTTTTACGCTTTACTGTTGCATGCATTTTTAGCAATTTGCTAAGCTGGTTGCCATAGCCTGACGGTCTTGAAGGTGCCATATAATCACGTACAGCGCTGGCCGGCCAGTGTGAGTGGGCGATGATTGTTAACTGTGCTTTGGCCTTAATATCGATCAGGCCTTTGGCGCAACGACAAACAACAACAACACGAGAATCATTTAAAAGGCATTAAAATTTATTCGAGTGGTCGTTAAAATGTCAGTCGCGCAAACAATAACCAATAAAAAGTGCGTGCCGAGAAGAAAGGCAGAAAAGGTACGCTTTATTATGTAAATGCTTAAGAAAACACGTGTAACGCAATACAAAAGCTCAAAGCCATTGTTTAAGTACGCACACGGACGGTGGCGTATACGCAATAAGTTCTGTCGACTCCGGCGTGGGAAGTGGAAGTTGCGTTGGATAAGGAGCAGCCTGGGCAGGCAGGCAGACACTGACCCAAGTGCAGGCGCGGCAATAAAGCAAAAGTGAACGCAAAAAGAAAATATGAGCAAAAACACCCAAGATTTATTTCTCGAGCAACTCGGCCAAGTTGGGCCAACAGCGGCTAGAGCGATGCCAAGACGACGTCTGCCATTTCACGGCGGGCTCTGGCTCTGGCATAGTTTCACACGCTGACACACCAGTCCTAGCCGGAGTCCATATGTTGCGTGTAAATCACGCGGCGCAGCCATAGTGTCTGCACGGCTGCTCGGCTGCTCAGCTGCCCAGACTGTGCCCGGTTGAGCCCATGCCAGGACTCAAGTTCCTCTGGCCAAGATGCCGGCCTGGGCTTGGTGTTTGGCCATTGCCAACAGGAAGTTTGTGGACCAAAAACGGAAGCGTCAAGATTTATTATAAAAATGCTCATAGCTCAGCCAGCCAAACGGCATATTACGTTAAAAGTGCAGAGCACACACACACACACTCGCACACACACACTCACACCCACATGTACCGTGGCAAAAGTTGGCAGCAAATTGTGCGGTCCAACGGTAAAGTGAGCAGCTCTTAATTGCACATTTATTTAGGTTCGCCACTCGAGGCCCGGCTCTTAGTCTGCCGCTTAGTAGTTTATCATTTGCTGTGCTTAAATAACCCACACTCACACACACACAACCTACATACATACCGTAGACTGTGAAGCACACACTTCATATGAACTCCCGATACACTCTCTAGTCTGCGCCACGTAAAAACTTTCCTTTACAATTTTCTGCTGTACTCTGATGTACTCTACTCAGAAGAGGATTATATCGACTTGTCATGCAATTTGAAATGAGTTCAAGAAATTAAATATAATTTATATAAATTAAATATAAATCAAATTATATATTATACCTTCTAGTTTTTGTGTTTCTATTTTATTGGTTTATTTATTAAATATAATATATATCTTTAATTATATATTAATCATGTCGAATTAGATATACATTTTTCTAAAATATTTAGCTTCAATTTTTTTATTTGAATAATAATATATAATATAGTTCTACAATTATATATAATTATGTCGAGTTCGATATAGCTTAGAGATTTTGTTTGTGTATTTGAACTTCGCTTAGATCTATTTATAATCTGTAAATAATATTTTTTTCTCCTGTTTTATAGACTATCTGATTCATAATCAACATTTAGCCCGAACCCTTAGAGCTATAGCTACAGTTGTACATAGCTCAAATTTTTATCTTAGTCAACTTAAGTAATGTAAAGTTTTCCTACATCCTGAGTTACTATAGTAAGTTTCACTTTTTTCTGCTTTTAAAATACTTTTCAAATCATCTCTTAAATCAAAGCTCGCCCCATAAAAATATATATTTAAACTATAAATAATAATTCGACTATCTAAACAACTTTCCGCTAGAGTATTGCAACTTCGATGCAGTAGAAAGATAACTATTCTTTTATGCTATTTTTTTTTGCTGCTGCTGCTGCTGCTTCTTTTGCTGCTGCTGTTGCCTTTGCTGCCTTGCGGCCAGGCAAAACTTTTTGCCTCTTGACGCAAAACGG
The DNA here is from genome assembly GCA_035046225.1 of Drosophila pegasa. NCBI lineage: Eukaryota > Metazoa > Arthropoda > Insecta > Diptera > Drosophilidae > Drosophila > Drosophila pegasa. The sequence continues at coordinate 7,431,633 of JAWNOD010000398.1, read as the reverse complement.
AAATCTGTATATTAAATGACTAATTATAGACATTTTATTACCTTGAGCAAGATAAATGGCCACACAGTGTGCACATGAGTGTGTATCCTTGTGTGTGTCTATGTGTGTGTGTGTGTGGGTGTGCTTGTTAGCCTGTCTTGGCAGGATAGTTGGAAGTCTCAGTTACTTAAGTGCCTAGTGCCAGGCGCGGCCACGCCCACAATTAAGCACAGCAACTGACATAGAACATTTTCAATTAAAAAACATTTCTGCTCGCTGCCGACTAACCTTGGACTGAGTGGTTTTTTGTTCTCCTTGGCATGCTACATGCTGCAAATGAAAATGTTGAAAATCCACAAAATTAAAATGACAAAAGCGCGCCGTTTACTTTAAAATGCATTTCCATAGAGGCGGCAGCAGCAGCAGCAGCAACAACAACAACAACAGCAACAGCGGCGGCGGCGTCAGGCGCCTGCAATTTCCACGTTACGTTTCGTTTCATTTCAGTTAGTGCCAGCTGCTGCTCCCGTTGCCTTGCCTTTTGTGTAATATGCTGGCAGGCACCTACAGTTCCGCCCCCAAAATCTCTGCCCCCGCCGCGCCACGCCCCTCCATCCTCGGCCATGTGTGTCCTTTCAAATGGTGCCCCCTCCGCCCCCCTCCGCAACGCTCCTCGCTGACAGCATGAAAATTTTTGCAAATGCAGCAAATGAATTCTTTTTCCCTAGCGCTTCTTTTGCCAATCTGGCCTAGGCGCTGCCTCCACTTGTTGTTGTTGTTGTTGCTGTCGCTGTTGCTGCTGCCGTTGTTGCTGCTGTTGTTGCCGGCGCCCTTTCAGTGCATTTAGTGGCATCATGAGACGCTATTGCAATTTCCTTGCTTGTCGCACATACTAATTCGCACTGAGGCAGCCAACCGCATGGCCCCAGCCCAACTCCCCCCCTCGCCACTCCCGCTCTCCAACACGCCCCTTGTGGGCGGGCGTGGCACAGGAAAACATGAGACAAGCCAATGCGAAAGCAAAGTGGAAAAACTCAAATGCTTTGCATAAACGGAAAGTAATAATTTAACGCAAAATTTCCTTTTACTGTTCGCTGCGGCGGCTCCAACTGCCGCTGCTCTGGCTGGTTGCTACTGCTGTTTCTTACGCTTCAATTGGCCCTCGCTGGCATGTGTGTGGGTGTGGGTGTGGGTGTGTGCCGCCATCGTCATGCCACAAATTGAACTTTTAACTGTAACACAAGCTTCCCCAAAGCATCCGGTGGCAGCTGCGTGCGGTGGCAACTGCGACTGCCGCCGCCGCTGCCTCTGCTGCTGTTGCTGCCACTGCTACTGCTGCTGCTCAGGAAATGACAACATGACCTTCGGGCGCCTGTGCGCTTTAAATTTGTTTAGCATCTTCCGCTTATGGCTCGGCAATAGCCCCCAGATAAAGCATAAGCAGCAATAGTCGTAGTCCAACTTTTCCACTTATTACTCTTGACTGCGCTCAATCGATAAACTTGCCACAGTCTTAGCCCTGGCAGGCACTACTCTCCCGAAATACGTATGTAAATCGTCTCAGACTGCAACAACACGTGCTCAAGCTCCTCGTTTGATTTCCTCTCTTTGTTTTTCTTTGTGGCAAATAATTCTCTCTCTTTTTTTTTCTATTTCTTTTTCGCATGTTTACACTTCTGCAGGGTCGTAGTGGGGCGTGGAGGGGCAGCTGTGCCAAAAATATGCTCTATTTTAAATGTATTCCCAGCTTCAGTTAGTTCGTCCTTATTTTAATATCTTCGTTAGTTTTTCTATATTTTTTTAATGGATAAATATAGTTATCTACCTGGGGCCCGAGGGCGCGAAACTTCTACGTCACTGTCAAATGCAAATTTCATTTTCATGCCGGGCACAGCGAGCGGAACAAAAAACGCAGGGAAAGTACAAACGAGGAACTCCCAAGAAGATTTCAACATGTCCAAACATTCTAAACATGCAAATTTTCCAGTCTGTCGCTGCTTGCGCTCTTTTCTCTTTTTTCTCTGTTTTTTGTTTTGTTGCTCTTTATTTTCTTTTGCTTTTTAAGTAGCAAACGAGACAGAGAGGGAGAGGGAGAGGAAGGCAGAGCGAACAGGAAAAAATAGCAAACCCGGCAACCGGAAAAACGGAAGCAACGTGCGTGCATGCGTGACACAATTGAAGCGCCTAACGCCGGACTTTGAGTTCCAGCTCGGAAGCGGGAGCGGCAGCGGGACGTCCGCACAGTAACGTGCGCTTATCTCTCTCACTCTCCCGCGCTCGCTCACTCTTCCTGTTCGTCTCGCCCACGGCTGCTCTCCAAATCGGGCCCTGAGGAATCGTTAGCCAGCCATTTCGGGCAGAGTGGTTCGGTGAGCAAACAATGCAAAACAACAGCCGCAATAGAAGCAGCTGAAAAGGCAAACAATGAACTAAAGACAAAAACAAAACAAACCCGTTAAAGAGCAGGTGAAGTTGTGCCGAATATTTAATGCTCTACCAACATCATTCCACGCGAAACTTTAACAAAAGTTAATAAGAAGGAAAACAAGATTTTCGAATGCAATCTCGAGGCAAAGTTTTTAGCCCCAGCCATAAGTTGAGCTAATGAAAATCGAAAGAAGCCTTGTATTTATAGTACAAGTTAAGTAAGTTAGGTGTGCACGACTAAGAGATACCCTGACTAATGGGAGTAGAAGAGGGTTGAATAAGCTGAAGAGCTATAAGTCACAGATCATTCAAAAAATTAAGTAAATATCATACTGCATATTGGGAATACCCTTAACAATCAAGCCATAAGATAAGTATGGTTGCTTAAGTGGGGTATGCTCGACGAGTTGATACCCCGACACCCTAAGGGAACTGAGCTGAATAAGTTATAAGACACAGATCATTAAGCCAAACATTCCCCAACGCGTTACATTTCATGTGACAAAATGGGAATACCCCTTACAATCAAAGCCAAACGTAGATATTCAACTAAACGCCGTCAACGTGCACTGCGTTTGCGTTGGGAACAACGCACTGAAGTGATTCGGCGATTGATTTTGCTCCGCTTCTGATTTGCCTCCTCTGACATGGAAGAACAAGAGCAACCAAAAAGAACAGTTGACAAAAAAAAAACTAAGGGAAAGGAATGAAAAATAAAAAAAGATGGGTGGAGGAGGGGGATGGGCGGGAGGAGCATTGCCCGCAGCTGGCGACAAGTGCATAAAAACCCATAACAAAACGCCGGCGGAGGGGCATGTGAACTGTGACGCCGACGGCGGAGGGGCGGGTTGGGTCGAAGGGTTAGCAGTAAAATTGTTTGGAAAATTGATTTTTCTTACATTTAACTGAGCATTCGATTGCTTATTTTGCTAGCATCGCAGCGCGCAGTAAGAAGTGCAAACAAAAGCAAGAAAAAGCACACAAAAATCAGGCAACAAAAGAGCCAAAAATCAGATGAGGAAAAAACAGAAAAGAAAAGAAACGAACGAAACGAAACGAGAAGAGCGAAAAAAGTGAGAGAAAGCATCGAGCAAGTGAAGTGGAAATATTAAATTATTTATGTAGTTGCATTGCGTTATGTTCTTCCGCATCTACTGTTCTTTTATTGCTTGCTGTTCGCGCTGTTTGCTAATTTCTTTGATTGTTTTCCCCAGCCAACTTCGCAGCGCAGACCCCGTTTGCCTTCTCTGCTTCTGCTCCTGCTGCTGCTTCTTCTTCTTCTTCTTCGTTTCCTTCTTCTTCCCTTTTGGGCGCATTGCCTTTTGCTTGTTGGGAGCTTTTGTTTACCCGGGCGCTATTTACATGCCGCTCTCGCAAAGACAAAGGCCAAGTCTCGGGGCACTTGAAAATTGACTCAAATATTTGGGCGTAGTTAAATTAAAGCATGTACTTACACCCACGCACAATCATAAGAAGCGTGTGTGTGTGTGTGTGTGTGTCTGGTCGGCTCGGCTACCTGCGGTTATTTGGACAACTTGATATCTGTCTTAGTTCATGATGTATTCATAACGAGCCACTCAATTAATTAACTAAAAGTAATACGCCCGCCTAGGCCCAGCCATTGTAATACCCACCGACCGCACGAGCAAACAAACAACATAACGTAATGCTAATTATTTTACTTTACGTTAGAGCGGAGCGAGGTGGAGCGAAGTGGAGCCACCCCATTTGACATTGGCAGAAAATGGTGTCTGGGCGGTTACGCGTTTCAATTACCACTGAAACGAAACGAGCCACTTTGACGTTGGCAATGTGTTGCCACACCGAAATGAATTATTTTTGTGAAACAAAGCAATGCGACTCCTACGCACTCTCATATTTACTTTCTACAGCCCACAAAAGAACACTCCAAATCCTATTACAATGCGAGAGTGTGTGTGTGTGTGTGTGTGAGAGGGATAGAGAAGTTGTGCAGGAATTTTTGTTTAACTTTTAAGTCGTCTTGACAAAGCTAATATGCTAAGTAAAATATTATTCTATAAAGACAATCAAAGAAATATTTGTATATAAAAATAACTTTAAGTTGAGTGTACAAGTAGATCAAACTTTGAAGTAAACTTAATGAAAGACTCAATGCAATAGGATGAAACTGTAAAATAAATTTAATAATTTAAATTGAATAAAAGTTGATGAATTGAAACTTGGATATGTCTCAAGTAAGTTAATTTAATTTTTAGGATTATAACTAAATTTATTTTGAGGGTTTAATTTATTAAAATAATATTTATTTTAATATTTCATTGTTTTTTTTTTCTTAAGAGATTAATTTTATTTATATAATTTTAAAAGGTCTTTTTTTATTTTATTTTTTTATTTTTAAGTCATTTATCTTATTTAATTTATTTAAATGGATTTTTAATATATAATTCCTGTTTAAATAGTTTACTTTCTGTTATTAATTATATGATTTAAATGTAATTTAATTTATGTTTAAAACCGAATTTTTAATATTTATTTTAATTCTTTTTTGTACATGACTTTTTTTTTATTTAATTAATTTTGCACTTGACTTTTTAAACCTGATTTATTTGGTATTTTAATTTAGCTTTTACATGCTTAATTTTTTTTTAATTACCTGAAGTATATAAATATATATACTATTTTTTTTATATATCTTTTCAATATTTATTAGAAGCAAATAAATGGAAAAATGAACCAATAATGAAAAGTCACTCTTAATCAAAGGTAAACTAATTTCAGAAAATATGGAAAACTCATATAAGAATTTGTTTTAATATAAACGCTTAAGCTAAATTGTTTAACTGAAGCCGAAATATGTAATTTATATGCAAATATGCATTACTTGCTTAGATACAAATGTATTTATCTCGATTTTTCTAGGAAAAATTATCTAGATTTATTTAGTTTTTTTATTCAGATCCCCTCTCTGCGCCTCGCTTGCAATTTCTATTTTGTGTTTATGTTCCTGGAAACGGCGTTTAATGTGTAAATTTAATGCTGTTCCGTGTCGGCGTCGTCGTCGTGGTTGTTGCTGTTGTATATTAACCTTTTGCTGCGAGTTGCCATCCACCTTGTTGTTATAGACACCATGGGCCCATTTTCTTTTGAACATTTATTGACGTCGTTTGTTGATAAATATTTAACGGTCTACAAGGGGAAACCGCGCAACTTATTAGGGTCTCCAACTTGCCTCATGCTGGGCGACACTTTTTCAACAAGCTCGTTGGCTCGTTGTTGCTGTAATTGCTGTCCTCGCTGCTGCCGTTGCTGTTGCTGTTTTTGTTTTGTATTAAGCAACATTATTAATTTTAATAGAAAACTTTGCAGCACCTCCCCACGCCCCGCGTCGAGCCCCGCTCGGGCTGGGTCCGAAATTAATGAGGGTTGTCCACTTGGCGCTTGTTGAATTTGTAATTTGTCGCCGAGCGTTCCCATAGGGACTCCGGCGACTAGCTGGCCCCACTTTGTAGCAGTTGCAAATGTTGCCAGGAGAGATAAGCGTCAACCCAGTGCAGCAACAAAGTGTAAGCGTCGCAATTATTTGGTGATTTCTCAAAAAGCCCGTCCCCACCTACGGCCAGACAAAGGCTTGGCCATATCGCGGCGCTAAACTTAATTTAATAGGCACTTGGCTCAGTCTTAAAGGGCGCTCGAGCACTCACGCTCAGAGCCAGAGTCAGGCTGGGGCCACGTATATACCCATAAATAAGCCGCCCGATAACTAATGTAAACATCGGCGGTCGCGTAGAGTTTGCATTTGCATTTGGGGCGCTCGCGAGAAATTGCGGCAATAAATTCGTGACGCAAATATATATGTATACATATATATATATCGACATGTGCGGCTTGGGGCGTGGCCTCGAAGGTACTCGAAGTGACACGAAAGCGCATTAAAACGAAGTGCATACAATTACAAAGATTGCCTGAAATCTGCCGGAGAGCCGGGCAAGTGAAATAAATGTGAAAACTTCAAAAAGCGCTCAAGGTAATGCCCGAGCCAAGAGCTACAAATGCTCCAAGGAATCGAGATGGGGCACCCCACATAAATGCTCAATAGCCTTGGCCATAGCCCCACACACACACCCGCACACACGCACACAGAGGGAGAGCTCTTGAGGTTAGCTGAGCTGCTGTGTTTGATTTTATTACACTGACAAATGGCGTGGCGCATTTAAGCCCAACCCCTTTTCGGTGGGCGGGGCACGTGGCAGGTGCGTGGCGTAAAAATTTGAATTTCAGCTTAGCCAAGTGCCAAACATATGCGGCATTCCGGCCAAGAGCGCCTCCGCACACTTTTAAGCTTAGCGCGGGTAAGGCGCATAAATCGCACAACGTCGACTGTCGTCTGTCGCTTGTCTTTTGTCGTTTAACCAAAACTCTCGCCTATTCAAGGCTCGGTCCAAACAAGCCGCATATCCATTTATTAGCTTTGTTAAAATTGAATAAAACGCAGCGCGCGCATACAGCTCTAGACACAATTGATTTTTCTGTTCCGGCACTTCAAGGTTGTGCGCAGTTTAAAGCGTTACGCCCCCACTTCGTGGGCGGGGCGGGGGAGGGGGCGTGTTCCGTTCTGCTGGTTGCTGTTTAATTTGAAAGTCGACGGAGTGCGGGGGCATGCATCAAATTTTAAACAGCAATCTACTTGGCAATGTACTTAAAGGCGGCACCACGCGCCTCCGATTACGCTTTATGTTACGTGATAACGCATAACGCGTAACCTTTTCACAGATAATCTCCTTAAGCAGCGGCAGTGGCAGCAGCAGCGGCAGCGCCTACGAGGCCAATGCAAAATATTTTGTCACCCACATTATGTCTATTACGCGTAGGTGTCAGCCCAAAAAGGGTATATTAAGCCTAAGGAGGCTTTGCTTTCTTAAAGGACTTCAATCAGCTGTGACTGAGCTGTGAATATGATGAAAATAGATTTAAGCCACGCAGTTTAAATGAGTTTTAATAGGAATTTGGGCGTGGCTATTTATAACTAGCATTTGTGACTAACCTAAAAATACCCAACTGCTATTTTAAGTGAGGGTATAATGCAGCTGAGAAGGTTGAGAGTGAGGAAAAAATAGGATTTTTTGATCTATCTAAGAGTTTCTCGAGTCTAGTCAAGTTTTTGTGCTTAAGCTTTAGACTACGTTAGATTCACATTTTTACTGCGTAGGCAGGGTATTTCGCTAGTCAAGCAATCTCTGCTGGCAGTTGAGAAGGTTGAGAGTGCGGAGAAAATAGAATATCTAAGAATTGCTCTAGTCTAGTCGAGCCAGCAAGAGCCTTGGCTTTAGCCTACGTAAATTTCACATTTATACTACGTAGGCAGGGTATTTTGCTAGCCAAGCAATCTCTGCTGGCAGTTGAGGAAGCTTGAGAGTGAGTGAAAAATAAGATTTTCTACTCCATTTTATCTAAGAGTTCCACGTCTAGTCGGCCAAGCAAGAGCCTTGGCTTTAGCTTAAGTAAGACTCAAATTTTTACTACGTAGACAGGGTATTTCACTAGCCAAGCAATCTCGACTAGCGCACTCAAATCTACCTTTTTTATTTCGCCACTCAGTGTTGACATCTAAACGCTTGACGCTTTAGTATGCCACGCAACATTTGGCCATGGTGACAGGTGCCTTTAGACGGTTGTACCGAGCACACGGCGCAAAGCTCCGGTGTCATCAAAAATGTCACTCAAAAATTTATGAAAAGAAAAACGTCGAGTCTAAGGGACAGAATGAGGGAGCTAAAGGAGGAGAGAGGGGAACAGAGAGAGAGGGAGCGTGGCTCTTGTAGGTAAAATAGAAACCAGACGCAACTAACATGAACCCACTTAAGTCGTATGCATATTGATAAGAGCAGCAGGACCAGGACCAGGACGGGAGAGCAGAATGGGAGCTCGATTGCTGGGGAGGCTGGCGATACGAACGCTATCAGTTACAGCTGCAGGAAGTGTGCTTAAATGTGTCGCGTTAAGCCTTTGGCCGGGATTATGAATTATTATTGTTTGGCTTGGCTATGCAAGCAGCGTGAATAACAATCACGCACGCGCCGCATATCGATTGCAGCTGCCTCAAAAGCGAGGCGTGGCCATGGTGACGGGGGGAGGCAGGGGAGGGGTTTGGTATAGCCGCACAAATCAATTTTTGATGTGCGCTCAATAAGCCGCCGCTTCCTGATTATCTGGGCCAGCGCCTCCATTGTCCCCGCTTGTTACGCAATATTTGTACAGCTTCAGGTTTTTTCTTCTCTTTTTTTTTTTTATTTATTTTTCGAATATTTCACTTGGCATTTGTAGCACGTGCTGGAGCAAGATGCACGTGCATTTATCTCGCTGCCATCAGGTGAATGAATGCAAAAATTTATGGAATGCAAAAAAAGTGATAAAAGGAAGCCCAAAATTATACGCATATATCTGGCTAACATGGCAGCTGGCGTTATCAAATTATGGCCCAGTACAGTGGCCGGCAATTAAAAAGTTTTGCGCCTAATTACCAAATGCCACGCCAGAGTGAGTAATCGCAACTGCAACACATATGCCAACATTTCAAATGTCTTTTCATTTCTTGTGCCGTCGCACGCTGATAAGAAACTTTTCAAGTACCTTGTGGGGGCTGGGGGCTGGTGTTGGGGCCGCCTGACGGCTGATGGCGGCTGCTGCTGCTGGTTGAGCCTGTAACTTATACTTTGGATTATCGCATATTTTTCATAAGTGCGACGTGACTCCATTATTGCTGGCAGCCTAGTGCCTCGGCTACCCTACCCGCCGTCCCCCCCATTGCCCTACCTAGGGCACTTGTGAAACCTCATTTTGTGTCGTCACTGTAACAGGGTAAACGGGCGACCCCAGAGGGCCACATATTTGCATTTAGAGTCATGGCCAAGTGCCTCATGTGTGCGCCTCTGCTGAACGTGTCCCTGTGTATGTGTGTGTGTGTCTGTGTGTGTGAGGATGCGTGGAGCGTGTCGTATCTATTGATTAAGCTAAGCGCTTTAACTTTATTTTTTTATAATTTAAAGTACAAAGTTTCTAAGGCTAACGACAGCAAATTTTATATATGAGTTTCACTATGTTTTTTTATATAATATTTTAAAAGAGTTACTAAGACGAGGAATATATATTTTTTTCCATATTTGTTTGGCTAGATTAGCTGTAAAATCTGTAAGCCTTTAACTTTGTATATTTTAGGTTTTATGCCTATTGTTTATTCAGCAGATGGCAAAAAAAGCGTTTAATTAAAAATGTATATTATATTCCATAAATCAAAATATTTCATATATATATTTCGATTTGAAGTAGTCTCCTCTCCTCTCTAAAATAGATGATAAATGTTCTAAAATATTTTTTTTTAGTCAAATGACAAAAAAATATCTGTCTACACATGTCTTTTAAATCAAATATATAATATATTCCATAAATCAAAATACTTCATATATATATCATTCGCATTTTAAGAACTACTAAATCTTTTCTATTCTGCTCTACATGCTTGATAAATATTCTAAAATATTGTTTATTAACTAAATGCCGAAAATAGCTTTTAAATCAAATATTTAACATACTATATAAATCTCATTCAATATTTCCATTTCAAGTACTCTTAAATATTTCAGACAAATACACGATAAATATCGTAAAATATTGTTCATTAGGTTTTACTTAGCATTTTCGAGTTAATCCCTTCTGCTTCAATATAAACAATTGTCTTGCTGCAATTGAAAATTGCTTAGCATCGAGTTAAATGCTTCCAAGCGAACGCACCGCAAACACGAGAGTTATACATATCAATGCACTAAGTCGCTCTGCGCAATTCAATCTGCACTAAATGAAGCCAAAGTTTTCATGAATTGCTTCGTTTTATCGATGTCAACGTTCGAAATTGTCAGTTTTCATGCAAAGTCAAATTACTAAATATATGCATGGCCGTACATGTGTGTGTGTGTGTGTAATTACAAAATACACTTTTCAAATTGTAATTGCAATGCAACTGTCAAAATGGGAACTGTAAACACACACACTCAGACACACACAGACTGGGGCACAACAACAGCAACTGGAATAACGACCACAATAATAACGCAAACAGTTTAAGGACAGGCGCAGAGGCGTGGGCGGAAGCTGAAATTATATGCCTATGCATTTGCAGACAGAGCTGGATAAAGTGCTCACATGTATGTGTATAAGGGTGTGTGTGTGTCCATGTGTGTTTGTTGACATATTGTTCTCGCTGGCCTGCCTGACTTTGTCCGCGTGCCTTTAGCTGTTGGTTCAGAGTTGAGATATGGGCTTAGGCCCGGGTTGCACCCTTGTTATAGGGTATTATAATTTTGCTACGAATCGTAATGCATGGAAGGTAATATGCTCGGTTTTTAGTTGATTTGTAAAGAAAGGAGTTGAAGGAAAGGACTAATTCAGATAGCAAATTTAGTCAGAATTTCTAGACTTCTAATGCCTAAAGTGAAAGAAGGGAAAAAAAAGGTGAATTCAAATATTTTTAAAAAACTTTTAACATAACTTATATTTAATTAAAAATTAGATAAAATAAATAAATAAATTAAATAATAAATAAATACTATATTTGATCGACTTTAACCTGTTTTACCAATTAAATATATTTATCAAAGATAATCACATTTAGGCACTATAATATAAAGCTGTCATCAAGTCAAAAATTGCCCTTTTGCATAAGGAATCTGTTGTATTATGCAAAATATTTAAGCCAAGTGCAATCTGAAGATCAGTTGGCTTTAAACGAGACTAATATTCAATTCCAATTGGCTTACAATATAATATATATATTTATATATATAATAAATATAGTATGATTCCAATTGATATACTTTCTTTTATATCGTTCTCTTCCTTTTAGTTAGGGTATTTAAAATTCACCAAATACGACACCAAATTTGCTTGCCTTGTTTTCGTGTTTATTTGTTTGCCAAGTTAGTGTTAACTTTAGTCATTCAGCCAGATATCCGTCGCTGGCACTTCAGACTTCAGGCCGTCAGCCATAGAGCGGGGCACGTTCTCATTATTATAACGTGCTCGCCAGTGAATGACAACTGTACCTAGGCAACAATGGCAACAATACTAAGTGCCATACACGCACGCACACACACACATACACACACATGTACATGCACATATGTGTGTATATAGCACTTGGCTCCACAGCCGCCATTGGCTCTTACACATGACCTCATTAGCCATTGAAACGTGACTTGCCATTTGACTTGTTTCGCGACTTGTCTCTCTGTTTGCCTCTATCGTATCTCATGGCTGCCTATAAATGCGAGTGCATGCATGTGTGTGTGCCCGCCCTGTGTGTGTGCGTGTGTGTCCTGGTGTGTGTTTTCTGGCTTAAACTATAATTAAATTTGCCGTGCTGCAATTTTCAGACCCGGCTCAACCGCAACTCTGCGCATATTTTAGCAAAATTGTCATTGGAGCCAAACAATTTTCACGAATTTCCGTTGGCTGACCTCAACGTTTTGTTGGCCGTTGCTGCTGCTGCTGCCGCTGTAGCTGCTGCTGCTGTTTTAGCCATTGGGATTAGTCTCTCTCTCCCGATGCTATTTGGCATGCAAACAAAGTGAAAACAATCAATTTTATTGCAGTTGCATTTAGTTAATTAACACCAATGCGCCAAGGTTCAATTCGGATTTCCGCAACGATTCCGATTTCGATTTTCGCAGCACATTAAATTTGCTCTGGCTTAAAGCGATGTGGAGCGGGCCAACTGGCAACTGGCGACTGGCGACTGGCAACTGGCAACTGCTTTTCCAAATTAGCTTGAATTAATTAAAGCGCATTAATCAAGCGTTGCGAAAAGACGCCAATTTCAACTGAATAGCCGGAAAAGATCAACAAAAGCAGCAGCAGCAGTAGCTGTGGCAGCAACAGCAAGAGTCCTTCGCTCTCCCTATTGACATTGCATACGTTTTTTGGTCTTGCTATTCAGCTCATTCAATTCCTGCTGCTGCCAAAAAATCTGAACTTCAATGCTTGCCACAACTAATTATGCCACTAATTGAATTTTCGCATTAAGCGCCAGCCGAAAGGGCAAGCGACCAGCGCTTTCACGGAGCGAGAGGCCATGAATGGAGCACAGCGGGCGGGTGAAGGGAGGGGCATGCCCATGCGTGTGGAATGAAGTTAATTCAGTTCGCCACATTTGCGCTAGGCTTATTGATTTTTTTTATTTCACATACCCTGCATGTGGAAAGGCAGAGCTTGGAGGTAGCTTAAACAGCAGGAGGGAGCGTCTTTATATGATTTTGTATTACAGATTCTTACACAATTTAATAAAAATTAAAAAATTAAATATTTCAATCAAATTATGTGTATCAATTCAAGGAGAACTGTAAATACTTTTGACTCGGGCTCTGTCTTAGTGTATTTGTGAATTTTTATAAAAGAATGAGGAGTGTAAGCTGGTGTGGGTTTAAGATTAGAGTATACTTCTCACGAAAAAAAATCTTACAAATATCATGTTCAGTATAATCTAAAGCAAAGTATATATTTTAAAAATTATCTAGGTTATTTATTTTATTGCTCTTCAAAACTCTACAGATTGTAGATCAGCGAGCGATGTAGCAGTGTATTTAAGGTAGGGCAACAGTTTTCTAATCCCTTCCAGGCTTAACGTACTTAGTATGTTATCTAACTATTGGCTGATAGCCTATCCAAGCTCTGCAATAAATCTATTAATTAAAGACTTTAATGCAAACATATTAGGCTTTCTTTAAACTTAGACTTTATATTTTTTTTGACTGAATATTTTTGCTTAGATTAATTTTTACAAACTTTTATATGTCTATATGCTATGCCTCTATGCCTCGATATACCTCTACTCGATTATAGTTTAAATATTAAGGAAAGTCGTTAATTTTTCAATGATTCCACACAGCCCACTTGCAGTTGACAATATTGTAAATAAAGCGACCCGCCGAGGTGAGCTGAGCCACACGGCTCCCTTTCTTATCAAGTTTACAGGTCAACGCCTAGTCGAGGAGTACCCGCTGGCCACGCACTTGGTGCTTGTGCTTGTGCTGTGCACCCAGCTTTAATTGTGAACAAGTGAGACTCAGCAAGTGCGGCATTTAAGCAATCCAATATACGCCAAACAATCTCAGCATAAACAATTGCCAGCCGCACACAAGTATATATATATAAATTTGTATGTTTATATATATGTATATAAATCGCTATTGCATTTGCCTAGCATTGTTTACACTTGACTCCACGCCTGGCCGCAATGCAAACGTTTGAATTTATGCAACGGCTTTAAATATTTAATTAAATATTATTGAATTGATCACAAAGCTGGCAGGCAGCTATAGCTGAAATCTGGTTGTTGTTGTTGCGGCTATCAATGCGGTTGCTTGCAGCACTGATTGGTCATTGTCTCCCGCTGGTTTCTTTGGGCCCCCAGCCCCCGTCCCCCACCAACTTGGATCAATTTGAAGCAACTTTGGCATAGGCCACACAGCTGTTTGCCCCTTTTTTTGGTGGAGTGTCCTCCTGCACTGTTGTTACGTTAATTGAAGACTCTGATTGAAACACACACTTGCATGCTTGGCCTAGCTTACAGAATCCTGGCTGTAATCCTGCCTGCGGTTGACCCCGCCTCGCTCCTGCCCCGGCACTAACTGCACTTGCCATCTGTTTCCAGTTGACTCAACTCCATTTTCGTTGTCCGGGCAGCCATTCATTTCCGTATGACTTGAAAATTTTGCGGCTTTTCACTTTGCGGTTATCCTCAGCATAAACCGCAAATGTAAAACTAATGGCACTCGCAAATTTATGAATGCACTGCTCCACACATGTGTCCCTGCCTGCCTGCCTGTGTGTGTGTGTGTGTGTTGGGTTGAGTGGCACTATGCAGTCTTCTGATAATTATTTTGCCATTAGAATCCGATTAGTTGGAAAATTTTCCCATTGCACACATGAGATGTCCTCGCGCCCGCTTGTGTGTGTGTGCGTGTGTGTGTGTCAACTTTGAGGTTCATATTTACGCCTAGACCGGGGCACATCCTGCAGCAGCTAGCCGCCCCTCGCCTCAGTCGTTTGATTCATTTCCGCTGCGCTGTATGCGGTTCTGGTTAGCTGCCTGTCCACAACTTGTCCGCAAACTTGTGCAACTTCATGTTGCATGCTGCATGCTGCATGCCGCATGCTGCATGCTGCATATGGCAAATTGCTTGGCCTTGGCCCGAGCTTTAAATGCTGTACGCCCCAGCGCTGGACAATCACAAGCATTATGAGCTGCCTGATGAAGTACAAACAGCTAAATAAATAAGTAGCTTGCCCCCCAGCCCCTCCCCCGCCCTTAGCACGCTGCTGGCGCTTCGAGCTGCCCGCATTGGCAGCTTAAATATTTTCAACATCAATACGCGCGCAATTTCCCCATTCGGCATCAATAAACTATAAAAGCGAAATGCTTGCGGCGCTGTCTGTGCTGTTTATATAGTGCCAGGGTCTGCTGCTGCTGCTGCACAAGCACGCTGCGGGCTGCTTGTAAATAAAATAAAAAACAACGAACTATGAAAGCTCGCTTAAGGGGAGCTAACGACTCGTAGATACCCTGCAATTAGTTGTGCATTTTTGATGAACAAGAATCGGTTAAATAAATGTTGAAGTGTGAATGAATGAATATGAGAGTGGAGGATATATTAAAGTGGGGTCTTTAGAGTAGAGAAGTATGCTAGACTCTAATAACTAATAAGCTATTTGTATATTTAAATAGATTGTAGATAACATCCGCTGTCAGCTCGATAAGCTTTCAATATACCCTATGAATTCACTGATATCAATATATCAAAATTAGTTTCTTTATATAAGAAAAAGATGCTGGACTTAATCTACAAAAAATTTAACTCTCTGTCAATATAAATAAATTATCAACTCATACTAGGCCCAGCCGAAAAATCCCACCTAAAAATCCAAATTAAAAAAATTTTAAAAAATAAATTTAGTCACACCAAAAAATTAAACCAAAAAATTATTTATAATTTTTTCTCTACAGAACTCTCTTATAAATTTTTCTCTATCATCCCGGATCATCACTCGCAATATACCCTATGTTATTCACTTTCATAACTACAGGGTATGCGAGAACTAAAGA
Source organism: Drosophila pegasa (assembly GCA_035046225.1). Taxonomy (NCBI): domain Eukaryota; kingdom Metazoa; phylum Arthropoda; class Insecta; order Diptera; family Drosophilidae; genus Drosophila; species Drosophila pegasa. Next base: position 7,416,095 of record JAWNOD010000398.1, on the reverse strand, counting down.
AAAGTGAACGCCAAACACATAGACACAACCTAGTCAATGCAAGTCAATGGCGCGAGAGAGTCCTGGCAGCCGATGCCCCGTCGCCCCGTCCCATCTCTTTACACATCTGCCCCCCTCCCTCCCTCTCCCCGTAATTCTTCTATGCCACGATTCCAGGCTAGCAGCCAGTGTTGTATAAAATTTATGACTTGAGCGCATTTCACAAAACATTTGCGCCTCGGCAACGTCGGCGGTGGCAACAACAAAAACCAGACCAGAACCGTGGTAAAGTTTAGTACTTATTTACAGCGTCAGCCAAGGCTGCGGTGGATTACTCGAGGCTTACGGGCAGCAGGGAGCGAATACGGGAGAGGAACAGCAGCAGGAACTGGAAGCTGGGAGCGGGAGCAGGAGTTGCTGCAGTTTATGTGCTGTTAGCGGCATAACTTGAGGCATAAATAATGAGACCCAACTATAACTATATACATGTGTATATACCATATATATATAGAGATAGATAGACAGCTTTGGGGAAGATTTCATTTAAAATTTGTTGCGCCACTTATTGCGCCTGCCTGCCGCCTCCTGTCCATTATTTTCAATTCTAATTGCCTGGCCTGCTGACCCCGGCGAGTCGCAGTGGCTGGCCTCGTGCTTGCTCTTGCGCACCGAAATGTCTTGTCTTTAAATGCTAATTAAAAGTTGTTTTTGTGCAAAAGTTTATCCACTCGAGCATATGAATATCGCAGAAAAACATTTGTATTCATGCATATATATATATATGGACTATAACGTATATATATAGATATGGAAAAAGCGTCCAACAGTGTTTAATTCGAAAGCATATGAAAAGTTTATCCTTTTGGACGGCGCTCAGAGCGAGAGCGAGAGCTGAACAAGATGGAACAGGGCCCGAACATGATGTCTCTTAATAACTTTATGCCAGCTTTTTGTTTGCCCGAGTTGACTGTTTGTCGTTTTTGTGCAGCTTGTTAGCCAAAAGCTTGGGTCCGGGCCCAGACCAGGCCCAGCCTTTGGCAAACTGCTTTGACACTGTCGGCTTTTCGCTCGTATGTGTGTGTGTCTGCTGGGCAATATTTGGCGCAAATTAACTTGTTTCAATTAATAATCCCCCAGCAAATATGTCAACCACATGACCCTGCTGTCGCTGCCGCTGCTGCTGTTGCTGCTGTTAGAAGTCAAAAACTATGCAAACTTTTGGCTGACTTTGACATTTATGGTTATATGGAACTTGAGCTGGGCAGCCCCAAAAAGTTGTTTGTTGCCCTATTTGATTTGGCGATCGCTGTCCGCAGCCACAGCTCCGATAGCCCCACACACAGACTGAATAAAGTTTTGTGATAGGGCCGAGTCGGGGTCGGGTCTAGTTTTGCCTCTCATTTGTCTAATGAGTTCAGAGTCGGGGCCGGGGCACACAAGTTGCTGACCACGTGCATATAACCAATTTTCCGTTTAGATTTTGCGAAAACAGATGAAAATATATTCAAATAAAAAACTGTTGTAAATGGGTTCGAAAGGGACAAGAGAGAGGCGAAGTGGAGAGGGGGATATACAAAAACAAGCAGGCAAGAGAAAAAGTTGGCAAGTTTTTGGACATTGTGACGCTGCCTTATGGCCGCGCTGGTGCCATCTTTTTGGTTTAATCCAATTTATTTTGCTCACAGAAACTTTTTGCCGAGCAACTTAAAAGTTTGGCGCTTAAATGGCGTCAGCTCAAAAGGAAAACAACGACAAAAACTGAAAAGGACGAACAAAACAACACAAAAAAATTGTTGAGGAAAATGCGCAGAAAATGCAAACAAATACAAAAGCAAAGTATGAAAATGACTTTGCTCTCAAGTCGCTGTAACAGTTTAAGTTTAAGTCAATCCTATATCAGAGCGTGTGCTAAAAATTAAATAAATTGCGCATTTTGACACATTTCTGCTGTGTTGACTTATTCGTGCGCCCACACAGCGTCCGACTGGGCACCGCCCGCCCCCGGCTCTCTCCTCGGCATCGGCATCAGCATCGACATCGGCATCCTTGTTGGCCATCTCCCCAGCTGGCTGTTGTTGTCCTTCTGCTCAACCTTGACGACAGCACGAAGCAGCTATAAAATAGTTTTTGTCGCTAACGCATGCCGCATAGCAATTTCTTGGGAGACGACCAAGCTCCAATCCCCCAGCCCAATTGCAAGCAGCTTGTCTTATTTATTTGTTTAGAATTTTTCGCACGCCTTGTCGAACCCTTTTGTGTGTGTGTGTGCGTTGGGTCACTTTGTCGAAACCTAATAAAGTTGTCAAAAAATTGTTTAAGCATAATGATATGCTTTCTTTGGGGGCAAAGTGTTGGTAATCCTTTTGCGGCATAACCCGTTTAATATGTATTGAAAATTCACAAAGGGCACCCACATTAAGTGGCCCCACTTCGAGCTCCACTGATAACTTTGATAAGTTGCAAGTTTAACAACGGTTGACGGCACAAATTGGGCTCCAGCACACAGCATAAGGCTCGCTCGCCAAGCACTAACCGCATTTGAGAAAAGTCAAATATGCAAAAGTCAAATGCGTATACAGCCCCATCCCACCCGCCCCCCGCCCCATTTACAGTTGGTATGTTGGCATTGCCGTTGTCTGCTGGCCGGGCTGGGGCAATCATGTTACAAATTTCCCAGCGTCCAACTGCCCGGTCAGAGGAGTGCAAACAGTGCCAAGCAGAGTCAAGTCGACGTCGTCGTCGATGGGCGCAGCTGCAGCTACAATTTGTATACATGTGTAGCGGGATGCTGTCCGGGGACTCCCTGCTACGTGCTTCACAGTGGATTTTTTCGTTATAACTGTTTCCCCCTCCCCCGCTTTCGTTCCTTAACTGCATTGTAGGTTGTTTTGTGTTGGCAGCAATTGGAAAAATGTTGCATGAAGTGCACGGAGGTCGCACACCCAACGCTCCCCTCCCACTCCCCCACACTCCCCAATAGCGTCTTGCCTGCCGTGCCATGACCACTGTTGGCGATTAATCAAAAATTGTTTACTTTAAATGATGAATGTGCAACATGGGTTTGACTTTTAACTGCGCGTCGCACGCTACTCTTCGCTCACAGCTGGTCAAAAACAGCAAAAAAAACGGCGAAAAAATAAGTACACTCGAAGAAAATTAGGAGATTTTTGTTAAAATTAAATATGTGAGTTGGAAATTAATATATTTAGTGGCAAATATTTTATATATATATTTATATATTTTTTTGTTATTAATTTTATATTTTTAAATATTTTTAGATATTTTAAAAATTGAATTTTTATAGCACAAAAAAGGGAATATTATAAAATATTTTAATTTTTTTTTAGAAATAATTTTAATATTAATATTTATTATTTTTAGAAGAAAATTTAGTCTGAAATACATAAATATAAATACATAAATATGATAAAAAATAAAAAGTATAAAAATACAAAAATATAAATATAAAATATTATAAATATAATTTTATATATTCTAGAGCAATCTTTATTTGCTTTACTCTTTTTTCATAGCTTAAACAGATAAATATTAAAATATTATAGTACAAAAAAAAAAAAAAAAAAAATAACAATTAAAAAAAATGTTCTAGAGGAATCTTCATATGCTTTAACTTAAAAAATGTCAGCAAATAAATTTTAAAACAACATAAATGTTAACTGAAATTCTACAAAATATTTTGCTGAGTGTAAAGAACTGTCAAAGGCTAAGCAAACATAAGTATTCATTGGCCTTTTCCTTTCTTTTACTATTTTCCCCAATTTTACAATATATATATATAAAATATGTATCGATATATGCACTTTCAAAACAGCTTAAGCTTTGGCTACAACTTTTCGCTAAGTGTAAAGAGCTGTCAGGAGCTAAGCTGAGTTGTATAGCTGGCATTTGTAACGAACGCTTTGTTTTGGGTGAGTTAGTGGAGTGAAGTGTGGGCGGGCGCTCAGGCACACACACACACACACAGGCAGGCAGGATGTATATAGTAGGCCGTCATATTTACATGTGATATATAGAAAATGTAGCGAGCAGCGTCTGACAAGCGAGCGAGTTCTATGCAGCTGCAGCTGCAACTGCCAACTGCCAGCTGCCAACTGGAACGCGCAGTAGCAATTTTTTTTCGCTTCCTTTGCCCCAGAGCCAAACGTTTGACCATTTGTTTCACTTGCTGAGAGAAAGAGGGGGAGGGGGGAGGGAGGTGAGTCGGGGCGAGGCGGCTGGTGCTTCCTTTTCATTTTTCCATGTCATGTGTCAGCGTCTCGTTGGCCGCTTCCGCCCAGCGGCAATCACAGACGACGCACGCTGGTCGTTGTATGCAAATGCGAGTATAAATGGATAACTCCATCATCGCAATTCATGCCACTGCCATGGCCACGGCCACTGCAGCAGTTGCAGCTGCAATTCGCCTTTTCGGGCGCGAGTAAGTGGCATGCGGCATGGCGGCATGGCGGCCGCGAAGAGACTGTCGCAACAATTGTGTTTGTGTTAGTCGAAGTTCCCCCTTGGTGTGAGGCAGGCAGTCAGGCCCGTTAGTCAGTCAGCCAGTCCGTCAGTCAGCCGCGTCGAGTCGAGTCGAGTCGTATCTGTCCTGCCATATCCTGGCCTTGTGTGCTGGCTGCAATTTGGCCAACAGCTGAAATTATGCAAAACGGAAAAAATGGCATGCGAACTTGGCATAAATCAATAGAAAATTTATACGTTTCACAAAACCGAACAGTTTTAGTTTAGCAACTGCAAAGGACACCCAACCAAGCCCCGGCCCCTAGCGAATATCGTGTGATCATATTTCGCCTGGCATTCAAAGCATGTTTCCTTTCCCCCTTGTGCCAACTGCAAGGCGCATTCCAGCTGAGGCTTAAAGCACTTGCTATGCTATTGAGATTGGAATATGCTAATTGATATAGCAAATATGTATATCGTATATTTTTCACTTAATTAAGTTGTTTTTACCAAGTAAAAAGAGGGGAGAAACTTGAGCAAATAAGAGTTTTCTAGCAGAGACTGCTCGACTAGGAGGTACCCTGAATCATGTGAATAGGTGATGTGGGGGAAGTACATAAAAACTTGCATGGCAAAGCTGAAGTCTACAGCATTTACGATATTCAAGCTATGTTTAAAAAAAGTCAGGAAGGACGGCAGAGTGGAAGGAGGGACAGATGGGCAAGGGTAGATCGACTCTGCTCGTAATCTTGTTCAAGAATTTTTATGCTTTATACACACATAATCACAAATACATTTGCAGGACATAAAAAGTTGAATTCAAATACTGTTATCTACTTCATTATTCTTTTAATGACTTTTCCTTAATAGGGCCCATGACGTTAGCACGCAGTAGACGCAGAAAAAGTCTCAATAAACTTTAATAAACTGTATCAGTTCACAATTATTCCCAAATGGGATAGTTGAAGTTTTGTTAACGAAACCAACAGGGGGGAAAGCGACCTACTTAATCTCCTGAGTGCCCGACGAAAGTAAAGAAACAGACAGTTTGTTAAGATAATGTGTGTGTATATGTGAGTGTGTACCCCCACACACACTCACATGTGCGGACACACCTACATTCACATGTAAATAAGCAGGTGGGTTAATTATTATGTAACTGCATTACGTTTTTGACAAATGACAAATTGCTTGAGCCTACGACGTGGTTATCGTGTCATAAATATATATATGTATATGGCTAAATATATATATTTTCTATGCCCACATGTATTAGCTGGTTGGTCGTTGGGGGCAGGGGGGACTCGCCCGAGTCAAGCATTTTGGACATAACATTAGGGCCACGCCCACACGCACAAAGGCGCCAGCTAACAAATAAACAGCCCTCAAGTTAAACTTTTTGATATAAGCTCCGAAAAATTGCCCAACACTTTGGCATAGGTCATTTATCATTAAAAATAGCCGCACGGCAGCAAATGCGTAATTATTGGGAAGGACCCGAAGCGCGGGCGGCGGCCCCAGCGACTAGAGGCAGGTGAATGATTGAATGTGTTTCATCAAATATGTAATATGAATTATAATTTGTACATATTCGCGGCTGGCACATTTAACCCATGCTCCCTCTCCCTCTCCTCTCTCCCTCTCTCTCTCGCACAACTTATCGGGTGTAACGGCAAATATCGCGTGTCTAGGGAAAATCCAACATTTTGTTGCGCTGGGAGCCAGCGACAGGGGCAACAATCAGCGACGAGCGAGCGACAACAAAATGAGCTATAGAACGCGCACCAGAAGTGCCGATTTGAGGTTTGACTTATAACGGCAATATACACACACTCAGCGACACACACACACACACACGCACAGAGAGAAACACACATGCTGGTGGTACGTATCTAGCCATGCATATGGGACCTAGCTCATATCTGCTCCTTGTCAGGAACTGGGGCATAACACACTCAACGCGGCATAAATTAAAATTTTGTTGTGCTTGAAGTTCTCAGTTCTCGGTGCTCGGCTCACAGCTCTCTCGTCATTTCACAGGTCCGCAAGTGAGACACGCACACACGGCGCAACAGCTGTGTGTGTGTGTGTGTGAGTGTGTGTGCTGTTAGTGAAAATACTCAAATTTTATTGCCCTACTCGAGTCACGTTATGATTACGATTCGCTGGCTAAGCAAAGAGCAAGAGCCGAGTGCCAACTGGCTAGCTGGATGTATTCATTTGCTAATCAAAACAAATGAAAACAACATGAGTTATGGCCAAAAGGAAGCAGCGGCTAATAAGGGTTAAAGCCGCAGTGCTTAACATCCAACATTCCCCAAAAACGAAAAAAAAAAAAACGCCTCTGTGTGTGTGTGGAATCCTTCAAATGTGGTTTTTGCCCTGCGACATGCGTAATTAGAATATATGGCGCAGAGTTTTCAGCTCCATTTGGGCCCCCTCCGGGCTGCGCTCCGCTCGCCGCTCGCCGCGGGCTGGGTCTGAAACTATTTAATGCCGCGACGCTCTTTGCCATTTTCAAAGCTCGGCTGTTTGATAATTAATGAAGTCATAGTGCGGCGTATGTCTAGAGTTAAATTCTGTGCTATCACGCAATTGTTTGAGGCGACGCAACGCGACGCGTTACGCCTCGCATTTGCTGTCTGGGCTGGAGGGGGGTCACATGTTTGCCACGCCACGCCCACATTTTTGCAAGTTTTTTATGTAATCGTAAAGATATTTTTATGATTTCATAATTTTACAGTTTTGGTTTGCGGAGAGCCCGAAGTTTATGGGGCCGGCATACCCCATAGCTTACGCCAATTTGCGTCGCCTTATACCCTGATGCCTTTTAATGTGTATAGAGAGTGGTATGAGTTTGTAGAGATATTATTGTTTGCTACTTATAGTACTTAAGTCCAGTTAGCTTACAATTTATTGTTATGACAGAAGAGATATTAGTCATTGCTTGGCATTTGTTGGGAAAAGTGAGCTTGCTTGAGCAAGTCTCTCCCTTTTTTTATGGCTATTAAGTTATTAATCGATTAAATATTGATCAATTCTTATTGAATATAATATATTTTAAATCACTTTTCATATCTCTCTTAGCTCACTTTCAATCCTCCTTCACTTCCCCAATCCTAAGTCCAACTTCTTTTCCATCCATTCCCCTTATTTAATGCTACTTAAACTTGTCTACCGGGTATTTGTTAGTGCAGCATGTCCTGCCAGCTTACCGCTTTTATTCCTGTTTTTCAGCAGAGAGGCCCTTGATTTTTTTTATTTATTTTTTTTTTTTATAGCTCGTAGCTTCTCTTAGTTAGTTCTACAAGTTGCAGATTTGAGGCACATGAAAGAGCCAGCGCGACAGTTTATCTCCGGCGTGGCGTGGCGTGGCTCGCCGCGCAGCGTGTATTTCGAAATTTATGCAAAATCATATTTATCAAACGGAAAAGAGGCAAAAAATGAAAGAAAAGTTGCTGTGTTGTGCACGGCAAGCCAAAATGGAATCACAGCGGGCCGTTTCTATTTTGCTTCTATTTAAACAAGGCGCCCACCGGGCTCACAACTCGTCGGCTCTTTGGGGGTGCTCTGTGTGCGTGTGTGTGTGGCTGTGAGTGTGTCTGTGTTAGTATTTGTTCAAGGCCTGGTCTACCTCATGGCAGAGTCAACAACAACAACAACAGCAACAACAATCACGTTAAATGCGGCTGCGACAGAAAGGACAACGCGTGCACAGCTTGAAAAATGTTTGTTGTCAACATTTTGAGTTTGCATCGTTAGCTTAAAAGTGTGTGCGTACAATGGGAAAAAATCGATAAATGAGACAATGTCCGTGATTTTGCCATGCAAAGAACTTTCATTCACAAGCACCCACACACACACACATACACCCGCACACTTGCCTTGTCATTGAGCCATAAGAATTTAATATTCTATTTAGAGAAATGTCTTTAATAAGCTTGACAGCCTTTATATTAAACTCTATAGCTACTGGCGAGTCCCATGTCAGGCTAAATATATATATTCACATTTCTTTACTAGAAGCTTTTCATTCATATTTTAATTAGAATTTTCCCATACAAAGATATTTTCGACTGAGTCAAGCAGTTGACTTAAGCCTGTGTTGCTTAGACCCTTCTTAATGCGTATCGATTTTGTATGTTATACAATTTAAATATGCATATATTAATATATATCGCTATCAATATGGAGTCTATCTGCTATTCATGGCGAACAGAAATTATATTTGTTTATTGATAATTAATTTTAATTTAAATATATTTAATTTTATGTCAGTCTAATCTGAAAGTCTTGCTTAAAAATGTTCCCTAAATTAAATTTATATTAATTTATTATTTATATATTATTTTAAAATAAAGCAATATATATACCATATTTTCTCACTAGATTTTTTGGCCTTTTTTCCACGATTTCCAAATCAATATCCAATTTATCTTCCACTCCTTTCATCAACTTGTCTTTCAGCAATATCGTTTACCCCCTCGAAAGCAACAAAATTGAAAGGTAAATAAATAAAAGTATCACCTACCCGAAAGACTTTCTCACTTCAGCTCAACTTTGGCTAGCAGCAACTGGCTCCACGGGCGCTACGCGATTCGGTCCACTTTTCGCAAAAACACACTCACCTCACGCCACACAGCCGGAGGAGAGCTATGGCAAAGTTATGCCAAACTCTTGCAATTAAACTGTCAGACTTATGAATTCATTAAATATTTAAACTGTAGATTTTGAATAATTAAAATTCCATTTATACATACATATAATATGCCCGCCCCGTCTGCAGAACTCAAGCTATAAATCTGCGATTAATTAAAAATACTCCTGCCTGTCTGACTGGCTGCCGGGCTGCCCGGATGCCTGGGCGTATACGTAATGGAAATATAACTTAATTACAAAAACATAACCAAAATCCAATTGCAAAGCGCTTCTGTTCGCTGTCGGAGCGGCATTGTTTCGCTTTTTTCGCTCTTGCCCTCCCCGACTTTTATTTGGAAACTCTTCCATTGAACTATTGTCTGGCTCGCTGTAAATTTATGCAAATCACAGCGCTTAAGGTGTAGCGAACCGTGCAGGATGTAGTGCTCGGCTTTTGTTGTCGCTCGACGAATGCTGAGCTATTTCTGTGTGTTGTTTTTTTTTTCTTTTTCATCTTCTACTGCTGGCTTCTGTAACTTTGGGTAGTCGCACTCACTCACCTGGATCATCGTCGTCGTCCCAATCGATTTGACCGGAAGTAATATTGATGTGCGCTGCGAGCAGGAGCAGTGTGAATAGCGCCAAATGGCGCTGCCAGATGCCGTTCGAGGGGGAAGTTGTTATGTGCATTGTGGAAGTCCTTGCCGTATCGTTGCTTGTGCGGAAGCGCCAACTGGATCCCGTTCGAGTCGCAGCCTTGAATTTCAGCCAATGCATTTCTAATACAATTTTACAATTTATGCCGAATGCCGCGATTTGTTCGCTATTCGTTACACGCTACACGTTACACGTTATTCACGTTATTCGTTTTTCGTTATTCACTATTCGTTTTGCTGCAGTAGTTTGTATTTAATTTTGTATTTCGTATTTCGTATTTTGTTTTTGTTGTTAATTTAACACTCACTCGCGCCGACTAACGAGTTGCGCTTGGGGCTGGGGCTCCGGCTGGGGCTCAGTGCTGGGCCGTGCCCTGGCTGCGGCAGCAGCAGCCGTTCGCTTTGGCCTTAAACATTCCCTTGCCTTGCACTAATGAAGCGAAATGAGCAAATATTTCTTGAAATTCCCGCCGACACACTCCGTCGTCCTCGGTGCAGTGTATTCGGCTTTTTGCTCGACTCGACTCGCACAACAACTAATTAAGTTGTTTCATGTACAGTTTTTTGCCTTGAGCACAAGTTTTGTGCTTTTGCAGTCGTTGCCACCGTTGCGCCGCAGCAGCGTATTGAGGTGTGCGCAAATTGTTGCATTGTTCAGTCGCACTCACAGTCGCTGCATGTAATCCAGCCACAAGCTGCTTAAAAGAGAAAGTGGAGACACAGTGAGAGAGGATGCGAGAAAGAGAGAGAGTGTGTGTGGAAAAAGTAAGAGTTAATTATGATTTGCTTTCCCTCAGACGCTAGCGAAAACAAAAACAAAACCTACAAAAAGAGATGATACTTGGTAAGACCCGGTCTTAAGTGCATTAACAAATTAACTGCTTGTCAGCTACTGGCCGAGCTCGATTGAGTGGCTTGCATGTTGTTCATTCGCGGCTTACACTTAATCGCTGCGAGACATGCCACTAAACACACACACACTCACACATTGTCGCGAAGCATTAATGGAATCAGTGCTTAAACAAGGTGACACTTTATTACAATTGTGCGGACTGTAAACTAAGTAAGGATGGATGGATATTAAAGACTTCGAAGATGCACTCACACTTTTACGTAGATTAAATATATATTAAGTATACGCAAATGGAATAATACTTTATCTTTTCATATTACTATTTCTGAGAATTATTGAAAAAGAAAATATATATATTCTGTTTGTAGAAATCTAAATATAATTTTCTCGTATTATTGAAAGAGAAAATATAAATTCGCTTTATCGAAATCTAAATATTCTTTGACTTTTGTCAATCGTAAGCTTTACAAATAGTTTAATGAATAATTGAAGTCATATAATAAATATACTCAGTATATATAGATTATACATAATCTATCTTTATCTTTATGTTTTCAAATTGATTTAAGTCAAATACAATTTATACATATAATTGGAATAAATGAAAAAAATGAAGTAACCTATACACATTTTATTAGATTTTTGTCAAAATATTCATATAATAAATATATTAAATTATTGTATTATGAATGAACTATTTACATAGTAAATTATTAATTAGATATTAATATATAATCGTAAGTTTTTATAAAGCATATTAAAACTGTACACAAATTTTATGTTCGTAATTAATGTAATTATTATATTTGTAAAATATTGAATGTGAAATCTGAATGTGAAGGCTGAAATCTAATTCTCTTATGCTACATAAAATATATTAAGTATACGTAAGCTGATATTGCCTTAGACAGTTGCTAGTAAACATGCAATTTTCATATGCTAAAATTGTTGAAGTCTATACAAAGTATAAAATATTTCCGTGAATCATTGCCTTAATACTCACTCACTCAAAACTCTTTTTAAATATCAAATTTCCATTTTGCAAACAAATACCCCAAATACTAATTGAAATTGACTATCATAATTTTATTATTTCCCACATCATATCATGCTTGACTCGCTGCAAGACCTGCAGCACCACCAGCACCACCCACCTTACAACTTCTACTTCTGCTTGTTAATGAAATGGATATAAGTTTCACTTTTCACAGCAGAATTGAGACAGTACAATAGGGCTCGGCAGTCAGTAAGCCAGAGCCGGAGCCAGAGCCGGAGCCAAGGCGTGCAGCCAAGTATTGCCTTCAGCTTTGTGTGAAGGGTTGGTGGGGGGGAGTTGGGGCTGCCTCTGTATGCACGCCCCAACACCCACTATCCGCAGCGACTAATTTGCTGTAGTTTTGGCTGCTCTCAGCCGCTGCCTGCCTTATTATGCGCACTTCAAACTTTAGACAACGCGGCAGCAGGCAGCAGGAGGCAGCGGGAGCAGCAGCAACAACTACACTCAACTGGGCTCGGTATCTGCCACAGTGTTGTTCATTTTTTGGCAAGCTTCGCGTGCCGCGCAACGCCGCGTCGCCCTCCAGCCCTCAGCCAGGGCGGATTTTTAATGCAGGCAGGCACTCACTCAAATTTTCGAGTGCGCCAATGCAGCTGCAGCAAAATGTTGTATAGTTTTCGTTTAATTTGATGCCATTGTTGTTGCTGTTGCTGCTGCTGCTAGCGAAACTGTGTCGCTAAAGTTGCTCGTCGGACTGAGTGGGGCGCCGAAACACAAGTGAATACAGAGTAAATACGAAAAAATGGAGAGAGAGACAGAGTGGGGGAGAAAAAAAGTGGAAGGCAAAATAGGAAAAAAGTTGTCTGCCAAAATCAGCGCCACTTTTGCCACAGACATTAAGCGTTGCATGCAAAATTACCAGCGAGTGGTTTGTATTTCCACTCTGATTGTTGTTTAACATGGTTACATTGTCCTTGCAACTGAATCCTGTTCGGCAGTTATTTCGGTTGTACTTGCAACGGTGCATCCATGTGGCTGCTGCCGCTGCTGCCGCCGCCGCCGCCTCTGCTTCTTCCTTCTACTCCAGCTCTAGCCCTTGCCCGCGGCTGTGGTTATGCATCATGTCATGCTCTAGTTGCAAAACTTTTGCTGTTTCGCCTGTTCTGTTTTTTTTATTATTTTTATTATTTCATTTTATTTTTATATGGTTTTTGAGTTTTTTCTGGCTTTTTTTATCGCTTTATTTATATGCATATGGGACAAGTGGCATAAAAAAGTGCAACAAGCAGCTAACTATACATAAATTTGTTTTATGCACAACATAAACTTTTGCACATTTGTTGCCAAAAAGAAGGAGAAGAAAGGGAGAAGATGAAGAGCAGCAGCTGAGAGCAAAGTCGAGAGAATAAAATGCATCAGTTAGTCAGGGGAATCTTTTGTTGTGCACCTGCAGCATCAACTAATTTGTGCTTAGACAAAGCCAAACGAACTGAGCAAACTTTTTGCAGCTTAACAGTTTGGCTCGATGGCATGGAGCAGCATGTAGCATGCTACACATGTAACTAGTTGCAGGTTACTTCATCAACATTTCACGCTCGACTTGGTCAAAGCAGGCTAGAAGAAACGACTGCTGCTGCTGCCGCTGCTGCTGCTGCTGGTGCCTGCGTTGCCAGGCACGCAGTAAAAATGTGCGCCTCATGCCCCATGCACCATCTCGCATGCCACATGCCACATTTGGTCTAGTTGCCTGCCGCACCTGGCCGAAAACTCTGCCGACAAAATAAACTCTACTCAACTGTTGAAAATCAACTGGCGACCCCTCGGCGCACGGCGCTCGTACCCAACACGTGGCCCACAAAAGTTTGCAATCAATTTTTATTTTCTTCCTTCTTTTTTTTCGCCTTTGCACTCGACCACCGCAAATACTTGGGCAAACATATTGAGCGCCGGAGACCTAAGCTTCTTCCAACAATCTATGCAACAGACCATGGAACATCAATAAACTCAACTAGAGCTCTGCCCTATCAGCTGACTTTAAAATATACTCAAGCGATTCGTCAGTTGCCAGACACGATGCGAGCATAGGCAATGACTTGAGTGCTGATAGTGATCATCGAAGAGAGAACATCTTTGATGCCATTGATAATGTTTTACTTAATTTACGAAAGAAATCGAACTTGACACTAAAGATTTTCATCAAGATCAAATCAAGTTTGACAAACAAATTTTGAAGGAAACCAAAAGTTTTATATACAAATTAAATGATATATATTTTATTCTCTTTTTCAATGAACTTTAGCTATAGTATTAATAGGCCTTGGTTTATGTATGCTGCACAGTCTTTTAAGTATAGATTAAATATCAGCACAGTCTTTGGCTTTAAGCTGATTCAGCCTGAGGCAATCGGAATCATCATCAGAATAATGCAGCCTTCACCTTCTGCTTTAATGTGGCATATTTTCTATATCATTCGAGCTATCATCCACTAATTTATATTCCATTAGACTTTGTTTTATTGTTTCTAAAATAAAACAAGATTAGGTTCTGAATCATTTCAGAAAATATTTTTTGAAATTTTTTAAAAAATGCTTACACCAAAAGATCGCTAAAAATTAATCATCAGGACAGCGCATCAGCGAATTTGTTTTATTCTCGAAGCATTGATTAGGTTCAATATCTTTCACATCTATTATATTCTATTAACTGGAATAAATATTAAGGATAACCAACATAATTGGAAATGATTACAAGCACAAGGTTTCGAATCCAATTAAAAAAGACAAATACACATTCATAAATAGATTGAAAGCTTGAACAAATGAATCTGAAGAATAAAATAAAATTAAGTAACACAAAAAAAAAAAAAAAAAAAAAATAAAAATTGAAAAGATATTAAATTAAAAAAAATAGTACTCCATATGTCTTTAATGTAGACTAAAAATAGTATAATCTTTAATGCCACGAAAATTTCATTAGAATTGCCACTTTAATAACAAACTCAAAAAAAGATATAAAAGCATTTCTTATGGAGAAACATTGTTCTTTGATAAATTCATTATACAATTGGCAACTAAAATGAAGCAAAGGCATATTTCTTTTTAATTTTCAAGAATCATTTCGACTTAGAAATGTTTTTTTTGGATTTCGTATGCAATTTATGGCGAGTTAATGTATTTTTCGGTCTATCCAATGCCCAGCTGTGAGCAGAGCCATATAATTTTAGCAGCTTTAGCTAGAGCACAAGCACACGAGCACATATCCAATCAATAAGAGTCTAAGCTGAGGCACAACTGTGCAATTGTGTATTGTATATATCGGAGTGAAGCCCATTTAGACAGACACAAATGCCTTATATAAGAACTAGTTTAAGTTAGCTATTCGTTGGTTTTATTTAATTGAATTTGAATCTCAGTAATCAGTTAACTAGATCTGCCAAGTTTTGAATGCTGGGTATTTACATAAGTTTACTACCTTTGGGCCAGGCTTGTTGGCCATTCGCAGCCGCCTGAGTGTCTGCTTTGTTGCTTTGTCTGCACGTGCACACACACACACACACACATACTTGTGTGGGTGTGTGTGCGTGTGTGCTTGTGCCAGCAGCTGCCGTAGCCCAGTTTCCATTTCGTACTGCTATTTTGCCAGCAAGTTAAAGTGTTTCGCCACGCACTCCAATAAAAACATTTGCACGCACACAGAGACGCACGCACACACGCACACACATCCTGGCCAGGACTATGCCAAGTTGAACCATTTGAGAGCTGCCACGTTGTGTTGTGTGCCAGTTTCGTGACGAGCAACTCTTGCGTTACGCATACGCCGCATGGGCCCGCCGCTGTTGGCGCGGATTGCCATACTCTGTCTCTCTCTCTCTCTCTCTCTCTCTGTGTCTGTGTGTGTGCGTGTGTCTCTGTCTGTGTAGGTGGTGGCTGTGATGGCTGGCTCTTGGACATTTATTATGTTTATCTAGTATTCAATTTGGCTGGCAACCTGTTTACCAACATTTGCATCAATGTTTGCCCCATGCGGCATATGCTCGAGTGTTTAATAGCCTGCATGCCAAGTGGCCGTGGCCGCTGCTGTCATCAGCAGCTGCCAGGTTCAATAAAATCTACCAAATGAATCGCCAGCTTGTGTCCATGTATATATTAAGCCATTAGTTACACTTCACTGGCTACGTGGCCTTTAATAAATATTAATTGCATTAATTCAATGCTAATTAAAAACCGATAACAAATCCAAGCGTGCTCAAAGCGCTCTTAGTCAACAGTGTGTGCGAGTGTGTCTCTCTCTCTCTCTCTCTCTCTCTCTCTTTCTCTCTCTCCGTGTGCGTACGCTCCTTTCAAGTCCATAAAAATAACTCAGACTCCCGCATAAGAAATGATATAAGGGTTTAACGCGGTGTCAGAGCGAAATATGTCAGCGTTACTTAAATTTATACATTAACATAGCATTTAAAATGCCACGCCCACGACCTCTGTCGGCGAGCGAGCTCAGGTGTCAATGTTGTAGCCAGCGTCGGGTAATTGCCGTCAGCTTCTTGTTGCCATTACAATTCCTGTTGTGCAGGACAATTTGCGAATGTGTGCGCCTGTGCTCAAGTATCGCATTTAGTTACAGGACGCTTAGCGGCAGGCTGAGAGAGGCAAACCAAATAGTACACTGAGCGAAATGACGAAAGGGGTTGACTTGATAAGTAAATTTCTTTTCCATTCCTTTTTATTATGCCCAAGATGCGAGTTCTTTTTTGAATAATATTTTATGCCCAAAATGTGAATTCTTATTTGAACAATATTTTATGCCCAAAAGACTTAACTCAACTAAAGAATTAAAGTTAAAAAAAAAGCAAAGAAAATTATTGAAAATTTTAAAGAGCATGATATTATTATAAAAGGATAAATAGATAGGCTAAATAAATATCTAAAATTCACTTTACAATGTTTTTTTTCATATTTAAAAAATATTTTATTTCTATTTAAAAAAATTAAACTTTTATTTTGAAGAATTAATTGAATATAAGAATTTAAGTCATTTTGAACTACAAAATAATTAAGTTAGGGTTTAAAATAAAAACAACATATTTTTATATTAATAAAAGTAAACAAAACATAAAACAAAAATTGTAAAAAATTATAGACACTTTTTTTAAGTGCAGCGACAAGGCAAGGCAAGGAACAGAGACAGAGTTGAAGTAGAAAATTGGCGGTGACATTGATGGGGTGAGACTGTATAGACTGTGGGCAGGCAACTGGGCGGCTGTAGGGGGTGTGGCTGGAATGGCAAGTAGTGGGCGGACTCTTACAGCAGCCACCACATCAACACAGCTCCACAGCACAGCAACAAAGTACACAAAAAGTTTTCTAATTATTTTGTCATTAAACGCACACAAGCTCACAAACACACACACACCCCACACAGACACACACACACACATATACACACGTCTACAGCAGCAGCCTTGTTTACAAGCATACACATGTTTGTCGAGCTATAAAAAAGGGTTACGTATCCAAGCCAAACCCAAGCGCACACACACATATAGACGGGGAGCCAACGAGCGGCAGACACGAAGCAACTTTTTGTCCTAATTGTTTCATTTCATGAAATGAAGGTAAGAAATTTTGGCAGCTGTGCGTATATTGCCCTAGGTTGTTGTGCGCACAAAGACACCAAGACCAACACCAACAACAACACCAACACAAACACACACATATACACACACACACACACACAGTTGCTGCATTAAAGAAGACATCTACGCGCTGCACATAAACCGATTAACACGGCGACGGCTTGAGGGCCTGATTGGTTGGTTAGGTCGGGGCTGGGCTGGGCTGGGCTGGGATGGCACGCACTTTAACAGCCGCGCAACTGCGGCTGCCGCTGCGTGCCTCCACATCTTGTTAAACAGCAATTTGTTGAATTAATATCACACACACTCACACAGAGAGAGCGAGCTGTGTGTATATGGGCACATATTTGTGTGTGCTTTGCTCACTTTGACGCCAACTCAAATACACATACATATCAAAATTCATATACACACAGACATAGAAACATAAATACGTATATGGCTAATAGCGCACGCTGCTTATACATATCATGTTGTCATGTCTGCTATAATTTTGACATTGCCTTCGGCTGCGACTTGGGACAGAATTAATGATGCTCCATTCCAAAAAGAAAGTTTTTATTGCTGATTACTAAAGCCGAGGCTAAACAGCTTGGCATCAAGCTTGGCGTGGAATGAATTGTGCTAACTTTTCGCTAGCCACGTCACGACAATATTGTATTCAAAGTGTCTCGAACGTGGCGTGCGGGGGCAACTAACAGTTATGCAGCAACTTTCGAGTTCAAAGTTCAACGATTTGTGTGCCCCAATTAGAGCTAATTAGCTGCGCTCATTCGAGTTGACTTTTCAGCTGACAAAAGAAAAATATTGAGCTCAACTCGCAGCTGAAGTCCAATTAAAATACGTTCGTTGCGGTCCAGCTTACCTATCGATAAATAAAGCTATCGATAAAATGTAAAGCTATTGTTCAATTTATAGAGAGCTCCACTTTTCAGTTATCTATATACGTGTATAAAAAACATTGCTGTGCTGTGCCACAACGATTTAAGGGCTTAAAGTTGGCCGGCGCCAAATAAAGCTGACATACAGCTCAACGAGCAGTTATCTATGTGTGTGTGTGTGTGTGTGCTTGTGTGTGTGTCTCTCTCGTATGCACACAGGCGCAAAACGCAATCCACTAAATTGCGCGTTTGTAAGTGAAAAAGCTGTGCAATTACTCAGGAGAGCAACTTTCTGATTCAACTGCAACAACTGCTGTCAAAATGTCATAAATTGAGTGCTGCCTCTGGCCAGCAATGAAAAGGAACAGAGATGGCAGCACTTGGACAGCGGCAAAGCCGCAGCTGTCATACCCTAACTTAACTAATTACTTATGTTAAGCAACTGACTAACTAAGTTTAAAGTGATTTTTGATAAGGTTTGGGCATTTAAACTTATTTCAAAATAATCTAAAGTTAGGAGTTCGTTAAATATTAATATTTATGGTGTTCAAATTGCTCTAAAAAAAAGCGAAGTTACTTAGTGAAAAACCCACTTTGATCCAATACATTTTGCCTTCTTTCTGACAAGAAATTAATTCCATGCTCATAAAACTTTTGATCCCTGCTGGTAAAAAACTAATCTAACTTGACTTTGAGGTAAAGCTTTTCCGTCCAAAAAATTAAAGGAAATTACTTAATGAACAACCCATTATCTATGAAGTAATATGAGATAGTTCTAGGTTAACTTGATTGGGCATCTATTGTATAGATCTAGAACAACTGCAGATAGTTTTAGATGAGAACTTAATCAGGCATCCAGTACTGTCTGTTAAATACCTGATTAAGTGCATCTAGAACTATCTGTTGTATACCTCATATCTTACAGATAGTTCCAGGCGGACTCAGGATCAGGAAGCTAGAACTATCTCTTGTATAACTTATAAGATGCATCTAGAATCATTTCTTGTATACCTTCTACGGTATATCTAGAACTATCTCTTGTATACCGCATGCTCTTAAGCAAAGTTTCGGAAGTACTCTATGCCAATTTGCTCAATCTATCTCTTTTATTCCTTATATCTATATCAATACCTTTTCAGTTTTTACATACAATTTCAACAAATAACGAGCTAGCATTCTGAAAGTATATAAAAATATACCTTCCATCAGATACTCCCTATTAAGAATCTATAGAAAAGATATACACATATATCCTCCCACCAACGACATCTTCATCTCTATAGGGTATACTGATATAAAGCCTAATCAAAACAATGTGTTGCATAAGAAAACAATCAGATGACATGCTTTCACTTCCTCTCTCTCTCTGATTCACTCTGTCTCACTAGCTCTCTCCCTTCCCCCTTCCTCCGCCCCTCCTTCTGTCTCCCTCGGCAATACACACAGAGACTTAGAGACTTATAGAGATGCGTTGAGGCCGTCCAAGCCGACAGACAAATAGACAATTAAAAAGCCCTCGAGTACGCCAACTGTTTGACTGCATTTGCAGCGCTCGCAAATCTCTGGGGCTCGTCCATGGCTTTAGCTTCGTTACCTCCCAGCGGCGAAGGCCGAGGCCGATGCCGATGCTGCTGCTGCTGCTGATGCACACAGCTTGTGGAGCGAGGCAGCTGCATCAAATTATTGTTAGTACTCAGTGTGGGACTGGAGCTGCAAGAAGGCCTCGCCTCTGTGGTTGGCGCTGCCGCCGCTGCCGTTGCGCCGCTGCGAACGACTTTTGGCTATGCGAGTCATTTTCAGGGCAGTATCGGAGCAGAAGCCGAACAAAAACCCGGCAGAGCAATATATCGAAACATTTGCTAACGCTTTCAAGTGGTTTCGTTCGCATTGGCACCGCCGCAACTTTACTCAATTACGTTGCCAGCTGCCTCTGCGCCCGCCCGCTGCAGAGGTGGTTAGAGATACACTGCAAGAAACGCAGCCATGTGTGTAAAATGGAATTGGAAGGGAATCGAAATTGCCTAAAAATTGTAGTCGATCTGAGAGATGATCTTAGTATGTTATATAAGCGTGATCAGGGAAGCTCCACTTCCTTCTTACTGCAACATTTAGAGGCATATTGATATCTCGTCTAGCTTTTGATTTACTCCTCTCTCAACAGTTTATTCTTCGAGTGTAGCCGTTGGCTTGTTGTCCCCGGCTCAGTCCTCTTCGAATTCCCGTCAACTACTTTGGTAGACTTTCTGAACGAGTTGAGCTCACCTCTCAGCTATGAAATCAACGACTTTAGTGCAAACTTTCAACAATTTGCGTTTTGGCCACGGCCTGGCACGGCGGCAGCAAATCGAAAGCCAAAACTTTTTGACTACTCCACGCCGAGTCAGGTGGGACGGCGGCGGTGTTGCAGCTCTGGTGCCTAGCCCCTGGCACGACCGACCACACAGCACGGCATTCGGTAAAGTTTACCATTGCTGCTGCACAAATACCCAACGGGCTGCTTGATAAAAGTGAGGGCTCGTTTGCCATGTGCCCCAAGGGGGAGGCAGCAGCGGCGGCGACGGCGACGGCGACGTCGACGCAGCGTTTACATCTACATTAGCGACGTTGCCGACACTGATATCAAAAGTATAAATTGTGTGAGTGTGTAAGTGTGTGTGTGTGTGTGTATTGATAAAAGCAGCGACTGGGGCCAGCGCACGCATCTAAGCAAGCGCCATTCAACGAACTTTGATGAGCTGTTGTAATAATATTACGTCCAAATGTCGTCTGGAGTTATGGTAAATCAACGCACACACACAGCCCCACTCTGTGTCTGTGTGATATTTGTGCAAACAGTTGGGGCCGAAACTTGCTTGCTAAGTTTCCGACAGGCGCCTTCAGCTGCACTTCGCAGGTGGCAACTAAATTATTTGAGGTATTGAGGTCCGCGTTAAGTTTTGTATAATTTTTAGCGCTGGCAAAAGTTAAAGCGACAATAATGACGGCAGAGGTTAATTAAAACGGGGCGGAGGCGGGGACGTGGGCGTGACTGACAGCTGGCAGTTGACAGTGCTTAAAGGACAAAGCCCCAGCAGCTCATGTAATTAAGTGGATTCGCCATATTTGCCATTTGCATTTTCAGCCAAAGTCGAGTCGAGCTGGGTTGGGTTGAGTCAAGTCAAGTGCAACGTTTTTCATTTATTTAAGCGCTCAAAATGCAATTCAAATAGTTGCAAATAGTTTGATTTCCTCTGCGAGGCCACTCGACCCGCCAGAGCGATTCGCCATTTGCAGTCAATTTGATTGATTTGTTGACACAATGAGCGCAGCGGAGGGAGTGGAGCGGGGCGGACTGCTCGGAACAAGTTAATTGTGCGCAGTTTGACACTTGGTAAATTGCTTTGGCCAGAAACCAAACGAAAGCTAATGCAAGGCAAAAACTAGACGCGTCATGAGTCAGTAATAAATATCTATGAAAAAGATCTTTGCCAGTGAATTATTACAAACTGACAAGTGAATGAGGCATATCGCCTGAATATCACAATCGAACAATGGACGAGTCCGATGTGGGGGCGGGCGGGCGTGCGTGTGGCCAGCAGCTCAACAGCTGTAAATAACAGGGCCAAGACAGCCAAGGCAGCCCGAACAATAAGTGCTGAGCCACAATGGCAGTGCAGAGCATCTGATTAACACACACTTGAATTGTTGCTTTGTTGCGGGCTTGCCGCTAAT
Organism: Drosophila pegasa; assembly: GCA_035046225.1. Lineage (NCBI taxonomy): Eukaryota > Metazoa > Arthropoda > Insecta > Diptera > Drosophilidae > Drosophila > Drosophila pegasa. The sequence goes on along the minus strand of JAWNOD010000398.1, from coordinate 7,394,293 downwards.
GTATAATGCGCCATTGTTAATGATCAACGAGCCGTTCGTTCGAGCGGCTTTGTCGGAATTTATAATTTCTGCTGCCTGCGCTGCAATCAAATTTCTCAATTTGATTTGTATCAATTTGTGTGATCCACACAATGGACATGGAACCGAACACCTTTGCACGCAGCAGTCAAAAGGGGTTTAAGGCTTCGCTCCAACAATGACAATGACAGCTGCTGCTGCTGCTCCTCCTGCTCCTCCTCCTGCTCCTGCTGCTGTTGTTGGCTTCGTCCTGTTGCCTGTCAGTCGTTTGTTTACATTTTATTGTTATTGTTGTCGTTGATGGTATTAATAAATTATCTCTATCAAGATTCACGCTGGGCAAGCTTTTTAACGTTTTAGTGCTGGATTTGCTGTGGCGGCGGCGGCTTCCTTTCTGGACGCCGGCCCATTTGTCTATTGACTCTGCTGCGCACATTATTTTCTAGCTGGTTAAATTTATTTACACGCATAATGCATGCTAACGAGCGCTTTGTTATTTATATTGTTAACCATTACGATCATTTAAATGGCCGACATAAAATGCATAATAAATTATTGACAAAGCGACGATTAATAGATTAAGCGAAACGACTCAATTGGACGGAAGCCCCGCATATCCATATCCATCTCTATCTCCATAATCAGCTATTCAGTTTAAGCAATTATGAAATACAAACTTACATATGCTAGCTGTCTCTGTCTCTGTGTTTTTGCAGTCATGATTTTAAGCAGCTCAGTGACTAAGAGTCTTAGTAAAAGCGGCTATCAAATCTGAAACTGACTCTGACTCTGACTCTGGCTCGCTCTCATGGCTTTATGGAGCACTTAAATCGATTTATTTATTCATTAATTCGACTATGAAATTCGAGCAAATTTCACAGCAAATAGAATTGAGTCAGGCTATGGACGAGTCAGGTTAATATTAAATCAATTTTTATACCCTGAACCCATTGAAAGTGGCAATTAAGGGTATAATGGCTTACACATAATTTATGTAACAGGCGGATAGAGGCGTGGCAGAGCACATATGATATACATATATATCTTTAATCAGGTCGATAAGCTGAGCTAATATAGTTTTGTCCGTATGTCCCTCCGCCTATCTGTCTGTTCGTCCTTCTATTCTTAAGTCTGTCTTTCTGTCCGTCCTTCTATTCGTATGTTTGTCCGTCTGTCTGTTTGTCCGTTCTTCTATTCGTATGTCCGTCCGTCCGTTCGTCTGGCTGTGTGTCCGTCCTTCTTTTCGTATATCCGTCCGTCCGTCTATCTGTCCGTCCTCCTCTTCGTATGTTCATCCGTCCGTCCGTTCGTCTGTCTGTCCGTATGTCCGTCCATCCATATGAGCTCAGCAATTTCGTGCATGTTTCTATGCTATTTTTGCTCTATTTCAGCTCCCGCAGTATTCAGGGTATCTCCTAGTCGAGCAGTCTCTAGCACTCTGCCTTGTTATATTTAGCATCTTAAGCAGAACAGACTCAAGACTAATTGATCAGCTTGTTATTATAATGCATTTATTGTCTGCATTTAATTGAGTGTTATTTCATAGCCAGAGCCACATAGCCAGCCACATCTGCTGCAGAATTCAGTTTATATTAAGTTCTCGAATCCTTTTTGCATATGTAAATCTTGGCATATTTAAATTTTCCTTTGACCACACAGCAAATTGAATTTGTCAAGCTTCTTGTCGCCTCTGGAGTTGTTTGTAATTTGTTTAAAGTGCCGTCAAACTGCTAATCTTATAAATTATTTAATAGTGCGTATAGAAAAAATATATATATATATTGTAGAAAAAAAAAAAGGAAAATGGAAAATGGAATCAGCGCGGTGCGTTAAGCGCACTCAGTTTGCATCCAAAGCCGCATCAACGTCAGTTTAGCTAATGCACTCATTTTATGCGAAAGGACACTGCAAAGCCGTGGCCTGCTAGCCGCTTGGCAGGCAGTCAGGCTGGCAGGACTCGTGCCGCAGTCAGGGCGCTAATAGTTTTTAAGCATAATGCAATAAAGATGAAAGTCCAAATCATGCTTCATCAACATCAACGTCAACAATATAATCAACAGCAGAGAGAGAGAGAGAGGGAGAGTGAGACTGGGTGCAGCTGAGCAGATGGTTGTGGGCGTGGCTTTGAGTGGCGTCAAGGGCTGTTGCGTAGCCGGCGCTGCCGGAGCTGCTGACAATTCAATGTCCTGCTCAATTTGTCTACACGCAAATGTGCAGCAGACCGGCCAAGTGGGCGGCTGCCTGCCTGTTTGTTGCCGCTGTTGTTGTGGTGGGTGGGGTGTGGGTGTGGGGCAGCGGGGTCAGCAGGCGTTAGGCTGTGTGCTCGTGCGACTGCAGCTTAGTCACTCAAGTGCACAGCATGGGACGCACGACAGACAGCCGCTTTGTCTGCTGCTGCTGCTGCTAGTCCGGTGTAAAAAGCGCAGCTAGCGGCATTTGCCGTCAAGCCGGCTCGCCTGCCAGTCAGTCCGCCCGTCTGCCGGTGTCATCGTCCATGCTGACAAACAAAAGCGCCGACAACGAGCTCAAGGGAAGTGACTGCTGTGACTGACCCGGAAACATTAAAGGCACACCAGCAACAGCAACCCACATAACCCCAACAGCCAATCCCTTCAGCTGACCTGGTGTAAGTTGCTCGATTTCAGTTCGCATACCAAAGCAGCATAAATATTAATAGTTCAAAATTAATCAAAAGCATATGCGCTATAAAAAGAAATACACACACACGAATGCAGAGGCAGTTAATTAGTTTTTGGCACGCACACACACGTGTCAGACTTACAGTTATGGCATAAAATTGGCTGACAGCTGGCGTGCAACAATTTTGGCCATTTTGGCCATTGCAATGCTGCTGCCGTCTGGCCGTGGCCATTACTAAAATATTAACAAACTCAATTAAAGCGAGCACTAATTTTACCAACACACACACACACACACGCTTGCCGCATATTTGTTAGATGTCTATGCATATGCATATGCAGTTATGGCTATTGCCTTGGCATGTGTCTTTGCCGCCCAATTTATTGCCGAAAATAAATTAACAAAATTAAATTTAAATGCTGTACAAATGACCGCAGGTCAGTTGCGAAATGAAATTATTTGCAGCACAGACGGGCGCTGGCTCAAATTTAATTTAGCCTGAACTGGCCGAGTGCATATTCTGACCGGCCAGCCAGCCCAGCTCAGTTTGTTGACTCTGATAATCCTTCAAGTTTGTTGACAATCCGCCGCATACCCAGCGACATTTGGCCTCAAAAAATGTGCCGCCCCCGCCCTCACCCAAGGCCCCTAGGCGCACACACAGCACTTGCCTTGCTAACACAAGTAATAATAAGAAAAAAGGGGGGAGGCGAACTAAGAACTGCAGCACATGTCGCTCTGCATACACGAGTATTGGAGGCGACCGCAAAAAAGCAACAGAAGCTGCAACGGCAGCCGGGTGGCAAGCTTGTGGCAAGACATGCCGCAAAGAGGCAGCCACTTAATAATTACTTGAACATTTTCATGTAGTCATAAGAAGACGAGCCGAAGTGTTTGCTCTCAGTCTGTGCTGTAAACATGTGTTTACTTTAGTGTTAAGAAAGGCCAACAGAAAAAGCAAAATAATAGACGAGAGTCTCTGTGTGCAGCTGCGAAATACTGTGCAAGGAAGTGGCTTAAAGTCATTTGATGGCAATTAGAGTATTATTTTGAAATTATTTAATTAAATAACTTTTCTAATAAATATTTTTCAACTTTAAATTGATGATACAGTGATGATACAGAGTGTGCAAAAAAGTTTATATATACAAATATAGTTTAAATTTCGCTATAAAAATCATAGCATACTTTTTGGGACAATATTAAAACAAGTTAAATAATTGAATATAAATATTTTTATTGAATTAATTTTAGATTATGTTTTTATTGGAAAAGCAGAAAACTTGTTAAATGAATTTTTAAGAAATTTGAATTTTAATTTTAAACAATTGAATACAAATATTTGTATTAATTTAATTTTAGATTATGCTTCCAATAAAAGTAGCAGAAATTGTTAAATATATTGTTAAAAATCTGAATTAATAAAAATAAATCAAAATGTATGAAAATGTATTTAATTCGTTTATTATCTCAATAAAAGTATTTAACTTTAAAAATGTATTTGATTCATGAGTATCTAAAAAAATATTCAATTTAAAAAAAAATAAATATTTTTTAAATAGAATAATAACTTTATCACAAATATAAATATAATCCACTTCAAATTCAGTTAGAGTGCAGGGTACACCAAGTACGTCCCATAAGTTCAGCTCGGCTGCTGATCTAATAAACTTAAATCAATTTTAAGTTTTGCTAAACTTGGCTCTCGTCTGCTTAAAGTCGAATTCAAGTTGAAAATTTTGTACTCAGTTGCACTTGGCCAGTTAATTAGCATAAATATTTTCTGTTTTTGACTCGGATTTATTTTCATAATGCTATTTGGGCTCTTAAGCCCCAGGCTGGGCTGGTGCTTTTAGCTCATGGCTTATTTATTTTTAGTTTTTTCTTTTTGTTTATATTTATTTTCCGCTTTTCACATGTGCGCGTGGCAAGAAGAAGAGAAACAAGGCTTTTTGCTTTTTGCCACATTTAAGGCGGAACTTTGCTTGTTGTATATGTTATTCTGAGCCTGTTCGTGAGTGTGTCTGAGTGTGTGTGTGTGTGTGAGTGCGGTTGGGCTGGCTGTAGACACACAATTTTCTGTTCTATTTAGTTTGGTTTGTTGCCGTTGAATAAAACATTTTCACGGCTTGTGGGCTGGCAGCGACCCGCGAGGCAACCTTCATATCAAATGTGTCTTGCACACGTATAAACAACGCCAGGCGAACGGGACGTATGCTTGATGTGTTTTTAAAGTGTGTGTTTATGCGATGCACAATGGCCGATCAACGGCAAGATGTATGGCTGTGTCGGTATGCATGTGTGTGTGTGTTGTTTGTTGCCTTTGTATGATATATGCATGTGCACGCCTTTTGTTTGCCACCAAAATGTGTTGGCTGTAGTTGTTGCTGTTGCTGTTGCTGTTTTTTTGCTGTTGTTGGCGGTAGTAAAAGCCCTTTTCATTGCTGTTTACAGATCATTGACGTTGATTGTTTAAATGAAATGTTTGCTGTGTGCATTATTTGCTTTTAGTTTTATTTGCTCACCAAATTTGGATGCCAAGGAGGCCAAAGGGGGGTGTATAGATCAACCTATCAGTACACAGCATTTTGCGGCCACATAAAATGCTGAGAATAAGCTAAATATACACACTCTCTTTCTACTTGTGTGTAGGTGTGTGTGTGTGCATATGGGGCTAGTTAAAGTTATGGGCTTGGGGCACGCCCCAGAAAGTAGGCAATGTTTTATTGATAGCCATTTGAAAATGGCTGCGAGCTATAGACAGATGCCAAGCATGTGCCTGCCAAAAATATGTATATGTCTACATATATATATATTGAGCATAAGGCTATTAGCATTCAGCTGGCACAGTGAGTAGGGTCAGCAGCCGATAAGTGGACTAGAGCACTAGGCATTGCGCCAGACAGGAGTGAAGCAATGCTTTCAACTATAAATACAAATGATTTCCGATTGATTTTTCGTGGATTACCTTGTGGAAAGGGTATTGAGAATCGATTAGATTTAAGAGAGTATAAGATCTTAAGTAACATAGTTGATATACCTATGTAAAGCTAACTGTTGGGATGCAAAAGAGAACTTAGCTTAAAAGTTTTATCAGGTTAACTTTTTATCTCGAAATATTTTGTATACAAGCTTACACGAGTTTTACTATTCCATTATAAATTCTAAAAAAAAATAATACAAAAACCAATTAAAAATAACTTTCATATTTATCTACATCGAGCATAAAAGGTCAGTCCATTTCATGCTAATTGCTGCCATTCAAATTAGATATTCTCAGGGTTACTTTACATTTCGTGGTATCGACAGCTATTCAAAAGTTTTACCAATTCATTCTAAATTCTAAAAATAAATATACATTTTTCGCAATAAACAATTGAAAATAACTTCCATATTTGATAGCGAACAGGTTCTTTGAAGTTCCTTAGATACTTTTATGCGCTACTCTTTCACCTTTATTTTGCACTTTTAATTTTTGCCTGTTACCCCGTTTCATTTATTTTTTTTTTCGTAATTATGTGAGTCTTCACAGCTGAATACAAAAGTTTAATTGCTTTTTAATATTTGAGCACAAAGGGCGAGCAATTAGCTGACCAACAAAGGCGGCCAAAGAAACCCATTGAAATGCTTGGCCGGGCTCTGGAACACACTTGAAGCGTTTCATAATTTATTTGGCCAAAGTCTCGACTTGGCCCGGTCGAGAGCGAAGTGAAGTTAACCACAATTTGCAATTCGTGTGTGTATATGTTGCCATTGTCACTCGAACCAAAACTTTGCTACACTACACATATATGTTTAACTTTCATTCGCAATCCATTGAAGAAGCATAAAAAACAAGAAAATTTCGGTTTTGTCTTCTCTTTTTTTTTGTGCTTTAAATTTTGTTGTTTGTTTTGTTTTGGCATCTCTCGAATGCCCACACGGACAGCAAACACAAACAAAAGAATTCATTATTTTACTGCTGTGCATTTAAATTTGATACAACACACGCTATTTTCTCACACACACACACACACATAGATATACACACATACATATATATATATATGTATATATATATAAACATGAGGCACTTGCAGTTGATTTTAATCACACTTTTCGTACGTTTTTTGAGTTTTGCATAAATTTTCCTTCTATTTCGTTTTGTTTACTTTGACCTGGTTTTTCGTTTGCTTTTTACGGCCCACTGTTTTCATTTTCGCTTTACGTTTTTCCGCCTTTTCTCCCGTTCAGCTTGGCTTTTGTGCGAGCATTATTCGCTTCTCATTAAAATAGGTAAACAGAATCGCATCAAATTTGCTGATAGACAACAGATAACAGTTAAAACTTTGAGCAAACTGTGTGTGTTAGCCTACTCGGAGTGTGTGCTTCTGTATGTGTGTGTGTGTGTGTGTGCTTATAAAGTTGCCTGTCCGTTATTTCGGGAGCAGTTTGATTAGGCAAATTGAGCATAATGCTGATGAGCGGCCAAAGCGGTTGAAAGTGTTTTTCATGCTCTTACTAAGTGCTGAGCATTAGCTGCAGCAATTAAGACCCGATTGAGCAGGCGATTATTTGTTAGCAAAAGGGTTAAGCCTCCACGATAAATGTGCGCAAAGGAAAACAACTTTTTTAGGAGTCTTTTTTGAGCTAAGCTAGATCAAAGTTAAGGCAACTTTTTGTATAATATTTTCTTTTCTTACTGAATTTTTCTGACAAGCTGATTCAAGTAAAACCGATTGTACAAACGGCTATTGTGAACTGTTTTTTGGGACATTTCTTTTGTGCATTTTGTTTATAAATATTTATGGACTTGAGATAATAATTTATGTTGCCAAGAAAAGTAAAAATATTTATAACTTGCTCAAATTATTTCTTACTAAATTGTCTTGAAACTCAATTAAAGTGGTTTGTATTGCTTAAATAATTTGTTATTTTTATTGGCTGTTTATTGTACCAATTATTATTATTTGTATAAAATTAAAATATTCTGAATTTTTTTGTTAAAAAAAATACTGAAATATATATTTTAAAAATAATTTCTTTAGCATAAATCAACTACTTTACATGCTTCCATGGCTTTATATTGAAACTAAAAATATAAATATATCATACATCATCATACATGGCTACAAAATATTTCAAAAATATATTTTAGAAATATTTCAAGAACTAAATTTATAAATGAAATAATAAGAATTGCAATAAATGTAAAATAAACAAAAGAAACATTTGATTGCTATTAATTTCATATTAGTTAATATGAGTTAATATTGAAAAAAAAAAAAATAAAACCCATAGAAATACGCTTAAAGAATATCTGACAAATATAAAACATATTTAAAGAATTTATTTTGAGAAATGAAATAATGGGAAAAGTGCACTTAAAATAAACCTAAACTTTTTGATTGCTGTTAATTTTAAGCTATTTTAGGAATGCCTCCTTGAGGAATTAACAATTATTCCGAGGCGCTTGGAAGCATAAAAAAACTGGCAAAAGAACACACAAAGTTGATTTGGCTTTTTGGAATTTGCATAGTCTGATATACGGACTGCTCCTAAATCAGCCTTAAAGTGGAAACATTTCACGAGGCATTCTTTTTTTTGGGTTTGTTTTCGGTTTGTTTTTGTTGCCTGTGCAGCAATTGTAGGTCAACACAAATCAGCATAAGCTACAACTACATATCGGGCAATAACATTTTTATGTGTTAAAGCTTTGTGACAAAAGGCCAAAATACAAACGACAAATGCAAAACTGTCCAGAGGGAGAAAGAGAGACAGAGAGAGAGAGAGGGAGAGATGGGAAGCAAAGAAATGGCTATGAAAAAAGTTGTTGCAACTTTTGGCGCTGCCCTGCTCCTTGCCGCTGCCACAATAAATTTGGGCAGCTGGAGGCGAGCAACAAATGGGAATAAGCAAAACAAACGGCCATTGCAACAGTCAGGGGCGTGGCCAGCTTCGCCTTTACGACCAAGAAATAGCAAGCAGCTAAAATGCCAAGCCATGGATCAATTCTATTTCCTTGCAGCAGACCCACTGTCGGCTGTAAGTTTTGCTAATAGCTTAGCTAATTTGACCCACAGTCAGGCCACTGCTTGATACACTGTCAAAAATGTTGAGCATGAAAACATGTAAACTCTGCTTGTGTTTTTTTTTTACACTCTTTATGTTGTTGCACACACACACACACAGGCATGGGTATGGGTATGTGTATGGCATTTACATTTTATTCTATCTCATATCATGGCTGAGCGATTTCATTTTCATGCGTGTCCTGTGTGCTATGTCCTGCACTTGTTTGTGCCCAACTTGTTGTTATACTTCATGTTGTTCTTGTTGCCGGCTCATCCATTTAAATGGCATTTGTTGTGGCATCTGTTGCTGTTCCCGCTGCCTGCGACAGTCAGACGGCCAGACGGCCAGCTTTTCATCTGGTTCTCATGTTTGCTTAGCCTGCCTACCATATTTACTCAGTTGCATGCCAAGCAAAATAGTTTTAAATGTAATTTCTGCATGCGCCTACTAACTTGCCACTACAATATGTAGAGCCCCCGAAAATGCCCCACTTGAGCGTGGAGTGTTACTTTTGGGCAATATACAAGGCAAGCAGACACACACACTTCCTCCTCCTCCTACTACTGCTCCAGCTGCTGCTGCATTTTTTCAAGCCTCCTCTTAGCCGGCAGCTCATGAGTGCTGGTCCAGTTGGCAGGCGCATGCATAAATATTATAAAACGTGCCAGCTAGCTCTCAAAAGGTGAATAGGAGCTCAGCCACCTACCAAATACTGAATAGTAGCAGCTCGTGTCCCGCCCCAGCCCACGCCCCTGCCTCTGCCTCTTCTCTGCTCTGTGGGCAAAGTGCTTACGCTCTGGCTCTGGCTCTTATAAATAAGCCAGTTGGCTCCTATCTGAGCTCCATGTTCAAGTCCAACTGTCTGCCTTGGTGTCTGTTCGTCTGTCTGTTTGACAGAGTTTACCTTTGGGTTTTTCGGCAAATGCTTTGACTTGTTGTTGCTGCTGCTGCTGCATGAGCCTTTTATGCATGCACCGACAGCTAACTGATTTTACCTCATGTGTATCTGCTGCACAGCTTCCATAACATTTTTCATTTTCAACTAAAAATACTATAAATTCTGCGAGTCATACTTGCCTAATGGAGCATGCCTTCTGAGTGCATGCAGGTTAGCTTCTAATATTTATATACCATATATATATATATATCTTTTTTATTTATTTGTTTTTAATATTTGATGACTTGCACAACACTTCGATTAGCAAATACGAAATGCTTTTTGCATTATTTTATTTAATTTAAATTTCAAAATTTACACACACACACAGCAATTAGACTCTGGCGCTGCCTGTGTATGTGGGCGGGCCGACACAAGCTAAGAGCGCGTTGCTCAATTTACGTACGAGTTGAATAATTGTGCGATAACAGAATTTAAGCGCGTGCAATTAAATGATTAAAAATAAAGCCCACGCGAAAAAGTAAAAAGAAAAAAAATATATATAAATGAAAAATAAATAATTATGTGTGGATGCCGAAGTTGAAATGTGCTTAAAATGATGACTGTTGGAAGGGATGTTTGAAAAGAGTTGAAGAGTTAAGAGGAAGTAGGAACGGAAGAGACTGAAAGGTAGGTAGAAATTAGAGACTTATGTGAAGTGTGCTTAGATATTTGCCTAGGGTAATCGAGAGCTTTTTTGAGGTACAAATTTGTTTGGTTTTTGAATAAGAATACTTTATTTTAATATAAAATTTTAGCTAAATATTTTTTGTAAGAATGAAAAATGAATCTAGAGACTTGACAACAAAATATTGAAGATCTCTGAGGTAGTTATAATTTTTTTTTGGGAATTGGCTTCGTAAATATTTAAAGGTTTTATCTGTTGGTAAAAAAAAAGCTTAATGCACTTCAAAATTTGTTTATTTGTGACTCAAATTCGGCTTAATAAATTGCTAAATATAAACTTAATATAACTTATAAGTTTGAGACTTCAATTAGTTCAGCTAAATTGCCTAATAATACATATCTATATGATTAATCGAGCATATACTAATACTTAAGTCAACCTCATTAAACCATAAATTTGTATAAATATATAATAAATATATAGCTATAAATATTTTATGCCTATAAATTAAACTCTCTGGGCAGAGCTTCACCTGTCTTGCGATCATATATCTACCACCCATTTATATGCTTATCAAAGTGCTTATAGATGCCAAAGTACTCTAGCGCATTAGTGTGTTAAAATGATGAAAAATTATGCAACTTACATGTGCACTTCATTAAGAAGTGATTTAAATGCAAGCCGAGCCGCTCGATTAACAATGACAATTACCGCGAGCTGGGCCAACGCGGCGTATGCGCGTTATTAATTTTACGTTGCCAAATGGACATGTGCGTTAAGCTAGGATTTACCAAATACCGGGCATTGGCAGAGCGCACACACACACATACATAGACTTGTATATATATATGAATGTGTTTTTTTTGCGATAAGAAAAAACACAGTGAACACGACGTATGTGATATTTATGGCAAATGAAAGTAAGAACAGTCTACGAACAACGTGTAAAATGCCTGCGAGCTGAACACGCGCGTTATACTTATTTCTTTGTGGTTGTTGTTGTTGGCGACGTTGTGAATTAACAATTTTAATAAAGTCATCTGCACGCACGGCCGCAGCAAGGACTCACTTAACCGCTAAGCCGGGCCGAGCCAAAGGCCGCACGGGCTGGTTGTTGCGCCTGCAATAGTTCGTTCATCTGGTTCTGGTATTGCTGCCACATCTCCTGGCACACGCTCTCGAGCAGTATAACGAACGAATCCAACAGGAAGTAGGATATGTAAAAGCGACGAAGCAAATGGTACATTTCAATCAGCGTTAAAAGCAACGACAACGGCGCGCTTATGCATAAATGTGAAATTGAAATAAATAATTAATTTTTCATTTATTGTATTTGTTGTAATTCGTGCACGCGCTAATAAAATGTAACGAATCGCACACACACGGACGCACACACAGACACGCACACCCGCACACAGACACTCTGATCTCGTCGAACAGTCAAGTCGGGCTGTGCCCTTATTGCGGTTTAACTATCGTTTGGGTCCTGGTCTTGTTCGCCGCGTATCCTTGAGCACGGTATGTAGCGCCACGTTCCGACACGAATACGAAACTGAGCAGTGCCAATGGCAAAAACTGGCACGAGCCACAAAATATCCTCGCAGCTCGCGTTGGCCTGCTGCGGGGATATTTGCACGTCGGCTCGGCTCGGCTGCCGCCCGACCGTCGTTTTCACTCAATTTTCCCGAATGAAAGTAAAACTTTTTTTCGGGGAAATGGCAGCACACGGCACACGGCACAGCGCTCGTCAGACGGCTTGCGGCCTGTGGCTCGGCATTTGAGTTTGTTTTGGTTTAAATTGCATTGACTTGATGATGCTTGAGGCGCCCAGAAGTGGGCCTATCCCAAGCACTTTTATTTTAGCTCTGCCCGGCCGTTTGTTTGCCTTCGTTTTTCTTCCTCTATTTTATTCTATATATTTTTTTCGAGTCGAGGATTCTTACAGCACTCGAGTCTATGCAAATGCAGATGTAAATGCAAATACAAATAAATAGTTCAAGCACTCGGCTATTTGTGTTCTACATAGCTTGACTAGAGCATTAGAGCCAGCTCAAGTGCTTATTAGCGTTAGAACAAATTAGACGTCAGCGAAAAAAAAATGCTGAATCCTTTCGACCAAAGCCTAATTAAGCCCCAGGCTATGGGACTAGTTAGCACTCTGCAATCTAAGCTCGAGCCACAATTATAACACACTTTATGCTCTATGCTGGCCATACCTAGCAGGCTAGTAAAGCAGCGCGGCTATCTAAGAGAGAATTTCCCAAGAGCGCAGCGCTCTCTTCACGGCAGGCGCATGCGCCTCGCGTGCCTTCCAGTCGACGCGTGGGTAATATAAGAGTGAGCTGGGACTTTTGCGCTTTATTCAGCGCTGTTGCTGCGAAGGACACACAGTTTCTAACGGCTATTCATATTTAATATCTTAAAAATCCCGTGCGTTCAAGAAGATTTTAACATATCAAATGATTTCAGAGTCTGGTTCTTAAAATGGTATGAGCCCTACGCTGCTGTATAACTTGTCTGCTACATTTTCATGATCTTCCATATCTGCAGAGAGGTGTCAGCTTAGTATATGTACATATCTATATATCTGTAGTATGCCCATTCTTACCCGATCGTGTGTATTGTGCTGCGGAGTACGTACGACTGGCGGCGCTGGCTTGGGCTTTATATCCTTGTTGGTCTTGGTATCCTTGTTGGTCTTGCCAGTTGGCGTTGGCTTCGCGCTGGTCTTGCTTGGCTGCTCAGGCATTTTGAATTTATTAGGTTAACTTGTATATTTTTATGCATTCGTTATCGCTTCTCACTGGAGAGATTCGTTCGAAATGAAAATGAACCCAGATATTTGGCGTACATTTTTTTTTAAATTTAACATGACGCCTACTAGTGACTAGACGCATTTAACTGAATTTCGGGCGACACGTAAATATCATATACAAAAAAGTCTGGGCCCGGCGGCCAAGTTAGTCGGCCAAGTAGTCAGTGAGCCATTCGTCAGACGCATGTCAGTTGCTATGACTACACACACACGCGCTCACTCACACGCACACACACACGCACACACACATGCATATATACATATATATATATATATATATATCAAGTCATATATAACAATACATCATAAATGTCAGCGCCTGAAATTGCGCATAAAGCCATATAAATGAGTCTACTTTAAGGCGCACTATATTTATGTACTTCCCACTGGCCATAAGCGCGAAAATTGTCGCACTTGCGTGAAATATGTCTATGGCAATGGCATTGCCATGCGCTAACTTTATTTGCTTTCTGCTTCTTTTTTTTTTATAAATTAATTTGCATAAATTATGGCATATATGGCGCGGGTTTAGCCGTAAGCCTGGCCAAGCGTTCGCTATTTATCAGCAACGCTTCAAAATTCCTCCTTCCCGAGAACAAAAAGCCCTCGCAGCTCGCCATGACAATCATTCATTCAGTCAGTCATTTCGCTCGTCATTTGCATTTTTTGCACGGGCAACTCCCGCTGCCGGAATGCCAAGACGAAGAAGACGCCACAACAACAGCAGCAACAGCAACAGCAACAACTAGGACAACAATGTTGATTGTCTGCTAAAGAGCATCAAGTCGTAATGGAGTGAAGGCAAATAAACATAAAAGAATCCATCGAATTGCAGCCACACAAAAGGCCACGCTCAACGCTGAATGGAAAACGCACGCGTACGCACAAAATCTCCAACGCCGAATCACTTTATTTCACTTGTTTTCAATTTTTACTAAACATCCCAACCAACACCCCCTCCCTCCTGCCCCGCTCCTCTCCCCCTCGAACAAAACAATTTTTACGCTCCTTGCGCTGTTTTATGTGCACTTTCTCTCAGCTCGTTTTATGCCACTTGCCGTCGACTCGCATAGTTCTGCATGGAGCTGGCCTCGTGTCGAGCATTGTCTAATATGAGCAGTACCCTAGGCGTCGCAAGAAGATGCTGTAGCAGGCACGAATTGTTAGCAAATAATTTTAATTAATTTAATAAAAAATTTAAATTAACAATAATTTTTTTTTATTCTCATATATATTTTTTATTTATTTAGTTTTTAGTTTTTTTTTTATATTTTCTAAATTATTTCTTTGTAAATGTTTTCATGGGTCAATAAATAAAATAATTATTAATTTTCTTATTTTTTATATTTTACTTCTTTTTTTTGTAAAGAAACTTGTATTTATCTTTTGTTTTCGTCCCATACTCTTAAATATAATAAAAAATTCAATTTTAAAATAAAATGTTACAAATATATTATAAAGTGAAAGCTATTACAAATAACTAAAAATTTCAATAAGTCAATAAAAATAAATTTCCAACAAATGTTTAGTTTATGTCTTTATAAAAAGCTTTGATGGGTCTATTTTTCTATTTTATATTGAATAATTTATTTATTTATTGTATTTCCATTGACACATCATTTTTATTTTAATATATTATATTCTATTATATTTTATACAATATTTTTAGATTTCCTATTCATTTCATATTTGACTCAAAGAGAACTTCAAAAGTTTCCATACATCAGTGTGCGTATCAATTAGTCAATAATTTGCTCCACAGTTAATTAATTAATTATTATTATTAATTCACTTACATAATATTTCTAACGTTTCGTGCCTCTGCCCTTCATCGTGTCACGCACCCAACTCCATTTAGTTCGTTCGCCCTTGCAGCTGTCTGTGTCCTTTGTATCAGTTTCCATGCTGTTCCGTACTCAATAACCACGCATGCTGCCACAGAAACCAACGAATAATTAAGTCATAAAAGGTTTGGGGCAACCCTCACTGCCACACGCCCCCCTCTGCCCCACTAATGCCTTCCTCTTTTTTTCTTTGGCTGCCGCCGCACAGCTTTGACAATTAACCAAACTATAAAATGTTTTAGTTTGAACACCTGAAAATGTGGAAGCAGCCGCCGTCGCCGCCGGCGCCGCTTATAGAAAAAGCTTACCCAAAGGACGAGCACACGCCCGTGCACACCCAAGCACACCCAAACGCTCGCACACACATGTGCACACGCACATTTAAGCCAATTAGCATTTATGTGCGACGTCGACTGCGACGAGGACGACGACGACGGCGAGGGCGACGGCGGCGGCGACGGCGACGTTCTCATTGGCAGCACCAAAGCGCGTTACATTTTCATCAAACGCACGACACTTTGTTTTAATTTGAGCAACCGCACGCACACACACACAGTCACACACACTGACACACACACATACGTCTAGCATGCATGAACTAGCACACACACACAGTGACAGTTGTGTTTTGGTTTCGTCACGGACTCAGGCCTAGGCTCTGGGGCTTGGGGTTTTGCTGGCATTTACAGATTTTTGTTTGTTTGCCGCACTCCGTCCCGCACAGCTCCCAGGGGCCCTTGAACGGGATATTACATTGTTTTGGGCAATTCACTTTTACTGTGATTAATTTAAATGTGCCTCACACACATACACACGCACACACACTTACGCACAGCCCGTACAGACGCCCGCAGCTATGCGCTGCCCGCTGCCAAGAGACCCGCACGAAGCGATCCGCAGCCGTGACGACTTTTTATTTATTTTTTCAAGCCGAGCCGAGTCTATATGTGCATGTGTGTGTGTGTGTGTGTATGTATGTTCACGTGTGTGGCTTTCATAAATATCCTTCAAACCCAGCGACGCCATTTTAAATCGAATTGCTCATGACACTGATGAATATAATTAGCACTCGAAAAAGACAACGCCCACAGTTGTCGTGCTAATGAGATATATTTGCGTGCCCCCGAATTGTGCCGCGTCCCCCATTGATAAAAGTATAATGGAATTGATTTAAGCATAATGTGATTGCATTACATCAACTGATTAATTACACATCCGCAAAGTTTCAAAAGACAAGTTTGAGTTGGCAAAAGCGGAGTTCCAACTGCAGTTGGCTAATGAGATTGCAAATCAACAAGTAGCTAAAGCATATTCGGTCGTATCCTCAATCAACTTTCAGATATTGCTTAAGCATATATATGCTTTATAATATTAGCTCTCCCTTTCTTTACATTTCCGGCACAGTCGCTGTGCCAGCTTATATTTAAAGCAGCTTTTTAGCTTTAAGTTTTACACTTGGCAAATCCCTAAATGTATTTCATATACAAAGATAAGGATATAGAGAGTGAAGGAGAGAGAGAGAGAGAGAGCGAAAGTGGAGCAAGAGAAACCCACTTAAAGTCTGGAGTACATCCAAAGCAGCTTTTCAGCTACAAATTTAAAATTTTAGCAAATCCTTATAACAGTGCGAGGAGAGACAGACATAGAGAGTGAGAGGAAGACCAGGACCTATGCCAACTGCGCTGGCAATATTATATTAAAAAGTATATAAAAGAGAGAGAAAGAGAGAGAGGAAAAGCGTACATCCAGACAGATTAAAAAAAAAAACAGCCTCTGCTCTCAGGCTCAGGTAATTAATGAAATGCATCTGGGCGCTGCGACGCGTTCATTTCTCACCTGATGTGTAAATCAATCCTATTTCGGTTACAGCTTACAGCTATTCCTATACCTAAACCTAGATAACGATACAGTCCCCTGTGTGTGTGTGAGTGTGCGTGTTGTGGGCAAGTGTGCGTGTGACAATGCGCAACATATACATGATCATGCATCATAATCCCATACGCAAGCACACGAAAACTTAGAGCACACACAGGCACAGGCACACGCAGGCAGGCAGGCAGGCTCACTCACACACAGAGAGAGATTCACATCAGTTGCTTTGTAATTAATTACTTCACACATTGACGCCGGCCGTACACACACTCACACACACACACTCACACACTTGAATGTAAACTTTAGTCGTAGCACTTGTTGTTGTTGCTGGTGCTGCTGCTGCTGCTGTTGCTGCTGCCACACGCTAACTAATATTGTTAGCAGCATTTTGGACGGGTTTGCTGCATGTTTGGTTAGCTGAGCAGCTCAGCCCCGCTGCTCCGTTGCTGCTGCCACATAACGGTATCGTAAATTATGTGCCATTTATGCGGCATTGGATAGAAATGGAAATTTGTCCCATTTGTTGCGTCGAGACACTTGAGTATTCATATGGGTGTACTATACCCCGCCCCCCACTCAAGCATGTTGTTTGGCATTGATTTATGGGCACGACTACATTTCGGCTAAATATTAAATGAAACGTTCAAGCCAAAGCGACACGACTAGATGAGCTTTAATTTAAATTATAATTATGGTAATTGTTTGCCACAGATACGCCAAAGGGTTAGCAAATGAATGGCTGCGGAGCGTTGAACTCGGCTAAGACCCTCGGCATGGCTTGGCTTGGCTTGGCTTGGCTTGGCTTGGCTTGGCTCGGTTTGGCTTGCCCTGGCCCTTAGCTAAGTCAAATAATGACGCCTACAATTAGACGTAGAAAACTTTGACTAACAAGTCAGTCAGTCAGTTGGTTGCTGTTGCTGTTGCCGCTGCAATTATGCTGCAAGAAAATTAAGTTAGCGCCTCGAGACCCGACCACCCACTAAAAGGATTAGCTTGCATAAAGCGAGTGCAAGAAAATTATATAAAAATTGTTCTTACAACTGCAAGACGAGCTGCTTGTTTGCGCTGCAGCACACTGTTATTTTTAATGAGGCGCCACGCCCCACTGCCCCGCAGCCCCTGTTTGTGCAGGTGAAAAGAGAGCCTGATTAGGAGCCAGGTAATATTAAGAAAGCGCATTTAAAACCTGCCTAGCTGCCTGCTTAATTATGGCCCGACTTAAATTCACTTTTAAATGTGCGCGCAGCTTGTCCGTGCGTCCACCCGACCCTCCTTCCCTCCGTTCGGCCGTCCTTTCGTCCGGCTCCCTCGCATTTTACGCACATGGGCCGCAGTTTTGGTGTTTGGCTCTGGCCAAAAACTGTGCAATTTGTAATTAAACTTTCATGCGGTCTGCAGCGCTGTTGCAAAAGTTGCACTTTTGATTATCCTGCTAACCAATAAGCGCAATCAACAACAGCAACAACAATAGCAACTGCAATTAACTGGCGCATAATTTCATATGCTCTGAAACGCTGGCCGAGTCTGTTGGCTGACCAGCAAACAAATTGTTGGCTTAAATTCAAAAGCTGCAACAATTTATGTGCCACGAGCAACAATACCAACAACAACAACAGCAACAGCTACAGCAGCATTAAAAAATAAGTTAAATAAACAACAAACAACTTTAACGGCAACAGAGCTAGTCAGGGTGTTGTAAGGAGGGGAGTGCGCGACTAGCTAATACCCAACCGAAAATTATTTTTCGAGTTATAGGCGAATATGAAGAAGTATAATTTATTTCTGCATATATTTGAGTAGAATATGGATTTGAAATAAATTATATAAAGAGATATAAAGCAACGCAGAGAATCTGATTTCGATTTGGTCACCATAGAGTTCAAGTTCACAGTCCTTTTCTCTTTTTAGTCGTAGACTCATTCTTATTCTCATTCTCACTCTCATTTTCATTTTCATTCTCATTCCCATTCTCATTCTCATCATTATCCTAATAATCACCCTCATCGTCATCTTCATCCTCATTATCATCCTTATCCTATACTTTCAACTTCATATTCATTAATTTACAGGGTATGGCAAGCAACAAATGCAACTACAACGCATGTGAGCCGGCAACGTTTTTGGCAGTCAGTCGCATTTGCCACTTGCCCCGGTGGCAGGCAACACCAGTCACTGTGGTGGCTTTCACATTGCAACCAAAACAGTCCATATTTTGTTATATTTTGTTGTTCTTCCTTTCTCTCTTATTTTTACTGGCATTTTTTAACAAAAATTGTTGGCAAACTTTATGCGCGCATATTTGGAGCAAATAACTAACTAATATTCGCAGCAGACGAGTTGCATTAGGTATGCGCCAATAGAAGCCATGTCAAGTGCAATTGGGCGGAGCAAAGCCAAAGGATTGCTCACTACAATAGCATCAGATATGAAAGTTTCAATTTAGCTGGAAATTGTATTAAGCTAACTCGATTAATGCGCTGCATTGAGTAAGCATTGGATATGCTGAAATTCCGGGATATCATAATTGCCTGAACAGAATTTTACTAGTACTCAGAATTTGTTTCAATATGATTTTAGATATGCAAGCTAAGAGCAATTGGGAGGCAAAAGCAATTCGTTGATTCTGATTATATTGAAGCTGTATATGTGTGCTTACGTTTGAGCTAGCACATCATACAAATGTTCGCATCAGTTCAGCTTCAACACAGCTCAGTGTTATTCCGGCAATAGAGTCGAGGTTGTTGGCAACGAATCGCCTTGTCTGGCTCTGCTTTAATACTGGTTGCTACGGCAATTTAATCGCTGCTTATCTTCGTCTGGATGTTGGCTTAGGTGCCAAGAGAATGAGCTAATATTCGTGTTATTCCGTGGCTTCCGTGATGACAACCGACTTCGTGACATAATTCACGGAACAATTGAACCGGAATTTCGTGGAATTTTTTGACGACTTACAACCAAATGACAAATCATATTGAATGTAGCAACTGAATGTTATTGATAGCTGTACACAGCTGTTGATGATTTGCAATCCACTTAACTGAGAGTGGATGTGGAAGAATTAGATAAAACTGAAAAATGAAATGAATTACTTTGTTTTGAGTACTAAAGAGAGTCGAAGATTGGTCAAGAGACCAAAGATTTTTAAAGTAGCTTTAATCAGTTCCAAGATAATTTAAGAAAATATATAATAATTTTTTTGTTCGAATTGCAAAAGATGATTAATAAGGAATAAGATCAACACTGCCTTAGCATTATCGAGTCGATATGCTATCAGAGGGAATGAAGCATGTGGGATAAAGGGACAGCCCTAAAGTCTAAAAAATCATAGCATACTTTTGCGCGCTGCGTATATTAAATTTGTGCAACAATGGCGACCAATTAGTTCTGTGACTGTAAGAATCCCCATATTCGTATCATCATCGCAGCACATTCTTGAGAATAAATTGAACTTTATTGGACTACGTCATAGTGCCCTTTACCTCCATACAAGAAGGCTGGAATGACAATTGCCTTGTCAACGTATGTTTTCATTTTTGAAGACAGTATGCCTGGGGGCCTTTGCATAATAAATATAAATATTTACATCGCATGCTTACAAACTTCAATGCTCCCTTTCATTGTGCTCGTAATTGAATTTGCTATACTTTAACAGTTGGCTGCAGTTGAGTTGAGGCAAGTCGCCGCGATCTCAGCGGCAGAGTCTTTAAATGCAAGCATTAATTTTGGCGCGCCGCGCAACTTGGCTGTGCTCTGTGGCGCCCCAGCTGTCTTCAACTGTGCCACTAAAAATATTTTCACACAAAAATTGCCCAGACTGCGAGCAACAGCAGCATCAACTGTGAAAGCACAACAAAATACAAAAAAAAAAAGAAAACAAGAAATATATATAAAGAGAAAATATCATGTAATTTTACATTCAAGTGAGCGGAAAATATAAATAAGCAGCAGGTGCTCATTTCCTGTTCCGCAGCAAACATGGTACAGTAGCACAAACACACACTCACGCGCGCACACACACATACACACAGTCAGCAGTCTCGCATGCATACACAAGCACATACTTACGCAGCTGGCCAGGCATATCCTGGCATTTGTAGCAAAGACAGACGAACTGAAGTGCGAGAGATGCTCAGCCAACGAGATGCATCCATTTGAACTATGGCCAACACACTACACCAGCTGCTACTCCCTGTGTGTGCGAGTGTGCGAAAAGTTCATTTATATAACTGTCGCTGACATCGCCGTCATGACGTGGGCGCCCTACGCACGCCCACCTCATAATGAGCAGGGCAAAAAAAAAAAACAAAAATAAATATATGAAGGAGCAAAAACATAGCCAAACAACTTCGCTGCGAACAAAGGCAATTACTTGCCCTTGGCGCTAATAACTTTTGCAGGTGTCAAATGTGTGTGTACATGCATATTACATAAATGGCGCCAAACTCTGCGCTCTGTGTGTGGGTGTTTGTGTGTGTGTGCACAGCTCTATAATTAACAAATGATTAATTATGCATGACTTTGGCGGGCGCGCTGCCTCGTTATCAGCTGGCATACGTGCTGTTGCTGTCCCTGCCGCTGCCACTGCCCCTCCTCCTCCTCCTCCTGTCATCAGCTCCAACTCCCTTAGAGTAGTGGGCGTGACTGCGTGTGCTTGCCGGCTTGCCCTTTGTAGTTGGAGCCAAATTTTCGTTGCCTTTGATTCATTAACATTTGCTCCAGTGAAAAGGAGCTGCTGACCATACGAGCAAATGCCCCAAATGGGGCATGCCGAGTGCAATGCTAAGGTCTCCCTCTCTCTCTCTCGCTCTCCCGGTGCCCCTTGTTTAGCATTTAACTGTCAGTTTATTTACATAGAACATGAGAGTCGACAACATTGTTTGCATACAATTACAACGAGCAGCTCCTTAGCATAAGGACGAGCGGAAATGGCAGGACGCCTGACAACAAGTCCGTTGGCCTCGCAAAAAAAAAAGAAGAAAAAAGAAGCGGAAAGAAAACATTGAATAAATAATGAAGAGCGTTCAATAGCACTGACTAACTGATAAATCATCAATTTATTTATGATCAAAACAGCGTCGAGTGACAATTGCGGCGCACAAATAAACAAAATTAAATATTTAAGCAAATGATTGAAGGAGACAATCAAATTACCTTGATGTATGTGTTAAATTGTTGAGCAATTGGCATCAGCTCTTGATTTTTATTCATTTTTTATTCACCATTGACACGGAGTGTATTCTATAATATATTAAATTAAATTATTGTATTGAATAATAAATTAATTTGAATGGCGTGTACTGAAGTACAAATAAACTATATTGTTGAAAAAAAAAAATATTAAAACTAAAACTGAATAGATTAGATTTAGATAGTGGGAGATATATTATGAATGTGCGAATATGTTAGAAATATACATGAGCTTCTAAAACGATATTTTCATTCATTTTTTGCGATAGATTTATGGATGTTCTCCGATGTAGATATATCCTACATGGCGGATAGTTAACCCAACTCGGGTTATATGAAATCTTGTTTTAGTTTGTTGAAACCAGCAAAGGTCTGTTTAAGTCAAGTTCAAGTCAAGCGCAATTAAAGGATATCGAAAAAATAGCTTTACCGGAAATATAATATTACTTCTTTTTTTTTAAACTAAAATCAATGCTTAATACCAGAAAGTGGCCACGATGATCTCTTGAAAATTCATGCAATTTTAATTTTAAATTTTTTATACATTTTTTGTAGTTACTATTTTTATTGATGCAAAAAGTTTTATCCAAAGATTTTTGTAGGAAATTAAATTTTTGCTTTCTGTTTTGGTTATTGCATATCATATTTAGTAATTTGTTTTGTTTTATTTGTAATTTGTTTATATAACATTAAGCAATATATACCCCATGAAGTGGCCACACAGAAAACTACAGTTTGAAAATATGGACTAAAAAGATAAAGTCTTACTATTGTCTATAAGGAGTCGAATTTCGGAGACAAACAAATTCTGATATAGGAATTCAACTTGTAAATTATTACCATAAATAAGATTTGGATAAGCTTGCCTATTTACCTAATTGCCAGCTTAAAGTTGAGAAACTCTCTGTTTACTTACACTCCCACACACGATCAGGTATGCTCAGCTTTAAATCCAGTTTGGATTCAGGTTAGAAATCAGGCTCGGGGGCCCAACTTGATGAGTAATTCATGCGGTACGTGTCTGCGTGAGTGTGTGTGTGTTGTAGAGATTCTTATATGTTGCGACGAGTTTGTTGAAGTTCTGCTAATGTTGTCGAGCAGCAATAACAATACGTGTATGCTGCAATAACAACAAACGGCAACAATGCAACAAGGCAACGCGGCAACAAGGCAGCGAGACAACGAGACAACGAGGCAACGTGCCAGCGTGCCAACAACAAAGGCATGCAAGTATTAAACTATGCAGGTTAATTTGACTAGAAACGCCGTTTGCCAAGCTGCTGCTGCTGTCAGGCCGTAGTTGCTGTTGTTAGATGAAGGCACCCGCGGGCAACTTGGACACAAAGTTGGCCCAGGCATGTCGCCTGGCCCCTTTTATAATGCTGCAGTTAAAATGCGAACAAAAGACAATGGACAAGACACTAGCAGCATAGCTGTAATCTATGCACACACACACACACTGGGAAACACACTCGTAGCACATATTTGCAACATACAGGCAACAGATTCTCGAGTCGAGTTGCTAATGGGAGAGGCCCGGTCTGTGCACGAAGTTCTTTTCCACTTCGAATACGGCCTCTTTAAAGTGCAACGTTGCGTATGCGCAATTATTAAATGCCGCATGCGACGCAGCGCAACGCCTGCCATTAACTCTGATTGTGAATGCGAATGCAATTCTCAATGTAATTGCTCAAAAGCCATTTGACACGATTTTGTCACAGTGTTGATGCCATTACAATTTTGCCAAAGCCGTAAAAAATAAAGCAAATAAAGCAGAGCAAAAAAAAGTTTAACTAAATTGCGACTTAAATAGAGTGCAAAGGGGCAGAAGCAATGCGTAAAGAAATGCAAATTTATAAAGGGAATAGTAAACATTATAATTATTATTATTGAACGAACTGTGAGGAAGGGCTTAAAGTGCAAACGAAAGCATATTGATGGTAGCCCTTTGAGTTTTACTGAGTACAGCAGACTTATATTGGCATTTTATGGCAGTTTATGCATGGAAATAAAGGACAATATTTATAAAAGGAATTTTATAATAATATATTTTATAAATATATACAATATTACATATATTTCAGATATCAAAATGCTTGGCAAGTTTAATTGACATTTTCTTAAGAGAATCAACAGCAGCAAAAGCAGGGTATAATGTTTAGTAATAATGCATTCAACAGGCAGAAAAAGATAAAATATATTAAACTAAATCTGAGTGTCTGTCCGTTAGTATGAATGCTGAGATCTTGTTAATTACAAAAGCTAGAGACTTTTTTATGAGTAAATTAAATACGTATTAGTATTCATTCTAAAAAAATTAATTCTTGGGTTGATGTTGAGCTTTAGACTTCAATATTAAAACATTTACTCGTGTATATCATAGGCAGTAACTTGTCCCATTTATTATTATTATCGATCGATCCTTATTATCGATCGATCAGTTATGTAGATTTGTCTTGAAAGCGTAGCTTGAATATCGTAAATGTTGGAGACTTCAGATTGATCATCTAAGTCTCCGAATGGAGTACAAATATTTTGTAAATTTTTGATTTTTATTACCTTCCCTCCTACATTAACTGATCAGCTCTTGGCACAGTTCATGGTTTCTCTTAGCTGAAGCGTTCCTACCAGATCCCTCTTACTTGTAGTTTCTCGAACGAAATGCCTACTCATACTCCATTGCTACAACTCAATATTACATATATATGCTTTCGAATCTAACTTTACGACTTTCTAGCTAATCCATTCCAAACTTCAATCACGCACAACTTGTAGGCGCAGGCGAATCTATTAGCGCGACTGCGATTAAGTATTCTGGCCATTTAGTAGTGTCGCCTGCAACGCCTGCGTAACCCCTTGCAATCCGCAATTTTACATATTTTTAAATATTTCTCACCGAGGCCCAGTGGCAAAGCACGAAAATCCGATAAAAGCCTTGTCAAGCCGCCGTCAAGCGACAAAAAAAAGGAGAGAAATATAATAAAAGAATTTAAAAAAGCAGCAAAATAAAAAGTAGACCATGCGGCACAACATCCGTAACTGCAGAGCAGAGCAGCGCAGCAAGGGTTGATTGCTGCCCATGTCCAGCAAACAAAAACTGCTCGGCCGCCCCACCCCGCCCCGCCCCGCCCCTTTAACCAGCGCCTGCCAACACCCGCAACCCCTATGGCCATAGGGTAAACCTTTGACGCTTCATCGTTTGCCGGAATTCAGTTACTGTTGCCGTTGCTGCTGCAACTGCTGTTGTTGCTGTTGTTGTTGTTGCTGGTGCTGCACACTAATTTCATTTTTTATACAAATCGAGAAGAGTTCTCGTATTTCGTTATCGACTTTTGTTTGTTAACGCTTAGCTTGGCGATTTTCGAGTTACTCGCAGCTAGATGGAATTTCATTCTCTGCTTTTTTTTTTTTGTTTTTTTGTTTTTCAGTTGCAGCGAAAACAATTTTTGACGGTTGTGCAACGCGCTGCGGCATTTGCATTCAGCGACAATTTATGCAAATCGAATTGTCAGCCAAGCATTGCATATTGAATTAGCTGAAGAGCAGCTCAGTAGCAGCAGTGGCTGTGGCAGTGGCAAGGGCAGACAAGACAAAATTGTGGCCAATTGGCGGACGATTTGTTAATTATGCGACCCACATTTGCATGTAAAGGCGCAAATTTAATTCCATTTCTATTACTTTTGGCACAGAGTAAAAAAAAAAAGAAGAAGGAAGAATCGAAATATGAATGGGTTGGCCGAGTGGCCGGTCAGCCAGAAGGCCGCGCCAGCGAGTGCTCTGGACGTGGCCGACAAAACGAACAATAGACCGTAAAATAAGTGAGCCAGTCGAGCAGGCAGGCAGCATAAAAAGAAAACTGAAAAACTTTGAGAGAGCGCAGAAAATTCAGCGAAATGAAAAATGAACAAAGTGCCCTAATGGCAAAGCGTGCGCAACGTTTGAGACGAAAGCTGCAGGCAACACACAATGAACAGCATGTTCCTGTTTAAAAAAAAAAAAAAGAGGAAGATGAAAATTGTCGGCAGAGGTAGGTAATGAGAGGGAGGCGAGAGGGCGAGAGAGGAGGGTAGAAAACCCAGCATCAATTGAACAGTTAAACTTCCATTAATTGTGCGCCAGCAGGAGGCGTAGAAGCTGAAGCAGAAGCAGGACTAGGTCACAGGCTGCCTGTGCCCGTGTGCTGTGCCCGTGTGCCAACTGTGTCAGTCTCGAATTTCAAATGCATGAGATGCCTGCGTAAACAGGTCAGCCACCAAAAGCTTTGGCAAGTTATTTGAAGCTGGCCAATTGTAAATTACGCTTGAGGAGAGTTGCGGTCGAGGCTGGCGCTGCTCGCTACTCGCTGCAAGCAGACGGCATTCAATTACATGATTGTGTCATTAGTGGATCCAAGCGAAATTAACCAACATTTGGGCAGCTAATTGGTTGCCTAAATGGCCAAAGCAGCTCGTGTGGAAGTCCATGGAGCCAAGCCCCCCACCCGGCCCCCACTCTAGCCGCTTCAATGAAGCGCACCGCCTAAAGTGTCGCCAGTCACACTTCATTGAAGACTGTCTCAAATTTTCCATTTAACAAATTAGCAGCCTGACAAGCAGAGAAAACATCAAGTGAAAATTAAAAAAAAAAAGCATGGAGCAAAAAAAAAAAAAGGAAGCTTCAGCCAATTGCGCACCACTGCGACACAAAGGCAAGTGGAGCACTGACACCGAAATTAGTATTAAGTTGAAAGTAATGATAGGCCGGATGAGAAATGCCAGCTGCCGATAATGAAACACTCGTGGGCACAACAAAAGGCTGCCCCAGCGATTTCAGCTCAAATCCGCTGACAATTATATCAAACAAAGGAAAAAACAAAGAGGAAAAGAAATTTTATATATATAAGGCATAAAAAGTGGAGCTATTCTTAAAGATTTAACAGCCTAGCTGGGACTTGCTTTGCCTAGTTCTACCACTTAGTAATAAAATTGTCGACGCTCATCAATAAAGTTTAGTTGGGCAAACAAATTTTAAAGCAAACAAAAAGTTTTCGATATAAAACTTTATTTGATTCACTTTTTAATGAGCTTTAGCTGTGGCATTTAGAAGTCCTGGTTTGATACTGCTGAACAGTTTCTTTAGTTTAACTTGAGTAACATCAGAGGCCTTGGTTTCAAGCTGACTTAGCCTGAGACTAGATGAGGGAGGATTATTTTATGCTATTTTAATATTGAATATTTTCCATATCATTCAAACTATTGTCCTAAAATTTTTTTCTATTAAACTCTGTTTTATTCTTCTTAAAAGAAAAATTTTAGAAAATATTTTGAAAAAAATTTTGAAAATAGGATTAGAAACTATTTTTGCCAAAAATTTGTTCCCAGCATATTACACCAAAATTTAATTGTGAATATCTCGTTCAATTTGGCAAGCACAGCTATCAAATTTTTTTCTGCGGGCCAGAAGATTGATTTTATTTATGATATATATCAATTGAGATATTCGAGACATACTAAATTAAATAAAAATACTCTTTGTTCTGTCAACTTATATGTTTTAGCTGAGTTTTTGGCTTCACATTTACTTAGCTTTAGGCTAGAGCAGCTATATGGATGTATGCATATATTCTATATAATCAAGAGTATATATATCTGATAAAATATATATGTATACATATATACTCATCTATCTATCATTCTATCACCTTCACACTACATGTCACATTCTTTTTATGCCCTCTAAAAAAACATAAAATTAAAGCACAGTTGTTTTGGCGCTTTAACATTTGTTTTAAGCAGCCATAGAAAAGAATAATAAAAAACAAAAATAAAAACCAATACGTAAAAAAAGAGAAGAGCGAGCGGAGCACAAGTGTGAACGGGCGAACATAAATCATTTTCCGGAAAATGAAAAGCTTTGCGCAACAAGTCGACGAAACAATAAAAATCTGCTTTAGAAGGGGCGAGCGAATGAAGTTGGCTAAAAGCAGGCGGCGCTCGGTCGGCGGGGGCGGGCGCTGCTAGGTGCCATCGAGCGGCTGACCGACCGAAAAGAAATATATGTTAAATTAATATATATTAGAATTAATGGCCGTTTTCGAGGGTGCAGCAGCAGCAGCAAGCCGAACGGGGGGAGTCGAAGCGTGGCAGCTCTGCATGAAAGATGGCGACTTCAAATGAAAATACTTCCATTGGCGTGAACGTCCATTAAAACGAAACAACTTTTTGAAATTTAAGCGCGTTTTTAGAATCAAAGAGATAGAGATAGAAATGGAAAGGAAATCTTGATTTGATGAAAG
Source organism: Drosophila pegasa (assembly GCA_035046225.1). Lineage (NCBI taxonomy): Eukaryota > Metazoa > Arthropoda > Insecta > Diptera > Drosophilidae > Drosophila > Drosophila pegasa. The sequence continues at coordinate 7,366,021 of JAWNOD010000398.1, read as the reverse complement.
AGAAAAGCTTAAGGAGGAGAATAAGAAGAGATATTTTCTAATCATCAATGACTAAAAATATTATATATTAGAATAATTAAAAAAATTATTTTTTCATTAATGGAGCAACGTTTTTTTCCTATTTAAAGTCTCCAATGCTATAACTGTAGCACTTTTGATATACGAAATATAGTAATTAACGATTTACTAAGTTCCTAGTTTTAGTCTTAGTTTTTTGACACTTTATTAGAATGAATTAGAATTAAAATATATATAGAAAATCTTCAAGTCTCTAGTTTCACGAACGACGAAATGGATTGAGACTACATGGAAACACGTACGGCGAGTTGATCAACAAAAGTATAGACAGACATTAAGACAGGCGTAGCTTAAAACCAATATACTCTTTCACTTCATGAATAAGTACAGATATATCAATTAGGCATTCAACAATCAATTTGACAACAGCAAATCTGATGTTTAATGATTTCCAAAATCATTTGTTAGCATTATAAATTCCGTTTTTTCTCTGTAACCTGACAAAACTGACGATTTGTGATCCAACATGATTAATGTGCCCAACTAACAGAAGTGCAGAAAAAATCATTTGCACGCCCAAAAATTACTTTTATTTTATGGGCAATACAGTGCAGCACATAAGTATATGCATGCCTAAAATATAGTTATCTTAAAAGATTTCAACAAATGCAGTAAACTAATTTTATTGTTTAATGAAACTAAAAGTTATTAACATTATAGCACCACCAGTTAGAGACAAAACTAAAATAGAATTTTAAAGAACTTTCAAAATTTTCGAAACAAAAGCGCAGCTTTAGGGAAGGAAGTAATGCTGGATAAGAGAAGAAGAAGAAGCTGTTAGTAAAAATTGAGTCTTAGGTTTAGTTGTTGGACCCACCTTGGGATCGGCCTTCTTCCAGCACTGATGGAACCACCAGGCCTTGTGGCACAGCGTGTCGCCCTCGGGGTGGACGCACGCCTGGGACATGGCTATCAGATTGTCGCGAATGGAGTGCGGCACCGAGTGGAAGAGCGTCTCCAGATGCACATCGCCATTGTCGTCGACCACCTCGAACTCGTGGAACAAACAGTTCATGTAGCACTTGAGCTTCTCATCTTCGTGGACTTCGCCGTCGCTGAACTCCTTGATCGCAGCTGTAAATTGTTGCAATTAACATTATTATTATTATTTTCATCAGTTCGGTTTCTTTTCTTTGTTGTTGTTGTTGCCGTCTGAGTGCTGCCAGACAGATGGCTGGGCTTTGGACTCACCCTCGCTGACGCCGGTCTGCTCCACGCAGATGTCGTGGAAGAGCTTGGCCATTTTAAGTACGTTCGTCGGTGGATACTGCAATTAAAAATGTGTTGCTTAAGTGGGCGTGGCAGAGCCGAGCTCCGTTTATTAACTCACGTTCTCGTCACGCTGCGCCAGAGCCGGCGACAGCAGCGCCTCGCTGAGCACCAGCGACAAGGCGATTAACAGGCAGGCTGCGACAGGACGACGTCCGCGATTTCGGCCAAAGTCACTCAAAGCCATTTCCATGCTGCTTCGCTGTGGAACAGCAGAAATTGTTTGTACTCGCTCGCTCGGCCTTGTTTGCCAGTTGTGAAAGGCGGAACAAAAGCGACGATGCATAACAACAAAAACAGCGCAACATCAAAAACAAAAACAAAAGCCAAAAAAAAAAAGAGGAGAAAAACAATTGAGGCAGGCGCATTGAAAATGGCCGCAGTTTTGATACTCTTTGGCAGATGGAGATGGATGCGATTAAGGGTTCCGTTCTTATATGCAAAGATGTACGTATATAGATATATATAAGTCTAAAATGTAGTTAATGTCCTTCACTGGGTAGCCTTATTGGAAATACCTTAAAAATGCAGTTGAATTGAAAGTGTAATTCGTAGATAATATTGTATTTAAGGATGTGTGGAAATCTTAGCTGTTGATTTAATTAGGTAGTAATAAGGGACTAAGGGCATTAAAAAGCTTAAGCGATCTGCTGTTGATTTAATTAGGTAGTTATAAGGGACTAAGGGCATTAAAAAGCTTAAGCAGGTAGCTGAATTGAAGTGGATTAGTGTGCTTGATCTACAATTCTATTGTTATAGAAATTTATATAGGCGTAAGTTTCAACTTTTTGAAATGTTCCTTGAAATGGATGCAGCATAGAGATATTGTTTTAACTGTAGTTAGGTGCAAGTTATGTTAACTCTATGGTTATTTACTGGCTAGCCTTATTAGCAATAAGAATGAAATCAGGCAGCTGGTTATAAGGGTAGCCTGATCGACTACTACTAGTAATTAAATTGATCATATATGAATTAAATTTATTATTATTAATTAACTTTTTACAATCTTCATGCAACAATTTCGTTAAGAAACGAACTGAAAATGATGTAAGCAAAAACTAACTTCTACCCTTTCCATGCTAGCCTAGTTGAATATTGCTCACTATCTAAGCAACTTCTTCATCTTAATAACTTCTAGAGTCTGCTTTGAGTGTGGTAACTTACTACTACTACTATTACTTCTAGCACAGTTTTGGCTCTTCTTATTAACAGAGTGTAGGTTAAATTTATATTAGATTAAATAAAAGCTAAAACTTAAATTTTAGCTATACTTTATGCTACTCAAGACGAGGAATTAAAAAAAATAAATATTCATAAATAAAGAATCTATTTGATATTGCTTTCTATCACATTCAAACCGACAAAGTTGTAACACCCGCTCTGATAGGGCAGACAATGCGACAGAGAGAGAGAGCAACATGTAGGATGGAAATGGATGTTGAGCTGGCAGAGACGACAACGTGCCACGCGTGACAGCTGGACAATGACAATGTATATATATGTCCATGTATATGTATTGTGTGTGTGTGTGTGTGTGAGTGAGGGTTTTTCTAAGTGCGCTTTTTTGTAATTTTTATTTCAGGAAGCCATGCAAGAGGTTTGGGCAGCGTGTAAAGAGTGGGTTCGGGTGGCTGCCAGAAGTGAAACCAACAAAAAATCATTTGTTTCTTGCTAGCTGAGCTCAGCGCACGCTAAATTAATTCTAACCGCTAGCTGAACAAAACACAAAAACAAAAAAAAAATGAAACAAAAAATGAGAAAAAAAGGAAGAAAGCCTCGCCAAACGGAAACGGAAATGTGGCCGAGACGTCAGGGCTTCAGCGCTGTTGTCAACGTTCCTTTCTTTCAATGCACAATCGTTGTGTTAATTTTGACAACCAGATGCCCACGTGCGTTGCCACGCCCTGCCGCCTGCCGCCAGCCAAGCCATATACATATAAATGCAGAGGCGAGTATGAAATTTGCCATTCGCCCGCTCGTTTCCTCCTATTTTTTTTCTTGTTTTTTAACACAAAATACAATAGAAAGACGTCAACTTGTGCACAACTGTCACTTTTGTTTCATCAAATGTCAACGCAACAACCGAAACAAAGCCACAAAACGACGTAGACACACACACTCACACACACTCACAGGCAAACAATCATAAAGAACGAATGAATTTACAATAACAGCAACAGTTATGGAGCTGTGCGTGTGTGTGTGTGGCCCACAGTTGGCCCTGGCAGCAACGATGGATGGTTTTTTAATTGCCATTTCAATTTTCGTTATGCGAATTGCCGTTGACGCGTTTTTTGTTGTTGTTGTTGTTGTTGCACCTCTCGTTGTTGTTGTTGTTGTTTACCTACGCTCGTTCGCTTTTAAACTATCAAGAGTAGGAGGAGGAGAAAAAAAGTGTTGCAACACACGCAAGAACCGCACTCAGAATCGAATTGGCTTCGTTGCCATCTCCAGCCGCCTGTTTTATATCGATTTTGGGCAAGTCAGCTAGCCGAGTTTTGCGCATTAAGTCATTCGTTAGACAATTTCTATAATTTAGTACTTAATCAACGTCCGTATTTATCTAAGTTGCTTGTCATCGACCGACTCCGTGCACCACTTTAAATACATATATTTTTGCATTTGGCATGCAACTGCAACGGCCACCTGCCACGCCTCGTTGCGTGTCCACAATTGCCAGCTGTACGAATGCAATAAAAAAAAAGCACACACATTTATATATATATTGTATAATAAAGACTTGACCTCCATAGGCAAATGACATTCTACATTGTGGGCCAAGGCGTAAGACGTGCAAATGTAAATATTTTTTAAATTATTTAATTGACTTTTCTGGCATTCACAAATTGCTCTATTTGGAGCCAAGCAAGAAACGTGTGGAAGGGCTGCAATTTAGTTAGGAATTTCATATTTCATATTTATTTTTACTTTTCTTTATAAGCCATAAGCTAAAAGTAAAGCTGCAACTCATGTGTGCACACAAGCCCTGGCCCTATAAAAGGGGAAATTAAATTCTTTATTTTTTTTTTGCATTCAGTTCAATACTTTGTTCCATGTCAACAACTGTTGTTGGCTTTTTTTTCTGCCAGCGATATATTGGTAAAAAGGCAAATTGTAATATTTTATTACCTCTAGCCGTAACCAGTTGTTTGGCATTCAAATTTGAATTCCTAGTCTGGTCGCAATGACAACTGCAATTGCATTCAAATTGCCAGGTATGCGAAATGAGCAAATGAATGAATGCGAATAGAACGGGCGCTACAGATCCCAATACAATGACAAAATGCCAAATGAAAGAGCGGAAGCACATAAATTGAACGGTGATTGTCACGGCTAGCAACGCCCCGTTACCGATACACAGCCATTGGTCATCATTGTACATCTGTATATTTGTATGTGCGCCGGCCATCCAGATTTATTGCCTACTCGAAAGGTAATTCAGCTAGCCGAACAACACTAATGAAATACTAATGTGTTTTGCGTAGAGACAACTTTAAATATTATATATCATATATAGGGAAGAAAAGAGATGATATAGATCTCCATCTATAGTGAAAAGTAATAGCAAAATATAAGCTGTCTGGAAAAGTATTTTATTTATTTTTCTTATATGTTTACCACTTGACTTTCAACTTAAAAAAATAAAATTGAAATGACATAAATTTAATTTAAATTTATATGCACAAAATTGAAGTGAAACAAATAAAATGCAATAATAAATAATTGAATAAAGAAATTAGAAACCTCTAGCAATGATTATATATTAAGCAAAGTTGAACTAGAAAAATGTGTCAAACACTGTAATTAAGCTGCCAGCATTTGCAAATTCATGTAATTTGTACTTTGCATGACTGACAATTGGAAACACAGTCTATCTATCTAATATCTATATTATATAGATAGACAAATATTTTTTTTATTTTATTATAAAATGTATCTCATGTATATACTACAAAAATATATCTTTTAAAATGTATATAGTAATGAATTGATTGAATTATTAGTGCCTGTTCATGGGTCAAGTAGGTATGAAAAAGTGTAAAGTTGTAATAGTATTCTTTCAGTTAAAGAGCTTAAAAATGTAAGTATCTATTATTTTTACTTCAATGAATTGTTTGGACTTACTCGTAATATCATTAATGTTTTTTGGAGTACGCACTCTTAGAGGATAAAGTGGAAATTTGATTTTTAATGCTATCCTTCCTCGATACAATGTCTACATATATAATTGGTAGATAAAATATGAGTTGCAAGGAGACAGTATTTGTTGTTGAAGGCTCAGAGTTTCTTAAGTTGTAGCAATCTTCATATTTTTTAAAAATTTATTTGACCCTCGCCAGCAGCTATCTGCGCTTTACCACTGAAAAAAAAATCAACTAAATCAGTTAGCTATAAGTTACCCGACGGAGGACATAGTTTGCTAAGATATCCCATAGTTTCTTGCAAACGAAAAACAACATCTAATCAGCTTAAAATATGTCTTGCATAAGCTTTTTAAATCAGCTCAACTCAACTTTATTATATCCTGATTTCCTTCTAGACTTTCTTCTTCTCTTCTCTAGCACTTGACCATACAATTTTATAAATTATGTCAATGACACATCGTTCGTTGAGTTCCTTTCAATAGCAAATGCAATAAAAAGAATTATATTGGCATTGGTGAAAAACAGAGAGAAAGAAAGAGATACAGAGAGTCAGACAGAGAGAGACAGAGTGAGATAGAGAGGCAGCGCACGCAGCTATAATTATTTATGCAAGCAGTAAGTGGAGTCAGCAGCCGCATATTAATTGTTTGACGATGTCATTAATGCTTGTCGTTGCATAAAATTATAGATGCGCTCTTTAGATAGCGCTAATTAAATAATTAAATATGCTTTAGGCCATGGCCAGTCAGCGGATTTATGGGCGCCATCCATCAGCTGCGACAATTATTGCTGTAAATATATCAAAATGTTCGCATGAAATTCAATTCGCAGTGCCACGCCCCAAGGCGCCCCCCAACTAGCAGCAGCAGCAGCTGCTGCAAAAAAACCTTATGCGTAATTGTATATTCATTTTTATTTATTTATTTTCTATTTTTTATTAATTTTTTTTTTTTATTTCTTTTTGGAATGCTCGTCAAAATGCTATTTGTATAAAATGGAAATGAAATATATATGTGTGTGCATAGTAAAATATAGGGAATAAAATGTAAACATAAATCAAAAGAATTTGTTGGATTTAGGTTGGTCTGGGCCCCACGTTCGTCAATGCTTAGATGAGAAAATAATGCTGGAAAAATGTAATTTATTAGCTTTAGCAGCTGGTGGCTAATCAGGTGCGGTGGGTACTTGCCTTGGGATCCGCCTGCTTCCAGCAGCGGTGAAGCCAAAAGGCGCGCTCGCACTTCGTGTCGCCCTTGGGGTAGAGACAGCGCTTGCCCATGTTCACCGCAATGTCGTGCATCGAGTCGGGCAGGCGGTCGAGCAGCTTCTCCAGGTGCACCTCGCCGTCCTCGTGCAGCACATCGGTCTCATCGAACACACAGTACATGTAGCACTTGAGCTTCTCGTCCTCGTGCACCTCGCCGTCGCTGAACTCCTTAATTGCCGCTGCAAACACAGGTAGCAGCACAGAGAGTTCAGTGACAGATGGCAACAGCTTGTTTGCATCTGTCCAGGCAGCCAGCTCAGGTCGACTGCCCCAGCTTATGCTGCTTATTCCACCACCCACACCACCCACACCACCCCCACCACCTCCACCGCCTGCACTCACCTTCTGTCACTCCTGTCTTGCCCACACAGCTGTCGTGCACCGGCTGCAGCTCCTTAAGCATCTCCGGCGGCGGGTACTTTCGAGATAATAGAATAATAGAAATATCAAACAAAATACGCTTACACCAGTTGCTGATTGTTAGTTTTCAACAAATATAGATATTAAAGCTTAACTGAAATTGTAAAAGTTTCTGCTGAAAGAAATTTACCTTTTTTATGCAAATATGTATTTTTTTTTCATTTTTGTTTTTAGATTGGTTACTATTTAGGGGATTATTACAAGATACATTGAATTTTAATACAAAATAAAGTTAGAAGCCTTTTTTCTTGTGAATATATATATTTACTAACTATAAAAGGCACCACATCCAATTATTACCAGTTCAAGGTGACCTAATATATTTCCTCTTTAATACGCAAATCTTTGATTTATTTCAAGTTTTTTTAGATATATATTTTTCTTTAGTTTTTTCATAGATATATTATAATATAATTTTTCGTTAAATTTATTGATAGATATATTGATTATATAGACTTACTAATAAAAATGTAGTATATTTGAATAATATAACATTTGAAAACTTGAATATGTTATGTATTTTCTGTTTGCTTTAAAATATCTAGACTTAAAAGATATTCTAAAATATAATTTTTCTTGTTTGAAATGATAAATAATAAATAAAATAAATGCTATGAACTAAAATATATTCTAAAAAAAAATCCACTTCATAATTAAAATTGTGAAAATATATTTTATGTTGACTATTAAAATATGTCTAGATCCAAACAATAGTATAAAATATTATTCGACCTATTTAAAAATTTGATAATATATTTTCTCTTTACTTTATTAATATATGACTAGAACTAAAAAAAATTTCAACATTTTATACCTCGTATGGTATATGTAATAAAAAAATGTTAAGCAAGAGTCAGATCTTTCGGCCAAGTACGCAGCTATAAATCCAAAAGGTACAGTACTAAATCAGTACAGTAGTCCGTCTCTATAACAACCTTTTAAGGTATTACAAAACGAAAAATAACTAAATGCTTTCATTTGCTGTGGCTTAGGGGCGACCCTTCGTGAAGTCCTGACTGCTCTTCATTATCTCAACTTGTGATTTGGTTTATCTTGTCGTTGCCGACAGCGATCTGCTGTTGCTTACCGTTTCATCGCGTCGCAGCTCGGCTGCCCAGCTGCCACGCCCCATCACAGAGCAGAGCAGTAAAATGTGGAAAATGTTAATGGTGGCACGCAGCGACATGATGCTGCAGTACAGCTGCTGCTGGTTGCTGCTGCAGTTGCTGCTGCTGGTTGCTGGTGGTCAAGTTGCAACGTGACAACGCCGTTCAAGTCCAAAGTAGCGCTAAGCTGCGGAAGCACGTGAGACGCAGGATATCTGGGATCAAGGATTTAGTGGCGCGCACACAGCACGGTCAGCCACTACGGTACGTGCAGTCAAGGGTATTAGCCGACAAAATTGAATGACTTTAGCCGGCGAATGGAACGGCCACTGCAGCTGCAACTGATACTGAGACTGCGCCAAGCGGCTAGCGGATGCTTTATAGCCGGTGTGTGGGGCCAGTGTGTGGGGCGAGCTGCTTGATCTGTGTAATTAGCTGTCATTAATTACTACGCCGGCGCCCATAATTAAGCCAGCCGAAACGTGGCCAGCAATTTGTCAATCAAAGAGCACTCGGCGCGAGGCGCGAAATACATGGCTCAAGCCACTGTTTGCCAAGATGGCGACCGCTGCAAATGGGCGAGCGTCATGAGACGCCGGCAACAAGTTAATAACAATAACAGCAAAGCGGCAACAGCAACAGCAGCAACAGCAGCAACAACAGCGGCACGCATAGGGCTATTAAATGTAATGCGAATGCCAGGTAGCTCGCTCCCGTAACCGCAACCCATCATTTGTTGCCACACGAAACGCGTTAATTACGGGGCGGGTGGCCATTGCAATTTTATTTTCCCCATTTTTGTTTTTCTTTTTTTTTCTCTGTTTATTTTATTTTCTTTTTTTTTTTGGCGCTCTCACATTCATTAATTATTATGCAAGCTAAGCGCTGGGCAAAAGTTTTGGCTGGCTTACAGTCAATCCTCTCTCCCACTCTACAACTCTCGCTCACTCTCCCTCTCTCCCTCTCCCACTTTCCCTCTCTCTCCTCCTTTGACATGCAAACGCAACGTGTCAAATTAATTTTTAATAGCCAAACCCGCCCAGCGCCCTCGACTCTCGCCAAATAATAGATTTAAACGAGGCGCACAGCAACTTTTTAGGTGGGCGTCCGTCCATGCATTGTAATTAAAGTTTTTGACTCGAGCTTTCGAGAGGGGGGTGGGGGGGGTGGGGTCAGTGGAGCTGCGTACTGGCCTTAAAATAATACGCACAAAGGCGCTGCCAAGCAGCAGCAGCCAGGCATGTATGTGTGTGTGTTGGTGTTGTCCTTGCCATCGTCATGTTTGCCATAATTGCGTAATGTGTTGAAGGCATTTAATGTGGCAGCAGCAAGAGAAGCAGCTGTGTGTGTGTGTGTGTTGGTGTATGTATTGACATGTGACACTTGCAAATTAGATGCCGGCAGGCGAACAATGTTGCCTCTGATGTTGCATGCCATTGTCGCATATATGTGCAAATGCAGATATGCAGCACGTGTGTGTGTGCGTGTGTTGCACAACTTATTGACACCTTATTTGCGCTCACAAAACGCACAACTCGTTTTGCGGTTTGCACATGCAATTTACATGTGTAATTTTTCGGCCATGCAAAAGTTGCAGCTGCTAACCACAGCAGCAGCAGCAGCAGCAACTGCAGTAGCAACGGCAGTTACATCATTGTCAGCAGCAGCAGGACAAGCCATGGATGACAGAGGACAACTTCGTTAAACGAACTGCAGCATTTGTGCAGCTTGTCAGCTGCTCCATGCGCTGCTGCCCAGAAAATTTGAATAGCGCGCGTTTGTTGCGGCCATTTGTATGGACTCTAGTGGTTTGCTGCTGCTGCTGCTGCCGGACGTAATCGATTTACAGTGTTGGCCCGGCCGGGAGGTCTCTCTCTCCCTCTCTCCCTCTCTACGCATTTCAGCAGCATGCAAAAAGATATGAAGCAAAAAAAAAAGAAAAAGAGTAACCTGGCAAAAGGGGTGACACTTGGGTGGGGTGCAGGTGGGGCAGGGGGTGCAAGCCAGGCAGCCAGCCAGCTAGCCTGTTTACGGCTCCAATGAATTATAATTAATGATTGCGGCCTGGGCGGCGGCTTAGCTTTTAAAATTTATAGCCGGACCAGTCCGACCGACTGCCTGAGCATAATAAATTTAAATTAGCACTAGGCAAATAAAATACGCACAATAAATAACTGTCCAAGGTCAACAGTTTTTGGGCTAGCCACGGCGCCGGGTCAAAGGGTACGGCCATTTGATATGCATTTAACATTTTATTGCTCATTATTATGATATATATTTATGTGGGGAAGCAGGTCAGGAGCGGTTCGCTGCTCATATTTGAGCTTGTTATAGCTCACTTTTTCTCTTTCCTTTTCCTTTTTCCTTTTTTGCTTAAAGAGTCGCTCAAAGCAATGCAACTTGCATCATTAACATATTCACAGTCTATTAATTTCCAGCACACACACACCCACACACACACCCACACACGCACACTCAAGTCTCGAGTCGCCCAAGTCTCGTTGTCGACGGGCTGCCCGTTCAGCCTTTGGCAACATAATTAGAAAGTTTTGCACTTAAATGCAAGCTGAGTGCATGCGGCCAGTCGAATGAATGCATTAAGCCAAAGTACAAGCCAAGTACGCGTTAGCAATGTGCCATAATAACCACAACTATATGAGCTGGAACCCACTCGGCACTCGCCTTTTCTCCCTTCCATGAAGCGGTCTTAGTGCTCTGCTTATAATGTTAAGTACTAGTTAGTTACATGAAAGTCATAACATAAGCACGATTTTGTATATGTTGAGCTGCAATGCAAGCAACTCGTTGGATTATAATATGTTTGAGGCATCCTGAAAAATGAGATTTTATTAAAGAATTCGCCAACAACAATGCATTTCTCTTTGAGCATATATTTTGAGGGAGTATTGCTTTCAGAAGTTTGGCAGTTTACCACTATTATTATTTTATTATATTGTATCCTTTTATTGACAGCTTTTATTGTCATTGTCATCATAATCATTTTCATTACAATTAGTACTATAAATAATATCGTCATTGTCATTGTCATTGTCATTGTCATTGTCATTGTCATTGTCATTGTCATTGTCATTGTCATTGTCATTGTCATTGTCATTGTCATTGTCATTGTCATTGTCATTGTCATTGTCATTGTCATTGTCATTGTCATTGTCATTGTCATTGTCATTGTCATTGTCATTGTCATTGTCATTGTCATTGTCATTGTCATTGTCATTGTCATTGTCATTGTCATTGTCATTGTCATTGTCATTGTCATTGTCATTGTCATTGTCATTGTCATTGTCATTGTCATTGTCATTGTCATTGTCATTGTCATTGTCATTGTCATTGTCATTGTCATTGTCATTGTCATTGTCATTGTCATTGTCATTGTCATTGTCATTGTCATTGTCATTGTCATTGTCATTGTCATTGTCATTGTCATTGTCATTGTCATTGTCATTGTCATTGTCATTGTCATTGTCATTGTCATTGTCATTGTCATTGTCATTGTCATTGTCATTGTCATTGTCATTGTCATTGTCATTGTCATTGTCATTGTCATTGTCATTGTCATTGTCATTGTCATTGTCATTGTCATTGTCATTGTCATTGTCATTGTCATTGTCATTGTCATTGTCATTGTCATTGTCATTGTCATTGTCATTGTCATTGTCATTGTCATTGTCATTGTCATTGTCATTGTCATTGTCATTGTCATTGTCATTGTCATTGTCATTGTCATTGTCATTGTCATTGTCATTGTCATTTTTTCCATTCTTCTATAGCCTAAGCGTTTTCAATTTCATTCACTGTTAACAGTGTTTAATCTACGAAAGTATCCTTTCCAAAGCATCTGTCACTTTGCTGTGTGTCGGACAACACACATAGTTTGACCAAGAGATTTGATTTCACAACTCTAATGACTGGTTCACTTAGACGTTTCATCTCATCAACCCATTTACCAAGAACTGCAAATAGCCTACAAAAACTTTCCTTAATTGTTCTTTACTTTTAGTTTGACTTAACCGAAACTCAACCCGTCAACCGTCAACACAGTGCACATATTGCTCTCAGCAAATGTGCAGCTGTCTCTGTCACTCTCTTTTAAGTCAGTTTCTCTTTCTTTTTTGGAAATGTTTCATCCTGTAATAGCTTCTGATACGGACTTAAGTGTGTCAATTAAATGATACCTGGTAACCTGTGGCAATCGTTGAGCTGAATCAGTTTACGATGCTTAGTCATGGGGCTAAACGGCTTTAAGATTTTTGCTCTCCCATCCGTCATGCAATATGAAATTCGATTGTTTTTTGGCCTAACTACAAGTGATTGAGCGCAGCCAGAGGCCTGTGTGGGCGACCCACATACCCGACGAATTGTTGCAATTTAAATGCGCGCACACTTAACTTTATGCATGACCCATAAAATTGGTCATAAATGCATAATATGGCATGTCATTAAAAATTAATTAAGGGTAAAATATGTGCATACGACTTTTACGAGAGTTTGGCGCGCGCATTAAATAATCGCCCGATAGCCAATGCAATGCAATGCAATGCATCAAAAATGAATGCAATATATATGCAGCTATATATTATGTTTAATACACAGAGCATTTTAAACTGTCCCGTTTCCAAAATTAAACGCTCAGCCAAGGGGGCAGAGGTCGCTGGGCAGATGGGCAAAGGGTTGCGGTCCGGCCCAGCCCCCCGCAGCTATGTCATTGATATTCATGAGCCCGGGGCGTTTGAACTTGACAGTGATTAAGATTTGACTGTCCTAACCAAAACAGAGCAGGAAAAAAAGAATTAAGATTGCTGCGCGTTTAGCTGCACGACTAAATGCTGCCCTGTAAATAGCTCTCGACTCAATCAGAGAAAATAATAAAAGTGATTTTGCAATGTTTAACTTTTCTTAGAAAAGATTTCAAGTTTCATTTCATTTCCCTTTTTCCTCTGCTTGGCAAATTCAATTGCATGCAAATTTGCTGTGATTGATACCCCTTGCCCGCCCGCGGTGCAGGGCATACTCAGCCGCGGAAAAGGCTGCTGGTATTCGCTTTACAAATGTAAATTAGACCGCCATTTTTTGCGCTGTGGCAGATATTTTAATTTAGTCTGTAAAAATGACACGGCCGCAAACAAAAAGGCGCTGTGATGTTTGCCCTTTGTTTTGTTTGGCCAGGGCCAAGCATCTGGCCATCTTTAGCCTTTTTTTTTGGCTTTTTCTGCCGTTGTTGTTGCTGGCGGTGGTGATTTTCAAGTGAAAAGCGCGGCTACATCAAAAGGGTTTGTCTGTGGGTATGGAAATTTTTGTGCTGTCGAATTTTTATGCGAAAATGTCAAGCGGCTAGCGCAAACAAATAAAAGGAAAAAAGAAAAGCGAAGCGCATAGAAGAAGAGGAACAAAAAAAATTGTAATAAAAACCCAAATAAAAGGCAAATGACGGCAATTTAATGGTTCAGACGCGAAAACAATAGTGTTGTTGTTGTTGTTGCTTGTGGCTGAAAGAAATGTGTAATGTGTTTTTGAAAGCCAAAGTTGGCTACTGCCGCTGCTGCTGCTGCTGCTGCTACCTATGAAGTTTGCTTCTTTTTTTTATCTGCTCGCTGCAGCTGGAGCAAAAGTTGTCGTTGCTTCGGCAGCTGCAGCGAGCAGCGCACAAAAGTAAACTTTAATTATAGCTGGACAGCAGTGCTTCTAATGAATGACCCCCCTGCCTCACCCCAGCACTCCCCCTACAATTCACAACTTCCCCTGTGCTCAGGTCTGTGACTGTGTTTTCTATTTGCCCGAATTTGCCTTATTAAAACTTTTCGTCAACTTGCGATTCTGACGTTCCTTTTGGTCTTTAAGCTCGTCTGTTACCATAGCTTGCTCTTCGCCCTATATACAGATATAGATATATATATAGTATTTATATATTTATTTGCATGACAACAGCAGAAAGCTAAAAATTTAATTAGATTTAAATTCTTGAATGTCTAATGCGTTGCTTCACGTTGTTTTTTATCTCTCTCACTCGCTCCCCTTCTCACTCTGATTCTCTCTCTTTTTTTTGGTGCACGGAAATTTGTCTTTACAAGATTTTTGCGTTGCCAGCCCAGAAATTGTTTAATTAAAAGTTTTGTGCCGCTCTTGTTGTGCTTTTTATGAACATGCTCTCGCTTTTGGTTTCACTTCATTTTTGTTTTTATTTTTTATTTCTGATTTTTTATTTTATTTTTAATTTGTTGCAACATTTAAAGTGAGGCGCTGCAGCTGGTAAGTAGGCTACGGAAAATGATGAAATTAATTTTATTTCGCATAGCTGAGCCTTTTCGGCAGTCATCCTATTATTATTATTAATTTTATAGCTAAATACCTTTCCATTGAGCCGGGGATGATGGGCCCTTTGTGATTTTAATAAGCAGCCATTCAAGTCAAAAGTGCTTAGGTTTTAATTAAGTCAGCAAATGCACATCAAAGCCAACTGAACGCTCCGCCCTGACAACATGATTTTAATTAATTAATAATCAACACAATGGGGATGAGCTGGAACTAGACTCGCTTCTATTTGCAAATAATTAGACTGAAAGTAAAACTAAATCGTATTTGAGCGAACTATGTGAGAGGGAGAGAGAGGCATGGTAACTCCTAATGAAAACTAAATTCAATTGAAATTGAAGACTGGAAATGGAAAGCAATCCCAAGGAATGCCAATACTCCGCCTCCGATGGGAAGCCAGAAAAGGCTGCGCACAATAATTGAGCGTTAACAATTCCATGCAATCTGGCAAAAAGTGTTTTTGCTTCATTTTCTTTGACGAGGCGTATTACAAAACTGTTTTGCCAGCAATTGATGCAGCCGAACATTGAGCCGAGATGTATTCAAAACACAGGCAATGATAAATTTACAGTTGCAGATATTTGATTGTTTCTGATCGGTCAAAGGGCAGCCCCCCTCCCCCTCTAGAGCCTACTGCTGGCCGAGTCGGTAGACAAAGGCCTAGACGAGAAATATTTGCTTTTTTATCTAGCACTCACAGCGTGCAATGGAAAACGTAAAAGCAATCAAAAAATGCCATGCCCAGTGCACTGTAGCAGCAGGCCTACATGGTGATAATGGCTGGCACTGCTACACTGACAAAAACTCCCACCACACACAGAATCTCTTTCACACACACACACACACACACACAGAGAGGTAGATGGAGACGTATACACCTATATAAAGTGGCAATAGAAAGTATTGGACAATTGGAAAAACCAAAGCCGAGCGAACCACAGAGCCGCAGCACAAACTTTTCTAGTCATCTTCATCTCAGGTTGACACCCATTTTAGCCCTGGGGCTTTTGCATATGCCGCAAAACCTGTGCGAAAGGGAAACTAATACAGAATGGCCAATAGAAAGAGAGAGAAAGAGAGCGAGAACAGCAAACGAGAGCGAAGCGAACACACAAACAAATTAGCAAAAGGAGTTACCTAAGTAAGAAAACAAGTAGAGGCAAGACGATTGGGCATGAGCGAATGCTAAATACTCTCTGATGGAAGTTAGTGGATAATCTAAATAAATCTTAATTATAATAACATTTATTGTATATTCTTGGTTGTTAAGTGACATATTCATAGTATATTTATTTATAGTATATTTAGTAAGTTATATATTTATAGTATATTAAAGATTGTATATTGATTCTTTATTTATGATAATTATTTATGGATAATTCTATTTTTTTATATATTGTTTTATTATTTTTTCTATTATTGCTAATTTTTTTTTAAAATTTAATTCAATTTGTTTTATTCTACTGTCTTAGTCTCTATATTGGCTTCAGCTTCAAGTGCGTGGATAGGTTACCCAATATATATATATATATGTCTCTAAGATCTAGACCTATTATTACTTATTATATTCTATTTTACAGCCTTTTTAGCTGACGTACCTTAAATAAAAATTAAAATAGTATTCCGAGCATAACAATTTTATTCAAAACATGGAAGATAGATAGTTTACTACGATACTTACCAGCGAATATGAAATACCTCAAACGATGCTGCATTTACGACTCGTGCAACTGAGAGGTGGAAACATCTTTACTTCCTTAACATTGATTCTGATTTGCAATAGTAAATATGTATGCAAACCTTTAGACTTGCTTCATACTGTAAGAAATTCAAAGCTAAAGGTGATAAAAAAAATCTTGTGCAGATAAAATTAAAGAACAATATTTTATTCTACAATATTTTTATTTCATCTGATTTCTCAGCAGTCTAGAGAATGTTACTCTTTTCAGCACATTTTGTTATTACTTGCGAGCTGGTTTGGATGCATTGCAAACCAATTAAGTATAATAAATCTCACAAATTCTGCAAGTGATACAGAAGTTATGCTCCAAGTCGGCCTGGTTTGTTCTTATTTAATAAATTCTTTCATCAATATCCATAATTTTGTATTTATTATGTCAAAATTTGCCTAGTAATATTCATTTTAATTGCGAACTCTTTTTTCATATATTCGATCACAGTCAAACGGAGAATCTAGCACCATCAAAATGTTCCATACTTGCTAACCAATCAGGACAACCCGCTGCTCAGCTAGGTGACAAGCACAAATAAAGCTTTTTAGAGGGTCGTTCGACATAGATATACATTGCCAGAGGGGCGGAGAGCGTGAACGTGGACGTGGGCGTGGGTGTGGGCGTGGGCGTGGACTATTGGCAACTGTGCGACTGCCTTCCAAATGTGCCAAAGTTAATTAAGATCGAAATCAATATTGGCCCTTTAGCTAAAAGCATCAAACAAACCAACCGGGCATGGCGCCCGCCCATGGTCAATGTGTCTGGCGATTCGTTTCAACTGTGCGCCCGGGGCCATCAACAACAACGAGCAACGTGCCGCTGTCCACCAGCAGCAACAACAACAACAACAACAACAACAATAATAGAAAAACGAAAGTGTCAAAGTGTTCGAAGCAAACTTCTGACTGCTAACGAAATAATTTCAGATATTTTGTGTTGCTAATTCGAATGCGGCGCAACTTGGCTAAAAAACCAATAGAAGAAGAAGAAGAGGAAGATGAGGTAGAGGAAGAAGCAGAAGAAGAGGCAGGGGAAACCGGAACGCATGTGCGCATCTTTGATTTGGGTTTTTGGGCAGCAGGAGCGTCGGGGCCTGGGCCCTGCCCATTACAACTCAACTATGTAATTTAATTTGCCTAAAGTTCGCTCGCTGCTCTACCGCACGGGTCGCTCAGTTGCTCGCATCGAGAAACCTTTTGTACTGCTAATTATATAACAAGTTTCTGCAATGGTGAATATAATAAAGAAAGCTTAACTTACCAACTGTAGTTATAGATAAACGAATGAAGTTTCGGGAGTAGGAATAGCTCTGAGTATTAGGCATTGATGAATGTTGGGCATTCTTTTGGGTTCTATAAAGCTGCTGGTAGATAGATAGATAGTGATAGAACGGCGTGACTTGAAAAGTCTAGCAACAATACTAAACTGTCGGGTTGGGCCTGAAAGATGCACATTAAGAACCTAAAAGCTTCTTAAGGTAGCGAAACTTCAAGCTTCAATGTCTAACCCAACAGTTTCATATTGTTGTTAGACTAACACTAATAAATTTAACTTTAATAGCTTTGGGGCGTTATCGCTTTACTACTTTAAATGCAGGTTTGAGACCTAACCCAATAACTTTACTGCCTTAAAGCTGCCTTTAAACTTCACTACTTTAAAACTTTAAGTTTCTCTGCATTAAAATCGGATTTAAGACTTTGATTCCTACAGTTTGAAGCGTGATAACAGACACTAAGCCCTATTCATAATATATTATAAAATCTTTAGCTTATATTGAAATTTTGTAAAGATTTCAATGACTACTTTTAAATGATTGGGCGGCTCTCTCATTACAATGCGGCGAGCTCTGATTAAGTAAGTCGCTGTCTAAGTATTCCTTCAAAGGCCTTCATCTAAGGCTACTCAAGCACTTCGTGTATCATCCAAGCAACTTTTTTTTAGAATTTGAAATGAACTGGAGATACTCCAACATTAAGCTCAATAGATCCTTTCACTGTCAAATAATTATAAAACTCTCTTTATCATTATAAAGCAGCGAGAGCTTCGCTAAAGTCAGATGTTGTCTATATATCCCTTAAACAATCTATCTATATTTTTAAAAAGAGACTTATAACATCTACACAATATCATCCAAGCAACTATGTTGTGGTATTCCAAGTGGTATTCCCTACGTTCAACAGATTTTTTCACTCTTCAGCTTATGCATCAAAAATTATTAATAGCAACGGCATAAAAGCAACTCAAATTCAATTTAAACCAATTCGATATATATCTCTCCTTTTCTTTATACAGCTATATAATATATAATTAAGATACACCTGCATCTGCATCCCGCCCTCCACTGATCACTTGTTGTAAGCTAATTTATCGCGCGGCTGCCACTCGAGTTTCTCTCTTTATAAACCTTTAATCGGCGCATAATACCTTTACATGTGTTAAATCTGTTAGCTAAATGGTCTTCCACGGACATAAATTGGCGATTTGCTGCGGCGCCTGGCATTAACATAATCCTGGCGATAATTGAAAAACACGTTTGTGGCCATGTTAATGCGCGGAAAAACAATTTATGTTAATAACAATAACAATTTTTGGCTTTACACGTTTATGGCAATTTAATGAACATTGCGTACGGCGCATAACACTGGCCAAAAGTATGCTTTTAGCCCGATAAGCGCCTGGCCAACAACATTGTTTGCCGCTCAACAATGTTGGCCAGGTTTATAGAGATAGAGAAGGAGAAGAAGCCGGCCGAGGCGAGCCCAGGCCAGACGAGCTTTAAGCGCGCTCTTATCAGACGCTTGCCGCAGCTGGATCGTAAAGCTTGGCAGCAACTCTTCTGGCCAACGTTTATGTGGGCCAAATCAAAATTAATGGCTAACCATAACTGGTGCACAAAGTTGCAGCGAAGTCTCAAGTTGTCAATGCAGTTGATATAATTAGAGCAGGTGGGCGTGGCGTGGCGTGGCGTGGCAGCGGCGCCCTGTTGTGCGCTCGTGAAATGCCCAATAGACAGCTCGAAGTTGTGACTTGGCCAAGTCTGGAGTCGTGGCTGCTGCTGCCGCTGCTGCTGCAGTGGTGCCACGTTTTTAGCCTGAAATAAAATTAAAAGTTTGTGTACGCGCCAAACAACCAACGTCTTCGTCCCATCCGCCGCCCGCACAGTGCCTCCCGACCGTAAGCACCCGCCATGTGCTCAACCCAATTGCTTTTAAATGCATAAAATTTGATATTTTATTGGGCGTGGCATGGGGACGGGTTGGCTACTGCCCCGCAGCGTTCACAGAGCAGCAGCAGCAGAGGCAGGGAGCGCGCAATCTCTGCACCATATCCCCATCCGCTTGCCCCTTTGCCACGCCCTTGGCGCCTTCATATCCCGTGACAATTGCAACCGGAAACGCACATAAATGTTGGCAACTAACTCGATTTTGTAGCTGTTGCTGTTGCTGCTGTTGTTGCTGCTGTAAAATATGGCAACAACATTATTGTTGCTGTTTGTTGTTTGCTGTTTGGCCGAGAGTGGGTGAGCACTCTTTTTAGTTAAAGGAGAAAAAAAGTAGAATAGCTTTCTTATTACGTTCGTTAGACTGGCTGAGTGGCTAAGTTTAGGTTGAAGGTTGGAATGAGTATGATTTTTAATGAGCACAATTGAAGTTGAATAAAATCAATAATTAAGAGTATATATAGAAAATATATATCTATATGCTTATCTTTGTTTTTGGATAGATATTTTTAAATTTCTATGTATAAATATATATAACAGTGGGGAAGGTAAGATATGATACATTCCCAGCAAGCATCTCAAGCTTTATTTTATTTTTATTATTTTAATCACAAGTCGAAAAAATAATGAAATATATGCAATATTATAGAATATATATATATGTCTATAATATTATATTTTGTATATAGCTACATCTTCATTTTATACATCAGTATACATCTGTCGGCGAGAGTGATGACTCAGTTCCACTTGCAGAAAGCATTTCATTCTTTACTTTACTTTCTATTTTATAAACACGCTTGAAATGCAGCGGATAGCAATTTCAAAGCACAATGCTACTTTACAGTTTAATGAATCTATTTATATACTTAAATAAAATTATTATTTGGTGACCTTTTAAAATATCGACTTGTGTAAGAATAGCAGGCCACAAATCATGTATCAGTCGATCACTATTAATTGAAGTTTAGCTCTGACTGTTGGAAGCTGCAAGCCTCTTTGGCAACTCGTTTACGAAGGCTGAATTAGATGCTTCTTATTGAGTATAATTGCATTAATTTTTATTAAGTTGATTTAAATGCGTCGTACGCAAACCTAATTATTCGACAGAAAAGTTTACAAAGCTGCAGCACACTTGAGGACAATTTTTGTATTGACAGACAAAGGTAAAGAATAAAAGTTTGCATATTTTATATAAGGAGAAGAAGAAAGGAACTTAAGAAAGCATATAAGAAGAGTGATTATTGGCATTGATACAGACTGGCTGTATTGTTATTTCAGTACACATAAGTATATATTTTAAATAAATTTTGCTGCTATAAAAAATACTTTTTATTAGTATTAATAATACTGTAAAGATATACAATTATATACTTACCTCTACCACCTACTTGTAAGGGTATTTCATTGTGACTTCAAATGTTGTCATAGAGATTTTTTAAAATCCAAGCACTCGTACTTTATACCCAAAGCCCAAGTCATGTGCGGCACTTTTGACGCTGACTGTTGCATGTGACACACACACATTCACACACATTCACACACATTCACACACATTCACACACATTCACACACATACACACACACACACACGCACACATCGAGCCCCAGCGGGCATGTGACGCCATTTTGGAGTCTGTGAAAACTCAGATATGTTAACAATGTGCCAAAAATATGGGAAAAGCCAAGTTAATTGGCAAACGGCAGCAATGGCCATCAAATTGCTGCCGAGCAGTTCATTAAAATGGTCCGGAATGTGCATAATTCTCGAATTAAAATTCAAAAGTTTGCCAGGCCAAAATAATGGACTTGCGAGCCAATCTGTTGCCAATAGTCAAAAACTCGTAAATTTCGAATGCAACAACAACAGCAGCAGCAACAGCAGCAGCAGCAGCAACGGCAACGGCAACAGCAATCAACATATGGCCAAAGTATTGAAGGAGAGGCAAACAGCCAAGAAATTGGCAGTAGCTGCTGCTATTGAATTGTGGCATGCATTGTTGTTGGTTTATGAGTGCTCAGCTGGGCTTGGGGTAGGCTCTCACTTAACAATAATAGCAATAATCATAACGGCAACAACTTTGCGCCAAAAAGTGCCAAAAACATTTCATTGATTTCATGTGCCGTCGCCTTCGACTTCGCATCGTCGGCGGCTGTTGCAATAATTTTCAAATTTTCATTTGGCCCCGGCGCCTTTTGGAAACACAACGCAGATGCTGCCCCCACGCGCTCCACTCGCCCCAAGTGTTAAGGCGTATAGCAGGCGCAATAAGGTTACACTTACATATACACGACGCCCACACACACACACAGAGACACCTCACACCACACCATACCCCCCCGCCCCCACCCCCAGTTGAGGCGTAACTGAAAAGCGATTTTTCTTTTATGCCGAATTTTGTGAATTATGTGGCAGCAATTGTGTTCAGGGTTCGATTTTTGGCTCTTTGTATTGAATGCCTGGCCCCAAGGCGAGCTGTTATATTACCAAATAAGTGAGAGTGAGAGAGAGAGAGATTGTGGGGGTGAGTGGGCGGTAGGCAGTGCGAAGTGTTGCAATGTGGCGCATAATTAAGTTGACCAAGGCGTTTCGGTAATTGGTTTATTATGTAAGTGGCCTTAGGTGCGCCCCAAAACTTGGCCTATTGTTAGATTCCACCCGCACAGCAGCAGCCGCCGGCCTGTGTGCCAAGCATAATGAGTTGGATCCAGTGGATAGCTCAAGGGTCGGTTATAGCGCTCCAATTTGCACAACTCTTTAGAAATAAATCAAGTTGAATTGCTTGACTTGAGAATGGTTTGACTTGAAAGTACTCTGCATACAACTCTTGGGAGGTGTTTTGAGTCGAAAGTTATCCACATACTTCTTACATAGGAACTTAGAGAACTATATAATATTTATAAAATGTAATATTTCAAATCAAACTTTAAATTTATAGAACTGAACATAATCTTCATGAATTATATAAATTATTTAATTACTTTATTTAATATATTTATTTTTATATTTATATTTATTATTTATATTTATTTTATTTCTTATATTATTTCTATTTATTTAAATTTATTTTATATACCTAAGACATCTCTTGAAAATATTATAATGATTAAATAAATTAGAGAAATTTCACTGTAAGTGATCATTGGCCCCTCTATAATTAATTAATCCTTCAAGGAACTTGTTACATATGTTCTTAGCTTTAAGATGAAGTGAAATTGTTAATAGCCTTGTCATAATATCATGAATATATATGAATATTTATTGTAATCAAACCAAGGTCTTTTGAAGACCTTATGAAGCTTACTAAGCTCTATAGACAATAGCTTGGAAACAGAATCCAAGAGGTCGACTTACAATGAAAGAGCCATTGCAAGCTAGAGACGTTTTGAATCATAGTCAAGCTCAGATAGCAATTAGTTTTAATGACTTAGTCTAGTGTATGATGAACAGCAGGACTTTTCTATATAAATAATAATATGTAATATATATAGTAACTAAATATGTAGTGAGCTCTTGGTCTTATTCTATGCCATCCAGATGAATTTATGCCAATACGCAGCAAAGTAAACTGCGTGTTCTTTAAGCTAGATAGAACATAAGAGATTTTAAAGATTGAAGACTGCATCCGAGAGGCTGCTAAAAAATACCTACAGAGACTAAGACGGGCAAGACAGCTCTAACGCGGGAGTGTCAGTGGTCTGCACTACACAGATTTCCCAGCCCTAGAGCTAGCCGCAGACCCTGAAGACCTGCCTGACTGGGAATACCCAATTATTCACTTAACTCATATCAAATAGGCCCTTAAGCCTTTCCACCTTGTGCCCCTCTGTTTATTATCGTTCACAGCCCCAAGAAAGCATATTAATTAATTTCTGTTTAGATTAAGTTGCCCAAAAGGCAGCAGGTAGATCTACAATAATTTCCACGAATTTCCCTAGCCCCACCCACAACTACTATAAACTTAATCAACTTTCGCAACAATCAAATCCTCATCAACAATTGAAAAGTTATTCGCTTCCCTTTCAGCTCGAGTTTTATTGGCCTTGCTCGAGCTCAAGGAAGTTGCATGAGTCTTGGGTTTTCACACAGTCCAGTTGCATCATCAATTAGTTGTCAAAGACTTAACAATCAGTGGCTCGCCGCGGGCCAGTTCTATATTTATTTTCAATTATAACGCATGCCACTTTGTAATGATGCTCTATTATTTGCGCTGCATATTGCGAGTGTTTTCGGTATTTGTTGGGGCAGGGGAATTCCTTTTCATTCTATTCTCTTCCTGCTGCGTCCTGCTGCGTCCACGGAGCTGTGTGTTTTATTACATGCCAAACATTTTTCATATTTTCCGCATTACTTGCATTTATGTATGAAGAAGCCTGAGCCACACACACACACACACTCGCACACACACAATGTTATCTTTGCGCTTCCGGCTGAAAGCATTTCTTAGCACTCTCGCCCGCTCGCTCTATCTGCCACGCCGTCTCGCTCTCTCTCTCTCTCTCTCTCGCTTCGCTCGCAGCGCTCTTCTGGCATCATCAATGGGCCAACGTGACCACCAAGTTGTCTTGGAAAATGGTCAAAAAATAAATGGATGATTGAATGAAAACCCCGCCAGCTGGCAAAGGCAAGAACTCAAGCAAAAAACTGGCCAGCAGCAAAAGGCCAAGTCATCGTCTTTAAAGCCAATGTTGGCTGCGCCAATTTCCGGCTCTCTGCAGCCCCCGCCGCTGCCGCCGCTGCTGCTGCCACTGCTTCATCTACTTGGCCAACTAACTGCAGCAGCCGCCAAATGCCAGCGTCTTGCATTCATTGGGCCATAAGCTTCAAATTTGTGTGCCCCGCTTCAAATCCACTCAGTTGGCCAACAGCAAAAATTGTCTGCACCAATTTGGCTGCATTCTTTCCAGGCTCTGTCCATCTCTCTCTCTCTTCCTCCCTCCCTCTCTCTGTCTCAAACTGGAGCAGGCCGTTTTATTAAATTTCTTCCTTTTCAAATTTTTAAATGTGCGAAACTCAAATTTAAGTTCACGTTTAGCCGCGCCTGAGACGAAAACCAAGTGGAAAGCAACCAGGGTCATTATTAAGCTTGTTTCTCTTGCCTCTATTATTACATACATAAATATTTTGCTTTTCTATTTTTGAATACAGCTGTAGAGGGTATTTTAATGTTGTTAGCGCGAGTGTGGCGCATGGCAAAATGGAGGATGATGAGGTATATAGACTAGAGAGGTGGTATATATTTGTTTGTAGAGTCTATCAGCTTTGATCATGTCTGATCATTGATAGATAGATATGAGCAATCTTATATATTATTTGTTAAAGAAATATTATTTTTTATCGACATTTTTAGCTCAGATTTCTATATTCAACTTGGTTTGAATCCGTTGTACTCTGCTTTCATATGAGTGTATGTTAGAAAAATATCAATATCAAATTACTATAACTCCATTTGGGAAACAGCTGTTCCATATCTCATAAAAAATAACTCAGTTACCTTTGATACTCTGCATTTTTCCACAACCAGAATTATTAGAGCCCAACTTGAACATTTGCCCGAATCTCATAACATAAAATCTTTCTTATCTACCTCTAAATTTCGTATAAAATAAGCTTACTTTAGCCTAATGAATCCCTAATAATTCCAATTCAAATGAGCTCAAAAATATATACAAATTTACTTTTTGCCTATACTCTGGAGTCAGTTTCTTATAACCCTATAAAATTATATCACAAATTGAATTTCCATACAATGGAAGTATATGCAGGAAATTCGAGCTCACAAATATAATAAAATTATTTTTTTCCCCTTAAGATCCAAACTCACTTTCTTATAAGCCCACCAAACCATATCAAGTTTGACATCCATAGATTATTTACAGGGTATTCGTTGCTTTGGCACTCTCTGCTGTTCTCGCTCATATACATTTCGTTCTTGTTTTTGTAGTCGTTGTCATCTCGTTTGCCTGCGCCTTTGCCTGCAACGCGCCTTCGGGGATAATTGAAATTGTTTGCGCAATTTTACACTCCAAAGGCTAATGGAGTAGTCGACCGAGTCCACTGGCCGACTAACTGTGCTGAAGCGAGGCCAACAAGCCAACAAGCCAACAAGGCAACGAGGCAACAAGCTGGCCCGGCCAGTGGTCTCGGTTAGCCTCCAACACGGCCGGCGGAGGATCGGATCGGGCGTGCGTGTGGGCAAGGGGCCATCTGATGGTTCACAAAGCAAAACAGTGCCCAAGGCTGTGCCGGCGGCAGTTGCCAATGAAATGTTAGGCAAATTGAATTTTGTGCATTACAAATGCTTGACAAATAATTTCAGTTAGATAACAAGTCCCAGCAAGTCCGCACTGGCACTGGCCAGCAGCCGACCGCATTGTGGCTCATCTCTTGATTTCCTCTGCCCTGCCTTAATTAATAAAATAAAAAGAGTTGCGGGAATGTATCAAATGCACACGACCTTGCACTTCTCTCTGGCTAAACAAATTGCAACTTAATATTTACTTGAAATATGAAATTTTCAATGGAATTGGTTTTGATTTAAATTTGGCCTTGGGTCTTGCAGTAAATGAAGAATACAGACGATATCCTGCAGCAAGGAAAGTAAGAAGTTTTTAAGTTAACGCACAGCTAGATTTATTGGCATTTTAAATACTTTACATGAATTCTTAATAATTTGGTCTTTTGACTTCCTTTTTTATGTATTTAATTTATCAGCAGTTGCTAGAATATAATGCTCTACCTAGAAAAGACACAAGGGGGAGAGAGAGAGAGAGGTTAGCTTATGGATTATAGAAATTAGATAGCAACCAGGTTGAAACTAATATAAATAGCAACTGCATGAAATATTTATATACATATATAATATACATTACATAAGAATAAGTCAGAGAGCTCCACATAGAAGTAGCAGACTAGAGAGCGATGGGCTAGGGAAATTCATGATGAAGATGACTGATATTTCTTTTTTAAGACAAATAACTAATAAAATGTAGAGAACACATCAAAAACCATAGAAACCATAGAAAGAACAGCACTTTAAGAGTTTAATGCCATAAAAATAGCAAATTCAAGAATATTTATGGCATACTTGGTCAGAGATATTTTCTCTATATATAAATAACCAATTTTAAAGTATTTTAAAGTAT
The DNA here is from genome assembly GCA_035046225.1 of Drosophila pegasa. Classification (NCBI taxonomy): domain Eukaryota; kingdom Metazoa; phylum Arthropoda; class Insecta; order Diptera; family Drosophilidae; genus Drosophila; species Drosophila pegasa. The sequence goes on along the minus strand of JAWNOD010000398.1, from coordinate 7,339,310 downwards.
TTTATCCACATAATCCTAATATGAATGCTGGAATATATAAGTAAAATATTTATACATTTTACCAAGGTATAAAAAGCGAAATATATTCGGATATGAGCGTAAATCTGCAGGATTACGTTTTATTGAATAGTTCCTAATATTAGTCTCTATTTCTTTATTTCAAATGATATCGATATTTAATATTCTATTCGAAAAGAACGATCAAAAAAACTTGAACTTAATACAGATGATTAGGTAGAGTTAGCGAAAGAGTGAAAATATATATATATATAAATATATAAATAATATAAGTGAGAGGCCGGTTTTCTAGGTCAGCTACTAACAGTTTTTAGTAGGCTTACTCTGCGGCAGCTCTATAATAGTTTCAAATGCATCAGATCATATAAAGCCACTTAGCTCAAGTCTAATCGCATTCTTGTAAACCTGTAGAATTATTTTAGTATTTCAGCAGAGGGCAACCATTTCATTAGACATTTATAAATAGTTTAGCTGCTAAATAAAATTGTACAAATATAAATATTTTTCAAGCATAAAACACTTGCTCAAATAGTTCAACTTTTTTCATTAAACTATTCTTTTTCTGCCAGTGGAAGTTTCTCATTAGAAGCGAAAGCACGCATGGAAAAGGACAATAGACATATCTGAGTGTGTGTGCGAGTGTGTGTGTGCTGATTGGAATGCAATTAAAATGGCTGTCATTGAGGTGGCATGCATCAAGTGAAAGAGCACGACACACGGCCTTGGCAAGTGCTGGAAGGGAGGCAAGGCGAGGTAGAGGCAGGGGAAGCCTCCCCTTGTGAATATTAGAAGTGCTTTTCACACCTATAACAAGCAGACACAACACTCTGTTTTTTTCCTTTCTTGCTTGAGTATTTGTTGTTGTTGTTTGTGCACGCATGACGCCTGCAAATAAAACAGAAATTACAGCTCATTAGAAAAATGAAACAAAAATGTAAATAAAAAGGGCAAAAAAAAAGAGAAAAAGAGGAGAAGACGAAGCAGAGGCAGAATTGCTGCAGGGCAGCAACAGCAACAGCAAATGGCAGCAGGAGCAGTGAAAGCAAACAGCAGGCGGGCGCAAAAAGGATTCAACAACAGGATATGCCAAGGCAGACGACGAGTGAAAAATGTAAATAAAATATTGCACAATGTATGAGGAGCGGACGGGGGACGCATGGCGACTGTGGGTGGCTGCCAGCCACTTGAGCACGTTGTCAAGGGTGTCAGGGTGTTGGCTGGCTGGCTGGATGTCTGTCTGCCAACAGCAATAGCAACAGCAGCAACAGCAGCAACTGTGGCAACAACAACAGCAGTCGGGACACATTATGCGTCGTTTAAATAGCCATAAATCTTGCATAAAAACGCGCCCCCAGAGAAAGAGAGAGAGAGAGAGAGAGTGAAAGAGAGCGAGAGCAAACTTGACTGCAACTTTAATATGAAAATCTGTTTGGGCAGGACTAACGATGACAACGCCCCAAACGTCCTGCGCCATATTTGCAACGCTAATTTAGCAGCAAAGTCAGCAGATTGCGCCGTGGATCAGGGCCAAGCGCTGCCAAGCGAAAGCTGACAAGCCAGAAGGCCAGCGAAGGCGAAGGGTCCAGCGGGCCAGCGGCCATCAGGCGCCATTAAAAACTTGCTAGAAAATTAACTTGACCAGGACGCAGGATGTCAAATTGAATTTGCCAAGGACCTCAAGGCGTTGCGCCATCAATATGAACTCAAAGGGATCAGCGTTAAATGTTGCACGCAACGCCAACGCCATCCATCTTACTTAATGTCAACTGCAGCTAGCTCGGACCGCCTGCCTTCCACGGGCTCATTATGCGACGACAAAGCAACTATTACTCCATATACTATATACTATTAAGAGCCAGCAGCAGCAGCAGCAGGACTTTCACGCTTTTATGATTTGCTAACGACATGAGTTTCAGACCGTTGGCTGCCGTCGCTGCTGCCACTGTTGCTGTTTAAAAATCAATTTCGCTGCTGCTGGCAGCCGTTGCAGTTGCAGCTGCTGGCACGCCCCCTTTTTTGCACATGCCGCCCCTGGGCCATGTCATCTTCTGTTTATATTCTTGTCATGTCACTGGCTGCACCGACGCCTCCTACCTCAAATCGCAGCCACATCAGCAGCAGCAGCAGCACAACACAAAGCCAATAGCCGTCAACATGACGCTCAGCTTACGCCCCCACTGCCTTTGGTACCTGGTACCTGGTCCATGCCACCCTACTGAGCCCATCCCCACCCCCATCCCCCTTCTGGCATATTCTAGCCGCGCCGCCTGCTGGCATGCGTCAGGTGTGCCATTTTAATAAATTATGCATCCTGCTAAATGCTTAAACAATTGAATTTTATATTTACATAATATGTAATATGCTGTGACATCATTATGCAAAGGAGGCGTGGCGGGTGGCGACTCCGCCCAGCCGAGCAGTGGAAAGCAGCGTCAAGGCGAACGCTTGATTGAATTATGTTTCGTGCTGAGTGGCATCCAAAATATGACGCAAAGTGTAGCCAAAGAGGGAGACAGCCAGAGAAATAGGGGTGAGTGGAGAGAGAGGAGAGGGAGAGAGAGCGAGCGCGTAAGGCTCTGCGTCGGTATTCATTACAGTCTTAACTCTTTACTGTCTTTAAATTATATACTAAATGAAATTAAGCGCAGTTCCACAGCACAAATTAATCATTGTGAACATTTGCTTCCAGCTTCAACTTTCGACAAATACTCGAGAACAAAACAGAAATTCGCTAACTTTATGACGCTTGAGCTAAGAGTAGAGCGATGTTAAGCAATATATATATATATATATATATAATATATGGATGCATATAAGTATATATAAATATAATACAATATGCAATGCTTAAGCTTATGCATAAATGTTTTTCGACTGCTTTACGATTCAATTAGATTGAGAAAATCTCTACCTTGGCTGTTACTGACTTGGGTTTTTATAAACAAGTCAAATGAGAAACAAATTATATATATAATTTATATCTTAAGCCTATTGAAAATCGAAATTTTGGGAATTTCGTTGTACGTTTGTTAATTTTTTGAAAATATAATATGTAAGGTAATAGATCAGTAAATTGGGTCGACAAGCTGAGCTCATCTATATCCATGTGACGCCGTGTCCATCTGTCGTTTCACCCGTACGTCGACCGTGAACACAACGAACTTACAAATCCACAAAAGCCAGAAACTTGAAGCTTTAAATATGTTTCTATATACTATAATTTTTGGATAACTCATTCCATATCCCAATGTGTGTGTACATATCTGGTGTGCAATGTATGTATATATAATATAAATAGAGTTAAGAATAAAAAAGTAATATTAGGATAGCTGGTGCTCAAACAGTCCGGCAATACATAGACTTTAATTCCTATAATAGATGAGTAGCTAGTCAGTAAGTAGTCAATAAATTATTCAAATCAAGGTTTGGGATGACCCACATTTTTCTTGCAAACAAAAATTTTTTAAAACACACAGAAAACTTCTTACTAGAAAAATTGTAAATATTTCGGTTGAAAAGCGATAGCTAAACTCTGTAAAAACTAAATTTGTTTCAAAAGCGTTATATGATTGTTAAAAATGTTTAACGAAATAGAGCACAACAATATAAAAATATATAAATATAATTATAATGGCAATATCATTGTTTTACAAGGTTCCAGGTATCTCTTAGTCGAGCAGTCTCAACTAGAGCACTCTTAGTTTATTTAGTATTGAAATATTTGCAGAGAGATCACTGTACATTCGCTTAGCTTGAGCATAATTACAGTCTTCTGAATCATCAGCTAACTACCAGGCGGATATATGTGATAAGAGAAGAAATAGGAAGCCGAGTCATGACAAATATATAAATGATATGAATGCATCATTCAAATACAGCACAAAAAAAATTAAATAAAACTTACAATTTTTTATATATTTCAGTTTTTATTTACTATTACCCTAAAATTTGAGTTGCAGCTGGCAAACTCATTATAAATGACTAATTTTAAAGAACATTTATAGATATTCTATTCTCACCCCTTTAGTCATACATAAATAAATATTATACACAAATAAATAATAAAATATAAAATACAATATAAATGCTTATGTAATCTAAATATAATTTCCTATTATTATTCTATCGAACAAATATAAATCCAAAATAAATATTCTCAAAATGTACCCAACCCAACTCAGTACACACCTAAGAGATATCAGACTCCACTCCACCTAATTACCTTAAAATGTATTTACTTTTGTTTTCGTCACCTTCAATTGAACCGCAAATCATTTAATTTAAGCATCAAGTCGGCACAAAAAGCAGTTAAAATTTGAGCTAACCACCAGGCGAACGCAAATTGAACTTAATCAAATGATTTATGGCGGATTAAGGCGCATCTAATCAGGACATGCGGCTGAGCTAATATAACGTATACGCCGCATTATGTACACGCCACTTGCCACTTGGCGGGGCACGTAGAGCGCGCAAGTGACAGAGCGAAGAGCAACTAGCTGATTGACAAAATGATTGAATGACTGAGTGAGTGACTGAGGGACTGAGTGACTGAGCGACTGAATGACTGACTATCAGCGGCAGCACATTTATGTGCAAAGACTTAATTACAACAAAGCGCCACGTGACTGCCACATGTGTGCGTGTGTGAGTGTGTGTGAGTGTGTGTGTGCGTGTGTGAGTGTGTGCGTGTGTGTGCGTGTGTGTGGGGCAAGCCCAGCCAAGAAGGGCAACCCACCGCGGTGGGTTCGACGTCTAATCAAAACTTTTATTTGCATGAAATTAAATTCAAGCAATTGCACTTAATTTGCCAAACAGCCCGAACAGGCGGCGGGCGATGGTAAATAAACAGGACGAGCGCCCCAAACACACACACACGCACACACAAACACACACACACATAAGAGAAAAGATTTACGCATTCGGGAGCGAGCGAGAGAAAAAGTGAAATTAAAAAGCAAGCAAGCGTGGGAATGGGTCAGGGGATGCGGGTGTATGGCCAAAAAGAAAGGAAAGCAAAAAAATTATGAGCACGCTGGAGAAATCTAAGATGTTGGCAGTAGCTGGGCGTGGCCTTTTGAAGTAGGCACACACACACACACCGAGACACACACGCATATATACGCCTAAGCATACACACACTCCAGACGCCCATAAATAAAGTATTTGATGTGCATGAAGTTAATGTCTTATTATACCCAAGTTGTCAAAAACAAGCAGAATACCCAAACACCCCGCCCCCAGCGCAGGCAGCCAAAGTAGTTAAACGCCGCCTGTTAAAGTCTGTTTAATGTGTGTGTGTGCGAGTGTGTGCTAGTGTGTGTGTGTGGGCGTGGATTTTATTAACTTGAGCTGAAGACGCGCTGTGCCTGTGCTCTGATTTGGCTAAAGAGCAGCCAGCGCAGCCTGCTTAATGATAACAAACTCAACACAAGTGATAACGCGTCAAATTACCAAAGCGCACATCTGTGTGTGTGTGTGTGTTTGTGTGTGCGAGTGTGTGTGTGCATCTTGTTTGTGGTGCGCAGCAGGCGTGGCCTGGTTAGCCACCCAGCGGCGTCGCGGGTGTTGTAAATACAATCAATGAATTTCAACTGGTTGCCTTGGCTTTGCATAACCCGAGCCTCATCTCCAGCCACCCACACACTCACCCACACCCACACACACACTCAATTGTGTGTGGATGTGTGTGTGCGTGTGTTTGGCGAAAACGAAATTAGGCAAATTTAATGAATTTATGCTGGTGGCGTCTCCTTTGTAATCTGAGTGCGCGCGCAGCAGAGTAAGTGACCTGCTTCCTTGTCTTTTAAGTGGCTTCACTCCTGGGCCTGAGCAGGTTACCAGGAAATAGAATGAGCTCTCTCTTCCTCCCACCCTCCCTCTCCCTCTGTGAGGTTAGTGGACTAGCAGCAATTTGCCAGCATTCGTTGGGCTATAAACGAGCTGGGGTGGTCCAAGTGTGTGAATGCGGCTGGTTAATGCCGCTCGGGGAGGTATTAACTGGAATAACATTTGTGGCCATACGGCGGTGCACAAGGATGCGCATAAGGATGCGATCTTTAAGCATGCCAACATTTGATTCTCAGGAAGCGAAACGCCCCTAAGTTCCGGCAAATGGGCGAGAATTTCATAGAATTCAAATTTATGTTTTACACCAATTTAGTTTACCTTTTTTGCTCTTCTAAGAATTTTGTAATTAATATATGAATAAAGGAAATATTTCAAATTACAGCGAAAAACAACTCATTCTATAACCTCATAAAAAAAAATGTTGAAAAAGTCGGGTATCTCTTCATCTCTATCAAATAGTAAACAAGGCAAACATAATAAGCAAGTGCAGGGTATTGCACATAAAATTATATTTCATTTAGATATTTAATTCAAAGACAAAATACTTAAAAGAAAAAATATTGACAAATAAATCAAATGCTTTCAGATGCAGGGTATTACCCAGCCAGTAATACAAGCTCCTATTTAAGTTCTAGCCATAACTAAAAATGTGAGAATATAGAAAGGAAATACTTAAAAATGCTTTAATATTAAGTATGGATCCAAGTCAAAGAAATAAAAATATATTATAGAAAATACGGTATTTTCTAGTCAGCCAACTTGTAAAATAACACAAGTGCTTCCACTTAGGTCTTGATCTAACTGAGAGAAAATAATATATAACACAAAATTATTAAAAAATGAATCAAACAACTTTTGAAGTGGGGTATTTTCTAGTCAGACAATTTATAATATGACAAAAGTTCGAGATAAGCTCTAGCCAGAACTAAAAATGTGAAAATATATTTTTTTTAATATTTAAAAATTAAGTAAGCTCACTCAGTTGTGGGGTATTTTCTCGTCAGTCAATTTATAATATAACAAATTTCTTAGGTCTAGATGCAACTCAAAAAAAAAAAAAAATATTATAAATTTATTAAAAATCAAGTATCACTCAGATACAGGGAATTTTCTGGTCATTCAATATATAATGAACCAACTTTCTTTTTAAGCCTAGAACTAACTCAAAGAAAAGAATATATGACAAGAAATTATTCAAGATTAAAGTAAACAACTCTTTGAAGTGCAGGATATTTTCCAGTCAGTCAAGTTATAAAAAAAAAACCCACTTTGCTTCTCAATCTAGGAGTTGGGCTAATAAAAAATATATGTACCTTTGATACATAAAAGATTATTGCTAAATCTCAACCGAATTCAATCGATTAGAAATTCGAAATACTTTTTTATTACATTCATAATTTTTAATTATTGAAGATACCGCAGGATCTTCGAATAAAGTCACATTGAATTAAACAATACTAATTGCGGATTTTTGGCTCTTTCTATCCAATCGCTGGAGCCGCTTGATGCGCAGCAGGGTCGTGGGCTTGTAGCGATGCCACATGAGATACCAGTTATCCACGTAAGGAAACGTCGGACTGTCGCCGAATAGCTTGACCAGGGCTTCGGTGAACGTGGGGCCGTAGCCCATTTTCCAAGCTTGTTTATCGGCCGCATACTCCATGTAGCGCAGATAGAAGAAAATGATCCAATTCGTTATCGTCAGATACAGGGGCATTACATACTTGTAGACCAGCCAGTAGCCGGCGATGGGCGGATAGAAGTCGCGCAGGAATCCGGCCGCCTCGAAGAGGACGGGCTGCCGATAGACGGTGCCGAATAACAGGAAATATATCAGGAGTGTGACGTGGATGAGGACAAACGCTTGTAGAAGATGATAGTAACGCCAATGGCAGAGCTTTTGGGTAACAAACGCAACCAGCTGGTTGGGCTGTAAGCCCTTGCCGACGTCGTCCTTGTGCAACTGGGCGACGGGCTTGCCCTCGTTTAGTACTAGATTGTCCATTATGTAGACTCGCTTGTAGCAGGCACAGCCATAGGCATAGGCCGTGGCAGGCCTCTGGTGAAAGGTCTTCAGAATATAGATGGATTCGGGCGGGAATTTAAACTCATCTAATACATCCTTTAAGGTATTTTGCAGCTGCTCGACGGCCCCGGGATCATCTTTGACCTTCAAGGCGAGGCACGGCAGACCAAACACACAGTGCGCAATAATCCCAAGGCTCGACAGGAGGATCAGAACAGCCCAGATCCAGAGCAAAAAGAATCCCGTGCCGGTCGTTTCAATCAACAGAAAGATGACAGTTAGCGGCACAAGGGCCACCTGCAGCAGGACGAGCAGCAGGGTGTACGAGCAGATCAAGCCCACCAGGGGAATCGTCTTCTCCCGATACGGATCGTACCAGGGCGTCAGGAAGAGTCTGCTGTAGACGATGAGCGGAAATCTTCGTAAGACCATGTAGCAACTGAACGCCGCCACGAATGCCATGCTCTGCCAGATCAGGTCGTCGACGATGCTGTAGAGGCCGATGATCAGGCGCCAGATATATGCAAAGATGCCGAGGTGCAGTTCCATGCAGCTGAATATGGCATCGAAGACGTAGCCCACCATTTTGAACTCCACAATGTACATCTCCTCCGCCTTGGTCGTCTTGAATTGATTCTGGGACATCACCTGTGCCAGCTCAGGCGGCGGCTCAGTGCGACGCGTGCACAGGCGTAACTGACGCCAGCACAGATAGACGTGAAATAGGTTGCGCAGGACGATCATCAAGGCGAGCACGTGCCGCAACAGGGCCGGATCCTCCAAGGACCACCTGTCGGGCTTCAGCTTAAACGCCGCCAAATTTTTCGGTATAACCATCGGCTGGCTCTGCATGGGATCCTGGTACAGCGCGTAGGACATGATCGAAATTTTCCTTGTCTACCTGGCGTGAAAACTAGTGAAGGAGCTGAATGAAAACATGAAAATATCTTTTCGGTAATATATATATATATATACAAATATATTACAATAAAATATTACATACTTGACGAAAGTCAACTTAGATTCCTCAGCCAGAGAATTTTCACTCTGCTAAATTGAATTTATTTCAACTTGTTTCCTTTGCTGTTATTGACCCACCTTCATCATCTCAGCCAACGCCTGCAACTTGTCATAAGAATTTTGAGCGACAGGCGATAAATTCCAAAATGTTTCCAACTGCCACCAGCCCGACCCACTTCATCCCGTCGCAAGTGGCTTCATTGCGCCTAAATGTGGTGTCAGACACGGCTGTCGCTGCCCAGCATCGAGTTCCTTATCTGCCCACTGGACCTGCCACTGCCCACGCCCACTCCACACGCCTCACGCCTGACAGTCTCTCAACGCCATTACACTTAATGATGCCTGTGACGACTCCTGTGCGCCTTAAGTTGTGGAATTCCGCTTTAAACTGAAAATTGCGGACTTCGGCTCGGTTGTAAGTAAGGTTTACACATATTTATTTTCCAAAATAACATTAAATTGAATGAGAGAAATGCTCTCCTTGTACATATACTGTGTAATTCCTTTCTTATTCTTTGTATTTGTATTTGTATTATGTGTAATTCATTTAGTGGTTGGTTGTGCCATAAAAGGTATCCAAAAGTAAAAGTAAGAGTTGGAGCCTCTTGCTCCGTGTCATCAACATGTTCATGTTCATCATAAAAGGGAACGACGGGAATGATCCTTTGCTCTTGTTCTCGGCCTTACACACGACGCGCTTCGTTTTAGTTTTTGTTTAATAGGTGATATATTGTATTAAATTAAAAGGGTTTATCACATCGTATTTTAAAAAATTGTTTTGCAATTTCGTAAATAGTGTTCTTGTGTTTTGGGGTTGTTCCTCTTAGTGGGGCAGAAGCGTCAAATAATTTACAAGTTGCTAACATAAAATGCTATGTTGTAATTGATTGTTATGAGTTAAATGAATGCACAGACATCTAACCCCTCTACATCGTGGGTTATCCGCGCTGTGCTCCACAAAAACTAATATGAGTTGGGGGAAATTGTACGAAAACTTAATTTGTAGCTATTACTTAAATTAAACTTAAGTTCTAGGCGCTACTGCTTCTCATTTGCTATTCAAATCAACTGACGCTAAATATTAGTTAGTTGCTGTGTTTAGCTTAATCGAAGCGCGTGTGTCGGCCACCGCCCTCGCCGCCGTTTCGGTTTCCAAAGCCTCCATCACCACCGCCGCCGCCGCCAAAGCCGCGTCCATTGCTAATGCTGCCCTTCTTGAATCCACCGCCGCCTCCAAAGCGACCACCGCCGCCACCATAACGGGAGCGTCCACCGCCACCGTCGTAGCGCGAGTTGCGGGCCAGATTCTCCAGCGCGGGATTTATTTCCTGCACAGGAACAAACAAATAATTAATATCCATAGCCTAATATTATCAATGTCTTTATACGTACTTGATTAGCTTCTCTCAGGACATCAACTAACGCCTTGGCTTGCTTGGCATTGTTTTTCGTGAAGAAGGCAAAGGATGTGCCCTTGGTGTTGGAACGTCCTGTACGTCCGATACGATGTATATAATCCTCGCTGTTTTGTGGATAGTCAAAGTTGATGACATACTTAATGCCATCGACGTCTGCATGAGCGTGTATAATATGTTAGAAATAGATGAATGCATACAGATATATAGATTAGCATTTATAGGACTTTATAAATATAGTAAACTTCAAGGCTAAAAACAGTTTTTCAAATTGCCAAATGGATTTTTCTCTTTGCTCTGTGCAACAACAATTTTTAGCGTTTTCCGAGACGTTTTACACTTTGAATACACTTGTCTTTTCTTTTTTGGTTCGCTTTTGAGTAAAGTTTGTTTGGGTATTTATATTTTTTTGTCTTGCTTGGTTTTAAGTTTAACTTTAGATATTTTGTTTTGGGTTTTGTTTTTATTTTTGTTTACGAAAAAAGAAAATGTTTCAAAATGTACGTTACCTTCTTGGTGCTACAAATTGTTTCACTCAATTTTCTCTCAATCAAAATCTCAAAGTTTTGTGGCGCTGCGCAGCTCGTGGTCCAAACTCTCTCCAAACACACAAAAATTAATGGTCGCATGGCGAAGCGAGCGGCGAGAGTTTGTTGCAATGAGCCGCGTGCACCTCATCTGACTCGACACGACTTAGACTTGGGGGGTCGGGCGGGCTGGCGGACGAGTGTGCCAGTCCAACCGGTAGCCACATCCTTCTCCTCCATATTTATAGAAGAGAGGCGCGACTATGTATAGTTATCTATTCAGTTATACAGTTTTTATGTCGACCAGGGAGAACGTTTTAACAAGCGTCGGTGTCCAGGATCCGTTGCCACCCACTAGACGACGGGCAATGGCGGCGCAGGCAGACAGGCGGGCAGTGGGCGCGGCGACCCATTTGGTAGCTAGGCACTCAGCAGCAGCAGCAGCAGCAGCGACGAAAACGGCGAACAAGCGACGATCACACAGTGCGGCCGATCTCCACAGTGCGGCTGATCTCAAAATACAAGTCGCACCTCTTCGTCCATACATACCCACAGCGTGCTCTCTGGCGGTTTGTCGAGTGGCAATGTGTGTGGGTGGGTGGTGTTCGTGTGTGTCTGTGCAAGTGTGTGCATGGTGCATCCTCGTTCGGGCTGAGTTTCTGGCATATTCTGTGTTACTGTCGCTGCCTGGCTGATGTTTGTGGTGTGTGCTTAGCAACCGGCCGGCCGACGACATCAGCGCCTCTCAAGATGTTTTGCCTGCTTTGTAGCGCCGCCTTCTCTTTTATTTAAGTTATTAAATTTTTTTTGGTGACAACAAGATGTGCCCCTTGACCGTTTGCTTGTTGATTTGGTTCGTTCTTGGTTTTGGTTTGGTTGGTTGTTAGGTTGACTCAACGCTCTTTCTCGAGGAGAGGACTGCAGAGGCCACGTATGATGCATGATGTTGGGGATATATGAATGCCGGGCTCGTATGCGAATGCGTTTACGTTGATCGCGCGTCCGTGTGGCAGCCAAGCGAACGCGACTCGATCAGGTGAACTTTATCTGTTACCTTTTGCTCATTGTTTAAACAAAAAACTTGTCAAATTTAGTTTTTCTCAGAGTTAGATGAGCAAAAAGTCGCTCATGTTACGAGTACAGCTCTTGGGACTTCCCACTTGTCTCTTATCCTCCCCATCATACTACAATAAACGGCCTCTGTAAACGAGAAAGAAGGAAGAGAGAGAGAGAGAGAGACAAAGAAAGAGAGAGGCAGAGAGAGACACGCACACAGACATTGTGTGTGCATAGCACAAGGCACATTAATCGTTTACGAAGTCGGGGGTTGGCGCCAATAACGGGCCGGGGGACGGGTGCAGGGGTTGGGTCGGGTCGGGTGGTGGTGGGTAAGGAATAAAAATTTATGTTGATTATTAAGTTTTGACTTTGTTCGGGGCTTACGACTAAAAACTGTTGGTATATATATAAATATTTAAAAACAAAAAATCTGATTTCGCGCACGCTAATTTGTTATTGTCTTCAAGTCTAAATGCGGTTGATGAGGGGGCGGGAATTTTGAAGTTGCTTGGATATGCAATATCTAGTGAAAGCTACAATGAAAGCCCCCTTCACGGAAGGCTCAATCAAGTATATCCTTTCGTTTTAAATAAAAACAAGTGAACTATAATCGATTTCAAGTCAGCTACATTCTTAGCTTTATCCGTTGAAGCGAGCTTTCACTGTGCGAATGTTTGACGTGCGTGTTAAGCAAATGTGTAATTGTGTTCGAGTGTTTGTGTGTGTATCTTTTGGCAGCCGCGAATACGTTTCTATACATGTGACTCTGTCATCGCTAACTAAAGACTCACCCAAGCCACGGGCCGCCACGTCGGTGGCCACCAGAATGTTGGACTTGCCCGAGCGGAACTCACGCAGGACAAAGTCACGTTCCGACTGTGACTTGTCCCCGTGAATAGCTCCGCAGCGCACGCCGAAGCTGCGAATGAAACGCACAAGATTATCCACGCGACGCTTGGTCTCCACAAAGATAATGATCTTTCCGGGATTCTCGCTTGTATCATAAATGTCGGACAGCAGGCTCTTAAGTCTAGTTTAATAGAGAGAACGAAAGTCAGTATGCAGCAGGTTTGGATGGAAGATTTGGATACTTACTTGTCTTCCTTGCTGAATTCATCACACACATCGACTACTTGGCGAATGTTGTGATTGGCGGACAGCTCTAGCGAACCGATGTTGATCTGTATGTAATTGCCGAGGAAATCCTCTGCCAACTGTTTCACTTCTTTGGGCCAGGTGGCGCTCCACATGAGCGTCTGGCGATCGGGACGAATCTGCGAGACAATCTTGCGGATCTGGGGCTCGAAGCCCATGTCCAACATACGATCGGCCTCATCCAGGACCAAGTAGGTGCAACGCTTCAGATTGGTAGCGCCCGCCGAGAGGAAATCAATAAGACGACCGGGTGTGGCAATAACAATCTCACAACCACGCTGTAGATCGCGCATTTGGCCTCCCTTCGGTGCTCCGCCAAAGACGCATGTGTTGCGCACATAGGAGGACGAACCGAACTCGGTGGCCACCTGCTGAATCTGTTGAGCCAGCTCACGGGTAGGTGCCAGCACCAGGGCAATGGGACCCTCACCGCGCTGCAGTGGCTGCTGGTTGTTGATGTGTACAATGGCGGGCAGAATGTAGCCGAGCGTCTTGCCCGAGCCCGTCTTGGCAATGCCCACAAAGTTGGCGCCGCTCATTGCAATTGGCCAGCCCTGGGCCTGGATTGGTGTGGGCGACTTGTAGCCCTGGCGACGAATCTCCTTCACCACGTAGTCGGGCAGATAGGCCTCCGAGAAGTCCTGTATGGGGTTGGCTGCCTGGCCGCGAACTGTGATCTCTTGCTCATCGCGGTACCGCTGCACCTCATAGGGCGAACGATTGGCTACCGTGGGATGCTCCTGATAGAAGTTCTTCTTGAACGGTGTCAAATTGGAGAAGTCCACTGGGCGCATGGGCAAATCTTGGCTGCCGCCACCGCGACGATCACCGCCGAAGCCGCCGCCACCACCGCCTCCAAAGCGCGACCCGCCGCCGCGATCATCACGACGCTTCTCAATACGACCATTGCGTACGCCGTGATAGTCGCCGCCACCACCACCACCACCAAAACGTGATGCACCGCCGCCGCCGCCACGTCGATCGTCATCGCGGTCGCGTCCGCCACGTGGTCCGGATCCAAAATCGCGGTCGTGAGGTGCCCTATAGAAATAAAAATAAAAAAATAAGTAAAATTATTAACATATAAAATTTTTTGTTTAATTTCAAATGGTATTTTAATTTTCTTTTAATTGGGAAACTTAAAATTTATTGAATTCGTAATCAATTTTTGTATTTTGGGAAATTTGTTCAAATTTATACATATTGATTTCTCTTTAAAATTTTAATGAGGCTTGTCGATGTTTTAACGAAGAGTGAAAATGTCGATTTAGCTGAATTGTCATTTCGGCTCACTTTGATCGCATGCTGTTTGCTCGCCGTCAGATTTGTGACTAGCTGGCAACGCTAACAATTTGACAGATGTGACGTGAGAACGAGCGCGCGAGTGAGACAGCAATACAACCGCAATAAACTTAAATAAAACTAATTGCGTGTTAAGGAAATTAAATAAATTTCGTATAAAATGCAAACAGTAAGGCAAATTTGATTGACAACAACATGCAATTCCAGCATATATCTAAGAGACACACACACACACATACATATAATCGCCCTTCAATTGCCCAACTAAACAACTCGGCACCTGGCAGCGGCAGCCAAAACACAAATGTTACAGTTCTGACATTAATCAATTATACACACATACACACAAACACACAGACACATGTTAAACATATCGGTTTATTCGTTAGTAATGTGCAGCCCATAAAATACCTACTTCCCCATCACTACACCCCGACCCCGACAAATGTCTGTCAATTGGGGCCGCTCCGCCCTTTGCTTTTGCTAGGCACGCTAACTTGGCCAATTGACAGAAAAGAACGCTGAACGTTTATTAGACGGCAAATGTCTTGTCTAGTCCCCTCCTCTCGCTCTTCGCTTGTTCACATCGTCTTTTGCTCTACCTGTCGCGCTTTGACATGCAAAAAGGCAAATCGTGCGCGCACACGAAGGCGGGCGAACAAGCGAGAGGGGGAGCGGATGAGCAGACTCTCATAATCAATTGGCGTCGTTTGACATTTTAAACTAACAAACTGCTTAAGCTAGACAGAGATGGCGAATGTACATAGGCAGTGGTATCAGAGTTTTGACATACAACGATAAAGAAAAAAGCATGAACACGCAAACTGTACTACGACTGTTATACGCGAGCGAGACACGCGAAATACACCGCTGATGCCTACACAACAGAAATATACACACACACTTACACATTAAAGCACGTTGTGTCTGCGTGTTTGTGTTGAGGGCATACAGACAAATTAAAATGCTATAAAAAAGCAAACGAAGTAAAGACACGTTTCACAAATCAAGCCAATTCTTTTTATGACGTACACTGACGTTTCCCCCACTTCCAATTTTTTTGTGGTTAGTTCTCGTTTTTAGTTGTTGCTTGCGGGCAAAAAAAAAAAAAAAAAGAATATGAAGAAAAAATTTAACCTTATTGCTTCTCGCTGTTTGCTTTCTCTTCGTCATTTGTAACTCTCCGTTAATTACTCATCGTCGAGTTTCGACGTATACATACACATACGAACGTTAGCGCAAAGCGTGGGCAAGAAAATGGCGACGGAAAAAACCAACAAACACACACAAACCATATGCTTGTCGTACTTATACACACACACTCGCACTCCTGTACTTTTTTTCATGAACTTTGCATATTTTGGCTGGTTTTACTTACATTATTCCTTCAATTTTGATTTCCTCTGATTGCTCGTCTGGGTCAATAAAAAGTGATTTCCTCGCTCGTCTGGACAAATCAGTAGTTCGCTTGTCTGCTGGGAGTGCTTCGTCGACTGATCTGGATGTTTCGTTTCGAGTTGACGATATATGAAACGCACGCTGTGTCTGCTGGGAGCAACTGGATAATACTCTAAATGTGGGTACTGTTGACTCCTGGCTGGACCGGCTCCCTTGGAACTGTTGTGGTTGTTCTCTGCAGAGCAAAGCAAGACTGCTGCTGGTTGTTCTGTTGGTCGAACAAAAAAGAAAATGGCGACGTTGCGTTATACATTTTTCCACGCTCTTTGGTGAAATCAATAAGTTGCGCCAACTGCAGGCGGGCAGCACTGCAGACTCGCACGATTTACGGGCTACGTATTGCACTAATTTTAACATATTTTACTAAGCTAATAAATTAATATTTCTAATACTATATTTTTTCACTTATTATGCATCTAACTCGTGCAAGCAGATGCGCGCGTGTTCTTACCTAACCTCGTCCAAAATGGAAATGAAAGACGATGATTTCTTGCCTGCGACGTTGAAGCAACAAACTATCGATTGCTGCACTAGCTCACTAACGAGGGTTGCCTGACGCAGAATCGATATTTCTGACGATTATTGTGGGCCAGACTGTTGGCTTGCTTTTATTTTCCTTTTTTGTGCATTAATATTGTTTTTAATGGGGAGTTGTTTTTATTACATTTAGTAAATATATAAGTATATGTGTGTGCATTGTGCTTTTGTTGAAAAGTATTCATATCAATGTTTGCTAACATAAGGCATCTCTCGCTAAGCTGCACGCAAATATAAAGTATATTTTGTAAGTATGGCAACGCCATGTACCAGCAGCTATTTTGAAAATGCGCGGCAATGCATTTGCATAATGCATTTCAGTTTTAAATTGATGTGATTCAAAATCGTTTATCTTCATGCCTTTGCTGCAAATTTATCATTCGTTGCCAGCCGCTCTTTTAATATACGATATTCGCGCGAGGCGTATTCACAGTAGAGCGGGAATTTTCGCAATACTTTTTAATAATTTCAGCACGTTTGGATTGCGTAAGGCGACTCACGATTATTTGCCAAATCTTTTTGAATATTTCAACTATCTGGGACATCCTATATCATGGGTATAAGGAAAGACTGAAGTCTGAGTTGCATTGTGGACTTTTCTAATGTATTTCTAATATATAAAACACATGCGGTAAAATGATTATGGATAATATTTACTAATTTCGCGATCGGCTTCCGTTTGAGAAATAATAATTGGCCCAGATATTTTGAGCGAATAAACACGCTGATGGACTCAATAACATTTACGAGTTGCGCTACAATCAAATAATAAATAACAACATAGATAAAGATATAACTTAATTAATATTATGATAAATAAATATATGCTATATTTCGTTCAAACTTGCTATTTTTTGCTTATTTAAAATGAAATGCAACAGACAACGTGCACAACTAATCCACCCAAAGCGCCCTCTATCGCCTCTTGTAAAACTAAATCAAATACAAGTAGAAAATAACATTTCTTACGTATGGCAACGCCTTGCATTGGCGGTTATTTTCAAAAATACAATTCGCGCCTCTTCGTGATATAATTTATTAAATAAGTAAATCAATGTGATTCAAATAACAAAATAATTAGTGCAATGCCTACAAACCTAACAAATGACAAAAGCTTTTATACATCTTGGCCCGCCGACCCTTCAGGCAGCCGTACAAGTCGTTTATCTTCAGGCAATCAATTTTGCTGATCGTCTTCCGCTGACCGATTCGCACGCCCGGCTGCAGCGGCGTCATCGTGGGCTTCTCGCCCTTCTTCTTGCTGAAGTAGTACTCCCCGTAGTGCATCACCGAGTTGTAGTCGTAGTCGAAGGCGTACTTGCCCCGCTTGCGCGAGACCAGCTTGAAGTTCTTCTTGAAGCGCGGCACGATGTTGTCCCAGTGGATCTTGACGAAGTTGTCCCGGTCGGCGCGCGACTGCTCGTGGTATATGCCGATAGCGTGCATCAGCTCGTGCATGATCCGCCCCTCGCTGCTGAAGCAGTGCGCGCTCGTCTCATCCGGCCGCTGCAGCGCCACCACCTGCTCCCCTCCCCGCTTCCCCACGTACGACCAACAGCCCTGCGGCCCGTCCTCGGGCGGCTCAATCAGCAGATAGTCCTCCGCCTCGCCGTCGTACGGCTTGAACCGGATGCAGGTCAGCGAATTGAATGTCTTCAGCGCACTCACGATCAGATTCCGCTCCCGGTTGTCGTAGCGCGGACTAATCTCGAAGGGAATCGTGCCGTTGGGCCACAGGCGCTTCGGATGCCGCATGGGATTGACGCCCAGGCGCAGCGTGATGTAGGTGTACGGGTCGATGGCAATGTCGCCCTGGAACAGGCGCGGCATCGTCTCCGGATCATCGATGCCCAGGTCGTCGTTGCCAATGTCCGGCCCGAACGGATCGAACTCGTCTGAAAGATGGGGATGAGCATGGGGGGCACCTGGAATCGATATGCTGGACGCACCTGCCGACACGCTGCTGAACTCGTGGTCGAAGAAATCCACACCAGCCGGATGGGGGACACGCTGCTCAGCGCTTTCTCTGCCCGGCGTCGACGTCGCCGTCGCCGTCGACAGCAGCAGCAGCAGCAGCGGCAGCAGCAGCGCCGACCAAACCAAATCTTCACACATTACAAATAAGCTTTGATATCGTCGTCGCTGTGAATATTTGCTCTGGCTTCTTGCTTCTGTTTGCCTTCGCTCAGTGAGACGCCATTCGATTGGCCCACGCTCCAAGCTGAACCGAACCGCTGCACACGAAGCCGCCAACTGAACTGGCCAACGGCCAGCGCCGCCCTGAGCCACTCGACGCTCGACTTTAATTTATGCAAAATGTGCGAAAATAAAAACTAAATAAGGCCGAGCATCCGACGGGCGTCGGGCGTCGGGCGACCCAATCCGAAAATCTATCAGCTGATATATGAGCGCGTCCGCAGCGGCGATCGCAGGTGGCGGCAGCTCACCTGTCCGCTCCGCTGGGCGACTCTTGTAATTTAATGCCGCAATGCGAAAGACGCCAACGATGGCCAAGTGAATGGCCTACGTCTTCGACATGCTCTACGAATTGTGGGCATGACACTTATGTGAGGAGGTTTGGCTATGTGTTGGAGGGGGAATATTCTAGAATTATTTTGAAGGAGGATTTGCATTGCGGAAATAAAACGGAGTTAGTTGATAACTATTCGAATAGAATTTCCTTTGGGTAGGAGACTTTTTTGAGTGCGTTTGTGTATGATTATGGAAGGGAAAGAATTTATAGACCATGAATCGCTTGAGCGTCTAATACACTTTCTTTTGTCTGTTTAAAATTTGTGTTTTTTTTAACCTATTCAAATATTTTTCTTTCTTATTTAAAAATTTATTTACTCCATTTGTTTGCTCTACTCATTTGAGCGTGTTTATCTCACTTCGAAAATACTTCCTATTTAAACATTTTTATAGACCTTATACTTTTGGTATTTTAACTGTTTTAGTCTATTATGTTATTGAGTATATTAATATACTATTATTATATAATGCCTGAATATTTAAGGATAATATATGCATTTTTTAAGACTTAAAAATAATTTAAATTATTATAAAATATTTTATAAACAAATAATATGATTGGATATAGTTTAGTTATATATTTAATATATTACATTAAAAGTAAGAACAATATTGGTTATAGAACAATAAATATAAAACATATATTTTTGTTGAAGAGATATATATTTTAAAATTATAATAAATATATATCAACTCTCTGTATAATAGTATTGTAATAACTAAAACTGACCGATTGATTGATTGATGGATTCTGTTTAAGCATGAGCACGGTGACAGCTCTAGTGATCTCTAAAGTAGAGTACATAGATATAAAGAAAACTCTTATAAGAAGTTCGTGAGAGATCATGGCAATACAGATGATTTGCTTTTGAGTAAAAAAAAACATTGTATTTATATGGGAATTTTCTATAAATATGTAAAATTATATTTAACATTGTCGAATCGTCTATACAGACGAGGGAGCACAGATCGATAGATAGATATATGATATCACAGTTGAATATTTATGGCTTTAGCAGACGCCTGTTACAGTTTGAAAAATATCATTAAATTTTAATTTTTTTCAACATGCAAAAAATTTTCATTTCATACGCATTGAGATTCAGAATTGATATAGTATTTAGCTTGAACAATATGAAATAAAATGACTGATTTCTCAAGTATTATTATTATATTATATTCATATATATAAATATACATATGAACATCAAACTCAATTCTGTATATTCAATATACAATATACGAAAACAAAGACACAAAAGCCGAGCTCTCATTAGAAAGCACATCTTAGGTTCAGCTTTCTATTTGTTAGTGTATTGAATTAGTGGCATATGATTTATATCAACTTACTCGGCTCGTGCTGTTGTTGTTGTTGCTGTTGTTGTTGCTGTCGTTGTTAGTTGTCGCTGGTCAGGTTTACGTCTTAATGTTATAAATAAACAAATTTCGCAAAATTGATTTCGACGTCCGGAGGCCCGGCACGCTGCATTTCGTAAACGTTTTCAGTTGTTGAGTTAGTTGGCTGTTTGCTATCCAAAAGTTGTTGTTGTCGGTTGTCGGTTGTTTTTGGTTGTCGGTTGTTGTTGTTGTTGGGTTTAGTTGTTGCTTATGTGACACCAAAGAGCAACATTTGGGCCAACACTTAAACTTGGCTGCCTCGGGGTCAGTTCATTTCGGTTGCAGATCAAAGATATGCGTTAGCTATAGATACTATATATATATCTGTGTGTCTGTGTGTGTTCATATACCCTATATATGTGTGGCTTAGACTAAACCTGTATGTTTGTCTATCTACATCTTAGGGCTTTAATTGTTTTCATAGCAACATTTGGCAATGCATTTTAATCGCTTCGCATTAATTAGGACTTGCAACTTAATTAGCCAGACAACAACAACAACAATAACAACAACAAGAACAACAACGACAACGACAACTTAATCATGATAATTTGGAAATTTAAATTCATTTATGATATGCGAGTGTGTATCATCTCGTCGGGGCAGGTGTGAGCTTTGATTTTCTGAATGAATAAATCATTTTGCATTTCAATTAGTTGAATAGTCGCATATCCAATTACGTAAAATTGTCCGAGATATCGATGGATCTAACTGCTAAGGTAAGGTAAGGCAAGTAATAGCTTGTCTGGCAGTGTAATACCCTGTACTTTTACGACATTTATGTGGAGTATGCAGAAAGTGCAGGGTTTTTGACTTATCTCGAAAATTATAAAGGGATTCGATTTAGACATTCGATCAACCAAAAATGTTTTTCATGAAGTTAGCTTTTATCGTTTTCCAACCCTATTAAATATATGTAAATATATATAAAACTGTACAAACTAAGAAAAGTAAAACAATTTTGTATATAATACAATAGAGACAAGAATACTATAAACCCTCAATTTATATGTACTTGGTTTTCGATTGAAGTGTCTCTCTTGTAAGTGCAGGGTATTACGAAGACTTTCATTATGGTCTGTATACGTTTCTTGGCTTGGTTTCTGATGGATATAAGTTGGCTATTTTATATGAAATTGTGCAATATATCTCTTTGACCACCACTTAAGACAAGAAAAAATTCCAAGCTGAGAACAGAGTATCATATTGTTGCTTCAACCACTTCCATCCTAGATGTAGAGTATATCATTCTGTTGCTGGGTACATACACTACGTGTCATAAATATTTGTCCCATAATGCTGAATATTTTCTATATCATTAGAGCTATCCTCCTACAATTTATTTTATTTGAAGCTCTGTTTCATTTATCTTTAAATATAATAGTATTGAGCGCTGAATCTGTTCAGGAAATATTTTTTAAAAATTGTAGAGAAAAGTCTTAGAAAAAGATTGCTTAAAACATTTAGTTTAGACATATACATAAAATTTTCATATATTCCCTAAATTTTAGGTTATGTGATTTTCTATAGCATTTTTCAGAGTATTCTGTATTTTGCTCATCTTTACAACCCTTTAATAGGTAAATGGGGTATAGTGAATGAATCTAGAATGACTATGGAATACAAGAATAACTTAGCTCTATAAAGATATTTTTCTATTCTTATTTTATCATAATTATATTCGTACAGGGTATACAATATATGATTATAATCAATGCCAAATTCTTAATAATTCATAATACTTCCTAATCAAAATATTTCATAGAAAATCTATGCTTCATAAGCTTAATTGAGTATTATAATATCTATACGAACTGATCACAGGGCATATCTGATTCTAACTGATTACAGGGTGTATCTTATTCGTCGCTTATCTGATTCTAAATGACTACAGGGTATCTCCTATTCGATCATAATCGACTAAAAATCTTTTATACGTTTACCTTCCTTCATCTCTCTAGCTCTTTCACATAAAATCCAGTATTTTTTATATATACCACACACTTTCTTGAGCAATGTCTTTATCGCCCATATCTATTCTAAACAAAGAAGCTTTCACAAGTTGCGCGGCATCTGTTTTTGTGACCTCTTGACCTGTAGTTAACCGCTGCTGACCTGGCAAACACTTCCAAAACTTGGAGTCAAATTTCAAGCATGCTTCTGCTTCTTCTTCTGCTTCTACTTCTACTTCTTTTCTGCGTTTTATGCGCTCGCCTGTTTACTGTTACTATTGCTTATAGTGTGGGCGACAGCGAGTGGGCGGGCCTGGCTGGCATTAAAACGCAAGACAAAACAAACGCAAGACTAATTCAAAGTTGTCACGTAATAAAACATCGAAAGCAAACGAAGAAAATAAAATAAAAAAATGGAAGAAAAAAATATATGCTGTAAGCGAGAAACAATCGCTTCACAAATAATAAAAATCAAAAAAATTTGCATTTTTATTTCGTTTGTTGTTATTGTTTTTCGCTGTCTGTCTTTATCAAAGCGACGACAACAACAAATTGAACCATGTACAAAACGTTATTTGATTTGATTACGTAATGACGTCACACAAATACACAGACAAACACACTTACTAAAAGAAACACCGAGTACTTCCCCTCTGCTCGCACCCTTTGACACCACTTCACCGTCTCGCTCTGACATGCTTGCCTTTGCTGCCGCTCTGTCTGGCCTGTGCGTTTGGCAATGCAAGGCAGCGGGCATGATAATTTAATAAGCAGCTATGTTACGCATGACAAGAAATAACTGTTAATATATATTTAATATATATAGACTTGTGCAGCCTAAGCTGCTGAGCTTGGGTAAATAAGTTTGCTTGTCTTTAGCTAAGCATATTTATTATGTTTAATCGCTTATTAGTCTGGCATAACTCAAACTCCCTCTATGCTGGCTGCCTGCTAGGGTATCTGAAGCTTAACTGTTCTTCTTTCTTCTTTTGCATTTTTGCTTTGCATTTTGATTGTGTATTTGGCTTTGTTTTGCTTTGTCAAATTTCGGCTTTGACACCCGAGTGCGATATCTCCAATTATGTTTCGAATGGAATTAATTGAATTGCATTAAAACGATTCATGATTTGTTGCCGCACTGATAAGACCGCCCCAACCCCCCCCCCCCCCCCCTCCATTGCTTTGGCTGCATTAATCTGCATAATTCAAAGATAATATTTTGCATTTCTATCGCGATTCCCTTTGATGTATTAACAGCTCAAATATGCTGCCCTTTTGTTGAGCTATGAAAAAAGAAGGGCGCACAGGGTGGTGGGGTGGGGGGTGCTTTGGGGGTTGCATTGTAAGGGATTTTGCGTATTAATTATAACGCTGGTTAAATGAAACTTTTATTCCTTTTACGCTTAATAAAGCGAAAGCGCAAAGTTTTCCATGTTGTTATAGAGCATTCTATGCTATGCATAAACCGTAAAGAGCATTTGGGGCAGGGGATGGCTGCGGCTGTTTCTGTGGGTGGAGGGCATCCACAACTTTTAATGCCGCTAATGTCGATTTGTAGTTACAGAGCGCACAGGAAGCTTACGAAGCATTACGTGAGTGTGCTCGGCGCCTAAGCTGCATTCGCCCAAGACGGCTTAAATATACTTATAGATTTTGGCCGAAGAGAAAAAGTTCTAGGCCAACTTTGTCTATGACAGCCCAGGCGACCCTCTCCAAACATATAAAACAATATTATTTTAGGTATCTCATTTTTTTCGTGACCCTCGCAGCATTAATTCAATTAAAATCTTTAGTTTCCATTTGTTTCGTAAGAAATTTGATTCATCAAAAATTCATTTTCCGCTTAGCTTAACTAAATGCTGCATTTTTTTATTTATTTTTAAAAACCTTAATTTATATGTTTCCAATTCCTCAGAGTATTTCGCAGTTTCCTTTTCATTTGACTTGCTTTTCCCTTTCAAAGGATTTTCCCATAGAGCGTTGTGCAAACATCGAGAACTAACAACAATCTGTGTTTCGAGTTTAACTCAAATTAAAAATAGATATATATCTATATCTATATATATATGTGTGCGTGTGTGTTTACATGTAATATGCGGTAAGCACTGCAAATATAAAACTTTTTGTAGTTCAAAACTTTATACAATTTGCACGTGTATCTTTTCTGCAAGAGATGCTTTCGTGTAAAATGAAAATATTTGCGGTAAATTACGAGTTTTGAAGTATGCAAAAATAATAAAAAAAATAGTTTTTAAGTATATAAAAATAATAAAAAATTTAATATCTACAGTATTTGCTGGCGCAACAGTTGATTAACAAAATTAATTAAAATCTAAGTTAAAAACTTTTTCTTGCATTTGAAGTGATGCTGAAGTGGTTTTTTTTTTGGTGAATCGTAAAATATGTATTTATATTTTATTATATTTAATTTAAAATAAAATTAATAAATACATATTTATATTTATTGGGTTGTTCGTTCACTTAGTAATTTCGCATTTTGTAGGGCAATTTAAACACAATTTTTTTTAATATACAAAACATTACAATTTTTGTTGTCTCCATTTTGATCCAATAACTTTTATTTTTTTTCTGGCAAGTGATGAATGAATTTCATGCCCATAAAACTTTTGATCTTTGCTGTCAAAAAACGGATCTAACTCGATATTGAGGCCTTGATCTAAGGTTAAGATTTTGTCCATCCAAAAATATTTGCAGTGACCATAAAAAAGTACTAGTCTGAAGGTGCCATGCCTGGAGAACATGTTGGAAGTGGTAGCATTTCCCATTCAAGCTGCAAATGCTTTAGGCAAGGCATCAAACTTGTATGAGGTCGCGCATTATCCTGGTGAATAATAATAATAAAAAAAATTTTTATACATATTTTTATACATATATTGTATATATCATTCTATCATATTTATATTTAATTTAAATAAAGTTATAATTATAAATTATAAATATGTTATTTAAATAAAATTGATCATTTTTTTTGCATTTCTACCCTAAATATACTTGAAGAATCGCTCTTTTAACATTATATAGAACTGACTGTATATATACCTGTATACCTTGCTCTAATATAACATTATATTATTATATTTATATATAACACATATATTTACAGCATCACACACATCCAATCATTCATCGTCTCACGCGCTCATCTCTCGCTTGGTTTTTACACAGCTTCGCCAACATTTTGTGTCAAATTCAATTCATTTCGCATCTATAGAGTTGGGTTTACGATTTACGATTGCCAAATTTCACATGTGTGATATATGTTGTGCGTGTATTTGTGTGTGTGTGTGTGCATATTTATAGATACCTATACATATGCACATTTTTATAGTTGGCTGACATTTGATGCCACTTGAAAGAAGCCCCAATGCTCCCTCGCGCGCTCACCCTCCGCTCGTTCTCGCACTATTTTGATGGTATTGAAAATATTATCAACATTGCCACGTGCACACTTTTTCACACACAAACACACACACACACGCAAATATTGTCCCCCCGGAATAAGCAAACAAAAAAGAAAAGAAAAAGAAAAGAAGCGGCAAAAAAAGTAATAACAATAAAAAAAAGCAAAAGCAATCGCTTACGTAGGCATTCTGTGGAGTATGTAAATCGATTTAACGCCAACGTGTGGCAAGCTGCGTATGAATGATGCACACACTATATATATATAAACATATATAAAGATATATATATAAAGATATATATGTATGTATATGTATGTATGTATATGTATATAGATAGGGGAAATATCTTTGATAACGGCATTAAAATTCCGGCATTTGCATTATAAAGATTTTACAGCGCTAACTACAGATGGAGATGGAGTCGGGGTGTGTGTGTGTGCTTATGTGTGTATAGTTCTGTGTGTGTGTATATTTGTGTGTGTGTCTATTTCCGTGTGTATGTGTGCGATAGTAAAATATATAAATAACTACTAGAGCGAATGTCATTAATAGAGCAATGCTCCTGGCTGTTCACATGCAATTTCTATTATCTATCTATAAATATTTTTATTTATAGAATATATTTTATATTATTAGAACTTATAGAAGGAAGAAATCAATAATAGATTAGCAATCGAAATGTTTAATTGCTCGATTTGTTGACAAACTTAAGTAAGTCATTATTAAAATCATTTTTGAACATAGTTGAAACATTTAAGAATCCATTCAGAAATCGAAATATTATTTCTTATAATTAAAATTGATTGATTTGATTTTATTATTGGCAGTGCGTATACTTGATATTATGAACAATACGCAAATCACATTAAAAACTAAACAATTAAATAGTGTTATTTCTTGTTTAAGTTTTTCAGTGCATTAAAATTGTTCTACGCATAATTTTGTTTTAAGTCAATCTAAAACTATATATAAAATCTATAAATAAGAACCTCTAACAGAAACACTAAATAAGATTTAGCCAGAGTGAATCCTAAGTGCATCCCATCTGAATTCTAGCTGGGTATTACCTGAATCTCTCTAAGATTCAAAATCTCTCCAACTATAAGCCCAAATATATTGCTAATCATTTTTTCAATTTTCTTGCCGCCCCTTTTAATCGCGCTCAATCAGATTAAGCATGAATTGCGTGCTACCTCCCCAATCTATACTCAGCATATCACCAAAAAGACAACAAAAACTGAAATCATTAACTGTTCACTTAAGCGAGCTTTCACTGTTTATATTTATACACATCTATATGCTTATATTGCTCACCTTTGCTTGGCTACGATTCAGCGCTGTCATATCAATGGTGGGAATACTTTTGGCGCTGACTGTGGTGTGGCTGTGCAGGGCGTAGGGGGGCGAGCAGGCGCGCGGCACGCAACGCTCATTTAGATGCATGCCCCGCGATAAGGCGAACCGCGCGGCGTTGCCTACTTTTAGGCAAATTAGTTGAGATTTTATAAAGAGCGTTTAGCAAAATCACAAAACTGACTGCCAAAGACGGAAATTAAAAGCAACTAAATGTTGGCGCTATATCTGGCTAATAAATCAAACCGCCCAAAGCAGTTCCTCCTGGCCGTCTGGCCGTCTGGCCGGCTCGAGCTCCGCTTTCAGTGTTGGCTATAAATTCAATTTGTTGGCGAGTCAACTGGTGCCCCACGACTAACTCCTTGGCTGCCCCACAGGGGGCGCCACACGTTCTAATGCACAGACCTGCCCTCATTTGTCTTTTCGTGTCGTTTGCTTCACTCGCTTTACCCCACTCTTTCCCTCTCTCTCTTTGTGTCTGTCTGTTGTGTTGTGTTTTATCACATTTTATCAATTGTCCGAATGTATCCGCTGCTCAATCAGTTCAGTTCAGTTCAGCTCGGCTCGGCTGAGACAGCGAGATGGACAGGCAGTCGCTTAGACCTGACATTTGTCTGCAGCACCGCAAAATTAATGAAAATTTTAGAATTTGCCAATCTGTAATTACATCGCCAGGGCAGAGAGATAAAGGTGGAGCTGCTGGCTGCTGACTGCGGTCGGCTGCCATCTTCGGAGATGGCCAGGCCAGGCGGCATCCGGGCCAAAATCAAATGAGTTAGCGGCGCCCGCGACTCGGCCTCCCCGGGGAGACATGAATTTGAGTTATGAGTGAGGCGGCACTTTTACGGCCAACCGTAAATTTTTGACGGAGCATAGGCACCTGACGGCGGGCACAAAGGTGTTGCCGTGCCGTACAGTAGGGTGACTTAATATTCACACCTTTTGTTTGGGCTCAGGTCGAGTTATTTATGTGCACGCATTACGCTTGATAGTGCCGGGAGGGAGAGAGAGAGAGAGACACTGGGGCGGGAGGGAGGTCGTCAGTTGAATTGGTGGCGTCTTCTGCCCGGCTGATTGCTGATGGGTCATGCTTTATTATTTACACAGTTGTTTCGGGGGGGGAGGCGCCCCGCCCACGCGCTGCTCTTATTGTAATTGAAAGGTATAAATAACATTAGGCAAACAGCAAATAAATTTATGTTGTGTGTGTGTCTGGTCTGTGGAGCACCCTTTGGGGCTGGTTGCGTGCCAGCGGGCTAATCTCGCTCGGCCATCAAGCGCCTGGTCGGCTCTCATCATATTTTATCAATTTATTGGCACTTTTGCGGCTGACCGGAGCTGTACATCAAATTGTTATTTATTATTTGCACTGCACATTGATTACACTATTACATATTGCTAATAACATCATCTGTGTGTGCGCCCGCGGGGGTCGCTCTTATTGAATTTACGGGCTCAGCTTTGCTCTACCAATTTTTCATCGTATTTATGAACTCTTGACGCTTAGCCAGGCGGGGCGGGGCGGGGCAGAGCCTTCGAGGCATTTGCCAAATAATAAATATTACGTTTTGCGGTTGCCTTTGCCCCCCTCTCTCTTCCCCTCTCACACTCCCTTTCTTTCTCTCTCTTTGCATATAAATTTGCTTACTTTTCTACATATTTATTTATTGCATTTTTTTCTTTCTTTCGTAATTGTATTTGAATCGTAAATAGACACAACACTTGTCTCTGCCCTTGTATGTGTGTGTGTGTGTGTGTGCACTTCTTTGTCATTAAATTATTGTTTTTTGTCGAGTCTAGACATTCGTGCAAATAGAATAAATATGTTTAAGATTGACAAATGGCCTGCCAGGCAGACAAGTTTTCATAAATTCACAAAATTTACATTTATCTAGCAAATTTTAAGCATGAAATATTTTGTCTCGATTTTGCTCGTTTTTTGTTTTCAATTATTTTACAAAAAAAAGAAAATAGACAACGAAGCTTTAATAAATTGGCAAAGTGCTTATAGCAGTTGGTTTTATATCATCTTAATCATCTAGTATAAGGCAAACAAAGTCTAAGTTGTATATTCAATGAATAAATAAATTACCTGACTATTTTTGACAACTTCCTAAGATGTATTATTTGACGTTATAATATTTGATTTATAGGGTTTAATCTTCTTTTTTCTGTTTACATTTTTTTAAATTCTTTTTATTTTATTAAATAAAAATTGCATTTGAATATGTTATAAATTGTATTATAAAATCGTATGTTATTCCGTTTGGTGTTATTTGTTTTATCTGATGCGCGACATAGAAAGTTATAAAATCAGTTTATAAATCATATAATCTTTGTGAAATCATCAGATATATAAACACTAGATTTATTATGAAGTTTGAGGTAGGTCTTAGACTCTCTCACTATATTTTCTGTCACATATTGAATTACAATCTATGTAAAATATAGTCAGGCTGCCATGGAACTGGAATAACCTAAGTCAACAAGACATTTATCACAATCTTTCTTTGTCTCTTTGTCAACCTTATTTTGTCATCCGGTAATTTATATTGACTTTCTTTCTTTGGTTCTCCCTTTTTTTTGGACTTTTTACCTTTCTGTCATTCTTTCTTTTTATCGCTTTTTTTCTCAGTAACCTTCTCTGTCTTCATCTGTCTGTATCTGTCTATCAATCGTTGTTGGTCTTTGTCTATTTCTGTCTCTAAACTTCTGCCTTTCTGCTTCTGTCTCTCTTTCGCTTTCTCATTTTTTAGTTCTCATATATATATATATATCTTTATATCTTACTCCCTCTCTCTATTTATCTCTGCCTCTGTCTCTTTCAATATATTTCTGACTAAATCTGCTTCTGTCTTCTCTTCTATCTTTCTCATCTTTAACTCACACATTCTCTCCCTTCATGTCTCTCACTCTATATCTTTCCCTCTCATTTTTTCTTTTCTCTGTGTCTCTCTGTGTTTCTCCATTTTTATTTCCCTTGCTCTCAATTTCTTTCTCGCCCTCTCTTTGACTCTCTGTCTATCTGGCTCACTCTGCCCATGTTTGTCTTTTTACGTCCTTCTATCTATCTATATCACTCTCACTCTATATCTCTTTCGCACTTCCTTTTTTTGACGTTCTTTATGTTTCTTCCTCTTATTTTACATTTGCCATTTGTCTTCACTTTTATTGTCTCACTTCAATAACTTGGTATTTCCCAAGCTCTGTCTACTTTCAGTTATGAAAACTTCTTAGTCTAAGCCTTCTCATTAGGCTTCAATATTTTATTTATATTTAAGCGATTTGTTTCTAATTTCCACTTATTCCGCTCGATAGATGAAACTTGATTAAAGCAGTTCGATTCAGTTGCTTTGAAATATTTGCACATTTTCTATTTGTGGTTGCGGCGCATCCAGTGCTTTGACTTTGAACTATTTCGGCAGCGAGACGCGCAGTCGAACGGACGGACAAAAGAGACATGTGGGATTCCATACTGACGGAGCACAGACCTCATATAAAATATGTATCAGACTGTGCTCGTCAATTGCATTTTGTTGTGGTTGCGTGTGGTTGCGTGCTGTCAGCTCGGTGAGTGGCGACCCGAGCAGGCCACGCCACGCCAGGCCACGCCACGTCCACTGATCCGACCAGTGCAGTCCACAGGAGTCCACTAAACGGCTATTAGCTGCCAACTAAAAGCGCGCGCTGGCCGAGCTCATGCAAAATGCATGACCCAATGACCAGACGCCGCCGCTGGAAGACAGGCGTCTCTGCGGAGCTGGCCAAGTGTTTGTGTGCTGCGGCTAATCAGGGCGGCCAAGAGGCTGGCCCTCGCCTGGCTCCTTCGACTGGCTTTCTGGCTGCTTAGTTTATGCGTCATTTAAATTAATCACGAAATGTGTTGAAAACTTTGGCCATATTGTGTGAAGTGCGTGTGTGTGCGTGCGTGTGTGTGTGCGTGTGTGCGCAGTGTGTGTTAATTAATTGACGCACACACATATTTGATTGTGGGCCAAGATTTATAAACAACACATTAGCGGTCTGTGTCGCTTCACTGACCGCATTTCCAAATGCTTTTCAATACATATACGAGTCGAGTGTGTGTGTGTGTGTGTGTGTGTGTGTGTGTGTGTGCCTGCGAGTGTCCACATGTCCAGACTTGGCTCTTTACGCTCTAATTTCGTTCAAATGTGCTGCGTTGGCTCGTGCCCAAACAAAAGGCCAAACAAACCTCGTCACGGAAGTGGACAAGCGCGACACACACACACACACTCGCACACACTCCCACGCACACACACACACACGTACAATTCACAATCAGACAGAGCACAGGAAGTGTTGGCATACAGCGCAGAGTGGGGGCAATTGCCCGCTTGCCACAATTTGACGGCGCAAGTAGCAAAACGAGTAAACTACATTGCTCATGCCCGTTGATGAGGTGCCAATAGCTATAGAGTACATCCTGCCAGGACGGCACTGTGGAACGAATTGGTAAATGTTGTGTCCTATTAATAGGAGAAGGAAAAGGAGGGAAGCTGTAATGGTCTTTGGCACATCTTTAGCTCTCAGATCTCTATCTTATATTACTATAGCAATCATAAAATTAAATCATACAAAAAAATATTCAAAGAGCTTTTTCCACACCTGCGTCATCTGCACCCCTAAGCCGACAAACTAATAATCAAATAGTTCTACTTGGCCTTCCAGCTCACATTCCTGGAATCCCTCGCTCCATTTTATCCATTAGCAGGTGCTCCGGAGTTTCTATGCCGTGTCAGCACCTGTCATCCGGGCACAATTGCGAGGCCGAGACCGAGCAATAGCATGTTGTTTAACGCAACTAAAACTTTTATAAACACATTAAAAATTCAAAAGTTGTTGAAGAAGTTGTTAATTGCAAACGTAGAATTCAACTTGCGCTTAAATAGTTAGATAAATTAAAAGCAACTGCAAAAGTTCGACTTTAAAACTACATTAAGTCAGCCAGGCGGCTAGCCATGTTTCTAAATAGTATTTAAATATTTTGAAGACATAAGAAGTGTTTGTTATAGAGTTTAGAAATAAAGGAAAAATATATAAATAATCAATGAAATTAATTGTGTTAGTTATAAAATAGATAGAATCCATTGTAATATATCAAGAACTTATCAAAGTATATGAAGTGAAGTCTCTAACTATATTTTATAGTCTGCAACATATTCAATGTAATATATATAAAATAGACAAGACATTTAAGAGAATCTTTCTCTGTCCATTTGTCAATCTTCTTTTCTACAGATATTCTCTTTATTTCTTTGGTTCTTTTTTTCCTTAGCTCTTCGCCTTCATTTATAATTCTATATATTTAATTGATGGAAAATTGCTTGACGTTTATATTTATATATAATTTCGGCTATGGGCGGTCGGCTATTGTTTTATCTAGTGTGTCTGGAACACAAATTTTCACAATTATTCCAATCAAGATCATCTGCGGTGCTTAAGACATATAGGTTAAGAACTCCGCCAGATCATAAGGCGCATCACACAGTAATTTCCTATGGACTTAATATTTTTCCAAAAAAACTTGTTAATTATCTTCACCCTAAATGCAAAAATTCTGCATATTTATCTATCCAAGCAAACATTTAGTTTATCATTATATACGCCATAAAATAGACGAACTGCACTATTAGTTTGATGAACAGAAAAATTAGTTTAATAAAAAAGCGTCAATAATGTTGCTTTAGTGTAAATCTATCCCTAATTAGATGTCAAAGTCAACTCTACAAAAGCAGCTTGTGCTGCTAATTAGGTTGTCAAATAAGGCAGTTTTGCTAGCCTTTATATATTTACTTTTCTTAAGTCCAGTCACGCCGTCAGTAAAAAAGGTGACTTCCATCTGAAGCTTGCTTATTTGTTTTTAGTTTGATATTTCTAGTTGAAGTTAAGTTGCTAAATTGTGTTCATTGGCAACTGCATAGTAAGCTTCATTATGAAAATAAATAGTGAAGCTAAATACATGTATTCAATATAAATGTATTTTTGGTAGGTGTTTCAGATATAACTCCTATAATGAGGATTGGATTACATGGGTAGTTAAGATATAATAATATGAATTTACGCTGAGCTGCTTATCAAAGCAAAGTTCGATTCTTTTCTTTTCTTTAAGTCCTATATACAATAAACATTTTTTTAATTTGAGCTCTGCAAGAATCTCCCTCCATCGAAAGTAATCTCTTCTTCAGCGATTTCTAGAGCCTTGCAATTATTTATGCGTTTAAAGTATGTCTGGTGTTCAATAAAAATGATTTATAAATGCATACGAAGACTACATAAGCCGCATTTAACAGCTGTTAACTTAACAGCAAAGAGATATGTTAATAATCAAATTTGATGCTTTTCATTAGAGTTAGATATAATTATTTTGCTCAAAAAACTTGCTGACACACCCACAGTGCTTGTCTATGGATTGCTCAAAACGCGATATGTCCGCAACGCTGTACAAATATCGCTGCCATGGCAGCCATCACTCCGCACCGCCCACATCCGCCAAGCACTTGTACAGTATTATTTACTGCAGCAGCAGCGGCGGCAGAGGCAATGGCGGCGGCAGCAGCTTCTCTTTCGACTGTGCCGCATGCCTTGGCTGGCTAGTTGGTTGGGTATGTTGCATGTGTAAGTGTGCGTGTGTGTGTGTGCCGTTTGCATTGACTGTGTTGGCAATGGTAATTCTGTAAAATGCGCTCCTCCTGCATAATGAGTTACGCAAAAACTACTCCTAGGGCATCTATTTGGACTGCCTTTGTGCGCACTGGGCGTGGTTGGGTGTCGCATTTGCCAGCGAATGATGTGCGCGATACGATTTGCATTGATTACACACACTCACACACACACACACATACGCAAGGGATACTTATACATACGTATGTTAATGCGAACCAAAAATGTGCCGTTGGTTATCTTTTGTTAGCCAGTGCGCGGCTCTAATTGAAATCTTCGCTGCACCTGCGCTTAATTATGCAGTTCTTGCCGCTTTTGTTTAACGAGTTACAGGCCTCATTAGTTCCGGCCGTGTAGCCGTGCATCGGTTAACTATTCCAATTCCACTAATCGTATTAATAGTGCAGCGATGCTTATCAGATTCGATTGTGGTGCGTTTATTGAATGAAAAAAAGTGCGCTTATCAGATATGTTTAAATACTTTGGGTGTATTTTTAATGGCAGATGTTTCTAGTCTGCTGAGAATAGTTAAGTTAGTTACAATTACTTGAAGCTGTATGATTATGCTAAATCTGTGGCTTGCTAAAAAGTGCAAAATCCTGCCAAGCATCATTCATAATTTATTTATTTATTTATAATCAGTAAAAATAGGTTAGAAAAGTATGTCTTACACAAACAGCACATATTTAATAATTTAAGAAATTAAATTAAAAGGAAACCCTTGTTTTTTTTAACTTAATAAAATTAAAAAAAAACGGATATATTTTTTCTTAGCTTGATATATAAAATTTTATTTAAATAAAAATTAATTTATTTATTAAAAATGTAATATATAAATGAAAAGAGAAGAGAAAAGGAAATATATTTCATAAATGTAAGAAATAAGTGAAAAAATATGAATATATTTCTGAATATAATATTTAAAATTATTACAGAAATGTGTACAAAATGTACTGTCTTTAAATGAAAAAAAAAAAATTAATAAAATGTTCAAATAAGTAAAAATTATAGATTTTCGTTTTATTTTTTTCCTTCATTTAAGGTATAAAGTTCAAAATGATCTAGACCTATAAACTACCGACAAACTTAAACAGTTTTAAAAAAACCTTAACATTTTTGACATTTTTGAAATTTGACATTTTTCCTTAAATTTCTGAGCAGTTCCTATATATTTTAAGATTAATGAATCTTCAAATATATTTTAAGATTATTGAATCTTCAAATATATAGGAACTGCTCAGAAATTGAAGGAAAAATGTCACCTTTCCACATATCCACCTTTCTATCTTCTACAATATATATCTACTATGTATCACATATTTCTCACAATACTAACTCCCATATTTAGCAAACCCCCCCCGACAACTCCTCTCACATCTTCTTCCATTCCCTTTCCAAACACTCTACTCTATGCAGTGCTAATTTGATAAACCAAGGCTTCGCTCGCTGTTTATCTAAGATTAAGGCTTATTAATTTACTGTCCTTTGTGCACATATGCCGCACACGTTTTTATCACCTGCTGGCGACGGCAACGATAATAACCAGCTATTAGTTGCTTTATAGTTGCAAAATTGCTGTTAATATGCGTCCGTTCAGCTGTCCGGCAATCTAACTACAACTATGAAGGCCGGTGTAACAGCTGTCATTTATGGTGTAATTATGGTTTTTATTACATCAGGCCAGCCCACTCTATGCACCAATACATGCAGCGCATATTGACACCCACCCACACACACACACACGCACACGCACACACATGCACAACACATATACATATATGTATATGTGTGCGTGTGTGTTCAGCTGTCGTTGTCAGCAGCGGACCATAAAGTCGATTGATATTGGCATGACCGCTTGGCTAGGATTCGAGTACTCGGAATACACGAGTAGACTTCCAGCCGTATATATATATAAATGCGAGTGTGTGTGTGGGGGTGTGGGTGTGTCTGTGTGTGCTTCGAGTGCTGCATTTTGCTGGTGCTCTTTCTGCGTTTGGTTTTTGGTCGTTCATCTGCTTTATTGGCCACTTGCTTTAAATTGTAAATCCTTCAGTCAGAAGCCAAGTCAAAAGTCATATGACAGCAGTTTCCACTGACTGCTGCTACTGCTGCTGCTGCTGCTGCTACTGCCTCTATCTATCTATCGCCATCTCTATCACTGCTAGCATTTGTTTGCCATCTCTTTCGCCGCTGGCTGGCAGTGTCGTAATTGATTCGTGTTAACTCTTGACTGGCAATAGACGGAGCATGCCAAGCAAATGTGGCTCGCAGTTATCCTGCGACTGCCTTTCTCTCTTTGAGTGTATGTGTGTGTGTGTGTGTGTGTATGGGCGAGTGCTGGGCCATGTCCTGGGCTGCCTTTGTGCGGGACACATTTGCTGTCATAGATCATGCACTTGGTTAAATCAAAAATTCTTGCTGTCAACTTGCGTTTTAACACACGAATGAGTGCAGTCAATGCTCCTGCCGACTGCCATCTCTTTCGTCCTTCTTGATCAACTTCCTTTCACTCACTCACTCACACACACACACGCCCAGTGTGTGCCTGCTAAGAGCTTCAGCTCGTTTTTGACTGAAATTTGAATTTCATTACGTGCAAACCTCGAAGTGTAGCTTAATTACATTAAATTGCTGTTAGCCAACCTCAAAACGTCAATAACGTATCCATGCATCCATGAATTTCTATCAACTGTCGCGCACTAACCCAGTTTAACTCGAAATAAGTACAAGTGCTTCTGTATTGATAGGGGAGCAACTATGGAATACCCTGCTTTACAGACGACTTTTTTATATGTATAAAATCTTTAATTATTAAAAAATGAGTTTTTGATTAAAAGAGTTAATAACTGTATAATGTACATATTAAAATGAGATTTGCAGGAATTTTATTTGACTTAAATATGAATTTATAAAATTTTCTTTATGTTTAAGAAGAAGTTGAAAGTATTTTAAGTAGTATAACATTTGGTAATAGTATAACACTGTTTAAAACTCCAGAAGATTTTGTTAGATCAATTATCTGTTTGGTAAGCATAAGGCTTACGAGCAACTACAGGTAACTTGATAAGAAATAGCTAGACACAGTCAGTCAGATATTTATACCTTCCTATGCAGCTCATATATACTTTGATGATTTTTAAGCTCACTGTGATTCCACAAAGATGTTCGAGTTACCAAACTAAGCTTATTCTGGAACTTACAAGCAACATTCATATGGAGAACTCCAGAATTCCCAGTGATTAGTTAAGGTAGATATTGTCTTTGACTTACAATTAAAGACTTAAAAGATGTTCTTATAACTTTAGAGTCAAAGACGTTGTGGAGAGTCTAGCAAACCTCAATAAGTCTATATCTCTCCCTATCTATTACAAATTGTATATATACTCTTATATACTCGCATGTTTTCCAGGGTATACACAAAGAAAAATTGAGAATAATATATGCGCGTGCTCTATGTGTCTCTTTCTCTCCTCTCCCTTTCTCCCTCCCTCACTCTTACTCTCTTTCTCTCTCTCCCCTCCCTCACTCTTACTCTCTTTCTCTCTCTCCCTTCCCCTCCCTCTCTTTCTTCTCTCTCACCCTCTCATAATTTGGGCTCAAACTGTTTTGTAACTTGAGTTATCCTGGTTGTGGGTGTGTGTGTGCTCGTGTGCGGAGGGACACACTCATCTTCCACTCTCTCCTTTCTGTTTCCTTTTTTTTGGCAGCGTTTCGGCTTACCTCAGTGGCAGGCAACAGAATATGGTAACTAACGATGATTGAACGCTTTTCGGTTGCCCGGTTTTGCGCGCGGATACAGAAAAAAAGCCTGCTGCATCCATGTAGCAGCGGCTCATGCCACAAATAGTTGATGCCGCATGTATGTAGATCGCACACTTGTACATGTTAACAAAGCGACCCTTGAAGACTCGACACACACACACATACAGCTGCAGTTGTGTAAAGTTCTGCATGCATTTGGCGCATTTAACGGCTTAACGTCATAAGCTTTGGCGCTACAGACGCGATGACAGATGAATTTCATATGTGTGCATGTGTGTGTGTGTGTGTGTGTGTGTGTGTGTGTGTGTGAGTGTGTTGTGTCTTCGTGTGCGTTAAGCTTTTATGCTCTGTGGTGTGTTTTTTGATGCTTGACAATCCGCTACAGTTGCTGCTGCTGCTGTCAGCGTCTTCCAGCTGCTGGCAAACATTCTCCTCTTCCAAATACTATTGCCATTTGTGAATGGCAACGAGTGAGCGTGTTGAGGCATTTGGGGGCGTGGCATTGTATCTCGCGCTGCAGTGCAGCTGAGTTGACTCGTGCCCTGACATCCATCAATATGATTAAAAAAAAAAAAGCTTTAAACTAAAGTTTTCACTGCGCAAGGCGACCTTTGCCATCCGTTCATCCACAAATAATTATCTGTAAATTGAAAATATTTGAATCTATTGATTTAGGCTGCAATTTAATGGCACAACATTTTGGGCAAATCGCAAATATCGACATGTTTATCTATGTAGAGCGCCGGCACTGGTAGGTCTCGGATCTAAAACATTTTGTGTGCTTAAATAATTTATTTGACTTAAATATATAAAAATGTGCCATGCACAAACATGCGAATGTGTGTGTCACACTCGCATGCATATGTATATTTCGTGTTTTATTTATATATTTCTTTTATCAACATATTTTGTGCCATGTGAAACATTTTAACGGGCATTTGCTCTCGGACTGTAACTGTGTGTGGGATTTGCTTTTTTTCGGTGCGATTTTCCCCGGGTTTTGGGCCGCCAACATGCTGCTGCCGCTGCCGCTGCTGCTGCTGCTGCTGTGTGATGATTTAGCGTGCGCAATCAAAGTGATGTGTATAACAAATTTACCGTTATTTATGCATACAAAAATTGCACGGCAATTAACTTTCGTTTGGCAGGGTTGGTTCGCTCGCTCGTCGGGGCGCTCTCTTGCAGAACATATTGATAAAAAGTATAAATATAAAAATGTGCGACAACAAATGAAGCTGACGGGTCGCAGAGCAGACACCATGTAAATAAATAGTGGAAAAAAAAAATTAAAATATAAATAAAATATAATATATTATAAATAATAAATATTGATTAAGATTATTATTGAATTTTATTTAGGGAAATTTAAAAAAAAAGCTCCAGCTAAAATTTGTCAATGCTAAGAAGGTACATTTTTTTTATAGTATATTAAATAAATGTTTATTATTTATTTTGAGTCATATCAAGTATTAAGTTGAATACATGGACATTTGATTGAACAATATTTTTTCTTCTGGTTTACAAGATCAAAACTGTGTTGATTTTTGACACGATGAGTAAATTCTTATTTTTAAAACTTCTTCAAATATTTTATTTGTATATTTACTGGTTGTTGATATATTTAATTTTTAACAGAAGTTATAAGAAAGTAAAATTTGAATTTTTATTTTAATTTAGTATGTATTACATATTTATTTATAATTTTTTTAGAGGCGTATGAAGAATTCAGAATGCAATTACATTAAATATTTTGAATATATAGACATTTGCTGAAAGAATATTTTTCCTGTTACCTAATATTTTGAATATATAGAATATTTTTCCTGTTACCTAAAAACTTTGACGATTTCAACATTATTTGAAACTTGTTTACTTATTTTATTAATAGATATTTAATTGTAATTTATATCTCATCATCATCATTTGTAAAATTTTGTAAGTTTTTATATATTCCTAAGACATTTTTATATTATTTGTAAACCGCATTGACTATCTAGGTCTTTGGCTAAGACAATAGCACAGCATTCATATGCTGCATTGTTTATTCAAAGTCGTTGCCTACCTAACAGGGCTACTAAGACAACTTATTTACCAAATATTGAACTTGTTTCATACTAAGAAATATTAAAAAAAAAAGATTAATGATTTGTTTGAATCACCTTGATAAATGCAAATCCAGATTAATTAAATATAAATATATAAATACACAAAATTATTGCATAAAAAAGTATTTCACATACAATTAAATTCAAATTATTAATTAAATTCGCTAAACACAATGTTTATGAATACCAAAATCAGTTAAAATTTTAATTAAACCTTGCGTGCTTGAAGTTAGGCAGAGGCATTTGTTGGTCAGCCGGGCAATGTTGCTATGCATAGCTTTAATTGTCGCCCATTGGGCGTTACATAGCTTATTACACCCCGTGAAAATGCTTTGGTCAATGGATATAAATTGTGCAATGTCCGGCGTTTAAAAATGCCATGTTGCATATTGACGGTCCCAGCCCCTCGAGCAGTAGCTTTTGCATGCTGAACAAATATCGACAGCAGCAGCAGCTGCTGTGCTCCCCGTCCCTGCACACTACCCCCACACGCCCCTCTAACTGTCCCGCACTTCATGCAGCTCATACATATTATTGGTTTAGTCACATTTGCATGTGTAACTGCGATTTACACTGCGCAACACAAAAAAAAGAAGGGAGGAAGAGGAGCACACTAATCGGAGCGCTGCGAATCTAGCTGTGTGGGGATTGGGTCACATGGGTGTAGATCATAATTGCGTGTCGCGACTGTTTGCTCATCTGATTTTTTAGTAAAATATGAACAGTTAACAGGCGACAATAAAACGACTCAATTAGTGCTGCTGCTGAGCGATAAATCAAGGAGAGCGGGAGATAGAAAGAGGGGAAGTGTTCGTAAGCAGAGTTTTGAGACTTTTTTTAATTGATGGCGCCCAATTAAAAGGATGGAAAAGGTATTTCTCAGAATCATTTTCTTTGTCTGTGTGTATTTTTTTTAGCCCCAATCAATTTGGCATTAACGTATTTGAGCCAGCTTCTCCTTGTGGCTCGCCATTCACTAATTGCTAAAACAATGCACAACACTTATAATTTCCATTTACCTTTGCTCTCGCTCCCTCTCTCCCCCTCTCTTTCTGTTGCTTTTTGCCAATTTGAAATTTGGTTCATTTCGTTTGCAGAAGTGTTCAATTAAAAGTGAAGCACTAAGGCAGATTGAGCTGATTTGTTTACACAACGTGTTGTTGGCGTTGCAGGCTTGAAAGCTGCGATCAAGTTGAGCTCTCTGCTCCCAGGTATGCTCGATGCCCGTCCGCATTCCAGCACGGCCAGCCGGGCCAGTCAAGCTGCATGCTGGAAGCTCTGCATGTCATCAGCTAACGAAATTTGCAACCGTTTGCGGGCGCCTCCGTTGCAGGCGCTGCTGATCCCGTTCCCACAGTCTGATGATGATGAAATAGCGTGCACACACAGATACCACCGCCAGCTGCCGGCCCATTGTGTGCCACTGTGTGCATGTGTGTGTGGCATGCCAGAAAGGAATGTGCAACAGAAACCAAAAATATGCGATATAATTCCAAAGCACAATACCATGAAGTACATCATCAGTGCAGATTTATGGTTGACTGCTAGAATAGGTCAGCAGCCGCATTTATTGAAGAAGCAGCAAACGCCAAGCGCCTGC
The DNA here is from genome assembly GCA_035046225.1 of Drosophila pegasa. Taxonomy (NCBI): domain Eukaryota; kingdom Metazoa; phylum Arthropoda; class Insecta; order Diptera; family Drosophilidae; genus Drosophila; species Drosophila pegasa. Next base: position 7,298,141 of record JAWNOD010000398.1, on the reverse strand, counting down.
CACATGGTGACGCCACACACACATGGAGTAACTGGAGCAGAGGCGCTACCGTTGCAACGGGGCGTTTGCAAAATTACATGCACATGCACATGCACATGCACATGCCAGGCCATGCCATGCCATGCCATGCCATGCCGTGGCAGGCCATGCCTTTGCCTTTGCTATATGGCAGCGCATCATAGCCATCATGTGGCATGGCAAGCGCACCTACGTACGTACGTACGTATATGCGGCACGCCCACGCGCACGAACGCGCGCGCCGCACGCCTTGCCGCGCCACACGTTGCGGATGCGCGCTGGCTTTGTTGCCTCTCGGAGCACTAGAAAATATTGAAATCTCACTGACTGACGCCGCATCTCTAATGACGTGTGTTTGAAATGAAATATTCATATGTGCGGCTCGCTTGGGTGGGGGTGGTTGAGGTGGGTTTAGGTGGTTTTAGCCAGCACAAGAACAAGCACAGCCTCCGCCAGGCAGGTCTTTAAAGTGTCACCAAGTTAAGGGCACGCGGCGCAATGCAAATCCCAAACTCAAATCGCCGGGCATTAGGTTAATGGGCAGCCCAACTGGCGCCCAGCTTGCCTCGGGCGGGCCCTACATACTATTATCGTTAAACGTCATCAGCAATGTCTTAACTTAAATTTTCGTCGGCCAACTGCTGATTTGTAATTCAAAACCTGTCTGCCGGCCGGAGGGGGAGAGGTGGAGGGGGCGTGAGGTCCCAGAGTGAAACATATGTTACGAATTATAAGGAATTAGATTCATAATAAAATAAAGCAGCCGCCGTCGAGCGGACTGTAATCAAAACAAAACATTTCGTTTGCCCCATTTCCACTCATTTCGGCTGCCCTCCGGCCACGCCCACTCACGCACGGACGCACACACGCACGCTCACACACACACACATACACAAGCGAGATCTCGGGACATCTGGGCCAGCCAGCAATCAGTGCACAATGTGTCCATGGTTTTTGCCAAATTCCAGCCAATTCCGACCAGCCTCAGCAGCAGCAGGAGCAGCAGCAGCAACAGTAATGGCAGCAGCAGCCACAGCCACAGCAGCATCCCATCAGGTGAAATTTGATTAGGGTCGTAAGGGCAATGATTGAGAAAACGTGATCAAATATGTTGCCATAAATGTTTAAATGTTGCTATAGTTTTCCTGCTCGCCTGCTCCCGCTCCCTCCCCTCGGCCGTCGTCGTCGTTGGCATTGTCCGAGCCACTGTGGAGGGAGCCACACAGTGCATGTGAAAAGTAAAAACTCGGGTTTATTATGCTGATGACTTTCAGCTGTGATTATTATCGTTAGCCATTTAATGCGTGTCGTCGCTATTTCGTTCGCTTTTCGGCGCTGTTCTCTAATGTCACTGAACTCTTTTAACGGGGCGGGGGATTAGGGTTTTAAAATGGTTTATATCGTGGTAAGCAGGTGTTCTAAAAATAAAGGAAATAACTACTTTAAAATTAAATTTTATTATATATTAAATACATATTCTCTTAGTTTATAAACTGTTTTATTACAATTCTTTTGTGGCGAGGACAATGATGAAATAACCTGTCTAAGTCGATGTTGACTTGCTTTTAGCTTGTAAAATTGTTCATTAAAGTTTTGTGCTTAATTTGAAGTCTTTTAATACAGCATTTTAATTTTCTTAAATTATATAAATTCAATATCTGGTATTTAATGCAATTGAATTTAATTTCTCAAATATCTAAAAATCGGATCTCTTTTTTCTTAACTCTATCTGATTTCGATTAATCATTTAAGATGAATACTACTGAATAATACTAAATTAGAGTAGAATCAGTTTGATTATTATTTTTTTATTATATGCGTCTCTAGATCTGTCCGTTTGGTTTTCTCCTTTCGTATTTCTGGTCTCTCTCTTTCTGACTCACCTTCTTTCGCTCTCAATCTATGTTGATCTAATCTTTTTTTCGCTCGTGCTTTACCTTTCCCTCTTTGCCTTTCTCTCTCTAGCTATCTCTCTAGATCTTTCTCTCTCTCTCTCTTTCTTCCTCTCTTTGTCTTTTGTTCTGTTTCTTTCTTTACTTTAGCACTTTCTTTTTCTCTCTTGCTCCTTCTCTTTCATTTCCTATCTCTTTCAATCACTCTGTCTCTGGCCCCTCATTTTCGATCATTTTTTCTTGCTATCCATCTGTTTCTATATTTTTTTCTCCCTTCCTCTCCCTCTGTCTCCTTATTTAAGTCTCTTTCTCTCTTGGCCTTCGTTTCAGTCTCTTGGTCTTTCCATCTATTTCTCTCTCTCCATAGTGTTTCTTTCCCCTTTCTAGCTATCTCTCTCTCTTTCCCTTTCTCACGCTTCAAGCCCACAACAATAGAGATTGATATTTATTTGCCAAAAATTGCTTAGCTATAGAAATTCATTTCATTCCTCAAATACATGCCCAAATGTGTGCTCTGCACACTCGCATGCACGCAGGCCAACTGTGATTTCTAGTTTGTTTTTCTATTCTTTAGTATAAATATTAGACTCTTGGGGCTCTAGGCTAGGCCAGGCTAGGTTAATTGATATAGGAAATAGTTCTGGCTTTAGCAAATTCACCTACACCCAATTCAATTCGCAAATGTAAACATCAAGTGGTCATATTAATTGAGAAACATAAACATGTGGTGCACGCACACACACATATATATATGTATGTATATATGTATATATGTAAAGCAAATACATAAGTCTGGGCTACCCAATTGGCATTGGCAGGCTTTGAGCCATTTGGTTTGGGTTTCTATAATTTGTTGGTTAATTTGTGAATAGCTAACGACCGCAAAATTTGCTTGTGGTTTGACTTGCCCGCACTCTCACCCACTCACCTACCCACCCACACACACACCCATACACACACGCATGAGTTTAGTTAAATGCCTGGCATTATAATGTAAGGGATCGTTGCATAATTGCATTAAACAATTGCCGGTTAAAGTAGCTTATGTCTTAAGCCCTGCCAGCCAGCGAGCAATTGTGAAATTGTGAAGCGGATGCTGTGCATAATATAATGTGAGAATGGGATTAATTTATGATATCATAATTAAACCAATTAGATCGCTACGACGTTTCATAATCATTGCAATTGGCAGAGCTTTGAGCGTTCGCCTGGCACGGCTTTTGTCGCCGCGCATAAGCGCATTTGCATAACTTAAGCTCAGCCCCACCCCCAGTTGGCGCCCTCCTCTCTCTCTCTCTATCCTTCTCCCCTCCTTTCTTGTTGCCCAACCGCACTGTAAGCTCCGCCTCGTGCGGGCCTGACGCTACGCAGCTTCGTTTTTATGGCCGACGCGTTTGGGGCGCCATAATTTCTAATTTATAAACCTAATGCGACGCAGTTGCAACGCCGGAGGGGTAGAGGGAGGGGCAACTGCAGCTGCATTGTCTACAGTCTCCGCTATTTAAGATCATTTAATATGCAAGTGTCTTTTGTTCGCGGCGCGTTTGCTGTCATATTTATTTTTCATTTGAGTGCAGGCACTGAAATAAAACTTTGCCATTTGGCCAAAACAAAGGCTCGAATGTCGCGCAGCTCGGACGCACGTCAGCTGGCTGCCTTCTTAGGCGCCGTCTTGCCCCTGGGCGTCCCCCCTCCTCCAAGTCTATGCCAATTGGCACAAAAAGTACATGCATTTTCTTAAAATGTTGTTGCTGCTGCAGCTTCCTGGGAAATTGTAAATTATTTAGCGTGTCGCCGGGGCAGGACATTGCCGGCTGGGGGCTGGCAGGGGAGTGGGGGCTGCCCGCGAATGCAGCGCCTGAATAATTGAATAGACTTTCTTGCGTAATAAATGCTTTCTACTACAGTCTGACAAGCCCAACGCCCGGGCGGGTGAAAGTTTTTGCCACTCAACAGCCAACAGCAACAGCAGCAAGGGCTGAAAATGTAGAACTTTTCTATTTTCTATTCACACGTATTTCTGCAATTTCTTCAGCTTGTTCTTAGCCCGGCTTGTGTGCAGGCGGCTTATTAGCTAATCAGTTACCGATCATGCCACCTGTCCGGGCATTTGACATGCATTTTTTATCGGCGCACTTGAGGCACGTGTTTCATCTACATTAAATTTCGATTAAGGCGGCGAATGGCGGAAGCGTAAAATTCAACCAATTAGGCACTGCTTTAAGCTTCAAATGCTTGAGGAAGCCTTGAGCAGAAGGAGCAGAGCTGGCTGGCTGACTGAGCGGAAGGGTGGCTGAGGGACGCGGGGGCTATTATGCCTGGGCCTGGGCTGGGTCTTGTGGCCGGCCAGCAAGGTTTTTCACTTGCCAGCTTTCTGCTTGCGAGAAAAACTTAATCTCTCGACGTATTACGTTGCCGACGTAAAAATAAAAATTAATTCTTACTGCGCGCTGGGCGAGTCTGCTCAACCAATTCATGCACAATAAATGCACTGCGAAGTAGTTGAAGTTGGCCCTTAGCTTTTATAAATTAAATATAGCTTTAATTATTGGTATATGATATGACCAATATTCAGACACTTTTTTGTGGGCTTTTTATTTTTATTTTTTTAATATTTCCTGAATTTATAAAGAGCTCAATTTTATTTTATTTTTGTGGGTTTTTAAATTTTTTTTTAAATATTTCCTGAATTTACAGAGAGCTCAATCTTATTTTATTTTAAGAAAAACATTGTAGAAGCTTTTTTCAATTATTTTTTACATATTTCCTGGGCTTATATAGAAAACAATCTTATTTTATTTTAAGGAAAATAAAACTGAGTTAAATAATAATAAAAAAAAAACATTGCAGATTTTTTAAAAATATTTTCTGAGCTTATATAGAGAACAATCATATTTATTTTAAGGAAATTATAAAAAAAATTAATAGAAAAAACATTGTAGAATACGATAGATTAAACGAAATATTTTATATTAAAGGAGCAGATTAAGGGAATGCTATCCTGTACATATCCACTAACTATGACTATTCCAAATAATTATTAAAAAAAGAATCAAGTTCCTAAATGTTACATGTTGCTAGTTTAATATATCTTTCAGTGAGATAAGGAATAAATGCTCTCTTCACTTCTGCAACATTTAGGCACTACATTACATTATAGAATTATTGAATGAATATTTCATTACCATGTAATAAATATAAATACACAAGTCAATAGTCAAAACTAGATTGAACGTTAGTGTTCGATATATCTATAATAAATATTATATCAGTCATGAAAAAAAAAGATTTTTCATCCGAAAAAAACGAGAGAAAAGAATCTCTGTATTTCCTAAATTCAGAAATTGATCTGAAACTGCTGACTTAAAATTTTAGTTTTATAGTATATCTAAAACAAGAATCATACAGTTTTCAGTCATTGGAAGAACAATATTTGTCATGCACACATAGTCACATATATGAATGCATGCTTACACATGTTTACACATGCTTAGACACATCTTCAGTCATACTCTAGGTCTACGACACTTTCATTACTTATAATTATGTATATTAGACACAAAGAGGGTTCTCATACATGACATGTGCCTATAGCTGAACCTGAAGCTTCTCTGGCTCTGAAACAACTAACAACTAAATTATCATCATTTATTCACGTTCAGTCTAGCTTATAACTTTAGATAACTTTAGAATCAAGCCTATACTCTAGCCCCACATACATTCTAATAAAGTGTTTTCACACCTCAACAAGGTCTCATTAAGCAACCCCATTTAGCAATTATCTAGTGCAACTATTCGGCGATGAATCCCCCGCAAATATGGGGTAAATGATAAGGAAATGAATAAAGCGCCGCTGCCAAAAGTTAAATGCAAAGTTTCCAATGTGAAAATGAGCCAAAGTGAAAGTTTTTTTCTGGTTTTTCTTGTTCTTGTTTGCTTTATTTTTGCTCTTTGCTGTTGCGGCTCCTGTTGGCTGCTTCTCATATTATTATTATCTGCCTTAATTGTTTTTCTTTCGACTTATTTACTTCTTTTGTGGCCCCGGCCACACCTTCCACTCTCTGTGCCGCCCACGCTGAGTGCCCATTTCAGCAACTGCGCTAAAAATCTATTATTGGGCGCGCTTTTTTCTTCACTTTTTTTCGTGTGGGGTTTCGGCGGGTCCGGCTTCTGCAGCAGGAGCAGCAGCCGTGGCAGCGGTAAGCAGCCTGCCGCTCGACTCGTTTATTTCTGCGCGGAAATTGCTTGGTGACAAAGCGCTTTTATGAACCCGCTCGACACCGGCTCGAGCCTAGGCCCATCTGTCTGTGCATAATAACAAAACATTTTACGGCCACCCACGCGCACGGCGCTCACCTTTCGCTGGCCGGGTCCGAGCAAGACATCAGGTGTTTGGATGATTTGACAAAAAGTGCTTGGCGTTTTGTCGAAGCGCGTCCTGTGAGATTAGTGAGGATTTTATGGACTTACGCATCGCCGGCAACTGCTAAACTGCGTGCGAATCGTACGTTTTGCCACCCTCCACCCCCCAACCCTCCGAAAACCACCTGTAAGCCCCCCTCCCCCTCCCCCACTCCCAGTGAGCAACACCTGCTGAACTTTTGTCGTTTCATGGCTAAAAGTTTTTCGTGTTGTTGTGCGAGGCTTTTGGGCTCTTGCGGTTGTCGCTTTTTCCATTTGTTGTCTATTTTAATTTGTTTACTTTTGTTATTGAGCTGTCCGCAGAGTCGCTCGCCGTGTGGCATGTTTGATTGGCTCTAAGCCCCGCCGCCGCACGACAGGTGCTTGTTTTTATTTGATATATATTCTCTTCTTCGCAACATCTGGGCAACATCTGTCTGTCTGGCCGCCACGTTTGGCTTTTGCTTTTCGCTGTTAATTGAAATTCATACAAGATACAGATCAAGATGTCATCGTCGACGTCTGCTGTCGATGTCTTGAGCTCATGCGACTCGGTCACGTCTACGACTCATTTATATAACGCGCATAATTATGGAGAACAGGAAACGGAAATTGCAAAGAAGAACGAAGAAAAAAAGAAACTACCCAACAGCTGTCGCTGGCATTGACGATGACGAGGCTGCTGCACTTTTACACTTTTACAATACACTTCAACTTTTACTTCATCATCAGAAGCGGCAGCAATGGCAGCAGCGGCAGCAGCGTCAGCAGCTCCAACATCATCTTCATCATCATCAGCATCGGTGATAGCTTTTGGTTAGCACTTGGCAACTTTGTCTGCCATCAAACAGCTAAAAAATGAAATGAAGCCGAGTAAAAAGAGTGCAGAACGGGGTCCGGCCAGGGCCAGGCATGGCCATAACTCTTTGTCCTGCTCAGCAGTTATTGAACATTTTCAATTACTTTCAGTTCAGAGCATAAATTTTTAATAATTTGAAACATGATAAAGGGAAATTAAAGGCGAAACTTGTCAAAAATTGCTAAGGAGCAGCAGCAGCAGCAGCAGCAGCAGCGACCCACAAACGCAACAATTGCTCACAGCGGGAGAGGGGGGTGGGGTGGTGTGGGGTGGGAAGGAGTTGCTTTTTGTTGCTAGGGAGTCGCTGCTTGTCGCGCACGATGTTTTACCAAACTATTATAATTACGTTGGAAAGACAAAAATTTTAATAAATGATAACTTTTTTGTCGTCAGCGCGTCACAACTTATTAAAAGTATAACGCATAATGGCGGAGAGACCCAGAGAGAGAGACTGGGTGGGCGGGGGCGTGTGTGGGTGGAGCCGAAATGTTGCCAAGTAAATTTTGTTATCAAAGTTTATAATGCGATGCGACGGATGGCAACGCGCCCTTCCGCTCCGCTTCGTTCCGTTCCGTTCCGTCCCGTTCCTGGTCACGGCTGCAGCGTGAATATCTAAATAGATTTCCAATTTTTAAGTGGACAGCAATACTTTGATGGAGCTCGTGGCACCGATGGAGATACATAAATAAGCCAACTTAATGGGGCACCAATTACTGATTATGCGCTTTGCCCACGCCCCTCTTCTTGAACCCATTTGCATATATATAACGTGATATTAAATCAAGTTTGTTGGGAGTTAATCTGTGCAGTGGCTCGAAGGGATGCAATACGGTTTCTTATTATGAGGAGTTTTAGATGACATATATGAGTTAGTTTATATGTAAATTTGTGTGGGTAAATTGTATAGATGTAACTCTAAAAAGTTATGAATTAGAGAATATGTCATAAAATTTTAATATACTTAGTTCATTCCAAAAGTTGTGCCATAAATATATAGTTGAATATCTCTTACATTTTAATATATTTTATATTGTATAATATATTTTATTAAATTTTATATAATAGTCGAATATCTCTCATATTTTATACATTTTTTTATAATATTTTCTTTGAAACATAAGAAGTATATCTAATATTCGTGCACTTGCTCAACTCGTTCATTAAGTTAACTTCCTAAAGTTCAATGACTCACTTTGCACAACTATTCCATAAGACATTACTCCGGCACTCGTATGAGGCGAATAAAGTGTAATGAAAATCGAATAGTTCTCATTATTGCGAGCCGCAAGGCGCACATGCGTCACATCTGGGGCATTCAGCATATTTGTTGGTTGGTTAGTTCGGCTCGAGGGCGCCTGTTAGGGGACCGCAAGGCCCGCTGCTCGCTCAGCCCCAGTGCCACGCATTCATATATTTTTAAATACGCCAGAGCACACACACACACACAGCTCATTTCTTGCTCTAGAATTTGGAGAATTGTAGATCTGACAAAATGGCAAAAGTTTGCGACAAATTATAATGGCGGCCGCTGTGCGAGAAGGAAATATATTTGAATTTAATTTTGAGGCGTCTATAAGGGGGCGCGGCGGAGGCAGCTGTGCAGTGGCAATGGCGACAACAGCTGTTGAGCTACTTTAACAGTCTGCTAGCTCATTAAGTTTTCCTGCACACACACACACACACACACGCACACGCCGAGTGTCGTGCAATATAATGCGGCATACAAATAAATTTGTCACAGCAGAATTTTGCAACTTTGTGTAATCCGCTGGGAATGCGTTGCTGGGCGTGGTGGGCCGCCCCTTTTTGGCCACCAGAGAGGCAACCGCACAGAATCTAGAAATCAACGAGTTTATCTCATTAAAAAGTTATTTTCCGCAGCAGCTGCACACACACACGCAGTCTTAGGCTACACATGCCAAGGCACAGAGAGAGAGAGAGAGGGAGGGAAGAGAGACCCCACAGAGTGGGGTATCTTGTGTACTTAAAAGTGAAGGCAGGCAACGAAATATGTAAATCCACTTCATTTAATTTCGCATTTAGCCAAAATGCTAACAGCAAATGACAAATATTCTTGTTAAGAGGCATAAATGCAGCAAAGGCAGCGGCGCAGCTGGCAGACAAGACTTTGCGGCCCGGCTTGGCGTCCAGCCAAGTCTTCGTGCAGGGTATTGCTGTGTGTGTATGTGTGTGTGTTGGTGTGTTGGGTGAGTCAACCCACTTTCTTGCTGTTAGTGCAGCTCGACATACTTTTTGCGGCAAGCAGTTTGCAACAACGTCGCTTTGCCGCCAAAAAGACAAAGTACATTTCCGCTGCCAGTTTCCGGTTTCCGGCATTGTTGTGATGCCGTTGCCTCGCTCTGCCTGCCGGCAACATCGTGTCGCGCTCACACACACACATGTACACAAATCGAATTGTAGCATCAACGCTCACAAAATTAATATTGTTAAGTGCAACTCTGCAGCGGCGCTGGCAAATCAAACAAACAATCTGCCTCGCATGCTTCACGTAAATGAAGTTGAAGCGCTGTCAGAGCGCTGCCACACACAGCATTATGACCACTTAGCCATGCCCCCAGCCCTTGATCCACAATCCCCAATCCCTGCATGCCTCATGCCTCGGGTCTTACGCTGCCGCCGCTGCACGGCTTAGCCGGCTCTGACTGCCAGGACTGGCCAGCCCTGGCCGAACCATATTTGATGGAGCTACAGCGTCGTGTATGAAGTTTGCTTAGCTGCTTTTAATGTAGCCAAATAATTTAGTCGACAGGTGCATTTTTGGAGTATAGAGTGAGGGGATGTAGATATATGAGAATATCCAATATTTGAGGCAAGCTTTCCTTGCTATAAAAGATTTATAAATCAGATTCTTTACTCAGATTTCTCGACTCCTGATCGCCTCTAAGTGCCGGATCTTTACTTTCCATGAATGAAGTTTGCTTAGCTGCGTTTCATGTATCCAAATAATTTAGTAGACAGATGCATTCAAGGTGTATGAAGTGAATGGAAGTAGATATATGAAATCTCTGACAGAATATTCAATATTTGAGGCAAGTTTCCCTTGCTATAAACGATTTTTAAAGCAGATTTTTCTACTCAGGTTTCTCAACTCTTGATCGCCTCCAAGTGCCTGATCTCTACTTTCCGTGAATGAAGTTTGCTTAGCTGCTTTTCATGTATTCAAATAATTTAGTTGACAGATGCGTTTGAAGTGTCTGGAGTGAGGGGACTTTGCCTTATTCGATTTATGAAAGAATATCCGATATTTGAGGCAAGTTTCCCTTGCTATCAAAGATTTATAAAGCAGATCCTTCACTCAGATTAATCGCCTTTAATTGCCTGATCTCTACTTTCCATAACTCACTTATACCCAAAAATAAAACTCCCTTGTTAATTGGGAGTTACAAATTGAAGTGGCTCAAATCGAACTGGTTTAACTCAGCCTAGTTAGCTGAGCTGCTGCTGGTACTACCTGAACAGACTTGCCTGGCACCTCGCCGTCTGCCTTCTGCCTTCTTCCGCCTCCCGCCTGCTGCTGCAGCTATTGTTGTTTGACTGTTTCTGAATGCTTCAGCATTTTGGTCAATATTTGTGCAGCGCTTTGGCGTGTCCGCCGGTCGCAGAGAGCCGGAGTGCTTGGCTGGCTTCGGTGCTCGGCCTTCGACTGGGGGCTTTGCATATGCAGATGTTGTAGCATGAAATGCTTTTAGCCAGCTTTTCTCTTCTGCCTTTTACCCTTTTTCAAGGGTTTGCTCTGTGTGTGTGTTTGTGTGTTTGTGTGTCTGTGTGTGGGTTAACAACATAAAAACGTGCTTACACCTCATATACACACACACACACATGCACGCAACTAGATTTTAGTTTTTCTATCGTTCATTGGATTCACCTGCAGCTCAGAGCACGCTTCGCTTGCTTTTGCTGTACATTTCGTGGCATCTCCGCCTCGCAGTGTGGCAGCTGCAGCCCCTCCTCCTTCCGATTTCGTTACAGATTAGCATGTCGACCTCAAACTGGCCTTGCCCATAATCCATAAGCCTTGGCACTCAACGCTATTGCAAATTTACTTTCAATTTGATCCATGCCGAGCATTCATTTTATTTAATGGATAAAACTTGTCGAGAAATCCTCGAATTGAATGCACTCTTCATTTTACCATATCAATTTGTGATTGTTCTTGAATATGCTGTCGTTGTTGCCGTTGTTGTTGCTGTTCTTGCGGTTGCTTGTGGTTGTTGGTACTTGCGGCTGCTCGGCCTAAAAGCAGCAGGCAAGCAGCCATTTGAGCAGCTCCGACTGCATTCATTTGATTAATAAACTCACTTCGAAAGCATTCTTAATGAAATACGGTTGCGCAAGCATTTACAAATTGTAAAATGAAATGCCAACTTAAATTGATTTGCATTTGACAGTTTAGCCGTGCCGGCATGTGCATCTGCTCTGGCATAATAGCAAAATCATTTTTATTCAAAATTGTTTCTCATGCAAATTTCTAGGGAAATTAAATGGGTATATAACTGGCTAAGCCAATTAAAAACGACTTTTCCAATGTTTTACAATAAATTGCTAGCATTTGTTTTGACAGATCTAAATTCTTGGCATTTTTGCATATTTAGTTCATTAAAAGTTACTTAAGTAAAAGATTTAGAACTTTTTTGTTGATTCGGGATTTAAGAAGTTGCTAAAAACTCGCTTAAAATGTTTATATTCATTAATAAAAATATGTATTTTATTATAAATACTGTATATTTTTATTTTAATTTTAAAATAAATTGATCACTCAACGATTTTAGGGGCTTTAAGTATACTATTAAATAATTAAATAATATTTTGTATTTTATATAACAATATGTTACCTTTTCAAATGAGTGAAAAATATATTAAAATTTTGTTAGGTTAAAAAAATTATTATACTAATGAATTACAATTTTCAAGGTTAAATAAACATGTTGATGTATATTTTGAAGATCAATTTTTTTACTTTTTATGTTAAGAATTAGGAAATGAAAGCGAACCCCCAAAAAATTTAGCAAAATAATTTTCGTAGATACGAAAATAACAGCAAAAGTCTAAAAAGTACGGCTCAAACCTATTTAGTTTAGCGTCACGGTATGATCAAAATAATAGTAGCTTAGTTTTAAATTGATAGAGTTTGTGTATAAATTTCAATCTAACATTATTTTGCTGCCAACATAAACTTTGTCATATCATATCAAAATATTTTGTGATCTAAGCGCAGTTACTCAATAATCAAGCTTGCCTCCACAACCATGTCTTTAAGGGTATCTAGCAGCCTGCAGCTGTTTTCTTATTCTCTTAAATATGCTTGGGAAATACTTTTGGGTAACCTGGTTACCAAATGCACTGCCAACCAATTTAATTTCAGTCTATAAGTCGTTTATAAACACATTTGCTTTTGGCAAATGAAAGTTATTTTTGTGTCATGTCTACAAAGCGTTTGTTTGTTGTTTTCCAAGATTGCGAATCAATTTTCCTGCGAAGTCATTATTTGAAGTCCTGGATTGACCATTTTAGCCTAAATACATATATATATATATATATATATATATATATATATATATGTATATCTGTATATATTTGTGTGTGTTTGCATTTATCTTAATCTGTGTTGTTGCTGCCGTCGGAGCTCATCGTGTTGATTGCTAACTAAGTTTGGCGAAATCCTTGGCAGAAAACTTCATGCATCATTTAGCATGGCCAACTGGTTTGATGGCTGTTAACTGTTGAGTGTCCCAGCTAACAAAGGCCGCTTGGGCTGCTGGGTCACGGGGGGCTGGGTTTGCTTTAATGGAAATCAAATTCTTTAGAAGTTCGTCCCTTGGCCATTGATCATTCAGATGTTACGCATTTACAGTTACAATTGTGCATTGGCAATTTGCCGACGCTTTCCATACGCTTTTGTATTATTTACTAAAAACTTAAAGGGCTCAATAAAAGCGCCCAGGGATACGCGTGCCGCTTCGCCTTGATCCTATGCAAACAAGAGCAAGAAACGGCACAAAACTAGTCTGACTGACTTGACTGACTGGGCGACATGCCAAGAGCAGAAGCTCCATCTGTCTGTCTGTCTGTCTATATATATATATATATCTATAGCTATATCTATATCTGTGTGCGTGTGTTTGTGTGGAAAGGTCAGCCTTTTATGTTTGTTTTGTATTTTGTTTATGCAAAAATTGCCAGAGCAATTTCATAATGGGTCAAAAGAGAAATCAACTTTTGTTGAAAGTGCTTTAAAATGCACGACTACAACAACGGCAGCAGCAACAGTGGCAGCAGCAGCAGCAACAGTGGCAATATATAAATAAGATTCATGAATGATCCTTTGGAAGATACCCTTTAGGTTGCTTTGGATAGAGATGGTGGTAAAGGGGGAATCATAGGAGAAAAGAGAAATGATAAAAACGAATAAAAACATTGATCAACATTTATTCTAACAAAGGATATAAATTAAACAAAAAGTGATTAGAAAAATATAAAAGAAAATTTTATTAAAATTGTTAAAATGATTGACGATCTCCAAGAAGTCTTAAACTGAGGTAAAAGGGGACTAACAAGAGAGAATATAAAACTTAAGGATAATTTATGCTAACTCCCCCTAATTTCGCCGTAGAAAGTTTGATAATAGAGAATACATGTATAAAATAAACGTTTTTCTAAGAATATAGATAGAGCAGGAAAAAATAAACTTATAAAAATGTATAAAAAATGAGAACAAAATTTATTAAAATTATTATTTAAAATAGTTGAGGAGAAGATCAAAGCATCTATGAGAATTTAGAAATAACAGTATGTATGATTTTTGAGCTATCTTCAGATTACAGACTCTTAAAATTATATAAAATTGAAATGAATTTAAGCTATTTTCCGATCTGCAGGCTCTCAGCATAATTCCAAATTTTTAGGTATCTAATGAATCTAACAAAGCCTAAACTAATTCAGTTCTCACTACATAGCATCTGTTTACCATTCAAATCTAATATTCATAGATACTCCATCCACTCGTTGCACATGTTGCATAAGCACTGGAACAACATAGACTCTTCAAACTATTTTCAATGAGTAGAGGGTATGGCAAATGGCAGGACATGCGCCTGATTGTTGCCAGGTCGTCGCTCAGTCCATTGACTAAATGGAGCGGATGTCAAAAACTAAAGTTGCAAATTTTTCGTACGCTTTTTGTTAGTCTCGTGGCCGAGACACACACACACACTCAGACACACACAGACACCCACTCAAACTAACACACACAGACTCACACACACACACACACGTCACTTGCATGCATCGCTGAGGTTGCCGACAAGGACAACAACATTGTCCTGGCACTTGAGCAACCTTTTCAACCGCCATTTGTTGTTTGGACGCCGCTCCGTTAGGTTCGTTCCGTTTCAGATTTTTTTCTTTTTCATTTATTCTCTTTTTTTTGGCCAGTTTTGAGTTTGGGTTTGTTTGCCGCCCTCAGGAGATTTGCCTTTTTGTGACCGGTTATGGCCGTCTTGCCCGTGCTCGACCAAGAAGAGCTTTCCTACGGATTGTCCTTTGTTAAGCAACGTCCGTACATGACAGCTCTGCCCGCATAGTTGTTCGCATAGTTTAATGCTTTTAATTTTTTGACATTTCATTTGGCCAACTTTGGCACCCGAAACTAAAACACCAAAAAAACAAAAACAAAAACAAAAAAAAAATCTATTTAATTGTCTGGCGTGAAAAGTTTTGCGTCTGCTAATGTGACAGCCTACATTTGCCTTGTAATCCAAACTTTTCCATATACTATATACGTGGCGTATACGTAACGTGCCACTGATTGCTCAGCCTGCAATTTGCATGCTTTGCCCCGCCTGTGTTTGCCGGGGGTCAATTTAATGCCGCTCGTCGCCAGAGCTGAAATATTTACACAATCTACATTTGGTAGCATTTGCTAGAAGTGCAATGCATTTTCTATTAGCAAATTCCTGCTAGTATTTGATGACTGCATTTTCGTTATGTGGCCAGCAGCAGATTAATGCGATAGCTCAAGCAGAAGTCCAAATTGGGTCAACATATGTGCAAGTAAGCTCAATGTTGCAATGGAACTAACTATTTTTATGAGGTTTTTATGCTCGTTCATGTAGTGAAATGGGTATATCGGTTCCATCCATAAATTGAAATGAAAATTTAAAAAATGCAATATATACTCGCCTTGACAACCGAAGATTATTAGGTTATAGTCCATATATCTATGCCCAATGAGGGCATGGCAAATCAGGTAACACTGTATCTTCTACAGTTTTACAGCTTAAGTTTCTGAATATCCCATGCGAGCTACTGTTGAAATACTCTACAGATCAACGAAATTAATCAACGAAACAAATTGAATCAGAATATTTACTGTTTTGGATCAATTCAATTTTCTATTCAATTTTTTACTCAACTGATGACACTGAATTTAAACTTGATTTATTATATATATATGATATAAAGAAATATAGATTTATACCGTCTATATCTTATAAGGTATCTGAGTTTCCATCTCTATAACCATATCTTTCATAAAATGGATACCAACAGCACTTAGACAATGAATAAGTATTATGCAGTTAGTAACACCCGACTGCAATATTCTTACTTGTTCAAGTTGTACTGTGATCAACTCAAAATTAAAAATTCCACTTTCGATTTGAGTGAAAATGTTGCCTCGCTTGATATTTTGGTATTTCTTTGACTTTTTCTGATATTTTTTCATTTATTTTAAATAATATTTAATGGATATTTTCAGCCTCTACTTTATATTATTTAATGACAATTCACATCATGCAAATCAATTTAAATTTACCGAAGCGTGTTGCAGTTTGACATTCCATCAGCGCATTTATCCTGTCATTACGGCAGAAATGATGCTCTCGGCAACTATAAATATGCTTAATCACCTCTTAGCTTAATTGAGTCAAAAAGCCAACAGTCGTTGTTTGGCAGCGATGACCACTGCACCGCTGCGGCCAGATATGTATTTCGTCATAAAATCAAATGAGGTCCATTAGCCCGATGACCAAGCCCAATACATTAACACCTTAGTCGCTGCATGTGCAACATTTTACTGTCACTTATGCATGTCCGTGTGTCACTTAAGCGATATATAAATATATATACATGTATATGCAGTATGTACTCGTATATATTGCATGCTCATTTTTATTAATATGCAGCGGCTGATCGCTCGCCGAGTGCTGCGACTGATGCATGTGCCGCATGTGGCATGCAACAGCAGGCCAGTGAATTAAAACTGCCCAGATTTCTCCTGTTTTCCATTGTGCAAACACATATATACATATATGTATATACATTGTAGCGATACATTTATATATTTACCTTTGTGCAATTTGTGCAGTTCAATCTCGGCTGCTTCATGATGTTTGGCTTCCGCAGAGGTAGCTGCTACCTTTCGGTTTCAGCTGTAAGTAGTGGCTGGATATTTATTAAATTAAGGTAAAAGCAAACGAGCAGCAGCAACAGCAGCAGCAGGTGCAGCAGCTGCCAACAGCTACATACACATATACATTTATGGCTACATCTGCAGCTACATTTACATCGATGAGCGCAGAACTTTGATTAAATCAACTGCGAATAGTGTGTGAACAGAGGAACGCGAAACTTTGTTGCTGTCCATTGCGTAATTGACTTGTTGTTGTTGCCGCCTTTGTTCCACTCCCTCGGAGTGGAATCGGCGCCCCTTGTTTCACTCGTATCATAGTTTTTCATGCCCTGCAATCATTGAAGATGGGAATATAGGGTATACTAGTCATGTGAAAATGTATGTAACAGGTAGAAGGAAGTGTGAGAAACTCCATAAAGTGTATGTATTTTCTTGATCAGGATGACGAACTGAGTTGATCTAGCCTTGTTTGTTGTCAATCCGTCCGTCGGTCTGTCCATCTGTAAGTCCGTCCGTTCGACACAGAGTCAGTTCATATGGCCATCCGTTCTTCCCTCCTTCCGTATGTAGAAATGTTCGATAACTTTCCTTTCCTTTATATTTTCTTATACAAATCGATAAAAATCGATAACTTTGTGTATTTTTTGAGCGTAGTTTGATAACCCTAAAAGCTGGAGATACCAGAATTTAGACAGTGTAGGTCTCTGTAATAAATAGCAAGATTTAGAACATTTTGGAATTTAGAGACCTCCCGCTTCAAAACAAAATTCGTAAAAAAATACTAGATACATGTGCTTTGGCTAATGCTAACATCTGAATGCTATAATTATGCCCAAAACTTCGTAACAAATATCCAGCTTGAAGAAAATGTATTCTACTATTGAGTTACTATAGTAAATGAAGAGTAAAACGATATCAAATCTTCTTACAGCTCAGGGTATTTCCTAGTCGAGCCGTCTCGACTAGAGCCCTCTTACTTGTTTCAGCTAGTTCCCTGGCTGGCTTTACCTTATAGCTTGACTTCTGCTACCGCTGCTGCTGTTGCTGCTGCTTCTTCTTCATTTTTTTTTGGCTACTTCTATTTTGGCGCTTACTTACGATAACTTTATGACGCTTATCGCTACAAATGTGCTTGTATCTGGGCACTCTCTGTGTGTATCTCTGTATCTTTATTTCGCCTGCAAGTACATTTCTCGCCCGCCCGCCTGCCCCATAAAAGTAAAGTGTAGCCAAGTGGGGCCCAGGGGGGTGCACGGCGGGCGCAGGGCGGGGGCTTGGCAAGTCAAACAGGGTAACTTGCTTCTAAGTAACTTATGCCATAATTTCGTTGCCAGCGCGTTGCTTCCCGCGCGAATTCTTTATTTGCCGCCGCTACAACGTTGGCCACACTCGCAGTGTGTGTGTGTGTAAGTGTGTGTGTGTGTGTGTGTGTGTGTGGGGGCGGCTGGCAGAATCGCAAAAAGGAGTCTGGCAAATATTATTTTTTATATTTATTTGAGTTTTTTTCTTCGCCCTGCTTAATGTTTATTATGAATGTTACTCATGAGCGTATTTAGTTAATTTTATTTCACACAAGAGAAGACAGCAAAAACCAGCTAACACGCCCCCCACGCCCACTCTTCGCCTAGTTGCGCCGCCTTTTTCGGAGTTTTTGCCCAGCCGGGCATAGTCGAGTGCTTGCTGAAAATTAAGTTGACGCCATCAACACTTCGCCACTGTCTCTTGTGTGTGTGTCTGTGTGTGTGCCTCGGCATCAACAAATTAGAAGTCAGTAAACCCGACAAAAAGCAAAAAAAAAAAAAAATGTGCCAGCCGCTTATCTGCGTTAAGTAGATGAGAAAAGTTTTGTGCCTGATACGCTGATAACTTGAATTACATGCTGCCATATTTGCCACATCGGATGAGGCGCAGCGCCACTGACTCTGCGAATCTGGACACTAAAACCCAAGTATATATATATATATGATCTATGTGCATAGACTCAACGACTCGTCGCGTGCCTTTATGGGCCTTTGACTTAAACAGTTTTACGGCCCTGACGACACTGTTGCCCGAAATCCGCGCTGCTTAAATGCAACCTGGCCAACAATGTTGCAGCTGACTGCAGACATTCCCAGCAGCAGCAGCTTTAGCGTGTTCTTTAAACTGACCTTCAAATGAATTGAGATGCGCCCAGCGGGCGTGCGAGCAAGTTAAAGCCCAAAGTCGAGGGGGCAGAGGTGTGTGCCTGCAGCTTAATTAGATTTGAGATAATGCTAAAGTTACGCTTTCCCTGCGTCAGCTTAAAGAGACTCTCTCTGACTTAAATTGGATTTTGTTTGCAATTGCTCAATGCTAAACAGGAATTAAAGTTAAAGGAATTTGAGTTGAAATGTCTTCAGCAAGTTAAGGCAGAGATAAAAGCTTACATTTTATTTAATGCTTTGTTGTAGCAAATATGGTAAGATAAATGTCAAGGACGATCAGCTATGAATACCTGTACTACTTTAACAAACATATGGACAGAAATGACTGTTCGATGAAAGGAGATTCTTGCTAAAAATTCTTCTCGCCTCACGGCAATTATCATAGTTGAAGCATGAACATGTTATTGACGGCCAATTCCAGTGGACTGCGTTAGAGCATTGAGGAATTTCGCACATTCTCGACATAAGTAAAACACTTGTGCCCTGAGCTCCAATAACATGCCGTGGGAAAGCTTGTTAAAAGATATAAGATATTATATGGCGTCTCTCTTCTATATAATATATATTTGTTTCATTTTTGAAAATTTAAAGTAATTTTTACTATTTTTTTTTGCAAGCTAGAAGCGAATTTTAGCAAATTAAAACAAGTCTATAGTTCACAGGATACAGTCAGATTCTTTTCATATTGAAGACAATTATTACAAAAATATAATAGCACGAACAAATATGTATATATCGGATTAAATATACTTTTGAAAAATAAATATAGATAAAATTTAAAAGAAGTATTAAAAATAATGTATATCCTTGTTAGAAACTTAGGGCTTGAGAAAGACCAAATTCTTAAAATATTATTGGTCAAACACAGTCAGAACTACACCTTATTTTGGCATTTCACTCAAACAAAATAGCACTGAAATGAGGTTTCAAAAAGACGCCCTATCCCAATTATAATTATATGTCCGACATATATATTTTAGAGTATTTTGTTTTGAAAAAAATTTACTTCCAATCTACTGCGCTTTAATTCTATAATAATTTGAATATTTATACCCCTGTATAATCCAACATTTCATAGCTCACTTCAAATCGGTTGTAATTACGCCGCTCAACGCTAATCGTCTATCGCGACTCATTTAATTAATGCTCACGTTACGCATACGCGGCGTGGCCAGCGCACATTACGCATTCGCCGTGTGAGCCAGCCAAGAAGTGTTTTGACCGCGGCTAATTTATAAAAGCACTTGCCGCCAGCTTCAATTGGGGCGCTTTAAACGTGCGTTTACTTGAGAATTTGCCGCGTAATGTGTAACAAGGACTCGAAACAAATTTAAATTAAGCTCAACTAATTGAGAAACGGCCAAGAGCAGGGCGAGCGCACAGAACAAAACACAACAAAATAAGAGAAAAAAAATGGAAATAGTCTAAAAGAAAACGTAGCACAGAAACTGTTTACTTTTGCTGTGGTTTTGGCTGGCAGCTGGCGGCTAGATGCCAGCGAGGGCACCGCTACGACTTGGAGGCTATTTTTTTACTTAATGAAATCAAAATAGATGTTACCTGCTGTTCGCTGCCTGCTGCCTGCTGCGTGCACAAGTTGCTTTTCCTATTGAGTAGCTGCTCGCTTTAAGTTTGCAAATGTTGAGTTTGAGCTTTAAGAGTGCATTGGAGTTGCCTTTAATCCCATTTTCTTTTTAGCTGTCACCCACACACACACTCTCTCACACTTTTCGACTAGTTTTACTAGCAAACGACAAATGCATTTGCTGAGCCAAAGCTTTGGCCATGACTTTTGCTTTTGGTTCGTCAATCACCTTTTTATCTTGCAGGACATTACGAAGCAAACCGCAGAGCTTTGCTAGCATTATGTTCGTGTCCTTCCACCAGAGCTAGTACTTCTAGTGTGTGTGTGAGTGTGTGTGTGCTGCGTGTGCATGTGTGCGCACAAATTTATTACAACCTTTGGGAATTCTTTTAAGTAGTTGCTCGATTCAAAATAATTTTCCATTTATCACTGTGATAACAAAACAGTTCTTCCTCGACCAAGCGCGAAAATGGCAAAATAACATCAGCAGCAACAGCAGCGGCAGCAGCAGCAGCAACGGCAGCAACAACAACAAGCATTATGAGCATGTTGCCTGCTTTGTGGTCTGGGGGCGTGCCAGTGTCCTGTAGAAAATAAAGTGCTCTTCGCAAATCTTGAGCACGCTGTACGCAGCGAGTTTGGGGTGCTCGTTAGGGGCGCCTGCCCTGACTTGCTGACGAGAGAGTGGAAGGGAGAGAGGGAGGGCGAGGGGGCAGGCGCTGCTCTAATGATAAATGTCGGGCAGCAGGTGATTTAAAATAATTTCGGTCAGCGCGTGAAAAATATTTGTTGTTGTTTTCAAATTTTTGAAATTTATGAGCTGCCGTTTGCCCAGCCCCCCGCCGCCGTCGCCCCCCACTCGCCTTGCCACAGGCAGTAAGTAGAAACGGAGCGGCAGCAGCAGCAACAGCTAAATAGACAGACAGACCACAAAGTTCTTTTTTGGCCAAAAGTTGCCGCAATTGCCATGTTGAGAAGCAGCTTCAGCTGGGGGCTCTGCCGGGGGCAGCTGTGGGGCAGCTGTTGGGTTTAGAGCAGCGACAGCACCTGTTAAAAAAAAAAACTTAACTTTTGGTCACGACACGTCTTTGCGCCACCTTAACGTGATGCCACAATAGAGGTTAGAAGCCAAAAACTTTGCTTTCGAGCAACTCATTTGCCGCACTCAATCGCTCGCTCCCATCGCTCCCTCTCTCTCTCGCTCTCTTACACTCGCTCTCTCTCACTCTGTGCTGTTTGGCAGTTTCTTTTGTGTGGATTTTTGGCGAGTTGATTTTATAAAGCGTCGGTTCTCTGGCTACTGTTGCTGTTGCCAAACGCTTGTCAGTGGCAGGCAGGCAGTGAGGCAGTCAGACTGCCTGCCACTTGCTGCAACGTTTCGTGGCTTGCACCGCAAAACTTTCATTTGTGTTCGAACCAACTTTGATGAGCTGCCGCCGCTGCTGCTGCTGCTGCTGCTGTGCGAAAATTATGTGCTCGGCCCATTGAGCTGGGCGTATTGCGCCATTAAGCAATGCACAGGCCCAGAGTCCAGCCAGCCATACAGACAGACAGAGAGACAGCCAGATAGGCAGCCAGCCAGGCAGCCAGGCAGTCAAGTGCATTTGCATAATTTGCTGCGCTGCGTAAAGTTTTTGTGCATATTGGCCAAGTTTTGTGGTTAAGCCTGCATGTTTATTAAGCAATCAATTATAAAGATTGCCGTCGCACAGCGCAGCGTATTGATTTGCTGTGCCTGCGGCTATCAGCTGTGCGCCACCGCCGCCAGCAGTCAGGTGGGTCATTCAGCATTTTGCAAATATTTGCAGAAGCAGCTTCATCAACGACAGCAGTGTCTCTGTGTGTGTGAGTGTCCTTGGTGAGTGTTTGCAGCGAGTGCTTGATAAATAGATTAAATGGCTGCGCAGAGGCATTTTGGCATGTAAACGATAGCCATGTTTACCTAGCTCACAGCTCTCTCAGCCAAAAACTCAACTCGTTTTGTGGAGTTGGTGCATAAAGTTTTACGACATCGCAGCGTTAGATTGGAATGTTGTTCAATAGTTGCCTTTGGCCTGTCGGCAATATTTGCATGCATTCACTGTGGGAATTAGAATGTATATAAATATATATATAACTGCAAAAGTTGTGCCTAAAGTTTGGCGCTTTACATGCTTGCAAACTTGCAATTGGCAGCAGTCGAAAGAAACGTGGCTGCTGCTGCTTCCTATAAGCTCAGCTCGCAGCATTTTTTTTTGTTTTAACGACTTCGTTTTCGGTCGCTGTCTAGGATCTTTTTAAGTTGCCAATCCTAAGTACTAATGCTGCTTGTCAGTCAAGCGAGTTATGCGATAAAATATGAGAGGATCTCTGAGATAAAAAAAAAAAAAAAAATTGATTAATTTCTAGAGCATTTATAGAGAATGTTAATATAAAAGAATTAGCTTTTGGCTGATTATAATTGATTATTGATATTATTATTATTAATATGATTTATAACAAAAATAATTAGCAAAGTATCCTCCCCTCTCTTAAATTCTCTCCACTTCAAGCTGAGGCTTCTTAGAATGGTAATTTGATTCCAATAAAAGGAATATGGAATATGTGATAAAAAAAATCAAAGCGATTCGGTGAAATTCTAGATAAATTAAATTGTAATATTGAAGAATTGGCATATGGCTGATTATAATTTAATATTGATATTATAATTATTACGATTAATAATAATAATAATTAGCAAAGCACCCACACCTCTGTTGGACTGCTTCTGCTTCAAGCTGAGGCTGCCAAATTAATTCTAATAAAATGAATATGGAATAAAATAAAAAAAAAAAAACAAAACGATTTAATGAAATTCGAGAGAAATGAAATATTGAAGATTATAATTGATTATTGATATGATTATTATTAATATGATTAATAATAATAATATTTAGCAAAGTAACCTCACTTCTCTTAGACTACCTCCGCTTCAAGCTTCTCAATATGACAAATTGAATCCAATAAAAGGAATATGTAATATATAACTTTACAAATGAAATATATATAAATTTATATATATATATATATATAATATACATAAGCTTATGCTCTAGAATTATACCAGCTCACCCTGCATACATTTATGCAGCTCCGTAGTGAGTTGTGGCAGTTGCGTGAATCTTTGGCCACTTTGACATCTGACACGGTTACAGCTTAATTCGTGCAGCTGTGGAGGATGTGAAATGTCATGCGTTTCATTCTCTGCGCTGCTTTGTTCCGATTTCACTTCTGATGAGGGTCACACACAGATACACACACACACGCACACACACAGTCGCACCTACACATACAGCTGACGTGCAACGAGGTCGCTCTTGGCGTGTGGTTGGTGCTTTCAATTAAAATTTCAACGTGCACGTAACAACTTTTATTGAAATTACGATTGCAGGCAGCTGCACACACACACACACACACACCTGCATGCACATTCAAAAATGTCCAGTTGCCACTGCATACTTCATTGCATACTTTGCAGGCTGTGTGCCGCCATTTGTGGCGCCTGCCTCTAATGAAGAGCCAAACACAAGGCGTCGGCCTACCTGGGCGTGCCTCCTGGCCGAGTGCGCAACAAATGAATGTGGCTGACATTTCTCGGTAATGCGACTACCATGGGCACAACTCCGATTCCGCCCAGTGGGCGCTGTGAAGGTCGTTGCGGCACTCAGCAGTCGGCGGCGCTAACAAATATTGCGGATATTTGATTAATGCTTTTAACAGTCAAGGGCTTGTAGCTTACCGAAGCAAGAAAAAACAAGAAATAAAAGAAAAGGCAGCCAGCTTCAGCTTGTGACAATAAAATGTTCCTTCTTTCTATTCATGTATTCACATAATCCAAGATGAAAAATAGATTTTAGCAAAAAAATAGAAGAAAATTTAACTGCGCAAAATGCTGACAAGGACATTCAGCCAACATGCTGATAGTGGAGCGATGGGTGGTGGGCGGTGGGCAGCGGGCGATGGGCGGTGGGCGTCGGGCTTTGGGTGACTAGGCATGCCATGACGCCTGGCCCGCCTGGGATGTTACATCAGCTAAATGCTTAAGCGCACTAGTCTAACTACCGAAAAAGAGAGAAGAGGAAGAGAGTTTCTACAAATTTAAAAAAGAATCGAAAGCAAAAAAAAAAAGCTGAGCGACGACAGCTCTCTGAACGTTGATGTAACTAGCATTGCGTGTTGCTTTCTCTTCCTATTCCTCACTCTTCCTCTCTCTCTTTCTCTCTCTCTCTCTCTCTTTGCCTCGCCCTCTCTCAGCTTAGCCCATTTCTCTGTGACTTTGTTACTTGACAATGAAAATCGGCAGTGTATTTGTATGTCCGCCCCTTGTGTTTGGCTACAGCGAGAACAACTTCCGATACATAATTGTATTGACTTTAATTATTATGATGAGCATTTCTATACCTAATTTGAGTGAAAGTATTATTATCGATAATTAGATAAAATTTTGCTTTGATTGCTTTAGCTATTAACTGATTTACAATAGAAAAGATATTAAAAACTATTTAAATTCATTAAACAAAGTTGGAATTCAGAAATAATACCCGGAAACACATATTTCATTTAAATGAAAAAAAATAAATATTGTAAAGTATTCGTTCAAATAACAACAGATTAAAAAAAAGATTAATAGTATTTAACTTTATTTACGAATTAAATCTGGGACTAAGCTTTTAACAGAAAAGAAAGTAGGAAATGTATATTTTATTAAAATATAAAAATATTACTTATATTTCTTGTTGTAAAATTTTCTAAAGTGTGAATGGATTTCTGAAAATTTATTCCCTATTTTTTACAGTTAGATTTTTTTAGATTTTAATTAAATTTTTATTAGTATCAAAAGTTGTATTAATTTTTATTAAATATAAATTGTAAAATTAATTTAAATTTACTTCTCAATATAAAATCTAGAGTTTCCTCTTAACTTCATAAATGTATTGGCTTATCATCCCAATTAATTTCGCCAATTTTCTTAGTCAAAGCCAAAAGCTTCAATATTATATCTTAATTCATTAAATAACATTTCCGTGTTAGGGCATTCAATGTTTGCTGCAGCTGCTCAACGGATTTGAGTGTTTTTCTTTGCTGCCGCTTCGGTGCTTCGTTTAGAAATTGTCATTTTAGTATTTCGAATTCCCAGCTCTGCTGATTTTCTGCTGTTTCTGCAGTTTTCTAGCTTCCTTTGCTCTCGAGTGCCCCCGCCGCTGCGCCGCCCCCTCCATCGCCGTCCACATCCATGAGTATTTTGGTTGGCATTGCTGAATTAAACCAATCACTACTATTTTCACACTTAACTTGCAATTTGCATAAAATATTACCCAAGACCCAACAGTCAAGCAGACGTTGTCACTGGGGGGGAGGCATTGGGTGTTGAATGGGATTTAGGGACGGTTGGACCCCGAACCCAAAATCTCTACTGGGTGGGTGTGAGGGCGGTGGTGGTCACAAGATGTTGGCGCTTGCAAATAAGTACGCAGCCATTGACAGTTGCGTGCGAATTTCTTTTTATTTCTCTATATACATTTTATACCATCACACCAATACACACACACGCACACACACACATTCACATACTTGGGGCATTGAAATTGTGTTTAGTTCTGCAAGAAAATGAAAAAAAAGTGAATAAAAAATGTACTTTTTATGTGCTGGCAACGCATTCAACACGCGCGCAGAGATCTTGACTTTGTTCTTCTCTCTGTGTGTGTGTGATTAAATTTTAGCTACAAGTGTATTTTATTTAGATTTTTATTTAATTTTTGCATATTTTTTGGCACATTCGTGCGGAGAGCGTGTGCAGTCATTAGTGCAAATGTTGCCTAAAACTCAAAAACTATGAAACTGCGCAAACTTAGCTCGCAACAAGCCATTACACTACATTTAACAAATGGGTTAGAGCGCAGACAACAGCAGCAGCAACCTGGGCCCCTCGGCGCGCCCCCCTTCAATCGTGGCTTTAATGCGTGCCTTTGACGAGCGCTGACAAAGGCCTTTCAAGCAGCTACGCGCACACAGAGGACATTAAATGCCCGTTTTGCACATGTCCAAAACAGAGAAATGGCCCCGTTCTCTTGGCCAACTTTCAGTAAGTGCTGCAGACAAAGGTAAAGTGCGTGCGAGTCAAGTGGAATTCTGCACAAGGAGAAAATGATCTGTAAGTTTTTCAGCTACTGGAAGTATGTACTAAACTATTTAGTTGATTTAAATGTTGGGAGATTGGGAAAACTTAATTGATTGAAAGAGTTCATATAGTATGCAAATGATGTGCGGAATGTTGCGTATCAAAATATATTTTAAGCATAAAATTTTATTCCCATTTGATACTGTTTAAGCCAAAACTAGTTATTGGCGTCTATCTGCATTCAAGTGAACTGCGGCAGATCGTTCAGATATATGTATATCAGAATTAGAATTTGTGTGATATGTACAATAACATAAATGAACTCCAGAATTTCGTTCTTAAAACCTTTATATTTTAAGGTTTTCTAACAGATTAAAATTAAATCAAAGAACAACTTTACAAAGATCTTAATTTTAAGCTTAAGATCTTTGTAAAGTTGTTCTTTGATTTAATTTTAATCTGTTATAAAACCTTAAAATCTAAAGATCTTATGAAAGAAAAATCTAGAGTTCATTGATGTTATTGTGCATAGCACACAAATGCTAATTCTGATATAGATATACCTGAACGATCTCCCGCAGTCCACTTGAATGCAGATAGACGCCAATAACTAGTTTGAAAAAATATTAAAAGCTATAAAGTGCTTAAAAAATTCAATTAGAATATTTTAAAAAATTTTGTTCGCTCTTACAATTGGTTTTCTAACAGATCAAAATAAAGTCGTAGAACAACCTTATAAAATGCATAGGTTAAAAATAATTAAAAAATATCAAAAACTTTAAAGCGCTTGGAAAAATGTATTTAGAATATTTTTTAATATATTCAATTTTTATCAGCAGCAGCTCTCGTCCATAGATCTAGTTTAAAACAGCTGAAAATGTACCAATTTACTCTTCCACAGATCTAGTCGAACACAGTTACAAATTTACTAATTATTCAATATATATTATTTTTATCTTATTAAAACTCTACAACGCCTAAAATATATGTCATTTAAAATATATATAATATAATACTCTTTCAATTTGAAATCAGCTAAAGCTCTTCCCGAAATATCTAGTCAAAAATTCATTTGACTCCCATTACCCATCGTATTTTTAATTGACCAATTATCGAATCTATTTCACGGCTTGACAACATTTTTGGTCATATCAGTTGCACAAGCTGATTAAATCAGATCATTAAAATGCAAAGAGATTTTCGGCCAGCATTTCAGTGTCCATTGTGCATTGTGCATTTGGTCGCGCGCTAAATGCTCTCATGTTGCCAGCGCTCAAAAGCACTCTAATGCCAGCAGACTGTCGCACACATACACACACACACACACATGTGTGTGTGTGCAGTGGCATTGTGTTAACAAATACACTTAGGCAAACACATAATTTGGAGTATTTAACTAAAATAAACAGGGTGTAAAACATTTTATTGCATGTGATGGCGCTCTTCCGCTTCACCCCGTCTCCTCTGCTCCTTCAACTGTTCAAGTGTTATGTGTGTGTGCGTGTGTGTGTGCGTGTGTTTGTTTTTTTCTGTGCAGAGCTAACGCTTTGCATTTTAACAGTTGCACTCGCACAGACAATCGGACACACAGAATATTTGCATTTCAGTCACTTGCACTTTTGACTGCTGCTGCAGCTACTGCAGCTGTTGGCCTCACCCACGCTCGTCGCCCGCTTTTGGACAGCTCTGATCCCTTTGCGCTGCTCTGTCTTTCCCCTTTGCTTCTTCTTTTTTTCGCCTGGCACTTTAGCACATTTCCATTTGCAATTGTTATATCCTTCTTTGTGCTCAAGCGTGTGTGCGAGTGTGTGTGGCTGCGTGCCTCAAGCGTTTTGCTTTCTTGCATTTTATATTAAACAATATGCCGCTTAAAGAGCTGCACGCGTAAATATTCATAAAAAACGGGCGAAGAACTTGGCATGCAGCTAATTAAAAGAGCTGTAAATTACGCGCGATGTGAGCCAGCTAAATGCAAATGCAAAAACCTTAAATAGCTGCTAAGAGAGTGTGTGAGCTGGGGCGGCGAATGGGGCCGCCCAGGGTCTGGATGGGGGGCGGGGGGCGTTATGCATGCCACTTGTGCGTGGCATGGAACGGTCACCTTAATTAAAATGCACAATTTTGCACTTTTGGCCAGAGAGCAAGCGGCATTTCTGCTGCATTTGCATTAAAAGCGTTCGCGCCAACAACAACAGCAGCATCAGCAGCGGCAGCAGCAACAATGTCACCCAAAAATATATATAAAAAAAAAAAGGAAGAAGAAGAAGAAGCAAATATAACTACAGTTGGCTACTTCGCTTTGGCACTGTCATGCAATTTATTTGCCAACTACTTTACACTTTTTGCATTTGGCCCGCCTTCGCCCTTCGAGCTGTCCTTCTCCTATTGGACTTTATTTTTTATGAATTCAAGCTCCCCCCCATCTCCACCAGTTGCCACTCCTCACAGTTAGTCGCTGTAATTTTGTTGCGGTCTGCGTTCATTTCGCGTATGAGCGAACGTCGCATCGCCCTCTGCTGGCGTCCGTGCAGCATTCACAATTAAAAAGCTCAACACAAAATTTACATTGTCGCTTGATGGTCCTGGTGGCCGAAAACTCCTCGCAACAGCCGCCGAGCCGGACAGACGGACGCAGTCGTCATCATCATCATCATCGGCTTTAAGCCGGCCAAAGAGTTCGCCGGCGACGCCAGTTGCCATCGCTGCTTCCGTTAAGCTAAAATTGCAAAAGCGGGTATATATGCTAAAATCTAAATGAAAGTGGGGACAGACAGTGGAGGGGGGTGTGCATTAAAGGTATATGAATGTTGAATGTATATATAAGTATATTAATGTAGATAGCAGGTGAGAGAGAAGTTGTTCTTGAGGTAGGTTTCAGTAAGAAATCTAATAATATTCTTATATTATTTCGTATACAAAGCATTTCAAATTTACCCCTACGTTGACAAAGAATTAAATCGGATTATATTCAATATTTAATAGCCTTTTCACATTTATTTATTTAATTTCATTAATTTTCATATTTAGGCAAACAATTGCTTAAACTTACATCTAAAAGTGTGTAAAATCAATGTTAATTTACTCTTTATTCGACTGTAAAGTATAATGTGATTGAAATCTTTTAATTAAAAGCTATTCAGTTGCTTCAATGAACTTGGAGATAAAAATAGATTAAAAATCATTCAATTATTTATCATACTTTTTTAAAATCTTCATATATTATAAATTGTGTTAAAAACAATTATTACTAAATAAAAAATTTGAACAAAATATTACTTGACTTAATAGTAATGAAGGCATTTAGCAAACCATAGAAAGATACACTTCAAAATGCGCTATAGAGTTAAGGACAATAACCTGCAACAAATCAATAAATCAAAAAAAAAAAAAAATTCAATGAATGTTAAAAGTTAAATATTATTTATAGATTTCCCAACAATAAAGAGCTCTGTCATCTGCAGCTTTTTCCTCTTCTTATTTTGTATACAAAAATTGACTTTTCAAATTTCTCATCTCAATTAATTAAGCAACTCACAAGCTAACATTCTTTATTTTACCACCACCTTCTTTTTCCAGGGTATCTCAGATTCAAAAGTTTCTAATTTATATCAACTTAGTGGTTGGTTTTTCGGTTAGGCCCGAATATGACGTTAGTGCGCCATAAAATTGTAACACCACTTTATGCGTTTTATGCTTTATGACCACAAATGAGTGTGCACAATGCTGCAGTCAGACAGCCAGGGGAGTCTGTACATTCCTCTCTCTCTCGCTCTCACTCTCCCTCCCTCTCACACCCTCTCTCTCTCGCTCGCTCTTTGTGTTGGCGATGCAACTTTTATGCACGCACACATACATGGCATTTGATTATGGCATGCTTGGTATTTGCTGCCGCTTTCATACCCTTTCAAGGCATTAGAATGGCGGCAAGAAATGTGTAACAAATTCCATGAAGTATTTAAATATATTTATATATCGACATGTATATATATTATTGATTTAAGCATGAATTTTGATTTAAATATATATTTAAGCGAAAGCAAATTAGGTAAGTTTGTTCTCTTTGCTTTGAACTATTGAAGCTAAGGTCATAAAAATCTGCTCAGGTTCAGCTTACTTTAACTAGAAATTCATATCTTGCAAAGTGAATCAATTGTTGTTAGTGTAGAGCATTCAGAATTCGGCTTGCTCTTTATTTACTCACTTTTTTTTGCTCTTGATGTTGTATAAATGCTGAACTTTTTAATTTTAATTGTTAAAAGCTTTTTTGCTAAAAATGGCCACGACACGCTGACTGCATTTGGCTGCCCTGCTCGCTGCTAGCGCTCCCTGTCTCCCCCTTGCCCGGCGCACACCTCGCATTCAGGCAACATTAATGCATTAAAATGTGCACACAATCACAACTGTCCCAACAGCTCAAATCCCCAGCACCCATTGCTCAGTGCCCAGACTCGAGCTGCTGCTGCTGCTGCTGACTCGCATTTCACATTTTCATATGACGGTCAGTAGTGTGCGCCATGTGCAACAGTTTTGCTGCCTGATAAATTAAACAACACGAGCACACACTCTCTCACACACACACACACACACAATCACACACGGCCGTAGACGCGACCCCAGGCCAATCCACGAGCAGTTAAACATTGCACTTCTTTGCAGGCCATAAACCACGCACATGGACAGTGCGATACATAAATATATGTACGCATATGGGCCACGCCCACCTGGCCAGCTGCCAGCGTGCGACTCGTGTGACTGGCCTATTCAATATTAAGCATACGCCACGCCGCCGCCTGCCATTCATAGATAAATTGCCCGCGCGTTTAATATGAAAAGTTATGGCGCTCGCAATTAAAATGGCCGCATGCAACGTCTGCGTGGCTTTAACGAAGCGTCAACGGCTGGTAAGGTAAGAGCACAAATCCGAGAGCACGGCAAGGCGAAAGGCCAAAAGGTGGCGCAAGCGAAAGGTAAACCCTGGGGCCAGCAACATGCTTTCCACTGAACGCCAGCGGCGTATCAAAGTATTCAATTAACGCACAACTCGCAAGTTCAATGGGAATTTAAAGCATGTCTTGTAATTCAACTTAAATGATTAGGAATTTGTAAGAATTTGCATGAAGTCCCTGGTCCGAAGGAGATTACAATAATAATGTTTCAAGAATTATGCTAAATCTGGCATTATTGAACATCAAATTCTTGTTAACGGTCTCAAGTCTATAAGAGGCAGGCTATTTATAGACATGGTATTTTGTAGGTTTATATTGCTTCAATATGTTTATACCCTGAACCCATTGAAAATGGGAAATCAGGGTAAATTGATTTTGTTATAATGTATGTGATAGGCTGAGGGGGGTGTGGCAGATCCCTTTAAGTATAAATATATTATTGATTAGGACGACGAGCTAAGACGTATCTATGAACGTGTCGATTATAGAACCTATAAGAGCTAGAGACTTGCTTTTTTTGTAGGTCTGTCCATTCAATTTTTTTTTTATTATCGATTAAAAACCTGATCGAAATTTAACTTATGATTTATCAATCGTATGTCTTCAGAACTATAGTCATAAAATATTGCATGCATTTTGATTATAGAATTTTGATTTTTGTTATATTTTGGATACCAGACAAAAAATGCCCCAAATTCTTTAAATGTAAGTTCATAGACAGAGTTCAGTTCAGAGTTTGAATTTTCATTAAGCTGAATACTTCAAAAGATTATGTAGATCATTTCCGAAAACAATCATAGAAATCCTTCAAACAACAAAACATATGACTTACGCAGACTCATCGGGCTTCAGGGTATCTCCTAGTCGGACACATCCGGCTAGAGCTTTCTTACTTAACTGTAAACGATTTCATCTATTGTTGCTCAAAATGCTTTACGCAAAATCTGAATGCTAACAGCATTTTCATATTCATTCTTATATTTTGAGCAATTGTATTTACATACAATAAATAGTTTGAAATGCTGAAAAGCTCAGCAAGTTTCCACTTGAAGCTGCTGTAAATTGAGCTTGAATTCGACTATTGTTTGGCTTGAAATTTTAATGAACATTTAAAGCCACACTAAAGCCGACTTAACTTTTTGTAACTGTAAACGATTTTCGTTGAATTTTCACAAACCATTCCAATGCTATTATGAATAGCAATATCTGCTTGCCTTGTCTGTGTGCGTATGTGTGTGCCATGCCTTGATAATTTCGAGATAAACCAACTACATATTTTCACATGTGCGTAAGTATGTCTGCGAATAATACAATCTCATAAGCAGACAACACACACACACAGAGAGAAAGAGAAAGGGGGAGGGGGGGCATCGCACAGCAGGCGCACGCTTACAAATTTTGTAATCCTTTAACGATGCGAGCAACTTCCGGCTTTTGCTTTTGCCTCTTGCGCACGACTCCACAGGCAGCCAGCTCTGTGCTCTGCCCGCCCGCCTGATGGTGTCATTGTCTTGCGTTCTTGTGCCTCATCATCGCATAATTAATCTTCAAAAAAATCATCAGTCGTCGCTGGCATTAATCTTTGTTAAAACGTTTCACGCAACTTTTGGTCCATTGTTACACATACGCCGTGTGCGCCGCATACAAATTGAGGCTTTCGAATGCTGTTGTTGGCGCTCATATCATAATTGAGCGCCAGCCTTGTTGTTGTTGTTGCCGCTGTTGCTGCTGCTGTAGTGTTTGGCGTGGCAAAATATGAGTGTTTGCTTTCAAGCCCACTTTGTTTTTATTTACCAATTTCCTCGGCCGCAACGACTTAAAGTCACATGTGAGCATAATTTGCAACACTTTATAGACTCCACTTAGGGGAGCATGGGGTAGCCTGCAGTGGAGTCAACCGAGTTCACGTTACGTGCAATGATAAATGATGCTCTTACATAATGCAACTGCTGACAGGCACAAGGCTGCCAGAGGAGGGTTGTGTATGAGTCGCTTTGTGCCTCTCCCTCTCTCTTATTTCTCTCTCTTTCACTCTCTGTCTGTTTGTGTGTGTGTGTGTTTGTTGGTGTGGCTATAATAGAAAATAATGAATGATATGTTTTTGACACGTTGCTGCTGTCAGTGCGCCCCATTCAATTTTAGAGCTTTGCGTCATTTTGTCGCGACGCTTTAAGTTTCTGTGTGTCTCGATGCGCGGGTTATATAGAGAAAGACATCTTTGGCATTGACACTGCTGACTACTAAGAACAACAACGACAACAACAACGACAACAACAACGACAACAACACGTAGCAGCTACAAGGAAAGCTTGTGCTCTTCATCATGCTCAATTTGCGCGAATTGTGTTGTCTTGTCTTGTTTCATCTCTCTCTCTTTCTCTCTGGTCGAGGCTGGCTGCGCGTCTCCCGCGCCTCCTGCCTGCTGTCTGTCCCTTGTTCAGTTGTCTGTAGTCTGTTGTCAGTTGTCTGCTGTTCGTTGTCTTGCTTTTTTTTATTTGTTGTTTTTCTCTTTTTGGGGGGAAGGGGAAGGCACTCTTCGGCATTTGCCTCGCGTTGCCATTGATTTAAATATTTTTGACACTTGGAGTTGGATAATTGCGAACATTAATCATGGCCAAACAGCTGCCAGGCTGCAAGCATGTGTGTTCGACTTCCGCCATCTCACTCCTTTCGCTCATCTCTCCGGCTCTGGTGATTGCTCACTCTTCGGCCTGTCTTATTATTCAACCCATTTCAGGCATCTAGTTTGCGTCATGTCGCGGACATTTTTATAATATTTTGTTGCATACTTTTGCGCGCGCTTCCTTTTCCCTTATAAATTCCAGCGCTTAAATGGGAAAAATTGAGTTTTGGACTTGTGCGGAGTTTTGCTTTAAGCACTTTGCTGGCTTACTTTTAGATACGGGTATGGTTAATCATGTAGTATAAATGGATTATATAATTGTCTCTATGTTTGGAAAATGTCATTCCCATGTGAGCTGCCAAATTAAAACAAAATTTTGGTGGGATATAAAAAGGTTTTTTGGGATTTTTTTTATTTAGATCAGTTTTTTGCGGTTTTTTGTTTTAGACTGTAAAATATATTTAGGTTTAAGCTTTTACTGTCAGACTTGACGTATTTTCTCATTATTCTATTATATTTTGTGGTAATTAAATAACGTCTGATTCCACTTCTATTGTGTCTTCAACATACGTCTGTTATTATTGGAAGCCTATTCGCATATGTGAAGCTGTATCGCTCAGGGATTGTAGAAACATTTAGATTTTTAATGATCAGTTTCTCACAAACCAAAATTTACATTTTGTTGGTTGAAGACAAAAAAAAAGCTTGAAGTTATATGTAAAAAAGCTTAAATTTATATCACATTTTAGGATATTTTTTTTTATATTTTTTTTCTGTGTACACTAATATGTTTCTTATGTCACATTTTAGAATATTTTTCTTTACGGATATTATTTTCCTGTATAGTCTATATTTTTGTGTATGTCCTATATCACATTTTAGAATATTTTTCTTCACGGATATTTTTTTCCAGTATAGTCTACACTTATTTGTATTTCTTATATCACATTTTAGGATATTTTCCTTCACAGATTTTCTTTCTTTTCTATATAGTCAACTCATTTATTAATTATAAATTATATTATATATTTTTATATTTATAAATTTATCTCAATACATCAGTAACACAGTTTTAAAGTAACTTAACTCAACTACTGTACCTAATCAATAGCGCAGCTTCTATTCTACTCTTCTCTGTCTCCCATCTATGTCCATCAATTTTCGTAGCATACTTTTGCGCGCTATTGAATTCCCTGTTTAACTTTACAAATAGTTGTCGCTGCTGCCGGCCACGCCCACTTTAATGATTAGTCCGTTGTTAGTAGTGGCCCGGGCCACGCCCAGCCGGCAATTAGGCGCAAGCAGCTACTTTTTCACCGCTCGTATCCATCGGAATGCCGGCAATCTGCTTTGGCGCTTCAGTTGCCGCCTCGTCAATTTATCACAAAATCAATCAAAAGACTTAAGCGTGGCTGTCGCTGCTGGCTGCCGCTGCTGGTTGCCGCCGCTGCTGCTGCCATGTGCCCTTTGCATGTGTGAAAAATGTTTTCAAATTGAGGCCAAGAGGTCGCCCGGCTGCCTTTGACCGTTTGCCGTGAAAATTTATTTGATTGCAGGCAATAAGCAACTGCTAATATGACACAAGCCGATGCCCCGTCTCCTGTTTGCCCTGTCGCCTGTCTGTTTGCACAGACTGCGGGGCTGCACACTTCACTGACTAATGCCAACTGTGTGTGCGTCCCTGTGTCGGAGTGGGCGTATCAAGGGGCCTGCCGCTGCTGGTTTGATTTTATGAACTGTCTGTGAAGTTGCTCCAAGGCTGATGCACAGCCATTGCGACAGGGACACGCAATC
Organism: Drosophila pegasa; assembly: GCA_035046225.1. Classification (NCBI taxonomy): domain Eukaryota; kingdom Metazoa; phylum Arthropoda; class Insecta; order Diptera; family Drosophilidae; genus Drosophila; species Drosophila pegasa. Next base: position 7,262,271 of record JAWNOD010000398.1, on the reverse strand, counting down.
TCGGCTGCTGCTGCTGCCGTTCGCTGCTCTCAGCTATATTTGCTGGCCAAATTGCTTGTGATGAAGACAGCCAAGCGTCAATCAGTCAGTCACTGGCTCCGGCTCTGTAGCTGTAGCTGGCTTGAGCGCTGTCTATGTCTCGTCTGCTGTCTGCATGTCCTGCTCAGCCCAACTGTCCTGCTCTGGCTGTCAGTTAACATGCCTCTTGCGTTTGCCAGAGCACATGTCGCTCTCTCTCTCTCGCTCTCTGTCTCTCTCTCTCTCTCTCTCTCTAGCGCATCGGACAGAGTTCGGCTCGTCGAGAGATAATCACTTTGGGAAATTGCTCATGAATGATTTGTTGGCATAAATCAATTTGATTGATGAGCGTCAATATACTTATATGCCGCTTTGATGTGGGCAATTCCAGAAATCGCAAACACACAAACACACACACACACACAGACAGACAGTCAGCCAGACATTCATACGGGCAATTGTGCGTGTGTGTGTGTGTGTGGGCTTTTGTGTAGGCCAACTAATTGATCAATTAAGCATCAATTGCTTGGCTGGCCGAGCTGCGGGTCTGCTTTTTGCTCTCGCCTCATCTGCAGCGACGCACTTAACATCTGATGCGCTGTGGCAGGCAACAGTTGCAGCAGCAGCAGCAGTAGCAGTTGGGTCTATAAAACAAGAAGCTGGCGCTAACTTTATGCTATTTCAACTTGAGTTGTTATGACACTTTTAATAACTTTATTATTGCATTTACATAGTAGCAGGGCATGCAAGACACGCCCACAGTACAGCACAGTGCCTGCTGCTGTTGCTGTTGCTGCGCCAAACAACAAGCAAGTTGCCTGCTGCCTTAAGTGCTCTGCTGTGTGCTGGGGCTCTGGCTTGTCGTTGCATATGCCAGGAGTTGCCTCGAGGTGTGCGTGTGTGCGTGGGTGTGTGCGTATTTCTTGGCTGTCTATGCAATTAAAAGTTTAATATAATTAAATGGTTTTATGACTTTGACTGCACAGCAAAGCCTTCGCAGCAGCTCCTTAAGCAGCTTTTCAGTTGCCGCCACGCTACAGGACACTTTTTTCCCTTCGCCGTCGCCTTCGCCTTTGAGGGTCGCCTGCGAGGGCCGTAAACTCGCAGGGCGGTAAACACGTGCACTTTAAACCGACTGCTCGCTGTCTCGCAAACGAAAGTTTGCTATTGGCTCGGCTTTCGGCACCTATCAAAGTGATTAAGCCATCAAAGTTTGCGCTCGACACGCAGCATTAACGCCACGACTTTGCTCTTAAGGGGGCGGGGCGGGCCGAGCTTGGGACTGGGCCCAAGTATTCCCAAGTCTCAATTGCGAGCGCGTCGCCAGCGCTGAGTGCAGTCATCAGTTGGTGGCCCATTCTGCACAAAGATGCTGATAATTACTTGGCCAGTGCGCCATCAGCAGAAATTGGCTGCCAGCAGTTAAAGCCAGAGCAAACGACAAACGACAAGCGACAAACGACATTGGACGTGGAACAATCGCAGGCGAGCGCAAAAAGATTTTGGCCAAATGTCGGGGCCACAAATCTCGTGTGACAGCTTTGACCAACGGCGGGATCAGAGCATGGGCGTTGCTTATAAATGATGTCAGCGGACACGCCCATCGACAAACATGAGATTGCCCTAATTTATTTATGGCCAAAACATGCGCAGTTATAAATATAGGCCGGCAATTGTTGTCTACGTTTGGACTATCGGGCAAATGTTGATCTGCGTGAGGCTAAGCAAATGCTAGACAGCATTCAAATGGACAATTATACGCATAGTTGGTACTTGACCTTTGATAGCTCGCTGATAAATGTCTTTTGCAGAGAGTGAGAAGACATTAAGAAGCTTGTCTAGAAATTTAGATATCAGCTCTGATTTTGTTAGACTTGAGCGAAATATTATATTATATAGTTATATCAGGGACAAGAGACAATCAAACCGTAGAGAACTCATACTCCAACTGTACAGTAACAAATATATCGAAATCACACTCGACTGGCGGCTAACCTTTCTAAAACACTTAGAGGAGCTCACAAATACATTTAGGTAAGGTGAAGAAAATGTCTTTCTTTATTCAAACACATCAACAAGCTCTCAATTAAAAACAAAATTCGTATATTTAAATTCATTTGATGCTGTCTGCATCAACATATCACCACAGCAAAATTCATACCCAACAGGCCTTGCTCAGACGCGTCAACAGTGCTGAGTAATACATAAAAATAGCAAAAAAAATTTCAACGTAGCATTGTTTAACATTTATTATTTATTTATTGTAATATATTATTTACATTAAGCAATCAGCATCATATCAGCAAACAACGCTCCCACATAAGATGACTCTGCCAAAGAAAAAAGACTAAAGACTCTAGAGTATACAACTAAAGCATTTACCAGAAAATTTCATTTAATATTCATCTCAATATTGAAAGAAACACTTACCCCGGCTGAAAGATTCGCCTTATGAACTAATAATTATTTTAAATGGTATCATGAAGTACTCTAATACATTGCCTAGCAATACCAAACTAACAGAGCATTTTCACATAATAAATTAAAATTATAAATAAAATAAAAATTTAAAATAAAATATTAACAATAAAAAAAAATATTTGTTTGATGTTTTTTTTTAATCTTTAACGTTATTTTTTTTTTTTAAATATATTTATATATATTTTTTTGTACAAACAAGTTTTTTTTTACATTTTATTACTTAATATTCTAGTAAAAGTCGGTAGAGATGTAGTAGTAAAAATTTAAATGCTATTAAATTATACAACAAAAAATAATAATTTCTTTATAATTTTTGGAGATGTTTTATGAACTCCGGCAGTACTTAATCATTTTATTAATATGTCTAAATTATCAGAAATAAATATATTAAATTAAATTTAAGCACTAAAGAATGATCATAAATCCGTAAAGAGAAATCAACTGTCGCTGTATAGAAAGTCTCTAAATGTCACCAATTTCATTTTTGTTCCATCATAATTTGTGTCAATTTATTGGAAATAATTTTCTATTACAGCTTAAAAATTTTGATTTAATATTGAATTTTTAAATATTTATATATTGTATTAGCGAATTAAAATAATAATTTCAACAGTACAAAAACTTTGCTCTGCTCATAAAAAAAAACATTTCTATCATAGCAACATTTAGAAACATCAGCGTTAGGCAAAATTTTGGGTTTTAATTTATTTTGCATTAATTAATATGTTTGGGAAAAATGCGCGCCTATTAGTTTATCTGGCAGTTACGTGAGTGCGGACTATGTTAATATATTTGTACACACAATTCTATTTAAGGGCAGTCATTAAGCACATTTTGCATGGTTTACATGAAATTTGTTATAGAGCCAAGGGAAACATTTATAATACAAAATAATTGCCTTCGACTGGGCTGGCTTTTAGGCCCTAAAACTTGTAGTGTACGGGGAGTGTTTGTTGAGCTCTCGCAAGGAGAGTGTAGTCTAGCTTCCAGTTGATGTGGTTACTGGGCTGAGACTGGGGTGCAGAAGGCCTCCAAGTGCGCACTCTAGCTATGCTCTTACTAGCTCGTCGGATGGTCGGGGTTCTTGTCAACCTGTCTGCACATTGTACCCTGACACACTTATTTTAGTGCGCGGTTTAATAGTTAACGAAAACGGACAGAGAATGGAAAATGATTAAAGTAAAAGATCTGAGCGCCGACACGCTATCCTCACGACTGTTGAGGATCTAGCCTGATGGAGAGACTAAGGTGTCGCGGGTCTCTCCTCTCTACCCTCCCTACCATGACAATACAGTGACATTGAGTATTGTCCCTTTTCGCATTTGACGAACTTCCTACCGCTTACAAGTACCTGGCATGGCTACTAGACAGTCTTATACTAGTTATTACCGAAACATTATTACTTTATCATTATAATTCATATTTAATGCTCTATTCCCATTTGCTTCATGACATTCTTTCTATTCTTAAAGTACTTGTATTAAATCTAAATAATTCTAATTACAACATTTCTTATCCTAATAAATCTTAGCCTAACAATTATTTCTCTTATATCTATAAGTTACATCTATATGTTTCCTTATATATATATTTTTCTCTTCATTATTTGCTTAGTTATTCTTTACTCACTCAGCTCTTCCGCGTAGCTGTCCCGATCGTTGGGCCCAAGATGTTGACAGTAGCGTAGGCTGTTTAAATCAAAAGAAACACTAAATACTAAAATAACAAAATACTAAATACTATAAACTTCAAGTCGCACTTCTTGCATAAGTATCCATTTTTCTTAGAATTTAATTAATATTAATACATATTTTTTTTATGGTTTGTTTTAATGGTACTTTTATATAAAATAGTTTTAATTCATTTATTTACACATAGATATATATATATATGTGTATATACTTATATATGCATATATATAAGTATGTATGTCTTTTTGGCACTGACTGATACTACAATGCAAGTGGACACTCGGTACTTCTCTGTTTAGCTTGACTATTATTGGTGGTGCGTGGTGTTGAGCTTAAGTGCTCACACTCCTCTAGACCCGATATATTTTGCTGGCCAACCGAGGAACACGCTGGCCCGCTCCGAGGCTTCGTCCACTCCAGAAACACGCGGTCTGCACGCCGTATGCCACTTCAGCCTAAACTAAATGTAGCACTTAAGAAAACGACTACACTACAACACATATAACACTATCACCTACCTCTTAATTTATTATTTATAAGAATATTAATTATTTTTTTTTCCACTTTATATGTATATATATGTATATATATATATATATATATATGTATGTATTCAAATTAACTTCAACTTCAACTTTAACTTCAACTTTACTTAAGTCCGATGCACTATTGTCGACCTCAGCGTGTCTTTACATTCTGATCGTAAAGAAGCTTTTAGTCGGCTGCGTCGACTCGCTGCACAGAGCTTTCATGTTCTGTACTTTTTATTGCGCTTGCTTACCCGCTTGCGGGACAATCGTACGATCGTAAAGCTTAGACAAGCTAGCTGTACCATCGCCTGATCTCAGCTCTATTCGCCGTTAGTTGCTAAGCCACAAGACAACTGCCTAGGGTGAACCAACGCTAGAGTGGACCGCATCTTTATTATTATTTCATTATATATATTATTTTATTTCATTTTTTTTTTGTTCACTTCTAATTATGTATTTATATTTCATTTTTTTATTCACTTTCAGTTATGTATATATATTTCATTTTTTTCTTATTCTTTAATTTTTTTAGGTATATTTGTATAATGTATTTTACGTCTACTACAGCACAGATAATGGAGCAAGACCTGCTCGAAGAAGCATTATCTGAAGATCATAAAGTGTGCGTTATTTCCTGATCTGTATATCTTTTAAGTGATATACTCCTAAGTCCTTCCCATTTTCAGTTTTTAACCTATAGTAGTTCGGACTGCGCTTTTGCTGTACTCTAGCTGGAATAAATACCGGTGCCAACTTAGAGTTAAATTTCCTAGCAGCATTACTCTGAGTGAAATTTCTAGCATAAACATAATCTCCTACGTTTAGTTGAATGTCACGACTACGCAAATTATATCTGTTAGCGTTAGATTCGTGTGACTTATTCACGTTTTGTTTAGCGCTTTGTCGAATCAACTGCAACGTGTCCTGAGGGTTTAAATTAGTGTCGTCACTCAAGAGATCTAAATTTCGCAAGAGGGTGTAATCCTTTCCGTTTAAGACCATATTCTGCCCGAAGGCGAGGAAATAAGGAGAATACCCTGTACTCCTGTGTAGCGAAGCTCTTAGTGCTCCACTGATGGCATTCAAATTGGCATCCCAATTTGTATGATCTTGACCTATGTACGCTCTTACCGCCGCTAAAACTGACCTATTCAAACGTTCGCTAGCGTTAGCTTGTGGCGAATAAATAGCCGTACATTTCTGAGTTATCCCAAAACTTGTTAGAAAGGCCTCAAAGACAGTAGACTTAAATTGTGATCCGTTGTCCGTGAGTATAGTTTCGGGCACACCAAATGTGTAAAAGATAGCTCCTTCTAAAAATTCACAAATCTTAGGGGCCGTGAATTTTTTAAGAGGGCACAGAAAATGAAATTTAGTGAAATGATCAACCACTATAAGTAAACCGATATTCCCACTTTTCGACCTTGGATAGGGTCCTAAAAGATCAATATATAATTTTTGAAAGGGCCTATCAGATGAAAATGGCTTCCCCTTGGGTGGTTTGAGAACGGTGTTTGGGCTCTTTGTGGTTCGACATACAGCACATTCAAATATGTACTCACGGATCTGACTAACCATTCTTGGCCAAAACAAATATCTTTTTAACTTTTCCACCGTTTTACTCATACCACAGTGCGCTGAGCTTGGAGCGTCATGTGCTTGATGTAAAACTTCGTTTACTAATGTGGGCGGTACCCAGAGTTTCCATGCAACGTTTTCTTGTCCTTTATCACCAGAAGAGAACTCTGTCCTTTTGTACACAAAATTATCGACTACTTTCAAATCTGGTAATCTTGATTGATTCAATTTTATTTTCTCTATCAGACTTAAATATTCGGGGGATTTAAATGCTGATGATGTCAAATCAATAATGGGACAATTAGTACTCATTTCTTCTATGGCGGGGTCATTTTGTCTAGATAAAGTGTCCGCCACGATGTTTTGCGAGCCTTTTCTGTGTAAAATATTAAATGAAAAGGTCCGTAGTTTCATTGACCATCTTGCAAGTCTGCCAGATAAATCCTTCTGTTTCATCAACCATTTTAAAGCAGCGTGATCTGTTATCACTACAAATTCTTGACCTTCAATATAAGACCTAAACTTTTTAATACCTTTGATGACCGCTAAACATTCTAATTCGGTAACTGAATAATTGCGTTGAGCTTTGGATAATTTTTCGGACATATAAGCTATAGGCAACTCAATGCCGTTCCGTTCCTGAGCTAAGACACAACCTATCCCATACATGCTGGCGTCACAAAGCAAAACAAATGGTTTTGAAAAATCAGGCGTTATTAATATGGGTGCTGCTGTCAAGCAAGACTTCAATGTTTCAAAGGATTTCTGAGCCTCGGAATTCCACTGAATGCCTTTCTTTTGTTTCAATAACTCTGTCAGAGCAAAACTGACTGTGGCATAGTTTTCTACGAAACGCCTATACCATCCGGATAAACCTAAAAATCGGCGTAGTTGTTTCACAGTTGTGGGAACGGGAAATTCACTGATGGCTTTAATTTTATCGGGGTTTGTTCTTATTAGACCATCTCCGATAATAAATCCTAAATAAGTAATTTCTTTCATACAAAATTTTGACTTGTTGATGTTTATGGTGAGATTTGCTTTGCGAAGACATAATGCTATCTCTTGTAACAGCAACAAATGAGAATCAAAGTCGTCAGACAGAACAAGGAGATCATCCAGATATACAAAAACGCGCGTACGCAAATGTGCTGGAATAACTCGATCCATTAATCTACATAAAGTCTGAGCAGCGTTACATAAACCAAATGGCATCATTTTATATTGATATAGTGGTCTATTTGGGACAGTGAATGCGGTATATTGACGCGATTGTTCATCTAATGGGATTTGCCAGTAAGCGTGTTTCATATCTAAGCCAGTAATAAAACGAGATGGTGGCAAACGACTCAAAATCCCATCGATATGAGGTAGAGGGTATGCATCACGCCTAGTAACCTTATTAACCTCCCTAGAGTCTAAACAAAGTCGATACTTCTCTCCTTTCTTTACTAAAACACAATTGCTACTCCAAGGGCTGGTTGACTCTTCTATGACATCTAATGCCAACATGTTGTCGATTTCGGAGAACATGATTTTTTCCATCGCTGGTGAAACTGGCCAGTGACGTTGTTTTACGGGTATGGCTGATCCCACATCGATTGTATGAGTTGCTAAAGTGGTGCGACCAAGACCTTCAGTAGTAAAAGAGGGAAAAATAGATATGACTTTATCAAGTCGTGCCTTCTCTTCTTTCGATAAGACGTGATAATTGGGTGGATCTTCATTTTCGTCTGCAGCACCAATATCTAGTTCTGAAACTTCCGCTGGGGACGTTAATCGGTCTAACAGTCCGAATTTATCCCAAAAATCTATTCCTAAATATACGTCTTGTTTCAGTCCGGGAATGATAAAAATTTCAAGATATTCTATTTTATCTCGATATTTAATCCGTGTCGTAAGCTTTGCTTCTACTTTACTTCCTGTTCCGTTAGCAGTTTTAATATATCCTGAACACTTTTTAATTTTGTTGTTCAGTAAAAATTCTTTTGCTGCTGAACCGCCTATGCAGCTAATGCTAGCACCTGAATCAAGAAGTGCCCTATAATTTGTACCTTCTATATTAATGTCAGTATAAAGTCTATTATCGGAACTAAGCAAAATCGTTGATATCAACTTCTTTCTGACTTTACTTATGGTTTTCCAATATTTTCTTAAACGCTTTGTTGAACGCTTGGGCTTAAAACTATACTTAATTGCATCTATATTATTAAAGATGTGTTGACGGGTTAAATTATAATTTTTTAACCTTTTGTGTAAAGGCGTAAAAGAAAAATGTGTTTCTAAAGTTTCAGTTGGGTCCTCTGTCTGAGTTCCAAAATCTAGCGTAATTACGTTGCTTGAGGATGTGTCTACTGGGTGTTGGTTGACACATCCCTCTTTCGGTTTCCCGACGGGTTACATTTCGGACACCTTGGTTTAAATGTTCCTTTAGCTCCACAGCCAAAACAAAATATTTTACGTTGACCTACGCAGTCATCAAATTTATGACCAGGCTTGTCACAATTCCAACAAACTGGAACAACTTTTTTTGTAGGACGTTGTATTTCCGATATAGTGTTGTCATCAGCTAATTGACCAACATCATCATTTACAGACAATTCTGTAACATAAGATCTTAACGTTCGTGGTCTAAAAGTTTTAATATCGTTATAAAATTGTTCATGTTTACGAATCTCTCGACGAAGTTGTGGCCTATTTGAAATATTCAAATGTAGTAGTTCGTGATGAACCACAGGCTTCGCGTTCCTAATCAACAATTCTACCAACTCATTTTCCGGTATTCCATTCTGTAGCCTATCAACGAGATCTTCAATGGCAGATTGGAAATCGTCAAAGGATTCGTTTTCACCTTGACGACGTTTCCTTATCTTTTCCCAAATATCATAGTCAGTCTCTATATCTTCAAATCTTCTTTTAAACTCTAAACAAAAGATTTCCCACGTAAAGTTAGAATGTGTACGATGAAATTTCCAGTACCAATCATTCGCTTTACCGGAAAATAAAAGATATAAGTGGTCACAAAGCAGTTGATAGTCGTTATTTAGGTTTTGTTTTGTGAGTGATCGGACTCGGTAAATGAATTCGTCCACTCGCATGCAGTTTTTAGAACCGTCAAATTTGAGGTGCCAACTTTGCATTATGTTGGGTACTTTCCCCGGGAAATTTTGTGAATAAGAACTACTTGGACTAGCGCTAGCTCTCGTGATTTCCATTATAAATTCCGGATTATTAGGTTGTTGAGGTTCCCTGTCTGTTGTCCTAGTATTGTTATTATTTATTGAGGGTGTTGGATGTTCGGGTGGGACTATCTTTAATGCGGCTAAGTGGTTCTGCAGACAAGTTTCGATAGATTTATTCAAGAACGCCGTGAGCTGTTCTACTAACTGTGTCTGTTGAACACTAATAGTTGTTTGTATAAAATTTGCTATCTCCTGTGGATTATTGAATCCCTGATCAGGAGTATTTAAGGTTTCGTTCTGGTTGGGGCAGATTTCCTTCCGGGTAGTTGCTCGAGTCTGCATGCCACGCCTTGGTGTTAAGCCTCGACTCCGAGTAGATTTGTGATTTCCCTTATACGACATGGACCTCTGGTCGGTCAGGGACTCATTCCTGCTGGCTTGTTGGCCTGCTTCTGAGCGAAGTTCTGCAAACAATGTATTGTTTGAAAACGTCAGAGACATCGCTGTACAATCTAATCCACATGTTGGACATTTCGTATTTTCTCTAATATGATCTAAAATACAATTTTTATGGAAGGTATGTTTACACGGCGTATTTGCGGTAAGGTCGCTTCCATTTAAAACTTCCTGACATATACTACAAAAGGGACCTCCCGTCAACAACGACGAGGCTAGGTCTTCAGTACTGTGTCTAACAGACATTTTGCTTTCTATAAGCTATACTATACTTCATACCAAAAAAACTAATTTTCACAATTTATAAAAGAATTAATAATGTGTAATAGGTGACTGTCTTTCCCCATGCCAGAAACTTGCAAGGTAGTGTCAGACTAGATCTCAGCTGTCGCGTCTATTGTAACTAATTGATTTATTGCTATTATTAATTAAAACATTCAGAAAATGGACAGTACTCACACAGCAGTAAGTGCACTGTAATTCCTTACTTAAATGAATGTCACTAAAAGAGGTGTACTATCCCAAACTATTTATTATATAATCGATTTAATTCTGAAATTATATCTAAACCGGTCGACCAATCCTCACTGAAAGAATTGCAATCGCTAATTCCATTGAATAGAAAATAATTGAGAACTAAACCGTTTACAATAAATAACAAGAGGATATTTGGTTTTACAAGAATGTGAAGGATGGATGGATTTACAGATGAGCTTTAGGGACCAAAACACAAAGGTGAAGATTTAAAAGGGTTATTGCCCAGGCCTTATATTGCTATAGGCCCTATAAAAGTGTCTGGCCCCACGTTGGGCGCCATTTAAATGTGTAGTGTACGGGGAGTGTTTGTTGAGCTCTCGCAAGGAGAGTGTAGTCTAGCTTCCAGTTGATGTGGTTACTGGGCTGAGACTGGGGTGCAGAAGGCCTCCAAGTGCGCACTCTAGCTATGCTCTTACTAGCTCGTCGGATGGTCGGGGTTCTTGTCAACCTGTCTGCACATTGTACCCTGACACACTTATTTTAGTGCGCGGTTTAATAGTTAACGAAAACGGACAGAGAATGGAAAATGATTAAAGTAAAAGATCTGAGCGCCGACACGCTATCCTCACGACTGTTGAGGATCTAGCCTGATGGAGAGACTAAGGTGTCGCGGGTCTCTCCTCTCTACCCTCCCTACCATGACAATACAGTGACATTGAGTATTGTCCCTTTTCGCATTTGACGAACTTCCTACCGCTTACAAGTACCTGGCATGGCTACTAGACAGTCTTATACTAGTTATTACCGAAACATTATTACTTTATCATTATAATTCATATTTAATGCTCTATTCCCATTTGCTTCATGACATTCTTTCTATTCTTAAAGTACTTGTATTAAATCTAAATAATTCTAATTACAACATTTCTTATCCTAATAAATCTTAGCCTAACAATTATTTCTCTTATATCTATAAGTTACATCTATATGTTTCCTTATATATATATTTTTCTCTTCATTATTTGCTTAGTTATTCTTTACTCACTCAGCTCTTCCGCGTAGCTGTCCCGATCGTTGGGCCCAAGATGTTGACAGTAGCGTAGGCTGTTTAAATCAAAAGAAACACTAAATACTAAAATAACAAAATACTAAATACTATAAACTTCAAGTCGCACTTCTTGCATAAGTATCCATTTTTCTTAGAATTTAATTAATATTAATACATATTTTTTTTATGGTTTGTTTTAATGGTACTTTTATATAAAATAGTTTTAATTCATTTATTTACACATAGATATATATATATATGTGTATATACTTATATATGCATATATATAAGTATGTATGTCTTTTTGGCACTGACTGATACTACAATGCAAGTGGACACTCGGTACTTCTCTGTTTAGCTTGACTATTATTGGTGGTGCGTGGTGTTGAGCTTAAGTGCTCACACTCCTCTAGACCCGATATATTTTGCTGGCCAACCGAGGAACACGCTGGCCCGCTCCGAGGCTTCGTCCACTCCAGAAACACGCGGTCTGCACGCCGTATGCCACTTCAGCCTAAACTAAATGTAGCACTTAAGAAAACGACTACACTACAACACATATAACACTATCACCTACCTCTTAATTTATTATTTATAAGAATATTAATTATTTTTTTTTCCACTTTATATGTATATATATGTATATATATATATATATATATATGTATGTATTCAAATTAACTTCAACTTCAACTTTACTTAAGTCCGATGCACTATTGTCGACCTCAGCGTGTCTTTACATTCTGATCGTAAAGAAGCTTTTAGTCGGCTGCGTCGACTCGCTGCACAGAGCTTTCATGTTCTGTACTTTTTATTGCGCTTGCTTACCCGCTTGCGGGACAATCGTACGATCGTAAAGCTTAGACAAGCTAGCTGTACCATCGCCTGATCTCAGCTCTATTCGCCGTTAGTTGCTAAGCCACAAGACAACTGCCTAGGGTGAACCAACGCTAGAGTGGACCGCATCTTTATTATTATTTCATTATATATATTATTTTATTTCATTTTTTTTTTGTTCACTTCTAATTATGTATTTATATTTCATTTTTTTATTCACTTTCAGTTATGTATATATATTTCATTTTTTTCTTATTCTTTAATTTTTTTAGGTATATTTGTATAATGTATTTTACGTCTACTACAAACTTTCTGAGCGTTTCCTTGTGCAGTTTTTTTCTTTCGTAATTTTTTCTGTTGGGGGGGTTCGTCGGCCGCGCTGCTTCATGGCGAATTAGTAGCTCGTGGGCATTTTAATTGTGTTTGTAATGCGACGACTTTGACGCTGGTCAAACCCCCATCCGACTCCAATCCCTTTTCGTGCCAGTGGCCAGTGTGGCCAAATTGTCTGCGTTAAAAAATTAAATGAAAATGAATTCATTTGTACCCTTTTCAAAGCGGCATAAAAAAATAATGGTAACGAGCGACGCTTTGTAAGTCGCGTGGGCTGGGCATTCGCCGAGGCCCCCCAAATGACTTAACTCATTTAATGCGCCTCTAATGGGATACAATTTAAATTTAATTGATTTGACCGGCAAAGCTTTTATGGCCGCAAAAAATGCCTGAAATTAAAAAATGCCTATGCTCAAGGAAGGAGCAAGTAAGTCGACTAAGGGAGTGCGCGATTGGGAAGTACCCTGTGGACGTCTGAAAAATTTAAGCTTATTGTTTTTGAAGGCAAGAGTGGGGTGAGAGTGGGAGATAGAGGCAAAAGCAGGTAGGAAGATAGAGGCAGAAGTAAGTAGAGACAGGAAGGTAGGTATATTTATAAAGATAATATAAAGAAGGTAGATAAATATCGGTAAGACTAGTTACTAGAACATTTATCGAGCAAAGCCTGAAAGGCAGCCACATGAAGATTATGGCCAAGGTTCACATCGTTGCATGAAAACACTTCATATAAGTAAGAAAATAAGTAAGAAAATAAAGTTACTTAAGAGTTCAATATTTGTAGCGTTGTTCAAAATTATGAATTGAAAATGATCTAGAAAAGCATCAAACATGTTGGAGAGTCGGACGAAATCTTTGTCCTATTGAGCATTGAGCTCTATTTTATCACTGCGTGGTCTTGCCTTTGCTACATACCAATAGTTCAGCCTAGTCTCTTGACTGAAGGAGTTTCTCTATGTCTTAGGCACATGAATGAGTTGAAGTGAGACATGAAGTACTTGCAGAATTGCTTTGCCTTTCGTCGGCGCATACACATACACGACACGGCAGTGTAAGTCTGAAATTCAAGCTCATGTAATAATGACCTAAGGAAAAGCTTAGCTCGCTACGATTCCTTGCTATATATTATAAAATATATAAAAATTGCACCCTAGTGCGTGATACATATGTACATACACATGATATGTTTTTAGATAACAAACATCTAAATCAACAAAAACTATTTCTAATATCAATATTTGTTTTAAGGTGTCTTCAAAATATTGTGCTTATCACTTCATTTTGTTAACCAACAAATAATGCTCAGTCGCACTACTATTTTCATGAAAACACTACGTAATTAAACATAAATAAATATATACATTCACACATATTTCTACACATACATACCTACAATATACTTGAACTTTCATTCATAAGCAGCAATGTAGTGCAAAAATCTGATTTTTCTGTAATTTAAGAGCCATGCGACAAATCCTTGAATGCTTTACTTAACTCGTTGAACAAATACAAATTTATTGAGAATATTTCAAACACTTTCAGATGAAGTTACGGCAGGGTATTTTACCTCATATATTAAGCTACTTGACTAGGTTGTTGATTCTTATCAAAATTATAATATATCTAAGATGCCCGTTCTTTTAGTATACGCCCTTTGACCCAACTTTCTAAGCATATAGGGTATACAAAAAAATGAGAAACGCTTTAAGGGGACAAGATTAATTTATGTCTTGCGGCTGGGCTATTGATTAAATATGCAATGCTCGAGCCTGCTCGACTGAGGGTGCTGACAAAGCTGCCTCGGCTGCTGCTGCCGCTGCTGCTGCCTCAAAAAGCAAACGCCTGACAACACTATGTTTTTCAGTGGCGCTCGCTGATTTATTGGTTTAATGCACCCGACGCAGTTGGCTGTTGGCTGTTGGCAGCGTGCAGCGGGCACCTTGCCACCCGCATAAACAGGGAGCAACAAACCGCAGTTGGACGCGGTAGCTGACACTGCCACCCCGCAGCTCCTGTAATGTCCTGCCGCTGCTTCTGCTGCTGGTGTTGGCCATATCAACGACACGCCAACTAGCAACAATGGGGCGCCGGGGCGGGTAAACCTTTGCTGCCCGCAACCATTTCTTAGCTTGGCAGCTAATTTATGTGCGCATGCCGCAAAGAAAATGCTAGCCGAGGCTGGCGGCAGCAGCCACTCGCTGCTTTCATAGTGAGAATTATGCTCGACTTGGGCTACGCGGGGGCGTGGCAAGGCGAGGCGCAAATGTCAGCGCGCATAAAAATTCGCATTTTAATATTTGCCAGTAAGCTGCGCAGCGTTGGCAGCTGATTTGCCCAGGCAGACGCCCCGCCCCGATCCGCCTCAAAACCCCGTTCGTTTCTCTTACCTCCTCCTGCTCCACCTTGGCAGCGGGTCTCTTCCATTTCGGTCGCCCGATTGTTTGCCTGCCATTTTATCTGTGCCCAACAGCTGGCGTTTGTTTGCGGTGCCGACGACATCGCGTGTTGACTTTTGCGTCTGAGCCACCTTTCAACTGCAACTAATTTATTTTATTTGCAAGCAGGCGACGCAGACGCGAACATCCTTCGCCGCCGCCGCCGCCGCCGCCAGCGCTGCTCAGCCTGTCTCTAAATATGATTCAAAACAAGCATTATAAAATGTATTGCACTGAGGGCGCTTGGTCCTCTGCCTCTGCTGCACTTGATCTAAAGTGCTTTGATATCAAGAGCTGCACTGGTGCCCCAAGTGCCTAGTGCCTAGTGCCTAGTGCCTAGGGGCGCCCAGTCCCACCTGGCTGCGATTTCGCATCATCTTCATGGACAGGCTGTAAATGAGTTTTGTTATCTGCAAGCAAATTGCGTTAGTCCATTGGGCGTTAGCCCGGTCCAATACACACACACACACACACACTCCAGCACGATTGCAAAATGTCGTGTTTTATGATGTTGGACCGAGCTGTGCCACACCTGCAGCAACGGCAACAGCAGCAGCAGCCAGCCCTGCAGGCAACACCTGCGGCTGCATCCACTGCAGCTACTGCTACATTCCCAGAGTCATAATCGCATTGCCCAGGCTCAAGTGTGCCATTCTTAGCTGCTTGAGCTAAGAAATTGAAGTTTGTTCTGCATTATCTGGTTAATAATGATATGAGCATATCAATTGCTTGTGTGGCTTCATTTGAGCTGCTGCTTGTTTGTTATACTTTATCGGAATAGTTATTGTCACTTGCATTCTAATTATGACAGCTTATTTAATTATGTATGTAGTTTTATTAATTGAAATGTTTTAGTTAAATTGTAGGGAGCCTGTAATGATATTTGCTGGATCAAGTGTTTTGTCTTAAGTTGTGATTATAAAGCACAGCTTTGTTAAATATAATTATAAAAAATTCCTAAAAATTGGTTATTTATTTCTTATTTATTTTAAAATTTTATTTTTATTTTTTTGATTTATTTTTTTGTTTTTTATGTGCTTTATTTTTTTATTATTATTTTTTTTTTATATATATATTTTATATATACCTTTTCTTTCAAAGGCATTTAATCTGCACATTTCTAAAGTAACTTAACAACGCACTGATAAAGTACGAAATCAGGCCCTATGCTTAATTAATGAAAGAAACAAACAATAAAACAATTTGAATTGTAAGATTCTCCTATTCAAACAGAGACTTTAACAATAAAATGTCCTCAAACCCATAGTGTGGAGTATGCGTCTGCTGTGTCTCTTCAGTCTATGTGTTTTTTCTAACCTGCTCCTTCACAGTATGCAGTTTCAGGTCACGATGAAAGCTGAAGCCACGCACATTCCAACGGCAGCTCGTAAAACCTAAATGCTTTATTGCTATTATAATACAATTATTATTATAATTCAAGCTTCAACTTTCTTTGAACTTATGCGGTTAGAAATGGTACGAAACTGAACTTAATGTAATCTACATAATATTTATTTATATAAAAAAATCTATATAATATTTATTTATAATATATAGATTATATTAAGTTCAGTTTCAGTATAATATCTACATAAAAAATATATAAAAATTCTCAAATATTAAAGTCTCCCAATTACGACCTACATCTAAAACACAAAGCCTACATTTATCTGCAGCTTTAAGCCCTCGCGCGTATCATCGCATTCATTAAGGGAAACGAGAAAGCCAATATGTAATTTGGCATAATTAAAAATATAAATTATTTATTCATATGCGAGCTGTGAAATGGCCATAAATTGAAAGCTTTTAGCACGCGCAAGTCGCTGACCAGTGGCTGCCAAACTGTTGCGCTTGCGGTTCGGTTCATTGCCACTGTTGATTTTATTAAAATATTTGCTCATGTTTATTGGACAACAACAACAGTAGCGACACCAACAATGCACTTAATTACAACTGCATTATAACGTTACAATGGTTATTATTGCATTAACCAAACCAGAGAGTCGAGTCAAACCGAATGCCAACTCAGCCACATTTATAAAATGCGCATTAAAATATGACTTCACTCACTCGGCTATTAATGTTGGCTACAAAAAACAACAACAACAATAACGACAACAACAAGAATTGGCCCGGGTTGTAAAATTTCAAATATAAATTAAAATTTTATGGGCATATGCGATAAATTTTATGCTTTGGCCAGAAGACATCGACACAAAACTCTTTTAACGAGTGCCGCAATTAATGCGCGCTTTATAGAGATCATCACATTTATTGCGCGTTTTATATGCGCTTAATTACCAGGCGATACCACGATACCACACACACTGCACATGCAGCTCTTTAAATGCCATCATCACAGTGCCTGCTAGGCCACAAAACACCGAATTTTTAGCATTTCGGTTGAAATTACAAACCAACGCCGGGGGCATTGTTCCGGCTAGCTAAACAAACTTTTACATGTATTAATACGGTTTTAGGGCTTAAATCAGATTAAAGTTTTTTACTACAATTTAACTTTTGATATGTATCATATATATCTAGAGTTAGGCGTTTCATTCTTACATTATATACTTCTCTTAGAGGGGTTAAAAGACAACATCATTTCAATGTTCATGCACTCCTGGGTAACTTCAAAAAAAAAAAAAAAAAAAATGGAGAAGAGTGGGACTTCCATAAGGAATCGACCATATCGGTTGAGCTCCTAAAGCGCACTGATGTTGCGGTGCCAACAAGCGTATTTCGCGTACTTCTTTGCTTTTAAATTTACTGAAACAACGCCAGTTCGCTGTGCTTTCTGGCTAAGCATTAAAATATAATAAAAAAACTCTCTTTTTATAAATATTGAAAGTTTAAAGTAATATTTGTTTGCTTATTTATGATATTAAATTGTATATCTTAAGTTAGATAAGAGCGGTAAGTGACCGCTATAGACTAGCATTTTATTACTTACTTTTGAGAAAATTGAAAAAATTTGCTGTTAAACCTAAATAAATATTTCTTACAGATATTACAACGTTGACGACTTTTGCTCTATTTATAGTATGGACTCCCAACGCTTGTGCTTAATTTTCTGTCTACTCTATACATGCATGTTTTTTTATCACAATACATCGGCTGGATCATGCTCATCCAGCTCTTGTAGTTCGAGCATAAAGAGAAACTAACTAACGTTCGATTAGTGCAGCTGCTCATTGTCTGAATTGGATATATACATATTAATTGTAGAGGATAACACGAACGAATTGGACAAGCTCAATATGAACAACAATAAACTAAAACTATATATATTTTTAAAAAAATTTCTATTGAATCGAATTAACTTGAAACGACTCAATAACTCAACTAGGTTTTCTTTGCAATCTTTTAATCTATCTCTATATATTATTTTCATTTATTTTCCTTCATATATTTTACCCCAAAGAAATGTACAAAAATCTTTAATAATATTTTTCCGTTCAATTTAGTTCATTAAATTCATTTCAACTTTCGATTTAGTTTTATTGTAAATGCTTTTGCAAAGATTAAAATTATTATGCGCTTGCCGTGGTCGACTTGATAGTCTTTGCCTTGAGCCAGGTTTATAAACTTTTGCCGCACACTAAATTAGTTGGCTTTGGCAATTTATAAAAATGTAATTTTGTGGTACGCATGACATCGAATGGGCTGCTATTGTTCGATACGTATACGCACCGTTTGCCCGCCGGGGCAGGTTGAATGCGCTTTGTTATTTAGTCGAGCCTTTAGGCCATTTGCCATTTGCCAGCGCACACACCCATACACACACATCAGTTGATTTCTACAGCTAGTTCATTGTGTACTCATCATTATTAATTTCCAAGCTATAAATTTCACTTTGCCACATTCCTTAAGGCCATTCCCTGCCATTGCCGCGCTCGCTGCGCAGAGATTCACCTTTTTGCACGCTCGAATAGCTTCGGATTCTTTTCTTTTTCGTCTGCGATATGTTTCGGCATACCCTAGCAGCGGGTCGAGCTACTTATGAATTGCCGGAGTGTGTGAGGTCTCTGTTGCCAGCATTGGCATTGGCTAGTTGATGGAGGTGTGCAGCTGACCTTAAACTTGAGGATGGGCTCTCTAGAAGGCCTTCACATGGCAATTGAAATATCTTACTTAGCTCAAGTTATTATAAGTTATTATAGAGCATTCAGTCTTCGGTCTTCCTTTAGTTTATTTTTATCATATTCTGACCGATTTGAGGACTCCTGCTCGTACCTTTAGCCAACATGCTGCATCTTTTGTTTATGCCACACAATGGCTCTGCCGCAGGTTTTTAGTGCTCGCCATTGTCTTTTACCTCACTCAGTCTACCTCCCTCCCTTTCTCCCCTCTCTCTATCTCTCTCTCTCTCTGCTATGGCCATAAAATGCAATGGAATTTCATATAACGCCATTCTATATGCTGGCACTTATGTACACACATGTATACCATATGTATCGGGGGCATTATGTTTTGTATAATGTGCTTAAACATTTTTGCGCTGCGGCACGTAAAAAATGCAAGCCAAAAACTTTTGCAGCCACAAGCGAGGTGTGTGTGCGAGTGTGTGTAACAATGAGGTGTATGTCAGTGCATTTGATGTTTAATCAATTGAAAATGGCACTGTACAGGCATGTGTGTGTACACACACAACACCAACACATACACACTCACGCACACACACACAGCGAGTCAATTGTTTGGCCTGAGCTGCTGCTCCTTGACTTCCGCATGTGGCGACTGTTTGCCCAGGACAAACTGCAGCCTATAGTGCGGCAATCTTAAGATGCTTAGGATAAAACATAATAAGGATTCCGATGTGCGTGTGCCGCTTTGACTTTGTCGGCATCGCCTCAGCCCTGGCCCTCACCTCGCCCAACTCTATTCAATGCGAATCTATCGTTCGGCTTGACTTGGCCTAGACGCTGCCAGCCTGTCTGCCTGACTGCCTGCTGCTGCTGTTGTTGCTGCTGCCATGAAAGAGAAATAAAAATTACAATATTGACGCTGCAACACATGCACGCACATGCAGAGACTAAGCGAGGGAGGGTGCGGAGGGGGGGAGTGGCAGTCTGAGGCGCACACAAGAGGAAGGAAGCCCGCCGAAGCGAGAAGCTCTTTGCCACAGGCTGCCGCCTGGGCGCCATTGTAAAGAGCTTTGTGTGCGTGTGTGTCTTGCTATTGTATTGAAACTTCCTTTAATGGCTTCCGGTTATCATTTTTTGGCGCAACCCGCTTGCTATCGCCATCTCCTTTCATCGCACGCAGCAGCAACAGCAGCAGCAGCGGCAGCAGCAGCCGCTTTCGTGTCAATAAAGATTAAGCGCATTGTTCTTTGCTGATGCCTTTCGTCATGCAAAGAAATTAATATTCGCAATCCATTACGTCTCTAATAACACACTCTACAAAAACACACACACACATACACCCACGCACACACACACAACCACACACACACACACATACTTCGGGGCAGTTTTTAATAACCTTAATGGGCAGCTTTAAGCCTTAAAGGCGACTGCTTTTGTGCGCCTTGAAAACTGGCTAACTGGCCGCAACACACACACACGCATACACATACACACACACACGCACACACACACACACACACACGCACACACACACTAGCGCACAATCAATCCATTTAGCGCTTTAAGCTTTTGACAAATACTCGCTGACGACAAAGGCAACAGCCGCACAATCTTTTAAAGAGTCCGCAACAACAATACACACACACACACACAAAGAGAGAGAGAGAGAGAGAGAGAGAGAGAGAGAGAGAGGCAGAGAGAGGGGCACACGCACACATTGATAGATAAGCTTGCTCCTTTGTTGAATGATACACGATGCCCTCGACTATGCCCGTCGCCAGCTAATGATGACAAATTTTTTATGGGCGTTATGAGCAGAAGCATTGCGCTGCTCCAAAGTGCATGGGCCGGTCGCAACACTCTCTCCCTCACTCACTCTCTTTCTCTCTCTCTCTTTCACTCCTCGTGCGGCCGCGGGCTCTTTATTAATTTGACAGCATCAACAGGAGGTAACGCCACTTCACTCCACTCGACTCGTCTCGCCTCGCCTCGACTCGACTCGCCTCGACTCGACTCGGCACGCTAATGATTGAAATGAACTCCATGTCATGTCTGGTCTTAGGCGAAAGCCAGCGTCCAGCGTCCAGTGTCCAGCTTCCAGTCGGCAGTGTTACGCCTCCCTTTCAGCCGGCAGCAGCAGCAGCAGCAGCAGCAGCAGCAGCTTGATTGATGGTTATCACTCATTGCCCTCCCCCTGGACACCTACTCTATTCTGTGGATCAGTTGACATCGCCCACGGATTAAATGCTGTAGGTGTGTCATAACTTTTTTGTGCCACTGTCGTTGTTCGTGCCGCCTGCCTGCCACTGCGTCTATCATTTATTGTATTGCTCTTTTGTTGCGCTAAAAATGGCCTGTCCACTTGTCATGCTATGCTCAACCCACCATTCCCCTACCCCACCGCCCCGCATTCCCTTGGTCACAAGGCGTGGCACGCCCACGGCATACCCAATGGCCGCTAAGTGCGAAAAGCAAAAATCAAATCCGAAAATATAACCTTTGCAACGCATCGCTCATGCTTAAAAGCAAATAAGGCCAATTAATAAATGCAAATACAGCTGAAATAGGAGCGTAAATGCAGCTCAAAAAAGATGGTGTGTATGAGACTAGGAGATGCCCTGTAAAAATTAAATTGACATTTGTTTTATGGGCTTATCTACTTAGTTTTTGAAGACTAAAAAGTGTTAGTCTTATATACCCTGTAAAATTTAAGTTTCCCCAATAGACTTAAATAGTTTTACAGGATTTATGCATCAGTTAATAAATGATTTATAGACTCAGATGCATGGCTCACAAATACCCTGCATTTGAGGCATTTTTTATAAGCTGTCTGTAGTCTATCGCATGGTTCAATATAGTTTTAAGGAGACTATATAACTCATCATTGTGCAACTATTAATGAGCTAAACAGCAATGTTCTTAGGTTAAAAAAAAGACATTTTTTTTAATATCTTTTATATATTAAATATATTTGAAGTTATATATAAAAAAATTTATATAAATATATGTTTTTATACATCATTGAAAATATATAAATATATATAACTTTTTTCATATCTTTTTAAATAAATGAAATATATAAAATTATAAGAAAACATATATATATTTCTTTTTATATATTTCATTCATATATTTATCTTTTCATTTAAATTTTTTTATGCACCATTAAGTGTAATTTGAAAAATATAAAATAAAAAAAATTCAAATTGATTAATATTTTTTTTCACCTTTAACAACATTGTTTTTTTATGATATATTTTTGTTATTTTTATTACGCAATTAAATTTGTAAAATTTACACATATCTACAATTTTATAGCTTTCCTTAATGAAGCCCACAAATTCCCCCAACAATAATAATGAATTAATATATTTTATTAATTTTAATGCGAACAAAAAACGGAATTTAAATTAAAAATTAACTTTAGATACGCAAACAAGTTTAATGAATGTGCATAGCGATGCGGGCTTTAGCTCAAGTTGAATATTTTTGATAATTGCAGGTAATGAAATAATGTATATTATAGCCGTAAATATATTTCGCATATTTCTTTTAGTTGGAGCAAATAATGAGTAGGAAAATGTATATTAATAAAGATTGAAATTTGCTGTATTTACAGAAGGTAGTTAAATCTATGTTAAGTAAATTAAATCTCAAGTAAATTGTATTACATTGAACTTTTATGCTCGTTCTTCGAGGTAAAGGAGTATATTAGGTTGGTTGTATAGGTTGTATAATTCTTTCTCTGTCTGAGCATGTCTATTGACAACTAAACATTTGTATTAAATATATATTATTACTTGACATTTCGGACACTAACCCAAATATTAAGCACAGAAAACCCAAGTCTAGCATAGTTAAACAGCCAAAATCAGCAGGTCTTTGCAGGTGAATCATAGATAAACTCTTCTATAAACTCTATTACTCCCACAAATTATATATTTGGTCTATCAAAGTTTGCCTAGTCTTACAAATACCTAAGTAAATTCATTTAATTTTCAACCAGATACGAGTATACTGTACTCGTTTAAACTTGATCTCAATGCTTCTACCTTGCATTCCCTATATTTACATTTATGCAAAAATTTAATCGAGCTTGCATTAAATGTGCCAATGAATTCAATTTGATTTGCAATGTAAAATATTTAATCGCATTAAATATATCGCATATCTTGAGCAAAGCCCATAAATTCAGCCGCCCGAATATAAATGCATTCGTTAATTGCTCGAGTTTAACGCCTAATCTGTATGCATTTTGTTTGGGGCCATAAATTAAAATTTCATAAGTGAAACACTTAATTTAATCACACGCCGCGGCGAGCGATAAAATTTGCATTGCTGACATTTCAGCTGTCGAACAATTAATAATTTTCCTTTTTCCTGCTTTTTTTTGGCAATTCCTTTTGCTTTCTATTTCCATTTGCCGCAGTTGACGCCGCCCCCCCGAGCGGATTCCATTGAACAGGCAGCGGAAATGGCATCGTTTAGCTGCCAGCTTTGTGGCCAGCTCTATATGTGTGTGCGTGTGTGTGTGTGCGGGTGTGTGTGTGTGCCGCGTAATGAGCGTCAAGATATTTTAAAATCCCTAGGCGGGTGGCCATGCGCCTCACCTGCCTCGCAGCTAGCCGCGACCTATTTGATAAGGCGGGTGGCAGGCGGGCCAAAATTCCCACTCACTAAAAAGTCAAAATCTCAAACAATTGTGGCCCACAAACGATGCCAATGGCCGAAGGCAACAGCAGCGAAGCCGCGCGAAGAGCAAAAGTACCTGAGCGCAGCTCAAAGCGGGGTAAACTTACTCTGCGGCATACTCTCACTGGAAGCGCGTGTATAAGAGCGTGCAGGGAAATTGCGTGGGTACTTTTTGCCGCTCATAATTCAAATGACAGATGTAACGGCTAAGCCATTGGCTGTTGGTGCACGAGCGAGGGAAATTTTACTCTTTGCACGCGCTCTCGGGGAAATTCGCTAAGCTCGCAATTCGAATTGTTGGCTAACGGCCTAGACCGAAGGGGAAATTTACTCTTTGTCGTGCTGAATGGAAAGCGTGCGTAGAAGAGTGCCGAGGGAAATTCATGTCGTGGCTCGTAATTCAAAACTCGTTTGCTAACGGCCAAGCGGCAGATAACTGCTCGAGTTTCACTTGTTGCCTGGCCAATCGGCCAACTGTGCAGAGCTAATGCAATAATGTCGGATATTTAAGCAGCTATTTAATTAAAATATTTTATTATGAAAAAGCTGCTGGCAGTTGCGAAAGGCAATGGCCAATGGCTGCTCAACGGAAGCGGAAAAATGAGATTTATGATGTGCACAATGGCTGAGCTGATGGGCGGAACAGCGGGAAGGGGGCGGGAGCGGGAGCGGGAGCGGACAGGTGCTGATGCCGGAACCAGAACGGGAAGCAGGGGCAGCACCCATCCCGTATACAAATGCGTATAAATAAAAGTATCTGTGTGCATGCCATAAATGCTATATGAATTATTAAAATAAAAGTGAAACGGAAACATAACAAAGGTTCAGCAACATTTATGACAGGAAAACGCGAAACCCTGGCGCTGGCCCCAACAAAGAGATTGCCGTGGCACGCATCTAAAACGAGATATGCCACGCCGGAAATAAGCGCCGCATATAGTAGCCCAAAAATACTTACACACACACTACAGCACACTCACGCACACACACACACACACGCACACCCGCGTGTATGCTGTGTGTTTACATGCCGCCAATTCAAGATCCCCTATAAGCAGGCTTCATTTACCAGCCAAACGAGAGCGAAAAAAAGAAAAGTTAAAGAGAGAGCGAGAGGGGAGAGAGAGAGAGCGAGAGAGAAAACAACATGGCACGCCTCAATGCGGCAGCTAGGCATGTGAACGACTAGCAGATACCCAGCTTAACTAAATATTGCTAAATAAATTTAAAGACAGCTTGAAAACTAAAGGCTGCAAAAAAAAAATTTGTCTCTTAAATAAAAAACAATTTCCCTGCTAAAAATCGAATAAAGCAATGTATAGCAATTTGAATGGATTTGATGTGCTATGGCGCACTATCTGCAATTTTTTTTTAAAATCTATTTATAGGTTTGATTCAGTCAAAATTAATCACATATGAATGTGAATACTCAAAGGAGAATAAAAAAATAAATTTAATAATAATTGGGGGCTGAATTTTTTTAGTCCTTTTGTGTTTCAGAATGTGGGAGTTTTGTTTATGCTTCGTCCATACAAAAGCTGAGAATCAAGGATACAAATATAGATACTGGTGATTTGGTATAATTATTTATTTTTTTATGGTATATATAGTTATAGTCAGTAATATATATATATATTTGCATATTTGGTATATATATTTATATATTTTAATCTCTTCTTTGTTAAGAGTTTTCTACCGTTTTCTACTGTGGGTGTCTCAAATCATAAATTATTGTCTATTGCCAATATTTAATGCTAGGTATATCTTCACAGAAATTGCTCCCAAACATACTCTTGTATATTCTACTACTACAAATTCATATATTAAATTCATATATTCATATATAGTATTATATTTTATATATAATTCATATTATATTTTTATTATAATGCACATGGTCGAGGTCATATTTAAGCCTTATAATCACTAAATTTTCTATCCACTAAACATTTATTTTTAAAAATTTATTTCTATATTTATTAGGAGTAGAACTTGCAAAGCTTTAAACAAAGACTATATCTTTTTGTTGATATTCTTTCAAGTCTTCTTGAACAATCTTTACTTTTGTTTTTAAATATGTCTATATAAATTTATTTATTGTAAATATTAATTTATATATTTATAATATTAATTTATTTAGTTACACTTTAATTGTAAATTAACATTCTCTTTTGTCCCCCTTTTTTTGCTGCTAAAAAACATGCATGATAAAATAAAATATTATACAATAGCGCTCTATAAAATGTATTTATATTCATATTTCTTTTTATTATCTTCATTCCACCAAAATCCAGCTAAAATATAATATATTCACTAGCCTAGCCCAGCCCACCCACCACATACCTTCACAGGGCATTTGGGGCATGACTAACTACGTTAGATTGCGTGGTACTAGTTGTTGCTGTTGTTGTTGTTATTGCTGGCAAAGCTAAATACAAGTATGCATGTAAACAGGCATATACTTAAGCAGCTTGCCACGCCTCCGCCCCTAAGCCCCTTCCACCTGCCAGGCAGCCCCCAAAAAAGAGAAAATATCCAGCGGCCCCGCCCCCTTGTGCGCCTTGGCATTCTGCCAGTGTATTAATGTTCATTGAAGCGATCAAAATCAAGTCGACTACGGCTAATGCTACGCACATTTTTTGCTCGATCCTGTGAACTTTTGCTTGTTATTTGCAATTTGCTTCTACAACAACAACAGCAACAGCAACAACAGCAGCAGCAACAACAAATGGCAACAGCCTCTGATTTTTCCATCTTTTTCTTTTTTTTTTTACTATGTGCAGGCAATTTTGTTTGTTTTTCTGCCTTTGGTTTTTTAAGGTCGTTTACAGCAAACATTTCGTCGGAGAATGTGTGTGTATGTGTGTGTGTGCGTGTGTGCGGGGGGTGGGGGGAGTGGGTGCTGGGGTCTTCAAGCAAATGTATGTTATTATTATGGGGCATGTTGTTAACTACCCATAAGCAAACGCACATTCTGCCGTACGCCTTAGCATAAAACGGATTTGTGAAATCGCTTGGAAAAAATATAATCAAAATTGTTTTCAAATGACTTACAATTGCTGCAAAGGCCCCACCGACCCACCGGCCCACAGACCACTCTGCTGCTGCTGCTGCGGCCCCCAAGGCCGCCGGTACGTAGTATGTAATTATGCGGCTGGGGTGTTAACTGTCAGCCAATCGGCATCCGCTGGCCGGGCCCGTAATTTAAGCCACGCTATTGCCGTTGACAACTAGAAAAATTGCCTTTTTATGGTGCATAGTTTGGCGCTCAAATGGGCAAGAGGAGCGGAGGAAGGGGCGAAGGGGTGCGGCAACTCCCTACGTGGAATGTGTCCGACGGTCGCGACAATCGGAGCTTGTCTGCGACTGTTTTTCGGTATGCGTCGAGTTAATAGCAAAGCGTATAAAATGCCAACCGACTTTTGTTATTTGCCCGGTCTAAGGACAGAGAAAAAAGGGCAAGCATAAGGGGGGAGGGGGTAGGGCGAGCAGTAGGGTCGTGGATGAGAGTCCTTTAGCAATTACTTTGTGCGCCATTGTTCGGCGTGTGCTTTACTTTACACAAATTGTAGATAAAGTATGCCATACTTATAGTTCGCCCAGGCAAGCGCTATAATACGTAATAAATTAGAGCACCTCGAAAATTACAGCGTTGAGAAACGCATCAAGGACTCGTGCTCGATATATGAATCATTGTAATATTATATAAAATAATTATGGGCAATGGTCAAACGAAAACTCTTTAATACTCTCAGCAGTAAGTCGAGATCAAATATCATTTATAAACAGCTTCAGCTTCACAAGCTCAACACTCTCAATGCGCTTTGCAACACTGCTAAGCCAGCTCTCATAATATGTATACAGATAATATGGCCAACGATTTGATATGCCAGCTGAGATTAGCTTCTTCTGCTTGCAGTGGACATTCACAGTTCTTATATCACATATTTGCACAATCTACTAGATTGGAATGCTGCCCCCACCCCCTCTCCCCCCTCCCTTCGCACGCTCCTGTCAAATATCTTCGCCCAGCTGCTGCGTGTCATTTTCAATATTTTATGATAGCTGCCATTGAACTCTCTATAAAGCGCACATAAATTCACAAAACGTAGCTGCCCCCGAAACAGCAGCAGAAACTGAGACTTCGACTGAGACTGAGAGTGGACCAGTGCTTGGCATTTCTTGGCTCTCGGACAATGCAGCAAAATGTTGTAGCACAAATGCCATATACAGTTGCGCTATTGGCCCCTGCCCATGCCCATGCCCGTGCCCGAGCAAAGGGTCCTTCGTACTTCGCATAAAGAGCAGCAGCGAAGACAAAAAACTACGTACACATCATCATTGTCAATTGCCGGATGTGGGCCCAGACCCCCAGCCAGGCAGCCAGGCAGCCATCTGGATTGGTATCGGGCAATGCGAATGGCGACGGAGTGAGAGCGAAATGGAATGAAAATGGGAATGGGAACGGAGTGGGCATGGGCATGGGCATGGGGCTAACAAAAGCGGCCAAGCGAGCAATCGCTGCTGCTGTATTCATTGTTGCCACGTAATTGCATTTCGCTATAGCAGATATTTATAGCTCCACTCGGTCAAGAGCAGCTCACGGCTTGCTAGCTGGTAGCTCCTCCGCGCTGCTAGCCAATAGCCAACAGCTTCTACATTGGCCATACTTTGGCAGCAACAGATTTTTTTTCTGCACAGCAAATGCGGTCAACCGCAAAAGCGCAGCAGCCGAAGCAGCGGGAAAGTCGTTACCAGGATAAGGGATAAGGGCGTTAGAGCGAGCATTGCTTGTTGTTGCAGCTGCTGTTGCTGCTACTGCTCTTGCTGCTGCTGCTGCTGCTGTTGGTGTTGGGCATTAGTCGTGGCCAGGCAAATAAAAATAAGCAATGCCTGGTCGCGCTTTGTCAACGTGCTGCCCTGCAACTATTGCAAAGGAGCCAAGGGTATATTGTAGGGATGATGAAATAAGGGAAGATGTGGCTAGGGAAGTCCTCCAACTTAGCTTAAACATCATATGAACTATTGTAGAAATGTAGCTTCCTTCTTATAAAGCTGAATTTAATTTCCTTTGTCGCCTGACTTGCAATTCAAGCAATTCCTAGTTCAGTAATTTTAGCTTAAAGACAATATGAACAAAATATTTAGCTTGACTTTTATATAATTGCATTCAATTTCTGTTGTATTACATTCGAGAATTCCTAGCTTAAAGACTTTATTATAGCTTGAGTTTTTGTTTGTTTTTTTCTGACTTTTGCATAAGTCAATTGCAATTCACCTTTTGCCAAAGTCTTCCTTAAGCTATCTGAATTACTTTCTTAAAATATTGTTCATAGGGTATTTCATAGTCTATCTAACTAACCAAAAAGTAATCCGACTTGCTGTTGTTATTGTCATCATCACGAAGCACATTGAACACCAAGTACCAAGCGCTGAGTACTGAGCGCTGGGCGCTGAGCACATTGTCATTGCATTACGCAGCAGCAGCAGCAACAACTGCAACTGCAGCAGCAGCCAAGCAACGCTGCAAGCTGAATATAATTTTTTTATTTGGCTCATTTCTTGGCGCTTTTTGTGGCTTCTGGCACTTGGGTGTATAAGTAGTACGCAGGCCACTTGCCGGCTGCAGCGCATTAGTGCTCACTTTAACAATGACCGGCGGAGGCCAATTTTTATTGAATCCGAGGCGTCATCAGACTCAAGTGGGCCACT
The DNA here is from genome assembly GCA_035046225.1 of Drosophila pegasa. NCBI lineage: Eukaryota > Metazoa > Arthropoda > Insecta > Diptera > Drosophilidae > Drosophila > Drosophila pegasa. Next base: position 7,232,713 of record JAWNOD010000398.1, on the reverse strand, counting down.
TTGAATGACGGCTAACGCTGCGGCAGCGTAGCCAGGACATGAAGCCGGCCTGTTGTGTCATCGATAAGCTCGGCTCGCTCTCAGCTTGCAGCTACTGCTTGAAAAATAATACCAAAATGACTTTAATACTCTGAAGTTGCTGCTATGGGATGCAGAACCCAATGATCGCTTTGCCTTCTTATTCAAAATGGGAAGTCAGGGTCTGATGATGTTGTGCAAATGGATGTATGGAGGCGTGGCAGAGCACATAAAGAAAGACGAGCTGTCTGTCTGGCCGTCTGAGCGTCGATTCATCAGTTCGTCCGTCTGTCCATCCGTTTATCTGTCTATCACTTCGTCCCTCTGTCCATACGTTTATCTGTCCATTTGTTTGTGTGTTCATAGTTCATTCGATAGTTCATTCCATTACTTATTATTGATAAGAATGGATCGTTTTACTTCCGTTTCTCAGCATAGCATGGATACAGTAAAAGCTGGAAACTTCTGATTTTTGTAATTAATAGAAATGTTCACAAAATTTGTATTTAGTATACCCGTAAATTTTCCCCACAAATTTGCTAAAAAAATAACAGCTAAAGAATTTTACTTTATGCAAATACACACATATTGAAGTCATTGTCATAGTCTGAGAACTTGATTAGGAAAGTGAACCTAGAAGAAAAGTTGTTCAACAATAGCTGAATAGCAAGCATGAGTGTGCCTGTATATACACATGCTTAGAATTACCTAATCGCCGGGTTCAGGGTATCCCTTAGTCGTGCAGTCTCGACTGGAACACTCTGACTTATTATATTTATAATAATCTTTGGGCTTAGACATTTCTTACTTAACTTATATTAAATGTAGATTTTCTTCTATGTGTAACTTCTAATATTTCTTATATTATTTTTGTATATATTATATTTATTGAATTTTTCAATTTACAAATTGAATTGAAATATATTCCAGCCAATTGTCTAGACTGAAAGCGACTTTTTGAACGCCCCAAGACTCTGCAACTCTTTATTAGAGTCTGTTAGCTTTGATAGTACCCAAACTTGATGCTCTTGTTGTTGTGCTGAAATGAAAATTTGACCTCTGCTTTGGCTGTTGCAAGCAGCAATTGGCGTATAAATTTGGCACACACACACAGAGGCAGACACACTCGCACAAGCATGTAAATGTTATTGCAAGCATAATTTCCTTTTGCTGCTCGAGTGTGTGTTGCGCCCCTTGTTGTTGTTGTTGCTGCTGCTGTTGTTGCAGTTGCAGTTTTTGCACGTTATACGAGCCATTTGCAGCAGCAACTACATGCGACTGCATTGCGGCAGTTGTTGTGTGCCTCCATTGGTGGCACGGTAATTGCCGTTGCAACAGCAACATCAGCATGCCTCGCCTGCCAGCAAGTAAAAGTCAGTTTTAGGTAAAAATTTCTAAATATAACAATGCATAATTTACGTCTGGCCAATGTTGCCAACTGTAGCAGCTGGCAATGGGCAAAGTAACTGCCGCCTGTCTAAATAATAAATACAAAAGGATATGCGAATGCTGGCCAAAGGACGCAGACCCAGTCACAGACCCAGTCCCAGTTGTTGCTGTTGCTTTTTCTACAACTTGTTGTTGTTGTTGTTGCTGTTGTCATTAGCCGTTGTGCAAATAATTTACTTTACCACATTCACTTCGATAACTAACCATTGTGATGTTGCTCCTGCTGCTGCTGTTGCTGCTGCTGTTGTTGCTGTTGCTTCTGGCTGCCATTAAGGCCAGTGTCACACATATCGAACTTTGTGTCTGTGTGTGTGTGCTGCACTTATTGATTTCAATTAACATGCAACAGCATGTCTCTTTTGTGTATAAATAGACACACACACACACACTCACCAGCTGGCTGCATTGTTGCACACACGCCTGCTGCATGCAACATTCAGTTGCTGTCGTCTCTGGCTGCTGCTGCTGCTGCTATTCAATCTTTTCGTTGGCTAATGTTACACCAGAGCATCGTTACAGTATCTCTCTCTGTCTCTGTGTCTGTGTTTGTGTGTGGCAGAGGTCACTGCTGCTCTTCTTTCAATAATTATCAATTTGTGTGCGTGTGTGTGCGTGTGTATGCTGGCTATCTAGGCTGCTTTGTTTATTTACTTGTTTTTTGGTTTAAGGCATTTGTTCGGCAAACAGTGCGTATGCGTGTTGTCTTTTACTCTCTTGCGGTTGTTTGCTCTTACTGCCCAGTACATTTTGCATTAAAGTTCTGCTATAAATTGCGAGCACAGTCTCAGTCGGTCTCAGGCCTGCCAGCTTGTGCGACTGATTAAATTATTTGCTTTATGCTGCAAACAAGCGGCTCAGCCCAGCTACAAGACAAATAATTCATAGCTGCAGCTAAGCTAAGCCTTTAATCGATATGCAGCTGTATAGAGTGGAGATATTTACTTTTGATTATGGCGCAGGCTTTGAATGTGGCCTTTGCAATTGTTCGTTATAAATTAAAAATTGGGGACGAAAAGTAAGAAAATGGTCGATAGTTGACTACCATTTTGATATACCGATGTGTCAAGAGCAAATTTATGGCACTTGTATAGTGAAAAAATAGATATAAATTTGGCTGATATATATAAATTTCGTTTTGTAAAACTTGGGTCGATTTAGTAATTTATCTGATTGAGCAATTTTATGGACCTACTTATTAAGTGACCTAAGCGACTTAGGCAAAAATTTTGATTTCTGAATCATTTTTGTTGTATATTCTATATATAATATAATATATAATACAATCATGTCTCCATACAAGAGCTTAGTATACTTTAGACAAGGAGAAAATCATCTTAAAACGGCAGAGAAAGAGAGAGAGACATGAAAGAGACCTAGGGAGAAATATTGAAAGAATTAAGTATGTCTTTCATTTGCTTTATTAAATATTCATAAAAAAAATAGTTCGATTTAATAAGCTTTATTAATTTATTTATTTCAGAAGAATAATTCTCACATAAAGAAAAGCTCAAAACAATTTAATTTTCAATTTAAATAAATAAATTTTAATTAATATAAATTACCATTTCCATTTTTTAACCCATTTTCCCCCAATGAAAAAGTTTTCATATTTTGATTTTCATAATTTTTGTTTTTATTTGCAATAAAACTTAATAATATGATGTTGCAGCTATATGTACAATGCGTGTGCTTCGGCTATGTATTTGTTTATGTTTATTTCTTTGACATTTGGTTAATAAGTTAAGTTTTCATTTGACTTTGCTTCCATTTGCTGCTTTAAGTTTTGGCTCTTGTAATAACTAGGACTTTCCTGTGGTTTCCGCACGCTCACGAAGCCAAATGTGTGCCTTCAACGATGTATTCTAGAGATTTAGCTTTCAGGTTTTTTATGCTTTTGCTTTTTGTCTTTAAGCTATTGTCTTGGTTACTAAATACTTGGTAGTTGTTCAATTTGCTTTCATTATGCGGGTTTCTGGGCTTCGCTGTCTCTACTTTTGTTCAGTCTTTAAAGTCAACTGTTTAACAATACGTGTGTGTGTGTGAGTGGGTATGGTAGTGTATGTGTGTGTGTGTGTATTTCTTAATATTCTTTATGCATACTTAACGCTGTGTGGCAAGCCTTTTCAACCCGCTATTATGGCGGCTTCTTCTGGGTACTCGCTCCTGGCTCCTGGCTGCTGGCTTCTTGCTCATTACGCCACGATTTCAGGATATTTGCCTTGGCTTTTGTGTGCTTTATATATTTTTTGTTTTGTTTTATTTAAAAGCCCAATTTCTTTAAAGCTTTGAGGTCTACATCGCCATAGTAATCCTCGCTATAAAAAGAAAGAAATGCATGCATTAATATAAATTTGTTTGTTCATTTTTTGCAGTCATTCATTCTCCACGCTGCGTATACGTAATATTCAAAGGGCACACTAATTTTTCGGTTTGGCTTTGCGTTGATTTGTTTAATTAAATTCTTTAGCTTGACACGTGTCTGAACGTCTCTGTGTGTGTGTGTGTGAGCCTGTTTGTGTGTGTATGTCAGGAATGCTCACATTGCATATGGTTAGCCAAGTAAAATTATATTAAGTGACAGGGAGAACTTTTTCACATATTTCCTTATACCTTTAGCAAGGAGATTGTGATTTTCAGAGGGCTTATGAAACAGACAGAATTTATATATATCAACATGATTAAGATATATATTACATCAGTTCATATCATCATATTCATCATCAGAAAACAATATTTTTGTAAACAGTCTCAAAAAGTAAGCCCAGTTCATCTTTCTAGAGCCCAAATAGCTGCAGTTAGGGTATTTCCTAGTGGAGCACTCCCAACTAGAACACTTAAACTAGCTGCTTTTTTCTGTCCTTCGGTATGCTGCCACATTTTGATTGCTACTTTAATAAAGCTGTGTGCGCCCCGAGAGTGCCGCCCTTTGTCTAATAAATCAACAAAAGAATTTTTTATGAAAACCATAATTAAAAAAAATAATATTGTTAAAAACTTGTTAAGAGCGAGTGGCGGAGCTGATGAAAAGGCGAGCTTTGCTGCTGCTGCTGCTGCACGAGGATTTGCGTCACAGTCAGCTGAATGGGATGGCAGTTGGCAAGGGCGCAGCAACAGGACATCAAGGATTAAAAGAAGATGTTCGCTTGTTGCCAGCAATAACAACAACAATATCAACAGCTATGACCAGAGCCACACACACACACACAGAGAAACACAAGGAGACATACGGAAGGCAGCCAATTGGGTTTAAAGCTCGCCGCACACGAAGGACAAGCGGCAAGAGCAGCAGCAGCTGGAAGGACATGTACGCAGCGCCTCATACAAAATGCGCGATGTGGTCTGGTCCAGCAAATGACAAAAAGCGCAAAGCTATTAAATTAAATTAAATGGAATTGGCCAAAACCCTGCGACATGGCATCCTAAGCTACAAAATATGGACAGAATTCGTTGTTTGCTTCGCCTTTCTGCTTTCCTATCTTATTTTTTGTGATCATATTTATTTAGTGTACCCTGACAATGGGGGGCATATTAATAGTGCTAAGCAATGTGTAATGCCTACGAATAAAGTGGCATAAGCTTCGCTTATGGGCGATGCAATTGAAGGTGATATAAGAGATATTAGAGATCGTAAGACTTGGCATTCAGCCTAAAAGTTGAAATGAAATGCTGAAAAATTTGAATATATTCCATGAATTACATGAACAACTTTCACAAATAATCAAGGCATAAACTAGATTTTTATTTATCATAGAATATCTGTGAGTTTTATAAAGAATCTATGATCAATAAAATAATTTATATTATTAATATATGTTATAAATTAAAAAAATATAAATATTTATATCAATGGAAAAAATTGAATAAAAAAAAAAAAGATTTTGCAAAAGTAAAAAGAAACAAATATATATATATATATATATATATATATATATATATATATATATATATGTATTTTCTCATTTTTAGGCTTCTAGTCTTTAAATAAATCGTGTATATTATTCTGTTTCTCATATCAAATTTGAATTTCTAAATACTTGTTAATCTAATTTATATCGTTGTCCTGTGTAAAACTTACTCAGCCAACAGTTTACAGTCTGTTTATCTATGAATCAATCCTAGTTTCACACTAAGCTACATCCACTTTAGTTAATCAAACCATACGACCTACAGAGCTATAAATATCTTTAACACTGACATTGCATTGCTTAATGCCAACCAAAACTAGGGCATTGCAGCTTCGACATATCAAGGCTCTGCGATTGTGCTTTCTGTTTTAGATAATGCGCTCTCGTTTTGATAGTTGTTCCGCAAATACATGCTGCCATATTATATATTTATGTACTCTCTGCTGCTGCGTATTGGCAGGCAGGCTTAGCTGCTGCTGCTGCTGCTGCTGTTGGTTTTATGTGCTTGCTCTGCGTTTATAAGATCATTAAAATTAATTAGAGTCAAAACGTTAAAAGGATTTTCATAGCCAACACAGACAGATGGACGGGTGGACAGTGGGACAGACGAATGGCAAAGCAAGGCTATTATCCATCAACAGCAGCAGCAGCGGCAGCAGCAGCTGCAGTTGTCCTGCTGCATGGCTTGGACATGGCTCTATTTCTAACTGCCACACAATTTCTTTGGCAGCAACAGTTGCTGCTGTGTGGCGAGCGGTTTCGCTCAACTTTGTTTAATCATTTATGTTTATAAAACACTTTTATGTGCTTGGCGTTTGCCGTTATTCCTGTCGCTCCTGGCTGCCACACGGGCCAAAGGACTCGCCGCCACCGCCACCGCTGTCGTTGCTTGCAACAACTTTTAATTGGAGATTGCAACAACTGCGTGGAGCTGTGTAAAGCAGGTGAAAGCAAAATATGATAACAAGAGCTCTGCTGCTGTTGTTGCTCGGATTTGTGTGCATAAACCCACTCACTCATTCGCTCCCTCTCTCTCAACTCCCTCTCTCTCTCTTTACTTTTCGTTTCTTTATCTCTTTCTCTCTCTCTCTTTGTGGCTATAACTGTTACCGCACTCTTAAGCAGGACCTAAAGCGAATTATGTGCATTTTGGCCACTTTGTACTAATTTTCCAAAATGTTGCAGTCCTTTGCGCGCTCTCAACCATTAGCCAGGACACACACACACGCACACATAAACCTAAAATGTCCTTTTGCCTTGACTGCGCCTTGAGTTTGTCGAGTTTTATAATTTTTATTTAATTAGTTTTAAAACTCTTTCAAAATTGTGGTAAGTGTATGTGTGTCTATGCACACATATATACACCACAAACACACACACACACACATACACGCATATAAACTACACACACACACAAAAGTCAACGACAAGTTTTTGCCCCCTTTTATGATTTAGTGGAGCGACCCGCTTGCCGCTCTCGTGGCTGGCGCCCTTATCGAGGTACCATTGCCCACGTGCTAGTGTGTGTGTGTGTGTGTTGTGTCTGTCTGTGTGTTGGTTCTGCCTGCAATTGTGTTGATAATTTGAAAATTCATTTAAAGTTTTTGTATCGCGTTTTTGTTTATAGAATCTAATGAATAATTAACAAAGTTCTTGTGCATTTCAAAAGATGTCAACGACGTTGACGCTGACGCTGGCGCTGAAGTCCACGACGACGCCAACGCCGACGCCGACGCCGACGCCAACGCTGGCATCGTTAGCAAAGACGTTGGCCGCTCCAAAAGGCTGCCAACTTTTCATTTGCGACAAATATGGCTGGCGTCGCAAAGTTTTCTGTTTACTTATTATTTACAGACTCTCTGCGCCTGCAGACGGCAAACGCAGCCAAACAAAATACGGAAATAAAAAAACAACACATCAGGGCTCCCTACACCCCCCACCCACCCTACGCTGCCTAGAGTCGCTCGCACCACCCACCCACATATTCCCACAGGCCAATGGCAAAATTATAAATAATTTACGAGTGTTTACGAGTTTGTTCGTACTTTTGCCTAGCCGTGAAGCCAGCCAAAAATTATTCGACTTTTAGTTGCTCAAATAGAGCTTTAAATCGTGGCCCGGGCAAGTGAACTTTGTCTACGCTTTACTTTCACTACGCCTCAGCTAGTTTACAGTGGAAGTATTTCCAAATCTTTCGAGTGCAAATTTAAGTTTTCAGTTGTAATTTAATAAAGTTGGACATAGAGGAGAAAAAAGTTTTGAATAAATATTTTTGTGGAGTATAAAAATCATATTAATTGAATCTATGTGAGCTGAGCTAACTTTGGGTAGATTGAAGGAAACTTTACTTTATCTAAAATATAGGTATAGGAGGGTATAAGAGTTGAGTTAACTTTGTGATATATGAAACGAATCCTTACATATTTTATTTAAAATATATTTGCATATATATTTCTGTTTGTCTCTCAGCTCTAAGACTTGAGTCAACTTTAGGATATATGAAACAAATCTTTACATATTTTATATAAAATTTATTTCAGTTTCTCTCTCATAAATAAGTACTATAAGGCTTGAGATATATATTAAGAAACTTTATATATTTTATCTAAATTATATAAATAATTCAGCTTCCCTCTCATAAATAAGAACTATAAAAATTGTTTTTTGTTTTTTAGTTTTTGTGTATTTTTTTTATGTATAAAATAAAATTATAAGCTTATAAACAAAGATCACTTAAATGTACAAAAATCTCTCAATTTTACTCTGCAATTTTGAAAGATTTTTCTCTCTCCTCGATGTTGTTTACACTCGTTTTGTTTGCTTCGCACATTTGATTGCAAATTTGTCTTTTTAGCCTTGTGGACCTAAATTTCATAAGTTCTCAAAGTTGTTTGCAATTTGGAAGAGACATATCAACAGTTGGACTCATTGGATAGGTGAAAGATAAATAGACACGTTCGGGATAGGTGCGCATGGCATTGATAATGAAGTAGTTGAAATAGTAGTGGAAATAGTAGTAGTAGTAGTAGTAGAGATAGTAGTAGATTGATCTTGAGGCTGGTTGAGTATTATTTTCTTTTCACTTTTTTTTCATCTCAGTTTTGTTAGACTTTTGGTGACTTTGTGATGTGAGAGTGGGGGAAGGTTGTTGGGCAAAGGATTCGAGTTGATATTGTTGTAGTTGTTTCTTTATAGTATTGTTGCTGTTGTTGTTGTTGTTTTTTAGTTATTTTATTTGTTGTTGTTGTTGTTGTTGTTATGTTTATGAGGTGGCAGCTTTGGTTTTGGGCGCGCTCTTAGTGCGACCTTCAGTGTTCAATCCAGCTAGAAGCTCGCTTTTGCGGATGCTCTTCAAGTCCAGATCACCGTAGTAGTCTTCGCTGCAATTGTAAAGGGACGAGGTAAAGACAAATGTGAGAATAGGCCAAGAGATATGTATGTAAGTGAGTGTGTGAGTGTGAGACTGTGTGCGTGTGAGAGAGAGAGAAAGGAGGAGAGAGAGAGTGTTTGTGTGGGTCGATGCGTGAATAGAGCTAAGAGTATTAGTGTCGAGGAGTAGAGCGCGAGTCGGCTGAGCGAGTGACAACTGTTGTCTGTGTGGCTGGGTGCTGGGGTGGTTGGGTGGTGTGGTCTGTGGTGCAAGCGTAGCAAAATAAACTCAAAACTCAAAATCAACAACTCCAAGCAAAACCAAAGCGAACCAGGTGCTAATCTTATTGTGTACTCAAGCTTAAGATTTACAACTTACCAGCCGGGAACATCCTCGGGGTCCTCGCAGTTGCCGGTGCCCTCACCATCGCCGATCTTGAAGACTGTGCCGATGGGGCAGCCATATTCGCGAGCCACGCCCTCCAGGCAAATGTAGTACTTGCGGCAGTCCTCGGGATGTGCGTGCCGGGAGAAGGAGCCGGCGTTGGCCAGCTCACCAGCAGCGGGGCAGGCGAAGCCGTTGGCAACCTCTGCAGATAGCCAAAGATTTAGTACGCTCGCCTTAAGCGATCAGCTTCAGCTGACTCACCTTCGTTCTTGCACTCGGGCACCTGGTCGGCCCACATGCAGACGCGTGCATCGCGATCGTAGGCCAGGCCGGGTGAGCACTGGTACCTGGATGGCTCGCCGTTCCAGCAGTTCCAGAACACGTCGCACTTGTTCTCATCGGGGAAGATGCCGTACAGACGCGAGCAGTGGGGCGTGGTAATTGGAGGCTCTGCAAGGGGAGGCAAATGGGTTAGGCTAATCCACAGGGATTTGCGGTGGTGCGGTGGTGGACCTACCCAGCTCTGTGCGCTCGCCGCACTCTACGTTGTGCAGATAGTCGCAGTTCTCGGTGAGGAACTTGGAGTCTGAGGCATCGAAGGCCAGGCCGTTGCCGCAGGTCTTCAGCTCGGAGACGCCATTGTCGCACTTCCAGTACTTGTCACAAGACGTCTCATGTGGATAGAAGCCGAAGTCATCGGGGCACTTGAAGCTCTGTTGGGCCACAGCTGCAATGGTAAGAGAAAGTGTTCAATTAGTATAAATTTCAAATGCAGCGAGTCGAGTCAGCTAATCGAAATCAATTTGCTCCAGCTGAATATTGTATTATTTTACAAGCGAGGTGGGGAGAGGCGAGGTAAGGTGAGTCGTGTCGCCTAATAGGCCCCAGAGCCTATTCAAATTGCATGGCCAATGCCAATGGGCGTTTAGTTGTTATATATCAGCGCGGCACACACACACACTCGTTGCTCTCCTTGTTGTTGTTGTGCACAACAATTTGTCATCTTGTGCAAAAGGCATTCACTTTAAAAAGTCGTCTCAGACGATGGCTGCCAATAAATCTTTTTGGCTGGCAACTTTCAACAGACAGCTCTAGAGATCTGAGATATATGTACAAGCTACACACACACACTCACACTCGCACACGCGTTGACAGCTCAGGGCCAACTGCATTTACTTTTTGCGCTTGTGATTTTTGTTGTCTTCTCTGTGTTTTTTTTGTCTTTTTTTGGCGATGAAATTACAGCTTCGACATCTACACCGAACCCTGGCAGAGTTGAAGCACCTGAAACGCGCCACCAAGGACTTATCGCGGCGCCTCTCGCTCCATCGGAGCAGCCCTCGCCGCAGCTGCCGGCTCAGTGCAACCGCAGAGCGTAACGAACGTAAATTGCATTTATATACCCTAACTAATGTGGTATTTTTTTGCTGCTGCAGCCGGCGCTGTGCAATGCATTTGATTTCATTTCGTTTAATTTCGTTTCAAATCACATGCCAGCTGCAGCGGCCAATAAATAATTATTCAACGAGTGCGCGGCAAATGAACAAATGGCCGAGTCCTGGAGCCACACTCTGGGCCGGCCCTTGTGTGATAATCTAATTGCAAAGCCGCAAAACTGCGGTCGCGCCTACAAATGCCCAATCAGAAGTGCCTCGCCGGAGTCAATTCGCCCGCCCGCCAGCCTCACCTGCCCCACCTGCCTCACCTGCCTCATCAAATGCATCAAAATAAAAATAATTGAAACTGAAAAAAAAATAGATATATTTAGATCGAAAAGCCGGCGGCTAAAACAACTCTTGATAAACCAAACAGCATGCAATTTTCATGTTGTGTAAACTAATCAAATATCAAAAGTTTTTTATGCACTTCTGATGCGTATATATATACATATATATATACAATAAATATGTGTGTTATTTAGCGCTTGCTACAAAAGGCTTGCAGAAATCAAAATTGCTGGCGATTATCAAATTATTTGCAGAATTTAATTAAAAACTTTGTTTTCCTATGGCATTTATTTACACGCGCACTCGTTATATCTGCTATGCGTGTGTGTAAACACACACACAAACACACACACTTCGCACTCATATTTATTATGCGCACTTTTTGGTCAGCTGGCCTGGCGGGAGCTGTTAGTCAATTGCATTATAAAATAATATAAAAACATTTTCATATATTCACTTTACTTGCTGTTTACTCAAATATCGTTAATTAGAGCGATATTACGTTTTCGGCTGTTCAAAAGAAATTTCGCATTCCGCATAAAATTCTAATTGAAATTTGCATATCAAATTAAGAGTGGCAAAAATGTTGCCCAAAAGTAATTAGAATATTTGAATGGACAACTACATTTAGTATGGGAAACAGACGTAAAATATTTGTGCATTTTGCGACTCTTAAAACAATTTGTTTAGGCGACTCTAATGGGGCCTTAAGCAGGGAGAGTTCAAGCTTTAAGCCAAAATCTCGGACAAAATCTTTCATATTTATTTATATATTTGTATAACTTTTGCAGGAGCACACACATATCTCAGGCACTGCGTGCAGCTCAGGTGTGCCGGCAACTGGAATGCTTTGTCCGAAAAAAAGGAACTTTCAAGCACTTAGCACACACACACACACACAACATTTAACAACAAACAAACAAAAGCTAAACTCTCTCAGAGAAGAAGAGAGAGAGAGAGGGAGGCGGCGAGTGTGTGCTCAGCCAACAGTTATAATAATTTAGTTTGTTGTTGCAGCAACCGAAGCAGTGCACAAAAAGCGCATTCCAATGCAAGTGCAGCAGACCCAAAAAAACCCCACAGGCCGCCTCGAAGGCAGGCGGGCAGGCAAGTGGGCATGGTCATGCAGCTGGCATGTGGCATGGGGCATGGGGCATAGCCTGTGGCAGCCGCAGCAGCAGACCGCAGCACTAATGCGCTTACATATGTACATAGTGTGCTGCGTTGCCCACACTGATGATTACATTGAGTTATGTACATATGTATGTCTCTTCGTGTGTGTGTGTGTGTTAGAGTGTGCATGTGTGTGTGTGTGTACATTTGTCGCGTAGCGTAAATACCACATGTTAACTAAACAATTACCTTTGAGCAGCTGCTGCTGCTCTGCTAGCTGCTGGCCAAAGTGGCGTATACGCAATAAATTTGTAGTGTTTCAGCCAAGTTAAAAAAGGCAGCGGGAGAGAGAGAGAGAGGCTGTGGAATGTTCTAATGAAAGCCAAGCTCAAATGGATTGAGCAAAGAGCAGCTGGACAAAAAATGGCAAGTTTATTAACTCAACTGAAGGTAGTTTAGAGACATTGAAATAGGGGATTGCAGTAGATGAAAAGTTTATTTAAATAAAAAGTTCTTTTAGGTCTTTCAAGGAAACAAAGAGATTTATATGATAAATTTGTCTGATTTGAATTTCAAATTTTATATATTTGATAAATCTCGTCAAATAATTTATAAATCATTATAAAGCTTGACTTATTCTCTGTCATCTTTGCAGCCTCCACTCTGACTTTGATCAAGCACCAGATTGCATTGAGATCTAAGTTTTGAAGCAGATAAAACGGAAGCTATACTGCTTTCATATTTGATAGCAAATATTAATTTAATAATTATATTTAAAAAACATTTTTTTATTTGTTTCATTCAGCAAAAAATCAATAACATTAAAAAAAAAAATACAAATATATTTATAAATTCCCATCTCAGCCTTTAATAACAAATATTTTAAATTCTCGTCTCCTCTTTAAATAATAAATACCTCAAATTCCCGTCTCTTCTCTTAATACCTTGTGCTATTGTTATTTTGAGCACATTTTTCAATTCTTGGTATTTCCTTGATTGATTTCGTAAATAAGCTTCGAGGAAGCACTGATGTCATTTGTGGAATATTTCGAGAGCTAATTATGCATACGTTCTAGAAGCTGATCCGCTAAATGAAAACGAAACGAAAACGAAAGCAAAAGCCGCAGCCACAGCGATTCTAGGCCGCATTTGAGTTGCGGCTAAACCGGTTGGACGTGATATTGGCAACACGGGTCTGCTGCCGACCACTACTAACCCAGTCTAAGCGCTTTTTGCTGTTGTTCTTTGGCACAAGCAGCTGACAGTTCCGGCCGGCAGCTGACACGCCCTGCACATGGCTCAAAGGCCGCGATTGGCCAATCTCGCAAATTAGCGGGCTTTACTTAGTTAGACTGATTGCTGCCGCATGTTGCATGTTGTTAGCAATAATTGCTTTATCTATCAATTGTGAGCGCTTAATTACGTACTCTTTTTTTAGCGAGCTGCGTGTGTGTGTGTGTGCTTAAATAATAAATTTTTATTGACATTTTAACAGTAAAACCGCCAATTGTATTGGTCTTGTCGGTTGACTGCATATCGTTCCAGCTGCTGCAGTCAACTGCTGCTGCCACTGCTGCTGCTGTTGTTGCTGCTGCTGCTGTTGTTGTTTATGCTTCTATCTACGTCTGTTCATCCGGTCGTCCATTAACATAATCATTTAATTAACCAAAACTTTACACACGCACACAGCTGATAAAGCGCTTCACAGCGCACAAATTAATATTGAACAAGAAGTGAAAAAAGTGAGTTATATTAATTTATGTTGCACCTAAATGACAGACATTGTCAAGATGCAAATAGTACAAATAAATGAATAATTCAATTTGAACAATGAATACATGCGCAATTTGCAACTACATTATTTATTCACAACAATGCCAATTGATATGTGATATGCACATGGCAGAGCATTAACTATTATTATTATTATTATTGTTGCCACAGCCCCCAAGGCAATCAATTGCCAAATGGGGCCGACTCGTTGAGTGAGAGTTTTAATTGCACAGCTCGAGCGGCGTTCATTTGAATAAATATATCAGATCGGAGAGTTGAACAACATGCAGCTAAGGTTGTGCAAAGCGAATATATAGCCATGAGACTACACTTAATAAATATGTTTTGGAGTTGAGCAACTAAGCTCCTCCTGAGATTGTCAGATTTCTCGTTTAAGGAGTGGCTTCGCTTGCCAACGGAAGGCTATCTTTTTTATATAGCTCTCTATCATTAAATATTTCACTTTTGTAGTGGGCCAAGTCAGACTGAATCAAAGTAAATATATAGCCACGAGACTATACTTAACAAATATGTATTTTTAGTTTACTTAATGGGCTGCTGTTTGGCTGCTCATATTTCCAGTTGAATGAAAGGCTGTTTTATCTATCGGAAGATCATCTTTTTCATATATATGTAAACATATATCAAAAATTCTTTCATTATCATATCATTATTCTTTCATATATATATTTTTATTATAAATAAATATCATTTTATTTATATATTTCTAATCAAAATGTGATCAATATATAAAAATTGTTTCTAGAAAAAAAAAAACAATTTTTTTTGTCATTTTTTTTTAATCAAGAAAGAGACAACTTTTTTCACTTGTTGCTCAAAATAATGCACATATATATTAGAAAACATTTGTTGCTCTTGATTAAATTTACATTAAATAAATTTTAATGTAATTTTGAAGATATTCATTGTAGATTATCATTTCTTTTAGCTATACAATTATTTGAATATCTGTTTATTGCTATACCTCTATCCCCTATAACAATTCGAAAGCTCTTCTCTCTAAGCTTTCCTCATATTTTCCATATATTGCATTTGCATTTATAGCTTACAGTCTCGGCCTTTGCGCAGAGTGCCGCAATATCAGTTACAGGCCCCATTCGTCAATGCTGTCATCTATGGCATTCCTTTCTAGATGCATATCTTATATTCTTATGGCTACGTGTCCTGCAAATATCACGACAAATAATGACAAATTTGCATTTCGTGTCAGGCACTGAGCCTGCGCTCAGCGCTGTGACTCATAAATATGAATATCAGCAGGGCCCAGTGCATTGAACTGCTCGCTAGCTAGAAGTGTATAAACACACACACGTTCGCACACCCACTTGAAAGGCAACAAATTCCAGCGAAAAACACTTGAAGTCAACTGTGCTGAAAGTTTCCCTGCCCGACCACTGCCAAAGCATGTGCCGTGTTTATTTGTGTTTCGACTCATAATCGTTAGCCGCAAGAGGACTGCAATCAGCGCTTCAGGTTTTTTTTCTTCTGTTTTGTTCTAGCCACCAGCTCACAATAGGTGTTTTGTGGCACTTGCAACTATCTATCATTTGGGCTACTGGCTGGAGTTGTTGCTGCTGTTGTTGCTGCTGTTGCCATTGTTGTCTGGCGCCAAGACATTGCCGGTCGAATAAATCAAGAAAATTGCTGACATTTAAGCACGTTTCATTTAATTTCGTTACGTTCCACTGCGAGGCTCCCACTTTGACTAACAGCAATTGGGGGCTGCGATATTTACACAGCAACAACAGCAGCAACAATTTTGGCTTCCGCTAAATGTTGCTGCCGCTCGTGCCTCGCTTCGGTTCTTTAAGCCAGGCAGGCGTTTTTATTCTTTTTCTTTCTTTCTGCCATAATGATATTTAAATATTTACCCACATAGCTGACGGCAGGCAACGTATGTGGGTTAATCTGCTTTTCAATTGTTTGCCTAATGTTGCTGCCGCTGTTGCTGCTGCTGTTGCTGTTGCTGTTGTGCGTCATTCATGGCATATTCTCAAATAGTTTGTGACGCGTCATATTGAGCCATAAATCCGCCTTAGCCTATGCCAAAAAGTTATAGATTTATTTTTCAAATTTAACGCATCGACGACAGCCTGAGCTGCGGTGCCACCAAAATGGAAAGAGAGATGGAGGGGGAAGCGTGGCTGAGCGAGTGGCAGCAAATGGCAAAAATGTGGCACGCAAATTGACTTTCGAGTGGCGTCAGCGCATTTAAGAGTTGTATTTTGTTTTTGTTTCTCTCTCTCTGCTTGTTTTTTTTTGGCATTTGCTGTTGACTTTTTTTTTACACTTGCCTCTGGCCCCATAAATCAGCGCAGATACCCAGCTAATGTGTGTGAGTGTGCATGTGTGTGTGGCTGGTGTTTGTTGTGCCACTAATGCAAGCTGTGTGTGTGAGTGTGTGTGTTTTGGCCATTTCATTTGATTTTGTTGCCACAAAATAAAAACTTTTCAAGCGTGACTTGCTGCTGTTGCTGTTGCTGCTGCTGCTGTTGCTGTGGTGTGGCAATAACCAAATGGCAACACACACACACATATTGTTTGCATTTGTTACGCTTTTTGCTGCTGCTGATACTAAACCGCAGCAGCAGCAGCCAATGCAAGAAAAATAAAAATGAGCCGCGCCAGCGAATGCGGAAATTTATTGTGTTTTGCGTCGCTTTTCGGAAATCTTTTGAACAGCTCAAATTGTTTATCGCCGTGATTAGCATGCTTGTGGCAACATTTGGGCCAAGTGTTTGCGTATGTGGCCAACAGCATTGGCTGTTGCATAATTCAGTCGCCAGCAGCAGCAGCAACGACTGCGACAACAGGCAACTTGAACTTGACAATGCGCTGCATGCGCCGTGTTTTTAGGCCCATTAAATGTTGTTTTGCCGCTGTTAAGTTTAATAACTTTGGAAATTGTTGCCAATTAAAAGTAAAGTGGCTAAGAAAACACAGCAACAACAACGGCGACAACGGCGAAATGCATGGCACGCAACTGGCCAGAGGCGAGTTGAATAACCAACAACAACGACAACAAAGCGTCAACAAGCGCTGCGGCTAAAATCACTTTGATGGCCCAGTTGAAACAAGTTTTGGCTAATGGGCCGCTTGGGCGTGGCCGCGGCGTATTTTGAATTCCTGTGCCGAAAATTAAAAGCGAAATATCACGCAGTTATCTTTTCAATTAGCCGGCTGCAAACGTGTCTTAAAAATATGTAAATTTCATTTTGTTTTGCGCAAAAATATTGAGAGGAGGCAGAAGATAAGGCGGAGCAGCTGAAAGCAGGCATTTCAATGTCAATGTCATGCAAATGTGCTCATAAATTGGCTTAAGACTAAAGATCATTTATAAGAGAGACAGATCATTACGATGATGATGATGATGAGGCTGCTGCTGCTGGTGATGTAAGCGACTAATGCAGTCAAGCCGAACCAGACAGCGGCGCTGTTGTAATTTCTTGCACTCCCAAAGGCGTCGCCACGCGATGAGGTAATGAAATCGATTCGAGCCAATAGATACAGATACAGAGATAGATACAGATACAGCTACAGCTATAGATAGATCGTGTGTTTGTGTGGTTGCAAGTGAACGTGTTGGCTTGCTGCAATATGGCCAACTCCAATCGGCTCGATTACGCTTATGGTTTGCATTTGGATTTTGCGCCTTCTTTCTTATTTTTTACTGATTTTTCTTTTTGTGATTTTTTGTGATTTTCATTTTGTATTTTCCGCCTTTTCTCGCAGTCGTCGAAGTAAAAGTGGGCCAAGCTGGGCAACGATCACTCGTTGCACAAGCGAGCGCCTTTTATAACACACTCGATTGAAAAAACACTTCTTTCTTTCGGTTTCAGTTTCGATTAACACTGTGCTGAGCGAACATTTGTCAAGTGTCCTTCAGCCTCTGGCTGGCTGGCTGGCTGGTTGCGTAAGCCGCACATCTTTCTCTTTCGACATATGGCTAGGTGGGTAGGTGTCTATGTAGCTAACAAGTAATACGTACCGGCTCCGAATAGTGCCACAAACACAATTAAAAATTTCTTCATGCTGTTGCTGTTGTTGCTGCTGAAGCTGAAGCTGCTGCTGCTGCTGCTGTTGCTGCTGGTGTGTATTTGGTAATGACGCTTTTAACCGTTGCTGCGCCGATACGTAACCGAGTCAGAGAGTCTGAGTAGGGGGGGAGGCGGCTCGTAGCACTTGAACAAAACTCTGATAGCGCACCACTTGGACCGACGACTTGAAACTGTGTGTGGCTGTGGCTGGTGCGGGAGCTTTTTATACCGCTGCGCATGCGCGCCAGCCGCGAACAATCCAGACGAACGTTGGCGGCGGCAGCGACGCGCGCGCCGACTGCGCAGCGGCGGCGACGCGACGCCGGCATTCGACGTTCACTGGCGAGCGATTGCAACGGTACACAGCACAGCCAGGCGGCTGCGGCTCATAGCAGTCAGCTTTGGTGTTACTTACAACAGCTACCTGGCCTTGTCGCACCCAGGCGACTCCACCATCTCTCTCTGCCGTTCGCTCGTGCCGCGCTGCTTGCGCTCTCTTGCGTCCGTTTTGCGCTCTCGCTCTCTCTCTTGCGCTCTGTCTCTCTCTGTCGTGTGCACGCGTTTAATTGTAATTGTCAGCGACGCGTCGCTTTTAACTGTAAGCTGGCTTGCTTTGTATGCACGCGGCGCACTGCTGCCGGCAGCGACGTCGACTGCGCTGCGCGCGTCGCATTGTTGTTCGAGTTGCCCCCAAAGCGAACCATTCCTCCAATTGATCTGCGGCGTTACGTTTTGCATTTTGAGGCGGGGGTTGCAAATGGAATTTATTCGCCTGAAAGTTCAGCGTGTCTGGGTGTGTGTGGTGTGTGTGTGTGTGTGTAGGCAACTAGCATCCATTTCGATTTGTTGTTGACGCTTGTGGCTAATTATGGATTGGCTTTTTTTTTGGCCTCAGGGCATGGCTTCTACTTACCGACACAAAATAATAGCAAAAAAAATGGAAGTCTATAGTTGAACTTCACCTAATTGGCTGAAGCCACACACACATGTGTGTAAGAGTGTGTGTGTGAGTGTGTATGTTTATGTCTTGCCTGTCTTGTGTCTGAGTCATGCGCCTGGCATTTCCAGCAACAGCTCTAGGCGCGTTGCGTATACGCCACGTTGTCTGTGTAGAATGTGCTTCGTATACCCTTGCAGAGCCAGTTTCTAATAAAATGCTTAAAGGCTTGATTCAGAGGAAATATATATATGTATATTAGTTTAATTCTTTCATATTTGATATTTAAATTTTCTATTCTTCTTAAAAATATGTTGCTCTATAAAAGTCATATCAATTCTTAATCTTCTAACTAACTTTTTTGCTGCCTATTCATATACCTGTTATACAAATTCACGGATAAGGTCGAAGCTTTTTGCTCTATCGCTCAATAAAGTGTATTAATCTTTGACAAGCCGCAGCCAACTGTGCATGCTCGTGCGTCAGTTGACTCGGCGTCATATTAAATGTTAATCAACGTAATTAACATGATTTCTTAATGTAAAAGCAATGCGATGGTCAACCGGTGGCCGGCAATGCAGTTGCAGTTGCATTTGCAATGGCAATTGATATGCCGCTGCTCTCGCACATAAACAAATACGCACTCGCTGGCATTACAAACAGGCCGTCAACTGTCGATGCGTGCAAGTAAAAGGTAGGCCAGCCAGTCGCAGTCGCAGCTCCAGTTGCAGTTGCAGTAGCCGTTGCTGTTACTGCTGCAGCAGCCGCGCCAGCAACTATTAAAACTGACCCAGCGCGGCGGTCAACGACGGCCACTCGGCGGCGCCGCAGCGACAGCAATAACAAAGCAGCAAATTGTTGAAAATGTGTGCAATTAAATGCAAGAAATGTGATTCAAGGTTTCGGAATGCAGGAAGAATATGAAATTACAGCCACAGTCTCAGCCACAGCCACAGCCTCAGCCAACAACAACAACAACAGCAACAACTGGCAGAACAATTACAGCTGCCAACGACTCGAGACTCGAGCGAATTTGTTGTAGTCGAGAGTGGTCTGTGGCCCGACCCCGGGCCTGGCTCAGTGTGTTATTGAAGTGGTCTCTAGAAAACCTGCGGCTGCCCACAGTCCCAGACAGCGAACCAGTTTCAGCGCTGCAAAAAACGACAACAAAAATAAACATAAACTAAGCTACCTTGCCAGAGTTATGCTTTCGCTTTCAATAGCTGCCGTTGCTGCTGCCGCTGCAACTAACTGCATTGCTGCTGCTGCTGTTGCTGCTGCTGCTACTGCTACATAGTTAACTAGCCAGTTATAAGTATAAACTACAAAAGGCCACTGCCTATCGTGTTTTTAGCCATAAACTAAAATTGGCTTTTAGCTCAGCAGCTTCAAAATTTAAAAGTCCAAATTTCGTGCCCTAGCAAAATATTTTGTTGAGAAATTTGTGTTTAAAATAACAAGATTTTCGAAATGAAAATATACAAAAATATTTGTACACACATATATATGTATATTGAGCTATTTTTATATTACCTTTCATTGAAATAGTAGTATTTAGATCTATAGAAATTATCACACGTCAATAGAGGTGCTGTAGTGCTACAGTCATGTGGAGGAATTAAGTAAGCTTGGCACGTATAATGTAATCCATTCAAGTATATAGTAAATGCGGCCGTGTAACACATTTCGTAGATTTGTATTCAATATTTGAGTCTCACAGAATATATTTTACGTTTCACGTTAAGCATTTTGTATATAAGAATTGAATAGATCATTATCTAAAATCATTCTTCTAGAATCTTTGCTAGTCAAGGGTGTATAATTTCTATGTACAAATAAAACATAATTTTACCTATAATATATTTATTTTTTATATTTTAAATATATATCTAGATATATCATTTTATTTATATATATAGAATCAAAATGTGATCAAACAATAAAATGTGTTTCTCGAAGAAACAATTTTGTATTATTTTTTAATCAAAAACAGACCGATTTTTTCACTTATTGCTCAAAATTTTGCATATACATATGTGTATATTAGAAAACATTTTATTATGTTCATCAAATTTAGTTTAAAGAAAATTTAATTTAGCATGAGAGATATTCATTTTTCTGGAATTTTTGCTTAGTTAAAGATGTCTCCTAAGAATATATTTTATACAGTGCAGTTATTATTATTTTTTGGTAGAAGATATCCTAAATGAAAATGTATTCTATATAATCAAAACTTGATCAACACCTAAAAACATTTTCGTCAAAACTCAAATTTAATGTAATCTATAATAAATAACACACATTTCATTAAAACTATCTAAAATTAGTGAGTTGTGATTCAAGTTTTTCTTATAGATTATGAATAAAATATATAAAAAAAATATTCTAAATATTATACATTATTTGAAATTTCTCTTTGCACATATCTCAAGCGCAGAGCAAAGCGTATCAAGTCTTCGCCCTGCTGTCGACAGCATAACCAGCCATTGCTAGCTATAGCTAGCGTGTTTTATATGTTGCACCCGATTTTTAGGGTTTGTTTGGCTAGCCCCAAAAAAAAAAGAAAAAACAAAAAGAGACCCAAAAGAAATAATAGCAAGGTAAAACTCGTTTGCCATGCAGCTGTCAGACGACGTCTGGCCTGTTATAGATCGGGTTGAGCCTGGCATTTCGGGGAGTGTGCTGCCCAGGGCGAGCGCCGCTCTAAATTGAATGCCAAGCCGCTGAGAATACTAGCAAAGCAGCCAGCGACTAGCTAACTAAATGCTTATTGGCCAACAGCACACTCGCTCACGGTATAATTTGCGGACAAGCAGCTCCGAAGTATTTGAAAAATGCAAAAATTGCATCAGCACTTGGCTTAGATTGTGAGCAATAAGTTTTTTTTTTAATTGTTGACTTTAGCTGGGCTGCCTGTGGGTGGGTGCGGCGTTTGCCGCCACGTTGACGTCGCATATGCAACGCGGAAGAAAAGGTACCAATGCTGGCTCGACTCGGCTGGAGTTGTCTTGGCTTGGTTTGGCTCGACTTGGCCTGGCCTACTCACCGCCTCGCCTCGCCTCGTCTCGCCTCACAGTGCATGCCATTTGTATGCTATCTGATTCGTCGCACACCCATGCAGTAAATACCATGTGTGTGCGTGTGTGCGCATGTGTGTGCGTTCAATTAAGCCAAATCGCTGAAGACCTGGCCGGTAGTCGGGGCCCCTCCGATTTGGCTGTGCAAGTTCTTAATGCGTATTTAGCAAGTGCATTTCGAAACGGTAATTTGTCGTTAACTGTTCGTGTTCGTGTTCGTGAGTTGAATCTTTCCGCTGTCGAATGCCCAAGACGACAAAACTACAGAAATAATAAAAAATAAAACCCGTTAGAACGTGTTGTGCTGGCAAGCGTTATACAACTATTTCTGTCCCATTTTAGTGGCCGTCTGTCGGAAATTGGCTAAGCTTCGCCTGGCTGCGGCTGACCTCAGCTCAGTTGACATTTTCTCATTAATAACTGCATGAATTGAGGCTGAATTGCAAATTGTTTAATTAAACAACGACCTTGCTAGCAAGTGACCGACCGAGTCAGAGCTAGAGCAGCTCAACTAGGGCTGAGACGCCACATTATCCAAGCGAAAGGTCACAGCCAGTGTTATTTGGAATTATAAATAATATTTGTATTTGCAATGTGTGGCTCGCAATAAGTATTAGCAAATAGAGCAACTTTAAAAGGTTTCTCTCTGCAGTCTCTGGCTAGATGAATCTTCATTTTTACTGTGCAGAAAGTGAAGTGTTTATGTTGAGGATTTGAAGATTTTTTTTACATTGCACAGACTTTTTCATGAAGTCTGAGGAATCTTCGTTTTTGCTTTGCTGCAACTCTTCATTGAAGTCTTTATATAGATTTATATTCATTTTTACTTTGCAGAAACTCTTCCTTGATGTATTTATCCTGAAGAATCTTCATTTCCAGAAGTCTTATAAACCAAAATCTTAATTTTTCCTTTCTGAATAAGATATAAGCAAGTTTTATGTTATAGAACCAGCTAAGACTTAATGCCTACAAAAACAACCGCAGAATGTCTTCTGAGATCAGGTTCTTTCTCCTCTACGTTTTTGAGCTTGAGATTGTTATTTATATATTGCAAAAAAAAAAAAAAATGCAATTTTACTTGGCTGATATCTCAACGAAAAAAAGCAAGTCGTATAAGGTCCTCATCACGAGGAATCTACATTTCAACTTTGTAAAAACTATTCCATGAACTCTTTACCAAAACTCTGACCAAAATACATTTTTACTTTGCAAAAACTCTTCTATAAAGTCTTTTTCCGGGAAGTCTCAATAAAGCATTATCTTTATTTTTACTTCCGGAACAGAATGTAAATAAAAGTAAAGACATAATTCATGATGCCTCCGAAGCCAATTTGTTTTCGACTTTTGCGACGCAGAAGGCCTTCTTCGATCAGCAGCTGAGATAACGCACTCTGTGTCCAGTACGTGCTATACATTTATGCCAAAAATAGTTTTAATTGCTTCTTATGTTGCTGTTCTAGAGCATTATAAAGATTTATGCTATGCTCGAGCATAACAAGATTTCCGGTGCAGAATTTTAATAGCGTCAGTCTGACCAATGTCGACTCTGACCGATCTCCACTCTACCCAACTTGAGGTCTCTGCTATAATCTTTATGTGCACATCTCTTCGATGAGAATAGTTCGCGAAAAAGACCTTGATTTATTTAGTTTTAAAGAATCGGATGTCTGACTGAACTGGATCGTTGTGCGGAGCATGAATTTTATATGATCCAGCGAGTTTCGAAATCTTGATAAATTTGATTTATAAACCTTTGGCAAACACTGCGCAACCTTTGCGAGGCTTAGCCAATGTTTATTAGACGCACAGCCTAATGGCCGTATTGACACATTGACAACAGTATTGTTTACCACACTTTACGTAAGATTCATTAACGAGATATTTAGCGAACAGCCCCCTCGGCTGAGGCCCGTGGGCCGATGGAGAAGTGCAGCGCGCAAAGTGCAGCATTGCGGCGTTTTATTCAAACGTAACGGACCGATTTCTATATGTATATAAGGCTAGATAGATATTTGTGTATTTATTGTACAATAACAGTATTTCTCATTTCTCATTTCACAGTTCACAGTTTTCATTTATTAACTAATTTCGGATTTACGTAATCCCGTAAAGCGTTCAGGCCTCAGCGACGGCGTTTACACGCAACCGCCACACAGAGAGTCGAGGTCAATGATCAGTGAAATTTACTTTCAAAAACAAAAAGAAAAAATCGGCTTTTCTGTTGACTGAAAAGCGATCGGCAAATGGCTCGAGCGGAAGCCCAAGCGTTTCTTGAGACGTTTGGGCAACGGCGCGAACAAAACGCTTTTGTAATGCGGTTGGGGCTTGTGGGACATGTGTATTATGCTCAAATAGGGCACAGCCAACGCCCTGCCGTCGTCCGTCGCCTGTCGCTGCTTGTCATAACTATTATAATTATCGTCATCATCATCAGCATGATCGTAATGAGCAGCAGCTGCTGCTTGCCCACACCTTGTGGCCATTAGCCACAGACCCAGCCCCAGCCGCAGCCCCAGCTTCAGTCCCCGCTCCCAATCCCAATCCAATCACGACAATGGAGCGCTGCATTTTACCACACTTGAAATCGCAATACAATGAATACATCTGCATAATTAATTCCCACTAACGAAGATGTTGTCGAGAGTTAATGAGTGTGGCTCGTTGTTCGCTCTGCGCCAAAATTGAAGGCAACAAACACGCGCAGGTTGTTGACTTCGTTGTCTGCGTCCGCGTCTGCATCTGCGTCTGCGTCTGGGGCCCACTTTCGGTTTCAGCCACACAGCCACACTTTTCGGCTGCTGCCATTGTCCGTGCAATTGGACGCAGCTGTCACATTGGGCGCTGCCCGCACACACACAGAGATGTATTTTTAATTATGGCCATTCGGAGCACTTGATATTTTTGGCCAAAAACTAATCGGCTTTCATTTTCCATTTTCCAAACGCAAATCGCACGCACAGCTTGCCCAATGAGCTGATGTATTTTTAATTATGCTGCGACTTCCTCCAGTTGCGCCAGCTCCCTCGATTTGAGTTGAAGTGAAGAAGGAGAGGTTCACTTGCTCGGCCGCATCCTGCAGCGTTTATTTCGGCCAAGTTCAGCTGCCGCAAAGTAAACCAAGGACAGTTTTTTTTCTCTCGTCTCTCTGTTATCTGCATGTCGTGTGGCTTTTATCGAGAGCGCTTGCAGTTTCATTTAATGGATTAAACATGCACGAATCGAACTCGAATCGATTTCTCACCCATAAAATATGCATTATTTTTTTCCCTCATTGTTTTTTGCTGAACGCGCCTTTGCCAAAAACTAGGTTATAACCTTGAAATCCCACAAAAGAAACGTTGAAAATTTCAAACTTATCAATAAATTCATGACGCTGCGACACAAAGCCAGGCAGCGCATCAAAAGAAAGCCACAAACGAAATCAAAACAGAAACGGAAAAGGGGAAAAAAACAACAACATAAACCTATATTCAAATCCCCATGCTAAGCTCCATTAAAATGCTAAACAGTCAAAGAGCGTTTCGCAATCCCAGCAGAAACCGACAAAAATATTCCAACGGGTCGGGCAGCAGCAGCAGCCTCAGCAGCAGCAGTCGCAGTAACAGCTGTAAACCTGCATTTGAAATTGCCAAAGGTCAGGCCAAGAAGACGCTGCAGACGCTGCTGCAGCCGGCGCATCCCAGCCAGTGTCCCACTCTTTGGCTGTGTCATCATCGTCATCATTATCGCTATCATCGGCATTGCTACATAGGCTGCATTCAGCATAAAAGTTGTTTGGCAACTACAACAACAGCAGCATCAACGACGAGCCATATCACAATTAACCATATAACGAAAATTTGTACAAATTGACAAAGCCCGGGTGAAAGAAGAGAGGAAAC
Source organism: Drosophila pegasa (assembly GCA_035046225.1). Classification (NCBI taxonomy): domain Eukaryota; kingdom Metazoa; phylum Arthropoda; class Insecta; order Diptera; family Drosophilidae; genus Drosophila; species Drosophila pegasa. The sequence continues at coordinate 7,207,018 of JAWNOD010000398.1, read as the reverse complement.
GAGCCCAGAAAGATACAAGAGAGAGAGAAGAGAAATAAATGAAAATGAAAATAACAAAACTGGATTTATAATGGCTAAAAACACGCAAGAAAAAACGAGCCAAGGTCATTGCGAGGCGGCCGAGAGCTGCGAAAGAAATTGTGGAATCATGTGCAATAACAATACACTGAGCAGAATCATGAGCCAACGAAAAGCCAATTAACAGAGCTCTAATTGAGAGCTGAGCGCAAAACAAAGTGCGAGCAAAGCGAACAGAAATAGAGCCTAAAAATGGAAAACGAACTGAAATGGAATTAAAAATTGAGTTCTTACACTGAAAATATATTGGGAGACTCACGTGTATTGATGATGAGGATGATACACTGAGATTCAATGAAGAAATTAAAACATTTTTTTGAAACACCTTAAAGTGCTTAGCATCCGGAAAGTTTTTGTTGCTGGAACTGTGAAAAAACCTGAACTCTATATTCATTCATTTGCATAACAGCTAAGTAAAAATTACTTTTTATGGCATTTCCGATCAATACTTTTATGATAAAGAAGAGCTTATAGATCTGGTTACGTCTTAAGCTTGAATAAGAAGTTAAAACACTTTCAATTTTGATATTTCTTCAGCAGCGAATCAAATGAAGTGAGAGCTTAAAGTGAAGTACCAATTCTCATTCACCATCGCAGCTCCTCTCATTCAAGTCAAATATTTTTCTCACAGTGCACAAGTAAACGTGCCTGGGCGATCTACCGATCAGGACTGTAGCCGAGGCACTTGTGGTTTCAGTTTGGCTTTTGCGACATGGCAGAACCACTTTTCGATTGCAATTACTTGAGACGCGGTAGCACATGAAGCAGATGATCATGACAGGCAATATGATAATCATGACGAGCGTAATGATGAAGATGTTGAAGATGAAGCTGGAGATGAAGATGAAGATTTTCGTGAGCAAGTTGGGCAGAAGTGACTGCGCGACGTGTTAAACATGTTTTGGCGAAACATCAACAGCTCGAGAAATCCGGTTGCTCAAATATGCGTAAAGTGGGACGATGTCGCTCCTTTACAAACAATCACAACAACAACGCAGCAACGGCAATAGCCACGGCAACGACAACGCTCTGTAATATTATTAAATGCCTGAAAACTGGCCGGGCAAAATGCCAAAACACAACAAATAAACATCAAAACAATTAACAGACGAAGACACAGAGCGAATGGAAAAAAAAGAGTCCAACTCGCTGATTTGTATGTGACCTCATTGGCAGGTGTTGATCAATAAAAATGCAACTAGCTTGGGCCGGGTCTGGGTCGGGCCCATTGCATAAGCCGTGCGAGGCGTGCTCTTTGGCAATTCCAATTGAGAATCTCTCAGATGGCACAACTTTTATTTTAACTCTTGCACAATCGAGCTCTAAACTTGAACTATTTGACGCGCTGCTGATTGTGGATTACGCCTTATCATCCCATCCCAGTGAACCTTATGTCGTCCAATTCGGATTATCAACTATTCTGGTCTGGCGGAATAGAAGCAGCGAATCAACTGGAATTTGTGAATAATGTTGCTCCGATTTTGGCAGCTTTTCAGTATTTGCTCGTACTTGGAACGCGTTGGAAATCGATAGTGAGATCATGCGTCTGCTGCTGCTTGCAACATGCCTGTGTCTGACAGTGGTAAGAACTTCAGAGGGATCGGTTGCGAAGGCAATAAACGAACTTTAACTTAAGTTGAGGCATCTACAGTCTGTGAAAGTGTGATCAAATGTCTTTATTTGATATATATGTGTATATATAATCCGAGTTGTCTTGAAGAAAAAAACTGAAGATAAAAGTTCAGGCATCTCAATAATACATATTTATATATTATATATTTATAAATATATATATTATATAAATATTTATTATTTTTCTTGCGATATTATAAATAATATAATATAAATACATATAAAGTGCGGCTCAATAATATCTCCGTAAGGAAATATATAAAAAATTATTCAGCTTAGAGGATGATAAGTTTCAGCTTTATACATTTTCATATAATACGAACTTTCTACATTTTTTCAAGTGAAAAAACCAAATAAAAATTTAAAAATATATATAGTATAAATGTTTAGCAAAAAATATATAGAAACAGTCTCGAAATAGATATATATATATATGTATATAGTGTGAAGGTTGGATTTCTGTAATTTAAGCACGAATTGTTCATTTTGTGTTTCTTACTGGTTTATATAATTATAAGCTAACTCTGTCAACTGTTAACATTGTTAGAGATATTTATTTTATTTGAAAATACGTTGACAAAATTTTGTTTTACTATGCCGATATGCCCCAATTTGCAGCCAAATATAGTCATTGTTATTAAACTTTATTTAAGAAATAAAAAATCGAAAAAATAAAAATGTAAAAAGCAAAAGGCAAGAGATAAGTACAAAAGTTAAAGGTGAAAAAAAGGAAAAAAATACAAAATAAGACATGAGTGGAGTGTTATGTCCCTTAATAGTGAGATACATTAGTGAGATAATTTAGATCATTAATAGCCCATTCACTAAATGATTGCGTTAATTTCAAATATATTACATACAAACATTAAGATTTTAAGTGATAACACATCAGCAACTATAATACATATTGCAGTAATCAAATGTTGTTTTTACTTTCATTTAAGATTAGGATAGATTAATCTCATGTTGAGCTATGTTATTCATTTGCATCTCTCTCCTTTCCCTTGCTTCAAATTGGGAAATTTCTAGGCACTGTCATTGACAGTGAAAGGTGTATAGCCTTATCTGCTGATACTTATAAAAATATTCTCTGTTGTTATGTGGAATAGCTTGTTTCATAATTACAATCTCCTCTATAGAGCTTCTCTAATCAGTAAATGTCTTTGCAGCTGCCGAGCTGGGCGCTCCTGAGCGGCGAAGAGCGCACCATCAAGAAATGTCTGAGCAACTTTGGCGGACTCAACGAGGAGAATTTGGATCGCCTGGAGCGATATACCCAATGGTCGGACAGCTATGAGGAGCTGCCCTGCTTCACACAGTGCTATCTGAACGACATGTTCGAGTTCTATCACGATCAGGCGGGCTTCGATGAGCCCCGCATCAGGCAGCACTTTGGCGACGCCGTCTTCGAGGCGTGCAAAGAGCGGCTGCAGCTGGGCGCCGACCAGAAGGAGAGCAGCTGCGAGCACGCCTATGCCGGCTTTCACTGCATAGTCAGCGTGAGTGCGATAAGCCAGTCCGTGGGCCAGTGACCGCCGCAGCTGATAACACAGCCTCCACTTTATGTGTTTATTTGCAGCTGGAAAACGATCCGTTCATACTCATCGAAAAGATGCCGAATGTGACGCGGAGCGCCAAGTCGGCGATGAAGAAGTGTCTGCAGCAGGTGGACCAGGTCGAATGGAGTCGCATCGGCGACTACGCCAACTTCCCGCCCATGGAGCCAATACCCTGTTTCACGCGTTGCTTCATCTCGCAGATGCAGCTGTTCGACGAGCGCACGCGCCGCTGGCGTCTGCCCGCCATGCGCCAAACGCTGGGCGTGCCCCTCGCGGGTGCCCACACAGCCGGCTGTGCTCAGCGTCGCGCCCGCAATCCCTGCGCCACCTTTTACCAGCAGTTCAACTGCTACGTGAAAGCCGTTTAGATGCTCAGACGCTTGGAATAGCCCAACCTTACTTTGTACAGAATTTGAAGTTGACAATCAAGAAACGTTTAAAGACGAGAATAGATTTTTTATGCGAAATTTCAATTTGTATTTCATTTGTATGGTCGGGGCAGAAGAAGGTGGTACAGAACCCATATAATGTAAATATTCTTGCAGGCTGACGAGCTGAGTCGATTTAGTAGTGCCCGGCTGTCCGTCCGTAGGCTCAACTGTCCGTCCGTCCGACTTGAGAATTGAGATTTGATATCTATACTTTTGTTAACCAGTAAATTTGCATAAATCTTAAGCAGTAGAGATTTATGTTCATATATGAATATCAGGCTCTAAATTTTTCATTAAGAAACTCACCTAGAAGAAGAGAAATTTATGGTATCTTCAGAGCGCACGTATGATAATGTGTGCATTGCATTTGATCGTAATGCATATATAATATGAATTTATAATGATTAAAATATCTTCTACTCAAAAAATTCAGGGTATTTACAAGTCGAGCAGTCTCGTCTAGAAAACACTTCACTAATCCGATAGAAACAGTAGCAATTTGTGTTAAGTCCGCTCATATTATGAAAGAGAACCTCACAAATTTCTCAACTTACTTGCTAAATACGCACAATTCGAGAACTGGCAGAGATAAAGCTTAATACTTATAAAATTTAATTAGCACTCGAGGTGCAAAGTCGAAGACGATTGGAAAGTGCGCCTAAACTTGATTCGTGCTGTTGAGATTGCCATTGAGTCGCTCCCAGCACAGATATTCGTCGTACATCCAGGCGCACTTGTTGGCCGCCAGGCGCCGGTGCTCGTCGGTGGTGCGGCACAGGCTGTAGTCCGGTGGTTGCTCCGGATGGGAGGGACCGAAGGCCTGCTGCCAGTTGAGCAGGCGCCAGTTGCCCGCGTCGTCGTAGAAGCGCATGGCATCGGCGAAGCACTGAAACAGACATGGTATGGACTCCGTGGGCTTCAGGCTGCTGTACTGCAGCATCTGGACATTGGTGGCGTTCAGCTGGCCGCTGCACTGCATCAGCGTGGAGATGCTATTGCCGGCGTGCAGCTCCGCCTGCTTCAGGCAGCGCAAGCCGCGGTGGGCATAGCTGCAGGCGTCGCGTGACTTGCGACGCAGCTCGTAGAGGCAATAGTTGTAGATGTCGGCGCCCAGCTCCTCGGCCACGCGCTGCTTGTGCCACCTGTTGGCGTCGATGTCGAACCAGCCCTTCTCGCTGGCCAGGCAGCGCATCAGGCAGGGCACCTCCTCGCTGCTCCAGCTGGCGTAGTTCGCCAGCTTGCGCAGGTCGCTCTCGATGCGCTCCGGGCTGCTGATGCTGCTCAGGCACTTCTCCAAGATCTGCGCATCGCCCGTGAGATCGGCTGAGGCCTGCAAAATGTGGGAATCGTGTTTGTTGTTGTTGTTGTTTTGAAAAGATGCGGCATTAGCCGCTGCTGTGTAGACGCACCACAGCGCACCACAAGGTCAATAAGCTGACAGCCAGACGCATCTCAACGCTCGGAATGCACAATCCCAACTGCTGCGTCCGTTCACACGCGCCGAGCTCGAGTCGCGGCTGTCAGCTTGTACAGCAGCCGCTTATCAGGCTGCTCAGATTAAGCCCGCGAGCAGCGGGTTCAATGTATTCCAGCACCACTTGAACCACCCTAGGTCAACTTTTTATATTTATTTTATTTCTTTTTATTTTGGATTTATCACATACAAAGTGAGCTGTGGCTTAAGCATAAATCTTGCGCACGACGTGGCGGTTGATGGGCAGCCAGCAGGAGAAGACGCGGTTGGCCCAGGTGCAGATGTCGGACTCGGCCTCGTTGTGATCGATGCACTTCTCGAGGCCATGGCGCACTGGCTCCAGATCCTTGTAGTTGTGCGACGTGAACTGCGCAATGATCGCCTTCTCGTTGAAGCCATTTCGCTCCGTGAACAGACCCATCTTCTCCACGAAGCACTTCACGTAGCAGGCGGTGCGACGGTGCTCGGGGAACTCATAGTTCAGGTACTTCTCGTATATGTCTTCGGGCACATTGTACTTCTCCTGGCACTCCTCGTGCGCCTGCACTGCATCATCGTGCGTGCGTATCGTAAACTTGGCGCTGACCTGAAAGGAAGTTGTGAGAAGTCGCCTTAGCCAAGGACACCTTCACTTACCTGGCCAACGGCGACGGCGACCAGCACAACTGCAATGCTGATCAATAAAGCGTTGACTTTCATTTCTAGACTGAGACTGAGACTGAGACGGAGACTTGTGCGACTTGCGACTGGAACTGGACCGACTTCTGCCAGGGCCTGTGTGCGAATGTGGCGAGCGAGCCGAGATTTCAGTTCATAATTTGTGTGCGGCCAATCGGCTGTGGCTAGATGATAAACCAAAGCCAAGACGCCAAAGTGAATAACATGCTAAACCCGTTGGCCGACTGGACGGGGATTGTCCAATAGTGGTGCAAGTGGTGCGACGACGGTGGCGAAGGTGGAGGTGGAGGTGGAGTTGCCGCCGCGGCTGGTACCCTTGCGTCAGTTGTGCTCTTAAGAAAAGTGAGAAAAAAAAAACGGGTAAGTGTAGCAAACGGGTTTGGGTTTGGGCCATGGCGATGACGGCGGCAGCGACAGCGACGGCGGCGTCGACTGCGGCAGCGGCAGCGAATCTGCTGTCAACGGCATTGTTTGGGCCGCGCGTCGGTTGCTTTTGGCCTGGCTGTTATATAATCGGCGGCGACGTCGGTGGCTTTAGTACATAGTGGTTACGTTTTGTTTGAGCCAATTAAACGATTTGTTTTTGTGCCACAAATTTACTTGGCCGCTGCCTCACACACACACACACGAGCACACACACTGAGTGTTTTTTCTGCTATTTTTTTTAACTGCTGCAAATTCTAACACCTCGTCGGCCGGCCATTTGCTGCACACTTCCGCAATGAAAAAATAAACGTTAGTCTGTTTTGGGCACTCGCTGCCGTTTTTACCTGCCACACAGCAACAGCAGCAGCAATGACAACAAAAATAAAAACATTTTGTTTATATTTTGTTTTGTCACGGCGACAGAGCCGCAAATAAATTAAATAAATTATTCAATTGAATTTATTTATTACCAACCAATTTGGCTGCCCAACGGACTTTTGCATTTGTGTAATTAACGGCAGGCGGTGCACAAATTGCCAACTCCAACTCCAATAACAACTAAAACAGCGTAACTCCTGAGGGAATTCTCGCTGCAGCTGACATTGGCGTCGCGCGGTTCTTAAACCCGAGCACAGAGACGTGGTTTGGTGAAAGGCTTATAAATTATCAGACCTGGCAAATAAAATGTATGGCCGTTGATTGCATCTATTTTAATGTTCAATATATCTCTTATATGTCTTTAATGTTGTCTAATTATATTTAATTAAATAACAAAATAATTTAATTATTTTTTATTTATTTTTTCTTGAATCAAATCTTTCTCTATTTCAACAACAATTATATATTTTGCATGCTCAGTTACAGCCCCTTTCGGTCAGCAGCCTCTGTTTTACACAATGAAAAATAAAAGCTAAAACAAAAGGAAATCCACATAAAAATGTTTGAAAAATATATGAATATGTGAAATGTCTCCTCGTTGGGCGCAGAGGTTTTTATGGGGGGTCAGCCATCAAGCTGCGACTCTTTTCGAGGGTCAACATTTTCAGTTATCGTTTTAAACTTTGATGCCATAAATTGTACAAACTGCCAGGGGGCACACGGCCACGCAGCGCCCCACCTGCCCACCTGCCCACCTGCCATTACCTGGTCTAGTATTTGTTTAACGGTTCAAACATATTTGCAATACGCTTCACAAATGCATTTTTTCTCAAACACATATTGCAAATGTTAAATTTTTATTGTTGAAAATAAAGAAAGAAACACAAATGCAAAGTGCAGCAAGGCAAAGAGCTGAGCATTGGCTCTGAATAAATTTAAATTAATATAATAATAATTCTTCGAGAATAATTTAATTCAATTTAAAATAAAAATAAATTAAATTTGATAAATTAAATAATTAAGCAGCGGTAAATAATTTAATTTACAATGAACTTTTTTAATTATATTTAAGAAATATATTAATTGAAATAATTTAATTGAATTACAATAAAATTGACAAATTAATGAATTAAATAATTAAATAAAATTGAAGATAAAATGAACACATTTAATTTAAGTCAAAAAAAATTTATTTAATTTTCCATCAACTTAACTTATTTTATTTAAGAAATATATTAATAATAAAAAATTAAATTGATAAAAAAATAAAAGAAATTTAAACTGATAAATAAATTTATTAAAAAATTAAATCTAATTGAAGATAAAATGTACACATTTAATTTAAATCTAAATATATGAATTTAATTTCCCATCAACTAAATGAATTTTATTTAAGAAATATATTTATACAAATATTTGATAAATAATATTTTAAGTAGTTATATATAATACATAATATAACTTAATTTTAGATACAAAATAAATTTAAAATCGATCTCACACTCAAAAATAATTTTGTAAATGCTTTTAAAATCTTCTTTAACAAAAATTCTCTATTATCTGGCTTTCAGTTAAAGTTTGTTAACCTAGCTTACCTCGTGTAAAATGGGCGAAAGCATAAAGTCAACGTCATAGAATTTCATTGTTGCTGCCTCGAATAAAAATTGACCAAAAAATCAAAAAGAACAACAAAGTCGTAGGGCAATTTAAAACAAAAAGAAGGCAAATGCCAAAAGCTACATGGAATACTACACGATGCTTTGCGTTTGTTTGCATGCAATGCATAGACTCATCTTCTATTTTTTGTTGTTGCTGTTTGTGTTTGGTAGTAGAGACCAAATGCAAATTCAATTGGACATCGTATGCATGCAGGCTGTGTGGCACAGGATATCCGGCTGGCAGCCATTTTAGGCATATATATCGAAGGCCTTGACCAGCAGCGGCAGCAGCAGCAGCAGCAAAACAGCCAAAAACTAAACAATAACATTTTTTGCGAGCCGACAACAAACACACACTTACAGCGCACGAACAGCATGTGATACACACACACATACACACTTTTATATAAGTAATAAATGTTTTTTTGATTTTTGTTTTCTTCGACTGCCAATAAATCAGAAATTGAGCCCAGCTTCCCTTCGGCTGCGGCCGTTCGCCTGTCTCTTGCTCTTTGTCTTTGGCTCGTATATTATGAGCTCATATTAAAACATTTTACACACAATTTCGTTGCAGTTGGTCGACTGGTGGCCTGCCTGCCTGCCTGGACTAGGCATGAATTATTATGCACCTAGGCGTATACGCAATGTTTAATTTTCAACTCGAGCGGCAGCGCGCTGCACACACATAAATTCTAGGGCCGCCGACAAACGACTTGTTCAATTTCTCTATATTTTTGCCGGGCAGTGCCTAAACTGTGCCCCAGCCCCCACCCCCCATCAAGGTGGCTGCAAGAAAATATGTCCGGGCTAGCTAAGGAGCAGTCACTAGCTTTTTTGCTCGCTCTCTTTCTCTCTCTCTCTCTCTCTCCCCTGGTGTCAAGCTCGAACTGATGCAGGCCAGCCACGTACACATGTCGGGAACTAACTGCAGGCAGCCACGTTGCCCGTTGCCCGTTGCCCATTGCCCATTGCCCAGTGGCATTGTTGCTCCTCTGCTGCTGGTCGTTGGCATCATCATCATCATCATCAACAGCGACGCAGCAGCAAAAATTTCAGCCATTTGTCCTGGATGCTTGCGGCATAAAAATATGCCAGGGCCAGCATTTTCATGCGGGTCATCTACTCCCAGCTACAGTTCCAGCTACAGTTCCTGCTACAACTTGCAGCATTTGAAAGTCATGTGCTCCCCTCCTCCCCCTGCCGAAACGTTAGTTTGTGCAGCTTTTTTTTTTAAATTTTTTCTATTTTTCTCTTTTTTTTTTGTTTGGGGAGTCGCCAACTTCTCAGCCTGCGCACGAGCTGAGTTTTGGGGCAGCAGCCTGAGTGGGCCGCAGTCGAAGTTACGAGCCTGCAAAAATCACACAAATAAAAAATACCGCTTGGGGTATGGAGATGGAGGTGGAGGTGGAGGGGCGGATTCGTAGTACGTGTAGCAAATGGACTCTGGCCTCAAATGCTGCTGGCACTTTCACAAAACATTTGAAATACAAATAAAAATCTGCAGCATGTGTGAGTGAGTGTGGACGAGAGACGTAGCTACTGCTGCTGCAGCTGCTGGAAATCATTTCAAATGCAAAGTAAAATTTCATTTTGTTTTACTTTACACACACACACTTACACATACATACACGTATGGAGACACCCCTATGGAGTCCGCCGTCTGTCTGCTAGTTGAACATGTTTGTTTACGCTTCATCATGTCGTCGTTAGTTGCTGGTCGCTCCGAGAGCGCTCGCTCTGTTGTGCTGGTCAAGCGTCTGCACCATTGACACGATGACATTTTAATATGGCTCGTAACTTTTGTTTAGCTTAGACGCACCCAGCCCCTCCCCCCTCCCGCACACCCGCCAACCCAACCCACGTCCCTCCTCCCTTGCCGCCTTTTGTATTGATGTTGTCATTGCTGTTTGCCTAGTGGGAAGTTTTGTTGTCCCCAGCTTCAGCTTCAGCTTCGGCTTACGTGCGTGTCATCAGGCAGCAGCCAGCGATTTGTATTTAGATTGAGATATTTATATATAGATAACAGATAAGGATATGCCCTGCAGCTGCATACACACACATACGCAGTTAATTCAATTCAATTCAATTCGATTGTGTACAATTTTATTAAAATAAGAAAAAGAAGTGGAAGAAAAGCTCTTTCTCTTTCTCCCTCTTCGTTTCTTCTCGCTGCCGATCCCATGTGCTTGCAGTTTTTCATCATATTTTCTTTTTATTTAGGTAAATTGCTGCCTGATTTGCTTCAAATTGAAATCCAAAGGTAATGTAGTGCATAAAATCAGAGTCATGCAGACATATACATAACACGTACCGCATCGCCCCACCCACAGCCACGACTGCCCGCCAAACAGCACCTTTCGCCTGCTGCGCGTTCAATTTTTCATTACTCATGCTTCAATCAATCACAAAAATGCGATTTTATTTCATTTTCATGCGTATTATAAGCGCTGATATTCACATTTCTTTTACAGCTCGCGTGTCGCGCGGATGAAAGGAGGCTGGAGTGGCGGTGGTGGTGCGGTGGGGCGCCCGAGGTGACAGGCGCTGGCTGGCTGGCAACATGTGGTATGCACATTGTGCTTTGCATATTGCCAATCCAGCCATGTGTGGGTGTGGGTGTGGGTGTCTCCCTGTGTGTGTGTGTGCGTGCACACAAATTGAAATTTATATTAATTTAAATGGGCAATTAAGCGACAGCCATTTGAAAAAGGTTTAGCGTAAGCTGCGCCTCAGCCAGCAGCAACAACAGCAGCAGCTGATGGGCTATAAAATGCTAACCACAGATCCGACTCTGCTGTGTCATCCAATCGAAAGTCAAACCAATTGAAGCATTGAACAGAGGAAAAAAGAGAAAAACATATTTATAATGAGTCTGCAGGGCTTGGCTAGCCAATTGATGATATTTTTAGATAAATCAATTTAAAGTCAAGAAATGTGAAACAGGTTTGCTCTAAGCTAAAAACAATATTATAGTTATTTTAATAATTATTAGAGAGCTTTCAAGACATGCCCATATTTCTCTGTTTGCTAAGTGTTTTCGCATCTTTCATAAAGAATTTCAACTGATTGGCTTCGCCATGGCTTATAGAACTGTCCCTCTTCATCGTTGATAGATTGAACTCGGGTTTTAATTGGTTTTAACTGCTTTCGGCATCCGAAAAAAAGCATTTTGTTTGTGAAATTCGTCAAGTATTGAATATCTCAAATGATGTCAACGCTCCAACGCGGCGGAACACTAAGTGTACTCCATTAGCAGCTGAGCCCCTTGCCAAGTGCCTGCCTGCCGGCCCCCGCAGGCTGCCAAGCCCAAGAGCAGCTGACGTGGCGATCACTTCTTGAGAATCTCCTGCTCCCACACATGGCAGCAGCAACAACAACAATTTTTGGCGCTGCTGTCGCTGGCTTGACAACGCCTTTTGTGATTGGAATATAAAATAAGATACAATACACGACCGGCAACAATGGCGCTGAGTCTGTGGAAGACGCTGTGGCAGGCGGCAACACGGGGCGGCAACACAAATCAAACGCATCTGTTGGTGAATTCGTCAGGCAGCTGGCTGGGAATTTGAAAAGAAGTCACAGCTTGGTTCTAGCTAGCATGTGTATCTTTGTATCTTTTGCTCTCTGTCTCTCTCTATGTGTGTGTGCGTGTGTGTTTGGGTTTGTCAATTGGTGACGGCTGCTTCGTAATTACGTGACGTTTTTGATAAATTTTGATTCGCCACGTGATGGGCAGAGAGCCATTACTTAAGACTAATGTGTGGCATGCTCTCAGAATTGGAACAAACGCTTCAGCAGCGTATATTTCATTCGATTTGGCTTTAATGCATTTTCTATTAACGGTTGTCGCACCGTTGGCCACATGCTGACCCAGTTCGTCAATGGAATCGACAAATACGCGACATGCGCGGCCAAACGGATGAATGGGCGGACGGGGCCCCACTCGCTGGACACCGCTGAGGTTATCAACCCAACAAAATATAGCTGCGTTCAATGCATTTTGACACAATTTTTGGCTGCCAGCCAGCCAGCCAGCCAGCCGTATGCAGAATTTGTATGCACTGTAGATGAAGAGGAAATGAGTATATAGGTTTTTGTCTGAAGTTTGTCAGCTTGCTGAGTCAATCATATTTATTTTGTGCAACGGCAGTGAAGCTAAAGTATATGAAATTTTGATATATGGCCATTTTATGAGAGCTAAAAAATTTTATGGGAGTAATAATATTAATGAAATTAAATTATGCATTAGTTATATTATTATTAAATTGATCACATGTCGATATTGAAACTTAAAAAAAAAAATTAAAAATATAATAAAAAATTATAAATAAATTATCAATAAATAATAATACATTTAAAAACTAATTAATGATACATAAAAAATAATAAATATATAGTAAATAATTTATAAATAAATTATGTATAAGATAATAATTAGTAAATAAAATTAAAGTGAACATTAACAAAAATAAAATAGAAAAATTATTAAATCAATAAGAGTTTATTAAATCAAAATAATATCATTAAAAATTATTATTTTATATGCTCAGTTGTACAGGTAAAGAGTCAACAGCTTAAAAATAGCTTGCTTATAGATAAGACTGATCTTTTATCATACACTTAAGAATGCTTTAAATATTGATAAAGCGTCTGAAAATCACTTTTTTCATAACCAAGAAGCCTATTCAGCCGTACGAACCATTCATTAATTCATGTTATTGTATATCAAAAACATCTCTGTAAATGATAATTGATCTACAACTAGTCATTCACATTATAATACAAAGTATTATCTCGACTGCCTTGACAAGCAACTCTTATAGTCTTAAAGCCAGCCAAACATCACCCCCTCCCAACCACTATTCAGATCTCAATGCACCTTAGACAGAGTATTGCTCAGTCAATTACATCCGACTTTCGTGTAATCACTGGCTAAAACCCTACCTAACCAAATTTAGTATTTATACAGTTAACTCTACGCACTCACACACATTCACAGGCAGACGCCCGAACACCTACCCAACAGATTTTTAACGTGCCGTTGTAGAATTGGCTTTAAAATGGTCTTTGCCCTCGACGTCTGCCAAACCTTTCCCCAAACGTCAAATGTTGCATTTATCGCGGTCGCCGTCGCCTGTTGTTGCCGTTGCTGTTGCTATCGTTGGTTTATTATAATGTCATTATGCTAATTTTACAGTTCGATTGAATCGAACTATTGTGAATGCCATAAACATATACACATAAATGTATATCGCTTATAGACTTTTGCTGGGCTGCCAAGTGAATGGCTGACTGGCTGGCATCTCTGTTCATATTGATGAGGCTGTTGCTGTTGCTGTTGTCGCTAATGTCGCTTTGCTGTTATGTATTCTCTGCCTGCTTGCCTGCAGTTGACATTTCGCTCATTGCTTTCTTGCTAATGTTGTTGTAGTTGATGTTTTTGCACGCCTCTTTAGCTTTCAATAAAAATTGTTGAATAATCAGTAGCAGCAGCAGCAGCAGCAGCAGCAACAGCAGCACCAACCATCAGCAACAGCGTGATACGCGCATTGAAAGGTTCAAGAAGAAAGCGTATTGCGAATTTTGTGTGACTTGATTTGCGTGATGTGCATACGACAACAACATGGAGTACGACGGCGACGACAACGAACCCAGTTGGCATGGCAGCTGTAATCGTACTCGCACTCGCACTCGCGCTCCTATTATATAAGCCCGCAAATGTTATGCTATTTTCAAGCACTATATAAATAACAAGCGTGCATGCCTTAAAAGTTCAAAAAACAAAGCAACAAGAGCCAAAAATGAAAGGGCGAAAGGCATAGATAAACAAGAGCAATGGCCAAAATGTGCCGGAATGAAGAGCCGCAAGACTGAGTGGGGCTAACAGGTGGCTGGCTGATTGACGAGTGTTGCAATGTAGCTGCAGCTGATTGAAAACATGCTCAGCATGTGAGTCATCAGCATGTGAGTTAACTAGAGTTAGAATGTAGTTAGCTGGGTATTGTAGTTTATCATTTCATTAAATGCCACAGGCCACAGACAAATGAGAATCAAATTTTGAAATGCTAAATATCAATCACAAATCAGAATAACATTAATATATCTCAATTAACATTCTCTCTGACAACAATGATATGAGCTGCCCCAATGTCTCAATCAATAAGCAGCGATTATGAAGGCTTGTTTCCAATTTCATGCCTATCATGGCTTATATTGACTGCCTCACACATTAGACACATTCTCCAACGTCTCTCCCATTTAGCCGGGCAATAAACGTGTAAATGCAGCTTGTTGTTTGTCGATAAAGCTATTGTGAGCTGTGGTAAACCAGCGAGTCGAGTTGAGATTCAACATCGCATATTTATTCTAATCAAAAAGAGAAAACATCGAAACACCTAGTTAGCTGCAACAACAACAACATCCTCGCCTCGCCTGGCATATGCAAGCACAATTTTCAACAATTTCGAGAGCTTGACCCAAAGCATTTAGTGCTTAAGAGGAAAATAGGCAAAACGTGCCGGGCATAAGTGAAAATTTTCTAGGCAGCACCATATTAGATGCCACCATGGCCATATTTAAAAAACCAAAAGCCACACTTTGTTGCTGTTGCTGTTATCGGTTGTTGCCAGTTAATAAACTAAAAAGAAGAAGACAAAAAACCGGTAGCATAAAGTGCCGCTTGCCGCCTGCCGTCTGCCTGCCTGGTTAGTTGGCCGAACGAGTGGCTAACAGCAAACAGTGAAGCCAACAACGTGAGTGGCTGTCCATAGAGGGGAGTGAAAAAAGGTCAGGCGGCCAGCGCGGATTTGGATTGGGGCGAACGAAGTTGGAAGTTTTGAATTGGTTCTCGTTCGGCGCATTGAATTTGCCAATTGGTGGCAATTTGTGCGTCAGCCGAGAGTGCAAAGGTTCAATGCACCTCTGGGCGCTGCAGCAATAACTATTCACGCACAGGCCCGGCCTGGTCTGGCCATTATTAATTAACTGTAAATGTCATGGGCTCACGGCGATACATTAATCATAATTAGTTATGCCACACGACAACGGCAACAACAACAACAACAGCAACAACACTGAGGCAACCAGTGATATGTAAACAATTAGAGCTGATTTGAAAAATCGATTGGAGTTCGAAAACGTTTTGTTTTCGGGGGCAGCGCAGAGGGCCAAGTGCCATTGTTGAAAGTTTGTTCGGCGATTAGCAAAATGTAGCGCAAAGGTTTTTAGGGCTCGTTGTTGTTGCCTCGGATCGACGTAACGCAAATGAGATAACAACAACAGCAGCAGCAGCGACAGCAGCAGCAGCGGCAGGGAAAAGGAAAGGTATAATGGTGCACATAACCGGCTTTGGATTTGAAACGATTCACTCTGCCAAAGAGACAATGCGGCGTATGCGTAATGTACGCTTTCGGCTGTCTGCGTGTGCGTATGGCTGCATGCGTGTGTGTGCGAGTGTGCGTTAAACCCTTTTGAGAAGTTATCTAATCCAATTAGGAGCTGTCGCAGCATTAAAGTTTTCGAGCGCAACATTGCGTAAAAAGCACAATGGGCGTGGCAGCAAGTCAAGGCGTCGGGGCCACTCTCAGAGGGGTGAGGGGGCAGCTGCAAATGTTTTGGCACAAATTTTTGTTGCTGTTGCTGTTGCCGTTGTTGTTGCTCTCGATTAAGTTTCGAGCAGCAACTGACAAAATTCGTTATAAAATTGCATTGCAATGGACGTTGGCAGCAAACATTTTAAACAATTATAAAACTTGTTTTACGCTTCACATAGCTACAAAAAAAAAGAGAGGGAGAAAAAGAAAAGGAAAATAAAAAGCAGCTACAACTGAAACTGCAACAGCAACAGCTAAGTGCAACCAACGATTTGCCATCAAATGCGCCACAGCTGTCAAGTGCAGCGACGCCCGCCCGCCTTTTCTTCTCTTTTCATAATGTTTTTCGTTTTTCGTTTTTGATTTTGTTTCTTTTTGAAAACAGCGCGTTTCGCATTTCAGTGAAAATTATTTCACAAATCAACGCTGCATTGCTGCTGTTCATTTTGCAGCATTTTTGATGACTGCCAAATTTCGACGATTATTCAATTTATATATTTGGTTTGCGGAATTCTCTCTCTTTTTTATGGACTTTAAGCCGGTTTTGATAGGTAATCAAATAATTTGGACTTATTAGCTTAACTTTTAAACACCTCTAATTAAAAACGTGTATTTAAAGGCTATCAGAAAGTAGGATTAAATGTATTTTAATCTACTTTAAAACTTTTTAGTATAGGAAGTTGGCATTTGGCTTTAAATCTATACACAATATAAAATATATATTTATTGTAGTTGTATTATGTTTAAATAGCCAAATATATATATACGAGTGTCTATTATTTGTTTATTTAAATATTCAATTTAAATAAAATTTTTTTCCCAACCTAGATAAAAATCGAGTTGTATTTATTGTATTTTTAAGGCCTTTGGCCATTTAAATGTATTTGATTTGAATGTTAACTAAATTGTATCTTAAAGCTAAGTTTTTTTAGCTTAATGTTTGACATAAATATAAACACAATATAAAATTTTGTCATTGGCAATATTTTTTTAAAATATGTATGCAACCAACTGAATGAATGCATTTAAAAGATAAAATAAAATGTGGTGAAACAAAAACTTACTGGATTTTTTTATTTTATTTTTCATATATAAATATATAAAATCTAAATTTAAGATATTAAAAGTTAAAAGTTAATTAAATAATAAGAATAAAATAAGCCCAATAAAAATAAAAAAAATCTGTTATTGATTTGTCTTAAAATAAGAACGATTTGAAAACGAAATTGAGTCAATTTAAATGTAATTTAATTAACATTTATTTTGATTTAAAAATGAATAAACAATTTTTTTAAGACTTTTCATTGACTTGTTTGTTTGTGTTTATTCTTATTTCCTTCTGTCAGTTACAAAATATATCGTCGTCGTTTAAAGTGTATCAAAATAAAGAAAAACTATCAGCATATCACTGCATTTCCTGTGACTTACAACTTATTAAAACTTTCGAAATTTTACAGCAAATCTCGCTCAGTTCTCATTTTAAGTGCAGCATTCTCCATACAATTAAAATGTCAAATTTCTCTTTTGAAGATGGTAAACTCATGGCTGTTATAGGCGACGAGGTGGGAGTTAGCCCTTGACGTTCTCTCCATCTTCTGCTTCACCTTCATCTCGTTGCAGGACACCTGCGTGGGATTTCTGCTTGGCGGCATTGGCGAGATAAACGAGGAGCGCCAGCCCAACTTTATGGTCGTCGAGAAAGGTAGTCTGTCAGCAGCTGCATAATTATCCACTTTCATAGTTTGAAAGTCACTCAAAAGTTTGTGTTGTTCTTGCTGCTTTGCAGGCACCAGCGCCGCGGCCATTGACGCGTGCTTCAAGCGCTTTGTGGCCCGCGAGGATATAGCCATTATAATGATCAATCAGATCTATGCGGATATGATACGTGACACCCTGGACAAGCATCTGGTGCCGGTGCCCACAGTGCTGGAGATACCCTCTAAGCAGCAGGCATACGACGTCCACAAGGACTCCATACTGAAGCGAGCGCGTGTGAGTTGCATTCAAAGACGAGAAATCTTAAATATTACTTCCACTGTCCACTACGCAGGGCATACTTCATCCAGTTACACGTCGTCGCTAGTGCCAGGGCCAGTGCCAGTGCTCACTGTACAGTAAAGCTCCTCTAATAATGCAGTGTTCAATTTCTATTATTCGAATTGTTGTATTAAATATGAAGCACATAGCATATGGCATCCGCTTTGAAAGGTTTTTGTCATTCTTACAAACTTGATGGCACAATTGATTTGAAAACTTTCGGGGGAGAAAATAGAAATAGAAAACGCCCGAATGGGAAGAGCAAAGAAAAATGAACGAAAACAAGCACCGCAAATATTTCGTGCAAGTTTTTCAAGTTTGCGTTTTAAGGAAATTGTCGAAAAGAGCAAAAATCTGAGGCAAACAAGAAGGGTTGCAAGTTGCACGTTGCACGTTGCACGCTGCGCGCTGCTCGCTGCTTGCTGCTCGTTGCACTGGCAACCGCAACAACAGCCATCGAGCCATCACACAAAAGCAACAACAAAGTGAGCGAAAACGATACAAATAAGCGTTGAAAATGCCAATACATGGCAAAGCGTAGGGCGGAAACAAAAGCTCAACTAGAGAGACAGAGAAGAAAGGCAGCGGGAGACAAAGAGAGAGAGAGAGAGAGAGGGAGAGCTAGAGCGGAGAGACGGGTAGAAGACACAACAAAAAGCACAAGCAGCAAACTCTTGAAAAGACAGCGCACATTGATACAATTTACGTTGCAAGCGAGTTGAATTACTGTGCAGCATCTGGGGGGCGTGAGGCGGGGTGCAGCGGGTTGAGGCTACACTGGGCTACACAGTTTCGTCGAGCGCTTAGCGCAACAAAAGCATGCGAAAACAATATTTGCGCAAAGTATTTTACAGCAAACTTTTCGCGCCAAGAAGTTAACGCAAAAGGCATTCAAAAAGTTGCGACAACTTTTTGGCGCCTTCCAGCGGTGGCATGTCGCACGCGGTGCTGGGCGTGGCACGCAGCCGCCCGAAAGTAGGCAGCGCCGGCGAGAGCGCAACACAAATCGACGCGTGGAAGTATGCAGCGGTAAATCGCAGCGCACATCACAAGCCCAGGCCCACAGACACTGCGCCTAGCGCCCCATTGAAATTTAATGAGCCGTGCAATTTGAGAGCAACCAAATGGCCAACTGTCAAAAACCAGCGCTGCAGGTACGCGAGTTCTGACAACAAAATGGCGTGCAACGATTTTCCAGGGCCTAATTAACCGCACAGATGTCACAGCCGCTGCAACCACCCACTCGCCCAGTGCCCACAAAGCGGCAGCCGGTGGGCGGCGAGCGGCGGGCGCACGCTGCGTATGCGTAATCGCATTTCGTTTGATCTGCCAAATGCATTCGACGGCACAACTCATCTGTAAACGCCACACCCATACGCAGCCCCCTCCCCAACTCTTTGCCAGCCAATTGCCTGCAGATAAATAGCCAGTTTAACAAAGGCCGCTGAGTCTGTGGCATTCGCCGTGCGAGTCCTTCAATGGCAATAAAAACGCCTTTCCTACATGCAGCTGGCCGCCTGTTAGACAGCCGATCCAAATGTTGACTAATTTTTCGATTATTTATTGGTTCTTTTCGATAAATGTTCCATCTTTTATTGTCTTGTTGGCATCTGTTGTTGATGGCTGTTAGCCTTGCTTACCTTGAAATTGTAAAGCTGCCGCAGATACTGGAAACAACTTTCCTCTAAATATTAAATATTGAAATAAACTATTGATTGATTAATATACTCAAGACTTAGGTAACTTTAATATATTAATTAATTAATATATTTAGGCCTATGGAATGCAACAATCAGAGAAATTAATGCTAGAATGGGAGCAAGGTGATATAGGATGTAACTAAAGGAACGTTTTAAGATACTCTTTGATTTATTTGAGATCAAGACCCGGTCAGGTTGGTCTTCTCCTAAGCCTAAACATTAGTGCTAATCCTAAGAATCCTAGTTATTGTGTCTGCCACCTATTGGAACTTGTCTCCAATTTTTATTATCTTATTCAGCCATAATCTTCCTCAGTTTCTACATCACAAAATTTGTTCAGCTACATATTAGCTGCACTTCTATACACCTTAATGGCATAGAAGTGACCAGGAGCTTGTATAGTCTGACTTTTTTACATTTACTTTTTTACATGCTTCAAGCAAAAAATACATTTTAGCTAACTTAGTTCTAAATGAATGCTGCAGCGAAGTGACATGTCAACATTTATTGCAGGTTACTAAACATAGACTTTAATTCCATATACAAATGATTCTTCTCATTTAGTATACACATCTAGACATTAGTTTTAATATATGTTTCTTATCAGTAAACATCCAAAGTTAAAGGCACATTCATTTTATTGATACTATCCACACATAAAATCTTTTCACAATTATTGTTATCAAGGCACAACTTGCTAGACTTCATCTCAGATTTATTTTTTGCATGTGACCCACTTTTTTAATGAGCAATAAAGAAGAAAGTCTGGAGCTGGATAAGTTGTGCCCGAGAGCAAACAAATTTCCGCACCTTTGGGTCGTCATGTGTTGCAGGGAGAGACTCCAGCCAGCCAGATGCAGGGTGCAGCTATTTTTAATTAAAATACAAGGCAAGCTATGCAGTAGAGTCTGGCAGAGGCATCAATTGTGTGGCCGGAGGCTATAAGGGACGCTTTACTGTACTTTCGACAGGCGTTTGAAGTGAACGAAAGAAAGAAGCTAAATAAACAAATGAATGACAAAAGTCGTCGAGGCAGCCAGCTCTATGGCTGCACAAACAGTAGATGTAAGCCTGTAGAAGTTCTGCAGCGGCATCTGTGGAGGGAAAATATAAATAAAATTATTCAAAAAAAGTAATTTTGAATAGCCAAGACAGCGCTTAAGCACAAACAGCTGAATGCAATTTGAAAATGAGAAAATGAATTGTGCAGTGCAAAATAAAAGCGGCTGACAGGGCTGAGAAAGCTGAGACAGCAGCCAACAAAGAGATGGAGCCGGAGCCGGAGAAAACACAATACTTAGCCAATGTAAATGAGATGCATGGACCCGAAATATCTCTACAGCCGCTTGACGAGCACTTCAAGAGCAAATTGAAACTAGCAACTGCAACGAGCAACCGCATTTTTAACATTCCAGCATCAAAGAAACCCAAGAACTGAACAATGGACCACTCTGCCAGAGTGCGGCTACAAAATGCCCTGCATACGGCTTGAGGTGTGATGGGTATAACTGGGAAACAGAGGGGGACTGCAGAAAGGGGATTAGAAATGTTTTAAATGTAAAATCTTTTACTCATGGCAATCATAAAGAAAGATGGATGGATGAATATAAATGTAAATATATTTATATATAAGTATTATATTTTTCATATCAACATCACTTTAACAATTCAACCTTAATAAGTACAGGGTATTTGAAGTACAAGCACTTCGAGCGAAATTATCATGCTGAAAATTGACCACAAAATGCTTGCAATATTCGTAATGCAAATTAACAAATGAAATTGGCCCACAGAAAATTAACTGGCAGCTCTCAAGTAGATGGACGAGCCAACAACAGACCCAGCCCCACCCCCCAACACAGGCAACAGCAACAGCAACAACAACGACAAAAACAATAGCCAATCTGAAGGAGCAGCCAAGGAGGAGTCGTAAAATTATTGCGTTTGGACGCTGGCAGCTTCAATCAGTGGCGCACAGACAGCACAAAAGACGCCCGTACGGACAATTGCAGGCACTTGACACTCTGGCAGCAGAAGAAGAAGCAGCAGCAGCAGATGAAGAAGAAGAAGAAGATGAGCTGCAGGATTCGATGTGCTCGAAAACAAAGTTAATTAAATGATCTGATCTCCATTATTCCCAAGAGCTATTCTCAATTACAAAATTGAAATGAGCAAAAGCACACGAGCAAGCTGGCCACACACATTCAGCTGGAGGTGTGGCTATCCTGGGAGACTTTCAATGTTGCCACCCACACACACACACACACACACACACGCCACATTCGCCAACTTGGCCAAATTGTAACGTGAATGTCAAAGAAAGCTTGGAAAGTGAAATGAACGCCGAAGATTGAAGTGCACCCGGAGGCGGGCAGTTGTTTGTGTGTGTGAGTGTGTGTGTATATATATATGGATATCGTTTCAGTTATACATATTATCGGGTGTGAGCTGGGCTTTTGCCTCGGAGGCGTGGTGCTGGTGCAATGCAATCGGCACAGCACAAAGCGTTTCATTAACAATTGCAAATTGGTATCAATTCATGACAGACATTCAAATGTCTCGTTGCGTTCGTGTGTGCCATTGCAGAGCACACACACGTGGCACATATGCGTGTGTGTATGTGTGTGTGTGCTGAACTCAATTCTCCGATTCACTGAGCTAAACAAAATCATTGAAACTGCCATTGCCTGTGCCACAGCGGAGGGAGCGAGAGAGGCAGAGCGGGAGGCAGGGCGAGAGGCGGAGCTCGAGCGAGGTTAAAGTTGATGCTGTCTGGAGTGAGATATTGACACATATGTTGTATTGAGCACTTGGCCCTTGTTAGGACCGTTAGAGGACTGGCCCGGACACACAAATTGTGCGTTTAATTAGCTTAAGCAGCGCCAGCAGTTGCCATGTACACCAATCCCCGCATACTCCACGGCTACCTGTATATACATATATTTATTCAGGTGAAGGTAGACAAATGGCTTTATGGAGTGCATTAGGCATTTGAATTAGCCAGGCAGATGCAGTGGCAGTTGCATTTAATTAATTAGTTTGAATTTAAATTAAGTCGATTTCATCAATGACAGCGTCGACAAGAATGTCGTTGTTCTGCTCATTGATTGGGGGCGTGTCTGCTCGCCCCTATTCGGCTCCAGCATGCCGTGGGTGGCCATCACTTTACCTAATTTGTATTCGAAGCACAACAGCAGCAGCAGTAGCAGAAGACAGTGCTATGGCGTTACAGTTAGATTTGATTGAATGCCTCCTGCCATGCTGGCTGCAGAGCCAGTCTCAGAGCAATATCCACCCGCTGCCACCGCCGTCTAGCCCGAGTCAAGGATTAGGCAGCTGAGCAGCTTTTAACTGTAACGCGTGCTTGGGGTTTTCCAAGTAATTGGCACCGAGTCAATCGACGTGTCGAACGGATTAACAAATTAGATTCAGTATTCTCTATTCTGCAGCCAATTGCAATCTGTAAGTAGCCGTCGTGTTTGCTTTCATGTTTGCTTTCGGTTTGTAATTAATTTTTGTTGGACGAGGAAATCGAGACTTCTGATGTAGTTGGTTAATACGTGAGGACAGTGACTGAATTATCAATTTTAGAATATACTTTGTAATACAAATAATTTTATTTCGATTAAGTTGAATTCATCTGATTTTAAGAGTATAATGAAAATGTGTTAAAGAGTAAAAAAAGAAATTTATTTTATTTTCTCACTCATTGAATAAACAAAAGAATGTAATGAAATATCTTGATTTTCTTGAACTAAAATCAATTGTGATAATGATCTCAGGAAAGCCCATGTTGAATATTCGAATAAGTTATAAAAAATGAACTCATTTACATTTTTTTTCATAATATTTTAGTAGTTATTCATTTTTTTTTATTGATGCATTTAGTCTTACTCAAATTAATTTAATTTTCTTTTTTTTTTTTTTTTTAAATTGAATACATTTTTTCATTGAATTAGTTTTTTATTTTTCAATATAACTATACATTTTCATTTAATATATATTCATATTTTCAATATAAAATGTTTGACAAGCTAAAAAAACCTTAGTATTCTTAGTCATTGCAGTAGAGCAAGTGGAAAGATAACAATAATGCCAAAGAACTATCGAAGAGAAGGACTGATATTGCCTCTCATAGAAAATAAAAAGATTTATTTTGAAATACGAAGTAAAGAAAACGAATATTTGTGTGGAATATTTGAATAAAAAACTAAGCTTAGAGCCTTTTACAGCATTAATGCTAAATCGATCAATGAAATCATCAATATCTATAAAAAAATATGATTCTAGAAAATGGTCTGAAACTGATACAATTAACTTAAACAATCTCAGGTAAGACACTCATGTCAAAAAAAACTCATTTTTCATTTCAGAACTTAACATTTGAAGCCCTTGAAATTAAATGATTTAGTCTTCAGTTTATAGACTTTGATTTAAGAACTCTGCCGTTAAGCCCTCCCCACACATAATAATAATAATACATTTCATGAGTAGAGTTAGAAAACCCAACTTCGTGGTGGCATTTCGTAATGTAATTCTTAATTTTGAATAGTTTGGCATATTAGTTGGTGCCATTGTAATTGGGCTTTGTTTGTGCTGGCGGAAACCGCACTTAAGCGCCTCACCAATTTGCCAAGCATTTGGACTGCAGTGCCGACACCGCTAGCACCGCTGGCACCGCTAGCACCGCATTCAGTCAGCCGACAGGAATGCCTTTGTTGCTGCCGCAATCCAAGCGCTGTTTTGGTCTACTTCATATGCATAACAAATGAACGGCTTTTGCATTGTGTTATGCCAGAGTTAGAGCCGCAGCGCCAACCCGAAAGGGCGAGCAACAACAAATACACAGATGTATGAACAATTGAAATGCTGAAAAAGAAGTAGCAAGCCACATATAGCTGTATGGCTGTATATGTGTGTGTGTACTGCCTGTAAATACAATTGCGCTTATAGAAATAGATAAAAATATATAAAAAACTAACAATTGCAAATATTTAGTCGAAAATAAAAATGGAAATTGGACTTTTTAGCTACAGGCGGCCGCAAAAATGTGCACAAAATTTCTATAAAAATGGCTGTGTAAAGTGTGCCACACACACACTCACACACACATACACACACACACACACATATGCAACACAATAAAGTGGCGTTTGGGGTAGCAGACGCCATCATCATTTTTTTAGGTTCTTTTTTTTTGGGTAATGCAAAATTACGTTATAACGGCATAAATTTAAATAAATGCCGGTCTCGGGATTTTTATGCATTTTTACCGCATAACAAATACTTGTGCTGGCCCCGGTGCTATCGCTCTAATGCGCCTTTGTTGCCTGACACGCCTCCACCAGCACAACCACACCCACACACACACCAACACACATAGCCAAACAGCTCTTAACTATTCCCTTGGCTGCTGCTGCTGCGGCTGCGGCTGCGGCTGCGGCTGCCTCCGCTGCATTTGGCTAGTGAAATTTCCTTCCGTTTTCATTGGCACACCCGCAACCTGAAGCCACACGCTGGTGTGTGTGTGTGTGCGCCTGTGTGTGTGTGCGTGTGTTCGAGGGTATTGCTAGCTGTTATTTGTATGCCCCTAAAATTATGCAAAGTAATCCTGTCTGCTGCTGTGCTCGGGGCGCTCAGCGCTCTCATTTCGCGCCGATATTCGCAATTGTTAACGTAATAAGCGGTTTTAAGTGTGAGCTGCACCTGTCCGGGCCTCCGCCCTCACTCCGCGTCTGAGTCGCGTCTGTTGCATGAGCAAATATTTGGCCACCTTAAGCGACAGTCGGCGGTTGCAGCAGTGCAGCACAAACTTGGCCAATTAAATGGCCAACCGCCGGCGTAGACCAGAGCTGACTGGCTGCCGGGTTGCCGAGCTGCCTCGCTGGCTGGCTGGCTCTCGGTCCCAGCTGTAGTATTTCTTTGCCGCCCGCGCCCACCAACGCTGCGCCGGATGTGGCTGCGCCATGCTTTTCGGTTTACGTAGTAAATTAACTTCCGTTTTATTTGTAAGATTTCCTTTCGCTCTGCTCGTTGTTCGTTTGCCTTTTATTTTCCTCTTTTTTCCTTTCTTTTTTCCACCGATCCTGGCCGTGGCCTTCCCCAGCCCCGACGGCGACCCCGCACCCTTTTGTTACTTTATTTTTGGGCACTGTGGCTCCGACTGGCTGCTTGGCTGCTGCTGCTGCTGCTTTTGTATATTTTTAAGCGCTTTTTCATTCAATTTGCGAAATTGAAGTGGGAATTGAGAAATAAATTTCGTTTCGTGTGTTTCGGCTGGCACACCAATTCCGATGCCAACTCTCAGACTTGACTTTGCGTGCCAGCACACGAATGCAGCGGAAACGGTCAGAGTAGCGACGCCCCCCGCACTCCCCCGCCCGCCCACAAAACTGGGCGGAATTAGGTGAAATGCAAACGTTTTACTTAATGAAATAATTGAGGCATCTGAAGGTCGGCAGCAGCAGCAGCAACGGCAACGGAAATGGGCGCATTTAAATGCTGCATAAAGCGCATTTCCGTTTGCTGTCCCCCTCGCCCCACTCCATGGCCCACTTTCGGCTGCACTTGAATTGGCCGGGCACACAAAGATAAATAGCTGCAGCCGCAAGTGAATGCTATGCAAATTTTCCTGCCTGACATTTATGCAAGCGTCGAATGAAGGAAGCTAAAAGCAGAGTCAAGCACGGCAAAAAGGACATCGAACAGGGAGAAATGAATACAAAGCGAGAGTTTTGCATGATGCTTCTTGCATTTTAGCTTATCTAAGATGCTGCAGACGAGCAGGCACATGAAGTCAGTCGTAGTCAGTCGGCAGTTGGCAGTTGGCAGTTGGCAGTTCCCAACTACTGAGCCGTAGATACATCTGGTCACTCATTGGAGCAGCCATTCGTGTATTCATAGGGCCGGCCAGCTGCTGTCAGGGGTTACCTGGCCTGCTTATCACAAGTGCGGCGTCTTGATTCTTTGTGAGCATTTGCCAGTTCGTGCTCCAGAGACTAGAGCAGCAAGCAGCTCCTTTGCCTCCTCAAGCGTTTTCAATTTGTATTAAAAGCTTTTGGCAGGCGGGCGGCCAGCTTAACATATGCATTAAGACGTGCGCTTCATGCCAAGGCAAAAAAGAAGCCACGCAGCTCACGTCCCCTCCCATCTCTACTTCTCTCTCTCTGCCTTTCGAAGTCGTCGTCCAATTTGGGTTGATAATTTCACGGTTTGTTGACAACTCAGGTGGACAAAACGTTGTGTGTCTACTGATGCTGACCCCGACTCAGATTTGTCTGGGCTCATAGCAATGCGAGTAATGCTTTTGAGTATGCCGCTCCCCCGCTCTACCACACCCACTCGCCCACCTGGCCCAGAAGCCATTGTCATGGCATTTACATGCACTGCTGACTGCCACTGAGCACTAAGCCCCAACTATGTGACCCTTGCCCCAGGCCTGCTGAGCGGGCGAGCGAGCGAGCGAGACACAAGGCAACTATTTAGCAGAGCCCCACTTTGACTCGTACCGGCGAGTTTTATATCAATTGATTGCCTTGTCAATTGCTTTATGGCTCAGTGTGCCAGTAAATGTATTACCAGCATTCAATGGCTCTCGAGTGTGTGCTACACAAATGTGTGTTGATCAAGAGAGCATAAGAGATTTATGTGCCCGACTCTCCAGCCGAAGGTAGAGGCAGTTCCAAGAAATCTTAATAATCCCATAAAGTGCTAGATCTTCGATGAGCCAAGCGGAGATTGATTAAAAGCTTTAATTAACTATGTAGACCTTGCTCTTTTTATTACGTTTCTTCTCTCCATGTGCTTCAATTCCATTTAATTATTTAAATTTGATCAAAAATAAAATCTATTTCGGCAGCTTACGCTTTAATCCATCAACTAATCCATCAATCGCTGCCAATCGGGCTGGGGCTGGGGCTGGGGAGACTCCTTGGCATTGCCACTAAATCAATGCTGTAATTTTCATATACTTGCGCTGGCTTAACACTTGCCAATCCCTGCCCAGTTTTTTGCTGCCTTCGCACTCGATATCTCATTACAAGAGCAACATTTTTATTTAAACCGATTGAGTGATTTATTGTAATTTATTTCATTTAAATCGTTTGTCTGACACAGCGCGCAGCATGTCCCAATAAAACACAGAAAAAAAAAGAAACAACACACGAAAAGAAGCTGAAGGCACGAGCCCACACACAGAGTCAAGCCAACCCGCCAACAGGCGAGCCGAAAAAAAAAACCGTGAATTTTACAATACATTTTACAGCTGGCGGTGGAGCACGCACCGCTGACCAGCGACAGCACTGGGCGGGGCGCTCGCCCACTGTGCGCATTTAAATGTTGGCTGCCAACAAAACGAGCCGGGAGAAAAACAAGGAAAGCCGAGGAGAAGCAGAGCAGTCCAGACATGGACAACATTGGACATTTGGTCTACGTCGCTGCTGATGGGCCGATGATCTGTCGCTGGGCGACAACTCCACTGTGGCTGCCAGTGTGGCTACCCTGTAAAGTGTGCAGCGTAGGGTATACCTCGTTGAGCTACTCTCTCATCTCTAGAAACAACTCAAAGCAGGCGTTGACTGAGTTGGCTTAACAGATATATTTACTTCTACATAAATTCGTCTCAGCTCAGCAGATATTCGAGTTCATTTACAGGGTATCTCATAGCTGATCTCTTTATATTATTAATGTTTAAATTTTCGGTCTTTTTTTTACATTTTTGCGTGCTCAGTTCAGTTGCTTTCGCTTGTATTGACTTCATTTTAAATTGGCGGTTAAATCTGTTTGAAATTGTCACGCAATCACACACACACACACACCGAGTCAGACATCAACACACACACACAAACTGGGAGCGACTGACGAGGCTCAGTGTGGATTCTCGGTCGGCTGCTGTTTTTAGTGATTTTACTTTTGCATACTTTTTGCATTGCATACTTTCGTGCGCTCTGCCAACTGCGACGGCGACGGCAACGGCGACGGCGGCAGCGACAGCAGCCGCACTCGGCGCAATCAACGCAACGAGGCATTAATTTGTTGTACACTGTGTGACATAATTGGGTGACAGTGCGGCAAAAACAAGTTGTGGCCCAGCATTCTGCTGAGTGTCGGCTTTTCCAATTCCCCGCCCAGCCTCCCCCCTCACTCTACCCATCTCTCTCTCTCTCTTACGCCTGCTGCTCCTGCTGGCTGCGTTTGTAGCATCGCTTTGCTCGCTTTTGCTACCGCATTCAAGTTTATTAGCCTATGAAAAATTTGTTAGGCGCTGCTCTTTTCACTTGGCATTGCATTCAAATTTTTAATTAATGCAGTCGCACCTCGCCGCAAAAAGCCGCCGCCCGCAAGCCCCGTCTCACCTCTCTGCCGGCTTTTTAAGTTTCTTTTACCCCAGCATTGATTTTGACACCTTGCAGCAGCTGTTCGTCTGCCACATGCCGTTCTATTTGCACACATCCGTCAGCCTCAGTTTGCATGTGGGCACAGCTCTGACCCTGACTCGCAATGCAGCTCCAACTGGAACTCGTTCCTGGACAGCATTTCGGGCAACCGCAACAAGATTCTTATGTTGGCAGCTCGGCTCTTGCCCTAGTTGGCCAGACTTAGCGTTGCGGTCGTTGGGGTTTCGTTTGAATGCTTAAATATATATAAGTATATATATTATATAGCTCTTGTCTTTAGCAGTTCATCTTTTTTAACTCTCTCTGTCGCTCAACCCTTTCTGCGGCTTGCTCAGCTAATTATGGCCAAGTTCTAATTTAATTCATTCGCATTGCAACATTTGTGGCGCTTAAATAGCTCCCATATTTTGTTCTCATATAGTTGGTTTTATTCTGCGCAATTAGCTTTAACAATTGCATTTTAAATTCATTTTCAATTGCATTCCTAAATTTGCTATTGTATTGGCTGTTCTTAAAATCAATAGCAATGAGGGCCTTAAATTAAAATTTCAGTTTTTAAAGTACTTCACCAAGTTCTTTGTGTGACAAAAATGTAATGTGTTGAGCAGGTCATTCAGGTTATGAATTTTTATTAAAAATTGGAGTTTTTAATTTATATATAATTTATATGAATATATTTCAATTTAATAAAATCTGAAGTGTAAAGCCACGTCAATTGTTACATTGGACATTTTAGAAATATACAAGAAAAATAGAATTATTGTGAATTTGCCCCCAAATATCAATCACAATTTGAAGAGTGAATTCAAACTAAATTAGAAATGTTAAAATTTTTATAAAATATGAATGTTAGCTTTAACCGAAAGAAAATATGAATATAAATATATATATATATGAATATAAATATATAAATTTATATATAAAAAAAGTAGTTAAAATTAATCATTTTATTTATATAAAATTTAGTGATTCTTTCACACATCCGTCCACTATTCAAAATGCAGATCTGTTACATTGCCAATTGCCTATGCCCATTCTACACTACACAGCGCAATTGAGGGCTCACCAAGAGCTTAACTCTTTATGGCATATATTTTATATGTGGTTATTATTGGTTATTGAAAACAAAATAAGTGCGTGCAAAAAACCACAATAGAACTGTGAATATTGTGAAATTTACACACATTTAACGGAAGTGCCTGGCCGTGCAAGTGTGTGCGAGTGTTTGTATGGGTGTGCGGCATGTGTATGAGGAAGCACTTAGCCTGGAAACAATAGCCAATAAAGTGTATGAAAAAACTAATTGAAATTTGGTACAACAAAACTGAAGTACAAACAATGCGCATGAAGAGTTCATATTAAAATAAAAATTACGCCGTAAATCGAGCGGCAACAGCCGCAGCAACAGCAGCAGCAGCAACAACAACAACAATAACTGTTTGACAGTTAAGTGCACAATAAGCCCAGCAGCAACGCCTGCAGCAGCAGCAACAACAACATGAGCTGCAGCTGTAACACGCTGCATATTAAAAATTAATAAAATTCATAACTTTGGCTGCACATTTTATTATTTACATGCAATAAATAAATGATTGAAATTCCATAATTTGCGCAAGTGAAAAGAAGAAGAAGAATATGTACATAAATAAGTGAGAGGGCGTTGCCCGTATTTGTTGTTGCTGCTGCTGTTGTTGTTGTCGTCGCACTTCCAGCGGATGCAGAAAGTGGAATATTTTAATTGTTGCCACGTTCATTGATTTAACATTTAACGGGTTTTTGTTGTTACCCTTTGTGCGGCTAAGCAGCGCGAACCGGAAACCGGAAGTGGCGAACGCCATTCGCGTCTGACGCGAGGCGCATGTAAATAAAGCCCACCCATGTGTTTGTGTGTGTGTGCGTGCCTTTGTCCTTGCCTGCATATATAGTGTATATATATACATGACACGACATGCCATGATGCTGGCCTTTATCTGGCGTTGTGTGCATTCCCTGCACCCGCGTAATTGTTTAACCACAGACTTGCGCTTTAACAGCAGGTTATTGAAAAGTAACAACAGCGGCAGTGGCAGCAGCAACAACAACAACAGCAACAATGGCTGCATGCTCTGTTGATATACACTACATAAAGCTATAATGATTATAGCAACAATTACAACAACAAACACCATTGGCGTCGTGTCGCGTGCGCAACAATTGAAAATTCAATTAAAAGTCTTTATTAAAATAAAATGCGCTATAAACTGCGCCTGCAGCCACGCCCAGCTGGCCAAAAACGCCCTTTCGTTTGGTCAGCTCTCCACCTGCGACGACCCTGGACAAGAATTCAGCTTGGCAGCAGCAGCAGCAGCGGCAGCTCTTGGCCGTTGCGCCTTTTGTGCTCACCTGCTGTGACACGCCCCCCAGCAATGTACACAGTCCCCCCTCCCCCTCCACTTCCACTCCTCTGTCAGCCCTACGAGCACACACTGTGTTGTGGTTTCTTTTTTCGGAATCTGAAGCGCTGCAAAGTTAATTTGGGTTTTTGTTGTTGCCAATTTTAAATGGTTGTTATTGTTGTTATTATTGAAATTGCTGTCGTTGTCGTTGTTGTTGCTGATTCGGTTTGGTTTGGTCTGGTTTGGTCTGGTTTGGCCTGTGCTCGTAAGTGATTTTAATTAATTTAAATTCGAATTAAAGCGGTTTGTCCGATTAAAACTCAAAAAACTCGCAACAATGATCGCCGACATAATTAAAATTTAACAACGTTTCGATTCGCAATGCATTTATACAAATTGTGCATAATTTAAATTGCAATACATATATAAATATTCAAATATATATATATGAAATGAAATATAAATAACACTTTCAGGTCATTCCATTAATTGGCAATGGCAAATAGCGAAAGGCTAAAGATAGACCTCACTCTACTTTATATAAATATAAATAAATAAAATATCAAATATTTTAGTTAATTCATCTAAATATATGAAAAGCTATAGATAGACCTCTCTCTTCTTTATATAAATAAATATACGGAAAAATAAAATAATAGAAAATAATATTTATTAAAACTTAAGAGATTTAAGAGCTTATTAAATGTTTTTAATTTAATAAATTTCGTCTTAAATTTTGGCATCTGAATATATTTTGAGAGAGCGCATCAGCTAGATTCCAGCAGTGCGGAGTCTAATTTATCTCTGTGGATGCATTGCAAACTTCACGACTAACTTATTATACTCTCTGCAGGTTCAATGGATTTGCACAGGACTCCCCAAAGCTCCGGCTAAGTCGTTGTTATTGCATTCACAAGATAAATGAGGCTCCATGCCAGTTGCTGCTGCTGCTGCTGGTGCTGTTGCTGCTCCACTACGCAGTCGAGTCTAAAAAGCAGCTATGTAGCCTTCGTGGCAGTGCCAAGGTAAACAAACATCTCGGATTAACAGTCGACGACGCTGGTCAGTGGGGCAGCAGTCGAGGCTGCATTAGGTCCATGGACATGGACGTGGACACGAACGTGCAGCATCTACAGCTACTGCCGCTGCTGCCGCTGCTGCTGCTGCTGTGTGCAATGTACACCTTGCACTTGGCCAAGCGCCCAAAGTTGTTTACACTTTTCGGGCAGGACATAAGAGGCATGACAAAACACGAGGCAAACAAAACTAAAGCTGTAAATAGTGGACCAGCAGGACTCGTGCCCAGATCGAGCTAAAAAAACGCAGCAGCCAACCAAAAACTTCAGTCAGCCTCGTCGGCTCCAGCCTCAGCTCCAGCTCCAGCTCCAGCTTCAGCTCCTCCATTAGCAGCGAGCAGTCGCCGTGGAGAGGCGCTTGACCAAACTAACTAAAGTTGACTAAAAGCAGTTTATCCAGCTGCAAGGCGTGGCAGCTGGCCACCGGGGGGCTGGGCAGGGGCGCGAAGGCAGGGCGTGGCACGGTGCACGTGCAAAGCGCACGTGTATTTGGCACTTGGCCATTGTTACCTTTACCTTTGTCTCTGCATCTTTGCTCTGTGACTGACTGTGCCCGTGCCCGTGCCCGAGTGTGTGTGTGCTTAGACTTTAAGACTGGCTAAGCAAGCTTTTGTGGTGCCGAGTTAAACAAGAAGTGGCCAAGCTGAAGCACAGCACTTCCCAGGTGTCAGCGCAGTCGACAGCCACTGACCGGCAGCCGCACCGAAAACCAAAAAAAAAAGATACAAAATAAAAATATAAACACAAAGGAAAGCCGCTTGGCATAATCAGCTCGGTGCAGTCGCGCGTTTTGGCCGTCGCAATTGCCATGGCAATGTTGCATTTATAATTTGCCAAAAGCAACACGAAACAACCAAAAGCAACAACAACAACAAAATATAGCAAACTACAGATAGTGGAGTGAATGATGGACTAATGGAAATGCCCTGTAAGTAGATGTAAAGCATATAGTTTATATGATAGCTTTAAGTTATATCTAATCAGTCAACTCTTAGTTTCTCTTATATTCTGATATCTTTATACATAGTCATGAGCAGCAACTTTAAGCTGTGTACTGTCAACAACATCTGTGCTTTTTGCCTCAGCAGAGGTAGGTAAACAGCTTTAAAGTTCTTTATTTAATGATGATATATTATCATGAGCTTAAAGAAAAAGATTTTAGTGCTCTCAAGTGTTAGGAGTTTGCTAAACTGACTTAACGCATTAAAAGCTGCGCTAATTTCTAGCATTAGATTTGCGGTCGTTGAAAGGAAAGTGAAAAGTGAGTTTAATATGTAAACAAAAAAATTATATTTATATTTATATTTGCCTTACACAAATAAGTTTTATATCAAATAATGCCTGGAAGTCTTTAATATAATGGGAGAAATTCTTTTCTTATAATATAATCATATTAAACTAATCGTTTACTGAAAAAAAAACCAAATCAACAAATATATTTAAAAAACGAGTACGAAAGGCTTTAAAATATACATATATGTATTATTTCCAAATCAAAATATTGAAAAATTAATATACAAATTTTCTTTTTTTTTCTGTTAAAACTGTTTAGTTTTATTTAAATAAATATTTTAAATTAAAGTTAAATTTTTATTTTATATAATGTTACTTAATTTAATTTGAAACAACCAATATTAATATTAAGCATATTAATTTAAACTGTAAGCAACAACATAAATTAATATGCTTTTTATTATTATTATCAAATTAAATTAAACATTATATTAATTAAAAATTTAATATTAATATTATTATTATTAATGTCATTTAAAAATTTAATAACGTTTGATTTTTTCAAACTTTTTACTATATTATATTTATGAATTTTCCAGATATATAGAAATATATACAAATAGTTTCATGTTCATTGACAAAGTTAGTATAGACAATCGATAGCTATCGATTTTAGGCATGTATTAATGCAAATGGACATATATATTGCAAAGCACCTCAGTTAACTTCGCTGCTAAGACGACGGCAACTGCCTTTCACACACAATCTATAAAACCTTTTTGGTAAAAATCCATTTTGCATCGAACTGGGTACAGGGTACAACAAAAGGAGTCTAGGTATTGCTGGATGGCTGTTAGGCTTCTTGCGTAGCCATTAGACAGGTCCTGGCAGCGTTTCCGCTGCCGCCCCAAAGACTTTAGACAAGTTTTCACGGCTGGCTGCAGGCGAACCTCATCCGACTTGGGCCACCCTTCTACTAGCCGAGCGGGGGGATGGGGTGTAATAGAAATGTTCTTTTCGTTGTTTTATGCCTATTTACGCTTCTAACAGGACATCCGGCAAAACGGGGCTACAACTTAAGCGGTACCGCGACTCCTGCTGCCCGTTGTTTTATATTTCTCACACGTTCCAATTACATACGAACGGCAAAAGTCGCTACCCCCCGACACCCCCACCCCACACAGCCACTCTCCGTATGGTCATGGCTTTCGCCTGTGCCCCAGCCGCAAAATAATAGCGTGCCAAAGAGCTACTTCATCGTTCAGCGGAAGTGATTGAAGGTGTGCCCGTGTGAGTGTGTGTGTGAGTATTTGTGTGTGTGTCTGTGTTGGTATTTTCGCATACAAAAGTGCCAGGGCAAACGTGGTGAACTTTGAGTGCAGGTCGCTTGGGTCGCTTAGGTCGCATACATTACAGCAAATAGCCTCAGCTCGAACTGCTCCTGCTGCTCCTGTTCCCTTCTCGGTTTTTGATTTCTTACGTGAAGCTAGACGACGGCCAGCCAAAGTGCTAAACTATGTTGCCCGGCTTTGTAGTGCGGTCCTGGCACCCTTTTGCGAACCTCTGTTACGCATCCAGCTCCCATACAGCTGGCTGTGTGTGTGTGTGCGACAAACGTTTTCAATTAGCAGTTCATGAATTTTTAAACCGTTAATGAAATATGCAAAGGCATTTTAAATGCGGCACGTATGCGTGAGAGTGTGTCTGAGTGTGTGTGCAAGTGTTGTAAAAGCGAAAGTTGCAACGCGCGCTGTTAAGTATGCAATGCCCCCAAAAATGGCTGCAAAATGTGGCGAAGGCGAAGGCAAAGCCACAGCAAAGGCAGCGCCCTGTCAAGCCGGAAACTGCTTCGATTGCCAACGACTTCCGCTTGACACGTTCGCCAAAACAACTTGTGTAAACTGGTTGTTGTTGTTGTTTGAGTTGTTGCTGTTGCTGTTGTTGTTGATGTTGCTATTGCAGCTGCGGCGCTTGGCTTGCCGAAAATTGCTTCTGGCACATAATTAACGCTCTGGCTGCTCAGCTCGCAACGCAACTGCGACTGACAACAATTACAAATGTAATAAATGTAACAGCAAAGTGCAATTGCTGCTGCTGTTGGCGCTGTGTCGACAACTTGAAAAGTCAACGAACTACATGCAAAGCAAGGCACACACAGAGACACCTGCAGCAGCTGCACCCACACACCTGCATACATTTGCACCTCGCCCAGTTAGAAGTTGCTGTCGAGTGTTGCTGTTGCTGTTGCCGCGGCACTGCAGCAATTGCACTGCACATGAGCAACATAGAGTGTGCGAAGTGTGTCTCTGAGTGTGTGTGCGTGTGTGTGCGAGTGTGTGTCGAGTCGAGTCATACAATTTCATTTACATATTTGTGCTCGTTCTTTGCCCAGACGACGACTACGACGAAGTCGACTTTTTCTTTATGTAACATTTGTGTTTGGTTTCGGTTGCTGCGGTTTGTTTTTGTAACCCCACAGCTCCACGGCCCCCTCCGTACGAGCTCTCAGCTCTGTGTGTTGTGGCTTTTCTACACACACACGCACACACACACTCACACACACACAGCGCTCATTTCATTTAAATTTTAATTTTAATTGTCGAAAAATGCCATACGGAAACCATTGAGCGCTCGGCTCAGCTCCTTTTGGCCTCGGCTCGCTCTGCTGCCTTTAAGAAGAGAGTGAAAAAAAAACAACAACAACAGCAACAAAAACTTCGGGCCCTGGCAAATTTCTTCGGGCGCAAATTTAATTCAAATTAAAGCCTCCGGTTCACAGGCCGAAACGAAAAACTATGGCACACTGACATGAGACTGTAAAAGCCGCATTCCTTTGCCTCCACCAGACAACAAGATTGAACAAAGCGAAAAACAACTTTACGTTTACACACACACGCTCGCACACACACACACATACACACTGACAGCTGCTTATGTTGTGGCCTTTTAAATTGCAAAATTTAATTAAATCTACTACACACGACGTTGATTGCAGGCTTTGATAATTGCGGAGCCGAGTAAGCCAGCCAAATATTTAATAAATTACAATAAAGTAATCAGAGCGCATTTCAACAGGTTTCCACATTCATATATATAAACACAAACATTTTGATTTAAGCGGGTTATGCACGTCAATTATCACACTGAAATAAATTGAAAACAATTCGAGCAGCTAAAAGACTTTATAATTGACATACACACACACACACACACGCAGAGCCACACGACCGATTAACTGGCATTACTTGAAATCTATAATAAAAAAACACAAACACAGACAATAAATGTCAACATAATTGATTTGCAAATAAGTCTGTGCACAGGGCTGACGGATCAAGCGAGAATTATCCGTTTAAAAATTATTTATTGACTAATTGTTGGTTAACAAAATGCAAATGATATGTGCCTATTGTGATTCAGGTGGATTAAGCCAAGGTGGGCAGCAAAAAAATAATAATAATGGGTAAATAAAATAAAAATAAATAAATAATGTTCATGATATGATAGGAACTTAGCCAGAATAGGCTATAGATGAAAAAGATATTGAGGGGTATTTGTTCTTGAAGCTAGATAGATGAAGAAGCTCGTATTTGCCAAAAATATGAGAGAGTTTTTACTTATTAGAGAAATAAAAAGTTTTTGATAACCAAAAGTTGTCTTTTTAAGACTTTCCTCATATATCTCATTATAAAGTTATGTATGTGTCGATTATCTCTGTAAATTTATATCGAGTATGTCTTCTATGTCAAGACTAGATGCTAAGCCTCTATAATTGTTGTATGTTGTTTAATATGTTTCCGTAAATAATTCAACAGAAAATAGCTCTATTGACGAAAAACAAACCAAAAAGTGATAAAAGGAAAGATAACTCTATCCGGGCACACCCAACTAGGATATACTCTGAACTCTGTCGAATCTGTGTGTTTAAGTTTGCCACATTCCTTTTGTTAATGTGTTGCTACTTAACGGACTTCAGTAAAAGTTGGAGCATAGGATCCATATATTTTATTGGAGTATATATTTGCAGGCTTAGTAAATATGCAAACTGATTCACATGTTGGCAAAATCTTCTACCCATCAAAGTAATTCTTCATTCCTCTACTTCTAGCTTTTGTAGGAAGCACAAGCTGTGAACTTATATATAAGAGAAATTGAGAAGCGATGCCAATAGCCCAGACTTTAACATTTATCCCCTCCTCACATTTTAATGTGTTCCAAGAGTTGGCGCCCATTGACTGCGCTCTAATTTCATTTCACTTAGTTTAATGCTTTAATAGACCATTAGATGGTCAGCCGTTGGCATTAAATGTTAATGCTTTTTTAGCCAAGTTTAGGCAGTCTTTGGCAGAGTTTAACGTGAAGTCTTTAAAAACCAAACACACAAAGACCAGGCCCAAAAAGCTTTAGGCCGACAGACAATGTGCAAAGAATAATGAATATTACATTCAAATTGTACGAGTGCCACTTAGGCACGCGCTCACACACACACACTCGCACACACACACACACACACAACATCCATGTGAGTGCTTGTGGGTGTTGCTACATCTTCATATGTTGCAAAAGTCAGGCAACTTGCATAATGCCTCTCCTAGCCATGTTTATGCCACTTTATGCAAAAATAATTGCACAATTAGTTTGAAGCTGCCGGTTGCCAGTTGCCGGGTGAGCGGGTATGAGTGGGGCTAAGAGGGTAAGGGTATCCTGGTGTCGGTTGTCGGGTGCCCGCCTGGTGCCTGCTCTCTTCTGGTGCAGCGTGTGCCTGGCTGCTTGTTGATGCCGCACATTGTAAAATTGGTTCAAGCGTTGCTGCCAACGCCGGCGGCAAGGTGATGGCAAGCGGCAGCGCCTGTCCCCACTCACCCCTTCGACCCACCCACCCACACACACATGTAGACAGTAGCTCGCACTCTGCTCATTAGTAAGAGTTCTGAATGCTATTACAGCGTCATCTACTCTAGTAATGCCACTGCTACGCCTCCGCCTCTGCCCCGACCTCCCACATTTCTCCTTTCTTACTGTTTGTACACATGTGCATAAGTGCAATGCAAACACACACCTCTCACACACACACACTCAGACATAGATACATGCCAGGGGGCACTTTACTTTTTGCGCACACGTAGATTTTTGCCTTGTTCTGCCCGAGCTTCCTGCACACCTTCGCTCTCATAAACAATGGGGTGTTGCCGGCGGGGGCGAGGCGGGGCTTGTTAGGGCAAGACAATGCGCTTCAAATTGGTCAGATTAGCTAGGAAATTCGGCAGGGCTTGTAGCTCAGTCAGTGCTGCGCTGGGAGCCTGAGAGCCCTTTGACATTTGCAGATTTACCTGCGCATTACCAGCTGAACCGTAACATCTGTGACAGCAACCACCCACCCACCGACCCACCGAGAGACCCACCCACCGAGGCGACCTACTCAAACTGCCTTTTAGCAACTGAGCAACAAAGTTGCTCGCTCTTAAGCACTCGCTCGTGGAACTGACATTTAATTACTCTACTTAATATGCATTTTACAGCTGCAATCCCTGAAAAGAATCCTCGTTTTATATGACAAATGCAACTGTGGCCCATTGCCCCAAGTGTGACAGATGGACAAACATAAGCCCCGTTTTGTGAGGTGCTGTTAAGACCAGAGCTGCTTCCTCCACTCCAGACAATGATTTGGAGCGGAAGGACGTTGGACAACAATGTGACAAAGCTGTAATAAATGAATTTGCAAACAATTAGAAGTTGAATGAGGACAGCAGAAAGACCCCGAGTTGAGGTCAGAGTCGAATAATGTAATGCTTGAATAATTTACTGGCAAGGATTGCTTTTTACTGCCGATAGCCGAGGAGCATTGTGAGCGAGGCAGTGGCACTGCGGCGACAGACGCAATCAATTTCAATGGATGCGACTAATCAGTTGATTGATATTAATTAACACTATCCACATAACGGCACATGTAAATTGAGAGCATTATGGCGTCTTGTCGGCGCAAATCAATCAATAATCATATTAATGACAGAACGTGGCAATCGACAGGCCCCAGCAGAAGGCTTTTGTCAACACACTTCAGAGTGCTGAGATGCCATTTGGCAAGGCTGAGAGTGTCTTATGCATGCATTTATATGTCTGATGAGATGTATATAGATGGTATGATATATATATATATATATATATGGCTGATGTGCAGAGAAAAGTGCTGTTCGGGATCCCATTTGGCTTTTTGCTGTGCAAGTTGTCAGCAGGCGAACGCAACGAGTATGACATGCCACTTATAGAATCAATTTGCGTAATATTTTCCATTAGGACAGGTCGCACACACACACACACGCACTTCTCCTGACTCGCATTGAGACAGATGTTGGGCTTGTTTTGCGTCAACCTCGTTCGCATGTGCTTGTGGCTGCTTGTAATTACTTTAAATTGATATAAACACTTTTGAAATGAAATCGATCTAAGCTTCTTGTTAACAGATTAACATACACACCAGTCAGGCATAGCAACAGAGTCAGAGAGAGAGGGAGTAAGCGAGAGGGAGAGGGAATGTGGCTTGCAGTTTACAATTATTATTTATGCCCACAATGTGTATACACATAAGGCTGATATATGTATATACAGCTTTGCCTTTGTGGCGCACAATTTAGGTAATTGTATGTGTGTGCGAGTGTGTGTATGTGTGTGGTTTGATAAGAGTTCGCTGTGCGTGTGTGCGGCACACACAAGTAATCCTTGAAACATGTTTTTGATTTGCAATTTAATCAAGATAATCAAGTTTTATGTGTTTTAAGAAAATTGAAAGTGTGCCTTGTGCCATGTTAGACATTGTTTGCCTTTGCTGCCAGCTCGACTGTTGCCATTGCCTTTGCCTCTGCTCTAATCTTTAAATCGGGCCATTAAATTTATTATTAAATGCATTTTAATAACCAAACTTCCGACCTGTTAACCATTATGGTGCAACAATTAGTTAGATTCGGGCA
This sequence comes from Drosophila pegasa, assembly GCA_035046225.1. NCBI lineage: Eukaryota > Metazoa > Arthropoda > Insecta > Diptera > Drosophilidae > Drosophila > Drosophila pegasa. The sequence goes on along the minus strand of JAWNOD010000398.1, from coordinate 7,166,331 downwards.
AAACTTGGCAACAGCTGGCGCATCACCTTCGCTGCCAGAGGGCAAACGAAATGTGAAACTTTACTCAAGGCAAATCATTCCAGCTCAAATCAAATATTTATACCTTTATTCTTCCACTTTGCCTTGCAATTTAAAGCTTTCCTGATTGGATTTGGCATCGTTTGTTATAGTCATTCTGAATGGCAATGCTGGGGAAGTGCACTGGGAGAAACGGGAAGAAAATTAGAGCCTGGGATATTGAATGAGTAATGAATTGAAGTCATAAAAATGCAGACATGTTCCAGTAGCTGGCCAAAAAATATCTTGAGAAATTAGTTTGTCAATTGAGCAGCCTAGCTAAGCATCTAAGTAATTTAAATCAAAAGTCTATCAGCCCACGCCCTGGACCTGGGAGAAGGCTCAGACAACACCATTCTCAAGAACTACCTGGTCAAGTCCTGACTCAAAATAAATCAAATATCAACTTAAATCCTCCCTGTATTTACACCCCATATCATCTTGTTTCTCGTTAGTATATAATTCTGTGATTGTTACCATACATAGCCCTTAAGAAGGTATATTAATTAATTTTAGTTTAGACTCAGTTGCCTAAAGAGTAGCAGGACACTAAACTGTATAAAATAAATAAAAAAAATTAAAAAAAAAATTTAATTCGAATTTTATATAATATACTCCCTTCAGTAAGAAGTTTTGTATAAATATGTTGTATATTGCTCAAGATATCTGAAGAGACTGAACACAATAATATCTGATATTCTGCGCTATATGCCTTGCATATGCCATACATATTTTTAGATATATATATGAAATATGCCATTTATATATTATATGTATATAGGTATTGGTTACATGCCATAAAAGTGTATATATATAAATTTTATATTTATATTTTATACATATATATATATTTTATACATATTTATAAGCTGCTCTTCCAAAATTTAAGCAATTTTTTTGCTCTTTCTCACCTAGTTATAATATTCCCCCTATTTTACTCCTTTTTTTGCGCGTACCATATGCAGCGAGCCACAATTTTCACACATTGGCAATTGCGTTGGCATTACTTTTCATCGAAATGTAAAAGTTTTTCATATTTTCCACTTGACAAAGTCTTCGTGCAGCTTGCATAATGGTTTTATGGCCATCCAGGGGTGGTGGAAAACTTTGCTTTTCCAAGAATATCTAATGCCGCAGTCCGTGCCACGCCACGCCACACCACGCTCCACACCACCCCACCCCACCCTGAACTGCCACTCGTGGAGCCCTTTCAATAACCATTCAATTTACCAAGTTCTGCTGCTGTCCAGCTCGTCTGCTGCTCCTGCTGCAATTGCAGTTGATGGCTTTGATTTTATTCGTGGATGCACTTTTCTTGTTGGCTCCGCCCCGACCGCCCTGGCCCGCCCGGGCAGGCGCATCTATTGTGGCCGCCGCTGCTGTCCCTTTATGCGCTGCGCACTGCTGTTGCATGCTTTTATTATTAATATTTTTCTTTGCTTCTTTGCGCATTATTTATTGCTGCTGAAAAATGTTTACCCACAACTCAGCGCTAACTTGACTGCAACTTGTACAGAAGACAAATTTTATTCTCCTCGCTGCGCTCCTCGCTGGCTTTCTGCTCTGCTCTGCTGTGCTGGCCAGGTTATTATGTGGGCTGAGTGAGTGAGTGAGCGCTGAGTGCTAAGCTTTTAGCCATTGGCTAACGCGGCGTATGCGTAATCGTAATGCGCTTACGTGCTGGCCATGCCAAGCAGCAGGAGCAGAAGCAGCACCAGCAGCAGCAGCTCAATTTGCGGCATATGTAAATAGAGCATTTCTGTTGTTAGATTCGAATCATGTTTGTTCTCAAATACAAGACGAATTCCTGGCCAAAAGGATCTGGGCAAACAGGCGGCAGCTTATTAAGGCACTGCGTCCCAAACCTTTATCAAGTATACGCAGCAAAGTTATCGGCAAACGGCAATCTGGGTACAACTGCCAGGCTATGCCTCTGGGTGTGCCCGCCTCTCCCCCTGCCACTCCCATTGGCAGCTAATATCGTTTAATACACAAAAGTGTGGACGCTCTGGAATGAACGGCCGGACGGACGGCTGTTGGCCTGGCTTGGAGCACTGGCTAATTTTGCAGCTGGATTGTTTGGCCAAATCTCAAGGCGCACATCATGCTCGTGTGTGTGGGTGTGTGTGCATCCATACTCACACACATTTTGCATAAATCAAACAAGCAAATCGGCATGTAAACAACAATTTTTGCCAATTCAATTGAATTTCCAGTTACTGAAACGAAACCGATACCCGGCACACTGGTCGCAAAGGTGCCTGGCCCCGCCTGCTGGCCACGGGCAACGGCTGGCCTGGCATGGCCATGGCACTGCCGAGCACAATCCGTACGATTTTCGTCCCGGCACGGCACACGTGCCAGCCGCAACAACAACAACAACAACAACAACAAAGGCACGCACACTCAATTATTTGCTAAAAGCTTATGTAAACGCCTTCGTGTCAAGGGATTTTATTAACTGTTTCTTTTGGCCTAGCTGCTAGCCTGGCCTAGGCCAAATATCAAACTAGCACACCTACGCCAACACACACACACACGCGTACACACGCACACATACGAGCGCATAATGACAGTGGAAAATTTGCACACAAATCGTTCGGCAGCTGAGAAGCGTCCTAGATAAAAATCGCTACAAGAAAGGCAAAAGCAACAAGAATAAGAAAGGAGAGCAGACGGCAAAATGAAGAAAAGTATTCAATACAAAGAAATTGAAAAATGCTACAAAATGAATCAAAGTGAAAAACGAATGTGCGAGGCGAAACAGCAGCCAAAAAAAGAGAGAAGAGAAGAGGAAAAGCTGTGTGTGTGTGCGCCTGGGTGTGTGTATATTACGTTCGCCTAACGAGCAAATCGTGTTCAATAAATATTTGCTAGTCAGCCAGGGAGCTAAACAGAGACAGACTGAGCAGCAGAGATACACGGAGTGCAGGCGAGAGCGAGTGAGCACTAGATAACGTGGAGTTAAAGGAGTGAAAGAGAGGAGGGATGGGGGGTGGTGTGAATCAGGTGAATCTCACCGCTGCCAAAATCCGAAATCAAATCCAAATCCATATCCAAATCTCTGGCAACAAAAACAGTTGGAGAGATCTGCTCGCACGGAGCTAATACAATCGAACCAGTTGGTTAATGGCTAGCAACGGCTTATTGGCCAGCGGGGGGGCGGCGTGTGCCTGCATCTGCATCTGCATCAGCAGCGGCATCAGCATCAGCATCTGGGTACGTATGAAATATTCATTAATTTACAACTCCCCTCAGAGAATTGACTCATGTGCGGCTGCTCGCAAGTCGCGTTTCAAACTCAATTTATGAGCGCCCGGTGTGTGCTTTAATAGTTCGCAGCTGAATTAATTGACTGCAGCTGGGCCAGAGGGCAGCGGGGCGGGGCTGTGTCTGTGTGTGTGTGTGGGTCGGTGTGGGAGGAAGCGATGTAGGAGATAGGATTCTTGGCTTTATACATACATTTACCATAGATCTCTCACTTACTATTAAAATAATTTAATCAAAATGCTGTTTACCCAACGGCACACCCACACACACACACCCGCACACACACACACACACACACACACAAGTTGAAAGGCAAAGTTTCAATAAAAGCGTATGTCTGCTGGTCTCTTATATCTCTATAGAAACGGTTCGATTGCGTGTGGCTGCGGCTGGCTCGGTGTGTGCGGTTCAAGCGGATAAAGTGCATAAATTTTAATCAATTGTTTACTTACTTTCAGCTTCTTCTTCTTTCCGCATTCTCTTGCCTCTTATTTTATTTACTGCGCACAAGTTGTGAATTGTTTTGCACTTTTGGCTGCCTGCAGAGGGTATAAAAACTGGCTAATGATGTTGGTAACACAAATTGAAGGAAAACTTTATACTATGCCAGAGAAAGTTGCAAGAAATCTTGGCGATATATGTATCAATGGGTGAGTTCCTTGAGAAAGATAAGAACTAAATAAATATATATTACTATAAATATATATATTAGCAAAAGCAAAAGTATTTTTTCTTTTAATTAAAAGTAATAAACACAGCACAAGGGAAAGGAGTAAATTGAAGTAGGTTGGGAAGGAATCACAGGGAAAAACTAAGCCACAGCTTCCTTCCTTGGCAAGGAATTTAATGCTATTCATTGCAGTACTTGAGACTATAATTAAGTCCACTTGGAGATAGTAAGAACTACTTTATTACAGAACTAAAACTGTTGCTTTGCTGAGAGCAAATCTTTTGCTGAATTGAAGAAGACTAAGACTGAAAGAGGTAGAGAGAAAATGCAGTAAAACAATTATTAAAAATATTTAAGTACAAATATTTATAATATTAAGTAATTTTAAGGAGGTATATTCAGGTAATAAAAATAAATAAATATAAAAAGTGTAAGGCATATAAATCCTACTTTCGAGATCAAATAGCTATTGGCTCTCAAGTGAATAGATAAACAAATAAATTATAAAGAGGGAATATTTAGGGAATCTAAGGAGTATTAGATCTTAGGTGAATAGACAAAGAAACCCCGACTATCTCCTGGGAGTGCCGTATATTAAGCACAAAGCGGGGGCTGGAGAAAGAACGTGTAGATGAGCGAAATGTGTCCCCAGGGCGACTCCATCCACTTCACACATATCTCACAAGATGCCTTTTGCTGTGATATGTTGTAAAAAGCAACCATTATCGATGCCACATTCTGTGTTAACTGAACAAAGCGTTTAGTCTCTGTTTGGCTTCTTGGGATTGAGCATTCAGGCTTCAGTGTGTGATGGTACGCTTTGGTCTTTTGTTTTGCAGTGGCCACAACTGCAGCAGCAGAAGGAGCCGCAGCAGCAGCAGGAGCATCATCAGTTGAACCACATAGTGAACGAAGCCAACGGATTGTAACAAAGGCAGATTAAAACTTATGCACACAGTGAAAGCATAAAAGTCTCTGGCTGACTGGGCTGTACCATAATGTGAGCTATGTTAGTTTTATGGCAGACACCAAATGGGTTAGGGCAACAGCAACAACAGCAACAACAGCAATAGCAGCAACAGCAACAGCAGGAGCAGCAGCAACATCAGCAATGCTTTGACAATAAAAAATGTAACTAACCGCCGCTGCTGGCGGGGCCGAGAGCATTGTGAATGCTTTATGAGCCTTAGGAGTGCCATAATTTTCACTTAATAATCCGTTGAGTAGCTGCCCGTGATTTGTGGCCCAGCCCCAGTAAATGTAATGAGCTCCAAGGCACGGCGAGTGGCCGAGCGGGGTCGGCGGCGTCGCAGGGGCTAAACAATTTCAAAGTTTTTGTCGAAAACATAATGTGTTCCTAATTTTATTTGTCGCCAATTGGGAGCACCACACCCCCCTCCACCTCCCTCCCGCCCACAGCCCAATACAATTTATAGTGCGCGGACTTAAACACCTGCGCCGGAAAGGCTGCAGCATTAACTGTAAGCTTCGACGTGCGCCGTACATATTGGAGCCGCTGCCGGAAAGTATGCCAAAATAATAACTATGCACACAGCAGCTGGAAAAAACAGCAGCAACAACAGCAACAACAACGACAACAATGATATTTAATGACCGAAATGCACATGAAATTGCGCGCATAAACTAATTACCGCGGATAAAGTTAACAATGGCAGCCCCGGCACAAGGCTGTGCAGGGGCGTGTGCCTTTAAAAGGTTTAACTGCCAGCCGTGGAGGCTCGGCGACAGCCAGTGCCTGCCATATAGCTGTCAGTCGAGCGAGTCCTGCCGAGTCCTGCCGGGCTTGCTCGGCCTGCCAGTCCTGCTGTGGCCACAAGCCGCTCATACGCCGCCGTTTGCCCGTATTACCGGCATTTACAATATTTATTTTAATATTGCACGGTTTTTGGCAGCCGCCCAGCCCACCTGCTGCCGTCCCTCCCCTAGAAGCACCCACTCCCACATGCCCAGCGGTACACTCTGTGTGTGCGTGTGTGTGTTATTGTGCCAAATTGTTTATGAAAAATTGCGTATGACGACGACGACGACGACGACGTCGATGCCGACGGCGTCGCTGTTGGCGCATAAATCAAGCTGCCTTGGCTCAGGATTTGGGCCAGTCGCTCGACGGGTCGCCCGGCCTGGTAATTACAATGTAGCCGCCTGTGAATTTAACGATCCGGGCCGCAGTGCCAACAGTCGCCAACAAGCAAATGCGGAAACACAACAATTTTAACCAACGCCACCCGCTGATGTAAAGGGTTCGCTGCTGCCGCTGCTGCCACTGCTGCTGCTGCTGGGGTCAGTTGGCCTGGTCAGTTGGCCCAGCCAGATTGGCTGGCTGGCGGAGTGCGTGTGGGCGGCATGTTAAACACAAGTGTGAGCCAAGTGGAAAATAACATTTAAAAATGCCATAACAATAACTAACAAAGACACCAAAAGCAAATGGCAATAGCAAATGGCCCGACTGGGCCGCCAGAAGCTGAAGCTCAAGCTGGAGCCGTAGAAGGAGGCCAGCAGACCCAGGAGCCAGAGTGACTGGGGCGCAGGCTGGCAGAAATTAAATGGCGCGAGAAAATTGCACGGTCAGTGCGGAGTCTGGGTGGAGCAGGTTTACATAATTGCCAAGCAAAGAGGAATAGATGAACAGAGCGAGATAGCCGCATTGAGTGAGTGAGATAGAGACTGCAAGCACAATCGGACACGGTTAACTATATTATGTGTGTGTGTGTGCACACACCTCGGCCCAGCACAAAGTATATAATCGGATTCCAATTTCAAGAGGAATATAAAAACTTTGGGCAGCAAAAGTCTGCTCTCAACGAGTTAATGCACTCGAAAACAATTTGTTTAAGACTTTTTTTTAAAGTAGAATTAAATATTAAGGTATAAATATTTTACATAAGCAGATATAAATATTAAAATCATTTATATCTAAATATTAAGAAAACTTAAAATGAGATAATTTCTCTTATGATTTTAATGAAATTTCAAGGCAGTTTTGCCGGCTGCATACAAAAATATTTGTATCTTTTAATGAAAATATATATATTTATATATATGGTGATATATATTCTCATTAAAAGATCAAAAATAAATAACTCTCAATAGACATATTCTCTGAGCTAAAGTCCCTTCAGATCAAATATATTGTTGATTGAACTTCAAAGAGATTTTCAAGCTGCATACAAATTCTTCTTCTTCTTCATAAGCCCAATTAGAAGTTTTCCTTGAGCTAAGGTCTCTCTCAAATCAAGTATTATAAATAGATGAGACAGTTCTAAACATTCAAAACCTTAGAAATAAAATATTATCGTTCTTTAGTTGAGAATTAACAAAAATAAATATCTTGCTTTATATATATTAAATATATAAAATTTCTCAATGAACTAAACCTTCTTTTAGACAAAATTAATGAAACTTCGACATTTGCAAGCTACATAAAAATTTGATCTTTCTCTAACTGGGAATTTATGACTAAGGGAAATAAGTAACAAAGCTTCAATTATCTAAATAGAAGTATTATCTTATTCTGCTGAAGTCCCTTAGAGAACAAATAGATCAAAGACAAATTTAAATAAAAAATATTTCATCTCAATAAATTGTATAAGAAAACAATCAATGCTCCGATTAATATAAAATATAATTACTTTGCTGGCCATAAGATATAAATATATAATACACATTGCACAATCCACTTCAAGTCGGAATAAAACACAAGCTTTGCCTTTTCAAACTATTTACTACTTAGATCTAGACGTGGTTAGTTAGTAAGTTTGCATGCTTGTTCTTCTTCTTCTTCTTCTTCTTGTTGACTAAGTTAAACTGGGCTTACGTTTAGGGGTTATACAAAATGCAAATAGTGCGCTTAAAGGCTAGATACGAGTATGTTTATATATATAGATGGTCGAGAGGGTCGACTCTCTACGTCTCCTCAGCAGTTGTGGCACTTGACCAGGCCCACCTCGTCGCAGTTCATGCACTTGAGCGCCACGAACTCGGCCGTGAAGTGATTGCGGTGCACGGACTTCTTGGAGCCGTTGCAGGAGGGGCACGGCAGCAGCCGGTAGCCGCCGCACGTCTGGCAGGTGTAGTTGCTGGCGATGGACTTGTAGGGCTTCAGCAGCTGGCGCAGCTCCCCGGACTCATTCATGCGCTCCACTGTCGCCGCGTCGCCGATGTGCTGGCCCTCCACATACAGCTGGGGCACCCGGATCTGGGAGGTCTGCATGCGCTGCCGCATCTCGGCCTGATACTCGACGCTCATGAAGACGTCCCGCTCCTCGAACTTGACCAGCAGAGTGCGCAGTATCTGCTTAACATTGGCACATTTCGCGTAGGTGTCTCGGATGACGCCCATGCTGGTCGTGTAGAGCACCACCTTGCCCAGATCTTTCTCCATGAAGCACTGCGAATGGGAGAATGGTAGAAACAGGTAAGCGATTAGAATGCTGGTTCCACTTCTCGGGCCGGACAGGAAAAGCAGGTCGCTAAAAATAAAATGCTTGAAATTGGCACAGAATTCGCCACGGAGCTCAGACTTTGGTCATGGCCCGAGCGGGGCGCGACCAAACGACGATCAAATGGGGCCTCCAAGAACGGAGCATAAAACAATTACCATGACCAAATATAATCCACACAAAATGCAGCGACACTAGCCGCTTTCGACGGGGGAGAAATCGCTGGAAGACAGAACCAGCGCCAAAGACAATGGGATCTCTGGAATGTGTTGGAGCCAAATGCAAACGCGGCTCGGACAAGAGTTGCTGTTGACGCTTTGTTGTTAGTGTGCTCACAATCTGTTGGGTTCATTAGCTCTTGGCGTCTCACGTAACCAAACGACTCTGCATGTCATTCAAAATCCTATTAATCAATTCAATTAAGCAATAATGGAAAAACTGCTAGCCAATTGACAGCAGCTGTGGCTCCAACACAAACACGCACACACACACAATGCGACGTTTTTCCGACTATTTATGATGGCTTATTTTGTAAGGCCGGTGCTGAACCGGTTCGGGTTCACTCATTTCATTTGACAATTAACATTTCCGTTAGTTGGCCAACTTTGGTGGCGTCTGCTTTGGCTAATGAACCGCTTTCCAGCCAACCAGGCAGCCATCGAGCCACCGCTGGTATCAATGAACTGTACAAGTGCAGTCACGAACGTGGGCATACTCCGAAATAAGTCTCTAATCCTCCGCTCTTCAAACCGGTCCAACGAGAATTCGCAGTTGCAAATGCATTCAATTCGAGATTAGACCGTTAGACCGCAGCGCAGCACTTGATAACCAATACGCGGCTCGAGTGGGGTGTAATGGACTGCAGAGCAGCGCGACCTGTTCCAATTAGCATGCGCCAGCTCAAATGCAGATCAACCACAAAAAAGATATATTCATATATTTATAAATATTCATGCTCTTGAATGATGCTTTCAAAATTAAAATAAATATTTCGCAGCTCAAGCTTATTTGTTTTTCCCCTCCCCCACTATTTGCGTGAAAAATAAAGATATATTTTTAATTCATGGCACGAATGTTGGGAAAAATATTTCACTCGCATAGTGACAAAATAGAGTTCAAAGCCTCGAGCCAAAAAGTTTGCAGCAAAACAAAAACAAGCTGCGGTCAAATGGAAAGTCAGCTTTTGCAACGCGGTGAACGTCGCAGCGCCAGGCGGCGGTTTTTCCCATTCCATGCCAACGGAGTGTCCCTGGTGAAAATTGCGAGGATGTCCACCTCGACACCCCGCCAACCCACCCACCTGTCATGCCGCTCTGCGGCTCGCCATTCACTGCTCCCGCTGAGTCTGATTAACGCTTCGGCTACAGCTCGGCTGCAGCTCGTGTTGTCAGCAGGCCTTAAGATGTGATTTTGTGAGTTGCCCAACAAATAAATAACAGAAAGACAAACAATTAACACACGTGATTTGCACGGCTAACCCCATGGCAGTAACAGTTTCACATACCCTGCCAACATTATTAGCTGAAATGGGGTAGATGGAGTTTGTGAAGATTTATGAGAGGGGCAAAGTATTCAATTAAGGTTTTGAGTTTCTTGAGACTCTTAATCATGTTAATCATGTTATGTCTCTATGTCTTCACAGCTGTTTTGCAGCTTTCAATCTGCTTATCTTTCTGTCTACATACCTGTCTGTTGGACGGACTCATTCTGTCTGTCTTAAGATTAATTTATATCTATTTATGGGTCAACAACAAGAAGCTTGACTCAACTAACTACTTCTTTAACTACTTACAGGTATCGATACACAGCTCAAGCTATTTGACCCCTTAAAGACTACAATAGCTAGAGACTAAGTATACTAACTAACTTCTAGTAAACCTTACACAAATATCTAGTATTCATTAGGATCTTCTGAACATCTCCCTCATTATCATCTCAAATCTACAATGCTTAACCTTTCGGAGACTTTCGACAATTTCGAATAGATAGAATAACCGTAGTTGTTGTTGAGGTGAGATCAGTTTGTTTGGCAGTTCATTTTAAAGAGAGATCTTTGGTTTAAGTATTCACAAAGGGCAGGTCGTTGGGTCTACAAATAAGACGAAGCAGTTACTACATAAAGTGTTTCCGCGCCTGCTTGATTGGCTGGCGACATATGTGGAGTGAAAACGCTGCACCGGCTACAGAGTATCTGGCAGTGAGTCAGTGGCTGGAGCAGAGCACAGTTAGTTGCTTTTTTCGATTTTGTTTCTGTTTATGTCAAGCTGCAGCCGCAACATATACGAAGACGCAGCTGTAGAGGCAGCCGCAGCCGCGGCAGCCGCATGAATTGGTAAAAAGAGAAAGCAGGTCACTTGTATGGCCAGCAGAGAGGCAGCCGTCGGTTCGAGTGATTGGCAATCGAAGAGTTGAGCAACAAGCGGAGTCAGATACGAGGCTAATGCCAATGCTGACAGCCGAGAGCCAAAGCCACAGCCACAGCATTAGCTCTTGTTGTTGCTGCCTTCTCGAAGGTGACAAAACGAAGGCAACATTTCGATTGTAGTTTTTATTGTGATTTTTAATTGTGGCAGCAGCTGCGGCGGCGGCGGCGACGGCTTCAGATTTGACAGCAGTTTGCTCTAATTATGTATGGCTTAGAGTCAATTGGCAAGTGCAGAGCATAAATCAAAGGGCTCCGCTTGTTACCAATATCACGTCAACACTGCACAAAGCCCGAAAACAATGCCCAGCAGATTTTCACTTTCGATTCGAGGCGATTGCTCTGCATACTAGTTGCTGCTTTCAGCGGCTGCTCGCATGCTGGCTGCATCGTAATTAGCAGCATCTGAGCGCCGCGATTGTTATGCAGATGAGGAGCACAGCGCAGCGCAGCGCGTTGGCCTTAAGCTCGACTTCTTTCGACTTGGCTAATTTGCATGTGAGCCGCTATAAAGCCATAAAACACATTTCTTTTCTTTGGCATTTAGCTAATTTATGGCGATCTGTTCGCCTCCTCAGCTCGTAGCATTCCGTCAAATTCATCAGCAGGCCTCCGAGTCAAGCTCTATAACTTTGAAAGTGAAAAGCAGCAGCAGCAGCAGCCGGAGCAACAAAAGCAACAATTAAACTGATCTTAAATCTAGGCATTAAAATAGATAAAGGGAAATTTCCGGGTCTTCTGTGGAAGTGAAATGCGCGCAGCTGACTAACTCAATAATAAAAGTTAAAGAGCATAAAAAAACAAACCCTAAAAATGGGCATATTCGACTGAACAACATATTTATATCATTACAGAGCCACGGAAAGTTATGGATGAACTGATTTTTATGCTCGTTATAAAATGCCACAATATAACTGTTAACGAATATCTCTGATATGGATTACACTTATAATGATTGAAACATTCAGAATGATTAAATGTGAAACTCTAAGAATAACTTAAGAGTATTTAATTACTGAGCATTAATGAGCAATGAATGTTGGGTATATATAAAACTTTATGTTAATAGAATTTTATGATTCCCGCACTTAATACAGTTCATGTTTTATGCGCACTTTCATTAACAATGGCCGCTTTTATAGTGGATTCTTCATTTGCTTGTATGTTATACGACTTGGCTTAATCGTATAACTAGATCTTATTGATGCTATAGATGGTAAACAAACTTTAACAATCTTCTAAAATAGCATACTTGAAGCTATTGTCTGAGGCCTAAGGTCGTCTGCTTGGGACTTTGTGAAGATCTACTTTTCAATCGCATAAGGTGCATATTTCAATTCGACTATAACTGGTTTTTCTTTCTTACTAAGATAGTTCAAGCTGAGAATCAAAAAAGTTTTCAATCTTTAATTTTTCTTCAAAAATATTAATTGTCTTCCTAAGGTGATACTTATCTTAAAGAAGAGAAAAAAAATTTTGTATTTTGCCAAGTTGAGCGAGATATTCACATTTGGTTGCACTATTCTGTTGACTAATTCATAACTAAGTTTAAGCTTTCTTTTGTAAATTTTTCAAAAATATTATTTGAAATTATTCAGAGTCTGATCTTGTATTATTTCAAAATAATTAAAACAGTGTCTAATAGGAAAACAGTTGAACGATATCTGGAGCTATATATAGAACACATTCAACATTAGCGTGAAGGTTGGCTATCCTGATGATGCAACTCAACTAGTAAGTTTTTGAAAGAGTTGTTGCTTGTTAAGATATTTCAATATAATGTTTCTTTATTCTACGACGTTCTGAAGAGACAACGGGTAAATTTTCAGGGTAATTCTTATGATTGTGGAATATTGTAAAATGAAAAAAAAAAAAAACGGTAACTGAATTTCTTAACAAGTTGCAATAGTGGAATCGAAACACATAGAAAAATCGACAGCCAATCAAGTTTCTGCATGAGCTGGCTGTGGTCAAAGCAAATCATATGGTGTGTATCGGAAGCTACTTGTTAGCAATGCAACTTAATCTGCGTCTTCCCGTGGATGCTGTGTACGCTGTGGTTATCGCACACTCGTATGGCTGACTGCCCATAGGCATACTTTTGCCAGCTCGCCTCGAACATTCTCAGCGCAGAGAGAAACATATAATACAATGTAATATAATATAATATCGCAGTTATCTGACACTCTCTTGTTTCATTAATTGACTTTCTGATTCGTTTCAGCCACAATGAGATCTCAGCACACGCCCCGAAAGAAAGAAAATGTTGACAATTTCCAGCGACTTGGCTGACTTTCTATGATTAGTTGCTGCTATTGTTATTGTGTTGTTGCGCCGAAGTTTTCTAGCTGCGCTGCCATTAGCAGCTCAACGGCTCAAGCTAAACCATTTATCTCTCTGGGAGCGAAGAAAACCAACGAAAAAATGGAAAAGTAAAACAAATGGACAGAAAATAGACAGAGCAAAAAGCCGCTGGCCCAAAGCAGCGAACACCACAAAACCGATATCTAAATAAGCCAGAGCCAGAGCCAGGCGAGCGACAACAAAATAAGCCACTTAACGGTATTCATTATACATGCGAGTGTGTAATTGCACGCACACACCACGCACACACACTCAGATATGGAGAGTGGTGAAAATATGTTGTGTTTATGGTGTTAGCCAGACTCGTGGCTCATTAGATTACGAGCGGCGGGCAGCCAGACATAAATATCAAATGTGAAAGATACAAATATATATATATACAATATATATAAATTGAAATTCAACAGCAGCAAGCGGCGCAACAACAACAAGCAACGGCAATTGTCTGGCAGCACTTTCTCCCATGGAGCGTGCAATTGGTAAACAATTTGCCAAGATGCGCGCGCTGTGATTGCATAATTTGGCCAACAAGTGACTCAATAAAGGGCAACACTCACACCAACACACTCACTCACACACACACAGCGTGGGAAACCGATTGGTGGTTACACAACTCACCTTTGCATTCGGCTGCTGCTGCAGCTGCAAGAACGTGGCTATTCCATTGCGCACACGATTCTTGACGCCGCGCACCGTGCCCTTGGCGGAGCGGATGGTGGACTGTGTGGAGCTGGCGCTGCTGCGCACATCGCGATAGCCAGCGAACACGTCGTGCTGCTCCTCCTCAACGCCGCCCGCCTCCCGCTGGTCCCCATGCCGCACGAAGCTCCTGAAGTTCTCGTGCTCGTTTATGTGAAAGCTGTAGTATTGGTCGTCCGCATACTTGTAGTTGCTGCTGCAGCGGTTGCTGTTGCCGTTACTGTTGCTGTTGCAGTTGCCGTTACTGTTGCTGTTGCTGTTGCTGCAGCTGCTGTCCGTCTGTGACGTGGCTGGCAGCAGTGTCTGTTCACCGGTTTGCACAAAGTTCGCCCGCTGCACCGCCGCCCGCAGCTCCTCGATGCTCGCCTCGTTGAGCGACTCGCGCGACAAGCGCAACGACTCGGGCTCCATCTCCAGCTCTGTCTCTGTCTCCGTCTCTGGCTCTGGCTCCGCCACTGGCTCCACTATGGTGACAGTCTTGGTCTGCCGGTTTGGCGGCTTGTCCTTGACCTCGACGGGGCTGGTGAACTGCACCACGAACTCCGCGCTCCGCCTGTCCCGTATGTCGCGCAGCAGCGAGTCCGGCAGCAGGGTGCCCAGCATGCAGAGCGACTTGTGTCGCTGGCGCAGCTGGCCGCTGGGTTTGGCTGCCGCCTGGCGCACGTACTCCGTGCTGCTGCAGTGCAGGCTGTCGCTGTTCAGCGAGGAGGGGCCGCTCTCCTCGCTGTCGTCCGTCAGGATGAGTGTGGCCTGCACGGGGCCGCCGTTGCTCTCCAGGTCGCTGCCGTTGCCGCTGTCCGCCGTCTCGCAGTGGGTGGCGTACTTCTGGTACTGCTGCATGTAGCAGTTGTCCGCTCCGTCGGCCACAGCTGCGGCCGGCAGTGTGGGCGTGGCTGCCTTTTGCACAACCATCTTCAGCAGGGGCCTGCACTCACGATCGCCGTCTCTATGCTTCAGCACTGCGCTTTAAAGTCTATCTTCAGATCTCTAGATTATAGATCTCTAACTCTGGCTTGGCTTCACTTGATTATTGCTTTGCGTTCACTGACTCTGATCCGCTGGCCGTTGCACCCGTCCTCGCATGTCTTTCTGCTTCAGCTCTCGTCGTTAGACTGCGTTGCGTTTTTGCCCGCTGCTCTAGCCAAGCTGCCAAGCTGCCGAGCTGCCAAAGACCGCAGTCACCGCGCAGCGCAGCTAACCAGCCAAGCAGCCAAGCAAGTAGTCATCCAAGACAATGCCACGATCGCCGCTCTCCCACTCTCTCTCTCACTTTGTCTCTCTCTCACTTGTACATTTCACCTAGTTATGCAGCGCATTCAGCGCTCACATTCAGCAGGCGCTCGCAGCTGCTTTCTCTTCGTGATCTGCAGCTCCAAGTGGCCCGTTCGGGAGCGAACGGGTATTTCCATTAGGCGCGCATTATTAAATTTTGCAATTTCGCGCCCGTTGCTGTTGCTGTTGCTGTTCTCAAATCGCTGGCCATTAGCAGCGCTCACAGAGATGCTTCTGGCTGGCTTCTAATGGCCTGCAAAGAGCAGCTGCCAGCAGCTCGACACGAAATCTTCGTAATGGTGCGCCGAAGATGATTATGTCAACGCAAAGATCTGGCTAAGAATAGCCAAATGAAGCATCTAACAACTGTTTACGGCTCTAACAAAAATAAGTCGAAGACTTAAGCTAATTACAGTTGGCTAATGGCGCCGATAGAGCGTAGCGAGGTTAGCAGAAAGACTGGGACTGGACTTTATCCCTAACCCATTCAAAGTGGGAATTCCGCTTATAATGTTATTCTCTAATCTATGTAGCAGTCTTAAGGAGGCGTGGCTTACCACTTGTATTCTTGATTGGAATCAGCAGCGAGCCAGTTTCAGCCTTGTCCCGGTGTCTGTCCGGTCTCGTCCGACGATTCGCGTGTGCGACGGCGACGACGACGGTATCAGAATCTATAAGACTTATAGCCTTGACTGGATTGCACGCTTCGTTTTTTCGTATAGTATAGCACACGCTGAGCAGGTTTCTGTGACACAATGCATAAGTTATTCAGTTGCCATGAAATGGCTTAAAATCAATTTGAAACTTCTGGTATTTGAGCACAGTTTTTGCTTGAGTGTTGGCATTTTTAGTAAAGCTAAAATATACACAAATTATAAGACAAGTTTTTCAACGAATGACATTTTATGTGAGCCGATATACCCTGAGTATAAATGCCATTTCATTTATATATAATAATTATATATATTTAAAATTCAGCTCTAGACGAGTCTTCTAGCTGTTTTTAAACATAAAACAAATTTGACATTTAAGCAACCTGATATGAATACCAAAACATGGCCCAACTTTCAGTTAAAGACTTCGAGCAATTAAAAACGCAATTGAATTTATTTGTTGGCTTTCATCGGGCTGAAGATAAATGAGGCCCGAAGTGAATCGATAAGAGCTCGTCCATTGGCATGCAAACTAGTATATCACTTTGACAAATATGCAAGTGATTTTTATGGCAGGCCGTAAGTCGGGGCTGCTTAATCAACTTTTATCGCATTAATAATCGCTGTCAATGAAGCCGAAAGCTTGTTCAATTTAATCGAAATAGCTGCCCCCAGCGCTAAGTGCATATTTTAGCTTTATTTCCGGCGATGAATGTCTCCCCACATGGATAAGACTATTTTTGAATGAGCCCACAGGCCTCGGCGTCTAATCGAAATCTCTTTAATTCTCACCTCTCTTACAACTTTATCTCGGCTCAGAGGCAGATTAAAGTTTATCTCGGCTGCAGGCGTGCGAGTACTCCACATATTTTGCTGAATGAATATGTGCGTCGCCCACTTATCGGCCGGATATTAGAGAATTTCCATTGCCGATTGCACGAAATTCATTCAACGGTAAAAAAAAGTGAGGCACACGCACACACTCGCACACATACGCACAGACAGCTCAGCTTAAATTCAGGTAGTTTTCAGCTCGGCCAAGTTTATTGATACGGCATGAAGTACAGCCGCCGGGGGCGATAAGCAGCTCGAAATGCGCAATAATCAGTTTGTAGAAGTGCGGAAAAGATAGTCGCAGCACAGTCCAAATAGTTGCCACTCAGACGAGCCATAAACTTTTGGCCAAATGCCGCCAGCAGCAGCGGCAGAGACCACACAATCAATGCAAATGCCAAGTTTGAAGTCTTATCTAGAATCGCGCCGCTCGCTCAGAATCGGCCAGAAATCACGTAGCAAAAGCCGCAGCAAGATTCTCGCCAAGATTTGCGCCCAGCAAAACAAACCAATCGACGCCCATCTAATTCACTGAATCAAAACTTTTCTCAATTACTATAAATATTACCATTAGTAAAGTTTTTCAGCCACACAATTAATTTGTTTTCGATTTTATTGCGGACTTATTGTTTGTTGGGTTGGAGGAATGATGATTCTTGGATTGAGAACGAGTTTTAGACTAACTTGATTTAGATTTTTAAAGGGGTTTTTAATTCGACTTAGTATTTAAATTAATATACTATATAGTCTATATACTATATATATATTTATATATTTACTAATCTACATCAGTCAATATTATATAATATATACTATACTATGCGATATACTACCATATTCATAGTTTTTATGCATCTTTATATAATATTATATATTATATTATATATATACATAGAATCGTTTCTTATGTTCTTGAATCGATATTGTTGTCAGCTTGATTTAATGGCAGCAAATGCTGCAAGAGAATTTTTATGATCTGTATAGAGGTAAGCTTTGTGGATGTTTTCTATTATACAAGAGTCAACAAATTTGACCCCCAAAATATAAAAAACTCGACATAATTGAATTATAATATATTATAAGCATATATATATAATAAGCAAATTTTTGATGCTTGATAAATTTTGAAAAATATATTCAAATTTAAGAGTAAATTCAATCTTATTTGCATCACAGAAAAGCTGTTGTATTAATGCAAATTTTTTTGGAAATATAAAAAGTTGGCATATTTTAATTATTATAATAATAAATATACTTTTGGAGCTTAAGCGAAAAAAAAATTAAAAGCTCAGTCAAGTTTAAGAATAAATATAATTTTCATTACATCACAAAAAGTTGACGAATTGCTATGATTCCAACTTTATTAAGACATTTGCATATATCAATGTACTCTAAAACTTAATGTTGCAATAAAGTTAAAATAAAAGTTTTGATATACCCTTCCCAGAAAAACTATGCGTACAGGCTTATTGTGCGACTTTGATAGTGAATAAATATGATAAATAATATCATATCAATAACAATATCATATTTTTTTTAAGAACAATTATTTAATAACACACATTTATCATACATTTTTAGTTTTATAATATTAAACAGATTTTTTTTACATTTCAAATCTGAAAAAACAACGGGAATTCACTTAGAAAAAGTACAATAACTAAGAAAAATAATTTCAATTAAAGAATTAAAGACCAAATAACGAAAATTCTTTATACAACACACATTATTTATAGATACAAATTACATTTAAATAAATTCATACATAAATTCTACATTTATTGCTTTTATTCTGCCAAAATACTTTCTCAATTAATAATAATGAAATATTATATTTAATTAATAAAATAAATGACAAATATCAGAAGACAAATCTCAAGAAAAAAAAACTCTTTTTAACTAGTTCTATAAACAAAAGATGGAATATAACTCTTGACTTAAGTCACTAATCAAATCAAGAATTATATTCCATCTTTGTCACTGCAAAGATTTATCAAATCAGTGCTCGAAGTTACCCGCCATACCGAGTCAGTGATAGTTTCTTCAGCTCAGAGCGAAATGTGACGACAAGAGCTTGGCATATTTCTATCTGCACACTTATCGCTTATCGCATCTCTCCGGGCTGTGTGTGTGTGTGTGCGTGTGCGATTATCACGTGTCGACAACAACAGCTTGGCGGTGCGACAATTTTGGGTTCTTTGTCGGCGACGGCGTGTGTCACGCTGCGGTATAAAAGAGCTGAGCGCATCTCCAGTTGCATCTAGTTTGGATTTCAGCAAGAACATGACTTGGATTGACTTAGAATTGGCGCGAGCAGCTCGACTGCTCTTAGCTCTGCTTACGCTGACTGCAGCCGCCAGGGCGAGCGTGGATCACGAGACGATGCTCTGCGCGAGCGACGACACGCCCATGTGTGGGCGCAGCCAGGGCGAGTATCTGCTCTTCAAGAACGAGTGCGACCTGCGCAAGGCGCAGCGCGAGAACCTGATGGGTGGACCACTGTGTAAGTGACCAAGGCAATCAGAACTGGGAGTCAGTGACTAATCCTTCCCGCCCGCAGTTGACGTCGCCTTGCACCACTGCCTGCCCAGCTGCGAGCTGGAGTGCGCGGGGCCGGCGCAGCCCCTCTGCGGCCTGAGCGTGGCCTCGGGCGAGCGCAGGAGCTTCCGCAGCCGCTGCGAGATGATGCGCGCCAGCTGCCTGACCCGCTCCGACTGGCTGGTGCACAAGTGGGGCGAGTGCCCACGCGGCCAGCAGCAGCAGAAGCAGCCCAAGCAGCCGGCGCACACGCTGCTCGTGGGTCAGCGCAAGCGCCGCCGGCCCATACCCTGCACCAACGTCTACAGGCCGGTCTGCGCCAGCTACGCGGGCGTCAAGTCCACCTTCTCCAACGAGTGCCTGGTCAACGCGGAGAACATTCGCACCCGCCGCAGTAAGCCATGATGAGGGGAGTCTCTTCCAACGGCAGCTCATGCTCCGCTCTTGCAGATTGGCGCATCGTGTCGGAGGGTCTGTGCGGCGAGGACAGCACCAAGATGAAGCACAGCCGCAAGTGGAAGCCCAAGCCGAAGCCCAAGTCGGAGATGGAGCGCAGCAAGCGCAGCTACCAGCAGCCCAGCCAGCCCAGCCAGCCCAACCAGCTGGACGACTTCGAGCTGGCCGAGGACGCCGTGCAGATCTTCGCGCCCTCCACCTTCCACACGCAGTTCATCAGCAACGCGGGCACCATGGAGAAGAGCTACTCCCTGCCCGCCCGCAAGCCCCAAGAGTCCAACTCGGCCCCGGCCAGGCGAAGCTATGGCCCGTCGAAATCCCGCCCTGCTTATGGCGCCAGCTCCAAGCGCTGCGTGTTCAGCAATGAGCCCGTCTGCGGCAGCTTCAATGGCGAGAGCCGCACCTTCGACAACGTGTGCGCATTGATGGAGTTCAGCCAGGCGGTGGGCAACGGTAAGCACCGAAACGGCGGGGATTTGGCGGCGACTGTAATTAAAACTACTCCACAGCCTGGACCATCCTGTACGAGGGCCCGTGCCGGCGCTGCGATAAGCCCTGCCCCAGCAAGTACAGCCCGGTGTGCGCGGTCCGCAACGGCATCAGCTACACCATCATCAACGAGTGCTACCTGGAGCGGGTGCGCTGCAAGGACCCCAATAGCAGTAGGTTCCCCCCCCCCTCCCTCCTTTTCCCATTTAATTTGGCCGCAAATTCGCTAACAGCTGGCATCCATTCCACTTTGACAGATTGGCGCATCTCGTACCGGGGCGAGTGCGTGCTGCCCGCCGAGGAGGTGGCCCAGAGCCTGCCCCCGCCCAGCCCCAAGCCTTCACCTCGCATACCCCACATGCTCTACAGCAGTCGCAATGCCACCTCCTCCACCAGCACAGTCAGGCCCAGATCTCGAGCAACGGCTACGACGGCTGCTCCTCTGCCGCGTCGCCTGCTGAGGAAGTCCAAGCGTCCGACGCCCACGCCCACGCCCAAGGATCTGAGCAACCGCAAGATACGCAAGATAGAGCCAACCACCTTCCCGGGCTACAACAAGGAGGCGCTGGCGGTGCCCCTCAAGGCTCCATTCACGGCCAAGCAGTGGCCCGCCAAGGATGCCTGGATGCCGGCGGGCGGCAAGGAGGCGTATGTCAAGAGGCCGCACCACAAGAAGGCGCACAGCGAGAAGTATCCGCAGTTCAACTGGCAGCAGGCGCTGACCACGCCACGCCCCACTGCACCACCCACCAGCCCAGCTCCACTCACCACCCTTGAGGGCGTGGCGAGTGCGCAGTTGCTGAACTTCGACCTGAAGTCGGCGGCGGAGATCTTTGGGGCGATCGAAGCCGACACGGAAATACTCTTCATGGTGGACAGCACAGCGGCCCCGGTCGATGCAGTCGAGGTGGAGACCACGACGTTGCCGGCAACCACCCGAGGAACCACAACAGAGCGTGCAATTCCCTCCACAGCCACGCCCACTACCACTGCACCACCCCTCACCACAACGACAGTGGCGCCCTACAGCACCGAGGACACCACTGAGTACACCTCCGAGCGGGACACAGAGGAATCTTCTACAGATCTGCCCACGACGAGCATCTTTGAGGTGGCGACCAGCGAGAGTCTGGATCAGAGCACAGCGGATGAGGCAGAGGCAACTGCGACCACAGCAGCCACAACCACAACAGCGACAAGTGGCGATCCGTCAACCACCTCCAGCGCCGACTACCTGGCGGACGAGTCGATGAGCACGCAGAGCGATCAGACCTCGATATACGGGCTCGACAAGAACTCGCTGATCATGCGCCTGCTGCGTGCCAGGAGTGGCAAGAATATGGTCATATAGTCTATCTGTAGGTTAGTAATTGTTCGATAGGAGTCAGTGATAGGGGTGCTCCGCATGTTACTTAGATTTAAGTCACAATTAGTTGGATATAATAAAACGTCAAATCTCAAAATGTTTCATAGCTTGAACTGAGTTGTGGCGCCATCTATTGTTTAGAAATTACTGGTTGCTGTACACACTTATTTTAGCATGTGCAGAAACCATGCTCCTCACTTAACGGAAGTCTGGCCGAATTTGGCATAGCTTCCACACTTAACGAATTTTCGGAATTATAGCAGCGCCATCTATTGTACATATTATTTTAGTACTAGTGGCTAGCGAATGCAGCAACCACGCTCCACACTGAACGATTAGTTGAATTTACGCCAAAAATAGTAAGCTTTCAACATATGTGATGACAAGCTGCTCCACACTCTTAGCGCAGACACAAACCAAAAAAAGCTTTGCCTGTTAGCTTTTAAAAGTTATTGGCAATTAACTGTTCAGTTCAAGAAATATACAAAATATACAAAATATACAAAAGGGGGTTCACCCTTAATTATTTGTTATTTAAAAAAACACTTAGCTTTAATAATGTTATTCATAAAAGGTTGATATAAGGAACTGTTTTGGTCTCAATTTTTTACAATTAAGCATTTTTAAATATTGAAATTATAACAAGTCTGTTTTGTAGTATTAAGACTGTTTATTCATTTCACTTTAACCTTTCGGAATACTTGAGCACAATGTTAACACAATAATGTACGAAATTGTATTAGTTTAAGCATCACACTAACAACCTGCAATTAAATTTTTTTGATATCCCCAATAGTTTAGATTTTATAGATCAACCAACTTTTTTTAAAGTGTTGGTTGAAATAAGCTATGAACCACTGTATGGATATGTTAATGGATTAATAATATTTATATTTACAGATAGGTAGATATAATGTAACTTACAGCCAGTTCTAAGGTATCTTAAAGTCACAGCATTTTTAATGTATTCAAATATTAGACTTCATATGCATTAAAAAGCTAAAATTTGGGTTACTCCTACAATCAAATCGCTTTTCAAAAGTATGAATAAATAATGAAGATAAAACAAATGCATTTAAAGTACAAAATATATATTTTTTTCTCAGTGCATAAAGTGTTTCTTGACTGTAGTTCCATTGACTTCAAAAATTTCTTAAATGATGAATTTAAGAGCTTTATTTTTATACATTTTTTTGGGAGTCTAGGAATCCTTTATAACTAATTATGTTATTTAATAAATAAGTTAATCTTATCAACGTCTTTAAGTTGGGCCTTTATGTTGTTTTTGGCATTCTGAATAGTCTTAATATTTTCCGTCCTCAACTTAAAAGAAAATATTTAGGTGAGAAAGCTTGAGCATAAAATGTTTTCTGTTTTACATAGTTATTATTATTTTTATTATCATTATTAGTAGTTGTTTGTGCTTCATAGACATGCAGAGCTAATCTCTCAAATTTCCTCTGCCCAACACAAAAAGGACTTCACATTATTTCACTTACTGCTGAGTCAATAAACCAAAGCGAACTGCACATGTCGTCCATAAAAATGTGATTTCAACTAGCCAATCTATATTTTCTCACGTATGTTTTGCGACGATCTTGACATTGGGACATGTGATGACTGATTTTAATCGCTCGATCAAGCGGCAGAGTTTCACTCGAAAAAAAAGTGGCATAATTTATAGTCCGACTCTCGTTGACGGAAGCACTAATAAGCCTGCAGCCTGGCAATATAATAAAAGCCCATCCGGTTGCCAGCTGGCCAGTTGGCTAGTTGGCCATTTGGCCAGTTGGCCAGTTGTCCCGCTGGCCCGTTGTCTGCGGGGCAAAGTCCTCTCGCCTCTAATTTGTTTAATTGTGCATTCGGCTCGACGGCATCTGCGGCTCGTAAAAGTAGTTTTCGAGGTAGTGGGGCAGGCGGCGGCGGCCCGTAATGGTCGCACGTTTGCGTGTGCCACATGATTCGGTATGCAGCCATCGGCCATCAGCTCAATCGACTTTGATCTGGGGCCAATCATCATTGCCGGCTAAGTTTTGGCCAACTATTTTGCGGCTAACTAAAAACAATGTTTACTACAATGGCGCCTAAACTTTCTACCAGTTGGGGGCTGCTCCAGACCTTACACTCGATACCTTCTATAGAGCAGTCACACTTATGCCTCATTCAGGATTACCTCATGACTATTAAAGCCCGCCGCAGACAAAGACTAATTAATTAGCTGAGGCTGCGGCTGAGAATGCGAGTGACAGTGTGGCCAATACGCCAGCTACATGCTACATGCTATGCATGCCATAAAAACTGTCGACAAACTGAGCCAATTGTTACTTTCACTGGTCAATAATGCAACAGGGGCAACAGCAACAGCAGCAACAGCAGAGCAGCACAGATCACAAATCACAATTCACAATTCACAATTGCAACGGCAGCGGCATCAGCAACAACAACTTTCGCGTGGCAACGTTGCCTGCGTTGTAATTAAGACGGTCAGAGATCCAATGACACCGACTCCGACTCCAACCTCGACTCCAGCTCCGATTCGAACTGCATCTCCAGCAGAAACTGCGATTTGTATTCGCACTATTCATAATTCGCAACAATTTGAAGCACACTTTTTCGTACAAATATGCAAATTACACGCCGATGCTAACCGCAAATGCGCACATCTGTTAGCTACACTGCGAGAAACAAACGATTTAATTGTGTTGAAAAATATATTAGAAAATTTTCCATTGAATGAATGGGGAAGGCTGAACTTCTGTTACTTGATAGTAAATAAAATTCTTATATTACCTAAAAATATGAATTGAAATATTTATTTAAAGTGAATAATACAAAGAAACAGCTTTGTTTCCTTTACTCTGGACGCTGCAAGACGAAGACAATGTTCTGCGTCTTCCAGCTTCCAAATTTTATTTGTTATCTCCTCAACATAGGCTGTCATACTACTATAGAGGGCAGATATATTTATTTTTTTTTTTTTTTTTTTTTTAATTTCCAGAATTTTAGACGGAGGTTGACTATAGTCTTATCAAGCAGCTTAATGGCAAGAGTTTTGGAGTCTCTGCCTAGTCGCTCCTTATGCGTTTTGGATAGCCTGGAAATTTTCTTGATTAAGCCAATGAACTTCGAGCTCTTCGTGGATTTCCTTTGAGGATTTTCTTTGAGTGGAGTAAATGTGCATTGGCGATCACTCCAAACACTCTATTTTAAAATATTTTTATAATGTAGTATCTGGTATATCAGGCAGCACACCAGATTGAAATCACATCTGTCCACTGAATTTCATTATGATCGTGTAGATAGCAGCTTGACGCGCAGCTGTAGGCCAGTCCTTTTTCCGACAAGCCGACAAGCGACAAGAGGTATTTCTTCTTGAGTTGCTTTCTTTTATGAATATATACAAAAATTTAAAAAAACTTGATTATTATACTCGAACATGAATTGCTTTTTAACTTCTATACCAAATTCCAGTTTGAGACTTTGTTCTTTAACTGTGAATCTTGAACTTGAACATGAATCTATTAAGACTTAAATTATATTTTATGTAAATTCCATGACCTAGAGTCGGATATCATTTTATATACAATCAATTTCTCTCAGTGCATGCCCAAGTAGACTTTGGTAGTTATTTCTTGACTGCCAGACTACTATAGAGAGTCTTCTTTTAATTTTTAGAATTGACACCAAAATATAAGACATTTTATTGCAGTCGATTATAGATTTAAAATTCTAAGCCAAATTCAATTTTTTTTTTTTTTTACATTTTTAATCTGTGCCCAGCTTCTTCCTTTAACTCAACTTAAATCTCTAACGATTTCAACTGTGTTTCACATAAATTCCATGGCCTTGACTGCACTATCATTTCGCTCACTAAAATTTCCCCCAGTGCATGGCCACATGCATTCGATATGTATTGCCGCTGCACACGGGTTAAGCGCACTTAGCTGCATTCGCACTTATTCTGATTGCTATCATTTACATGGCATCTCCGCAGTTGCAACCGCTGCCGCAGCCGCAGCTTGTGTTCATTGTTAGGCCAAGGCCTGTGTGGCGCCAAGGCGTTTCGTGTGCCCGAGTAGCTGTTGGCGGTGGCCCGGGATTCACTTTCGTTCGGCGTTCACGTTTGTGGCTTTTGCTTTCAGTCGGCCATCGAGCTGTTCGCTGGCTCATAATCCAGACGACGACGACGACGACGACGATTCGACGCGATTCAATTTGTTGTGAATGCTTTTGCGCGTTCAATGATCGCCTCGAAACACACTCTCGGCGCTGGCTCTGGCTCTGGCTGTGACCCAGAAAGCGACGCACTGGCTTCGGCATTGACTCTGCCTTCGACTATGTGGTGGATGCAGCAGTCGTCGTTGCTGCCGCTGCTGCTGCTGCTGCCGACAAGCAGGAATCTCGATTCCGGTGCATGCTGCATGAGCATTAGATGTGGCGCTGTGGCGCTGTGGCGCTGTGGGTCGGCGACTCTGCGACTCGTTAGCCGGCATGCGGTTGAGGCTTTGTGATAAAAGGAGTACCCGGTCGCCTTCAGTTTCCATTTGTGTTTCACTCGTCCAGCCGTGCGGTGGTGTTTGGCAGTGCGCGAGAACCGAAAGACTTTCATCGACCCAAGCAACATGTCGCTCTCTCGCTGGAGCATAGCCGCCCATGTGGCGCTGGTGTTATTGCTGCTGCTGCACTTTGGCAGCGCGCAGGAGCCGGTGGCAACAGCAGCAGCAACTGTTGCAGCCGCAGCAGCAGCAGAGGCGCCCTTGTATCCCTCCCCCTACCCATCGCCCTCGCCGTCGCCTGAGCCCCCTGCCCAAGCCCAAGTGAATATCGAGACGGCACGCGCTGGCGGCTCCTTGGTCAGCCAGAGTGACATCTACATCGCACGTAATCAGCGCCAGTGCTTCGAGACGCGCAACCTGATGTCCTGCATCAAGTACAAGGCATCCAAGCTCATCTGGAAGCTGGCCACCAACGGCATGGGCTTCTTCCCCAACGAGCACGAGCGGGCGCTGGGCGAGCAGCAGCCGCGCTTGCTGCGCCTCGTCCAGCTCGGCGAACCGGCCGACGACATCGTGGTCTTCAACGACGCCAAGAGCCTGGCAGGTGGGTCTCGATCGCTGCTTAATCTAAGCCAATCGAATGGGAAAGTGGCTGCCGGAGCAGAGGCAATTAACAGCTACGCTTTATGCGCCGCTCGTGGCGAGAGATTGGCCTATTGGCCACATTGTTTTCACCAGCAGCAGCAGAAGCAGAGTCAGCAGCAGAGCCAGCAGCAGCAGCAAATGTGCTGCGCCACATTTTGTTTGGAGTGCAAACATCGCATAGAGGCTAAAGTGTTTTGCCCACGGTTTATCGGTTCCCAAAAGTGATAAACACCTGCGGATGTTTATCGCTCATCTAATTAATTAATTTCCACGCAACTTGGCTTTCTTTTATGTATTTTCATATGCCCTATGTTGAGGCTATTCCTTTTTTTTTTTGAGTAGTGAAGTAGTGCTGTGATGTGAAATACTATATATACAGTGCGCGTCATTAGGATAGTGCAAACATGAGATCTATAACTCGATTGATATAGAAAGTATTATACATTAATAGAGAACATATCCTTCATGTTTTACCTTCTTTGTTAATATTGAATATGTTTTATATCATTCGATTTATCCTCTTAAATTTTTTTTATTATTTTTTTTTAAGAATTAAAAATGAGCCCTGAATAAAATCGGAAAATATTTTTAAAAAAGTGATGAAAAATCTATAAAAAGAGGTTGATAAAAAATTGTGTTTAGAATAGTGCAACCAAATTAAATACTGAATATATCGCTCAACTTGGCAATCACAGCTCGGAAAATTTTTGTGGACTACAAATTTGATTTATTTTAAGATAGGATTTATGCATAGCTTGTAGCTGCCATGAGATCTTTGGGCTTTTATTTTGAAAAGTATATCTATATTTTATCCATAACAGCTATCTGTATAAATGTCTCGTATACTCCAGGCATATAAACTATTTCCTTAAAGCTAATTCAGTAATGATGATACTCTGATCCTACTATTAGAATTTATATCTCGAATCAAATGTTTATATTTTCACTTTCAAACACCTCAAACACATATGCCAGCAAGTGTATACAAAGGTCGTCATTGCCCGCAAATATCTTCCTCTATTACAGTTCTTCTTCTTCTTTTTTTTTGGCTTAGCAAATAGCACTTAGATCAATAAACAATTATTTTGGCACTAATTGCTTACGCACCCATTTCATATGTTTTTTCAGGCGACAGTGAGCTGTTGAATATTTTCAAGTTCCTGAAACGTGCCGTGGAGACGTTCGGGCGGAACCATGCGGTGCAGCTGGCGCTGCCGAAAGGCACTGCCGCCCGGGTAATGGATGAGAGTGGTGAGTGGGGTGGGAGCTGAGTGCAGGTCAAGTTGATTAACGCCTTCCTCTGCTTAGATGCGCGTGGGGCGCGCAAGAAGAAGAAGTGGCTGATCCTGCTGCCGCTGATCATCTTGATGAAGATCGCCCATCTGAAGATGACGCTGGTGACGCTACTGCTCGGCGTGCTGGGCATGAACGTGCTGCTGGTGGGCGGCACGGGCTGGCTGATCCACTACCTGAAGTACAAGACGCTGTGCAAGATCCATCCGCACCTGGTGCAGAGCCACTCGCACGTCTACGACTCCGACCCGGCGGAATACTCGCAGTTCCTGGGCAGCAGCTTCTCCAACAGCTACAATCCGGCCAGTGCGCACGACGTCAATGCGAACGGCTACAGCAAGGACTGGTCCAGGACGAGCAATCCCTACCAGGGCTAC
Source organism: Drosophila pegasa (assembly GCA_035046225.1). NCBI lineage: Eukaryota > Metazoa > Arthropoda > Insecta > Diptera > Drosophilidae > Drosophila > Drosophila pegasa. The sequence continues at coordinate 7,137,970 of JAWNOD010000398.1, read as the reverse complement.
AACTACCTGGATACGATTAGCAAGCGTGTCCAGTGAGGCCTCTGCCACGTGCGCCCGCCCCTAGCTAAATTATCAGCCTCGTCGTCGCAGTCGGCGTCGTTGATATTGTTCTTAACTTAATAAGCGTTAATTTACATAGGTAATAGCAAGTATTTAATAAACGAAATGTTCGCAACTGTTGCTCAAATGGGCCGACGTGTCGGCGGTGCGGCGGTGCTGTGGTGGGATGGTGCGTGTTTACCTACGCCTTATCAGCGGCACGCTCTTGTTTACCCAACAATTCGCGTTGGCTGCCGAAAAAGTGGCCCAGAAGACAGAAACTACGCAACCAGCGCCAGAATCAATATGTTTATATCGTTTGTAGCGCTGCGCTGCCCATTAAAACATAAATAAAACTTGCAGCTCGCCCGAACAGCGGACAGACTGACTCGCCTCGCTATCTGGCCTGTACATATGTAAATGATTTAGCTGAACAAATATGAATTAGAAGGTGCTGCAGCAGCTGCTTCAACTGCCATTGATTGGACGACGGCCCACCTAGCCACCTACCCAATATCTCGAGGCTCGCCCATTTGTGGCAGGCCGCAGAAGCCACGCAGTTAAGCGTCCGGCAAACAGAGATGATAAGCGCCGACCCGGAGGTGGGCCACGTGTTGAGTGATCCACCCCAGCAGCAACTGTTGCCAGGCCTTGGCCTGCGAAAAAAGCAGAAATAGAATAGAAATTAAATTGAAACCTTTCACAATGGACTCCGACTCCAATCGAACATAAATTGATTAGATATAGTATATATAGTAAAAATATCTGGCAATCAAAACAAATTGAAGTAAACATGCTGAGCTATTATAGAAGACTTATGAATGACATCTGAAGGCAATAACATATTTATCTTATTTGCATTACTGTCTGCTGGATGAGCTAGGCATGTATAAGTCCAGTTAACAACTTTAGAATCCGTAGACTATTTTATCAGTGAAAACTGCGTCAGATGCGAAGTAAAAACTGCGAAGATGCGAAAATTGAACTAATATTTGGTCGCTCATTAGGTAATTTCATAATTTCATATTCACAGAAATACATACATTTACATTTTCCTTTTTTCAAGATATATAGAAATTTGCGTTTTTAGGAACTAAAAAATATTGTTGCATTCTGGAATGCGATTTCACGACAGTAAAATAGAGCCAGCATTCAAGTATTTATTATGGCTGTGAAATTTATAACCATTTTTCAAAAGGAAATGTGGTTTTGAAAGGGTAAAATGACCTATACCACTTTCAAAATCAAGGGCTCATATATTCACATACTTATAAATGATTGCATATTGTATTATATAAAGCTATATCAGACTATCAGCAGACAGAGAATTCAGTTTTAGTCCTCAGACAACACCTTTTAGCTAGATCATCTCACTACTCATTCCCAACCAGTATAATTGTAGATAAATAAATCATCTTGAGCAGAGTGCAGGTAGAGTTTATATTTTTATTCAAGCACATAACGTATATTATGCAGTCGCATTTGCCTAGGTTACATATACCTTTAGCACTTCATATAAAGATAGTTTAGTGCTTTATATTAACGGCACACTTTAGTGGCTGCTCCGCGCAATATAACAATAAAGAGTAAGAAGTAATGTGATAAGATAGAGCCTCATTATATTAGACAGATCGCAGCTGGGCATTCGTCTTAGTGCTCAAGCATCTGGTGCAGACAACTCTGCGAAATGGCTAGCTGCGATTTGCCCGGCTGGCTGACCGAGGATTATATGCAAACGCACCTGAGGACCTTCCACAAGGATACGCAGCTGACTGTGCGCAAATTGTGGTCAAATGCAGCCACGGCCAAGGGCGAGAACTATGTGGGCGTGGTGACGCGTATTCACGCAGAATACGAGCTGACGGACGGTGCAGTGGAGCAGCGCTCGTATCTGTTAAAGGAAGGTTGCCCAGACGACACTCCCCAGGCGAGCATCTTCGCCGAGTACGGTGTGTACAAGCGCGAGCTGGATATGTACGAGTTCGTGCTGCCCAGGATGCAGCAGCTGCTGAGGGAGGCGGGCTTCAAGGATAAGCTGCATGCGGAGGCCGTGTGCATCGATAGGCAGCACGGCATCATGCTGCTGGAGGACCTGGCTCTGCTCATGTACAAGAATGCGGATCGCGTGAAGCAGCTGGACCTGGCACACACTCGGCTGACTCTCCAAATGCTGGCCACGTTCCATGCCTCCGCCTTGATGCTCAGGCAACAGCAGCCTGAGCTCTTCGCCACGGGCTTCAATACGATTTTCTTCACTCGCGGACTAAAGGGTTACGCGACGCTATTTACGACCCTCTTCAAGGGGCTCATCCGTTACGTGCAGACGCAGCCCAAGCTATCAGCTAGCTACTACGACAAGCTGCAGCGTCTCTTGCCCAACCTCATCGAGTACGCCGCGCGCGTCTTCGACGTGACCGACGACGACTTCCAGGTGCTAGCCCATGGTGACTGCTGGACCACGAATATTATGTTCCAATACGATGCGCAGGGGCAGCCCCTCACAGTCGTGCCCATAGACTTCCAGTTCAGCATCCTGGCCTCGCCAGTTGTGGATCTTCACTACTTCTTCAGCACCTCGCTGCAGGATGAGGTGCTGGCCCGGGAAACCGAGCTGGTTCAGTATTATTATTATGCCTTAAAGCGTGCCTTGGCTCAGTTTAACTACGAGGGCAAAGTGCCCAGCCTGCTGGAATTCCACTTGCAATTCGAGCGAAGAAGATTCCTAAGTAAATCAAGATTTCTTTCTATATAATATTTAGCGTTGCCTTCTAATACCATTTCTTCTTCCTCTCCGCAGGCGTTATTATAGGTTTGGTCTTTCAACCTCTGATGACTTACACCGGCAACGACAGCCCAGACTTTTATAAGCTGTATATGGAGACGCCAGATGCCATTAGTTTTCAGGACTCGATATACGAGAGCGACAAAGCGCAGAGCATTGTAGAACAACTGCTGCCATTCTTCGATGCCAAAGGACTGCTCGATGAGCAGTAAATATAGTGAATTTTCTTTAACTCAATTACATATTACTCTTTCATGTTTTTTTTTTTATTTTATTTTTTTATATATGTATATTTTATATGAATTTTATTATACATTTATAAATATTATTTTAATCATATTTTTTACACCTATAATAAATTGTATTACACATCATAATAATACACTCTGCCCCACTGTGCTGACAGCTTTTTGGGCTGCTTCAACCCCTAGCTGCGTTGATAAGAAAGCTCCGCACAGCTGTTGGTCCAAAACAAACCCGAAAGCATTCGCCTCTGAGCAGTCAGCGTGCGCGGCACGTTCAGTTGCAAGTTCGGGCTCACGCAGCGTATACGCAACGAGCAGCATTCGGTGCCTCGCAGTTCGTTTAGGGCCAGCGCTATAAAAGTTAGGACTGTGCGCTAAAAGCCAACAGATGGTCGCCGGCTGTTCACCCGCCAAGTTATCGGGATCGCCAAATCTCAACTGGAACGCTCTAAGTAATTAAAAGTGAAAATCAAAGCAAAACATATAGAAAAAAAAAAAAGAAAAAAAAAATAATAAAAAATATTAATTATAAATAAATATGTTTTATAAGTATTCAGAATGCTGAATATTTATTCGAATCATGTTCGCAGTTGGAAAATGATTGTGCAAATCAAGAAAAGGTAATGCAGCGAAATGTGTGAAAATGTTTTTTGTTTGTTTTCGCATTCGTCGCCATTAAAAAATCGAAGGCGTGAAATTTTCGGAGAAGGCCTCGAGTGCTACGCGGATATTTGGCAATAACAGTCCGGACGCCGCTTTTCCAATTGAATGTGAATTGTGGATTCGGTTCTGTGTACTCGAGTCTCTATTCGAATTTGTATTCCGCTCTCCGCTCTCCGTTCTCCGCCCAAGTGCCAAATGTGTAATCAAAATGGGAATCGGGCGTAATGCGAAGCGACGTGTGCGGCGGCCAAGCCGTCATCGTCGCGATTGTAACTATCTGTGCGCATTACACAAACTAAACTAGTGGAAAGTGGCCCAGATATAAGAAAAGCCAATCTTGAAAGGAAATCGTAACTCAAGCGGAATCAAATTTGAGTGCCGGAATTTATGCAGAGTGCCAAATAATGGAAAAACAAACTGTATGCGCGGTGGTGGCTGTGGTGGTGGTGGTGGTATGCCACTCGGTTAATGTGGATTTGCGGAAATAAAGAGCGGAAATTCGTTTAAGTGAGCTAAAAGCATTTCGCTCGACAAGAATTATCAAGCTGAGCGAGTCGTCAATGCCTTCGAACAAGAACTAATTGTGCACTGATATGTCTATTCGGCGGTCATAAAGTTTATGAAAAATGCGCGCTCTTAGCGGAAGCATAAAAAAAATAATTAACAAACTTTTCAAGAATCTAAAAGTTTGCTTTTGCTCGAATTCTCAGAGGCGAAACAAAAGTTGTTCAAAATGTGCTAATGGCAGAGACATGTACCTGAAGGAAATGCGGGCACCTTACAAAATATTAAAAAAAGAAAAATGTTGAGTTAAAATAAGAACTGTTATGAAAGAGATTGAGAGCTTTGTGATATGAATTTTCAGTAATCCTCAAAAGTTATATCCCCAAGGAAACTTCTTATCAGTTGAAGCAGATCCAAGAGACTTGAGTGTAGAAAATATTGCTGAACTTTTTTATTCAGGGAGGACTTTAAAGGGGGAGTTTTTTTTTGCCTAACTGTCTAGCTGCCCAGCTGCTTGCTCACCTCTTTGTATGAATGCCAAGTATTTCATCATTTAACTGAATAGAATATCTGCTATTGAAAAGAATATCTTTTAGGAGTCATGTCTTACACTATAAATGCCATTACTTTCAGAGCTGTTAAGGGTACAGATTTGCAACTCAAAATATTTGCCCGTTTACGCTGATAGATATAAAATTTAAAGTTGTGCAGCTGCGCAATTAAAAATTCTTTGAACGCTCCATCATATCTTGCTTGCAATAAAATTTCAGCACAATTTGAATATGAATTTCGCTCAGCTCCATCAAAGAGAAATTTGAAACAATCATACGCGGCCCATCTGTCAAATTGAAAAATATCGATTTCTAAATAAATTTCGTTGTTTTTGGACCATGAATAATTATTATGCAATCGACTAGCACCAGCTGCAGTGTTTCATATTAGTTGCCAAAATAATGCAGGCTCTTAATTAGAGTCAACAAAACAAGGCGACGTATGGTCCACGCTAATTGAAACTTTCAGCTCGTTGTGTCAATTAAAACTAGTTGGTTTCATAGCTGTGCTAATTGCCGAGCATATTCATTATGTGGAATGCCTAAATACTCGCCGGAATTCTGGCATATTTCTGTGCTGATTATCCATAATTTGCGCATTAGCGCAACTTCATTAAAAAGTAAGTGCGAAAATTGTAATTTAGTTACAATTTATCTGGTTCAGGCAGCGCTGCTAATAAATTAATATGTACTAGCGGGAGCCGAACAACACGCCTCCATTAGTGTCTTAATTATATTAGGCGAGTGTTAACATGCCCTTGTTAATAATTTTAATGAGCATAGTGGATAGGGCAGTCGGGCTAAGTGCTGTCGCTGCCTTTGGAGGTAATTGTATGCAAACAAGAGAAGTTAAAACTCAGAAAGAATTTAAATTCGCTTAGCGTCATTCTCCATTCGCTAATCTCCATTTCCTATTCCCCACTCACTAGTCGCTATGCGCCAAGCGATGATGTAAGTATTTTCCATTTTATTTGACATGTCAAAGAAATGCATTTTCACAGTTTGTTAGCTTGTCGCCTGCTGGTAACATGACAGCTTTATAAAACGCAATAGAATGCGTGTATAATAATATAGTATATATTCCTATGGCAATGCTGGAGAATAAAAGTTAGAAAAGCCGAAGCTAAATACATGCATATATAATATATAGATCCCTTAGAGCCCCTGCGTGGAAGACTGCGGAAGTCCTAGAGCCAAATCCTCTTATTTGCTAGCAAAATGCAGGGATTTATCTAAAATGTTTGGAATAACATCATTCGCAGCACAAGTGCCATTTTGTGCCTTGCAGTTGACGTGAAATATGGCACGACACGGATTAGGGCAAAAGCCAAAAGGACAGACGTCGGCAACAGCAACAGTATTGGCGACAAGGCACAAGTCCCTTGCGTGCATTTCATGTTGCAAGTTAAATGAATGTGTCCTGCCAGCAGCCGAAGACAAATGCGAGTGACAACAGCAAGAGCCACGCCGACTGCTTAAGACAGATGCGCATAGTTACAGCTAATAACAGACAAAGGCGTATACTTAGCGGCAGTTGAGAGAGAGAGAGAGAGAGAGAAAGAGAGAAAGAGTAACAGAGAGAGTGACAGAGAGAGTGACAGAAAGGAAGAATACATTACAGCTGTAATTGCAATATAAATACTTTGCAAGAAGCCCTCCCAAATGAGATGTCAGCTGGAAATACGAATCAACTTTTGTTTTTCAGCAGAAGGCGAAAACTTTTCGCTTACTTTGCAATTTATTTGCTTTTCTTGGTAGGGCATCCCGAAACATACTTGGCCATATGGCAGTTGGCATAATTTCATTTTACATTCATAGAGCCTCTGACAAGTTGACAGCTGGACAGCGGCACGTAGATCTGATGGAAGCTGCTTTAAATTTAATTAATTAACTTCCAGTTGAGCTTCATTTACTTGAGCATTAAAAACCCTTTTGCTTCGCTTTTCTTTTCGTTTTTTATTTTTTTTTTTTGTTTTTGCAACCACAAAATGGGATTTCATGTCGGCTCAAATTCAATTTGTCAATGCACATTGTTGGTCCAGTCAAAATCGAATTAATTGTTGGTGAAAAATCATTTTGACTACACTTTGAAAGGGCTTTTCTCTAGCGGCGAAAAACGCAGCCATCTCGCAGCCAATTAATAAGTCGAGTCGATTCATGTGCTCCAGCCACACGAATGAATGTATTACATTTCCCGTATCAAATTGAGACATTTCTCATGTTTAAGCCCGGCAGTTGCTCTGAAAGGCAATAGAAACAGCATTGAAAGCCAAGCAACGCCCAGGCCCACGCACTCCTACCAGCATATCAGATAAATCACAAACGCCGCAGAGCTAAAAATGGCAGAGCCAAAAAAGAAAAATGGGTTAACATTTGTGTTTATTTTTTTTTATTTTTGCCAGGGTGTCTTATTTATTTTTATTTTTATTTCATTTATATACGTTTTTTTTTATTTTTTTGCGGCATTTAAAATCTTTATCACGCAGCTTAACGTGGAACTGCGGCTGGGTGTAAATGCAAATAGACCCACGCAATGCGCTGGCAACGCTGACAGCTTGAGAATTATTCAAATTCATGACAAGTTCTATGAACTTGAGGCTACTTTACATAATTTTCTTGTCATCAACTTTGGAAAAAGTCATTTCGCAAGGTCCCCACGAGATACAGCTAAGCGCGAGCTAATGTAAAGAAAAGACTCCAAGATAGAAAGTGAAACGAAATTGTAGAGAGAACTTGAAGCGGTTTTGCCAACATTAAAACTCAATTTCTATGCTGTCGCCCTTCTATGCGATCCTCAAATGAGTTACTGAAGCTGCAAGAAAAAAATACCCCTAAAAACAATTGGTCAAACTTTTTGTAGCAAACTTTGTCGTTCGATTGTTGCCTTGTCGAGCATTCTTTACAACTGTAAATAATTTTTGGCTTTTGTCGCCTCGGCGTATCTCTTACAAAGCCCCAGACAGCGAAAATCTTTAACAGAAATGAATCCATTGGTAAACTTTTGTAGCCGCTGCACAAGCCAAGAATTCGTCAATTGTTATTTGAAAACTTTAAAATTGCATTTCCGAGCGACTCTTGCATCAGCCGAGTCGAGGGAGTACGAAATCAATATTTCTATGCGCAGAGCGCTGCAGATGAGCAGCGATTACAGACTGTACCCGCGTTAACTCTTTTGGGATGGCTGCGAGTCCCTCGACTCAGCCAGCGCACTTGATTTATAGGCGGCACATTAATCGCATCAACCGATTGTGCTGCATACTTTGGGGAATCTGAATAATGTGCTGATGTTGCTGTTGCTGTTGCCCAGCTCTTGGTTTATTGATGTTGATAAGTACGCACTCATCTGGTGCATAAAATTACGCAATTATCTTAAGCAATCGTCTTCATTTATAACCCAAGTACAAATCGAATGTCTTCCCACTGACGACGGCCTGTCGACGATATAAAAAGGAGATGCGCCCCCATCGCATCCACCTAACACTTCACATAATTGGAGTGTCCTCCGCCCACGTCCACTTCACATTGTTTGTGCTTCGTAAAATGTTCGGCATAGCAACACATCAGACAAGGAACTTTAATTTAAAACAGAGCTTTAGTCGGTCCGTCGATGAGGGCCTCTCGCATAATTGATGACGCAAATGATGTAAATAGAGCTTCAATGATTTCATAGAAGTCTAAAGCTAATTATAAAATTCACGCCCAACTAGGAAGCGTACAAATTATGGCAGTAAGTCAACCAGCAACGACTACGAATACCCTGCCTTAGAGAGGAAGCAAATGGACATTCAATATTGTAGATCCAACCCTTACTTAATTGTATCGTTCACCTGAAACCCTATATGAAAGGTATGGAAATAATATAGAAATCATATTTTCATTTCCATTCATAGTGGAAAGATATTTGCTTGGCAGGGTATTTGCAGTGCTGTCATATGCCACACATTCCCGATGCTGTTGTTTGCATAAATTTAATACAGATTACTGAACACTGAGTGGAAGGTAGAGGAGAGAGAGAAAAAATATTATTGCAGGCTTCATTTTTTGCGCAAGGGAAACTTTTTTAATTAAAATCAGTTTTCTCTCTGCCTTTGTTGATATGTCTTAACTATAATTATAGATTGGCAAGAAGTTCGCTGGGAAATATGACAGAAGAAAGAGGACGAACACCTAAATGCTCCATTTTTATTGTTGTAAAATAGAATGCCATCACTCGGCCCTAAGTCCTATTAAAAAACTAGCAAAGTTTTATGGACTAGTTAAGCTTTTGGTTTATCGCCGTCAAGGCCCAATTCCTTGGGCTCATGTCAAAGAGCAATAGAGGGAAAAAGTTTTGGTATAAAGCGAACGGCTGGCACTGCATATCCTTTTTGTTCATTTTTTTCCCTCTGTCCTTTTCGTGGGGCTGTGTATTTTTAGTCAAATTCCTCGCTCCTGTTGGCGGCGTGTGGCATGTGCGTTAGAGGCAGCACTTAAATCACGCTTAGCACACACGCAAAGCCTAAAGGAATGCCCTGCGCTTTGTTTAGGGGCTCTGACTAAAAGGCTGTTTGCTTCTTTCCTTGTTTTCTCTCCACAGATTATCGCCATGAATCGCAGTGAACTTGGCAGCCAAATCCTTAGCTCAGCCGAGTTGTTTAAAGTGCTTTCGAGCGACGTCAATTTCGATACGATTGGCGAAAGTCGACATTTGGTTAATTATCCTGGCCTCAATGCAGGCGCTGTTTACAGCAGCAACAACAACAACAACAACAACAACAACAACTACGACAAACTCGATAACAACTACGAAGACAGCAGCAACAATAATCAGGCCAACATGACAATGTTGCTGCTGAACAGCACCAACAATGGGAGCTTCGTGCCCGCAGGAATGGACCCCGTGCTGATGGACCAGTATCTGCACAATCGCTCCATCGGCAGCCCCTGGTACCACTTGCTAATCGCCATGTACGGCGTATTGATTGTATTCGGAGCCATGGGCAACATAATGGTGGTAATTGCAGTGCTGCGTAAACCCATCATGCGCACGGCCCGCAACCTCTTCATTCTCAACCTGGCCATATCGGGTGAGTAGCCAGTGCCCCTCTCTCTGTGTGTGTGCCTGTGTGTGTTTGTTGTGCGTTATGTAATCACATTTGTTGGACATTTGCAGACCTGCTCCTGTGCCTAGTCACCATGCCGCTGACTTTGATGGAACTCCTTTCGAAGTTCTGGCCCTACGGCTCCTGCGCCACGCTCTGCAAAACAATTGCCACACTGCAGGCCCTGAGCATATTCGTGTCCACCATATCCATCACGGCCATTGCCTTCGACAGATATCAGGTTAGTAGCTCTCCGTTGCACATTAACCATACTCATTGGCCAATGCTATGACAACATCCGAAAAATCGATAGAGGGAACACAGCGAAGTGCTTTGTCGCTTCCAATCAAAGGTCAAAGAGCGTGAAGGAAGCCGTGTTGTTCCGGGGGCAATGTGGCGAAAGGTTTAGCAGAGACAACTATAAAACTGATGGGGACATCGTTAAGCCGGAACACAACAGTTGCTTGATAGCCTTTTAACATCGACCCCGCCCCAGTGGGCGGCAAAAGTTTCAGCACTTCGATGCCAACTTGTAGACAACTTTCGAAGTTTGTTTCCTGGTCCCTTGTTTTTATCTCTGCCTGGACAGTTCGGTTTTATGATTCTTAAATAAAAGTTGTAAAGTTCCATTTTAAGATCTGCGATTAGCGCCTAATTAAGCGGAATGATTATAGATTTTATAGAGATTACTTGGCGCGTATAAAGTGGATGTTTAACAGATAGTTGTGTCAGCTAGATATTCGAATGATTCGGGCTTAATTTTTACAAAAAATGTATAGATACAAAAATCTATAGATCTAAATATAGATTTTTGTATCTATATATATTTGTATCTCTAATCTATAATCTCTAGATACAATAATGAATTTTTGGAACTATAGATTTTTGTTTCTATCAATTTTTGTATATATGAAACGCGCCCTTTTATCCACAGCAATTTGTAGACTTGATATTAAAATACATAAGGCTTAATTTATAAATTTTTGTATCTATAGATTTTTGTATCTATAAACCTTTGTATCTATAAACTTCCCCCTTTTATCCACACAAACTACCCGAATCGTCGCCCAGGTAATTGTCTATCCCACGCGGGACAGCCTGCAGTTCGTTGGCGCCGTCACCATTCTGGCCGGCATCTGGACCCTCGCCCTTATCCTCGCCTCGCCGCTGTTCATCTACAAGCAGCTGATCAACATGGACATGCCGCCGGTGCTGCAGAAGTTCGGGGTGCCGCACCGGATATCGTACTGCATCGAGGACTGGCCGCTGAGCGACGGCCGCTTCTACTACTCGATCTTTTCGCTGTGCGTGCAGTACCTGGTGCCCATAGTGATCGTGTCGATCGCCTACTTCGGCATCTACAACAAGCTGAAGAGCCGCATCACCGTGGTGGCCGTGCAGTGCTCGTCGCAGCGGAAAACGGAGCGGGGCAGGCGCATGCAGCGCACGAACCGCCTGCTGATCAGCATCGCGATCATCTTCGGGGTCTCGTGGCTGCCGCTGAACTTCATCAATTTGTACGCGGACATGCAGCGGCCGTCGGCGGTGACGCAGAGAATGCTTGTGGCGTATGCCATTTGCCACATGATTGGCATGAGCTCGGCCTGCTCGAACCCGCTGCTCTATGGATGGCTCAACGATAACTTCCGTAAAGAATTTCAAGAACTCTTGTGTCGTTGCACTGAATCCACTAATGTTGCTCTCCATGGTCACACGACAGGCAGCAACGTCCAGGCAGCTGCGACGCGGCGCCGCCGCAAACACGAAGCCGACCTGTCCAAGGGCGAGCTCCAGCTGCTGGGTAAGAGCGCCAAGCGCGGCATGACGACCTCCGACGGCGACTGCCTCGGCGGCGTCAGCATCGCGGCCACCGACTTTAACATACGAAATGGAACGCGCAGCGCCGTCACGGAATCTGTGGCACTCACCGAGAATCCCATGCCCTCCGAGCTGATCATCCTGGCGCCACCGTAAATAGTCAACAAATCCGCCTAATACTAACCCATGTCAATCCATGCCTGGGCAAGCTCCGTGTTCTGTCATATGTATGTATATATTAGTAAATATATATGTATATCTGAGCGGGCGAGACTCCTAGATAATTGAATTTGCATGCAAGACGCTCTGACAAAAGGCACAACTGAACAACTGCCGACGGCTGCATGCATCTGCACTAGAGATTTCGTAGCATTATTTTCATTTATTAAGTCGCCAGTAGACAAAAGCACATCTGATGTGCTTTTCGTAGAGACCATTTCCATATTTGTGCACAGTTACAGCTTTGCAGGAGCCAAGGAGGAGTCCAACTGCAAATCCAAATCGAAACCTAAAACTAGTTTAAGCAACTTACGAATATTGTGTATAAGCATCTGTGTTGACTGATTGAAAGCAAAGCTGACCTAAGTTTAAGTCTAGGCGGGATAACTAAGCGTAAGCGTATCTGTCAGCTATAAGATGTACATAGAGATACTATATAACTATATATTGTATATAAGGATAAGTGTCATTCATTGCATAAACACACTCACACTCACACACAGAGCACACTTAGGTTTCATCAAATACTGTGATTTAATTGAACGAGCCCTTCAATTAAATTTCGGCTAATTGATAAACACACAACGCCCCAATTATAAGCATCGACAACTATGTAACATATAAATTACAAATATATATATATATATATGAAATATGTATAGTACGATTAAATATTCCACTTTGTTCCTATTTACGCTTTTCACTCTAAGGCTTTGTACGTATTTCGCTACTGAACTTGTTTCCACGTGGTTTACAATTATATAAATAAATAAATAAATAAATATATTCGTAGTTAATACAATTTAACATACAATGTGTCCATAGTTCTAACTACGTGTCTGTTAACTTTAATCTCAGCTTAAGCTCAACCATAATGAATTCCGAGTATTTGCTGTTCGGCAACGAATATTAGATAAATAAATGTTTTAATTCATATTTCTCGCACTCTTTCTTTCTGGCCACGCAAATATATAAATTCAGCTGAAGACGCCAACTGCGCTCACTGCAACAATGCCGATGCCAATGGCTAAGCGGCTTACAGTGGAGCGTGCTTAATGAACAGCTGCACTGCTGGCGAGCTGCGCGTTAAGCATACAGTCAACAAATACCAATTGCTTGCAGTTGCATGAGGCAAGCATGAGTCTTGATAGAGATATATGTAAAGGATATTTATTTTAGAGATTCATATCTTTGGGAGGACAGTAGTGCTTTAGCTTATGGCGTATGGAACAGCTGATAGTTGTCTTTTGTTGGGCTTGGCTTGACATTTTATTATGAATGGACAGTGCTTGTAAGTTGTTGAAATTTGTTATTAATATATTCTGTGCGGATATGTTCTGGAGCGCATTTAATCCATTATATTTATACCCTGCACCCATTGAAAATGAGAAATCGGGGTATAATGGTTTTGAGAATGTGTATGTAACAGACAGAAGGAGGCGTGCCACACCACATAAAGTACAATATATTCTTGATCAGGAAGACAAAGTCTAAGCGCAGCCGCTGCGTAAACAATGCAGTAAGCTATATAATAGGCAAAAGTTGGCAGCTATGGTAGATATGGTCAGTATAACAGACTAAAGCTGGCAACTACGACAATCTTTTAGATCCTTTGATTATCTCTGTTTACTTCTTACCATGTGTAACAGCCTTTGGACAGCAAACGATGCGAACTCAGTTTTCACTCAGTATAACAGACTAAGGCTGGCAGCTATGACACTCTATACGATTGAATGAGTGAGACACGCTATGACACGCTATATGATTCGATGCCTACGAGCGCGTGCCTATGCATAAGTGTGTATGTATGCGTCCATGCGTTATATGCCATGTATGTATAAAAGAAATGTAAAATGATTTTAATATCTGCTGCCGCAGGGTTCAGGGTATCTCATAGTCAAGCCGTCTCAACTAAAGCACTCTTACTTGTTTCTTGTTTCTTGGCATTCTGACGAAGTCCATTTTTTGTGGAAATGGGTACGTCAATCAACAGACTTGTCGCACTTGGAGTAAGGGTAATCCACAAGCATTTGTCGAAGCATAATTACATCCACAGAAAATTACAATATGATGTGCTTGGCGGAAGTGCTGGTTAGGGTCAGGGTCAAGATGTCTTCAAAAATAATTATGGACATGATTGAGAAAATTAATGCTTCAATATACGCTTTATATGAACCATTCGTTAATGTCACACAATTTTCTATTCAATAAAGTCAATTTTATTCACATTAAAAATAATTTTTCCTTTTATTATAGTTCAAGTTTGTATAACACTAAAAAAGAGCACTCAATACTTTTTATTCAAATTGATACCCGTAATCCTAATGTCCTACAGTTTTCTGTTCAACAAAATCAGTTGAAAATACATTTTTATTTTATTTTTTATTTAACTTGTGTAAGTCTCAACAAAAAAAAACACTCAATACATTTGCATCATTTTCATACCTTAAATCCTACTTAAAGGGCACGTCCCAGGGTATCAGAGCATCTCCTGCTGACGCACTCCTGACTGGAGCACTCTTGGCAGTAAATTCCTGCGTATTTACAGCAAGTCTAAAGGTCACGCAGATGCTTGGAGAGACAATATGAAAACATAATATAAATTCGTCTTTTATGATTTATAAAAATGCTAATGATATATAAAGTAAATACAGCTCAGACATGTGTTGTACAGTTTGCTTACATCCATTCGCAGACGGCGCGCTGATTGGCTGGAGCTAATTGGCAATATTATATGTTAGTCAGATATTTATGATTATGGCCGCTTTTCGACATTCTCCGTTTATTAATTATTCTGGTCTGCATGCGCTTACTTTGATTTATTCCACATACATTTCGGTGAGCTGCTTGGCTCGCCGTACACCTGGTGCACCTTTAACATTTGGCGCCCTTTAAAGCTGCCGTTGCCAACCCGACTTGACTTGATACGGAGTCAGGCAGTCGAGTAGGCAAGCATAACGTTAAGAGCAATGGGCCATTAAATGGCGCAAATGTGGGCCCTCAGTGATAAATATAAATGCCAGCGTATGAGAGTATATGGGACCTACATATGGATACTTATGTGACAGCCGAAAAAAAAGGCAAACGAACGAGAAGCGCTTCGAGACCGGCAGACAACTGGTTTTATGTTGCCTCACATCCGCATTTCCGCACTTTGGAGTTGAGGACAAATGTTAATGTGCGTTGCCAAATGCGTATGTAAGTATATTGATAAGCCGGCCAGACAGAGCTCATCAATCACAGTCGCCCCAGCTTAGGCATCTGGCTAAGCTGCCCGAATTGAAATTGGCCCAGAGCGACTTGCCGGGGCAGACTGTTGGCATTCTAATTGTAATATTGTGACAAGTGCGTTAATTGTTGTGGCTGGCAAAGCGGCTTGCCGCCCAAGTTGAAGGCTCTTCTCTCTCATCATCATTAACAACGCATCTTTCTTGTGTGTGGAGCATAACACCCGTGCGACCCGAATGTGACGAGCGACACGCACCAACAAAAGGTGAGAGCTGAGCGCTGTCCACGACAAACAGCAGAAAACAATAATAATAATAATAATTTAATTAAATAGTTCCGAGTTAGGGCAGCTGAGCGACAAACGTGTCGCACTCTCTGCACTTGCAGCCGTGTGAAAGTGTTTGTTTATTTGCCGGGCGTGGCCTGGTTCGGGCTGGCTCGGACCAAATGATGTCACTGACGAGAGTCGTCAGGCATATGCTAAAAACTGTCCGCAGACTCGAGAGATCTGTGGCGACAAGTGGAAAGTCGAGGCGAGAAGGAGAAAAGTTATTTAACTTTCTTCTTGCACGAATTGCGTAACTCAATCTGACGGCCAAGGCATTCTACAATTGACTAGACTGCGAGCCAACTGCCCTCAAGTGTCAGACATAATAAGCGAACGATTTGGCCAACAGCTGAAAAGCAGCTCGAAGATTTGTTATGAAAATCAATTTGACAAAGCTGCCCAGCGGTTCGAGCGAAGCGTGAGCAAGTGATTAGCATATTGATGAGTAAAAATGAAATTAATAAACAGCAATGCACAGAGAGCGAAAGGAAAAAGGTTCGCTAATATTGACAGAATTCATCGGCATCTAATACGACTTATTGCCCAGCCACTGATGCATGCCCAAAGGTTGCCAGGCCACAAACTGAGATGAACAGTGAGAGAGAGAGATACGAATCTATCCCTGCTCACACTGAGTCATGGACAGCGCCCACTTCAAAGCTCATCAACATATGCCAGTTCCCGTGGATAAGCGGCTCGAGTGCTTTCTTTGCCAAGTTGCCAAGTTGCCAATTGCCAGCTGTTAGCTGTCGAGACTTTTTAACTAATACATGCTAAATGAATCTCTGACACTTTCTCAACAGTTGGCCAATATTTGCACGTGCTAACGCCACAATTCATTTTCCAGCCCACATAGAATGAAAACATTACGAGGCTTTGTTCACATTCCCAGCGATTGAGAGCGAACTGTTATTGATTCTGCGGTCCGGTCCCGAGCACTAAGTAACTTTCATTTCGTTTTGCCATTTGATTTTGCAGCTTTTGAATTATTGCGGTTGGAGTTTAGGGCAGCAGGCCAAGCTCCGCTTCAATCAGTTTCTGGTCGTTGGGCACACAGCTCAATGGCCATGTTTGTCACCAGAAATTAATAACAATGTGCCGCTCAGTTGGACAATTCTGGGCGAAGACTTTCTCGTGCGTAAACTGGCCAAAGAAACTTACAGAAACTCGTTCGCCAGCCCCAGCCGCCAAACACATACTACACCCCACTGATTTACCAAAGTGTATGAACTAGTTAGTGAAACTCCGCAATCGATGGCTCAAGTCATAGGACAACTTTTTCAAAGTGCCGTCCACTGGCCATGCTGGAGTTATTTATACTAATGACACGACTGCTGAATTTTATTGTTATTTATATTAATTTGATTGAGCAGTTTTCCAAATTACATATTTATAACAAATTAGTATACATTTTTCATCTTAAATGAATCAGACATTTAAGTGATGATTTTATGCTTTGATTACGTGGCTTGCATCCAAATGATGATATGATCGATAGAAAGTAGGTGGATATAAAAAGACCTTACTGACTATATTTATTGAAGATAATTAAGTTAAAAGAGAACATCTCATGACTAGACTTGAATGACATTAATGAACATAAAGTTAAGCAAGTAAAAAATAGCAACCCACAAAGAAATCTCATAATGAAATTGTGCATCTGCCGATGACATATGATGAGCTTGACATGCTATTTTGCTTTGCAAAAAAATCAATTTACGTACAGGAGGAAATTATGAATAAATATAAATATTTATACAATGTTTATTAATACTTTTTTACAATTTAAAAAAAAGATTAGTTTATTATCTAATTATAAATATACATGCAATATTTATTTAGATTTATTTATAATAACACAAATTCACTTTGAGGGTTAAATTTTTGAATATATTTTAAATTAATTTAAATACATTTTGTATGCATATTTATATTTATTTTACAGAACTCTTCATATACACCTAAATATAAAATATATGTAGTATTATTTATATTATTATATTATTGCATGAATATTTATGTAAATGAATAATTAAATATTGTATATTTATTGTAGAAATATTCATATTCATTTTATATAAATACGCATATAAGATTTATTTATAAATTTTAATTTATTTTTAAATTCTTAATTTTAAATTTTTAATTTATTCATTTTATATAAATATTTGGCATATTTAGATTCATTTTACATAAATATTTTAAAAAATATTTATTTAAAATTTCGTCCTAACTATAAAATGCATTTTAATAATTACAAATTCAAATGTTATTAAATTTATTATTCATCTATTTAAAAGTCAATAAGCTCAAATCACATTTTATATTTCATAATCAACCAAAAATAAATAAGAAATTTATAAATTTAGCATGCAAATCTCTTGTGAGACGGCTGCTATGATGATTCAGTAATGTGGACAAAAACCCACATGGAAAAGATGTATATTTCTGGAGTTATTTCCTAGCCTATTCATCTGCCTCATGTGTTGACTCTCTAATTTGCCATTAAGTAAATAGCTTTGCCAGGCAGATGAGTTTGCAATCAGCTCTTGTTGAAGCTTTTATAGCTTAGGCAGGGCTAAGCCATTCTACAATAATTGCGCGACGATAATGGCTCGTAAAGCATTCAATGGATGGCAATGGATGGCTTTAACCCAACTGCAGCTGCAGTTCGGTTTTTGCCCATGGAAAACGAAAGTCAATTTGGCTGGGTGACCGGCTGACTTCGGCGTTTCCGCTAATCCACGGGACAGAGCTGCGACACTTATTGCTCGCGATGATAAAGCACAATTCGAAAAGATTTATAATCTGCGCAGGGTCGCCGACATTGACAAGCTGCAGCCGGCACAGGCAGAGGTTTAGGGTTAAATGGAGTCTCGGTTTGGTCTCAGTTTTTCACACTCGCAATTTTCATTAGCATTTCGAGTTTCCGTGTAAAAGAGAAAATTGTTGTCGCCGACACTTGGTCGCTGGCTTTGTCACTCTGTTTACGACGTCAATGTCAGGTGAGATGGAGATTGCTCTTAGTGGAGCGCCAGTAGCGGCTCCACGCGCAGCGAACAGCTGTGGCTCTCTGCAGCGGCGGCACGACGTAAGGCGTTACGTTACGCTTACGTTACGGTAGCCAAACTGGTTGATCGCACCCGCCGCGTCGACATCGCAGCCGTTGGCTTTCGCCCGACAGTCCAACTCTCGGCGAGCTGCAAGACAGTCGCAACACGCTGCCGCGCCGCGCTCCAAATTTATGTAAATGAAAGCACACTCCAGATAGCATCTACACCTTGTTGCGCGCTCATATCGATTGAAGTGACGGACTGCCCGATGGAATAGAAAATAGTTAAATACATCTCGAAAAAGTGGGCTGAGTGAAAAGAGCCAAGACGCAACAATTGCATTGATGAATCGAAAAGTTGGCGCAAAGTGAACGGGTTTTCGGTTCGGTTCGGTTCGATTCGGTTTCGGTCAGTCGTTTAGTTAGTCGCTCGTTGCAGGCATTTCACCAACGCCGACTGCAATTCCCATTTCCGAACAAGCCAGGCCAAAAGCCAAAAACGAAAGTTTCAACCAAATTCGTGAAGTCGAGCCAAATTCTTTGGCGGAATTCCGCAAAAAAGTTTCGGCCAAGCCCCGAGTGTAAGCCGTAAAATGTGTAAAACAAATCAATTAGCCGCCAGCTGCAGTCGACTGAACTAATGCGCATTATCTAAGAGGTAAACTAATTAAAAACCAAGCGGATTGAAAGTGAGTTTTTCTGTTGGTTTTCTGTAACGGCGCTGAAAATGAATTCGGCTATATAATTACGTGAGATTTTGCGGAGATCTAAAGCGAGCGTGACAAAAATAATAGCCCAGTCAATTTACACCTCTCTCGCTCTCGCTCTCTCTCTCTCACCTTTCTCCCTCCCTCTTTATCTCTTCTCTGTGTTGAGTGGACTTTGAATTGAAAGCGCGCGAACGAGCTAGGGCTTGCATTGAATTGTTGAAGAGCTCGTGTGTTATATAAGACGTAACAGCTGGCCTACCTCAATTAACAGAGAATCGAACTCGCTTACAATGACGGCAACAACGGCAACAACAGCTTCATTTGACACTTTCTTTTCGAGTCATTTGACTGTGTGTGCGTGTCTGCGCCTACAAGAAAGTCCGCAACTTAATTTCATTTGTTTTCGTTTTATTTTCGTCTTGGTATTGACTCTGCTTGTCTCCATCAATCAACTGCAAAATGTTAATAATTTCACAGCCTGCTGCACCGAGGGCGGATCATTAATGTGGGGACTATTGATTACCGAACGTTAAGCAGCTGTAACTGAAACTGTCGCACTGTGGTGCTCTGCTGCTGTGGTGCCTTGCTGCTGGCCGGTGGTGCGTGTAAATGTGGTTGGGTCTGGTGAAATGTATCTGCCAGATACACTCAGCTCAGCTACACACACACACACACACAGCGTACTTTCATTTCGCGCACTGGCAGCAGCAGCAGACACTTATGCTGCTGATTTCCAACTCTCGCTTTGAGGACGTGCAGCGGCGGATGAGCAGCAACTTTCAAAGCTGCCACTGCGACTGCAACTGCCGCCAGTTGACGAGCGTCATTTGCATCCGACAGATGGAGGCCATATGCGCACTCGCCTGACAAATTGTCGAGGCGGAAAGCACGCGCTCCTCCTCCAAAATGCCAAAATGATTTTGTATAACTCCGAAAGCGATATTGGCCGCAAAGTATTTGCTGCGATTGCGTAATTTGTCAGCTAAGACAATTCAATTCGGATTTATTGGATGTCATTTAACGACCGCACGCGTTGCAGAGATGAAACTTTCTAAAGCATCGTCATCCGCATCAGCATCAAATGGCATTTCTTTCCCCGACTGCAGTTAAAGTTATTTTTGGCCAAAAGCAAGCCATACACCACGCATACAAATTACTCAATTTGATTGGCAGCCGACGCCCCAAACACGAAAAAAACAATCAGTGCTTAATGGGCCTGGGCTGCAGGCGAAATTGGTAACTAATTGGCGAAAACAACATTTCACATTTGACGCACAGCGAAATTGCATTACACGCGCCAACAAGGCAAGGCGGGAGTCGACTCGACTCGACTCGACTCGAGTCGGTGCGGCTCAGGAAATTGATATGAATTGACATTCAGGCACGAGCCAGGAATAGACCTGAAAAAAAGTGTGTGCGTGGAGTGGAGCTGGAGCCGCAGCTAGGTGTCTGCCCTGCCCAGCCAGATTTAGCCATAAATCAGAGCGCGGAGTATGACAGGAGCTCATTTAAGCCTAATTAAATTGGCTTTTTACGTTGTTTTTCCTTTTTTTATGAGCGAGTCTAGGGCTGACTTTAACTTTTGATTGATTGAGGCACTTATTGAGTGGACTTTAAGATAAAAAGCGAAAATTCTGCTGTGCTTGAGTTAAATAAAAAACGAATTTATTATTGAAATAATGACGAATGTTGACTAGCTTCTGTCAGTTTTTCTTTAATTGGACTTTGCTTGGACTCGTGAGTGCGGCCTGCGAGTTCAATCTATTTTCCGGCACTGCAAATGACATGTGAAATGATATGAGCACACATAACTAACTAGCATAACCCACATTACGTTTGCATTGTCATTTGCTATACAGCTTAAAGGGCATATTTTGAGAGGGTCTATAAGAGAGTTTGTCAATATGTGTTGAGTGTGGTTCTTTAGGTTGGTTCAAAAGATAGTCATAGGATAGAAAAAAAATAGATAGGAAATAAATAGAGAATTATTATTGCATAGAAATAATAAAAATACAGAAATAAAAACAAATTTCGATCCATTATGGCCAGAAAGACCTAGACTAAAAGTACGTCTTACAAAAAAGTCGAAAATAAATACGGAAAAATTAGTAAAAAAAAAATAAAAAAAAATGTATTAAATAAATAAATAAATAAAAAATAAGTAAAATTAGAGCTGAATTTAATTGAATTGAATTTAAAAATTAATAATAATAATAAATAAAAAAATTAAGAAAAAAAATATGAATTGAATTTAATTAAATTGAATTGAAAAATATATAAAATAAATAAATAAAAGTTGAATTAAATTAAATCGAATTGAATGTAAAAAAGAATTATGCTTCAACAAATATTGTATCGTGATGATATAATTCAAATAATTGAAGGAATTTTTAAAAGTTTAAAATAGTACAAATTTAGTTTAATAAAAAAACAAAAAGTACTGAACGCTCAAATATAGAGAGTAAATTTGTTTACATCATTTTCAGTGCTGTGAACGAGAGCTACTTGACTAAACCAAATATCCATACATCTCAAGAGTCAAGTCTCAGCTAGCCCCTTTCGTGCTGCCCTCAATTACTGAGCATGGCATACAATTTTGGCATTTTGCCGGTTCGTGCGTCTGTTTGTGGCAAGTGATTCTGCTCAGATAGTTGTTAACTGGTTCTAGACCACAGTTGATCACGGCTGCTAACGGTTATGTCAGCCATTTGGCCGAGACAATTGCGTCGTCCGAAGTGTTTGTTTATGAACGCTTTTGACCGCTAACTGGCGGCCGTTTGTCAACTTGTTACACAAACTTGTTGCTGTGGCTGTGGCTTAAGGCGTTGTCTAACTTTTGTACTTTGTGTTATTATTGCCAGCAGCAGCAGCGGCAGCAGTGAGTGCTCGAGCGTGTCGCAAATGCTGACAGCCAGCTTATTAACCCCACAGCTGCACACGCGCGCACACGCGCACACACACGCACACACGCACACACGTCCCCCTGCCGCTGCTGTCTGTTGGCCTTTTGTGCGTTTATATAAAGTTAATGACATTCATATGCAACAACTTGGACGCGACTTATGATCCAATTCCATCAATTTGCATTAAGGCGACGGAGCGGCGGCTGTCATAAGTTTGCAAAGTTTTGCGAATTAATTGAGAAACTTGCGTCTGCGACTAGAACAGAGATTTGCGATGAGCTGAGCTGAGCCAAAGTAAAAGGCCACCGAGGCCACCGAGAGCTAAGCAGATTAAATGCTGCCGTCTGCCGGCTGCCGGCTGCAGTGGCTGAGCCACATATGGGGGCCAGAATATTAGAGCATGAAGAGAATGAAAACTTGCAGCTACGCTTGCTCCGATGCCCTACAGAGAGATGCAAACATCGTGATAAAGTCTCGTTAGACGGTTCTGCCCGTCGACTTTCGGGTTTCATGCGAGCACTTTTATTCTGGCAGCTAATTTGCATGCAGACATCGCCATGCTACGACTACGAATAATTAAAGTTGAAGCCCCTATGAAAACTGATTTTCAAAGTGTGTGCCAGAGCTGTGGCAGCTGGAGCCACTGCAACTGCCGGAGTCGATGCGATGCGTGTGCCAATGATAAATGATTGCACAGAGAGTGCCGAGGTGCAACTCAAGAGCCGCTTCACACTGCTCTGCTGCCGACTCTGAATATTCTATGGGTTGAGTCTCCGTCTCAGCTGTGCAAATCAGTTGAATAAACTAGTGAAGTGCCTTGAGGCGCTGCCTTTGTTTCGCAGTTGATTTCAGTGTCTGCATCCGAAAGGATATGTAAAATTAGCTAACAACGCAGTACAACTGTTAGTTAGTTGAGTTATCTTTAGGAGGCCAGCTGCAAACTGTGTTTATTAATTGAAAATACAAGTTATGTACACAGACAGGTCTGATGGCCTGACGGCCTGTTCAAATGTTGATTAGCCATTCGGTTGTCAGGGAAATGTTTGCTCATTGTTCTGCTGGCACTAGGAACTACCACTTCACATAACACATTGATTAAGATAGTGGTCCTGCTGTCAATTATCAATCAGCCTCGTTTATGGCCGCAACACTTGATACATTTGCCTAAGCTAATTCATTATGCACAACTTCATTATTATATCACTCATTCGCTCGCTGATTTGATTTGCAATATAATATTTTCCATAATATAGTGCTGCACATATAATATAGTTCACATAGGTATCTATTACACTTTTATAATGAAAGTTTTGCCAGCGTAAATCAATGTGCATAAAGCAATATTAAATTTCATTAAATTTTGCTTCGTCAAGAGCAAGACTTAATGGGTATGCTTAGCCTATGCACACAGAATGGAATGTGTTTGCTCAGTGCATATAACGGTATTGAATACCTCTCGATGTGTGGATTCTGTAATACTCGTTTCTTCTCGTGCCACATTCATTATGCAGCCAAGCAACAGCAGCAGCAGCGGCTGCACTGGAAATTGAAAGTGAAAATTCGACAAGAAAATATCGTGTGCGCTGTGTTGATTTTTTTTCAAACGCAGCTTCAGCTGAAACACTGAAATGTGGTGCAAATATAAACAAACTGTATACATTTTCACTTTTGAGACGGCCAGAGGGGCAAAGGAGGGGCGTGGCGAGGGGGGAATCGGGGTGTTAAAAAGCGTCGCCAACGAAGACAAATAAAAAGCTGGCGACGTGCAATGCTTGCTTAACGTCTAACAAAACGCGGCTGGATGCGATCTGTTGGGTTGGGTGTGGGAGCTTAAGAGAGGGAGAGGGAGACAGAGAGGGACACAGAGAGAGAGGGAGAGGGAGAGAGGGCAGCTGATTAACAAGCTGTCGGCCATGTGGCACGCTGCTTGAGGTCGCATTCGGCGCGTCTGTCACGCACGTGCTGTAAAATGATTTATTCGCGAGCGAATGGCAGTTCTGGGCAATTGCTCAAGCCACCCTCGCGGCGCGGTGAGACAAGTAAGTTTAACGCCTTTGGCTTTCATTGCAGAGCGTAACGAAGAGAACGTGCATCAGCGATCCAGCGCGACGGCCGCACGAAATTGATGCAGAAAATAAAAGAAAAACAAGACGAGGCACAACTATATAAAAACAAATTACAGCGAAGTGGTGCAGAGTGGTGCAGCAAAAGTTTAATGAAAATGCTAAGCAAGGCGAGCGCCGCGGCCCGACGTCAGATCAAATTAAAAGCAAACACGCACAGAAAGCAGCGACGATGCAGCCCGCTGCTGGTGCTGCCATTGTTGCCCGTGCTGCTGCAGCTCCTTTGCCAGCTGGGACAAGCCACAGTGTTGACAGATGCCGCTCACAATAGGACATCGGGTCAGGCCTTCAGCCAGCCTTTGACAACGATGGCGGGCGTGGCCCGTAACGACGACAACAGCTTTCGGCCCATCCTGCCCAGGGACGTCAGCCCCGAGTTCATTTCGCGCAACGTATTTACCAAGTCGGGGCAATACCGAGTCTTCCAGCCGGCGGAGAGCGAGAGCGACTTGCGCCTGGCCGTGGCAATGAAGCGGAAGGACTACATGCAAGAGGATGCACATGCAGAGACGCGCAGCGGCCAGCCAGAGCCAAGGTCAACACCAGCTCGAAGGTCAACAACGACGACAACGACGACAACGACCACAAAGCCCTTTGAGAGGGCTAACCAGCTAAATGAGACCTCCACTGTCATGCAAAATGAGCTGCAGGGCCTGGAGGACCTGCTCATGGAGTATGTGCAGAAATTCTTCACCGAGGGCAAGTACGAGCCGATGCCAGGCCTTGTGTTTGCCCTACAAAAGAACCACACCGGGCAGCACGTGGAGAAGCCGGTGAGGTTCGAGCGCAGTGCTCTGGACTCCGCCAACGTGGAGCTCAATGTGCCGCGTGCGCTGCAAAGCGCTCGACTATTGTTCTTTGCCGGTAAGTCAAGTCCTTAACACTGAGAGAACCTCCGCTAACGAACTGCATTTTCCGACAGGTCTCAAGAAGGTTATGTGGCCCATCTACATGGTCCTGCAGGTGCTCAAGAGCTTACTCTTCGCCCTGTTTCTGCCCACGATTATTGGCAGCGTGAGTCGACTGATTGGCAAGGGTGAGTACTCAAGCAGATGTATGCCCCTTGGGTATTAAGTGGGAGTCTTAAGAGGTGGCAGTTAGGTCATTAAATCTCAGCCTTGATGACAGTGTAGCTGCCATTCGACTTCCCCCCACTGCAACTGCATTTAATTCACGTTCTACATTTTCTCATTACATCAACAGGCATTACCACAGGCTCTGCTAGCTCCATACCATTGTTTGTGCGTCCCTTGGACCCACCGCAGGAGCTGGACTTTAGGGATAACAGCCTGAACTTTGAGGAGGACAATAAATTCGCCATGGCGGACGACGGCAAGCCCAATGTTGGCTACGAATACAATGGAGGTTTGTCTAATTGGCTAACTAACTACATTGGCTTTGCTAATCCCTACCTTTTGCAGAGGCCTCGCAGCAGCAGGCGCAGTACGCGCCCTACAATCCCAACTCGCTGAACTCGGCCACGCTGTCGCGGTATGGCGGGCAGCAGATGCAGGAGACGTACCTCACTGCGCTGCAGAGCATAGGCGCCGCCTCGTTCAAGAACTCGCAGAGCTTCTCGGCGGGCTCATCCAGCGGCATGGCGGCACCCGGCATGGCCAAGAAGCCCGCCTCGCCGGCCAATATGAATACGTTCCAGAGCTTCCAGAAGGTGCCCAACTCGTCGCTGCTGTTGTCCAACTACGATCCGTTCTACAGTCCGCTGCTGTCGCGCCTGGACTCGGTGTTCGCTCAGCTGAAGCTGAACTCGGAGAACGAGCATTGCCGCGAGAAGCTCATCTGCCTGATGTACGCCAATCCCGCAAAGTATGCGCCGTACAGCAACCTCGTCTCGGCCCAGCTCAGTCGGTGAGTACTTGTGGGCGCCCGAAATTATGCAATGAAACGGGCCGAAACGATGTGTGACATTTGCTAAATATGTATATTACCTTCTGATTCATTTGTCAGCGAGCTAAACGAATTGCGCAAGCCGACCTCCGACAACCCAGAGATCCTGCGCTTCTTCAAGTATATGCGCGCGGCCAAGGATGGCCAGGACGGCGTCGACTGCGAGCAGTCGTTCGTTAAATGCAAAGAATTCAAGGACTTCGAAAATCCAGCTATGCTCTCCACCTACAACGACATCAACAAATTGGTTCAGGCCCGCAAATTGGCGTAGGACGACGGCTGCCACACAAGGCGACGTGACGTGAGAGGTGAAAGTTCGCACCAGTCGAGACCTGGGCACATCAGGTGTTGATGCCTCCAGCTGTAATTATGCAAATTTAACTCTAGCCTAGCCATACATGAATGCATATGAGCGTCTCTCCATATATACTACACACTACATATCTTGTGCGTACATAAATATTTATGTACCTTGAGTATGTTGTCGGCAGACGGTGGGTTCTGTGTTTCGGGGCTTTAATTAGTGTGCTGTAAATAGAAAATTCTTACGTTGAATAGTTTAATTAACACGCAAGGCGATTGCTGTTACCTTTAGCCATTTAGCTGAGTTACTTAATGTATTTATTTAAACGGATTAATTTATTAAAAACTACAATTAACTTATGTATTTATATATTTAAATATTTATCTATTTATTTATTTATTTATCTATTTAATTATTTATTTATTACTGTTACATCCACTTAGTCAGCCTGAATTGTTTAAAGCTATTTAAGCTCCTAAAAAATCAATAAAGCTTAATTTGTATTATAAAGTTGACAATCGAATTTTCATTAAACTCTTCACAGAGGCTTAGTGAAAAAAGTAAGTATAAATATTTTACGAAAAAATTGAAAAATAATTATCAAACAAAAATTTGTATCTCTGCATGAATAATTTTGTTTTCTATAATTTTATCTACAATATCTACTGAATACATTCTTCTATCTCTCTAAATTCTGCCCGCATTTATAGTAGACAAAAAAAAGGGCTGGCAAAATGATTTGAAACTTTTTTGTTTATCATTTGCTCTACTTCAAAGCGCTCGAAAACTAGTTTCACATCGAGTCCAAAAATAAACGAATCTCGGCGATTTTTGGAAAACTGTTGTGAAAAAAATAATTTGTTTAACCATCTGCCCATAGTCTGGCCCAAAAGTCATTTTAATTAACTCATTTCTCGGTATGGACGTTGATGTAACTGTATCTTTGGCTGTCGGCATGTGTGTGTGAGTGTGTGTGTCAGTTTGTGTGAGTGTCTATGAGAAATAGTAGTTGTAGTAGTATGTGTATGTATGTTTAGCTTTGTGTGTACTTGAGTGTGTGCGTTTGTATGTTTATCGTACGCAATGAAAACCAAGTTTAATTTATTTTCATGTACTCTCACTGCGCTGCACATAAGTTGGAGAATCGAATTATCTACGAATTGTGAATTCAAGTTATATATTCTGAATGCAATGCATTCAATTCAATTCAGTCTTCGTAAGACATGTTCTCTTCGCCATTTAATGAAGTTCCTATTGACTATGAATACTTCTAATGCACTATATATATAGCTTTATCTCTTTTTTTATGCTCTCTTCTAACTGCACATTTATGCCATATAAAAAATGTGTATATACAAAATGAATTATGTATAGCATTCAACATATTTTTGCGGTTCTCTTTTGTAGCTTAGTTTTTGCCCTTTATTTAGTCGTATGTGCTTGACAGCTGATTTCCGCTTCAAAGGTTTTACTGGCTGCGCTGAAAGGGTGAACTAACATGCAATGTGAGCACTGCGCCGTACATCTAATTATACCCTGTACTCATGGAACGATGTAAGATAAGTGAGAATGTGTGTTGACTGAGCTAATACACTTCGTTCTATGCAAGCATCTACAGTGGTGGCCATTTAAGCATGTCTACCTGTCTGCATGATTTCTGATACTGATACTTCATGGAGATGCTAAAAAATGTATATATAATATATACTTTGATATAAACTAAATTAAAACTATAAGAAAAATGATATAAAAAAAATATATAATATAAAATATGCTTTGAAAAAAAAATATATATATATATATTATATACTGTAATCCTTCAGTTACTTTCTCAATTTATTCTCCTCAAATCTGATTTAGGTGAAGCGAATAACACAATATTTTGAGTTACAATTTATAGGATTTAAAAAAAAAATATATATAATTTATAACATGAATTCTGACCCACATTTTTTTCTCATTTAATTCGTTTGCAATCTGAATCAGCTGAATCGAATAATAAAATATTTTGAGTTACAATTTACACGATTTTAAAAATATATATAATATATAAGGTGACCCACATTTTTATTAAAAATTTGTTTTCTCATTTAATTCGTTGGCAATCTGAGTCAGCTGAAGCGAATAATATTTTAAGTTGAAATTTACATGATTTTTACAATGGAGATTTCATGGCCGGCTAGACAGTTCTGTCAGTTAAGTATTCTTTAATATTTGTCAGTGTCAGCCGGAGAATCGGCTAATTGGATTGGCAATTGGAGCCGAGCAACTTGGCAGCTGCCACAACTGTCCAATCCACATCATGATTGTCGCAGGCCCCCATTTTGGGACTCGAACTAGGAACTGTTCAAGTTGCGTTTGCGTCCAAATGGTAATTACGCCTCCGGCCAGCCGGCTGTGCCGTGTAGGTGTAATTTTCTCTGCAGAGCTCCCTCGTTGACGGGTGGCGCACATGGAAGGCACATGGAGCTGGCAGTCGAAGTGGGAATTTCCCAATTTAATCTGAGCTCTGCCTTCTCGGGGGCTTTTCCGAAAAAAGAAAAAAATCGTCCACACAGCAGCCGAAAAAGCAACGCAAAAACCGAAAATAAGATTGGCAGTTGCAGTTACAGCTGCATGCGGGTAAATTCCCAGTTTTTGTGGGGCCCGCAAACGGTTTCTTAACATTTTGCCATGACTTTAAAGCAAGCGCTGGCCCCCCTTTTCGTGGGCGGGAACGAGTCGCAGCCAGCCGATTCGAACAGTAAAAGTGATTATTACCTGTGCTCAGCGTTACATAATCTGTGGCTGTGGCTGTGGCTGTGGCTCTGGCTCGGTGACGTACGTTTTCCCGCTGATCCGCAAGGTGAGTCATCGGCTCTTCAAATCAAACTCAAATTTAACCCAAGGCCTCGACGTGCGCCACAATAATTTTGGGGATTTCTCAAGGCGGTCGCGACGCGCTGCCAGCCGGACGACGAAGTCGTTGACGCCGCAGCCCACAGACCTACATCGCTCAGAGCTTGGCCAACCCCAACCTACCGCAAGTGCGAGCGCGTTGACGTCTCTTTAACATCATCATGAATGGCCGCTTGATCGGGCGAGTGCCTCTCAGCTATCCGCACTGTAGATTCGCGCTACCTCAGCTCTGCTCTGCTCTGGCCCATTGTTTGTGCGTTGGCCGGGGGCATACACAGAAAAAAAAGCAACTTTTTTGCTTGCACCTCTTTCTCGACACTTCTCGCATTTCATATAAAATCTTTGCCGAGCAGCGGCAGCAGCACAGTCGCTTCAGAGCCAGCCAAAACACCGGGTCTGAAGACTTAAGTAAGCCGTTAAGGATAAAAGCCAACAAGCCCAAGTGTTTCTAGGAAGCAGCACAAGGTAAATAAGGCCACGGCGGAAAGCAAAACAAAAGTGAAGTGAAATGAAGTGCGACGTGTTACGCAACATGCAAAAAAAAAAAAAAAAAACAACAAAAACAAAATAAATAAATAGCAGAAAGGAAAAAAAAACGAAAGAAAAGTGACATGGAAAAAGCCATAAAATAAATATTGAGATTGTGTGCGCAGTCAAAGGCGAAGCAGAAACATTCACACACATCGCTTCGCATCGCATCTCGCATGATTACAAATAAATTGAGCAATATCTGTCATTTGCATATGTTTTTGGCCCGAACACTTCATTGACCTTCAATGGCTGATGCTAATTTGCAAGCCACACAAATTCGGTTTCAATTTCGCAATGATTGATAGAAATTAGTTCGTGGCGCGCGTGAAAGGCACTTCATTTTAATTTAAAACCAACAACAACATCAATTCATTTACACTAAAACACTTTAAGTCAAGTGCAGAGCCGCTGCGAGGGTCATTAGCGTGGTCATAAAGCGCTGATGGGCTGCATACTCTGCGGCAGCTGCAAGACTCTTCAAGTTTCGTTAAAAGTTTCCGCTCCATTGCCAACTTTTGTGCGCCCTCATTTGCGCCGCCATAAATATTGCCATTTCGCCATAATGCCGTGTGCGTTGCACAGTTTTCGGCGCTCTCGAGCACCGAACTTGATTCTTTTGTGCTCCGCTGCATTGATTAAACTGCAAATTTCGCTCCTGCCGAAAGGTAGTCAGTCTCCTGCCTCCCTCGCATTATGCCATAATAGCAAATCGATCGATTCGCCGTCGAATGATTGAAAAGCAAACGCGCAACAGCAGCTCGCCACTGCAGCCACAATTTCCATTATGCTTGCTCCGCAGCGTTTCTGTGGACTCAGCACATAACGTAATTCGGGCTTTGCTCAGCCTTTTTTGCTTAATTTTCAATCGCACATGGATCAAAGCGTAATTTTTTATATCCCCTATTGAATTTTGATTTTGATTTCGGTTTTTCCATTCAATTATCTACATCCAATTACGTTTTTGACACGCTGTTTTTATAGACTCGAGGCAATGAACTGAACGGCTGCTGTGTTCTTTCATAATACAGCATATATAAACTGTTGGCAGTTTTATAATAGTTTATTAAGCAGAAAACTAAAGATTTTAATTAACTTTTCGCTGATCATTTTGAACTCAGTTCGCTATATTATCTCAAATGAACAAATCATTTCAAGCGCAGCCTGAAAGTAGGCAATACTTTTTTGCTTTGAATGAAGCAATTTTATGGCAACTCTTTAAGCAATGATATTTAATTTAAATATATTTAAAATATATTTATTTTATTTATTTATTATTTATTTGCCCAAATAGTTTCTATATATTGTTTTTGTATATCTTAAAATATTTTTTTTTTTAATTTATAAACTTTGCCACGCCATCTCAATGGAAACTCTTCAATCGAAGATAAATAATAATTTATTTAAATTTGAATATATTTTAAATAAATATATTTTATTTATTTAATATTTATTTCTTCATCTACTTTTCTATATATGTATATTTTCTATACATTTCCTCAATTCATAAACTTTGCCACGCATTGCAGAGCATTTCATTTTCGTTCATTCGCCGCAGCTCTTCCCGTTCATAGTCGATTAGCCCTGCTCTTTGTGAATTTAACACAATTTCAATTACGTGCAGTTGCTTTAGCCACCTCATTGCGGACAAAGGGTTAAGTGGCCACAAAAATAACCCACAAAAAGGCGGACTCAGCCACAAATAAGAGGAAAAAAACCGGTTTGATTGCATTTCACTTTGGGCAGAGTGAGCAGAGTTCAAAATTTCGGTTTGTGTGCGGCGCCCGAAGCCGCAGAAAGCTCGCCGCGAGCGCTGTTAGCTGTTAGCTGTAAACGCTGCGGTTAGCTGGAAAGTGAGAGTTATTACGTGTGCGCCAATAACTGCACAAGCTGGGCCCCAGCAGCAACTGCCAAAAGCTTCGGCAATGGCCGTGACAAACGCGATTCACCGGCCGCTTCACCAAACTGTGTCAGTTATGAGCCGAGCCCACGCTGGCCAAAAGCCAATCAGCGCGCCCAATAAACAAACAATGAGCCAGGCATAAAACGTTGCCAAAAAAAGAGCTAAGCATACACACGCACACACACACGCACACACACACGCACACACACTCGCACACACACACATATAATTCATAACTGCTGCCTTCAGCCGAGCTGAGCTCCGCTTGCAGCGCGCAGCTTCAGAGCCGTCAAACCAATCGCAGAGAAAACATCGATTGACCGGTCCAATCTCAATTGGCCGAAAAGAGTTTTTACTTTTTGTTTTTGTTTTTTTTTTTTTGCTTTGCGCTTTTTATGCGTTTTTTATGGACAATTCGGCTAACGCGCCTGAAATTTTCTGTCTTTTAGCCATGACAATGAGAGCGTTCGCCTTGCTGACCATCGTGTCGAGCTGCGGCATCGGCCTCGTGGCCGCCGAGGGGCTGCGTCTGCCCGACCAGCAGTCGTCCAACAACATCCAGCAGATCTATGCGCCGCAGCCGCAACAACAGCTCCAGCAGCAGCAGCAGCAGCCGCTGCAGTTCCAGCAGCAGCCACAGCAGGTGGCCCAGCCGGGCGAGGAGCGCGGTCGCTCCTCCATATTGAGCATCTTCGGCCTGGGCAACGACAACGATCCCTATTTGGCGCGCACCAACAGCAACTGCCTGGGCGGCGATCTGTCCGAGTGCTTCAAGACGCAGGCGCTCAACACGTTCGATGAGATCTTCTTCAAGGATCAGTATCGGTAGGACTCAACTCTTCCTCTTCATTATCCTTATGTGTACTCACTGTTTATCTTCCTTTATCCTTCACAGTCTCTCGGACTTTGCACGCGTCGTGCGTCTGCCCGAGACGCAGCAGCGCTCGCTGCTGCAGGAGCCCTTCGAGTACTCCGAGGAGCCGCGCTCCGAGGACGACGACTGGAATCTGCTGGTGAAGTACGCCCTGCGCCGCGCCGAACGGTAAGTTCTAATGGCCAAACAATTAGTCAAATGATTCCAAGTTTTGCGGCGCGTGGTCCAGCTGAATTAATGTGGGTCCCAGCACTTTTAATTGACTCGCCAAAAACTTTGTGAAAAATTCAGCAGCTTATGCATAAAATATGCCTCGCCTTTGTCTGACGACTTCCTTTTTCCTGTGCCGCAGATTCATCAAGTCCACTGCCCTGGAAGTGGAGTGGCCCGAGGAGCTGACCGAGGCCGGCCGCTACGAGGCGCGCTTCATAGGCAATGACATTGACGACGAACTGGATGTCATTGAGAACAAGCGCGCCGGACACTTCTGTAAGTGACTCCGCGTCTCACCCAGCTCTCGGCATAGACTTACCTTTGCTCTTCTCTCTCCGCAGCTCGCAAGAAGTTGAAGAAGATGATTATTCCCCTGCTGCTGGTGCTGAAGATCTTCAAGCTGAAGCTGCTGCTCTTCCTGCCCTTCATCCTGGGCATTGCGGGCCTCAAGAAGATTCTCGGCCTGGCCGCCATCATTTTGCCCGGTCTGTTTGCCTACTTCAAGCTGTGCCGTCCGCCCGGTGGTGTCGGTGGTGCCTTTGGCGGTGGCCTGTCCGGCCTTTTCGGCGGCAAACCCGCTTTCCCCGAGTACACGCCCCAGGGCGTGGGCGCGGCCACCTACTACCACCACCACGAGCACTATGAGGGCGGCCATGGCGGCGGCGGAGCACCCGGCCCCTACTATCGCCCCGAGCCGTCGTTTGCGAAGCCCTACAGCGAGTACTACAGCAAGAGCTACCAGGGCCAGGAGCCGATCCAGGGCCAGGTGGGCGGCAACTCCATTAGCTTTGGCGACTCCCACGAAGCCGCCTACAACGGCTACTACGGCCGCAACACCGGCAAGGATATTGCCGCCGAGCCGCAGGCGACGCAGCAGAAGAGTTAAAGGATGTTCCGGTCTAGACCAGGTCTCTTTGTTATTTATTTTTGGGCCCTGGGCATTGCATTCCTATAAGAATATTTATTACTCTAACTGTAAATAAAAGTCCAATGTTAAGTTCAAAGCGAACGCCTCTCGAGTGGGCGGGCGGGCTGGCCAATCGATGGGGTGCACTAATTAGCGATAGAAAATTTCACATTTCCATGTTTCTCCGAAGGTGCGCGTGCCTCACTTTCTGCTCGCATTGGCATTGGCTGCCTCCGAGGCTGCCACAAATAAAATGCAGCATTTAATTAAGGCAATGAAATGCCGAGGCGAGAAATTGACGGCCAGCGCAAAGGAAAAGTGGCCTGGCGTGTTTAATCTTGCTTTTCTTTAACGAGGGCCGCCACAGACATTTGCCACAAAGCTCAGAAGAGAAACCGCAACAAATTTCCACGTACTCCAAAGGACCAGAGTTGAAACAACTTTATTTCATTGCCACAGAAATTTATAGCTGACCCATGTCTAGAGAGGGAGAGAGAAAGGGTGGGCAGACTTTGAGATTGGGTTTGGGTTTGACAAGCTCAGATTCGGTTGATTAAACTTTTTTATTGTAAAGCAAAGGAGAGTTTAGGCTTTGCTTATTTATTGTCAGATATATGAGAGCTGTCAGGTTTGAATAGATATAAAGCTTATAGCTACTGAATCGATGGGTATTCATTCATAGCAGAGTTTAGGCTTTGATTATTTATTGTCAGGCATATGAGGGCTGTCAGGTTTGAATAGATAGAGCTTAGATATACCTACTAAATCGATAGATATCCATTCATAGTTAAATTTAAAAAAAATGTATATATTTAAAGTCTTATGTTTTTCTAATGAGTAGGGTATTTCTTTTGGCAATACTCCCTTTTTCACTCTTCCAAAAATACTCCTTTCCTTATTTCTACTTAATCTATGTGAATCCACAGTTAAATTTCCATAATTAAATTTAATTCCTAACTAAATAATTCTTTATATTTAGTCTAATTTTTATTTTTGCTAATGAGTAAGAGTATTTCTTTTGGCAATACTCCCTCTTACACTCTTCCATAAATACTCCTTTCCTGTTTGCATTTAAAAACAATTGCAAATGCAACGCTTGCAGCCTCAGGCATTTTATGTACTCCGCAACGTGTGGTGCTGTGGTGGGGTGTGGTTTGTGTGATGCAGCCTAATTGAATTGCATTAAAATGACAAAAACATAAAACGTTTTCTGTTTGCTTTGAAATGGCTTAAAAGCAACACAGCAAATGCCACAAAAATATGTTTAAATAGTATTATCAAAGGTACAGCTGTGACAGGTGGCTATAAATTGCTTTTATAAACTGTTTTCAATTAAATTAATTATATGCCGTTCGCGTATTGCTGAATGGAACCTCGCTTGGCGTGGTCTTGACCATGGTGTTGGCAGTTCAAAGTCAATGCCAAAGCCGCAGAGCTGCCCGTACTCCCTCTTCCTCTCCCCCCTCTCTCTATCTTCGGCCACTCTGTCTGTCCTGGCCGCCTGGCCGGTGACAACACTGGCGAAGCGTCGACGACAGCGTCGGCTCAGGCGAGTGGACCACATTTTTCGATAGAAAGCTGGCAGCACTTGAGAAATTGTTATGACTTGGCCACTGGCCGTTGGCCAAGAGGCAGCCAGGAGGGCGGGGCAGGGGCTAAGCGAATCGGACGGACGCAATGTTTTTGATTTTGGTGCGGTTTGATTTGGGACCACGCAGCAGCAGCGGCAGCGGCAGCAGCAACGGTTTATGGCCAGATCGTGTAGCGGTTTCTGCGCCCCACTGCCAACCACTTTCGTCGTGGCGTGCCACATTTTGTGGAGCGGCCGTTTTGCGGCTCATGTTAGCCTACTTTGCCAGCCGCCTCGCAGCTCTCCACTCCACATCTCGGTCAATTTGCAATGTGTGCAATAATTCGGCCAGCCTATGACAGCCAAATTGATTCAATTTGTGGGCCGCGCACGAACCCTTGGCCAGCCGCTAAACCCATAAATTATGCTCCACTTTCAGGTAAAAGCGAAATATGTTGGCTAGCCTTGTACTCCTGCCACAGGACGACGTGTGTGAGCCAACTTTTGGCTGATAATCCCAGCTGCTTTGCCTTGCCGACTTTCCCCTTGAGCTATGAGCGCATATCTGCGACCATAGCCTCGATCGCATGTGGCCTGGCTCTTAATTGATGCAAACTAAATTGTTTTCGCGTTGCCATGCAACATGCCGCATGCCACAGCGCCGCGTCGTCGAGGGTCTGTGGGAAAATTGGCCTGTTTGTTGTTGGGAATTGGGTCTGTTGTTTACTTTCAGTCGCATTGTTTTGGCACAGCCAGCAAAAGAAAACAAAAACAAAAACAAAGCCAGCAAAGGCAGCAGCAAAGTCAATTGGTCGACTAAGCGCGGAGGGGGGGGGGGGGGGCGCTGGGGCCAGCTTAGAATTTCCTTAAACTGGCTAAACAAGTCCCAGTTTCATTTGCGGCCTTTGCTGTGAGCTCGGGACAGAGAGACATCAACACTCACACAGTTGGCCTGCGACTAGTTTGGCGCTGCAAAAACAAACGTCGACGTTGACGTCGCCGTCGCCGTCGACTGCGGCGCTGGCTGCGGCCTGCATCGCTTTTGGCCGCTTTTCATATAAAATCGAAATCGCTGGCGGAAAATTCGCATTAGGTTTTCTTATAAGACGACGATGTCAAGAGTAGACGCCGAACAGTCGACGTGACATTCGAGCAGAGCGTAGACGCGTGTCTATATATGTGTATGTGTGTGCGTGCGTGTGTGTGTACAAAGGACATTTATGAGGCACACAGTCACAGAGAGCAGTGTATACAGTGAAATAACAGAAATAAGACAACAAAGCAGCTAACTAAGCAAGTGCCACGGCAACAACAACAACAACACGATGCAAACATTTACTTTCTGTACGCTGCTGGGCATGGCGCTGGTCCTTGCCACGGCACGTGCCACGCCCACCCAGAGCGGAAGTGACAACTCGGTAAGGTCAAGAAAAGTTTTGCGAGAGAAAGAGAAAAGAAAAGAAAAGTAAAATCAAATTAAAGCGAATGCCGGCGATAAGAGTGACAAATCGCTCTCCAATTCACGCTCTGAGCATATCCTGCCTGGCTTGAGCTGGTAGTCCGAGCTGTGGGTGCCCAAATCTTATCAATTTCGCAACATGGCCGCAGGACTGCAGCGCCTTAATGTCAAACCTCTGTTTGCGCTCGACCAAGAAATGGGTCAAACAATTACTGCTCGGTTACCTTATCGGCCGGCAACAGCAACAGCAGCTGCTGTGACCGCAAGCTAATGCCATTACCTTTACCTTTACTGCCTTCCAGATAACCGGCGACTATGTGGGCAAGGAGGAGGAGCAGGCGATGATAAAGCTGAACGAGAAGTGCATCCAGAACGACAACCACTCGTGCAGCATGCTCAAGACGGTCATCTTTCTGGATCGGCTCTTCAAGAAGTCCAGCATTGATCTGAGCGAAAACTTCCGTGTCTCGCGCAACAGGTGAGTGACGTAGCAGCGAGCTGGCGAGCGTAAGTCCTCTAACGTGTGCTCCAAGTAGAGCCATGCCGGATGTGCCCGACGACAGCGAGGACGAGCTGCTGCTGGCCCGCGCCATGGACTCGGACGAGGAGTCGTACGGCCTCCTGATAGCCAACAAGCTGTGGCGCTTCGTCCGCTCGCGCACACTGCGCTACAAGTTCTCGGACAACGCGGACTTCGTGCTGAACAGCGGTCCCAAGGGCAGCCTCAACATCGGCGTCTCGGTGCGCCCCATCGAGGTGCTGGAGGAGGGCCGCGGCAAGATGAAGAACATGGGCCCCATGCTCATGATGATGGCGGCCAAGACGGGCATGGTGGGCGCCATCATGCTCAAGGGTCTCTTCCTGCTCGCCGGCAAGGCGCTGATTGTCTCGAAAATCGCGCTGCTGCTGGCCGTCATCATCTCGCTGAAGAAGCTGCTCTCGCAGAAGAAGACGATTGTGGAGGTGCCGTCGCACCACGACAGCTACAGCTCCGGCTGGGCGCGCGCCCTCGACGGCTTCGTGGAGGGCCTGGCCCAGGTGCCGGCGCACATCATGGCCCAGGAGGCCCAGGAGATGGCCTACAGCGGGCAGCAGCCCGCCCAGGTGGCGCAATGAGAAAAACGTTAAAAAACAATTAAGAGACAAATAATTGCACTACCAAAAAAATGCGAAGCTTTTCATTAATGTTGCA
This sequence comes from Drosophila pegasa, assembly GCA_035046225.1. Lineage (NCBI taxonomy): Eukaryota > Metazoa > Arthropoda > Insecta > Diptera > Drosophilidae > Drosophila > Drosophila pegasa. The sequence goes on along the minus strand of JAWNOD010000398.1, from coordinate 7,099,971 downwards.
TTTATTCAGTGGGGGCCGCGCTTTTCTCATTATAGTTTTAATCACGTTTTCTCTTTTCGCGATGGTATCTCGCTATCTCGCCATCTCGCTCTCACGTTCTCTCCCGCCTTCGCTCTTGATGCTTTTTGTAATTTCTTTTTGATTGCGTTTTAATTACTTCAACTTTATCTTCTCGCACTATAATTGTACTTTATTTATCTATATTTATTTATATATATAAATGTTTATTTATTTATTTATTTAAATGATATGTTAATTCATTATTCAACATTAAATAAAATACATATAAATACACGGAATTACACTGTTCGAGACAATTTGCGCTCTTTAATTTTATTAATTATGATTTCATTTTTTTTTTAATTTTTGTAGCATTTTCTTGTTGCTAGTTTCAGGTATTTTCAACTAGGTGTGTGCGAGTGTGTGTGTGTTAGACCTAACTCTAGACTATAAACGTAAATAGCAATAAATAAATAAGTTAATTATGTTAATTAAGCAGCTCGCTAAGCACTCCTCGTTTGCCGGGCATCAGATGTTCATTTGTTATGGCAGCAGAACCTCCTCAACGCCTCCTCCCCGTCACACTGTCGGTCTTTGGTAGCTGCACGAATCGCCTCCGGCCCAGCCCCTACGGCCGGTAGAAGGGCAGCTGCGGCTGCACGTAGTTGTAGATGAGGGGTCGCCGGGCTGCAACGAATCACACACTTATCAGTACCGACGTCGATGACTCCCTACAGTTGTCTCAGCAAATAGTTCATCAAAGTACGCAACAAGTTTGCAATCAGTGGCCAAACTTTCCACTCGCCTGCCGGATAGCCCGCTTGTGTGCTTGCTTTACGTGCAGCCGCAAAGTATGCAGCGACTTAATATTCCCAGAGAGAGTACTTATACGAGTATGTGTGTGTGTGCGAGAGAGAGATAGTTTGAGTGTGTGCGTGTTTCTTTTAATTGCGGCTTTGTTGAATTAAGTGGAAACAAAATGCCAGCAGCATTGACTTTAGCACCACTTAACCTGGCTTAAGCCGAACCTGTCTGCCAGCAGAGATACGACTTATTAGAAAACTTCGGAACGTGCTCCACTCGACTGCCTGTCCGCTTACAAATTTGCAGTTTAATAAGCAAAAGGTAGTGTGCCACCTCAACGAGCGAGCAACAAGTCTGCGGGCAGACGCAAAATTGCAGCCGCAAATTGGCCCAAAACTGTCTCAAAGCAAGTGCAGAGCGCATCAACGGAATTTTCGGCAATGCTTGAGTGAGTGGGGGAAGCATATTGCAGTTAGTAAATTCGTTACATTTGCCTTAAATTTATGAAGTGTATTTGGTTGCAGTTTAAATTGGAATCTAGTGAAATATGAAATAGGTCACACTCATTTGCTTTAATAGCTGACGATGGTGTGGAAAGAGTTAAGATTGTGATTGAAGGAAAATGACAGTGTTAATGAGGGATAAATTGTAAACATGTGTAACATATGAAAAAGAAAATTAAATTAAATAACCGTAGAAATGTCAAAATTAGGGAAAATAAAGACTGTGGATCGCTCTCTTTACCGATTCGTAAGTAGAAACTAACTAAAGAAAATTTTTTTTTATTTAAGTTTGTTTTACTCATCAGTATTTTCTCATACTAGCGTTCTCTCCTAGCTACATAGTTATAAATAAGTTACGATTTCAAGAAGATTTTTTCCATTAATTATCATTAAAAATACCACATGATGCATGCCTACTTATATCTAGGTAGAAAAAGGTTAAAGTTACTTGCCTAAAGTGTTATTTCTTGTAATATTATTAGGAGGGAAATAAATAAAATAAATATATAAATAAAAAAATAAATGATTTCTATAGAGTGTCTAGATTGACTATTCTTTTAACCATTTGTGTGAAACCTATCTATATCTCTTTTAGAAGTCTTTATGGATCACATTGTGTTACTAAATGTGTAACAGCTAGAGGTATACATAGCTAAAAAATTAAATTCAACTAGAATTATTTTCATTTTTGACTTTGAATTTCATTCCCTATCCTAAAATATTATTTTTTCTGAATATATGTAATATAATATATTTTATATAATAAATATAATATATTTTCAAAAGGAACATCCATTGAATAATATAAGAAACGTTTCCAAGCCAATGCCTATAAATGTACAGGATCTTAATAGAACTATTGATTTATTTTCAGTACGAAAGATAGAATAATATTGTCTCCCTATAATATATAATAAAAGTTTTTAGTATCAGTGCATATAAAATGTAGACACAATAGACAATAGGAAATTGATAAAATATGTGAATTTGCAAGTCTTTCAGATTTGAAAGCATCTCCAAAAGTGAATTCATTTCCTGCCCAGAGTGAAGTAATTTATCAATCAGTTAAAACACTTAATACACATATAGTCATGCCAAAGCAGCCTATCCGAAAACCCTGAGAGACCGTGCGAAAGCAAAGCAAAAGCGAAAATATATACACTACTCAGAAATCATCCTCGTTCTCTTCATCATCTGCCGCGACGCTCGCCTCGGCCGCGGCGGCGACCACGGCGAGCGCGCTGGCATCGATCTGGGCAGGACTGTGCCAGCGTTGGCCTGGCGATCTACCAGAGCGCAGAGGCCACAGAGACTGGGCTATCTGAAACAAGGGTAAGGCTGTTTTATGACGCCGCACTCAAGGCACTTACTCTTCGCTATCCAGGAGTCCTCACGTTTGATCTTGTGCCCCAGTCCGCCGTACGCGCCGAGGGCGGCCAGCGGGTTGGTGTTGTTGCTGCCGTCGCTGGAGATTTGCGACTGCAGGTGGCTCTCGGCGCCAATGGCCTCCAGGCCCGGGTGGCCTGGGTGCGGCATCTGGCCACCGCCGGCAACGGCCAGCTGATGCAGTGCACCCGGGAACATCTCTGGCGAGAGGTCCGCCGAGTGCATGGGGTAGTCCATGCCGTAGGGCATCATGTAGGGCGTGTGCTCCGGGAACTGGTACATCATTCTGCAAATGGAGATTAGCTGTGCTCCGGAGCAGTCGCCTCTGCACTTACTTTTCACTGGCATTATCCATGAGCTTCTTGACCAGCACAATGGCTGCTACGACAAACGCAATTTTCGATAGGATCAGCGCCTTGAGCGTCAGCAGACCCACCGCCTTGGCGGCCACCATGGTCCAGCCGAAGGTCGTGGCGGCCAGGTACATGGGTATATACATTTGGAATTGCTTCTTATCCTGATGCTGCTGTCGGCGACGTCCGCCCAGCAGGCCACCACCACCGCCGCCATCTCCACCACCGCCGAGAAGGCCGCCACCGCCGCCTCCGCCGAGCAGTCCGCCACCGCCGCCTCCGCCGTTGCCCTGCAGACGTCCTGAATTTATGGAGGCAAAACACGTTTTAAGCTTTATGGCTTTAATGTAGCACGAAGTGCTGCATGTGTATGAGTGTGTGTGTGTGTAGTATGTGAGGAATTGGCTAATAGTAGTTTGGACTGGATTGAATTGGAGCGCTCTGATATGATTGATGTTTTCAACGAGCATCGCACCTAATGAATATAAATAATGGCAGGCCTAGCAGCCGGCGGGCCATTTATATGCGCCAGAGGTCCTGGCAAGGTTAGGCATTTGACAGATGCTGCCCCAAGGTACAAAGCAGTCTGTCGCATTAGGTCAACTCGCAGCTGGATGTGAGCCGCATAACAACTGCTGTGACATACTGCACACTGAGAACGAAATGTACTCCAATTGGAGAGCATATGTTCTCGGCTGGCGATTGGAATTAAGTGGCTGCCCGGCCTGCCAATTAGGTGGAGATCAATCATGCGAGCGAAGGGCCATTACCTGTGCCACTCGACGCCTTCTTCAGCAGCGCCACTTCAATGTAGTCGCTGTCGTCCTCGGCCCGCTGCACGCTGAACACCATGGGGCCCACGGGCACACGTATTGCATTGCCGCTGATGAAGTCCATGAAGCTGGACATGCCGCGGCCCGTGCCCCACTTGTGCTTGTGCGCCGCATCGAGGGGCGGCAGCTTAACCAAATCGAAGAGTCCCAGCTTAATCGTCTCGCCTCGCCGATACGAGGACACAATGCCATTGGCCACGCCGTGCAGGCAGCTGGCATTGTTGGCGCACTTCCAGCTCAGCTTATCCAGCAGATCCGTGTTCTCGGCCGTGGGTGGCGTGGGCGTCGCCTCCGGCTCGGTGGGCACTCGCGCTCCGCTGCGCTTGTGGCTGGCCGCAGAGCTAGGCGACGCGCACAGAAGCGCCACCAACGCGCAGCTGGCAGCGATGTAGTGCAACATTATTTTGCGTCTATTTATTGATGCACAGGTATTTGTCTAGTCCGGCGGTTATTCAGCACGGCACAATACAACACAGCACAGCACCGCACACAAATTTCAGGAGACACTACCACAGCACAGGATTAGGACGAGGTCGAGCACGAGTACGAGTACGCGGCGTATCCTTCATATGGAGGTTCTTCAGAGCACTTGGCAGCAGCTGCAGCGAGTTGCAACACGCCGCTATAAACACTAATTACTTGCCGTTGCATGCAACTCAGTTTTATTGTTAGCCGCAGCCACTGCTGCAGCAGCAGCAACACCAGCAACAGCAGCAGCGGCAGCATCCACGGACCAGCGGCGCTGGCGTCGGCATCTCTGCTATGCCTAGGCATATTATGCTGTGCACCACTTTGCTGCAGTTTTGATTTCAAGACAAGCGGCTGAGTGACGGCCATCGCTCAGCGGGCGGCACCATCCACCTGCAGCAGCCAGGCATGCCATGCACAGTGGTGCAAATTTTAGCGAATTTCTAGACGTAAATATAATAAATGTAAATATTTGAATACATTGTATATGAAGTTAGAAGAAGATTGGTTAGAACTAATTTGGTATATTTAAATAACGTAAGTAAAAAAAAACTAATTTACCACAGGTCGTCTGACTATCATAAATATTACTATTAAAATTAATTCAATTTTAAGTAATAATGAATATATTTTCCTTGTAACAAAATTTCGTAAAAGCACAGAAAATTCCTAAGTTACGAAAATTGTAATTATTTCAGTTAAAAAGCAATAGCTAACCTCTGTAAAAATTGTATCAAAAGCTTTATATGATTGTAAGAATATTTAAGGGGAATAAAGCACAACAAATAAAATAATTTAAAAAAATTAATTGTTATTTGTAAATTAATAATTAGTTACTACATTAGAGCATATTTTTTTAAGCAAGAAAAACTTTAGTTTTATTTATAAATTACTGAATAATATTCTGCTATACTCCACAGAATACATTGCTTAGAGGAACGAGAGGTTATAGACCAAGACCCAACCAGATCTGGGGAGAAGTAGCGTCTAAGACATTTCCTAGCTGTAGCGCGTCTAAAATTATTGAGCTTAAACAAAAAATAATAAACTAATATAGATCACATATAGAATTTATAAAGAAACGTAATAACCGAATGAATACAGATACCTATTTATGAGAAACCATATTTTGTTCACAAGTATTAAAGAGCATATCAGTAATTGAAAGCTTACCATAAAAAAGTTAATATTCATATTGGCCGTTACATACTATTTTAACAAACCATTATACCTCGGTTTCCCATGCGTTGAATTTACTTGCATTGCATTATATTAATATCTTACAAAATGAATATAAAATATATCATTTAATATTATTATAAATTTAATAATATAGTTTATATTATTTTTGTAATATATATTTTTTTATATAATTTTTTGTATTTACATAAGAATTTTTCTATTTCTCCCCTTTATAAATCCAATTATAAATAATATTTAATAACATATTTTTAACATATTCAAACCAAACAGTTTCCACTGTGCCGCTGCATCATCCGCTGCAATTACCTAGTTTTGTTCGCCTTCTTTGGCCACATATTGCATGCGACTCTTTGATCTCAGCTGGAGTTTGGCACTGTCAAAGGTTCAAGGGCTGAGCTCATTACGAGCAATTGCAATGGCTGCACGACAAACGCTGAAGCGAGTGCGAGGCATCCTGTTGCAGTCACCACCTGCCCGCTCGCGTCGCCGCCACATTAGCCGTGTGGTGCTCTAATGTGGTTAATTTTCTGCTCATTAATTTGCGAGTAATTTGCACAAAACAATCTTGCAGGCAAAAGTAAAAGCAAACAATGCCAGCGCCGACAATTAAGACTGGGTCGGTGGGGCGGTGGTCGGCGGTGCGCGCTGTGCGACCACGCCTCGGCGCCGCGTCTGGGCGTCGGGAGCAGTCAGCAGGTGTAACAAAATTGCCAGCACATAAATAAATAATAAATACTAAATAATAAAAGAAAAGTGAAACGAACTATTAGCTCTCGTTTTTCATAAGTAGCCGCTGGAACCACACTCGACTCAGTTACATTCTGTTGCACATGTGGCCGGACTGTGGCGAAGGGGGGCTGGGGGGTTGCTGCTGATGGAGGCATCAGCACTTTGCGCTGCATCTTGCATTTTGGCTAATAACGAATTCACTTAGGCAGTCACGCAGGCCACTCGACTGCTCGGTATAATTGCTGCAGTTTTTGGCGCTTGCCACTGGCTGCTCGTTGCTTGCTGCTTGCCGCTTGTTGCACTGTAATTTTAAAGACTTTGGCAATGGCAATCAGAGCTCAACCGTTTCAAACTGTGGCACCATTTTGCACCTGGCCAACTACTGGCTGCTGCTTTATCTGTGCAACATAATAGCCATAATCCAGACGCAGCCGCCGAGCCGATGGCCCGAACGACAGCTCCACGCCTTGCGGCAATCCGAAACCCAATCTACGCACTTTTGTTCTCTTCGCGGTCAATGCCAGCCCAGAGCTGGCTACGTGCTGGCCACAAAAGCGCAGGTAATGCGAACAGTTCGACTTGGTTTCGTTTATCAAGAAAGCAACGGCCGCCTCTGCGCCCAACTGCAGCCATGTCCAGGCAACGGTCCGCTCCATTCCATTCCACTCCACTCGAATCGATGCCAGTCCAGTCCAGTCCAGCTGAGTCCACTGGCCGTGACCGTGCTCGGCACGTCATCCCATGCTCTGGTAGGGAAAGTGACGCCGCTCGGCATGCTCTTGCGGGCGTTGGCATCGCCACTGCCACTGCACAGAAAGTGGTAATCCAATGCCAATTCAGGTTGCGACAATCTATTGTGTCAGCTGTGCGCGTGTGTGGGCGTATGTGTGGGCATGTGAGCCCCTTAGGTTTAATGATCCTTGACTTGCAACGCATGTCGCAACCGGATCCACTTAAAATCAGGCCACAGCCACGCCTTTGGCAGCATTATTGACTTTAATGTCTTCACCAGGGGCAAAGGACACGCCGCTCGCGGCCAGGCTGCAGCCGCTGGTTAGTCGTGAAAGTTTTTCAATTGCACTTAACGAAATTGCGTTTCATAATTTATATGAAAAATAAATTATTTACTTTAAAAGTTACTCGCTGCCAGCGGCAATTGTCAAAAACAGCAATATGGCGTATTTGCTATTTGTTTGAAGTCCCATACAGTAGCGAGCGATTAAATTGGGCTTAGCCAACTATATTGACCGGGCATGTTGGCTTGAGCGAGTCATGTAAAGCAAAGGGTACTAAGTTCAGATATATTGATTTATATCATATTGATGTCATTCACAAGACTATAATTTTTTAAATACTTATAATTTGGGGCATATTTGGCATATGAGTGAGCAAAAACTGGCTTAGTTTATGAAAATACAGAAAATAAATAAATTAAGACCAAAAAATTTTCAAAACTTACTTTGTTTTATAGTTTTATATATTAATTTTTTTAAATTTATATATTTATATACTTCAGTACTTTAATATATTTAATATATATTTACTTACGTATTTTTAGCTACTTTAAATCAAAACATAAAAGAAAATTTGTACATAACTATTAAAATGTGATATTTTATTTCTTTTATTTATTGATTTTTTACTGTGCTTTATTTCCTTCCCTTAAACATTTTTACGGTCATTTAAAGCTTTTGATAAAAATTTAATATTCACAGAGGTTAGCTATTGCTTTTAAACTGAGATATTCAAAATTTTTGTTAGTTTGGAATTTTTTACAAAAATATATTCTATTTAGAGTATAATATATTTATTATTTTATAGGCGATTAAGAGTATTTATATTTTTTTCCTTATAAATAAGGAAGTACAAATACAATAATTCAAATTTATATTTGTCATTTTTCCAGAAAATTTCTTATCTCTTAACAAGTCATACAAGTAATCAATAATTGTAAAATTTATCAATTTTTCTAATAAATATTCTTAGTTTCAATTAATTCCACATATATTTTCCCATAAGTCCAACATAAGCAGGGCATCACCAAGTTGCATATGCTCCAAATGGATTATTTCGTAACTTATTTTCTGTGTTGTTGACTGTTTTCCAATGTTGTTGTTCATAAAAAGTTTTCAGTTTTTTTCTTTCAGGTTGATTTAGCGGCCTTCTTAGCCTCCGCCTTAAACTAGACCCGTAGAATCGTAGGCGAAAAGTGAAAATAGAATTATTTATGTATCACATAAATAGTGCGTCAATTATTAAAGTCTTTTGCTGGCGTGAAACAACGCACAGTTCTTGCTCGATACCATTGCATGTCGGGCCTTAACCGGCGGGACAAATGAATGGCCTAGAGACATGCAAAAAGACAAGCTGAAAAAAGGCAATTGCCAATTAAATTAATTTAATATATTTGTATTTGTATTATTATTTTTTTCTTATATATATTTTTATGTGTTTTCTTTCTTTCTTTTTTCGAAGTGCAATTGTTGATTTTTTCTTTAATTGTTTGCAGTCTGACAGACGGCGAGGCGAGTCGAGTCGAGCAGTTAAATGTTGCTTTGCCGTTGTTATATTTGTCTTATTTTCTCTGGCACGAATTTCGCTGGTGTTGAGCGTTCGCGTGGTGCTCGCTTGCTGTTTATATTTTGCAGTTGCCAGATCGATTGCCTGCGCCCAGCGATTCGTTTAATTTATTTTAATCTAATTGTTTTCTAATTAAAATGACTCGCTCGTTTTCATTAGATTTCACCAGCAGCAGCCCCACTGCGGCCGCTTGCTCCGCATTCCATTTACGATCCCAACTGCCACAACTACTTTGATTACTCTGCAGCTAGGGCCAAACACTAACCGGCCCGCTGGCTCTGTCTGTGTTTGCGTTGTGCTCCGCCATCGAATAGGCGTGCCGACAACTACATTTGTAATTAAAACGTATGTGGTATGCTAATCCAATACGCACTGCGGTTTCATTACAAAACGTTGCATACTTTCCGGTGCTTATTTGTTTGTGGCAGCCTCTGTGGCGCGCATTACAGCGAAATGCAGCCAAATGTTGCCTCATGTGTTTTCAATTTTCGTTTACATAGCCGGATTTAACAGAGAGAGATAGAAAGAGAGACAGACAAAGCTAGAGTCGAGTATTTTTATGCATTTCGTCTGATTGAGCTAAGTAGAAAAGCTTATATAAAAGCAAACGTAAAACAGACAAATGAAAAACAATTTGAGTTCACTTCTCAGCTTCTTAAACAATAAGACTTGAACATAATGCACCAGGGAAACGCCATTGAAATAAAGGAAGAAACATATTCAGAACAACTTTAAGGCATGCAAATAGATAAGATCCTTGTTTACCAACTTTTTGCCTTTATCAACTGTATGAAAAGTGAAAAGGGACTTTAATAGCAAGCAAACACATTGAAAGGCAAGAGTCACACAAAAGGCTCAACTAAGGCGAAGCTTTGATAATAAGCTGCAAGCGAACAATGAGACGAGACTTAGCCGAATTGTGACTGCGGGGCCAAGACTTTTGTTTTCAAGTTTAAAAATGCAATCAAAGCGAAGAATGCAAAGAAGACGTTGACCAGACAATTTTTATTACAGCGTCCAACTTTCTGGAAAATGAAAATTAATTTTAGAAATGAACAATGCTGCAAAATAAAAAACAAAAACAAATGCGAAGCAATCGGAATGCGACCTTTTGCCATCAAAGTATGCGAGACAATTATAAAAGACAGTCAGTTGACTTGACCCGACCTAAGTCAACACAACAATAAAATAACTGACAACTCAATAGCTCAATGTTGTGATAGGGTATCCTTGGATAGAGGAAGGAGCTAAAGATAAAGAAAATACACAGATTTTCTTTGAATATATTGAAGGGCATTTCAGTAGAGGATGCATAATAAACTTAGGATAACTTAAAGAGATTTTAGTTAAGTTATGTTGAGTGTATCATGTTGCAGAGCGGAAGAGTGAGTAGGAGTTTTGGATGGCTAACAGAGTATTTGATAGTTCAGCAGGTTAAGCTGAAGATACATTTTGGTAAGGGAAGCCCCAGGGCACACAGCTAATTTTTTTTCGAAAAATGTTGTGGGGACTTCCCCTGGAGAGCGCATATAAAATATATATGTAAGAGTTGTAAAGAATAATGTTTGTGAACAATTATTGTACATAAGTTCAGTATTTGCTAGTCAAGTAAACTTAATTTAAAACAACTGAAGAAGCTTTAGGTTAAGGTACGGTATAATAAGAGGAACAATAGGAAGGTCAATGATAACTTTCTAGCTTTGAGAGGGCAAATTGTTGTCTATCAAAAGATAACTTGGACTTCTGCTATACAAACTATGTTAAGAGTGGTCCATGCGAAAGAATCTAATGCAGAAGAGAAGGAAAAGAAAAAGTAGTGCAGGGTATCATACAGTCAAACTAAGTTAATTGTCAATCAAAGTAAATTTCTTTTTACTCTTATTCCAGAACAATTGCTAATCAATGAAACTCGGTGCAGGGTATCTTTAATCAGTCAAGCGCAGCACTTGAACAACTTTTTCATTGAAGGAAGCGAAGCATGATTAATGCTGAAAGGAGTTCAGAATAACAAATGCAACAATACGAAACTATTATTGTCGATTCATCCACTCGCTCTAATAGGGTGTTTCACCATGATGGATGGTCCATTGACTGCATCGTAGCCCCCACCCACCCACGTTGCAATAGACTAGTTGCAGTGGCACTCAATCAGACGGAGACTCAGTGCACAGCTCATTGAAACTGGAGCCACGAAAACTTCAATAGAAATGAGAATGACGACGATGATGCTGATAATGCCCATGATGATGATGATGATGATGGTGCACAACAATCAATTATAACAAGTTGCCGATACAGATCTTAGCAGCAGCAGCAGCAGCAACAACAACAATTACAACAATTAAATCTATAACAATGTACTGTGAGTGAATTCACAATAGTCGAACACTCAAATGAAACGAATCGGACTTTTGGTCCGTCGAGCGCTTTCCATGCAGCGGAGCAACGGGTTCCGCCGATGGACACCAAATGCTGCTGCCGTTGCCGCTGCTGCTGCTGTTGTTGCCGTTGCTGTTGCCCCTCGATGATCTGCTGCTGGGTAGATGAGTGGCTGGTAGATACTTTCTTTTTATTGCCGTCAACGTCAACAAAAAAAGCCAAACGTAACGAGTTCAGATCAATTTTGGTTGACTTCACATGCGGCGAGGCTCGAGCTCAGTTCAATAACGTTTCGACTTGACTTGTTTTTATTGCGGATACAATCCATATATATATATATATATATATATACGTATATCTGTATGTATACAATTTTTTGAGTAGCTTCAAATTTCCCGTAATATAAAGCATGTGTATGCCTCTCTCTCTATGTGTGTGTGTGTGTGGTTGGTGAACAACAATATGTTAAATATAAAAATTAATACATCGAGAGTGAAAGTTATTGCTTTTTGTGAATAGCTACGTCGATCATCATTCGATGCTGCTGCCGATCGTCATCATAAAAATGCTCATAATGATGCTGATTTCTTTTGATGGAATATTGTAGCTGGAGTCACGTCAATTTGATTAATACATTGTGCACTATTACAAAATAGTCGAAAGGTGTTAGTGAGCTTACGAAACGCATGCGATGGCTCCGAAGTGGATTATCGCAGTGCAGGGCGGAGAGCGTAGCTATGGGAAGCACTGGATGGAGTGCTAGAGAGAAATTAATGGACTGTGTGATTAAGAAGTTTGGGTATCTTAAGGTTAATCACAAAAAATTTGTGTTAGGGTAGGGTAGGGCCAGAGTAGGGGTAGGGTTGAGGTAGTCGTTTGAAGTTTCTCTTGGAATCAAATTAATTTTTTTTGTATATGTTATATAGATCTATAGTTGAGTTTTAAACTTCATGAGTAAGATTTTACTATCGATAAGTATCGATAGTTATAGAAACGATATGAACTATCGATTAATTTGAATGTAACTTGATTATCTATTGCTTATTTTGTTTACTTTTATACAGGCTTGAAGTCAAATTTTAAATAGCTTTCTCTAAAAATATATGAGAAAGATCATGAAAGCCTATGTCTGCTTGGGTTCAATTCCTTGCCTAAGCCTATACAGTCAGGAGGGAAGGATAGACGGCATGCGGCTCGTAATTGCTTACCAGACCGCAGCTAACTGTTACATATATTAACAAGAAACTATGACAACCCACTCTTCACACACACACTTGCTAGAGGTTCAGGGTATAAAAGAGGTCGCCATGGGTTCAAATTTGCTTTTGGTTTATGTCAAAGAAGAAAAAAAGGTAAGACAAAAACAAAAACGAAAAATAAAAACTATTAAACGGCTTAAAGACCTTTTGCGAGACGCATTCGACAAAGCAATCAAAATGTGAGCTAACTTTCGCTTTTCTAGCCGGGCATGGGGACACGCACATCACAGCGGGCTAATAGAGCTGTTTAGGCCCAGTCGGTAGACAATTGTGTGAACCACATTGTCAGCTGCAAGGTGTGCGTTAGGAACAAACCTGCGGCACTTTGAATAGCTCTAATTTGTATAATTTTTAGATCTAGAGTGGGGTTGGGGGCTGGGTAGCTCTGCTTTAAATTCATTTTACTTTTTTTCTAGTGCTGCTGCCGCTGCTGCTGCTGGTGGGGCGGCGGGCCATGTGAAGTGGCCGAGGCAGCGAAGCGAAACGCACGACCAACTGTCTGGCCAACTGACCGTTGAAAATTGAAAATTGCAGCGGCCAGTGAAGAAGAAAATTGCAATGCAGACGCGAAAAACGCAACGCAAACAGAAAGCATTGCCACTTAAGTATATTTTCGAAGCTTTTGTTTTGTGGCATTTTCAGCTTCTGTTTCGATTCAATTGTGACAATTCGCTTGACTGCGCTGGCCTTGGGAAAGCGCCTCAGAATAGCTGCCTATAAAATATGGCCATGCCACGGTCAAGGCCTTTAGTTGATACGAGAACGAGACCCGAGCGACATGTGTCCTCCGTCACGCCACGCCACGCCACTTGGCCTAATCTGCCTGAGCCTGCTGTGCCTGGCCAGCGCCCAGTTGGACAACTGCAGCCAGGAGCCCGTCACGCTGCTCTGCCGCGGCGAGCGCGCCATGCGGAATGTGCTGCGCAACCTGAGCAAGAGTGAGAAGCCGCTGGTGATCATGCGCGGCCTGGAGATAGTGCCGCTGCCCAACGAGGTGGAGGCGCCACCGACGGCGGCCAGCGCTGCAGCGGACGCGGATGCCACGCTGCTGGACAGCCTCTCTACGTATCTGCGCACGCACGAGCTCAACCTGAAGCTGGCCGACTTGCTGGACGAGGCCAGTCCCAGCGGCGCAACGGCGGCAGGTGATTTGCATTTTCTGTTCAATTTGCCGGAAAAGTTTCTAATAGGATTATGACACTTGTTGCCACTAAGTTGCCGGCTCTGCCTCAAAACTGTGCCACACAAAAACTTGTCGGAAAAGTTGCTGAAGTGTTTAGCCACTCAGGAACTAACTTTCAGCCACTCGCCGTGGGTGTTATTAAATATGCCAAAAGGAGGCATAGAATGAGCTCATTGAATACAGCATATCACCTGCCAGCTGAGTTAAGCTTGAATCTGATTAAGTTTGAAGAAGATTCAGCTTTTTTTTGAAGCTGTTAATTATGAAGCTGTCATGGTGGAAAGTGGGGCAAATGATATGAAGTTTTTGTTCAAAGCGGATCAGAAAGGTGCTAAGAGTATGAGTCCATTAGAGCCTCTTTGAACCCCTGCCTAAGTAACCCAAGACACTTCCCTTTCTTCCCAGCCTTCCTCAACCCACATAAGTAACTTGATCCTTGTGTAACCTGGCCGTTAAATATGTCGCACAAAAGGCAGTTATTTCTCGGTCTAGACGTGGTGCACGCAGAGTTATGCTTTGTCATCAGCTCGGACTCATAAATTCCAATGTTATTTCTATTTTTTCCATTTTTCTTTACTTTTTTCGATTACGCAGAGGCACGCAAGAAGGACAAAGGACAGGGCATGCTGCTGGCCATGGCGCTGATGTTTGGCAAAATGATGGCCGTGCTGGGCATAGGCGGCATCGGCGCCTTGGCCATGAAGGCGTTGGGCGTGGCCATGGTAGCACTCATGATGGCCGGCATTCTGGGTCTGAAGACAGCCTCGCAGCAGGGTCACGAGAGCAGCCACAGCATCTCCTATGTCACCGGCGAGGGACACCATCACAGGCGACGCCGTCGCGCCACAAACATTGTCCACGAGCAGCTCCAGCAGCAGCAGCACCAGCAGCGCCTGGCCTACAGCGCTTGGCAGCACTGAGCTGCCTGGGAATGCGCTTCAGTATTTGTTTTGTATTTGTAGCTTTAACTAATTTATATCGATTTAATTTACGATTTAATTTATGTGCAACAAATGGGGAATCTCTTTAATTACTCTCTCAACGGGGGCAATCGCAGGCTGCCACCGAATGCGTCGTCTGTTGGTTCTTTGTTTAACACTCGTTGCTGCCACTGTCGCAACATGGCTTTGTCTTGTTTGCTTCGGCTGCGACTGCGACTGCTGCTGCGGCTGCGGCTGCTGCTGCTGCGGCCGTTGCTGCTGCGGCTGCTTCTGCTCTTCGCTTTATGAAATTGGTGAAAGTTTATTTTAGTTCAGCTCGCATTGTGTTGCCAGCAGCAACAACTACAGCGAGCAAGCAGTCAACCTATTCACAGCAGCCACACTTCAGCTCTGGCTCTGCTTGACTGAATACCCTTTCGCAAGGGTATAACTATTTTGTCAGCTAAGAGAACCTCTTACATGAAAGCCTTAAGTCTTCTTTGAAGTAGTTCAATCTTTTCATCTATACATTTACTTGAAGCTGTGGATACTCTATGTCGAGCAGCCTTATATGAAAGATGGGTATCATATAGTTTTGCTTTTATGTATACAATTTTAAATAGACAAGAAAATGAGACAAAGAGAAAAGACATTGGTTTCAGACGCTTCTTAGCTGAGTCTTCATCTTGTATTATTGCAATACATTTTCTTTAGCTCAAATAAAAGATGGCCTTCGGATATATTCCTTTAAATTCAAGTATTCCATTATTTGTTATTATCAGAGAAGATTTAGATTTTTTAGAGATCTTAGACCTAAAACAATATCAACGTTAATTGTACCAGTTTTGCATAGGAGAGCTTGCAAAGGAGGGAGACAAGTTGAACACTTTACGACCTTTGGTAATTCGACTAAAAATTCCTGGTCAACAATTTCGCTTGGTAAATTTTAAAAACCAAGACGTAAGCTGATTTTCTTAAGGTTAATGAAAAAATATATAATTTCTAGTATAGATAAAAATTATTAATATTTTATCTTATTACTGATTTTATTAAGACCCTGGAAAAAATATATGATTTCGAATATATTATTTTATTATTATTTAAAATATTCAGTGGCTTGAGATTAGGTTTTTAAAATTTTTTAAATGCTTTTTCAATCAAAGCCTATTCAGTTGCTTCCAGAAAAGGGCATTTTTAAATAGGTTATTGAAAAAAAAAATTAAAAACTCAGATAAAATTAAAAGTTGCAGGACATAAACTTTTCTTCATCATAACTGATAAGTTTTTTAAGTTTATAAATACATATAACAGAATGTTTTTCATATATTTATAGTTTTATATCTATATTTATTTTTTTTTCTTTTTTTTTTAATAAGAAGTTCTCTCCTTCCTATTTCTCTCCAACTTTTTAGCAACTGTCCTCACTTTCTTAGGGCATTCAGTAGTCGGTCTGCCACTCCACTGCTTCCTTTTGTCATGTTTATTGTTTGTGCTTTTGTCATTAATTTGTCAGTTAGTTGTTGTATGATGTGTTATCTGTTTTAGCTGCAACAGATGCGCATGCCATAACAAGGTTTTGGCTGCATTCTGGGCGGCGTCTCAGATTTCATCTGGATTTGGATTTCTGGTGAATTTGGTTAATTCGATTTGCATACGGACCGACTTGGCCAGCCAACTTTCACTCTATTTTGGCAGCGCAACGGTTCTTTTTGGAGATCACCAGAGGCAGCAACAGCAGCGGCAGCAGCAGCACCAACAGCAGCAGCAACAACAATAACAACAACTGTCTGCCACGGGCAAGAGCAACAAAAGACAACAAATTACTACCATGAGAGAGACCTACATTTATTTTGGCCACGCTGCGTTCTGTTACACAATATCAATTAAAGCCAGGCCGGGTCGGGCCGGTCCGGTCCGGTCTGGTCCGGGCCGGGACGGGACGGGCCGCGCTGGGCTGGGGCACTTGAAAAACCCGTTAAGCTCACGGCGGCAGGGATATTTTGAAGAGCGCAACATGCTCTACCTCGCACCACGAACCTTGGCACTGGCTGTGGCTCAGACTGCGGCTTGAAGCGCGGCTCCAACTGTGGCCGCCGTTAACTTTCCCTTTTAAACGGCTTTTAACGCGTTCGCATTTCGAGTCGAGTTCGACTTTGGCCAGGCGTCGGCTGCAGTTTAGCGTCTCCGTCGCATAATTAAATTATAAAATAAGTTCATAAAAAGTGAATTTGTTTGTTTATAACATTTGTGTCTATACACAAATATGATGTGATAGACGTATATATGATTTATGATTACGCTGTAGTGGCTGCCGTTTTTATGTAAGTTCCCGTTTCGTCGCCAAGTGAAATGAAATCCAAATTGATTTTCTAAATTTCGGTTTTTTGATTTTTTATTGCACATAATCTGCCAGCCGCACAGAGTTGACAATAAAAGTATAAGAGTCTCTGAGCAGATGAAGGCAACGTGCCTGAATGCGGCTGCTGTCTCAGCCTCTGTCGCTGCCTCTGCCTCCGCCTCTGATACTGCCTCTGCTGTTGCTCTGCTCTTGTCTCTGCGGCTACGGCTGCTGCATAAATGAAAGTTCATAAAGAAATTAGCTGATTAATCGTCGTTCGATGAGCTTGGAAAATGACCGCGAGCCGAACCGTCCGAGCTAACTGAAAGTGTCACGCAGCCTACATTTCAGTCGCAGCTTCCACAAATTTCACTTTTCAATGATGAGCGCCTCCTCCCGGACTGCCTGCCCCCCGCTGCCGCCTACTGCTCAGCCCACCTGCTGATGAACAGCTGTAGCCGCCGAGCTGAGCTGCCCGTTTCACATGTAAATTAATTTTTAACCCAAATACCGCAAATTCTTTATACGGAACGTCGCTGAACGTCTGTTGTCACAGCATCAGGTCGCTCTGTTTGTAGTCTTTTTTTCGACTTTTTCGCCTCAATATATATATTTTTATTTATTTTTTGATTATTATGCAAATTTCCCTACAATGCAAAAGGCGAATGAGATTAAAGTTTACTAACCAAGTTTATGGCTTGTGAAATTTTCTTCTTTAATTACATATTTATAAGGCATGTGTAGTTGCTTTGATGTGTTTCTTTCGTTTCTTTTTGTGGTCCATAATGGGATTTTAATGAAAATATTCCTTACTTTGTGCATATTTGTTCCGCCTGAGCCAATCTAGTTGCCAGCATGCATATTGCCTTTGTTGTTGTTCGATATGCCAAAGGCTATTGGGCTTGCTTTAGCTGATAACCAGTTAAGGAAAACAACAATTATTTTGCATATTTGTTTCTGATGGAATAATTTTTGCTATCGAATTATGAAAAATATTGTTGTTTCATTTCAGTTGCCAGTTCTCCTAGCTAAGCTGGGGGAATAGGCGATGCTCGAAGGGCTAAGCTGGAATTAAAGCAAGGCTATGGATATTTTTGGAGTGTTAAATATTAGATAGATATAGAATACTTATGTAATATTTTATTTTACAACTTCAATTAAACGTTCTTAAAATATTTCTTAAATTAAAAAACTTTGCTTTGCCTTTTATAAATTTCTATTCAATTTCTGAATATAAAATTATAAACTCTTATTCATTTATTCATCTTTCTAGTCGCATCTTTGCTTATCTATATTTTATAATAATTTTTTTATATATTATATAGCTCACAGTCATGGATGATTTGCATTTGCAGAACTCCATAGAGTCCCTTATTGCATCATCTTCCGTTTCACTTTCCATTGTTGAATAGTTCCGCAATGGAAACATCAGCAGCGGCCGCGATTTCAGCTAAAATTTTTGGGTTTTTTTTGTGTTTTTTTGTTTTGCCGGGATCTGAATGCAAATTGTATCTTTGTGTGTTTGGTATCTGTATCTGTTGTTTGGTATTGTGTATCCGATGCTTTGGCTGCTGTATATGGCTTACTTCTGACCACGACTTTCTCCGAGAAATTGTTGTTATTTATTCATTAAATTTTTGCTTCTGCTATTGTTGCTGCTCCTCGCTCTTGTTGCTGTGCTGTGCTTCCTCTTCGTCATTTTTTTCGGTCTTGTTGTTGTTCTGGTAGCTGTGTTTATTATTATTATTGCTGTTGTTGTTGTTGTTGTTGTTGTTGCTGTTTATATAAACACACCTACATGGCGCACAAGACATATTTTTTGCATGAGGCCTCAATAACAAACGGCACAAAAATTTAATGCAAAACCAACAAGAAATCAGAAATATTTCTACCGTCTGGACACAAACACACACACTCACAATGTGGCAATTGATTGGCAAAATATTGAAGAAAGATGTCAGCAAACAATGTGAAATTGTGATATCAATTTGATCGCACCTGAAACTATTTACCTGCCGCTGCCGCTGCTGCTGCCGCTGCTGCTGCCACTGTCATTTGGCCAACGCGCGGTACATTAACGGTACCGTTAATTTAACAGCCTCTTGCCCCGCCGATAGACATCGACGGCAACTGAAACGAAAATCTTTTCTAATTAGTCGCCAGAGTTTACTAATGCAAAGATTTTCCCCGTTTCTAACAGTCGCTTTTGTTGCTTATGCAAATTAACCGAGCAACACAAAAAGCCAAATCTAAGAGAAAAAAAAAAAACAACTTTCTCATCCAAAAACACATTTTAGCTTTAATTTAATTCAAATACTTTGTTGAAACAGCAAGAGCCAAAAACTGTAAAAATTCAGAAAGAAAAAATATAAAAAAAAAAAATAACCATCGAACCACGTCGCTCCGTCGCCTGACAAATGACTCTGCGGTCCAAAACGAAGCCAAGCGAAATGAAAGTGAGAACAGCGAAGAGAGTACCTCGCTAAAGATGCTATCCAGACCCCTATCCATAAATAACTAGCTTAACTACCCAGATACTATCAGCGTATATCTGAAATGAGAAATTGAAAGTGTCACATCTGATTCATAATAACTGCAGATGCATGTATATATATATCTATAATCTCTGCATGCATATAAATATTAAAAAAAAAGAAGAAAAAAACTTATAGAGCTTTCTCAATTGACACTTTTTATCGACCTTAAATCAGATACTGAATATATTTATTGTATTTAGGAAAGAATAAAAAATGTAATAAAAAAGTTGTTTATTCTCAAAAAGTATTCAAAGTTTCTATATTTGCATATTGAGTAGGCTTTTAAGACTGTTTAGTGTCTTTTAAAGTAATCTTAATGATATGATTTATAATAAATCATCTTTGTTTCATATTGAAGAATTGCTATTTTCTTCAAAGAAATATATTCAATAAGTTAGTCGAGCATGAGTGGAACACTATAGTATATATAAAAGTCTTTGTCAAATATATTCTTTTTTATTTATTTATTATTTATAATTTTTTCAGCATATTAAGATGTGCACGAATGGTTATCATTTTGACTAATGCACAAAACTTTAGTAAGAAATTTTAAGTAACCCCAGAGAAACACTTTGCATTAACAATCAGCTTATTACATGCATCAAGAATGTGGCTCAAAAATTAAACATGAAAATGAAAGAGCAAAATATATGCTCTTAAAGCTCCCAAAGGAGCACCCTTAGCCGATTAAGAATATCCTTTTGGCAAGACTCCAGAGAAAATTAACTTCTAATGGAGTGCGCACTTGAAGTAAGTAAAAAAGGTATCTCAACTTTTAAGCAAATTTTTATGTAGAAATTTATTTACATATATATTTTATAAGTATATTTACGTACTTATGATAGTCATTAGAAAGATTCAACATGGAGCATAGAGTTCGAGTATGAACATGTTATAGACTGTCACCACCTCATTTGAGCAGATATTTTTAAGGTATTATCATAAAAGGCATTATGTGCTATATAATTAATGTTTATATCAATGAAGAAATATATTTGTGTCCGTCCTTTCATCCGTCTGTTCTTCCGTCCATCTGTCCTTCCGCACGTCTGCTCTTTTGTCCGTCCATTCTTCCATCCGTTCGTCCGTCTTTTAAACCGTTCTGCCTGTTTGTCCTTCTCACAGTTCTCCCGTCCATCTGTCTCTCCTTCTGTCCGTCTGTCCATATAAACGCAAACTATTTCGCCTCAATTAAAGCTAGACTTGAAATTTGGAACTCTAAGGAAGTAGGAACTCGAGAAAACTGAAGACTGCGAATGAGCATTATGCAGTCCGTAAGGTCCAACCACAATATTGTTACTCGTTCTATACTAAAATCAAATCAAACTAAATTCTTTAAACTTTTGCAGATTAATTCAATCGAATGCTGCATAAACAACATGTAATTGCCTGCCTAATTTTTGTATGCAAAGTGCGTAGAAAGCAAAGATGAAATAAACAATAAATTTGAACAAATTGGAATTAGTCAAAGCCACAGAATAAATAAACCTTTTATTTAATTGGAGGCACAATTCAATAAAATAAGGAAACAATTGTTTCGAGCTCGGCCACTTGCTGACATTTCCTCTGACAGATGCTATACTATGCATGTGAATAAAGGTATTATATCATTCAGAGTGTAACAACGATAAAGAATTATCTCACAAATTCATTTGCAAAATGGCTTTTATTTTAATATCCTTTCGAGTGCGCCTCTCTGATAAATGACTGAAACTGTGAACCGAAAAATTACTGCGGCTAACAGACAAGTGTGTGTGTGTGTGTGCGAGTGTGTGTGAGTGTGTGACTGTGTGTGTGTGTGTGAGTGTGTAATAGCTGATGTAATGTGCTGCTGCAGACAGACAATTTATGGCCATTTCTTGTTGAGCGCTGAGCCATTTGGCAATCTGTTTGCTTTGCACTGCATTGGCCATTGGACATTGGACTTTGGGCATTGGGGCATTGGCAGTGAAGCTGACCGTGTGGCAGCTGTCGGGCGGGCGGGCGGCGACGCCTTCTGCAACTGCGGCGAAATTCATTCATAAAATGACGCTCGACACTTGGCCGGCGGCTTTTCGCATGAATGGGCATGGCTTAAAGCTTATGGCTTATGGCTGATGGCTTTAACTGTTGGCCATGTTGGCACATGCCAAATTGATGGTGTTCAGTGCGTGGACCAACATAATTTAGAGTAAACGGATGTGCAGGTGAGTGCGCGAGTGTGTGTGTGTGGCTGAGCTCATTTGCATTTGAATGTGTGTCGAGATTGCAGAGCGGTGAAAATCGAAATTTCAACATGGCAGATGAACCGATTTGCGTTGCTTTTCTCCCCAGCGGCTCGCTGGCTCGGCGGCTGCGCCCCGTTTTCGATGTCGCTTTCGGTTACGAAATGTGCTTCAGGTATTTGTCGAGCAACCGTTACACCAATTGACGTCACACACACACACCGCTTGCAACGAAAGCTGATTAAGCTTGGGTAACGCACTGCGAATTACGCATACGCCGCGTGGCCACTCAGCGAGTGCGCCGCATAATGGCGATGATTCAGTCGCCGTTTCGTCGTTTCATAAGCCGCAGATCCGCCTGACAGTTGATAGCCTCTAAGGGTGTCGCATATCTCTCTCTCGGCACGCAGTCACCTTGAAATGGAAATGGAAATGCAAATGCAAATGGCCATGGAAGACGGTGCAAAAACGTACAAGCCCCGGCAATTGTTGACTCTTGGCCTTTTGTTATTTTCCGCTAAACGGCGTGAATATGGTTTTGACGGCAGGCCGAGCGGCCCATCATGCATCATCCGCTAGACCATCATCATTTATCGCACATCTCGGACGGAGGGACGGACGGCGCTCATATCCGTTTTTGTTTGCTTTTCGTGTAATTTCTCTTTCATTTCACTTGAGCAATTGAAGCGCGCGCGCTTATTTGCACTTTTGCTGAGCTCAAATTGTTGACTAATGTGTCACAATTGCAAAGTCAGTCAGCGCTTTTTTCTCCCCATTTAATTGTTAGCTAAGTGCAGGGGGGGGGGGGCGGAACAGGGGGTGAGTGGGGCGATTTTCACCTGGGCCCTTAGCAGAACGTGCTTATCACTTGATTGCTTTTCACTCTCTGTGACCCCTTGCTTACACAGCTCTATATAATTATTATTTGATCTAGGCCACGCCCACTAGCCCCTGGCACTCTCTGTTCTGAATTTAATTATCTCATACAGGTGATACAAATCGTAGTTGTACCTTACATAATAATAATAATAATAAAAGCCCGCCCGGCCACCACAACTATGAAGTCACGAATATGAAAAGTAATTTCAAGGCGCGCACATGCGATAAGCACAACAAAAATGTAAACCACACGCCCACCTGCCCACCTGCCCACCTGCCCACCTGCCCTGCTGCCCACCTGCCCATCTGGCCTGCGGCAGATGAGTCCAGCTGGGACAGGAGCGGGGGCAGGTGGAGCGGGGCCGCATGGGCCAAGGGGCAGCTGAGTAACAGTAGTATGAAAATACATTATAATACACACAACTTTCATTTCTTGCGGCCAAAAACAACCGAAAGCAACAACAAAAAGCGTTCGAAATTAACAAAGGTTGAAGAAGAATATGGCACACTAGTTGCGACTGTTGGGGCCGATGGGGGGCTGGGGGGGCTGAGCTGCGCACCTGTTTATCACCTCATGTGTTGTAATCTGTGTAGCCAGCAACAACTACGCGAAGAGCAATAACAATAACAATAACTCAACGAAGAATGCTACAGCCAGCGCACACTGTGTGTGTGCGTGTGTGTGTGTGTGTGAGAGAGCGAGCAGCAGCAGCGGAGGCTGCAGCGTGTGTGTGTGTGTGCGTGAGCGAGGCAGCCCACAGACAACCTTGGCGCTTGCGCTCTTCTGGCAACTTTCTCGCGCTCTCACACTCGACTCGACTCGGCTCAAGCCCTTGCGCAGTCGCAGTCGGCGTCGGCGTCGGCGTCACCGTCGCTGCTGACTTTCTTTAATGCGGAAGCAGCGACAGCCAACAAAAGCGCGTGAGCATTTAGCGTTGGCGTCGCTGCTCACCTAATGAGTCTTCTAAGAGCCGAGATGCTGCCGCTGCTGCCGCTGCTGCTGCTGCTGCTGCTGCTGCTGCTGCGACGACGACTCTCTCGCACGTGTAGGGAGCGGCTTATGCATATTTGTGTCTGCGCAGTCGGCGTCGCTGCCCAGGTCGGGGCCCAGCAGTGCTGGGTCGCTCTGCTCTCTGCTCTCGGCCCGTCCGTGTGTGTGTGCACTTTTTACATAATTTTACGTTACGCCGCGTCGAGGCGTCCGTTAGGTTGGAAACTCTTTAAAAACAGCCTGACAGAGTCGAAAAGTTATCAAACCGCAGCTTGTTCCATTCGAATGAACACACCAGTGAATTCGGTGGTGCTTAAGAAATTCAGTTTAGTTCACAGCCAAACATATACAGCCATGAAGTTCTTCATTGCCACCGCTTGTGTCCTGCTCTTGGCGTCCGGCATCTCGGCCGATCCTGTGAAGGCGGCTGCCGCCACCGACGAACAGCCCGGCGCATTTGCAAAGTGCCTGGAAGCTGATTCCATCTCGTGTCTGCAGCTCACGGTACGGATTAACTAACAAGGATTAAACATATTACACAAGAACAAATTAAGAAAGAAAAGAAAAACAATGAAAAAAGAAAATTATAATCATCAATTGAAGTGAAAGTGAAAATGATATCATCATCGGCAAGATTGATAAATGAACCTGCAAGTGAAAGTCTTCTAAAGACGTGCAAAAATACCAATACACACACACACATATATATTTGTATATATATCTGTTACACAATCAGTGCCCAGGATGCGCTGGCCAAAGTGAAAGTGCGCCGATCTCACTCACTCGGAATATGAACAATAATTGCTAATAATTGCCAAATATTTAGTCGTAGCTTGTGAACCAATTGAACGAACCTCGCTAATTTGTGCTCCCCTCTCTCTCTCTCTCTCTCTCTCTCTTCGTGTCTCTTTCTCTCTGCAGCTCTACCGCAAGGCCAAGTCCATCTTTGAGAGCCCCCAAATCGAACTCTTCGGCGGCGTCTCTCTGGTCAAGGCCAATGAAGGACGTCAGGGCAAATCGCTGGACAACTCCCTGGCCGTTGAGGCCGCACCCACAGTGGAGGCACGCACCGCCGAGATGGGCAACTACTTCATGGACAACGCCAAGAGCTTCTTGTCGGAGCGCTCGCTGAACTTCAACTTCGCCAATGCCGCCCGCAGCGTTGCCCGCGCCATCCCCGACGACATCAAGGCCGATCTCCGCGAGCTGGTCGTCGAGTCGCGTACCCGCAAGAAGAAGCTCCTGAAGAAGTTCCTGCCCATCCTGCTGGGTGTTGGTGCTAAGGTTGCCGTGCTCGCCGTTGGCGCCATCTTCGGTCTGCTCTTCATGGCCAAGAAGGCCCTGATTGTGTCCGTCATTGCCTTCTTCCTGGCTCTGGCTGCCGGCGCCTCCAGCGGTCTGGGTCGCCTGGGCGGCTCCGGCGGCGGCGGCGGTGGTCTGCTCGGCGGTCTGGGCGGTCTCTTCGGCGGCAAGAACTCCGGCGCCGCTGCTGTCAGCTCCGGTGGCTGGTCCTCGGGCGGCGGTGCCTCCAGCGGCGGCTGGTCCTCGGGCGGTAACTCCGGCTGGGACTCGCATGGCGCCTACAGCGCACCCGTTGCCCAGACCATCGCCTACCAGGGCTACAAGCAGGCCAGGCGGTAAATAAACCAGGGTCACCACCAGAAGAGAATTCGCTAACGAAACTGCACAAAAGCACAAAGCACAAAGCACATGATGACCATTAATGTCTATATTTATATTTATTTATAAATTATTTATTTTAATTTATTTACCTAAAACGTGAACGAGAGCGGGGCCGGCATGGCCCTCAACCAATTAAGTGCCTTCCAATTGTAATCTCTCTCTCTCCGAGCAGAGAGACAGTCGAACAACAACTCCATACACACTCACAACAACAACCACCACAACAACACTCAACTTCACTTTTCATCTGTACACACGAACAACAAGAGCCAACACCCAGCTTCTTCTACACTGCCCAACCTAATTTCACTCCGCACTCAAGACACTATATCACACTATCTTAACTGTATTTCCACGGCTGCGCTTTGATTTATGTGCACAAAACGCTTTGAACTAGTCGCGCCCATCAATCAAAGGCAGTCGCCTAAGCCAACAGTCGCTGTTTGCTATCTATCATCAATCTATCGCTCAATCTATCTATCTACCTCTATGTATCTCTAACTCTATCTCTACCTCTATCTGTATCTGTATCTGTATCTATGCCTCTCTCTGTCTCTATCTGTATCTGTATCTCATACTCAAACTGTGTTTTCCTGCTCTTACCGAAAGGGAAAATTTCAACAAATGCTGCTACATCAAAGAATCAAATAATAATTCCGAAAAATATCAACAAACTGGAAAACATCTTTCATTTCCCCTTCCCCCCAACTGGCCCCCTAACCGACTATCCGCCCATTTTATTTAAATTTGCAGACATCACTCATACGCAGCATTGTCTGGCCACAATTTGCATTTGCCTCCAGCCTCCACTTTCATTTCATTTCATTCTTTATCAGTTCCGAAAACCGACAAAGATGCTTTCTACAAATTTCACCCACTTAAAAATATATAGAAATATAAATACATGTATATATTTGTATTTGTGAATCTTCATTTTCATTGCACTTTCCTCGACCGTCTCTTCGTCTCTCCGTCTGCCTCTTACCCTCTTACCCAGAATACAACAAAGCAATTTGCTAAAAAATAAAACAAACATTTTGGGGCTCACTCAATTGGCGTTCGCCGAACGGGGGCAGCTACAATGCAACAACTACAACAATGGCCCCAACAATAGACGCATATTTTGCACCTGTCGGTCTTTTATATTCTCGCCTCGGCATTGTTGTCCGCCGCTAAACAACGTTTTGAAGAAAGTTCCCAAAATAAAAAAAAAAACAAAAAAAAAAAAGTAAAAAGTAAGTGAAGAAGCATCAAGCGGTCCAAGCAACTTTGGTTAACTGCAACTGGCAATGGCAACGGCAACGGCCGCAGTTAGGGCCAACTGCTGGGCGCTTTACTTATGAATATGACCCAGTTAACAGGCTGCGCACTTGGCCCACGGCTGATGCCTGCTGCCTGATGGCTGTTGGCTCTTGGCTGATGTCTAAACGCTGATGCTGTGCGCTTGCCATTGCCCTCAACGGCTGATTTACGTGCCGTTTGCCCACAGTCGCCTCTCAACTCGGCTTTCTTCCGACAAATGCTGGCAATTAATGTGTCGCCGACTCTGCGTCTGCCTTTAGAGCATTTAGCAGTTCTGCTGCTCTCGCTCACTCTCTCTCGCTCTTTCCCTCTCTCTCTGCTGATCATTTGGGCCATCTTATCGCTGGCTGTTATATTTGCTTAGCATTTAACATTTTTTTTACAATTTGCTGCTGCCGTTTGTCGCGCTATTTCTTCCAGTTAACTGCGTGACTCTGCTCGAGTGAAATTTGTGCTCTTGCCACGCCTCAAATCGATTGACATTGTGGGCCAAGTTAACGGCGCCATTTACCACTGCCAGCGTCATCTAACGACAGAGCCGTTCTGGAGTGTTCGACGGCTGCTGCAGCTGCCGAGGCAATCGAAAGTGAAAGTCTGTCCGATAAGGGAGCTTTGATATTTTGAGGAATGGAAAATTTATATGATTTTTGAATAATTATAGAAAAAATATATAGACAAATTATAAAAAAAGTATGGAAATTATTAAATATATTAAATATATATTTATATATAAATTATAAATAAATAAAAAGAAAAACTAAAGCTTTTTAAATACAATTATAAATACACATAAATAAATAGGAAAAAATATAGAAAAATATATTTATGCATATTATAAATTTTAAAAAATATATATGTGTATAAATAATACATATAACATTATAAAAAATAATACTATTTGAACATATACATTACAAAAAAAAAAAAAAAAAAAAAAAAAATGTATCCATTTTATTTTTAATTAAATACAAATTATAAATAAATATAAAAAAGTTATATATAAATAAAATTTATATTATTTTATTAGTAATTTTTTAAATTTCTCAAGTGAGCCCGTTCGTGATGTTACATCTCATACCTGCTTAGCCCACTCTCAATATGTTTGGGCTATCAAATATTTAGTGACGGTAAAAAGGTAACTTTTGACGAAAAGTTTCCATGATGGATATCAAGCTATTTATTTTTGTGAGAAACTCTGTGCTGCATAGGAATCTATACATTGCTACAGCCGCAAAACTCATAAAGCAACACAGCTCCACATATGCGGCTAGGCTGGTAGCACAATCCGTCAATCCATCTCGCAGCTAATCTGGCTATCAATAACAACAAACGAAGGCTGACAAGATTACATTCGCTCGGCCGCTGGGGAATCAATTGAAATTGAAATTTAGTAGAATAGCAGGAAATGAAATCAGGAATAAATAGGTGTAGATTTAAGATGTATACACTAGCTACCATGCCCACTCAAATGTCACTAGAGCTAAATGCGCTGAAGAGCGCAAAGCAATAAGCCACAATAAGCTGAAGTGAATAAAAAACAAAGTGAAAAAATATTAATAATTATAAGAAGATGTTAAGCTTAAATTATATTGTAAGAGAGCCTTAGCAAATTTCATTTATTATTTTTATTATTTTTCTCTATTATTATCAGAGTAAATCTACTTCATTTACGATTGTTCTTTAAATATTTTTATTTATTTTTTATTGATAGATACAATGACTTATGTTATCGGAGGGGAAAATTTAGATGTTTGAATTGAATTCGGAGTGGAAAATTTTGAACTTTGAATTGATTTGAACCGCTAAAATGATTTTAAATGTGCCACAAAGCCGCCAAAGCGAACCTGAAGCCACATCTTGAAGATTAAAGCATACAAAAAAGCTGTAAATTTGTAATCCACGCCTTAAAGCGCGCTCCATAATGCGCGCTTCAGCCAAGACACAGCTTAAAGCTTAACAAATATTTGAAGCACAGTTGAGCGCGGCTTTCACCGGCTTCGACTTGGATGGCAGCTAAAAAGTAGACCACGATTTATTGTGGCCGGCGTTAACAGTCGTACCACAACGACCACTGTTAACAAGTTTTTATGCGGTGCCTTTAAGTTGTGGTTTAAGTCGCTGCTGCCGGCACCTCTGCAGCTGTTGCCGCTGTTGCTGCCACTGGGCAAAAAAGCTTTAGACCAAAACAAAAAAATGGTTTGAGGCTTAACGTTTGGAATGCGCTGCACGTGCGACTTTGTTATGGCCTTTTATGGTCTAAACAACTGCACAAAGGCAGTAATAAACCACAGCCAAAGAGTGCTACAGTTGCTGTTGCCGCTGTGGTTGAAGTCGAAGTTGTTGTTGCTGTTGCTGATGTTGCTGCTGCTGCTGCTGTTGGGTGTTGTTGCTGCTCGTGCGCTTTTCCGGTTTGCGGTTAGCGCTTGGGCATGGGTCAATGCACACTTTACGGATTTGGCTTCGAAATGCTGGCCATTTCACTAGCCAGGTGCTGCAGCGGCCGCGTGTGTGAAAGTGTTGCAATATGCGCCGCCTATTTGGCAGCCAGCATTAATTGAATATGCTCGCGCTGACATTGAATAATACGAGCAGCAATAGTTCAATATTTGTACAAATACAAATAGTGCGTAGTGCAGTGTATAGAGCAGCTGTTCGGACAATACTCAGCACACACGCTCACATACACACGCACACTCTATTGAGTTCGTTGTGCGTCGATAGATGTGTGAAAGTTGCCAGTTTGGCACTTTTATTGTCAACAAATTAACGAATGTACAAAACGCATAAATGAGCGTATATAGCTGCTAATGATCAATACTGATCACTTCGCTCATAATGAGCGCACTGATCATAATGTCGTTGACAATGACAATGAGCACAGCGCTCGCTTCACTGTCCAGCTCCAGCTGTTTTGATCTGCGCCGCCGCGAGCGAGCGGCTCATTTGGCCAACAAAAGAACAAACGCCACTTGGTTAACGGCGAACCGAAAGTGAAATGCCATTTTTGATATGCCCGAGAGTGTGTGCGATTGTGTGTGTGTGTGACTGCTGATCATAAAGATAACGACAATTTTTTTAATGAAATGAAATGAAATGAAATGCCTTGAAAGTGAAACCTGTGCAATTAAAAGCAGAGCGACCAGCGGCCACGCCCAGCTGCTTTGCTTGCCCACTGCTTTCGCTTCTTCATTTCGCAGCCCGGCTGACATTACACAATGTGGGCGTGGTGGCACAATAGGGCGTCGGGGATTTGCATTTGTGCGCTGGGCCGCATCAAGTTTTCTCGGAATCTCGAAATGTGAAGGAGCCGCGCGAAATGAGCGACGAGTAGATGCTCTTTAAAGTGAATTTTGACAGAGATAAGAATTGAATGATTCGTTAGAGAAACAGATTAGTGAATTGATCAACTTGTGATCAACTCTTCAATATAAAAGTAAAAGATGAATAATTTATAAAAATAATCATATTACCGAAATGATGTGCCTATAAATAACTCATTTGGCAAAGGTAAACATGGAGAAGTTGATTATTAAAATTACTCTTTAAATTAAATTTTGATTAGGGATTTGTTTTATGAGAAAAAGTCTAGAGAAACGATCGACTGGCAGATACTCTTTAATGACCACTAGAGAAAACTGAAGAGAGATTACGAAATGATCGAGATTTAGATAATTTTTTATGACAATTTGACAATGGTAACGAAAGAGAATGAGATTAATGAAATGATGGACTAATAGATACCTTTTAATATAAATTTGTCTAAGGTAAAAGCTGTATAATTTATAAGTGAACAAGATTACCAAACTGATTGACTATTAGATACTCTTTAATGACAATTAAATAGAAAAAAATTTACGTAATTATAGACTAGTAGATGCTCTTCACCTTAAGCTTGTGTGAGGTAAAAGTAATATAATTAAAGGGAAATTCGACTTATGATGCCATAAGGTATAAAAAGGCAAGGGATAATCGCTGAGCTACTCATATTCAGAAGCTGTCTAATTAAGTATGTAGATACTCTCTAAAGTATAAATAAAAAAAAATTAAAAATTCCGAATGACTTATTATACAAGCCTCTACGACTGCCCAAAGCCCACTATTTTTATTTAAATTTAATATGCACCCAAGAACACAATAAGCATTTACTTAATTTGATTTTCTTTCAAGATTATTGAGGCTACGATTTGATTATGCAAATCCCGATAATCCCATTGTCATGTTGTCCCAAATCTTATGCACAATCAACTCCATATAATACCCTTTCACATGCACTTTCTGACAGCAGGGTATTTAAAAATAACAAAAAAAAAGAGTCGAATCTGAAACTCGAAAGAAAAAAATGATTATGAAATGGAAACTCTCACTTTTACGATTATTTTTCTTCTACATAGCTTTCGGTCGTCATTGCCAGCCTTAGAGTTGTTGCTATTGTTGTGTTTTCTTTTGTTATTATATCTTGTGTCCCATAATGATATTAGACTTTCGCAGTCGCCGTCGCCGTCGCAGTCGTAGTCTCTGTCTGTTTTTCAGTTCGGCTAGAAAATAAGGCATAAAAGTCAATTTTATGCTCAGTTTTTGTTGCTGATTGGCTCGATCGCAACATGAAAGTTGTCGAGCCGCAGACGCATATCCGATGATTGAGTGTGTGATTTGGAGCAACACTAAATATCTCAATTAGAAGCTGCTATTTAGGGCTTAAGCAGCGTCTAATGTGGGTCACGCCTTTCTCTGCAATCGAGAATCGCATTAATCGCCTTCAATTCCAAGCGATGCGCCGATAAGACTGCGGTTCGGCGGGCTGCGCGGGCAGCGCCAGCCAGAGATTCATTCATTGAAGAAATGATTTGTGCCCAACCCACCTGACAATTAATTAAATTCAAATTGTGGTTTCGCCTGCCTTTGCGCACCACCTTTTAGCCATTTGGCAGCACGCGCTCCACGTCGCCGCTCGTATCGCATCAGATCTGAGCGCTGCCTGGGAATCAGAGTAGGTATCGAAGCGTTCGACTGTGACGGCGACTCCGACGGCGACTCTGTCTCTGGCTATATATTTGTTTTGATTTTCAACTGTTTTCGTTGGCCGCTGCATTCGCTTAATTTTGAATTTCTACCATATCTGCGGCCATGCAGCCGGCCAAACGAGTCGAAAGAAAGTGCTGGGAGCGCTGCTCGACTTTGGACCGCTCGGGCTGTTAGCTGTTTTATATCCGTTTTTGGTTCGATTTATGCCATTTGATAAATCAAGCAACAACACGCCACAATCAAAGCACCAAAAAAAGGTGTCCATTCAGTTACATGCACACGCACACACATGTGTGTATGTGTGCGAGTGTGTGCGCGTGTGTGTATGCCCGTAGGTGAGGCATAAAATAAATCGTTAAGATTATAAGAAAAATTTCACTTTCTCAATGGTTTACAGTTATTTATAAATATGGCATCTTTTTGCTGTGTTTTTTGACCATTTGGCCCCGCCCTAAGGATGAATAATACATAAGCAAGCCGACACACACACACACGAGCACACGCACACAAATTACTTAAGTTGTGAGCAGTGGCCTGAAATGTTGCGTGATGAACGTGAAATGCCAAAAGTTTTGATCATCTTTGTCTCTTCGCCTCTTCCGCTTCTGCCTCGTCCACTTGGCTAAAAGTTACTTTATTGATTATGAAATACATTTGGCATTACGCAGTTGATTTGCCGCTACGAGATTGGATTTATGTGCGCATTAGCCACTGCCTGATGACTGCCATTACTTATCTGTAATTGAATCGAGGCGATGCACTAAGCATGCAAATTAGCAAATATTACGTATACGCATCGTAGACCCAATTACAGCTGTCGCCCCTTCTGGGTGGCAACTGTCTCTCGCTGCAATTGAGCGATGGTTGGGCTTAAATGCATCCATCGCTGACTTTTACTCTGGCTGGCAGCTAGGGGCCATCGTGGTCAAGCTTTGATTTATAGCTGCTGGAAGTTGGGGTCAGCTGCGCTATTAACGGGCGGGCACACGACCTATGCCAGTGCCTATAACCATCTGCGTATATATTTTGTTAATCCATTAATAGCCCAGCGGTGCATGACGGCATGAACATGCCTGCGAGCGTGTTGTCGAACATGAGCTCTTAGCCAAATACCTTTCAGCATGCCAATTACACGCGACAAGAGCAACAACAACAACAGCAACAGGCGGAGACAAATTGCGCTGAGCTGGGCGCCGCTAAGTGCCGCAAGTTCAGTTCGGACATGTGAACATGCACAGCTTAAGATACAGATACATGAAGCACCTTTGTATATATATACAGATATATATAGGTATATATATCTATATACAATATTTCGCTGTGCGAAAAAAAAAACTTTCACTGAGGCTGATTTGAAGCGGACGTCGCGACGTTGTTGTCGCTGCGGCTCCTGTCAAAAGGCCCGCGCACTTCATGATGAGCTGCAGATATGATGCTGAGCCACAGTCAGAGGCAGAGGCAGAGTCAGAGCCAGAGCCATGGCCAGAGCGATAGCTCGCAGTTGTTGCCATAAGCCAGCAGACATAAGCCATAAGCCATAAGCCGCGCAATCGTGACGAAAAGCCATCAACTGCCCCGGCTGGACATTGACACTTGTTTAGCAGCCATGCCGGACCGGACATGCCCCGCACCGTCAGCTGCCCCTGCTACCCCCTGTCCCCCCTCTCCCCTCCCTCACTTTTTGCATAAGAAAACACACGCTGTAAACAGTGTACTTTCATTTGGCAAACACTGCTGAGAGATGTTCCTGGAAAATGTGAAAAGGCCGGGGCAGACAATGAGCCGCACTTGAAGTGCGGTTCGTTAACTTGGCCCACAGCCAAGCAGCGGAGCAGCTAAAGCCTTAATTATCGTTTTTAATTGGCCCTAACGCATGCTCCAATTGACTCGAGCCGGAAATACCGTTTGATCAATCCCAACCTGACTATCTCAAGGGCCCCCGTCCCGCCCTCTCTTGATAGCACTCTTGATCAGTTGATCAGCGCTTGTCTGCTGCTGCTGCTGCTGCGCGTCGCTGACCGAAATACCATTGAAAGCAAAAGAAGAAAGTTGAACAGCTCAGCAGCTCATCTGTGGCATGCCGTTTAGAATTTGCCCGCTTTTCATGATTATGAACAGCACTTGGCCGGCTGCTGGCTGCTGGCCTTTTATTTCACTTAATTTAATTTACAGAGTCGTTTTAGAGTCTTAATAACATAAAAAAGCGCTCGAAGAAATTTCACTTTAAAGAATGCATTAAACGCAAACGCTCAGCATCCGGTCCGCGGGGCCCTTGGGCGGCATACGCTGCATTATTTATGATGCAAAGTGGGGCGCAGCATCGGCAAGAGTAGCGTCTGCATCAAGGGCGTTGCTGCAGCAATTGCGTGAAAGTCGCGGAAGCCGTCAAAGCCTCAGGTTTCGACGTTATCCTCCGAACGAGAAAAGCAGAAGTAAAGAAAAATTGGTAAAAAGAGTGCTGAAAAAGCGAAAGGGCTGGGCACACGTGCGCCGCGGCAAAGATCGGGCCATAAAACTGCAATTTTTTCTTCGGCTTTTTTTTAGTTTTTTTTTTTTTTGGCAAGTTTCTCAAGCCTCGCCGAAACCCTTTCTCTTTCGAAAGAAAGTCGTGTGAAACAGCTTCAAGCAGGCAGATGAAAGAAGTAAATTCGGCAAGTAAGTGCAGTTGTTTTCCACCGATTATATAACTCTGGAGAGCTGTGCACGTATTGCGCCATCATTTGTTTACACTTGGCCATCAATTATTCAATCGCAACTAACTTACATAAAACAACAGCAGCAGCAACAGCAATAATAGCAACAACCCGAGATCTCGACTAATAATTTATTGAGTAAATGCTGCAATCAAAATTGTCGCCGTGCGTTGTCTCTTAGCGCTTTTGTCTCGATCCAGTTAGCTGCAAACGTTGATTATGCCCGCTGTATTAGATAATAATTTAATATGTACTATGTCTGCCCGTATCTGTATCGGCATCTGTAGCCGTGACTCTTCTCGCTGCATATTTGTGCGGCATCCACTCGGCATGGAAAGTGAAAGTGTGCCCAGAGATTTGAATTCGTGCATTTTTAATTTGTATCTCGGAGTCGGCGGCCAGCCCAGCAGTTGCTAAAATGTCGAAATACTTATATGCTAATGTCTGCTGCAGGTCTGCCTGGCGATTACAACAGCGGCAGCAGCAGCAGCGACAGTTGCTAATTTCTTATGTGGCATGGGCTTTACCTCCGGCCATAAGACAATTCCGCCTGATCGATGGTTGTTAGTAGCGAGGGCTGCACTTCGATTTGTCTTCGCAAAGAGACCTCCATTGGCGACTGAGTTTGCCTGGCAACAGCTTTAGATACTTTTGCATCCATTAGATACACAAATGTTTGCAGTAATTAATTCAGCTTAAGCTCTCATTTGTTTAATTTCGATATTCATCTTTGGCCATTTAAATTTGCATCTAGATCTGCTCGTAGACTGTTGAAACTTTCAGAATTCGCCTCAAACTAAAGTTGCAATAAATATGGATTTTTTGCACGAGCTTTAAATATTTACATGATGCGAAAGGGGACAACATGAGTTTTCAATATGCTGGAATTTTCTATGAATATTTATAAAAATGTTATGGTATATATATATATGGTATAAATATTTAATATAAATATGCTTGAATGAAGTTTGGAGAAGTTAACAGGTTTATTTTAAATATATTTTTTAGTAGTAAATAAATCTGAGATAATAACAAAACAAAGTTCAACAAATATATAAAATAAAAAACCAAAACATAAAAAATTTTGATCAAGAAAAATATAAATAAATATAATATACAAAAAAAAATTAATACAAATTTTAATAATAATTTTTTATGAAATAAACAAAAAATATATTAGAATCATAAAAATTTTAATAAATTCTAAATTCATTTAGCAACAATATAACAATATATAAAAAAAATAACAAAATATAAAAAAAAACATTTATATATATATAAAAAACATTTTTATATATATATATATATATATATATATATATATATATATATATATATATATATATATATATATATATATATATATATATATAAGAAAATCATAAATCACGTCAACAATATACAATTTAATATTAAAAAAAAAATAGAAACTTAAAATATTTTTTAAAAATTTATTCAATAAAGAAATAATAGAAGTAAATATAAGTGATAGAAATTCCAAATACATTTTAATACATTTAAATTGTTTTAATAATTGTTTACATTGTTAAAAAAATTTAGTTTAATTATTTTTATACTTTATATTTTTTTACATTTTAATAAGTTTTATGTAGGTACACTTTTTTTCATAGAACTAAAATAATATTAAAATAATTTAATTAACAGCTATTTGTAAAAAAAAAACCAAAACTTTTTCAAAAAAATTATTTTATAATAAGCCCTCATTTTATATATAATATTTACTAAAAAAATTATATCAAAAATCATTTAAGCAATAAAATTTAACAAATACTAAACTGAGCATAATCTCATCTGTTTACATTTCTGCACACAGTCTCTTCTTCCCCCTCTCCCTCTCACCAACTTTCTGAAGGAGCAATGTAACTTGGATGTAACTGTTTAGGCACGTCTAGGGCATCGCCGCCCACTTGACCAGCCCGCACCGAGTACGAAATTAAGCCATTAAGTGGCAGTTGGCAGTTGGCAGTTGGCAATTGCGATTGCAGTTTGCTTAACGTTTTCACTGCGATGGGGCATTGCGGTGGCATCTGCAGCTGGCAGCAGCAGCAGCAGCTACATCAGTGTTGTTTGCTTTGCGAACACCCACTGCGAGTGGCTGGGCCAGCACTCACCCAGTCAGTCAGTCAGTCAATCATTCATTCATTTATTCACTCATTCATGCTGCTTTGTTAGCTTACATTTTCAAGTTGCAAAGTTGCACGCGTCGGGCTCGGTCACAAGGCGGTGAATGTTGTCTACGAAAAAGGAAAATTCACGTTGAACTTTCTTTTTTGCTGCAGCACCAACAACAGCAGCAGCAGCAACAACAGCAGCCACAATATTATAAATAAAATATGTACTCCGCTTGTTGCTGCGGCTCTATATGTATATTCACATTTGGCTTTTATGGTCGCACAGTTAAAAACTCGTTGAACTGTTATGAATTTTACTTTTGGTTTTCAAAGCGAAACCCAATAAACCTGTTGCCGCCGCACAATAGAACAAGAAGAGCTGCAGGCCCACCTCCAGCTCCAACTGCGACTCCAGCGCCAGCGCCAGCGCCCGCTCCAGCTTGAGGTCCAAATCTGGCTGCAGCTCCTCCCCGAAATGCAGTGAAAGTGTCGTTTTCTGCACAGCATAACGGAGCGCGGCAAAATAAATGGGAAAAGAAACCAAGAGTTAATTAAATGTCAAATAATTCAGCATTCAACGGCGTTCGATGGCCTCGCCGCGATTTGCATCCCTACTGCCAGTGCACGCAATGCGTGGACTCTTACCACCTGCCTCATGCCGCTTGCTAGCTGCCACCTGCCAGCTGCCACCTGCCCCTGCCCCTGCCACCTGCCCCTGCCACATATGAAATTCGCTTTCACTGATGCTGCCCCGTTGGCTGATCTGGAAAAGCGTTTTCACACCATCTCTCGGCCTTTTGTTTCGCTGCATTTTCACACATTCATAATGCTTTAATTAAGCAGCTACTCAACACTTTCTTGCATCCTGGGCCCAAATGCGATTTGCAGCGGCTTATCAACTCTCTTTTTCCTGATGACTTTCATTTATGCAGGCGAGCCGACGCAGCTCCTGGTCCGAGCATCAACGCTATTTGCGCACTTTTACTTGTCGCTTCCAACTGCTGCTGCTGGCTACTGGTCAATATATGCGTGTGTGTGCGTGAGTGTGCCCGTGTGTGTGTGTTTGCCCAGCGGACTTTCGGCACACATTGCTGGCTGCGAGTCAATAACTCAGCGAGCCGCAACCGCCAGCTGTTTACTTTGGCCATTTTGGTATTTGACAACGCATAAAATATGCACATAAATTCATGCAGCAGCAGCAGCAGCAACAGAAGCCAAAGCAAAAGGGGCGGGGTCGGCGGTAAAAAGGGCGCACAACAGTTAGCTGCATGCCACAGAAAGAAGTGTCGCAACTTTCCCTTTTGAATGGCTGCGATCGCTGGCGTCTGATGCCTCGAATCGAATGCCGATTCGACTTATTCTTTATGCTTGATTGTTTATTGGCCTGGCCCACATTGGCGGCTCGTTGGCTGCGCTTTTATGTAACACAAATTCTAATGGGCACACACTCTGGGGCCTGACTCGGCCGCGACGTGACGCTCCAGCCGTGAGCCAGTGAACCGCTGACCGAAGAATGGAGACTCGAGACTCGAGACGAGTGAGCGATCATGGCGGCTGCACCTGCCGCGCTGGGGCACCGCTAGGCTGGATTTTGTGTAGAGGCCGGGCGCATTGCGAAACGCGAAAGGGAAATGCCTTTTACCCTAAGCGTGGCCATTAAAACGATTTCAATTTCAATTTAAAAACAATTAAGATTACGCCTGCGTTTGGGTAAAAGTAAGCGCTGTTCCCACAGTGCAGCGGCTGCGGCAGACGCCCAGCTTCAGCTGATTTTGACAATGTTACATGAACTTCAAGCGAAAGCAGCGCAGTGCGGCGCAGCGAGCATGAGGCCAGCACAAATTACAGTAACAATGCTTTTCCAAGTCGACGGCGATGGCGACGGCGGAGGCGACGGCGACGGCGGCGGCGCGTTACCGTTGGCTGGCAAAACGAAAGACTTAAGCGAGAAACTTGCCCGACCAGTTCTTGGCCGAGGCAGAAGTGCTTTCGTTCGCCGCCGCTGGCTCGGCAGAGAGAGAGATGAGCACGCCGCCTATATAAATTGTGGCTGGCATTGGGAAATTGTATCATTTCATCCTAACCCGTCAAAGCAGCCACACAGCAGCCAGCAGCGTTGTGTGCCAAAAGTGCAAGACTCTTGAGTTGAAACGAAAGACTGGAAAAGAGAAAGTGCGTTTCGTCGATTTGTGTGCGGTACAAAAGCCAAACAGTGAACACAGCCCTCGAAAGGACTATACAACAAGAACAACAACAACAACAACACAAATTAAGTGCAACAACAACAAACATTATAACAACAACAAGAAAAATGGCAAACTATAAAGTTATTTTCGGTGTCTTGTGTTTGGTGACGCTGTCCGCTGCGCTCCCCGCCGAGGAAACGCGCGGCCATGCCCGCAACGCCATCGGCGGCGACAACGACATTATGGATAGCATCTACAGCGACTGCCTGCGCAAGGATTCGGTCTCGTGCGTCAAGTACAAGCTCTTCAACTTTGTCGACAAGGTGCTGGGCGCCCGCGACCAGTTCGCCCTCACCGAGGGCGTCACCGTCGTCCGCTCCGCGGATGCGCCCGTCCAGGAGGCCGCACGCTCCATCTCCGGCGACGAGTCGTTCGAGTCGCTGGCCCTCAACCGCATCAGCAGCTTCCTCAACTCGCACACCATCAAGGTGGAGCTGAAGGGCGCCGACATCGTGCAGGCCGTGAGCTCCACTGGACGCGCCCTGGAGGACGCCTCCGAGTCGCTCTTCGGCAGCAACGACCCCAACGCGCCCGAGGAGAGCCGTGGCAAGAAGAAGAAGGCCGCCAAGATCTTGGGCCCCATTCTGGCCCTCGTCGCACTGAAGGCCGCCGCTCTGCTGCCCCTGCTGTTGGGCGCCATCGCTCTGATCGCCGGCAAGGCTCTGCTCATTGGTAAGATCGCTCTGGTGCTGTCGGCCGTCATTGGCCTGAAGAAGCTGCTGTCGCAGGAGAAGCACGTCACCTACGAGGTGGTCGCCCATCCCCATCACAGCAGCAGCCACTCCGTCAGCCACGGCGACTCGTACGGCAGCGGCTACAGCGCCGATGCGGGCGCCTCCTCTGCCTCGTACGGCAGCAGCGGCCATGGTGGCTGGGGACGCTCCATTGACGCCCAGGATCTGGCCTATGGTGCCCAGAAGCCCCAGGCCTAAGTGAAGTCACAGTCAAGCAACCACAACAACAACAACAACCACAACAACCACACGAACCACAACCATCACTGACTCGAGCCATTCAGCTCACACAGAGACTCTTGAAGAGGAACACATATTATTTATTGTTCGTTTTAATTAATTTATTAATATAATTTATTTTATTTATTTTCCACACGAAAAAGCGCAAAGCAACGCACACGAAAAACGGAAACTTAAAAACAACAAAAAACAAAAAAAAAAACACAAAAAAAATCATATCAAATCAAATCATTTGAAAAAGAATTGTTAAACGACATTGTAGCGAAAAGAGAAGGAGCAGAGCTGACGAATCCCCCATGCTGAGTGTGCGTGCATTTAGTTGCTTGGCATACATACACACATACATACATGCAGATACACATACGTATCTTATTTAAAGCTAAAGTTAAGATTGTAAAAAAGAATCACAAGCGAGAGTTAAAGTCGGTACCTTATGCAAATCGTTTCAAATACTCATAAGCCCAGGCGGCGGCGGCTCTGTGCAGCGTCCAGCCTTAGGTCTAAGCTCGCACCCACTTACTCTCTCTAACTCTAACTGTTTCTCACTCACTCTCTCTGTCTCTCTTACTCTCTCTGTCAATCTCTGTCTAACGCACATGCTGACGCACAGTCTCTGAGTCATACATTCTCTGTAGCTCGTTCACACACATACACACACTATCTATACATCTATCATCTATCTAGACATCTATCGACATCTATCATTCTAGAGACTATACCAAAACTCTGTTGGTTGCCATGCAACGAACTATCTAAGTAATTACAATACTCTACTGTACTCTACTCTACACTACTCTACTCTACTACTACTCTACACTACTCTACTACTACTCTACTCTACTCTACTCTACTCTACTCTACTCTACCTTATATACGCGCTATCCTGTACTCTTTACATGCAATTCTAGTCTTACAATAACAAGCAACGAGATATAACAGCTACAACAACTACCGCAATTAGCTTTAACTCAACAAACTAGCTCTATCTATATATCTATCTATCTATCTATCAATATCTTCTTATGCATCTATCTCTATCTATCTGCTTCGAGTCATAGTTTTGGTCTTTGTAAATGCCATAACTTGCCATAGTTTTCCTGCCTCATGCACTCAAAACTGAACTGAACTGAACTGAAAAATTTCGAGCTCGTCTCAACTTTAACGACTTTTCCAATTTTCACTCCGGCTCTGTGAACTTTCTCATTTCCTTTTGCACCTTCAGCTTCACCTTACTGCTGTCTCACTCTCTTTCAGTCAACTTCTCTCTCACTCTCTCTGTCTCATGCTCACTCTACATATGTTGCTATCCCTCACGCTCTCATCGCAACTCTTTCTGCCGCTCTCTAGCGCTGTCACTTTCTAACGCTCTCATTTCCAACCTCACGCGCACGTACGTTCTCTGTAACCATAGTTCACTGTAGGCATTTTTTTATCGCACATATTGTACTTTATATGCTTAGCAGCGACTTGGACCGCTTGCCCAGCTGCCAGCGTTCGCTTTACGCATTGTGGCTTAAACTTATTTCTAATCGGCTTTTAGAAATATTTGTTTAAATCATTTTGAAAGCGCGCAGGTCGCAAGCGCCAAGTCGCCAAGCTCCTAATTTACAACACAATCGAAAGAAAGCATATATATCTATACATACATATATATACATATTCTTAAGCAGAATCGTACGGCACTTTCACAGCGAGATGAATTGGGCAACCCACAGTAGTAGAAGACGCAGAAGAAACATAAATCACAAATATTCACAAACAACAACACTCTCACACACACGCGAAGAATGTAAATCTCTTACAAGCAGCATCTTTTCTCTGTCATAAATGCATGTCATTAAAAAATGAAGAAAAACAATAAGTACAAAAAAAAAAAGAAGAAATAAAAACAAGGAATAAATAAAAAATCAATGAAAAATCCAACAATGCGTTTACACCTTTATATACATATATTCTGAATGGGCAACAGGTGAAAGCGCTAAAAATTCGCCCGCAGCCCGCGTGTTATGGTTATGCATAATGCCGAGCGGAGATCAGAGCCGTTGACAAGTCCATCTTTGGATCTATGGAGGAATGCGAGAGAGGAGAGTGCTTTCATTTCAAGTGAAATTGATTTGCGACCCAGTTGGCTAAGCGAATATTTAAGACCTGGCCGTTAAAAGGTGTAAATAATTATGAGTCTGGCCAAGGCAGTTGGCCGGGCCAACAAAATGTGGCCGAAAGTGTGCCCCGCTGGCTACCGTTGCGGCCAGAGCTGATGCCAACAGACAGTGAAAGTAAACAGTTAGGAAACAGAAACAACAACACAAACAACAACAACAGCAGCAGCAACGACGACAAACAGTAAATGCACTGAAAACGTGTTGTGAAAAGTTGTACGAAATGCCAGCTCTTGGCCACGGCCAAAAGCATTTTTGGGCTTAGCGTATGATCAGCCCGGGGCAGCCGGGCAGCCGGGGCAGTGGCAAGAGTGTGCTGCAACAAGAGCCACGTTAACAGCTCATTCGAGCAGCCAAACTGTTGACCATTGACTCCGACAGAAAATAATCATAAAAAGCAGACAACACAAACCAAATTCAGCACAAAAAGTCTATTAAAAGTGGGCAACTATGTGACACCGAATGCCCACTCGCAAGAAACCCTCATCAGCAGCAATACCCGCCACAACAACAACAACAGCAACAGCAACAAAGACAACAGCAACAAGAGCGAGAAAAAGACGAGTTAATTGTGTCACGTGGGCATCGTCATTAGAATGTGCGAGCGGAGCTGATGAAATGGTTGGTTTAGGCTTTTACTATGGGAAATTTAAAAGAATTTCAGCTTTAATGGGCAGCTGACGTTAGCGTTGATTCCCTCTATGTTTAAACTTGGACAATGGGTGGTAACAGGGCCTAAAAGAGGTGAATTGAGGATAGAGACAGGTGAATCAAATGAATGAAGAAAACAAAAGAATCTATATCTATATCTATATCTATATCTATATCTATATCTATATCTATATCTATATCTATATCTATATCTATATCTATATCTATATCTATATCTATATCTATATCTATATCTATATCTATATCTATATCTATATCTATATCTATATCTATATCTATATCTATATCTATATCTATATCTATATCTATATCTATATCTATATCTATATCTATATCTATATCTATATCTATATCTATATCTATATCTATATCTATATCTATATCTATATCTATATCTATATCTATATCTATATCTATATCTATATCTATATCTATATCTATATCTATATCTATATCTATATCTATATC
Organism: Drosophila pegasa; assembly: GCA_035046225.1. Lineage (NCBI taxonomy): Eukaryota > Metazoa > Arthropoda > Insecta > Diptera > Drosophilidae > Drosophila > Drosophila pegasa. Next base: position 7,057,071 of record JAWNOD010000398.1, on the reverse strand, counting down.
TATATCTATATCTATATCTATATCTATATCTATATCTATATCTATATCTATATCTATATCTATATCTATATCTATATCTATATCTATATCTATATCTATATCTATATCTATATCTATATCTATATCTATATCTATATCTATATCTATATCTATATCTATATCTATATCTATATCTATATCTATATCTATATCTATATCTATATCTATATCTATATCTATATCTATATCTATATCTATATCTATATCTATATCTATATCTATATCTATATCTATATCTATATCTATATCTATATCTATATCTATATCTATATCTATATCTATATCTATATCTATATCTATATCTATATCTATATCTATATCTATATCTATATCTATATCTATATCTATATCTATATCTATATCTATATCTATATCTATATCTATATCTATATCTATATCTATATCTATATCTATATCTATATCTATATCTATATCTATATCTATATCTATATCTATATCTATATCTATATCTATATCTATATCTATATCTATATCTATATCTATATCTATATCTATATCTATATCTATATCTATATCTATATCTATATCTATATCTATATCTATATCTATATCTATATCTATATCTATATCTATATCTATATCTATATCTATATCTATATCTATATCTATATCTATATCTATATCTATATCTATATCTATATCTATATCTATATCTATATCTATATCTATATCTATATCTATATCTATATCTATATCTATATCTATATCTATATCTATATCTATATCTATATCTATATCTATATCTATATCTATATCTATATCTATATCTATATCTATATCTATATCTATATCTATATCTACCCATCTGTATCTACACCTAATTTCATATAATTTCTGAGGTATCTCAGTTCCTTCCTTGCGGGCATCTGCAGGTTACTCCCACCCCTACCTTTGCCACCTGTTTCAATCCTTTTTTACCCTTTGCTAATTTGTTCCTTTATATTTTCTTTCCCATTGACCCAATATTTGCTACCTCCGACTTCATTTTCGTTTCTCCTTGAAGTTCTATTTTCTTTGACTTGGCGCGCCTTTGCTTTACCTCAATTTGGCTGATTATTACCCTTTTAGCTGCTTACGAGCGGAGCCTTTAAGCCTTTGAATCGTTGTTTACCAAGATTCCTTTCATTTATTGGATCAGCATGGGGTGTTAAATAGCACTTTCCACTTTCATTGGTCAGCTATTTGAGCTGTGCCGAATTGAATTTTGTAGTCTTATGCAAATCGATGCTGGTGGAACCCGCTCTCCCCCGGCTCTCTCCCTCTCCCTCTGCCTCTCCCGAAATGAAAGGCTGCTGCCCGTGCGATTTGGAGCGAATTACCGTTGCGGCTCGACTCAAGAGTTCCGCTAGAGAAATGTGAATTGACTGCAGCTGTTGCTGTTGCTCTTACTCTTGCTGCTGCTCTTGCTCTTGCTGTGGTTGTGGCTGAAAGAAAAACTGGTGCAGGCATCGCTGGCTGCCAATTTCACATTCTGAAAACCAGATAAAAAGCCACAAAATTTGCAATAATTCATAAGCCGGCAGCGAATTGCGATCGCACACACACGCTCCAATGCCAGATATAATTCAGGTCTCCAGTGTTGGGAATCGTGCAATGTCTGAGCCGCTGCTGCTGTTGCTGCTGCCGCTACCCAATTTAGATGCAATTTCACTGTCAACGGACCGCGATGCATGCAAGGGCGTCGCAGAATGCTGAACGAAATGAAAACGAGTTTGACTTTAGCTCAGAAAGCGGGTCACCAGAACATAACCGACAACAGCAACAACAGCAATAAGCCGCTGCAACGTTTGCATAGGCCGAGAGACAACCTGATCGGCCGGCCTTGCACTGCGCTTTCCAACATACAAAATTCACCTGTGTTAAGCATTTTACTAGTTGTCATCGTTTTCCACTCGAACAAGTTTTCCCACACTCGAAAACAAAAAATGAGGAAAAACACGCATCACATTATGATTACAGTAATTTATGTATTGTTGTTGCTGCTGCTGCTGTTGTTTCTGTTGCTATTGTTGCTCATGGAAGCGTTAAGTTTGTTAAGCGCCTCCGTGAGCAGTTACGATTATTATTGCTCATGATTAATTGAAAGTTAATTGGGCACGCGAGTGGCATGCAAAACGCTGAAACAGTTGAATAACTAAATAGCGTCGCCCAGTTGACTTAACGGCTGATTTATGACTCCAACTACGCGTGCACACTCGCATCTCACTTCTCAGCTAGTTAATAACAATTTGTGGACTAAATGATGAGCCGCACTGCCCGCAGTCGGTCGATTGGCTCGCGGTTTTGCTGCTTCAATAGTTATTTATTTGATTGCAAATTATACATAAACTTTCATCGATGTGGTCACAGCTGCCACAGCCACACGCCCAATGGGCCGTAGCTATGCGTATGTGCGGTCCACTAAGCTCGCATTACTTAATTGAAACATTATTGATTAGCTGCCAGATTAGGCAACGACCATATTTGGTCCATTAAATGAGGCTGGTAGAACCAAATTCTTTGCAGACAGATTAGAAGCATGAAAATGATAAAATGTGGGTTATTTTTTAAAGGATTCTGATAGAGTAAGAAAAAAAGGAAGATTGAAGCCAAAGAATCTAGAAGTTTCTTTTTCATTGTTCGAGTACAAACTCAAATCTGAATGCAATCTGAATTCCGATTGCGTGTCAAGCTACCATACTGATTTTTATGTGTCTATATTCCAATCTGAGATTCCAATCTGGAACACTTCCTGTCATTCAAACTGTTATTATACCTGAGACCGATATGTATAAATAGAGCGTCTAGAAAGATCTGCAATGCACATCTTCTACACTAAAGCAATCACGGTGTCCACGGTCCACGGTGAGCTCATAGTCCATTGGACTCATCAAATAAATTTGCGGCCTATCGAAAGCTAACGTAGAGCAACTAGACAGACCCCCTGGTAAGAGTAAGAAAATAAAGAAAAAATAAATAATAGATAGTTAATATTTCTTATTATTTTATTTGTTGTGCTTTATTCCCGTTTAACATTTATCAAATCTTATAAAGCTCTTGCTACAATTTTCTAATATTTACAGAGGTTAGCGTCCGACTGAAATATTTAAAAAAATTTAGATAATAATATAAATATATATTTAATATATAATATTTTCTAATTTTTATTTTAAAATGTGATGTTCAACTGTATTAGAATAATAGAAATCAGCAACAAAATTTGTAAGAAATACTGCATTACATCCAAGTCCCTACAATCATTGCCTTTGACTTATACATATATATATTCATTTATACGTATATTAAATCAGCATAATAAAAAGAAAAGCTTTCTCTTACTTTCGTTAAGTTTTCACCAAGTTTGTGTCTCAACTCTTTTGTTTAGCTAGTGCACTCTTCAGACGACTACTGCTCCAAGACGCGAACTATTTTCAGAACGCGCTCAAAAGTATGCAACGCTTTTTGAATGCGAAATTGAAATCCTTCAGCAGACGAAGATTTAATTAATATATTTTTAGCGGCATTTTAAGCAATCATAGCAAAGCAAAAATCTAGTTTTGAATTAATTTTCAAGATATTTAAAAAATATTCAGACTAAAACTGTAAAATATAAGAACTTTATAAACCCCTGATTACTCTTATACAATCCAAACTTCCTCTAGTAAAATTTATTGAATATTTTTTTATATTTTTTTTATTTAATATTTTTTGATCCGCTCGTAGTTGACTGCACTTAGCGAGTGATCACTGTGCTGCACAGCCGAATTCTGCATTTATAAAAAGAAAAGTTAAGATTTGCGGGATGACAGTGAATCTGTGATAAAAACCGAGAAAAAAAACGGTTGCAGCGCTTCGGTCTACTAAGCAAGCCTAGCACACATACATGAAAGACTTAGCTTAAGATTAACAGCTGCGCCCAATGCCAGGGCCATTGGCTGAGGGGGCGGCGTGCAACATGTGGGCTGCTACTTGCGGCAGTCACGCACGCAGCAGCGCGCTCTGTTTTACATGCGCAGAAAAACTCAATAGCTTAGAACGAGCTGCACTGCGCCTTGTATGTTATAATTACAAATGAAACTGCAGCAGTTGCAGTTGCAGCTGCTCGGATTTTCGGTTGCTTTCGCAGCGAAATCACGAAAGCGCAGCTTCAATGGCCAACAGCCTCTGGCCGCAGCCGCCAGTCCGACTAATTGGCGTGATATTTAGACTAAAACAAACTGCGTTGTTTTTGTTTTTGCAAATTGCATTATTATCATTTTTTTCTTGGCTTTGATGAAATCCATCTGCTGCTGCTTGACATGCACCCAAGCGCAATTAGCCATCATTCGGACGGGCAGGCGGTATAAAATGCTCGCACTGCTCTAGCCAGCACTCAGTTGAACAACTTAAGAGCAGCGCCCAGCAGCAGCTTCGCCGTCACGCAGCAGGATAGCCCGCAAGGAACTTAATACAAGAACACACACACACACACACATACACAGACACAGATACACAGAAGATGATCAAGTATATGTGGCATGTGGCAGCGCTGCTAATTATCTTCTGCTGGCTGCCTGGCTCGACTGCGCGCACGGCCAGCTACCATCACATCAATGGCCTGGGCATGGAGCAACAACAGCAGCAGCAGCAGGCGCAGCAGCAGCCACAGAAGGAGCAGCCCGCGGCACAGTCGACCAGCTCGACGGGCCTGTGGAAAGATCTGTCGATGGTCTATCGCATCTACCAGCAGTGCACGGGCGAGAACCTGTCCGTGTGCCTCAAGGTCAAGCTGCTGACCGGGCTGGAGAAGGCCTTCCGCTCGGCCAAGACGTTGCCCCTCTTCGAGGGCATTCAGTTCGTGAGCAGCTCGGATGCGGCGCAGAAGCGCTCGCAGCTGCCGACCATCACGGAGCAGGATATTGAGGCGGTGCTGCCGCGCGGTCTGGATGCCAAGGAGCAGATCCTGAACAGCATGATTGTGAAGCGTGTGAGCACCTTCCTGCAGGACCACACGCTACAGGTGAGTGTGTCTCAAGCGTAGCTCCACCTGTGCGCCGGCAACTCTGCCTCTCTCTCTCTCTCGCTCGCAGATCAAGTTTCCCGATTTGCGCGGCGCGGACAGCAACTCGGTGGAGGGACGCAAGAAGAAGGATAAGAAGGGCAACGGCGCCTACATCATGATTCCCCTGCTGCTGGGCGGCACCTTCGTGCCCATTGCCTACGGCGCGCTGGCCATGCTGGCGGGCAAGGCGTTGATCGTGTCCAAGCTGGCTCTGGTGCTGGCCTCCATCATTGGCATCAAGAAGCTGCTGAGCGGCGGCGGCGGCGGCAAGGAGTCCTCGCACGAGGTGGTCGTCTCCTCCGGCGGCCACTCGGGCTGGGGCCGCGACTTCGACATGGCCTACAGCGGCTGGAAGCCGGCCAAGGAGTCGCCGGGCGCCGGCGCCAGCGCCAAGAGCCTCTAAAGCAGCCAGCCAGCCGGCCGAGCTAGCATTTGCATTTGCGAGGGAGTTAACCAAAGAAACGATTGCCGCATGAATTGTCTGAATAATCAATAATGTCTAGCTTAATTCGATTATCCCTATATATACTTATATATATCTCTATTTATATGTGTAACGAGCTAATGTGTGTGTTAGGCCTAAGTAAGCGTTAATTAAATGTAGTAAACAATTTTTGCTTAAACTCCGCCCGCCTCCCGTCTCTACCCGTCCAGCCACGCCCCAACGGCGTCAGCTGAATTTATGATAACAATTTCAAAAAGTGCTTACGTGCGTGCTAAAAAAAAGCAAAGCAAAAGCGAAGCAAAGCAAAAAAACGTCTTCGCTTTCTACCAAAAAAAGAAATATATATATATATGAAGCAGCGAGCACATTTCTTCGAGTCGAATGCAATATTCATAGATCAAATATGCTCGAGCGTCTCTCACTTGCCTCAATTGTGTTGTAGTTGCTTTCCGAGGAATGCGACATTTTCACTTTTGCAGTCTGCACAAAATATTAATGAGCTGCTGCTGGCCAAGTGGGCAGCCGGCCGGGCCGGGCCGAGCCGGGCCGGGCCAGGCCAGGTAGAACATTGAACCTATTCAAAAAATTTAAACAAAAAGTAAAACTTTGCCTGCGACTCAGTCTCATTTGCATACATTTCGCACGCCTAATCAAATGGGCTTTTGCTTTAATTGCTGACGTCACAGCTGGGAGCTGGGCAACACTTTCATTAATTGAAAATTACTCAAGCCTGACGGAACCGGAGGCACCCGGAATTGGCCGGCAAATGTCACAGAGCGGGGCTGAGCGGGGGCAGAATGAAAGTGAAACTTTCAAAAAGGTGTCAAGTCGGTAGTCGGATGGCAGCTTGAAGAAGCACACAAAAAAAAGGGTTGGGCCCGAGAGCTGAGGGAGGACCTGAGCGTGTAACGAAAGCAGTTGGAGCTCGAGTTGGAGCAGTTTGAGCGGGCGTAGCGCAAGTACAACTAATCCCCGAGTCTAATGAACAGGATGCTGCCCGAGCTGTTTCCTGTTCCTAGTCAATTTTCGAGCAAACATTGTTAAGTAGCTTAAATATTTTAGTAGGTATTTGGTTGGTAAGCCGAAGCACTTTCATGGATTTTCTCTCAGAGTTTAGCTGCGGACGCTGACGCTTACGTAAGCGAAAATCTCGGCTCGTCCGCGGCCATTCAAATGAAATCAAATACTATTTCACTTTCATTGCTCTGACATGCAGTCGAAATAATTGCCGAATCTTAACTAGCTCGGCCAGCGGCTGCCTGGTCGACCGACACATGCCCTACGCACTCGCACAACACCTCACGCTCTCCAGCTGCTGGGCATTCCAGTCACGTCACACGCACATCCATCTTCCTATACACGTGCACGTCATTTGCATATCCCATCAGCAGCAGCCGAGGCAGCAACAACAGCAACAGCAACAGTAACAGTAACTAGACACCTTTCGGCCCATCAACTATATGCTGCTTAGGCTAGGCAGATAATCAGCCACAAAAATTTGGCTTGCTTTGCATCTCGTATCGAGCTTAAGTAGCGTGCAAATCTCAGCATTCAGCGCTTTCTTTCAGGTACTTGACTAATGCGTAAATTACACAAAAAAACGAAGAAGAAAAAAATGAGCAAAATGAGACGAGCGAGAAAGCGCAAGTGCAGACGGCGCGACTAGGGAATACCCTTTCATAAATTTATTTAAAAGATTTCTTAATGGCCGTTTGTCTGTGATTTGATATTGAGAAGTTCCAATACTATATATAAAATATAATTTAAAAAAAGTGTATACCAAATTTTTAAAAATATATATAACGCAGCTTATATATAGATTTACTATAAACTATATATTACTATACTCTATACAATATATTTCTGTATTTCTATATTTACCATTTATTACTATATAAACTAATGGTTCTCAGATGAAATACTGATACGAGAAAATAAAATAATTATTATTTAATATATATATTTTTTTTATTTAATAACATGTTGTTATTAGGGCTGAGATCCATTTGCTTGATTAAAATAAATATCCTATTCTTAATTTTGGGCATGCAAATATAATTGTTCCCATCTATAAATAGAAAATGTAAATGAATTTTTAATTTCAAATATTTTATTAATATTAAAAATTTTTATATAATTTTATATACAGTAAAAGATTTTTATTTACAAATATTATAAAGCCACAAATTGATTTTTGAGAGCTAATAATAATTTTATAGACATTAAAAGATTTTTATTTTCAAATATTATATAGCCGCAACATGATTTTTGAGAGCTAATAATGAGATTCAAAGATATTTAAAGTTAATTTCTAGTTTAATGAATACTTAAGCAATATCAAATACATATCTAAGAACCTATAAATTATTACACATTACACATATTTGATACTAATAAAAAAAAAAGAAATAATGTGAGTCAAAAAATTAAATTTATTTTAAATGTATTTATAATAATGTATCTATATTTGATAACAAGATAACTAAATATTAAACTAATACCAAATGGTAAAGGTCTAGTAGTAGAGATCATATTTAGTTAAAAGCTTATAGCATTTATATTGACTGCCCCACTGAAGTCTTCATTTTTTGCAAACACCATTAAAGCCCTCAGCTGGCCGCTTACTCAAATTTTTATAGCTCTTACCGTAATGTTGGCCAGACTTAGGGTATGCGCAGAGACGTGCTAAAAATTCCAAAATCAAATATTATTCATGTTAAAGAGTAAAAATTAAAGCGACATAATGCGAAAGATTTTGTTTGATATGAAACTCTTGTGCAAATGTCAGCGATTGGCATACAAAATTGCAGATATATATAGAGAGATATGCTTATGTGCTAATGTGTGGAGGAGAGATGCATGATGGGGCTATAAGTGAGATGGATGGAGAAAAACAAATACATAAATAAAAAGCAAAATTAAAGTGAAATTTTTTTATCCATGCCGCCTGCAAACTAGTTAATTTTCTATTTTACTCCAATTTGAGCCATGTTGCTTTCATCATAAGTAGAGCCGCTGACGTTGCCGTTGCCGTTGCTGCTGCTGTTGCTATTGTTGCTGTTGCTATTGCTGCTGTTGCTATCGTTGCTGTTGCTGATGCGGTACGCTTTAAGTGCCGCATCGAGTCACGTGTCTGCAATTTCTAATGGTTCGATCAGTGGAGCGTCTCGCAGCACGCACCACTTTCAGCCCCAGCGCGTTCGTTCTGAGCCACCCGAAAGTGTGCCACATTCGCAGGCGCCAAAACAAATTTTAAGCTGTCAAAATTAATGCGCGCTAAACTGTTTCAAATCGTTTGCTGGCCAAACAAACTGGGTGTGTGTGTGTGCAAATAGCTAAATGCTGCTTAAGTCTGTTGACAAACAACAATGGCAACAACAGCAGCAGCAGTCGCTAACAAGCGAACGCAGCGCAGCTGACGGCGACGTCGACGCCAGCTGCGACGGCGACACACACGCACACACATATGCACACTCTCTTGGCCAGGCCAGGCCAAGTCAAGCCAAGTCGAGCCAAGTCGAGGCAGGTTGCATTAAGAGCCGCAGCCGCAGTCGCTGCGCTGCGGCTGACGTCGTCTTCGTCAGGTTGTTTATTTAAATTCTAAGCTCGGCTACTGTTCGAGTCGATGTGTGTGTGTGCGAGTGTGTGTATGTGTGTGCGTGTGTGTGTTGGGGATGCGGCCAGCGCGTCGTGTGTCGTCGTTTGCCATCGACGTCGTGGTCGTTGTCGTTGTCGTTGCCGTTGTCGTTGTCAGCAACTGCGCTGCTGGCCGGGAATAAAACTCGATCCGCGTGCGTCTTCTAGCCACAGTTTACGGATTGCCTTCTGACCGACAGATCGAATAAGCCAATCGAGCGCAGTGCACTCAATCAACTGTACAGCCAAGACTCAGCCAGAGTCGTTGCCCAACTCAAGGATAATCCATATATATATATATCCGTATATATATATATATATTTTGAGCGCCAAGTGTCAAGTGTGAAAAGTGTGTCCCACGCTGCCCCCCGCTCGAGGAGACAACAAATAAATCAAATAAAATCATGCTGAAGTTCGTGTGCCTGTTCGCGCTGCTTGCCACGGCGGCGGCAGCAGCCTCTGAGGCTGACAGCCTGCTGACGAGTGCCCTGCGCATGGTCAAGGATTGCGGCGAGCGCTCCATGGTGTTGTGCATGAAGGTAAACACAAGCAGTGCGGCTCTATCAAGCGATTACCTAATACCAAAACAACACACACTCACACACACTCACACACACTCGCACACACACTCACACACACTCATTTGCAGGAACGCGCCCTGCACTACTTCGACTCGGAGAACGGCGACGTGAGGCTGACGGAGGGCATTGCGCTGGTCAAGACGGACGACATACCCGTGGGACGTGCCCTGAACGAGGTGGCGCTGCCCGAGGAGGCGGAGGCGCGCGAGAGCGAGGTCGACTCGCTGCTGGTGGAGCGCGTGGCGCGCTTCTTCGGCACACACACGCTGCAGTTCAAGGTGCCCAAGGACTCCATACAGGATATGCAGCGCGCCCTCGAAGAATGTGAGTAGAGCAGAGATCATAGTCGAGACTGGTTCTGGTTCCATGCTGCCAAATTGGGTTAGTGGTGCAATTATCGTCGTCGACCCGTTGCCGTTGCAGTTGCGTCTGGCAGCCAGCGCAAACTGGGCATCGACGCAAATCCTGTTTTCACTGTTAGCTGTCGCACACATTGGGGTCAGCTAGCCAGCCAGCTAGCTAGCAGGAGCGCTGCGGTGCATTGACAGGCGCTTGTGGCATGCAACTTGTGACCACTCGCTCGCTGCAATTAATTGCATTGCAGCTGGTGGTGGTGCAGCGCGGCGCGGCGCACTTTCTTTTCTGTGCGCGCGCATAGAAAGCGGCCAATCCTGTTTGCCGCCTCATCACTCATTGCTCATTGCTGGCCATTTGGCAATTATGCGCTCTGCTCCAGTTGCTAATGAGCAGATAACAAGCGGCTGGCCGGCCGACAAGCGAAAGTCTTGCATGTCAAGCGGACACTTATCAAATGCTTCTCTCTCTCTCTCTCTCTCTCTCTGTCTGTCTAGCGCGCGGCAAGAAGAAGGAGAAGAAGAAGTACCTGATGCCGCTGCTGATGCTCTTCAAGCTGAAGATGGCCGCGCTGCTGCCTTTGGCCATTGGCTTCCTGGCGCTCATCTCGTTCAAGGCTCTGGTCATTGGCAAGATCGCGCTGCTGCTCTCGGGCATCATCGGGCTGAAGAAGCTGCTCGAGTCGAAGAAGGAGAACTACGAGGTCGTCGCGCATCCGCACTACGAGCACGAGCACAGCTACGGCAGGTCGCTGCACAACAGTGCCCAGGCAGAGGCACAAAAGCTGGCCTATGCGGCGTATCAGCAATAGATAGCCAAAGCGTCACAACAACAGCAACAACAACCACAATTAGTGCAATACAGAAAAGGAGAAGAGATGAAAGGATATGAGCACAGAGCTCGCAGCAGCTCGTTTAATTTATTTTATTTATTTAATTTATTTGTAGCTTAACTCAAGCAAAAGGCGCCATCAACAGCAACAGCAAAAACAAAAGCAAAAAAAAAAAAAGAAGAAAATGAAAACGAACACTGTCAAACAAAAGAAATGAAACCCTAGTTGATAAGCTCTAACAAAAGTGAAGGCGACTGCAGTTGCGGTCGTCTCAGAGAAAGCGGGGGCGGCACTTGCTTTAACTAAACTGTAAACTATAAACTGTAAACTATTTAACTCTAAACTGTTAACTCTTAACTGTTAGCTCTCGACTGTTAACTCTCAGCTGTTAACTCTTAACTGTTAACTGTACTCACGTACTTGTATTATGTGTAATTATTTGCTCATAGCTTTACTATTTTTTACAACTATTTACTAAATACAGTTTCTCAACCACACGCACACCCACTACTCTGTCCAGTCAACGTTTCGCCACGCCCCCAATTGCCCCTCAAGACACACACGCACACGCACAGACACGCACAGACAATGAAACTCAATAAAGCCGCATTTATTTGTAACCAAAAAAAGTGTTTTGCATTTCACAGGCATACGAAAAAAGAAGAAGAAATCTGTACAAAGATATATACACAGATATAAGCAAAGATATAATCAAATATATATGTATATTTATACTCTTTTTTCACATATTTATATTGCGCATACGCAACGTGCGCCGCATACAGCTCTGCCTGTTAATTTCGTGTGTTTTCAAGTGAAATGCTTTCACTCTTTCACTAATAAAATGAATTACCAACTAAGGCGAACGAGGCCAGTGATATCAATTGCATGTGCGACACACAAAATCACACAGCAACAACAACAACAACTACACGACGAAGACGACGAGGCCGAGGTAGAAGCAGAATTTCACTTGCAGCAAGCGCACCGAGGCGTGCAGCAGCTTGGAGTCAGCGCCGCTGCAACTGGCTGGCTAACTAACTTCCTATTGGCCTAGCCGCTGCAAACAGCGCCCCTCCTCCCCTCTGTTGCCCCCTGCCCACTCCTCTGTACCCCATGGTATCCGGTGTCGCTCCAAAATCAAATGAAAGTCCCCGCTTTTGGCCGCACGACCTGCTTTTTGCATGTGCCAACGCCGCACGTACGCTCTGCACGCCCCGGGCAATGTCAATGCTGCCACGCCCCTGAGCGTGTGTGTGTGTGTGGGGGAGGGCAACGGGGGAGTTGGTGCAATTTATGGCCGCATGGCAAATGCCAAATGGCCAAAACGATTTCTTAACTGTTTGTCAACAATTTTCGCCTGCTGCAACTGCCGTCGCCTCGTCTGCTGCTCGTTGAATCTCAAATGTTGGTGGTGAAAGTGTTTATTAATACAATTTCTATCGCCTGAGTTTGTCACAGTCGCCGGCAATGGGAAAACTAATGCCACTTATTTGGCCACATTTGCAGCTATCGGGCCAATTATGCGGCCCAGACAGGACGGAGCAATGCTCCTCCGCTCGAGTGCGTAGACTTTGGCCCGGCAATTGCTTATCTTAGGACTTAAATTTCGGCATACAAATTAGCCCACTTCAAAAGGCGTGGGCCGGGTGGGCGTGGCAGTTGCGGTTACCTAAAGTTCGGGGCTGTCGGAATTCATTAGGAAAATATGCAAAACTTTGCCAACCACTCGGTGGCTCAAGGGTTGCCGACGGTGGCGTGTACCTAACGACCTGCTACAACTCCAGAAATTGCGGTTGTTCTTGCTGTTGTTGTTATTAAGAGTTTCGCTGCACCACGACGGCCTGGCAACACCAAAACTTGTTTTCAACTTAAAGCACTTTCCGCCCGAAAGTATGCAACACTTTCGACTCGAAATCTCTGCTGCCCCCAGAGCCGAGCTGCCAAATGAACCATTGTGCGGCGCGGCTGGTCAGCCTCCCTGGGATTGCTGTGCCCACGCCGTTTTGGGCAACTGCCCAGAAAAAAACAGGGAAGGGCACATCATTAGGCCAGGGTGGAGCGCTCAGGGAATATATATCTATACACACATGAATCACAGTGAAAATTAACAAATAGCAAATGCAAACAGAGACTGCAAAATGGCAAAATCATAAAAGTTTTCCAAGAAAAATTAAATAAATAAACTTTTAATATGACTTGAGCTATGGAAGTCATTTTACTATTAAATTCTAAGAGGAAACAACTTTGCTCAGAATTCTTCAAATTATTTTTAATAAAAAAATTTCTTGTGTTATTCATGTGAAATGTGCGTCGAGTGCGGCTGGCATGCAAATAATTGTGAGGCATGTATATATTTTTTTTTTAATAAACTTGAAGACTTGGTTGTTAATGCAGATACAATATTTTCTTTGTTTTTAGTTTACTTTTAAGTATTTATTTAATTGTATTTTATTTATTTTATTTTTTATTTTATTTATTTGGTGGATCTCCTTTTCGCATGACTCTATAGCGCAGGCTGCTTTAAGAGTTAATTAATTATTGGGAATGTGAGCCAGCATATACATCTTACACTTTATCTTTTTTCTGAACAAACTTTTCTGCTTGGGACTCCCTTGCGGTCCAGAGTCTGTAGTCTTTTCGGTGTTTGTCTTCAATTGTTAATTTATTGTTGGGACGCGATGCGATGCTTGGGATGCGCTGTCAGCCTGTTAGCATATATGGGGTTGTCTCACCCAATTAGCTCTACGACTTTAGGAAACTTAAAGAAAACAATTTAAATATAGTAACTTGGAATAGCTGCAAAATCGAATTACAGCGACAAATTGTAAACTTCCCCTGGTATGTGTGCGGCTTTACCCTTCATCGTGTACTTCATTTGCATACGGATATGCAGCAGATTGGAAGGCACACGAGTGGTTACAGCAATAGGCTGATAAGCCAATGCAGCATACTCGCGAAAGGCTTAGTTCTCAAGCCTTTGAGGAGATGGAATAAAAAGAAGTTCGTTAAGTTAATTGGAAAGTCATAAATTCCCCCTCGCTATAAAATAAAATTGCAATTGTAATTGCAACTGATTTATTCTTTTATCTCTCAATTCTTTAATGTTTTATTTTATTTATTGTTATTATTATTTTTTATTATTTCTTGTTTTATTTTATAGAGCCTTTTTAAGTATACCATGACGCTTGGTTTTGCATTGGTTAGCTACTACTTTTGCATTTAATGAATTCAACGCTTAATGACCAAGTAATGAAAATCAAATCAATATACAAAAAGGTATATATGTATTTATATATATGAATATATGTATATGCATATTCGTTCAATGGACTTGAAGTGGAACCCAAATAAAAATAAGAAGAATGAGAAGAGTAAAGCACACAAAACCCTTTCTTTATAGGCCTGTTTCCACATCAGTAATCACATTATACTCATACTTTTTATAACAAACTTTTGTAGTACAACAAACTCTCTATAAAAATTTTGTTGTACGTAGATTTCAAGTTTTATGAATGAATTTATTCAAATCAAACATAGTTTAAAAAAAAAAAAAAAAAAATCTAAGTGAAAAAATTGAAATAAGTTATACCAAAAAGTATTTATTTATTTATTATATTATTTATTTATTTATTTATTATTATTCTTTATTTATTTATTATAATAAGAATAAAAATATTTTCTATATTTGGCTATATAGCCTCAGCCTTGTTTATACTGCCTACAAATATTTATACTCTCCCTAATCGTCTCATATTTTACGACATAATTCGAGTGACAATCAAGTCATAATATAAATTGTGTCTACTTTGTGCCCATAAAAAAGAAATGCCTATAATAAACTAAACGTCGCTTTGGCCGCACCTATTTACTACTTCACTAATTTCCTACTGACTTAACTCCATTTCAACTCAAATATCTAATCTACATTAAACTCCTAATGGGCTTCGAAAAAAATTCAAATTCGCCTCTTTAAATTGGCGTTCATTTGCGGCACTGCCATAATTGCAGACGCTTACTTGGTGGAGCTGCCTTTATGGGGTCTAAGCTGTGGCGCCTCTTTCATAATATTTCTGGAAGACAACACAATGGCTCATTACGCAATGGCCAAGATGTGCGAAAAGAAAAAAAGGGAGAAAAAAATTGGCCACAAGTCGGCGCAGTGGGTCGCCGCCGGCCGCGCGTGTGCACTGACCATGACCATGACGCCAGCTGCTGCAGTGGCAGCAACAACAACAACGGCAGCTACAACAAATGTTTGTCAGTTGGCGTTGATGTACAACAATTTCCGTTATTGGGCCACGGCGGCGTTACATGTGCAAAATGTGAGCCAAACTCGAGCAGATTTGGCCAAAACGCGAGTTGTATAACGCGGCTGGGTGAACTATAAAGCGAGCGGGTCAGCTGGGCAGCAGGCTTAGTTGACTCGCGCTCACCACACGATACAGCATGGAAGCTCTAACGCCTCTGCTCTTGCTGCTGCTGCTCTTTATCAGTTCGATTGCTGGCACGGATCTGCAGCAGGACAGCCTCGAGGAGCTGCAGCACTTCAAGCAGTGCGTGCGTGGCTCGCAGCGTGGCAAGCTGAGCGAGTGCCTCGGCCGCTCCGCCCTGAACTTCATACAGCGCTTCGAGGAGCGCGACAATGTCACGTTCATGGCCGACTTCGTGGCCGTCAAGCAGGAGACGGCCGCCAGTCGCTCGCTGGTGAATGTGCTGGACACGGATCCCGTGGACTTTCGTGGCATTCTGGAGAATGCGGGCGCTGTGATGGGACAGCGCAGCCTGGAGTGGCACATGGATGCTATCTATCCGGGTCTGATGTTCAAGATCGGACCCACAGCCGACGCGAACAGCGTGGCGGAGTTTGTGCTCGATGGAGGCGCTCTCGATCAGCGGCAGTTTGGCTACGAGGAGCCCAGCACAGGTGAGTTGGTCCATGGATATCTTGGAGATTTGTGGACTTTAATGGAGTTGCCTAGGTCGCCTGCTGGCCAAGCAGTATCTGCTGCCCTTTCTGCTCGGGCTGAAGTTCAACTTGGTGGCTCTGGTGCCGCTGCTCTTCGCCGGCATCTGCCTGCTGCTGAAGAAGTCGCTCTTCCTGGCCAAGCTGGCCATCTACGTGAGCAGCTTCTTGGGCCTAGGCGGAGTGCTGGGCACGCTCGGCGGCGGCTTTGGGGGGCTGGGTGGCTTCGGCGGCGTCGGCGGCGGTGGCTTTGGCTTTGGCGGCGGCTTTGCCGGACCACGTCCGCCACTTGGCCACTTCCCTGGCAAGGCGACGGTCTACAATCACCACGACGAGCTGCATCATCAGGACGTGCAGCCCTACAAGCGCAGCGATCGCAAAGTGCGCTTCGAGCAGCCCCGCGAGCAGCCAGCAGCAGCTGCCAGCACCAAGCGACCCACTGAGGATCGCTTCTACGACTATGAGAACCAGCGCAGGATAAATAGTCCGCTGGAGCAGAGCATTGGCACGGCAGATGCGCTCGTGCGCAATCTGCAGGGCAGCTCGAGCAGCCAGATGAACGGCTGGCAGGTTGTGGACGTGAGATCGCTGTGAGAGTTGATGGAGGACACTTGACAACAAAAGTGGGGATGGAGATGAAGCTGAGAGAATTTAGAGAGAAAATAGCTAGATCAACAGAGAAAGCGTCTTGAGCGATTCCGGAAGTTAAAGGAGAGTAAAGAGCTCAGGCTGTTCCAGCTAATGATATATCGCTTAAAGGACTTCAGCTCAAATTTTCATTCAAGGATAATTGAGTTTTTTTTTTCAATTAATCCTAAGACTTCCTATAAGTCTATCAGATATATTCTATAGTATATTCTATAAGATATCTGATAGTCTTATAGGAAGTCTAAGGATTAATTGAAAAACTCAATTATCCTTGAATGCAAAATTCGAGCTGAAGTCCTTTAAGCGATTTTAACTCAAAAAAATTATTTAAGGCTTCGTTAACTTCATAAAAAATTATAGGAAGTCTATGGATTATTTCAAGAAACTTAATTATCCTTGAATGAAAATTTGAGCTAAAGTCCTTTAAGCCACGTCGACTCAAAAAAATATTTAAGGCTTAGTTAACTTCATAAGAAATTCTCTTGGAACCATCATCAATCTTCCCTCATCAATCTTCCTTCATCCATCTTCCTTCATCTATTGTGCATCATCCATCATCCATCATCATTGACCTCATCTGCAACTCACTTTTGTTGTCGAGTGTTTTATATTCTAATTAAGTCATAGTTCAATTAGCTTTACTTAACTTATAAAATCAGAAGAAAAAAAAATCAAAATTTTAAACTTTGCCCCCGCCCATTTTCTAAACGCTTTCCAAAGCGAAAGTCGCTCCACGCGAAAGATTTGGCGGTTCAGCGAGCTGTGAGCTGGCGTGAAAGACAAAAAGTTTTCTTATTAGATTCCCATCAAGAGAGCGCTCTGGCCGTGTCGCGCTTTGACAAGCCGTTTAATTGTGGCACTCCGCTCGTGAGCCCGTGACTCATATATATATAATAAGCCACAGGCTGACGGCCCAGTTATTTGTAGTTCGAAAGTCAAACATGCGCCAGCTCGTGTTCGTGTTCTGGCCGTGGCTTCTGCTGCTGCTGGTGCTGGCTGCTGTCCGGGCACAGCAGCTGAATGGAACCAGTGAAGTGTCCTTGTGGAGTCCGCGCAGCCTGGGCCAGCTGCTGCAGCAGTGTCTGGTCGGCGCGGAGGCGTGGCAGTGCCTGGCCGATCAGGCGGAACGCCTGCTGGAGGCAGCGCGGCGGGACAACAACACCTGGCAGCTGAACGAGTATCTCAGCATAGAGCCGCAGCAGCAGACCAGGCAGATGGAGACAGAGGCGCGCAGCTCGCCGGGCTTGGCTGCCAAGCTGCTGGAGCTGGCGCAGGGCCGAGCGCTGCGCGTCCGGCTGCCGCGACAGCAGACCATATCGAATGCCATCGACGACTTCGGCCTGGATCAAGGTACGCTAGCTCACATAGATGATAAACTCGATAACATTTTTGCGGGCTTTGGTAGTTTGGCAGTGCATGCGACGACAGCGACAGATAAAGACAAAGATAAAGATAAGATAAAAAAGAAAAAGAAGAAGAAATACAAAGATAAAGACAAGAAGAAAAAGAAAAAGAAAAAAAAGAAGAAGAAAAAAGGTGGGTGCGATAAGAAGAAGAATAAAAACAAAAACTGTTTCGCAAAAACAGGTCGCAAGAAGAAGGACAAAGATAAGAACATGGCCATGATGGGCGGCATGATAATGATGGCAACCTTAGCGCAAATGTTCCTCGGCAAGGTCATCCTCATCGCGGGCGCCGCCTTCATAATGGCCAAAATCGCACTCGTCATATCGCTGCTGGTGAGTCAATTTATTAAAAAAAAGATGAAAATTTCTCAAAGAAAAAGTAATAAAAGAAAATTGGAGTTTTAGTGAATTCAATTTTGAGTGAAGTGAATTATAATATCCTTAATATCCTTTATATATTTATAATATTAATTTATAATATCCTTTATCATATATATTTGAGCAGTATAAACAACTGATTATCTACAGCCATATCAGTTTGTTAGACTGTCTATTTATAGGCTAATTAGATGTACAACTTTTGAGGATGATCATCTTGTACATATATGTATATAAAATCAATCATCATGTATAAAATTCTTCAATGATGAACAAGTTTAATTTTTTTAATATCCTTTTAATATTCTATCAAGCAAGATTTTTGTCTTGATCTCTTATAACATTTTTCATGAACTTTTGTTTATTAAAGAGCCCTGCGCGTCATCAGAGTCTTTAACATTCTCTGTTGGTACTGAATATTTTCTATTTTATTTGAGCTCTCATTCTACTTTTTTTACTGGGCTCGGTTTTATTCCTTTTAAAATACAAAAAGCTTGATCTTTGAATAATTTCAGAATAATTTTTAATATAAGCAAACAAATTTTCAAACATATATTTAAAGGTCAAATAATTTAAAAAAAATAAAATAAAAAAATTAAAAAAAAAATACATTCTTACATATAAAATAATTTGTCATGAAATTCTTGAATAATGAACTCTTTTGTATTTTTGACTTCATTTATTTGCCATACATTAAAATATGTCTTATAACTTATAAGATGTTGCTTAAATTCAATAATTCATTGGCAACACACAAAAAAACACACTTTATATATTAGTATTGCCAGATTTTTCCCAGTGTAGGTTAAGCACTTTTATTCCGATCAAGTCAATTGGCGCTACGCTCCTTTTTGCAGGGCAGTCTAAAAAAGGGCTCGGGTGGCAGCAGCAGTAGTAGTGCACCGGAGCACGTGATCGTGACGAGCGGCGGGCACAGCCACGAGAGCGGCTGGCACCGCAGCATGCCCACCCACGACTACAGCGCAGCCCATGCGCCAGAGCCGCCGACCGAGGAGTCGCATTCGAGCCACGATCAGGCCTACTACGCGTACGAGATGGAGCAGCCGAGCCGACGCCACCTGACGCTGAACAAGGAGGCGGAGCGCAGACCTGGTTTTCTCTAGCTTTATGTATTTCTGTGGTAAAAATAATCGTAACTCTAATAACTAGACCTAGGCTAAGTTGAAAGTCAACAAGTGTAAATACAGTTGCCGACGAATTGAAGCTATGCGAAACAGATTTCGATTCTTTGGTGTTGGGTGAGCGGGGCGAGCGTGCTTATCGGTTGACCTTGGCGGAGGAGCCAGCTGCGCCTGCTCCCTGCTGGCCGCCGGCTGCGACGCCAGCGCCAGCCTGGGGCAGCCAGGCGTTGTAGGCCTTGTCCTGCATCATCATCTCGTCGTCGATGCTGCGGTGGTAGGAGCCGCCGTCGTGGCCGCCGCTCTCGTACTCGCCCTGGTGGCTGGACGAGTAGGTGTGGCTCTGCTGCACCTGCGGGTGCTTGACGATCTCGTAGGTGGTCTTCTCGCCGCCGTCGTGGCTGACCAGCTTCTTCAGCCCGATGATGGCGCTGATGATCAGCGCGATCTTGCCCACGATCAGCGCCTTGCCGGCCACAATGGCGATCGAGTGGTAGGCCATCTTCAGGATGGCCGTCTTCAGCAGCACGGCGGCTATGAACGGGCCCAGGTACTTCTTGTCGTCCTTCTTCTTGCGACCCTCGCCCTCCACGCCCGCCTGCTCGCCGCCCACGAAGTAGCCCAGCAGCGCCTGCAGCCAGTCCTGGCTGTTGCGCTCGCCGTAGCGCAGCAGCCGCGGCAGGTTCACCTGCAGCTGGTGGCTGTGCAGGAAATTGAGGAAGCGCTCCAGCAGCAGTGCGTCCAGGCTCTTGCTGGACATGTGCTCCAGATCGCGATTGTTCAGCTGCTGCTCACTCACGCTGGCGCGTCCTGTGCGCGTGTCCTCGCCGCCGCCTGCTCGCCTCACCAGATTAATGCCATCCACAATGCTGAGCTGCTGCACCTTGAGAGCGCGTCCAAGCAGGCGGGCGCCCTGCAGCTTGCAGCACCAAAAAATATCCTCGCTCTCGGCGCACTGCGTCCACACGTGCCGCACCGTGCGCAGCAGGCCGCTCTCGCCCGCCGCCGTCGCATTGTGGGGCAGCTCCAGCGTCCAGATGGGCGCCGCCAGCAGCAGCATCCCGACGAGCAGAGCCAAACGCGTATCCATTGTGTGTGTGTGTGTGTATCCTGCGGGACTAGCCTCTTGTCAGTCTGAGTCAGAGTCTGAGTCTGTTGTCGTTGTTCTGGCCAACTCGCTCGGCCAACTGATCTTGTGCGGCGAGCTGTGGCACAAATTTATACACTTGAAGCTGCCACAATTAGCCAGGCAGCCGTTGCATCCAGTTTTGCTTTTCTTGGCGCCCCAGTGCCAGTTGGCTATTCAGAGCGTAATATGCATGTTGGATGCACTTCTGCTCAGCTGGCAGCTTAGCTCAGCTCAACAATCTGCTTCGCTGCAGATTTAGTGCAATTGCCAGTAAAACCGCCAGCCATACAGCCAGCCAGCCAGGCAGCTAGTCAATTTCATTGCTCATTGTCGTAATTAGCAAGTCTTTGTAATTATTTCTAGCTTTTTGTTATTTTTGCTGTGCCGCCGCTGCGCTTAATGATACGTTCGCTCTGACGCCCACTTTCATCGGCTGCTGCCTGCCGCAGGCGCGCCCCAAACACCGCACAAACATTCATCACAATAAACCAAACATTTAGACATTTATGCCAGCAGCCCACCAATTGGACACGCAAAGATTTTGGCACAGATTCGAGGCGAGCTGCATAGAAAACGAAATGAACTCAATTCGCGGCCAAATTGCAAATTGCAGCCTTGCCGGCGCAATTGCTAGAAAATTGTCGCCGCCACTAGGAAAGTTAATGAAAGTGCAGCGGGAGAACTCGGAACGAATCGCAGCGATCGTTTAAGGCAATTATTCTATGATAAGCCGGGTGTGGATGGCGCCGGAGAATTTCTATTTTGCGCGGGTTGCCAGGAGAGTAGAGGCGATAGAGGAATTTTATTTAATATATAAAAAATGTATTTAGATATAGAGGTGATATATCTGCAATGATTGGTAGTTAAAATGCCGATAAAAGGCGATAGATAAATTTAATTTAATATATATTTTGATATAGAGGTGATATATCTGCAATTAAAAGTATAATCAGTTCTTTATAGGTAGTTAAAATGCCGATAAAAGGCGATAGATAAATTTAATTTAATATATAAAATATATATTTAGATATAGAGGTGATATATCTGCAATTTTATGTATATTCAGTTCTTTCTAGGTGGCTCAAATGCCTTCAAGATGAGAGCAATTACGATCTGTAAAGTTGAGAATGCCCTGAAAAGATGGGGAAAGAAATGATATTTGAACTGCTTTTTTAACATGTATATAAAAGGAAGTTTAATATAAATATTATATAAAATGTACATGGCATTTCTGATAAATAAAATTCCAAAATTCCATCATTTTAAAATATCTTTTTCCTATTCCCCTCCTCTATCTCTTCATTTGCATTCAATCAGCTCAACTAGTCTGCTTGAACAAAAACTAAAGCATGCTTTTAGGCTGCGCATGCAAATGTCATAGCAAGCAGCCGCTGTCAGTCGCGTGTAGAAAGAAGAGCTGCAGCTGCAGTTGACTTCTGCCTAATTTGCGCGTTTCATGAAATTAATTATAATTTCAAGAGAAATGCCAAGCAATGAGCTGTCAGGTGCATATTATCTCGAATATATATATTTATATATATATTTTATATATATTCATGGCCACGCTGCACAGGTGCAAGCAGCGTGAAAGTCGAAAATGTTTGCTGCTGTCTTGTTCTACATTTTGGACATGCAAGCGTATGGGAAGCCAGACCGCATAATCCGCTGGCGATAATTTATGGTAATTCACGTGCAGCTCACACGCAATCGCAATGCAGCTTTCGCAGTGGAAGCTGCAGCTCATCCGCTGCAAATAGCCCAAAAAGCAGAGCCGAATTAATGCAGCGGCAGCCCCGTGGCCGTGGCAGTGGCGGTGGCAGTGGCCGTGGCAGTGGCAGCAATAGCCAATTTGCTGTAATTGCCATTTGTGTTAACAGCAGAGCAAACAAAACGCTTAGCAGCCAGCCTGCGCCGCGCTCAGGAACAAAAGAGCGAGGCAACGAACTCGCCAAGATCAGCACGAAACTTTTACCATCGATTTATTTGGCCTTTGTTTGGCAGCCGGCCTGGCCAGGCCAGAACGAGTCGTGGCTGGCTGGGAAAACGCCGAGCGTGGGTCCCAAACAATTGCATAAAAGGAAAAGCCTTCGTTTTTTTTTTGCTTCTTTTTTTCTTGTTTTTGTTTTTGTTTTGTTTTTTCGGTGGAGTTTTCACTTTCACTTTGCGTTGACATCGCAGGCGCCCCCGCTTGAAAAATACTACAGGTTGGCAGCGCAATTGGCGTTGCCGTTGCTGTTGCTTCAGGTGCTGGTGGCGTTGCTTGGCTGCGATGGTTAATCAAAAATTAAGCGCTGCCGGCCAATTACGTTTCACTTTGACCCCGCCGTGGAAAGCCGGACTCCGTGACTCTGGCTTGACGAACTCCGCAGCGCTGATGAATTTATTATATGCCTGGCCGTGCTGTCAACCGCATTTGTTGCCGCTGCTGCCGATGTTGCTGTGGCTGTGGCAATGTTGTTTTGCTGTTGTTGTTATTGTTGGTTTTCCCAAGCAATTTTCTTTCAATTCAAGTCAATTTAATGTAAATATTTTGTGTAGATTTGCATGCGCTGCCAGCACGTTACAAATCATTCTGCCTGTGTTTTACTTAACAAATTCTGGCAGTAAAATTCAAATGTCCCCCCCTCCCCCCGCTGCTTTCCACCCTCCGTGCGGGCTTAGCGTTTGAGCTTCTTGGAAATAAATTGCGCGGCACAGCTGGGGGCTTTCTAGCTGCCAGCACCGCCCCCCAGGTTGTTGTTCCTGTTTGTCGTGGCACAAGTCCTCGCCTTGCGTTACGCCACATTTGAGTAATTCATAAATAAAGCTCTCGCTTGATTACCTTATATGCACATTCGGATTTCCCCCGAAGTATTTGCAGTGAAATTTCGTTGCCACATCATTTGCTCGGCCTAGCCCCCAGACCACAGCCAACGACATGCAAAGTTCAATGTTAAATGCCAATCAATATGAACATGGCTGCAGCAGTCACACGCTGGCCAAGCTCCGAGTTGCGCTCATCAATCAGCGCCACAGGCCGAGCGACGACTGAATTTCTTCTCCGCAAAGAGACAAAAAGAAGTGAGACGAATGCAGTGCATTAAATTTCACATTATAAATGAATTTGAGGCCTTGACATTCGTTGCTATTCATCGCAGAGCAAGGCCCGCTCCACTCGGGCCCGCAGGCCACTTGTCAGACTGTCATGATACAGCTGCAGACAACGACAGGCGTAATCACTACCAAAAGTAAGAGTGCTCTCTGCTGGACTCAGATATGCTCTGTACTTAGCATTAATTTATTACTTCAACTTAATTTGATTTTAGAAAAATGTTCTTTGCATATGAAGTAGGCATAGACCTAATATGTAGTCTATATATCATCCTGTCTATATGCAAATCGGTTTATTCTTTAAAGTCCTGGTCATATTGAAATCCTTATGCTCCAATCCGTCCTTTCCTTATCTTTTTTATCTCTTTATGCCTCACTCAGCCTTTTATTCTTTTACTAATATTTACCTTTCCCTTCTTAATTATTATTTTATATTATAAATATTTTTATTAATTTTTTTAAATTATATCTATTCAATTTTTAAAATAATAAAAAATAAATAAAAAATAAATAAAAAAAAATAAATAAAAAATGTATAAATAAATTCTAAAATTAAAAATAATAAAACATAAATTATTTAATAAATAAAAAATATATGAATAATAAATAATAAAATATAGATAAATTAATAAATTAAAATAACTAAATAAATAAAAGAAAATGATGATAAAAAATAAAAATTATAATAAAAAAAATAAAATGATAAAAAATATAGAAATTAATAATTGTTTAAAAAAAATTAAAAAAAAAAAAATAAATAAATACAAAAAAAAATCAAAATCTAACTAAATAAACAAATAAAAATAAATTAGAAAATTAAATAAAATAAATAAAGTTCTCTTCAGTCAAACAGATCAACATTTACCTCAAGATCCATGCATTAGTAAAAGCAAAGCAAACATATTCCATTCATATACAATACCTTATGGTTCCGGCAACATCTCCATCTGGCCGACACACCCATTCCGGCAACATCTCCATCTGGCCGACACACCCATTAGACACCATTTACCCTTTCGCCGTGTACAGGGCACGTACGTACAACAAGGATTGCCAACAATTTTTTATTACATTTGTGCAGCAGTCGGCGGGCAGACAGACAAAGGACCTGCCACATAGACGCAATTGTTTGCACAAATCCCAAAGAATTTGGGCAAATAGCTGGGAACTTAAATATGATTTTCGGGTGCGTCCCGCCGTGGTCGCCGGTCGCCATTTGGTCACCTTGACAAATGACAAAAGCTTTAACCCGTTGCTGCTCGCCGACAAATGAAAGAGATTCACGCCAAACCCTCAGCGCGCTCCGGGTTCAATGGACCGGCTGCACAGCCACCCGTTGATGATAAATTGATGCAAAGGCGAACGTGACACGGCCCCAAAATACCAAAAAAAAGGGGGAAAAAACTCAAGCAGACAAAAGTGAAAGCATCTGCGGCTAAGTGAAACTGGCCAAGGAAGAGCTGCCACTGCGACCTTTTGGCAAAGCATCATCATGCTGCCTTGGCCGCGACATTGTGGCAGTGTGCAGTGCGCGCTCTTGCCGCAGCGCCACAATGTGGCAAGTCTTTGGAGAGTTCGAGCTGCGGCGCAGCTTGTTGCATGTTGTCAATATCTTGCTGGCGGAGGGGCACGCCGCTGATCGACTTGAAAACAGTTGCAAATGCCGAAGGCGCCTCAAAGTTTCCTTTGTTGCAAGGCAAACACTGAGTGTCTGTGTGTGTGTGTTTGTGTGTGCTTACAAGCAAAAGCTCAAGGGCTTTTACATTGGATACGTGATAATGACTTTTCCGTTTGCCGACTGCAAACATTTGCAACATATGATTGTCTGCGTTTCGCGCTCACTCACTCTCACCCCACACACTCAGCGTCTTCGTCGTCTTCTTCTGCTTCCCCTGCTTCCTCTGCGTGGCTTGGGTCAAATGTGCATGAATTTTAATTGTGGCTTTCTGCGATTAAATCGCTTTAATTAGAGAAAGAGATGCCGAGCCGAACAAAGGTTGCTCGACCATTACACACTCTTTTATGTTGTAAATGCGATGCTTGAGAATCTAATTACAAGGCACGCACAACTCAGATAGAGAGGGAGAGTGAGAGAGAGAGAGGGAGGGAGAGGGGGACAGATGGGGAGAGAGATGGATGTCGAAACGTACATCTGTCCAATTTTCACCAAAGAAAGCAAAAGCAACGCATTATAATTAATTGATGCAATAATAAAAATAAATTTACTTTGACACTGGACACTTGCGCTTGGCCAGCTTTGCAAAATGCTCAAATGCTTTTCATTTATATACACTTTTCGAGAGGGTACTGCAATGCACACACGAAACTCGATATATATTGGAAAATAAAATGTGAATGTAGCTGAAAGTGTTAAAGTATTTAATTATGTAGCGAAAGTATTTAATAAATTTTATTTAATACCTTTAGCTCATCGCTTTCCATAGTCATGAAACTAAGTAATTGAGCTTATGCATTAGAGCAATATATATAAATGTAAATTTATATGAATATATGAAAAGCTTTAATGTCATTAAGTAACTAAGTTTTCATTGATAAAAATAAAATGAATATACAAAAAATTAATAAATATATATATAATATATTTATAAAATTAATAAATATATAAAACTTTGATATCTCCATTTAATTTTATGTTTCATTTCTAGTCAATAGATTATATATTAGATGATATAATCAATGAAATGGAATGCAAAGCTAAAGTGACATAAATATATACAACTTTTACATGTTTATTAATTTTTTTTTATTATTTATAAATATTTTTAGTAATGTTTTATATATAAATTTTAATTATGCTTTTATTTTTTTTGTTAAATTTTTAAAAATATTTTTTATATATTTATTTATTGTAAAATTTTCTCTATTTATCAGAGTTTTTTATTAGGGAAAGAGTCAAACCAATTCTTGATTCTCTTAAAAAAAATACTTTTTATTTTAAAAATTAATTTTCAAATTAAATTTGTCTACATATCCCTAAATTCAACTCCCTTTGTAAGCTTCCCTTCCCGCCTCTTTTACAACTCCTGCTACCTATACGTCTGAGCTCCTATAAAATTAATTGATTAGAAATGCCAAGCCATGAGGCCATTAAAATATCATCTATGATATCTGCAACCCACATACATATGTATTTTATTACATTTATTTAATATTATCATATTTTTATGTATATTTTCCCTGCTAGACTGGGAAATTGTTTGAAAAACTTCATTAACAAAAGTCTTTCCAATTTTCCTTTTATTTACCTAGCTCGAAATACATTAAGTTGTTGCTAAGTTGCCAAATGAATTCCCAGTTTGACTGCACAACATTTTAATATTTATTTTATTCACATTTGTCTTCACGTTTTGTCTCTACAAGTGTATTTAATCTTCGTAAGCTCTGAGCTGTCTCTGAGTTTTCTTTGTTTTTAGTTAAGGCCCCAACTTGGCCAGACGTTTATATAAATTGTGTGCAGATTAAATGTAAAATTGTCTCGTGTCGAGTGCCGCAGCCCCATCTACAGACCCCTACCCAAGCTGCTGCTGCTCATCGTCAGGCTTATCCCCAATCACATCCACAGCCACATCCACATCTACATCTACGTCTCCATCCACATCTGTTGACACATTTGGCTGCTGACACATCCGCTGAAGCAGAAAGTTGTCAGCTTCGCTGATCGCCTCTAAAGGCTAATTAGTGTGAGATTTAGTCTGTGATTAGTGGCACAGAGCCATCAAGAAGCCGCACACCGAATCCAATATACTCTCGCCGGCCACACGTTACGGCCTAAGCAGCTCTATCCGATCTTTATCGGCGGATATGCTTGAAAGTCTGTCTGTCGGCGAAGTTATTAAGGCCCTGAGAGCGTCTAAATTAAACAACAAGTATATCATAATACATACACACTCACACACACACACTCTCACTCATACATTTTCACTTTCTTTTGTTTTGACTTGCTTTGTGAAAATTGCAATTTTTATTGCACTCGGGTCGCTTGAATGAACGCCCGCATGAAATAGAAAGTTAAGTGTAAGAAAGCACATATTGTGCACAACACCTGTCTGTATGTGGGCCCACCTGTATGTGGGGCTCAAGTTCTTAGAACTGAAAGTCAAGCTCAACTTTAACCCGCCCGCGACCCTTCGCTCGCCACTTGTTGCTGCCCCAAAGTTGACGGCAAGAATTTAGAACAAATTATTTACTTTCTCCGTATGGAAAATTGAAAATTTCACACACATTAAAAGATGCATTATGGATGCTTAACTTGTTGTTGTTGGTGTTGATTTTACTGTTTGTTGTTGTTGTTGTTGTTGCAGCTGTCGCGGTGTCTGCTGTTTATTAAAACGCCATTCTGGTTTGTTTTTAATGTAGCCACAATGAAATTGTTTTTATGGCTCTTTGGCGCGGCGGCTGCTGGTGCTGCTTTATTTGACATACCCTGTAGATGTAGTAAATGCTTGGAGTTTGATGGGGTCTGATGATTTGGGGTTAGTGTATGTGACAGGTGGTGTGAAGACTAGTCAAATAAATGGCCTTTATCTATATATGCAGCTGCAATAATGGGGAGGAAGAGATCGATAAGTTCTCTTCAATTTTTTGTGTCGATAAAAATCGATATATTAATCGCTTGTTTAAAAAGATATATAACAACATTGTTTTGATATACCTCCCCCAAAAATTATAATTTCCGATAGATTTCTGATCGATTATTTGAGCATCTGTTCAGCTTGAAGTATCACATCAAAGACCTTACGCTCCTCTAAATACTCATCCAACTTTAATACTCATCCAACTTTAAAACAAATTAAAAATATTTCTAGCAATTGCTCTACATTGCGTATAAGGTATTTCCCAGTCGATCACTGCCCATTAAAACACTTTAAGCTGATTTATTTTTTTTTTCGTATTTTATTTTGACTTGGTCTCGACCACAAAATGGCACACAAAAACAGTGAAAGATCTCGTGGCTCTTGAAAGAAAAGTGCAAGGCGTGTCACAGCCAGATGCCGGATTAAGCTTTGTGGTTAGTGGTCGGCGGCCAATCGACGGTGTAATGTGTGCAGTGGCGCAGCTTGGCCTTGCCGCTGGCGACCGCACGGCAACGCCAGCGGCGACGCCAAGCGCCCATTCAGCCAATTGTGTTTCGGGCTCGCGTGCACTGAAGGCAGCCCAGGCCAGGGCCAAGACATGTATAAATATATATGAGAGTGTTGCGCCACGGATGCGGATGTCAGGCAGCTGCACCCGCACAAAGCACACACAAGTACTGAGCCATTGAGACCCATCCGGCCCTGTTGCAGGCAGCGTCATGGACAACTTGACGGCTTCGACTGGCCTGCATTATCCATGAGCCGGGTTGAGCAAGAAATGCGGCGCATAAATTGTCGTGAAGAGCGAGCTTATTAGATGTCAGGCATGAAATTTGTGCATAATGTATGTAATGCTCATGCCGAGCTGTCAAAGTGAGAAGAGCGAACGGAAAACCAAGCTCGTAACAATAGATTGACTCTGAGATGCCCTGTACATAGGGGGAAAGTGATTTTATAAAGGGATTAGACTAAGACACAATAATCAGATGTACGAGATATGTGTAAGTGATACCCTGTAATATTATTGCTGAATGTAATTTTGACTTAGGGATACCCCTTAAATAGGTCTAAAAGCGTTTTAATGTACACTTACTGTAGGTATTGTATTTGAATTATCTTTACTCTACAGAAGAGTTTTTTAAATATAAGATACCCTGTAAAATAGTATGGAATATGATATAATGGTTGTTCTATTATATTTATATTTTTTTTTCTTTTTAACTGGTGGGTTTTTATACTCCAAATATGATATACTTCTTAGGCATGATTTGTTCTGACCGTGTTCATAATAATAATAGTGCTGTATAAATAAATTATGTCTAATATAGGGCTGAACATATATTTGTATAATATAATATAGTAGATTGTTCAAATATGAGATTCGTCAAGAAAAGCTCTATGATCTGATAGAGCGTGTTCATAAATATAATAGTGCTGCATTGAATAAATTTTATGTGTTGTATAAAGCAAATTTTATAATATATTAGGAAACATAATATAATACAGATCAAATATGACATGCCCAGAGAACACCTCTAAGACATGATCCGAATTAAAATTGTGTTCATTAAAATAGTAGTGCTGCACGTCCACTTCAAACTTCAACCAAATGCTTATCTATAATAATAAAACAGAGTACAGAGTATTATTTAAATAACGCCAACATCCACAAAATGTGACCTTTCACCTTTTCATTGACATTGGTATACCCTAACTGAATTTGAGCAAAAGTTCAGGGCATTCAAAGCGCACAAAAACAAATGAGAACTGTCTGCGCTGCTAAAGGTTTTTTTCAATTTTTTTTTTTCTGTATGGAAATAATGAAATGTTTGTCTCTTTCAATGGAAGTCTAAGCATTTGATGGACTGCCCAACTCTCTCCCTGCCGATATTATGCAGCCGAGCTGAGGCGGTCAGTGAACCTACTTAAGGACAGCAATATGTGAGTTCGCAGTGCGCGCCATTCACCGCTGCTCATCAGCATTAAAAAGTACTCGTAATGCTATCAAACAGACCAAACATAAAACAACATCCAGCGATCCGTGCAAATCGAAGGCCTTGCCCTATCCCTAGCCCCTGGCTCTGGCCCCCCAGGTGGGCATTAGTGAAAGTAAAGTGGAAATTGCGCCGGCCAAAATCAAAAATTAGTGGCCCAGAAAGCGACGGCGAGAGGGAAATCTTGGACTCGTACATATCCGATCTGCAGCGCCTTCCGTGGGCAGCAAGTGGCCGTCATTAGGCCATGGGACCGGTACAGGTGCCGCTGTGGGGCCTAAATTTGCGACTTTATTAGTTGAAAATGAGTCGAGCTCCAGGCCAGAAATGAGCTGCGAAGCCGGAGGTTTGGCAGGCGGCCCGAGTGGCATGCGAGCAAATCCCTTTGTGGTCGCAGCACCTGCCACATAAAGTGCCCAAAATTGCAGCTGACTGGGCGAAAGCACTGGACAAGAATACCAGAAAGCACACACACACACACTCGCACACACTCACAAAATATTTCCGCTGGTCTTTTTGGGGAAAACATTTTTTTTTGCGAACGCTAGCTCAAAGCCACAATTATGCGGCAGCTTTCCTTTTGCCTAGCTGCCTGGCTGCCTAGCTGGCTGCCAGTGCGACTCCATGTGGCACGTTCTATGAGAAACACAACGGATGCTGGCTCATGCATAAAACACAGACACACACACCGAGGCAGGGCCAACAATTTGTCTTTTGTGGCAACGGCAACATCTGCAGCAGCAGCAGCAACAGCAGCGGCAACGGCCGCAAGTCAATGGCCTGGCCTGGCTTTAATAGATGCATATCATGGTAGCTGAAAGCCCTCGATTGCATTGGCTATCGACTAGCGATATGCTATGGGTGTTGATCGGATGCTAAATAGAGTTGTTGTTGTTGTTGCCGCCTTCTGTGAAATTTGCATAATAAAATTGAGCTGCAAATTGCGAGCGTTTAGTGGTTAATAAATACTTTCTTTATGGCAATAGAAATGCGAGGCGAAAATTGGCAAATGCCAAATTGAAATTAAAGTGTCGACAAGAGCAGCAACAGCAGCGGCGACAATGTTGACCAAAACAGCAGCCAGTTTAAAATGGTCAAAGAGCTGAAGCACCTACCCTGGCCACAAATTCAACTAATATATTTGGCCATAAACAACGAAAGCGGCTGGCGAAAAGAAGAAAAGAAGAAGAAGAAGACAAAAACACGTCCAAAGTTGTTGCGGTTGCCGCAGTTGCTGCTGCCAGCGCAATGATCATTAGAGGCAGCAACTACCAACAGCAGCGGCAACCGACACGAAGTCTCGACTCCGACTCCAACTCCAACTCGAACTTGAACAACTGCAGCAGCACGAAGAAAATAAAATTGCGATTAAGCGCGGCTCGAGCCGGGCTCGAGGTCTATAAAAGCATAGGCGCGCCAAGGCTGGCCATCAGTTTGATTTAGACTAGCGGCCAGTGCAAGACGCGCTCCCAGACACACGAACGAGCCAACGATAGCGAACAGCCCCCCAGCCAGGATTAGTCCAGACGCGTGTGTGTGTGCGAGTGTTTAGACGCGTGTGTGCTGCAGTGCTACAGTGAGAGTGTGTGTGTGTTGAGGCACAACATGACATTCAGGCAAAGGCATTTAGTGCTCCTGCTGGGCCTGTGCCTGGCCAGCAGCAGCGGCTGCGACGCGGCCACCGAGCAGCTGAGCAGCCTGCCCGCCGGCGGCAGCAGCAGCAGCAGTCAGAGCGCGGGCGCACGCACTCTGCTCCGGGTCTACGACGAGTGCAATCGGGCCGAGAGCGGCTTTGTGCCATGCCTGAAGAAGAAGGCCATTTCGTTCATTGATCGCATTGCGCCCATCGACGCCATCAGCGTGGCCGATGGCATCAAGCTGGTGCGCCTCGACACGGCGCCACGCCCACCCGCCTACAGCGACAACGAGCTGGAGTCCTCGCTGGCGCGCTCCGGCAGCGACCGCGACGCGAAGCTGACGAACATGCTGATTGAGCGGCTGAGCTACTTCTTCAACGGGCACTCGCTGCAGGTCAGCTTCCCCAAATTGACTTCCGATGAGATTGGACGCGGACTCGAGGAAGGTAAGCATGCCACACACACACACACGCACACCTGACAGTAATTGCAGTTATGTTAACCGCTTGCTGCTGCATTTAGCCATTGCGCGTGACAGTGACATAATTTTGCCGCAGCTCCGCTCATAATTGACAGTTATTAGAGCCAGGCGCTGTTAGCTGCACATATCACCACATGAATATGTATCTATATATCCATATATATAAAGCTTAATTGAATAGCTGACAATGACATTGGCAGCCAGGAAGTGGGTTAACAACTGCTTCAAGCGCTTGCATTGTATGCTAAGAGCGAAGCGTGGCGCAGCGTGGAAAATTCTTTTTCTCTGGGAAGATGTGCAATTGTTTTTCGAGCCTACACACACACACACACATTCGACACAGACATAAAACTCGTTCGAAAGACGTACTCTGACTGACCTATAAACCTTAACAACAATGACAAAAAATTGTCATGGCAGAACTTCGTGTTAGCCCGCACAAGAGATATAAACATGGGCATGGGCCAAGCCCAGCAAACGCAGACAGTAGCGTAAATGCTCTTTAAAGAGCTGGAAAGAGGGTTTATGTACTTCATTCGTAGAGAGTTTTTGGGTAAAAGCTTTAGTTCGTAATTGCCAGCTGAAAGGGAAATAAAAAGTCTAGACTAAAGCACAGTCAGGTAGAAAGTTGTCTTGGATTACATTTGACTAAATGTTGATTGTTATGAGAGTTGATGTGTTTAAAAAAATATTATTTCTTTTTATATTGTATATTTATATAGCATTAGTGAGTTATAATAGAGCAAAATGAGAAACGAGTTTCTATGGTATTCTGACTCAAAAGATAATAGTTTTATAATGTAATATATTTAAAAAGATATTTAGTTAAGTATTAAGGTATAGGAACTGATTAAAAAATTCATTTTATTAGTTCAAGAAAATGTTAATATAGAATAATAATTTCTAGATGACTTAATAAATTTTATAAAATCTGCAAATTTATTTATTTAGCTAGAAAAAAAATTTATAGATGCCTTAATAAATAAACAAATAAATTTGCATATTTTGTAAAATGTATTAAGTCATCTAGAAATTATTTTTCTTGCTAAACACTTTCTTTAACTAATTTTATTAAATATGCAAATTTATAAGCTAAGCAAATATATGAGCTCATTGATGGATAAGTTTAGGCAGTAGATAAATAGTCTAACTAATTGCTTTAATAAAGGTATACAAATTAAAAAGACAAATGCCGTTGCTGCTTTAAACGTTCTCAGTTTTCCCAAAGCTATTTTTAATCCTCTCAAAATGATAACTAATTGAATTATTTAAAATTAATTTAATGTTTGCAAATCTGTTTTACGAGCTTCTCACATCTAGTTATAAAGTTTCACATTATAAACGCAAATTATGCAAAGCTTAAACTCAGCAGAATGATTTATTGATTTTGTTTGTAATTCCCATTTCATAGAGCGCCTATGAAACATATTTATAGGCAGCAATCTGAATAAATGTTTAGTGATATTTTAATAGGCACTATCATATTTAGCATATGATTATTATTATTTATGCATGGTTGATATTTCACAGCTCAAATTGTCATAGGCATTTGTTGATTTATTTTAAATGTATTTATCAATTTATTTATCAATTTTTTTATGATGTAAGTTTTTATAAAATAATAAGCATATTTTTTTTACAAATATTTTATATATTTTTAAATGTGTTAAATATATATAAAAAAATTAATATATCTCTAACATATTTTAAAAATGTCCTAATGATATTTAAAATATATTATTAATACATTTTTAATGTTAATTAATTTTATTTTAAATACATTTTAATTAAAATATATTTCTGATATACAAAGAGCATAAATATATATTCGAAATATATTATATACATTTTAAAATATATTTTCGATATTTTTAAATATATTTTATATATTTTTTTAAAATATATAAAATATTGAAAAATATTTCAATAATATCACATATCTTTATGCTAACAAAAATTAGTTCAGTTAGTTCAGCTTGCTCGACATTTAAAGTACTTTCATTACGAAATACTGCCCAAATCCTAAAAACAATTTTCATATACATTTTCACTCAACATTTCGAATTGTTAAAAGCCTTTCCACAATAATGAGGCAGGCATTACTCACGGCCAGCACATTTGGTTTTTAATGGACTCGCATAAAGAAAACAGAGAACGGCCGAAAGTGAAGACTCATTTAGGGTTAAGGTACATTTGAGTATGGCCTGATTGCATGGGCACGAAGACAAGACGACACGCGGTTTCCAGATGTCATGACCATGTCGAATGCGCAGCCCAACGAAAGTGTTGGCCACGTTTCACTTGGCCCGCTTGCCGCCGTGTTTGGGGCCGACTCTTGTGGGCTGGCAGGCGAGCGCTTTGCATCAATTACAAATTTGACAGAAGCACTCCAAGCATTCGGCAGACGGCGAATATTTTCCAGTAATGAAAAGCGAACTTACTTTCACGATGCGCGTATGATATTTCTCCTCTTTAACTTTCATATTATTGATCAAGATCAAGATACTCAGTTGCTCAACGCGACCGACGCTTTCCCAACTGCCACACCATTTGCAGCTAATTGCAATCGCATCTTGTTATTGATGTGGATTTTGCTTGGATTCGGATTTTGGTGGCATTTGCACACATTGATCGCTCCCCTTTTTACAGTTTCACTCGAACAAGTGAAATCGCCAAAAATGTCCCTCCTGACGAGAAAGTCACACGAGCTGTCAAGCTGAATAAACATATATATAAATATATATATATGTATGTAGTTTATATATGTGTAATGCATTCTCAGGCTTTGCTGCTCGGGCACTTTCACCAAAAGAAAAGCTGGGGTAGCTCCCTTGACATTAAGGCCAAGACATCAAGCCGAACCAACGCATTGTTTACGGCTGCAGGAATTATGTGGAAAGCGTGTGAGAACTCGTACGAAAAGTGATTTTCCGTCATATTTAGCATATATGCCTCTAATGACGTCTTTAAGCTCATGTTTTTTCTTATTGTCTCCAACTCCGTTGCAGGCCGCGGCAAGATGAAGAAGATGGGCATGATGATGGCCATGATGATGGCCACCAAGCTGATGGGCATGCTGCCCATAGCCATGGGCGCACTCTACATACTGGCGGGCAAGGCGCTGATTATATCGAAGATTGCCCTGCTCCTGGCCGGCATCATTGGCCTGAAGAAGCTGATGGCGGGCAAATCGTCGGGCGGCAGTTCCGGCTGGTCCTCGGGCGGCGGTGGCGGCGGCGGCGGTGGCTGGTCCTCGGGCGGCGGTGGAGGCGGCGGCGGCGGCTGGGACAGGCGCTCCTTGACCGAGGCGCAGGAGCTGGCATATCGCGCGCACAGCAGACAGCAGGCGGCCCAGCAGCAGCAGGCGACTCAGCAGCAGCAGAAGCAGCCACTGGGTGCAGCTCTGCAGCCGGCGCTGGTTAAGTCATAGGCGACACACACTGAGAGAAAGAGGGAGAAACACATTCACACACTTACACAGAGTTCATGGCTCCCCAGCTGCATTTATCTTGTGGATAAATGGGCGGAGCAGACGCACCGAGACGAGACGAGACGAGGGCTGGCAAATTGTAATTAGAGTTTTATCAAATGCTTTCTTCTGCTCACCTCTTTGCACTCACCTCAGCCGCAGCCACAGCCGCAGCCACAACGGTCAAATGCGCAGTTGCACCTGCGGATACATGGCCGCAAATGTATCTGTAACGTGGAGCTGACTTAATCATTAGCATTTGCATAAGACACAAATCGATTTGCGTAATACGCACACAGTTCCGCTTCCATTCTATGTCCGTTTACAGCTACTCAACTGCAATTCTGTCTGAACTTTATCTCATCTATGTATCTCGCCATCTCTGTATCTCGCCATCTATCTAACTGCACTCACGGTTCCTGTTATTTTTCAATTATTCATTCATTCACTTACTTTTTCATTCATTCTGCTCGGCTCTGGTCTCGTTTCCAGCTCATTTTTTCACGCGCGCATTTTTCGATTAGCTTTAAGCTTAATTCGTTTAACTGTAGTCTAGTGTAATAATTTATTAACATTATTTATTCCTTAACTCTAGACGTGTCTCGCATGTAAGCAGCAAAGTTTTTCAACAAAACACAAAAGTAACAAAAAAAAAATAAAGAAATAAATAAATAAAAGAAGAAAGACGAAGAGAATAAGGAGAATACAAACACAAATACGAATACGAATACAAATACAAATTATACATATAAATATTTATATAAATAAAACATTTACGTGTAGAAAAGTTGTCTCGAGTCAATTTATTAAAGTGTCCAGGTATTAGCTGGCGCAAGGTCGCATTAAAGTTCGGCTAGGGCCTCACGTGCTCTCCCATATGCTGATGTCGTTGCACGCAAAGGACACGTATACGCTTCCTGGCATCCTGTTGCCATATGCCAAGCTGCTCGGTGTCCTTGACAACCTTTGTGCTGACTGCCGCTGCCTGCGTCTATCCATATGTTGTCTGTTGTCCGCCCACCCGTGTCGCACAACAAACATACGCCGCCCCCTTCAGTCGCTGTCCATGTGCTCTCTAGATCCTTTAGATGATTTCACGTACCGCTGCGCCAGCTGATGCCAGGACAAAAGTTTATTGCTCCAGCAGGGAATTCCAGAGGATGAATGCAAGCAATGCGAAAACAAATTACCGGATTCTGCCACATAGAAGTATTATCTCTGCGGTTAATTATGAGCTGACTCAGCGGAAATATGTTTAACGCCTGTCCGATTAGAAAGGCGACAAAAGCAACTAATTAATTTATGGAAAAATCCCCAAAAGACTTGAATGAAGTTCAATGTCAAACCGCGCAGCTCGACAAATAGATTTCATGTTTCCAAAACGAGAAAAAGAAACGAGTAAGAGTGCTCTAGTCGAAACTGCTCGAATAGGCGATACCCTGATCGCTCCAAGAAGCTGAAATTCCAATCACCATAAATACATATATAGCGAGCTACACACATGCATAAGCACGCGCTCTGCTGACTGCGTACATTACGCTCTTTATGGGATCTTAATTGTTGAATAACATTTCTTCTTTTCAGCTAAATAGACTTTCTTAATCACACTTTAAGACCGTGATATTGGCATTTATATGTGTGGCTTTGATAAACCACAAGTATTTGAAATACTTTTATGCAAATTTGGAAGCAAGGGAGGAGGTGTCCAGTAACCAAAATCCACAAATTAATTCAGATTTTACGGTATTCAATTAAAATTTGCAAATTAATTACTTTTTTTCTATAATAAGGAAATAAGTTATCGAAAAAATGATGAAGGCGTATTGCATATGGTATAGACGAGTATACATTTCACATACATATATTCATGTGGTAACATGGCCAGAAGGACGGACGGAAGGACGGAAGGAAGGACGGAAGGAAGGACGGACGGAAGGACGGACGGAAGGACGAACTGATAGATGGACATATGGACTGACGGACCGATGGACAGCCCGACTGTCGGACAGATGGACTGACAAACGAACGGATGGATGCACAGACGAATGGACAGACGGACGGACGGACAAACAGACGGACAGACGGACGGATAGACGGACGGACAGACGGACGGACAGACGGACGAACAGACGGACGGACAGACGGACAATCGGACGGACAGACAGACAGACATGCGGACGGACAGACGGACGGACAGAGAGACGGACGGACAGACAGACGGACGGACGAACGGATGAGCAGATGTACAGATGGACGGACAGACAAACGGACGAAAGAACAGGGGGAAGACCGGTCAGATGAACATAGCTGTGCCGAATCAGCTCATCGACTTAATCAATAATAAATAACCCTAATGGGATGTGCCAAGCCCCCTTCTGCCTGTTACATTAACTTTTACAAAACCATAATACCTAAACTCCCATTTTCAATATGTTCAGGGTATAAAAAAAAACCCCAAAACAAACCCCAAACATTCTGTGCATTGCTTATTAGAAGCTGTGCTGTAACCTTTACATAATAGCAGAACGCATACATTAAGTTTGATTAATGAAAACAAGAGGAATACAGACGAGTTAAATTCTTCAGCTGATCATCTATTCTGGTTTTACCATATACAGGTTTCCGCCTCTAACTAAATGTCTTGCGAGCGCCAAAAGAAAGACTATTTTATTGTGGAACCGAGGCATTATGTTATGCAAATTTTTAAAATCGATTGGGGTGGGCGTGCCTGACCAATAGAAGCCCAGTAGGCATCCCCAATGTATTACATAATTAAATATTCATTTTCATTCATTATTCATGTTTTGTGTTCTGTAAGCGATTAAGTTCTTGGGAGAATATTTTGAAATGATTCAAAGTTGCTCTATCAGATATCAGATCGAAGCTAATTGCTACACAGCACTAATTTCAATGCTAATTTTTTATTTAAATATATTTTAAGCCATTTATCTTAATAGTTTAAAATATATTTCAATGCAATTTTTTTTCTTTTAGAGAACAATAGTTCCGGGAGTCAACCGGTCTATAATGAATAACAGAATATTCCAGATTGCATGATGGCACATAAGGTTCTCTTCTATAATCCCGTTTGTAAGTCCCCTTTGATATCCGCTCACTTCTTCTATACACACACACTCACACTTCACCAAGATACCGGATCCTTAATTTATACAGGGTATCTAGTTTTTTGGAGTCTCATCTCCGAAATAAAATTACTTTTTTTGTTGTCAGTTTTTTTTTATTATGGGCTTCTTACTCTAGAGTTAGTCGGGCGTTTACTTCTTCTTCCACCAGCCGGAGGAGAGACCATGGCCGCCACCATAGCCGCCGCCATAGCCGCCGCCATAGCCGCCGCCATAGCCGCCGCCGTAGCCGCCGCCGTAGCCGCCACCGTAGCCGCCATAGCCGCCGCTGGTGCTTGTGATGACCTTGTAGACCTGGACGCCATGACCGCCACCATAGCCGCCGCCATAGCCGCCGCCATAACCGCCGCCATAACCACCGCCATAGCCGCCGCCATAGCCGCCGCCGCCATAGCCGATGGAGTGGCCGCCATAGCCGCCGCCGTAGCCACCGCCGCCATAGCCGCCGCTATAACCGCCGCCGCCGATCACCTTGATGACCTGGACGCCGCCTCCATAGCCGCCGCCGCCATAGCCGCCACCTCCGTAGCCGCCGCCTCCATAGCCGCCGCCTCCATAGCCGCCGCCTCCATAGCCGCCACCGCCGTAGCCGCCATAGCCGCCACCGCCAAGACCGCCAAGACCGCCAAGGGCGCCAAGGAAGCCAGCCTGGGCTGAGGCCAGGGTGGCGACCACCACGAGGAGACACACAAACAGCTGTGCGAAGGAGAGGAAGAGAGGAGTTAGTGTGTCTGTTCAATAGAGTGTGAAAGGAGCCGAGTCCTTGAATCCTGGCCACTGGCTAACTCACTTTCATAGCGCACCGAACTCTGTCAAAGCAGGCGAAAAACTGATTCGAATTAGGCAAAACGCATTCAATTTATGAGAAGACGCCTTCCAGCTGTCTAAGCGTCACATCGACTAAACCTGGCCAAAAGAACAACAACGAAAAGAGCAACAAAAACTAAGCGAGTCGAGGCAAATTAGCCAGCTAAGCAGAGCCACAGCCACAGCCACACAGACATGTATGTAAGAGCCGGCCTTTGGAAAGGTCTGTAGCTGGTTGTAGACGCTGCCTCCGCGCTCAGAAAGTATATTTATTATTTGCATTAGTGGCCGCTTAGGAAGTGTGGATCCTAAACTAGTTCTGCGAGCATAAATTAGCATTTGATTTGGAAAAATAAATGCGAGCAAAAACAAAAAAAAAAACAAATCAACTCAGTTTCGGTTCAACAACAATCGAATGCATACATTGCTCACTGCTCTCAATCACATCAATTCGATTGGCAAACCAATAAAAAAAAGCAAAACTAATATTCACCCGCTTATGCTACTTGTTGTTGTTGTCTATATATTAAAATGAATTAATTTATGGCTTTAATGAACGCTAGTCAAATAGTCAAATTGTTGTTCAACCAGCAAGCCACAGCCACAGCCACGCCAGCTGGGCAGTCCGGGAGGTGTGACCAGTTTATGGCACTCGAAAGCACACTGGCACACACTGGCAAGCACTCGAAGAGATTGTGGCCATAAAAATTAAATAAACACATTAAAGTCTTAAATGTCTCCAGCGGGCATCTTGCACGATTGCATCTAGCCTCATACCTCAGGCCTTGACAATGAAATATTATGAGGAAGGTAAATGCTGATAGCTGCATGACTTGACGCGGGCAGCTCTTGGCGTGAATGAGGAGTA
Organism: Drosophila pegasa; assembly: GCA_035046225.1. Classification (NCBI taxonomy): domain Eukaryota; kingdom Metazoa; phylum Arthropoda; class Insecta; order Diptera; family Drosophilidae; genus Drosophila; species Drosophila pegasa. The sequence continues at coordinate 7,016,393 of JAWNOD010000398.1, read as the reverse complement.
CAATCCGTTGGGCAAAGAGCTTAATTTCAGTCGAGCTCATTAATTAACTATCTAATTATCTAATTAGCAAATAATTAATTGCAGTTTTAAGTTCCAAGGAATGCAAGAACTTGGAAAGATATTAATGCAAAGTTTGAAACTAGAGAACTTTGCGAACGGGCGAAAACAGGTTTGTGGGTCAACAAATCTGTTGGGGTTATTAAAAAACAATATTTTGGGATTTAACAGAACGTAATGGCTGGATCTTAACACTAACTTGAACACTATATATATTATATTTTACATATATAATTATACGTTCCACATTTTGAATGTTAATTTCAGTTTGAATTGACGGACGAATTGATGAACTAATGACAAGACGAAGAGCAAGGTTAACAATCCCCAAGCCAATATACTCATTTTAATGCGTGAGCTAGAAACAAAACTAGTTAGCTATTTATATGTATTACGTATATATGTTATTTACATATGTTATGTATCAACATGTAAACAAATCCACATATACTTGAAATACATAAAAGTTCCCTCTTTAAAATGCAAAGACTACAATAGCAGCAATTAGACAAGCATGCCAGATAAGTATCTTTTGCTCAGCTAATCCTGCAGCAAATCATGTTGGCTTATATATAATTTAATATTTGTTTCATGCACTTTGAAAGCTCGAGGTTATTTATTCGCATTGATTTATTGCTCATCAGCGATAACAATGCTAAGCATATGGAAATTTGCATGTTGCTGGCAGAGCTAACTCAGCAACTTCTTTGTTCTATCACCGTGAGACTTGGCTACTGATTCATCTTAGGAAATATTGATTTGTCTAATAAAATATATGTTATTATTTATGCTTATGTAGAATATGAAGGCAAACACATGGCTCATCGCCCTGCTCCAATCTCTGACCTTTCAAAATGTATTAAGTAATTATAGATTGTACATTTTTTATGAATCAATGTTAATCTTTATTCTTCAAGCGATGAAGCTGAAAAAAAATAATTATTATGCTAACCAATTAGTTGCCATGCTGGCAAAAATAAAATAGAGATATAAAAAAATATTTAAATTTGACTATTATTTATTGCTTCTTTTTTTGCAATACATTCATTTTGTATAATTTTTGTTTTATTTTATTTACTATCTATACTTATTATTATATGTTTTTTACAGGTAAGTGGACTGCTTTCTTTTAAATAACTTAATCTAAACATAGTATGTATTATCTAGCACTTATATTTTAATATTATATTTACTGTAAATATTTTTTTTTTATAATTTTGTGTTTAGGTTTTTTTTGCTATATTTTATTTATTTTTTAAATTTTTTCTTATAGTTTTTTTTTTTATTTATAGGTATCAGCTATAATTATTACATTTGTTTATTATTTATAATTTTAAACATGTTTTATTCTTTTTTTTTTATTGATTTAATTTATGTTAAAAATATTCTTTTTACATATTTATTTTTAACGTTTTTTAATAAGTTCTTTTATATTTATTTTTCAAAACTTTTTAAACTTACATTATTTATATTTTAAAAACATTTTATTGATTTCATGTATCAATTTTATTAACTTAAGATCCCTGTTCCATTTTACTGAACTCCACCTACAGCCCGGCCACCTATTTGGTCTCCATAAATCCTAAGCCAATCTATAGCCAAAGTCAATTCACTCAATTTCCCATCATGTCACACATCTGCAGTTTATGGCATCCATAAGGTCTTATCATATATTAGAAGTAGTTATAGGAATTGCCTTTTTGCTCACATGCTCCGATTGCTGCCATGAATACTCGATTGAGCGAGCTCACTCACTCACTCAGGCAGATATGTGTCTTTGCTCAAAAAAACTATCGCTGGGATACAAAATAAAGTTCGGCAATCACAACTTTTGCATGATGAAGCACGTAACCAATTTAAGCAGCAGCAGCAGCAGCTGTTGCAGCTGGAAATAGCCGCACTTAGGGCTGAGGTGGGACGGATTGAAGTGAAATCCTGTGGCAAACAAAGCACATGCCGTGGCACGAAACCAATTACAACCGACATTTGGGCCAGCCCAAAAGTATGCAACAGGCGGCTGCAACGGCAGCTGTAAACAAGCTCAAGAGCAGGCAACACTTTGGCCAACATGCAACAGCTGCAAGCGAGGCGCCTGAAAGCACACATTTAGGCGTGCAAGGGCGCTTGTTGCATGCCCCAGCTGGCTGCCACTTAATGCGCCCGTCTGTCACTTGGACAGGCGCCAATTAACAGGCAAACAGGTAGGCAGCCAGGCAGGCAATTTGTTGCCAGTTCAGAGCGGGCAATTAGCATCGCACGTTGCCCCAAAGTACTTGGGCTGACTGATGGCATTGGCTACACTTTCCCAGCTGCACTTGGATCTGCACTTGCGACTTAAATAGAATCATAATATCTGGCGCAGACGACAGTTGACGACGCGAGTCAGCCAGAGTCAGCCGAAAGTGAAAACAAAAGTTTTAAAAACGAACTACAGTTCCTAGACAACATAAATATATTTCTGTATATATCAGTCTATATTTTAATTAAAATATTAATGCTTCACTGGAGACGTGTGTGTGCGAGTGCGACAATTGAAAGTTTTGCAATTTTGAGTATCGCTGAGATTTGCTGACCGCATAATTAGACGTGTGGCAGGTGTGTGTGAGTGTGGCATGCCACGCTTGGCTTAGTAAAAGTCAACTTAGTTGCATTTACAGCCCGGCTGGGACTGGGACTGGGGCCCAGCGCCACTTTCGGCGAAAGGCCATTAAAATCGCTCAACTAAAACAGTCGTAAAATTTTCGAGAGTTTCAAAGAATTGAACCACATCTTGGCACTCAGTTCGATTCTAAACGGCGTGCGGCGTGGTTCGTGACGATGTGGCAGCAGCGACTCTTTGTGTTAAGCGTGTATGTGGCACTGGCACGGACCGAGCCCGGCATGGATACGGGCTTTAATGGCATCGCTTCCGGCTTGGCGCACAATGAGCCGCAGCACCTACAAGTGAAGCTCAACGCCTGGCAGCCATTGGTGGGCCACAACAATTGGCTTATACTGCAGGCAACGGCGGCGACAACAGCCATGCAACAACAGCAACAACAGCCGCAGCAGCAGCAGCAGCAACCAGGGCAAAAAGGGCAACTTCCTGTCAATTACTACGCCTACAATCATCGCTATCAGACGGTTGCGTCAGCTGCCGCAAACGATGCTCCCAGCGGAAATTACAAACAGGTGCGATCCAATCTCAATGCGGCTCCCAGCTACGTGTGGGCCCTGCGCCCCGCGCCGCACCACTTGCCGAACGAGCGGGATGTGCCGGAAGTGAAGCGGGGACATATCGAGCCGGAAGTGCGCGAAGCCAACAACCGCGCCACATTCACAAGCGCCGCTGATGAGGCCCTTGATGTTCGGGTTAAGCCCACAGAGGCGACGGCTCAGCGCATAAACAACTATTTGACAACATTCGAACGGGCTGTGCGCAAGGTGCGCGACTTTTGTGACACTGTGCGAGATCTCATCAGCGAGGAGGACGGCGATGAAGGGGAGCAGGCACAGGAGCAGGAGCGGCAGCAGGCGGAGCAGGAACTGAGCTCGTTGGAGACAAGTAAGCTTTGATTTTTAATAATATGTCAGCTATGCTCGCCCAAGGTAGTGCTAGGGGTATATTGGATTGTGCTGCAGGTGATATGGGAATATAGATATATATGAATGAAAAGAATATTCATAGAACTTCAAAGATTTGCTTAAGTCTGGCTTAGACAAAGTGCATTACAAATGGTTTAAACTCTTTATCTTTCAGACTCGTTGAAGTATTTAAAATTCTAATAGATCCCAAATTCTCTTCTGAAATTGTAGAATATTTTTAATAAATTCCCTCAGCTTTTATTTAAAGTTCAAGATCCTAAAGTCTCTTCTAAAATTGTAGAATATTTTTAATAAATTCCCTCAGCTTATATTTAAAGTTCGAGATACCCAATTCTCTTCTAAAATTGTAGAATATTTTTAATAAATTCCTTCAGCTTTTATTTAAACTTAAACAACATTTTCAGCTCAAGAATAAACTGCCCTAAATATCCTTGAAAAATGTTCATAAAAATCTCATATTACATTAAAAAATTCTTAAAAAATCCCTTTTAAAATTTATCTCCCAACAAACCTTAATTAAAATGTGAAAAATGTGAACGAGTGCTAGTCTGCTCGTTATATCCAGCTGCAACATTCTTGTCTATCTTTTTTCATTTGTTTTCCGGTTGCTGATGAACGGTGTCCATGGCTCTGTGCGCTTGGCCGCTCAAAGGTCTAGTCACTTAATTAACTAAAAGACTGAGTTGCCTCTCCTTGCAGATATCGTGCCAACTAAATTGGTTGGGCGAAGCGTAGCAGCAGCAGCGACGGCAGCGGAACTAGGAGCAGCCACAATAACATCAAAGGAAGTGCAAGGCCGCAGCAGCCTTGACAGCCGGCAGCTGGCTGGCAGCTTTCAGGGCCGCAAGCTCAAGAAGTTGAAGAAGAAAATTCAGAAACTGCTGCTGCCTCTGCTCATCGCGTACAAGCTAAAGTTTCTGACCCTGATACCGGTGCTGATTGGAGGGCTGACGCTGCTGGTGGGCACCACGGGCCTGGCCGGCTTCTTCTTCGCCCTGTTCACGGCCGTGATGAGCCTCAAGTCGTCAACAGGTGTCGGCCATTCCAGCAAAGCGATTGTCTTGAAGAAAATTTGAGGCCAGCGGCGATTGATTTCAGATTTAGGTTTACGCTTCCAAACTAGAGCTCCAGCTTACGGGGGCCATTCAACAGCTAACGACGATTGATTAAATTGATTAAATTGATAAAACGTCGAGCGCCGAGCAACGCATTAAGTAATTTATTAGTTGAGCTTTTGATGAGTAAATTCGATTAGCTATACGACGTCTGTATACACTCACCTAAGTTCAAATTTAATATTTCATATAGATATTTATTTTTAAATTTTAAGATTTTTAGCTAAATATGAAGCATAATTTAATTAGGTTTTTGGTTAGGGTATTCGCAGTCTCTGCTAGCTTTGCGAGTTCTTTTTAGTATTTTAATATTTATTTTAATTTTAATACAAGTCAGTAACCTAAAATATAATTGTCAAGCAAAGTTAACACTCTTTGCAGCAAGCGAGTATCCCTCATTTATACATTTTAATATTGCATTTACTTTAATTTAAAACTATTTAAATACTTTTTAGCCAAATGCTTCAACTCATAGAAAACTTAATCTTATTTCATATTTTAAGATTATTTATTTTTGCTTAAAACTTAAATTTATTTATTACTTTAAAAGATTTCCATTTGTCAAATACTTGCATTTGTTATTTTATAAAGCAATAAATGTTTAAGTATACTAAAAAATTGGTATAATTTGTTCGAAAAACCTATTCCTATTATGTTTATATATTTAATTTTTTTTTTTTTGTATTATTTTCAATTTTATTTTATTATTTTGTAGGTATTTACTTAATTTTTTTTTGGGTTTACTTAAAAATTGTTTCTTATATTTTTTTTAATTTAAGAAAATAATTAAGTTTATTAAGAAGAGTAAGTATTTTTTTTTATTTTTTATAAGGCATAAGCTTAATAGTAATTTTTTTTCATTTTCTTTTAGTTTACATTTTTTTATTGTTGTTTATAATTTTAATGCAATTTTTTTAAATTCGTTTTTACATTATTTCCTTTATCATATTTTAATGATTGTTTTTTTTTAAATTTATTTTTATTTGGCTTTCAAAACTTTTTACGTTTCTGTTATTTGTTTTAGTTTACAATTTAATGTATTTATTTATTGCTTTAGTTTACCTCTCTTTATACTCCAAAAATGTTTAGTTTATATTATTTTATTATATTTTTATTTATTTATGAACACATTTTAAATTTCTTTATATATTTAACTTAAATTCCAAAATTTTCAGCCTTCCATAAGATTAAAGGGAATTACATTAAATTGTAATTAATAAACTTAATTGGTGGCCAGCTAAAGTCACTTTGGTAATTGCTGTCAATCAGGTTAATCATACTCAACTTTGTTAGGGTGCTTCTGACAACAGCAACAACCCACCAACAACAACAGCAACAAGAGCTACAACATCAACCGGATGCCAGAAAATCGCATTAACACTCAAGTGACGTTAAAAGCCCGGCGCATTGCCAAAGTCTGGTCATGATATGTGACGACAGCGAAGCGCTTGGTGTTCGGCATTTGGCATTAGTTGGAGCGCATTTTAGTATGCGTGTGGCGGACATGAAAACAACCGTTAGCAATCACCAGCGAGCAACCCCGCCCCCACCCACCCCCACCTAGTATTTCGACAGCCAAAGTTGAACAACATTTGGTTCCGTCTGCGCACTCAAAATGTTGTCAACAAACTTTATTTGATTCGTGAACCCAAATTTTAAATGAAAATCACATTTTAGATAAATTAAGCCAATTAAGAGGCATCCCATTCATAGGAATATCTGCCATGTAAGTACAGTTTTTCCCCTGCTAATTGGACGTAACAATTTCGACCCGGCATTTCGCTTTAATTACGCTTCTTCCATTGTACCTCCGCAGAGCGCATGAAATGTAGCTAAATAATTAATTTATGGAAGTCGACAGCGTTGTACAGCGCGAAATTAAGTTAGTTTTTGTTTTTGCAATGTTTATGTTTATTACACATTTAATTATATTATGTATTTAAATTGTATTTAGCGCTGTAAAAAAACATGTTTATGCCGCCGTTGCAGCTGCAATAAGCGGCGACCTTTGAGTGGCGGCCGGGTCGCTGGGAAGGTGGGGCCTGTCGGGTCTGTAGGTGGCATTTCACTGCGATTTAGAAATGGAAAAACGCTGCTCGTATGTTGTGCAGCTAAAACGGCAAGTGAACCGCGACCAGCCAGCGTTAATAAAGAGTTTTTACTTGCTGATGATGTCTGTGCCACGGCAGAAGCACAGTCAACAGCCAACAGCGAACAGGCAACAACAATAACCACGCCAAGTATGAAACCGTTTATTAAAGTAGGGAAAACTTAATGTGTGTTCGTTCACGCTTAAGTAAAACCGAATCGAAAACCAGAACAACGGAAAGCAAAAGAAAATAACTTGGCCAGCAAGAAGACTGCAACGCACTGAAGCTAGAATACTCTTTGCAGAGAAAGGGCTGGAAGCAGGTGTGGAAGAAATACAATATGGTAAGGTAGAATATGTTGATACTAGAATATGGCGAGGCTAAACTACTCTTGAAGCAAGCATATGCATGGAAGAATTATAATATGGTAAGGTGGAATATGGTGAAGCAAGAATATTCTTTGAGGGGAATATTCAAGTTCATTCTCTTCTATGAATATTCTAGCTTCATGTTCAAGTTCATTCTCTTCAAAGAATATTCTAGCTTCACCATAAATAATATTTTTGGCACATTTATAGCATAGTAAGACTGCGTATTGATAAAGCTTGAATACTGTTTGTAGAGAAGGGGCTTAAGGCAAATATATCATCTATAAATGATTTATAATATGGTAAAACGATTTGAGACTGCGTGTTGCTGTAGCTTGAATACAAACAGGGCTTTAAGCAAATATATAATATCTATGTCAGATATATAATATGGTAAGACTACGTATTGATGAAGGGAAAGGGAATGTTCTGGTCCTATGATTCGAGACTACGTATTGACGAATCTTGAATACTTAAACAAAAATTGCCATAAAGTTTTCTCATGTGATACACATTTTTTATAGCAGATTTGATATATATTTTTTGTGATATATGATTCATGGTATATTTTATATATGATATATTTTATGTATATATTTTATATATTTGAATATGATTTAATACTGTATTTTACAATATGAGTTAAGGCAAAGAAAAGGCTGGTATTATTCGAGTCCTTCCTTACTTAGTCCGGCCCACAGGCGCACTTCCACAAATGTGTTCTGACAATTTTCCCAGTCCAATTTCTGATCCGACATTGAACCGCAAAGTGAATTGAATTCGTCTTGGCCAGCCCATGAATTTTTCAGCAACACAGGCTTAAGCCCTAGGATAAAATATCTGCGAAATGTAAGAAGATAACGCTGTACTTGTTCAGACGACATCAACAAGTCTTGAATAACAAAAATCAATAATACAAATAAATTTAATTTTTAAATTCTTTTCTTTCTGTTAAGCTTTTATTCAACTACCCACAAGACTTAGTCTTAGCCATACATATATAACGCCCAATATCAAGTCTCTTTACACTCATCAAAGCCCAAACCTCATCCCAAAGTCAACCTACCCTTCCCAACTCTCTTCATAGGAGAACAAATCATGGCAAGAGCTCAGTAGCAGCCATCCAGCTATTAGCCACTTGGCCAGAACAGCAGCCCCCGGTGGGTGCATTCGAGTGCAACGAGCTGCACTATGCGGGCGCACTAGCCTTTAACTTAGTTAGTCGGCCAGCTTAGTTGGCTGCGCAGAGCGTTGCTGCATAGAACTGAGTGCGGAATGTTCAAGGCTTTGCTATTCATATCCTGCCTGCTGGCCGTGGGCTGGGCGCACGGCCTGCCGCCGGCGGTGCAGCTGGGTGGTGCGATTGTGGCGGCCGTCGAGCAGGATGCCGAGGAGGAGGAGCAGGCGGCAGCGGCCGCACTCGCGGAGCAGCGCCAAGGGCTCGGCGGTGAGCTGGCGCAGCTGCTGAGCCATTGGTCGGCCGAAGGTAGGCCAGCTGCAGGTGCAGCTACCACGTCTCCACTTTCGCTCGCAATTAACGTTTTCGTTTCGCGCAGCTCGCGGCAAGCACCACAAACACAAGAAGCTGCTCAAGATGCTCTTCCCCCTGCTGAGCGCGGCGGTGCTGGCCAAGCTGATACTGCTGCCCTTGATCTTGAAATGGCTAACGGCGCTCTCGGCCTCATCATTTGTCATGGGCAAAATAGCGCTGGCCGCCGCCGGCCTGCTGGCCTTGAAGTCCATGATGAGTCCGACTCACGAACGGCTGGAGATTGTGCACGCCTCGGCGCCGACGATCAAGGGCTACCACGGCGATCTGTCCTCGAGCGGCAGCAGCTGGATACCACTTAGGCAGCACTACATACCGCTGGGCGTGGCCAAGGAGGCGGCGTTCAAGCCCTTCCTTTAGATCGCGAGACAGCGAGAGATCTGTCTGCATAGGCGTTAGCGTTAGTGTTAGTCTTAGCCAGCATTAGGCCAACATGAGAGGCCAATGGTAATAAAGCCACATAACCCGTCAGCTGCGTCTGCCTTCCATTCACAGTTAATTAGCACGCGTCCAAATGCTGTTACGTGGACCCCAAAGTCTGAGCGAAGCAAACGGCAAAGCGGCAATGCGGCAATGCGTCAATGCGTGCACAGAGCCGTTATGCATAAAACGAAAAAACGGTTTATTGCGCATGCGCGCCGGCCAAGTCGTCTTGGCCAAGACGAACTTCCGCAAATGCGTGTTGCAATACAAGTGGTAAATAAAAAAGGGCTTATGTAAAGGCCCGACCGGAGTCAATAAACAGGTCGTCACAAATCAATCAGCATGCAGCGGCTGCAGTCGGCCACTTGGGTGGCGACGCGCGCGTTGGCGAGGGTCGCCACAACAGTTTTCACTCACTCTGCTCACTCACTCACTCGCTCACTTACTCAGGCGGCTAATTACTTTACGTAAGCACTGTCAGAAAGAAGAACTGAAAGTTATCCAACAGTCGAGTGAGAATGCCGCCACGAGTCATGGACTGTGGCTATGCCTGTGCTTGGCTCTTGCGACACACAAGTGAAAGTTGTAGGGCGCGCAGTTTATGGTAAAAAAAAAGAAACACACACACACACGCGCACACTCGTACACTCGCACACTGGGCCAAACACAATTGCAGGCAGTTTAACGCCAACAGCAAAGTCGCATGCTGGCCGCGTATCTAACAAATCGATCAACAAGGCGTCGCCTCTGTCTTGGGCGCCTCTTTTTTATTTCTAGCTCAACATAAACAGGTAAAAGTGCGGCAGAGGTGACTGGCGACGACTGCGAGATACCCTGTAGCTAGTGAGTGAGCTTGGTGCTTGAAGGAAAATAAAGTAAATAATTATGTATTAATAAATGTTTATGTGTGAAAAACGTTGGGTTCTCCTATATGTTATCGATATTTATATGTTATCGATATTTATCGAGGTTTGTTAGTCAATGAATTGAGCAAGTTATTAGTTATTATATATATATATATATATATATATATATATATATATATATATATATATATATATATATATATATAATATTTTTATACCTTTTTTAATATAAGTATAAGTTTGTATAAATTAGCTCTGGTACTTAGTTTTCGAAGTCGTAATCATTGTAAGAGTTTTATTTATATATATATATATTTATATATATATATATATATATATTTATTTTTTTATTTTTGAACTTGTCTAATTAGACGATAAATGTTTTATTTAGCACTTTTAATATTTGATTATTATATATTTTGTGTTACTATTCTAAGAAGAAATCGTTTAACATATATAAAGAACTACCACTTGGTTAGTTCTTTATATATAACTAACACTTAGTTAGTTCCTTGTATATGTTGAATGATTTCAAGCATCGACATCAATATTTATTCAACTTGTATAAATTGCTCATAAAGAACATTATATATACATAAAAGAAACACCCACACACGTATCGAATTACCTGCCCTAGTCAGAACTGCCTCGCTAGAAACTCAGTAAATGCCTGAGCTGCAGGCGGGTGTTGTCATCGTTGTCAGTTTTATCGCCTCAGTCGCATCTCAGTCCGTTGGGCTGACAATATTCTCGGCGCAGTGGACGCTTCGATGAGTGCGCAATGTTTGCGACTCTCACGGGATTACTTAACCAGACCATTTAGCATAGATACAGCAGCAGCAGCCACAGCCACAGCAACAGCCACAGCCATAGCAACAGCAACAACGTCAACTTCAAGTTGAAGTATTTGTTGTTTGAGCATTTGTGTCATCAATTTCACTTTCTTTGGGACTTGGGCAAATGGGTTAAGGCAAACAACGCGCTGCCATTGTCCGGGCCCTTGGCCGGGCCCTGTGAAAGCGCATGCACTCCCACCGGCGGAGGCGGAGGCAGTGTTCCCAGAGTCTCTGGCCAATTGCTAGGCCAACATTGAACCGCAAAGTGAATTGAATTCGTCTTCGGCCAGCCCATGAATTTTTCAGCAGCCGAGAGCAGGCCCAAACCCTAAAATAAAAGGTCTGCGCCATGCAAGAAGATAACGCTGCACTTTCTCAGACGACGACGACGACAGAGTCTACGCACAATATTGACAATTCATATTTGCGCAAATGAAAAGAAAATCAATTTCACCTCTCGGTATTTACGCGTTTAACCCAAAAACGTAGCAAAACACAGTTTTTTCTTATTTTTATTTTTATTTTTATTTCTTCTTCTTTTTTCTACTCGCGACTTTGCGTTTCGAAGAAGGTGAGGAACACCTTTTACCTAATAGAGTAGAAGTATAGCGCTGAATACTTATAAAAAAAGGTAAGCTATTCACTTGAGAGGCCTACGGAATATGTAAAGGCAACACAAATGTAATGGGCCTCATCAATAATACGATTTATTGACGAGAATTTTTTGAAGTTGCTCAATAAATGTTTAAGGGAAAATATATTATATAAATTCGGGTAACACATATGTATGTTAAAGTAAAATATAGACTATATTCCTTATCATTTAATAAGAATCTTTAATGGGTATGAAAGGAATGAAAAAGTGTTGCAACATTTTTTTATATTTTATTTAAATTTATTCACGCTTTAAAATATTATTTTTCTCATTTCCTATACATCACATCATATTAACAATTACATATATATATATCAAATAATATTTTGTGTTTAAATTCTTTTCTTTATCATTTAATAAGAATCTTTCTTGAGCATGACAGAACTGAAAAAAGTCTTGCAAAAAAATATTCTTTTTTTCTTTAAATTTATTCCAGGCTCTAAAATGTAACTTCTCTCATTTGCTATATATCACATCATATTTAACAATTATGTCAAATGAGCTGTGGCGCGATGCCTGCATTTACATAACTGTTCCTATGTATATCTGTTCGATTTGTATTTATCATATATGCATGCAAACACGCAATTGGGTCAATAGAACGCACGCTGAATGCCGTCGACTCAGCGTTTGGCATTGCCAACTAAAGCTGCGAAATATGCCTGGCTAATTTCAAAAGTAAACTTGCCAACAACAAAAATATGACTGTGATTCGTTAACTGTGCATGACTGTAAGACTACCCTAAGCGGTGCTGAGATTGAAATGGTTTATGAGGTGAATATACTCTAATATACTCTTTTACTAAAACAAACTCGCATCAATCCTTTAACACATCTATAAAGTGTAGATTGATGCAAGTTTTTTTTTTTATCAAAAGTTGATATCATATTTTTAAGAGGAGCTTATCCATAGCTACATAGCTGAAGATCTGGTTCGGTATATATATGAGAATTTTGAGTACAAATTTAATTATTGAGCCTGCTAAAAATATTTTCTGTGACTTAAAATCAAAAAAAAAAAAAAACAGTTTCAAAAGTCTTTGTTTTTTAAATGAGTTTTTAACCTTCAACGTTTTTTTTTTTAGCTCTATTTAATATTGATTAATATCTAGCTTTTAAGTTTATAAATGATAATAGGGGACACATGCATTTATATATTTATATGTATTCTACGCGCATAAAAAAAATAAAAATAAAAATTATAAAATAAGTCAGCTATCTTAGTTAGTTCCTCATCAATTTTAATTAAGTCAGTGTCAGTTCTCGCTTTAATAGACGCAGCGAAACTAAGTCAAGAAATCTCTAAAAAAATTTAAAATATATATATAGTTATTACAGGGTATATGGTGTGCTACTCACACTCTCAGCTGACCACACCCACAACGAAAGTATGCGGGCCAATTTGCTTTTTTTTTGGCCACTTGTTGCGGCTAATTGGGCGATGCCAGTCAACAAATTGAAGCTTATGAATTTTGTATAAAGATATACATATTATATATACATACATATACGCATATATATTCATATATCTATATGGCTAGTTATATCTGGGACTGATTTGGCGCGTTAGAGGCCTTTGTGCGCCTGTCAAAAACGCATTATTTGGCAAGAGCGAGACGGCGGCAGGGGGCAGGGCGTGCAAAAGGGCTGCCTGACAACTGTGGTGGGGCCAAAGAAAAGAGAAATTTCTATATGATTGGCATTTAGAAATTTCGTTTGATATGACATTTAGCGGCACAATTGATACTGAGCACAGATTTAAATGTTGTTGTTGCTGTTGTTGCAGTAACCGGCGAAATCAGGTTTTGCTGATGTTCGCTGCAAATTGCAAAATTCGGCGAAAATTACATAACTTTCACTCGCGCTAAACGACGTCGATGAATGAATGCGAAACTGGACCGCAAGATGAGCGGGGCACTCAGGTGGCCAGGTGAGTTATCATCAATGAATGCGCGAGGTGTGTGTGTGTGGCAACTGCTGAGAAATATTTGACATGCCGCAAGCTGCAAGCGAACAGCGACATGCAAATGAGCGCAACAGGTGAATCATGGCCGAGCCATGTGCGGCGCGTGTATGCAGGGTATGTGTGTGGGGTATGCCTAACGCACTTTCTTTTTTGCCGTAGTAGTTGTTATTGTTGCCGCTGTCGTTGCTGTTCGATTTTAGGCAGCTAAAACAATAACCGAAAATAAAGGCGCGTCACTCATACGCAGCGTGTGACAAGCCGACGCCCGTAGGCGTCAGCTAAAGCCACAGAGCAGCCAAAACAACAACAACTGAGACAGCAACAACAACCACAACAACAACTGAGACAACCACAATATACTTACGCAGCATTTAGTGTCGCATATCGTTGTAATATAAATGAAAGTGAGTAAATTGAGACTTTTGTTTTTCTCCTTCTCATCTGTTTTTTTTTATGATTATTTTTTGTGGATTTTGCTGTGTGAATAGTTTGGCTTTAATAAGCTGCTGCTTTAATAAAATAAAAAACAAAACAAAAAGTAAAATACAAAATGTGTTGTTTCGATTTTTTATTGGCGGCACTCTCTGGCCGACAAACCTTTGAGATCTTATGCAGCCGGAGAAATGTCGAAATGCGTGAGAGCTCCAAAAACGTGACTGCGGCAGAGACAACAACAAAGAAGAAGAAGATGAAGAAGAAGCAGTTGACGATGAATCAGTTGAAAACGTGTTTGAGCACATATCAATTAAATATGCGAAAAGTCGAAGAAATATCATATTCCATTTTAGCATGTGATTTGGACTTATTAGGCATATAGATCGTTACGGTTAGAAGTGTGGGAAGGAATAAAAAAGGTTAATGAAAGTATTTAGATTAGGTTCAAAATCTCAAAAGGGGTTTTAGCATAAGAAAGTATTTAATTAGACTAATGAAAGTTGAAAAGTGCAAAAAAGCTCAAAAGGGTTCTTAGTGTAGGAAGGCATTTCGCTTAAGGAAACTTTATCTTAAGATGAGACTAGATATCAGAGACTCAAGAGGATAATTTGTATGAGAAGTTATTAAATAGATTAATGAAAGTTAAAAAGTGCAAAAGCTTAAAATAGTTCTTAGTATAGGAAGACATTTCACTTAAGGAAAGTTTATCTTAAGATGAGACTAGTTTTCAAAAACACAAAACGATAATTTGTATAAGAAGTTATTAAATAGATTCATTAAAGTTGTTATATAGATTAGGCTCTGTTTCGAATTCTTAAAATGATAATATAATATAAGAAGCTTTTTAATAGCTTATTTTTAAGTTATATTGGGCTAGGTTTTAAAAGTTAGAAAAAGACTTAAGAGCTTAATGAAACATATTATGTAGCTTAGGCTAGGCTTACAAAGCTTTAACGTTTTTGTGCTTTGTATGTGAGGACATTCAACAGCTAATTGAAACTTCTTATCTGGATTAGCTTGAGCTACAGAAGCTCTCACACTTGAGAGAAGTTTTGTTGAGCGTATATAAGTACGCAAAAGTATGGATAAGTGTGGCTAAGTGGCTATGACTGTAGAGACTTTTGGCAGTAAGCCAATTGGCAGTGTTGCCAAGTGTAAATAAATTGCTAAGTAGGTAATTGTGTGGGGAATCAATCGAAATTGATGCTGAGATCTATTAATTTTAATTCAATAAAAATGATATACTAGATTATTCATTCTTCTATATAGAATAAGCACATTTTAAACAATATTTAGTCTTAACATGTAAGAAAACTCTAGTTGGGCGTGACCGACTAGGGGATACTCGGAGCACCGTCGAAGCTGTGTTTTTCAATATAATTATATTTAGCGTAAGATTATGACTTTATGGGTTCTGCCACGCCTCCTTTCATTATACCCTGATTTCCCATTTTCAATGGGCTTAGGGTATAATACAAATAAAAGGGTTTTCATCTTTACCTACATTATAACTGTCATAAAAGATAAGAGTAGACTTTACATCCGCATTGATATCAGCTATCAGATATATAATTTCAACATATATTACTTCATATATCATATTAAGATATATATATAGATATTTTGTATTAGTTATAGATTATTGTGAAATAGATATACATATAGATCTCGCATCTCGCAATGCCTCACAACTAATATCCAATTCCAATAAAAATATCTTTCTATAATAAGTTATTATCAGTTATTGCACACGGCAATTGCAATTAATTAGCACCTGTGGCGCATTGCTCAATTCCTCATCGAGTCGCTGATTATGTTGGTCGCAAGAGGCGCTAAATAATATTTCGCCGCCGCGGCCCAAAGGGCAAACAAGAGCTGACCCATTTATTGAGGCTGGCTAAATGCCAGGCTCAAAATGTGCCGCAACCGGATCAATAAATTAGCACACACACGTGTGTGACTGTGTGTGTGTGCGAGTGTGTGTGCGTGTGCGTGAGTCTGTGTGTGGCGAGCCGAATGAAAGCGGACGCTGCCTGGGAGGGCGTGTATCGATGCGCGCACTGCCATAATTACCGCTGCCCATGGGCTCAGCCAATGATGCCAATTGTTTGCACTCTGCCGGCCGCTCTCATTCGATCTCCTCGCACTCGCTCACCCTCCCTCAGTCCGTCACACACACACACTCTCTCTCTCTCGCTCTGTCTCTCTTCCTAGTAAAGTTTCTCTCGGACAGCGCTGCGACGTTAACTTTGAGCTTGACGGATGACGACGTTGACGTTGACGTCGCCGTCGCCGTTGACGCTGCCCAAAAAAAGTCAGCCAGCGCGCGCGCGAAGAAGAAGGAGGTGCAGAAGAAGCAGAAGAAATGAACATATTCACTTAACAAACAAGTTGACTTTATTTTCCGTTGTCTTCTGCTTTTTTTTCTTTCTTTTACTCTCTTGTATTTTTTTGATGTTGTTGTTTGGCCCGTTACTGCTGCGACTCTTGCTGTTGTTGTTGTTGCCTAGATTTATGCATGTGCTCAGTGCCTTTATTTTCGCGTCACTTTTTCACATTTTTCGGTTGCTTCCGCAGTCACCGCAGCAGCAGCAGCAGGCGTCGCAGCCGCCGCCGCAGCCGCAGCGACTGCGTTTTTTACTTAATTTACTTTAAAATTGTTTTGTAACGCCAACTTCGACGTCGGCAGCGCAGCTGTCACAAAAGTTGCCCGAATATATAAGGCTAGACGTCCGCAGACTTCATCAAATTCATCTCGACCTCAGTAGCAGCAGCAGCAGCAGCAGCAGCAGCTTCCAGTCATCAGCCAAGGATTAAATCGCGTCGCGTGTCAGAAAAGTTCTCGAAAAGTCAAAAGCGAAAATGAAAGTGTTTTCCCTTGCCTGTGTGTGCCTCGTCTTGGTGGCCAGCGGCGCCTGGGCCGCGCCCAGCGTGCAAGACAACCGGGTCGAAAGTGATAACACGCTCGGCCGTGCCGCCCGCTACCTGGGCGCCTGCCTCGAGAGCGACGACCTGACCACCTGCCTGGCCGTCAAGGGCATCACCGCGCTGAATCGCGCCGCCAGGAGCAACAACATCGAGCTCATCAATGGCGTCACCTTCCAGAGGTGTGTGTGTGTGCTCTGTGTGTGTGAAAGTGAAATGTTGTAACAGCTCGATTGCTGTAACTCTTTGAGCTGCCCTCGCATTTGGAATTTGTGCTTAAAAGTTTTTTGTGTGTTTTTGTTCACGCCCCTTGCAGAGATCCCGCCAGCCCCGTGCAGCGCAGCGGCAAGTCGCTCAGCGAGCAGGACATCTACGCCGAGCTGCCCCAGAATGGCGAGGAGCGCAACGGCCGCCTGGTCGACCTGGCCATAGCCAGCGCCACCGACTTCCTCAGCAGCCACAACCTGGAGTTCAAGCTGCCCGCAGAGACCACACAGCAGGTGGCGCGCGCTCTGGATGAAGGTACCGCTAGACCTAACCCGAACTCCAATTAAACTTAGACTAAATCTCCTCCCTCTCTTCGCTCCGCTCCATTTGCAGGTCGCGGCAAGATCAAGAAGATGATCGGCCCCATTGCTCTGGCCATTGGCGCCAAGCTGTTCGCTGTGATTCCCCTGGTGCTGGGCTTCCTCGCTCTGCTGACCTTCAAGGCCGTCATCGTGGCCAAGATCGCCTTCTTCCTGGCCATCCTCGTCGGCGGCTCGCGCCTGCTCAGCGGCTTCGGCGGCAAGTTCGGCGGCAGCGCCCTGGGCGGCTACAGCTCCAACGCCTGGTCTGCACCCGCCACCGCCGGCTGGAGCTCTGGCGCCTCCTCCGCCTATCCCTATGCGCGCAGCATCACCGATGCCGACGATGCCCAGGAGCTGGCCTATGCCGCCCAGCAGCCGCAGCAGCAGCAGCAGTAAGCGAGCCACGCCTCGCCCGAAATGTGCCTTTTCTTCTAATTGAAATTTAGTTCGTAGTAATTTATTCGAGACGTGGAGCTGACGCGTATTTAATTGCCTAATTTATTATTGTATAACAAACATTTGACATTGTTCCACACATCAGCTAAAGAGTCATGTTAATAAAAATCGATAAATACCTTAAACTTGGCCTTAACTCAGCGCGCGCCGCTGACCCTTTTCTACAGCCGCGGCCCAAACTGTGGCAGCACTTTCCCAGGCACTCAAACAACTGGTTGACGAATATATATAAAAAATAATATATAAAAATATATATATGTATAAAATGTATATATATATGTATTACTATTTTTTTGTATTTTTTTTTCTTTTTTATTTTGGCCAACTTGTTTTTTTTTTTGGCTATTAAAACAAACGTCTTTTTTTTCTGGCTGGTTCTAGAGCGAGCAGAGCGGAGCAGGCCAATTGATATACACACACACACACATAGTTGCTTAGCCATCTCAGTTTGTCTGCCCTCTGCCACGCCCTCACCCCCCTCCCCCTCCTCCCTAATTGAAATATTTCCATGTGAGCCTCTGGGCCGCATTAATTGGCCCCGGCAAAACTTTCTATCGGGCGTGCGCATGCGCGACAATTTAGCTTTCTTTCGCTCGCGCGCGCAGATTTGTCAAAGATTTAGAAGCAATTGAAATAGAAAACGAGACTTGACTCGCAGAGAATGAAATCGAAAGCGCCGAAAGCGGCTAACTGGGCCAACGCGCGCATTAAGCGGCATACCAAATGTGGCCAACGACTAATGGCAATCGCTTTGGACGCCGTTCGATGGGGCTGGCAGCTAATGAGAGGGCCCCCGCCAAAGAATCTGGCACATAAGCAAATGGAGTCACGTTCCTGGGCGTGGCTGTTGCATGCCAATTGCGCGCGCGCGCGGCTAACGGTGAGACGAAAGCCCAATTGCCAGCGCCCCCTCCCCCTCCTCTCCCCCGCCACGCCCCTCACTCATGCGACTGTCAAAAGGAAATCGGGGCATTTGCTTATATAAAATAATAATATTCAAGCCGTTCGAGCGACGACTTCCCTTTCGTTCGGCCGTGGGACGTGCGTGAAAATATGGTCAAGAAATTTGGCTGCCCAATTGGCTGGCCCACCTGCCCCACCAGCCCCACCTGTCCCACCTGCCCCATTGCACTAGCATACGCATTAAATTTGCATAAATTTCAGCTTGGCTTGGCTTGGCCCGGCGATTTCTAGCCACCAAATTGGACGAACTGCGCCCGGCCCGGCGCGGCTTGGCGCGGCCCGGCACGTTCGCATCGAAAAGGTATAAAACTGCGGCCCATTGCATTCGATTAATCACAAAGCAACTCCCAATCACAAAGCCAACAGCAGCGAGTGCTCCGAGCCCAGGATTATCGCAAAATAAAAATAAACCGACAAAGAAAACCCTTTCGGCTCCTCACCCCGTCCCGAGAACCCAACTCAAGTCAAGTCAAAATGTGCGCGAAATTCGTTTGTGTGGTGCTCGTGGCGAGCTTTGTGTGCGGCGCTCTGGCCCTGCCCTCGCAGGACAGCAGCGAGAAGGACTTAGTGAACATGCTGAACAAGCTGGATAACGAGGATTCGGTGCCGCTGTTCGGCGGCCTGCGCATCGATCGCACCGAGACGGGGCGCAGCTTCGGCTCCGCCAAGGGGCTCGAGTCGTTCGAGGATCGCGCCGAGCGCTACCTGGAGACGCACGAGCTCAACCTCTCGTTCTCCGGCGACGAGCAGGACGAGATTGCCGAGAACGCGTACAGCGGACGTGCCATGGACGGTGAGTTGCCCCGCCCACACCACGCCATGCGTCCCCTCCCCCCCCCCCCGCTCCACAACTTTGGCCATATTTTGCAACTCGCTTGGCGCTGCCATTGACAGGCAATTTGTTGCATCCACTTGTGGCAGCCACAGGAGGCCTTCGGGGCTCTCGCCTGCCTGGCCGTAAATTGCGCATACGCCGCGTGCACACAAAAATTTCTTGATTTATTGTGCCACTCGTTGGCGTTGCATACTTTGGGGCAGCTGCACGGGCTGCCCACCAGCCCCGCCCCACGTTGCATACTCTTGTGCTGACTTCTCTCCACTTTTGCAGAGTCGCGCAGCAAGCGCATGAAGAAGATGCTGCTGCCGCTGCTGCTGATCCTGAAGCTGAAGAAGGCCGTCGTGGTCAAGATCATGTTCACCATCATCAAGTTCATCTCGCTCAAGGCGCTGGCCGTCTCCTTCCTTGCCCTCATTCTGGCTGGTAAGTGAAACCCGTGGGGAGGCAGACAATGGGAACTGCTTTGACTCATGAATCTAAATCTGAATCTGTGCAGGTGCCACCTTCTTCAAGGATCTGTTGGCCAAGAAGAAGGACCACATCACCACGGCCTACATCACCGGCAGCCCGCTGAACGCCGAGATCGTGCACTCCGACTGGAACCGCAACGGCCAGGCCAGCGCCGCCGACTTGGCCTACAACCACTACGGTCTGGCCCAGCCCTTCTAAGCGCCCAACCAAATCATTCCAGAACTTTCCATTCCCCACTGTGCCTCACTCTTCTATCCCCACCCTACCCTACCCATTTCTTCCCCTCTAAAGACTTAAACCTCCCCCTCCCCATCACAATGGCTAAACTTGTTGTAGTGTTGTAGTCAATAATTATTTAGTTTAACTTAGTTAGTTAGCTGCGACATACCAAAAAAAAAGACCCAAAAAAAAAGACAAACAAAAAAAAAGTAGAAATGAAAGAAGAGAAAACTTCGAGAGAGAAGGAGACAAATCGCCGATGAGAACCGAAACATCCCGTACGACTTGGCCAGCTCAGGATAACGCACTCGGACCACATACACTAAATGCTTGCGCCATATTTATTGCACAATCACCCACATGCTCCTCCAGCAGACATGCAGCTCAGGTTCATAAAATAGAAAAAGAAAAAGAAAAAAAGAAAAAGAAAACAAATATTGAAAAGCAAACGAAGCAAGAAATACTTAAATCTGTCTGCTAGAGAGCTTACTTACTAAGTATTTATTTTAATAATTTATAGCAATTGAATAAAAATGATTCATGAAATGCAAATTTATTGCGCTTTAATCAGGGGCGGGCCATAAATCGACGACTTAAACCGAGATAAGCATGATTTATGGCACTTTTATTTGGTTTTAGAGTTAAAATCGCCAGACAACAAAGCATTTGCGAGGCAAGTTTTTGGCATTGTCTCATGAATAATAAGAAGAAATTTATTTTTTGCATATTTTGTTTGCTTTTATTATTACCATTATTCTTAGGCAGCTGCAATCCAACTGCACTTAAAGCTTAAGTGCAGTAGTCAACGCAATGCACACTTTATCTAACTGCGACAGGTAGACAGAGCCAAGCATCAAACTGTCTAAAACAGTTTGGCAAGTAAAGGTAAAAACGTGCAACAGCAAAGTTGCTCTGAGAAGAGTCTGTGACTTTGCCCAAAGATGTTTTGAATCGGAAAAATGGGACTTGAGCGCAGAAACTGAAAGGATAGTGCTCAGCTAGAGCACATGCAATGACTACCCTTAAAGGTTAATAACTTGAGAATAATTCCTGGCTGGGAAGCAACTTAGAAAAGAGTAGGATGTCTAGTAGGTAACTAGAAAGCCGGTCGACCTGACTTTTAGCTACCTCAAAAAAAAAAAAAAAAAAAAAAGAATAAATAAATAAATAATATCAAGATATTTTATTAATTTCTCAACTATTATTTTTTTATAAATAATACAAATTCTTATTATTTGACAACTTATAATATTATCGCTAATATGATTATTCTCATTAATATTATTTTATTTTATTTTAATTTAATATTATTATAGTGTTATTATAGTATTATTATTTTTAACTATTCATTACAATTTACTTATAATATTAGTTTTATATTTTCCTTATTCTTTTTATCATTACCATTGCTAGTATTATTACTTTATGACTTTTAGTAGTGTTGGATGCTAGGTTTTGCAACACAGGGATATCAGAACTAAAAAGAAATTATGTAATGCCATAGTAATCGTTTCAAAGTGTTTTCAAAATGTTAAATTTATCACCTAATTTTCACTCCAACATTGCTCAGTAGCACTATTATTTTTTGAGCACAGCTAACTTGTCAGCAGCCTGAAGATTACTCTTACTATTCATTTCAATTCGTTTTTAAAATATCACTAAACTTTCTCGTCCCACGTATACTGTTCAACCGCACTACTATTTTTTTGAGCAAAGCTGCATGTCTACGCCTACTGTAGCCTCAGAGTTATTATTATATTATATATTATTATAAATGTTTACAGATAAAAACTCAAAATTTAAGGGCTACGTTGCTGTTAACATTCTATATTGACTTACAGCATTCATATATAATGGAAGAAGAATATGTATCCATATCCATCTATTATTATTATACTATTAATACACATATTATTTTAATTTTCATTTTATTATTAAGATATATTATCGATTAGACAATTGTTTCCATTAGCATTACCATTTCCATTATCCCCGTCAATATTATTAATGTCGCAATGACCTTTCTATCTACTCTGATAAAAGTTCCATTAGCCTGGTACTTGGCTTAAGCAGCAGACAATCCAAGCCCCTGCCATTGAGCCACTGTGCTCAGTGCTATGTTGGCTGGGTGACTCAACAACTTGGCCAGCACAGCTTCCAGACGTGGCCGAATTAAAATGTTATTAGCAACAGTGCGGGGCAATTAGCCAGTTAGTTTAGACGTCTGTTGCCAGCTATTAATTAATTAATGTACTTCGGGCGAGGCACGCGACTTTTATCTGTCCCATAATTATGCAGGTATTTGTGAATTTTCTTTTCTTTTTTGGCCGAGGAAATTCATTAAGACGGGAGCCAGCAGAGCAGCAGAGCAGCAGAGTTGGTGACAAATATTAGTCGCGCGTTGCGCTACACTGGGCGCCGTGGCACAGAGAGGAGGAAAGCGAAAGTGCCGCCCAGTGGGGCGAGGTGGTTCGCTGCTTGGCTGCTCGGCTGGTTAGACGCAGTTGAACGGCTCTGGGAAGAATTTCGACCACAAATCGTTGGGGTAATTAGAAAAGGTCCAAAGACGACGGCCAAACCAAACCTAAACGCGGCAATGACTTCTCTTGGCGCTCCATGCGTAGTGAAAGGGAAATGGGTATAAAACCAAAGCCATAAAAATGAGTTGCTGCAGTCGCTCGAGAGCTCCACAAATCACTACACACACTTTCCTAGCCCACCCATTTTGGCCAGCACAGACGTCAGCATGCTCTTGCTCAAGACCTTGGAGTATTTGTTTTACTTGGCCTGGTTCTGTTTCCTCTGCAAATACGCAGAGGCGGCCAGCGTGCAGCCCACAGAGCCGGTCCCGAGTCCCACCGAGCCGCTGCAGCCCACCCCGAGGAGTCCCACCCCAATGGGCCTCAGCGAGTGCGAGACGGCGACCTTCAGCTGGATGTGCCTGAAGATAGAGTTCGTGAAGATTATGGAGCGCCTGGCCGAGCAGCAGGAGCTCAAGGTGCTGCCGGGCGTGAGCGTGGTCAAGGACGAGAACGCCACAGAGCTAAAGACATCCGAGCTGATGGCAGGTAAGCTTAGATCATCCGTCTCAGATGAAGCTCCAGTACTGACAATGCCCTCCACTCTCCCAGAGGTGGCACGCAGCTATCCCAGCGATCCGAACACGCGTCTCAACGGCTACATTCTGGCCAAGCTGGAGAACATGCTGAAGACGCGCGTCCTGCGCTTCCGCCTGCTGGACGAGACCAGCCTGGTGGAGGGGCGCAAGCACAAGTTCGGCAAGAAGGGCGGCATGGAGGCGCTCGTCGCAGCTGGCGTCATGATGAAGGGCATGCTGATGGCGCTGGGTCTGGGCGCCATCGCCATGATGGCCGGCAAGGCGCTGATGACCGCCCTCATGGCGCTCACGCTCAGCGGCGTGCTCGGCCTGAAGAGCCTGGCCGGCGGCGGCGGCAAGTCCACCACGTACGAGATCGTGGCCAAGCCCGTCTACACGTCCAGCCACTCGCACTCGGTCAGCCACGAGGACGGCCACGGCCACAGCGCCCACTTCGCGGCCGGCGCCGGCGGCGGCAGCGGCAGCGGCTACGGCTACGGCGGCTATGCCCGCTCCCTGCACCTGCAGCAGCCCAGCCAGCTGCAAATGCTGTAATTGCAACTCACGCGACGCATAGTTTATTAATTATTTATTGTATTAATTTAATTATTTATTGCAAATCAATTCGATATGTATGAAAAACGTCAAATGAACAGCACGTCATACGAATACCCTTACACAGAATTTACAATTGTGCAATTTACGACCTCGGAAAATGGGCAAATGTTGTTCGAGCGGGGGACATGTTGGCTGACGTGGGAGGAGCAGAGCAGACTCATAAAACAAATATGGAAAAATGTTGGGTAATCTGAGTTGAGGCACATATGAGGTGGATTAAGAGGAATTATGACGAAATGAAATGAGGCTGAACTTTGATAGACATTCATGTAACAAATCAATCAATATTTTTATAATATATAAAAAAATATGTTTCATTAAATAACTGCAAATTGTTGTCTGATTCTTTCCTTAAATGCATCAAAAGTACAAAATTATATTTAGTATCTCCATCTTCAATCTTTACCTTCATTCTTAATTCATTAATAATCATCTTCAATATTCATATTCAATCTGTATGGTCTTCTTCTTCCATCTTCAATCTATATCTCTAATCTTCACCTTCGTCTTCATATATTTAATTTATATCTTCATCTTCGTCTTGATATATTCAGATTTTATCTTCAATTTCATCTTCAATCTTAAGTCTTTACTCTTCAACCTTCACTCTTTAATTTTCAATCTTCAATTATTAATCTTCAATCTTCAATGATCATTCTTCAATCTTCAATGATCATTCTTCAATTTTCAATCTTCATTCTTCAATCTTCACTCATCAATCTTCAATCTTCAATATTCCCTCTTCAATCTTCAATATTCAATATTCAATGTTAAATCTTCAATCTTTAATTTTCAATCGCCAATCTTCACTCTTCAATCTTCACCTTCAATTTAATTATTTTAATGTTTAGGTCAACTTTGGATATTGTAAATATCGAACTATATATAGTTGTTTTCACTCGTATTATCGAATTCCAAAAGAAGTTAAGCTTGCCATTGAACACTAAGTATTGCTCAACTAAATATTGGCTACTTTCAATTATTATACCTTCTAAAAGTTTTACGAAAGCCTTCATCGATTCACTTAAGTTCAGAGCTCTTCTCAACTATCACTTGATCAGATATTACACTTATTATTTAAATTTTCATTTTATATACAACCCAACTATATAATAAGAAGCTGTTGCAATACAACAGTACCATCTTCTGTCTACTCTACGTTTCACAGTTGATTGGGGCATAAAGCTCTCTTCTCGGTTGCGCAACGAATTCCTACTGATTATTGATTCGTTTTGATTCGTTTTGCATATGGCATCAAAACTGTATTCAACAAAGACTTAGTTTCCATTGGAGGTTTCAGGGCGACTGTTGACAAATGTTGAAGTTATTATTGCTTTTGTATCTGGCCTTCCTATTCATTTCCTTGGCCAATAACCTGGGCTATGGTGATGGTATGACCATGAGCTAAATAGTTTTCGACAACTACGACTTGTCTTTATCCATATTCAGTGTGCGATGACTACGGCAGATGCTTCGAGGACTGTGCAGTGGAATTTGTTATCCATCATCCTTGCAACGACGGCCTCAAATGTTGCATGTATATGTTTTAGTACTTACATTTACTTACATTTATTTGCATAAATAAGTGATATATGATATAAATGAAGATAATATATGCATTCAAATAAAATTGAATTTCTTTCTTTACTTAAACAATTTTTGGTATTAAATGTGCCTCAAATAAAGTGATTCAAAAATTTTTCTTTCATATTAATTGCAACTTATTTCTCTAGTGATTTTACTATTATTTTTATTATTATATTTTTTAATAATGGGTTTTGGATTGAGGTCTTTCATGATGTCATAATTTCTGGTAATATTAAATTAAAAATTTTAATTACTATTAATTATAATTATTATTAATCTTTATATAAATTACTTCCTTAATTTTAAGCTTTAATTCCACATTCATTTTGATATACCTATTATTTTTATTATTATTATATTATAAATCTGCATATAAATCACTTATTTAACTTTTAACACAGTGCGAAAAATTGATTAACTTAATTTTGATATATTAATTAACAAATTGAACGCGGTTAATAGAGCATAGACCAAGAACATCGTTTTGCCCGTGTGATTTGTAAATTAGCGAATTTCAAATTGATTTAGTTTCTCTTCTAACCCAATTTGAAATCCGATTAATTTTTGTCATAAAAGGGCGGAGACAGCTGCAGTCAGACATCAGTTCTCCCATAGCTGAACACAATGAAGACACCTTGCAGTGGTAAGAATATCAGCTGAGTCCTTGACTACTTAGAGCATGCAAGTAACCACTTGTTTCTTCCAGTAATATTCCTGGTGCTCTATACAGCATGGCTGTGCTCAGCCATCCAGAGCCCTGCGCCAATATCAAGTGAAGTTAATGCGAATGGCACGGAAGAAGCTGACGAACTGGATTTGGATCTGTTGTCGGACGAGGAGGAGGAGGAAACTGATGATTCGAAAATAACCGTCGAGGATGTGGTGGAGGAGTTGGCCAGGCAACTCGACACAGTCAATGAGATCGAACCAGAGACTCCTCCCTCAAAGAAACGCCCGCACGCACACAGCAGAAGCTCCGTCTCTCAATCGCATCATCGTCATCCCATGTCCGATCCTTTGCCATACTATCCAGCACCAGCTCCCATGCCATACGCCATGCCGTATTCGCAGTGTCCCTACAACCAGCCCCTCTACTATCCCCAGCCTATGTATCCACCCTACCCATATCCACCCTACAGTCCCACTCAGTACGCTGACCAGCAGAGCTCGCACAAAATCGTGAAGGCAGTGGATGCCAAGGACACCGCGGAAGTAGTCAACATCGAGGAGCTATTGAGGATTGCCAACTTCTGGAATAACAATAAAGTTAATGCCACGGTCAACGCTGCTAAAAATTCGACCAAAGCGGGCGGAAAGCGCTTCGGCATCAGGAACTGGATAAGGAACAAGGTGAACCGGAGGAACAAAAATAAGCCTACTCCTGCTCCTGGTCCTCCAGGTCCACCTGGTCCTCCTGGTACACCCGGTACACCTGGTACACCTGGTGCACCTGGACCATAAAATTAGAATTTTGCTCATTGTTGTGTCTCTGCGTAATTAGTTTCTCACTTATTTATTTATTAATTTATTTATTTATGATGCTATAAAAATAAAGAAACTCGAGCTAAAAATAATAAATAAAAGATTTTGATGTTCGTCAGTAAAATATTAAAATATAAATAAATAATAAATCCTGTACAACGAATGTAAGGGGTGCACTTTTTTTTATTATTATTACTCCATAGAACTTCAACAACATTTTCCAAATGAATTTCGATTGTTTCCGCATCTATGTTTCTGCAAGCATTGGTAATAACCACAATATTTTGAAGGCAAATTGAAACGAAATTCAGAATAATATTTATATATAATATTTATATAATTTTATGATTTTTTTTTTGTCGTAGAGATACAAAAAAAAAACGAACTGAAACTATTTCGCTTTAGTTTAGCTTCATTATATACTGGTTATATAATGGTTGTGAATGAATGTGTAAGCCTTTGGAAAACAATAAAATATAGAATTAAAGTTAGTTTAAGTCATCAATTACATTGGGTCCAGCGATTTTGGTCTTTATAGTCGAGAATAGAAAGAAGTTTCAATCTTTGATTTTTCTTATAAACATTAAAATATATTTCTTCCTAAATTAGACTCATTCTTAACAAACATCATATTTATAACCTATCAAAAAAATTGGTTAACTCTAGTTGCCAAATTGAGCGAGATATCTACAATTAAATTTGAATGCGCTAGCCTGATGACTAACTTTTAGCACCCGTTTTCTGTACGCTTTTTTTCAGAGAATTTTTAAAAATATTTCCTGGAATTGCTGAGAGCTCAATCTTTTTTCGCTTTAAAGGCAATCGAACAGAGTCCAATAGGAAAAAAATTTAGAACGATGTCTCGAACGATATAGAGAATACTCAACATTAACTGAGAAAATAAAGGGTGCGCTATCCTGATGACTCGCAGTGTATAACTTCTTTATATATACAATATTAAATTATATAATAATTTATTATATTTTACATATTATATTATTATATTTCTTATATTAAATATATTTTGTTTTAAACACATTTTTTGGCTAATAATTGCTATTTACATTGTTGTTAGCTTAATCTTTTTTGTTTATACTCTGAGCCCATTGAAAATGGGAAATCGGGGTATAATGTTTTTTTTTTTTTTTTGTAGTTTAATTTAAATTTTAAATTTTATTCGAGGCAAAAAAAACATGCATCTAAGACTGAGGTCAATTTTCCACAACCTGTTTCTGCAAGACGCTATCAAGTCTCAAACTCTCATATGTAATCTACATCTACAAAATCAACAGCAACCATTTCTTTCATGAATTTCATTATGATCTATTAGCACATCTTCAAGTAATAAATCGTGAAAGATGAAAAGATACAAAAAGTGCAGCATACTTTTGGGCTGCCATGAAATTCACTCTCTTTCTCTCTTTCTCATTATAATTTATGTTCGTAAGCTGGCACCCAATGTTGGCCACATCTGGCCGTTGGAACCTGGTTCGATGCCGCTGGCTTCTCATTTCTCAGTTGGTGCTCAACAGTTAGTCGACAAACAACGCCTCGACGCGTGGTGCATGTGAGACAATAGCAACAAGCACGAGATAAACCTAAAATCCAAACGCCAAGCCCAAAGCCCGACAGCAACTGTAAAAGTGAAAGACGTCGGCGCGAGTAATTTGACAAGATTAATTCTTAATATGAAATTCGTGAAATCTGTTACTATTTGTGGTGGCAACAAGCGAAAGTAACGACGACAACAGCAACAATTGCTGCTAATTAGACGTCACGCAAGAGCCGAATATGCGTTAATTGATCAAAGTGCGTGTGAGTGTGTGTGTCAGAGTGTGTGTGTGTGTGAGCTTAATCAAAATAAATGAATGCAATTGCTGCTGCCAGCCGTAAGTAAAAGCCAGGCACACATCGCTGCCAGTTATTGGCCATATATGCAAATATTTGACCCAGTTCCGAGCTGCAGCTAGTTGCATGACTGGCCAAAAAAGAGCTACCTGACTGACTGGCTGGCTGAGTGGCTGGCTGCAGGGGCCAAGGCTGACGTCCGGCAGCCTCCCATAAGCATCGCCTCTTCCGCCTTGCAACACCACCAACCACCAGCATCAACGCCAGCCATAAAACCTGTTCTCCAGCTTTATATATTTTTTTTTTTGTCGCTGCATTTCTCCTGCGCAAATTACGAGCGTTGCGCATGTAAAAGTGAAATTTTCGTGTGCTGCCAGCTAAGCTGCATGTGGCATGTGGCAAGTGGCATGCGGCAAGCGGCATATAACTACACACACAGCGACTTAATCAAAGTTCTGACTGCCAGAACTTTTTTTGGTCTGTCGTCTACGCTCGCTTGAGTTATTAGCGCATGCCAGATGAGCATCGCCGTAATGCTCTAATACCCAACGGCAACAACAACAATAATAAAGCCCAAGCGTGCGCATTATTCTAGCAATTAGCTCGACTATAAACAGCTGGCGTGCCATTCAGTATTTTGTTGTTAAACACTAATAACTATTTACATAGATCTCGCTATTAAATGCCATGTTCAACGCAACGGCGACAAATGCCAGCAGACATTTCACTTGTCATGCCAAATGTTAGTTACGAATAACAGTTCATTTTACTAGCAACAATGTGTGTAGGAGGTGTGTTGTGAGATGGAGGTATATAAGATGTGCGTGTATGTAATATGAACAGAAAGTACGTGCACTCAGGACAAGTAAAAGTCTTCTGAGCAACGCACTGCCCGACTAGAATATACCCTGAACTTTATGGCAAGCTGGTTGTTCAAGATTCCCAAGTCACCAAGGCACTACCCGACTAGTATATACCCTGAGCTTAATGGCAAGCAGGCTGCTCTTAGATTCCCAAGTCACTAATGCACTGCCTGACTAGTATATACCCTGAACTACATGGCAAGCTGGTTACTTAAGATTCCCAAGCTCCTTCAGGGAAACATGGTGAAGTTTTTATCATCTAAGTACTTCTAGAGATTATGTATGTTAAATATAACTAAGTCAAGTTCTTAAAACATATGAAATGTGCTCAGAGAAGATCAATTTTATTATGATTTGAAGCAATTTTTTGAACAGTGTACAGTGAATAGTGTTTGAAATAAACTTGATTTGCTTAGAGTATACGAGGTGCTAACAAAGTCAAGTAATATATATTACTTCGCAATCAGCTTTATAGAAGATACAAATAGCCGAATAAACTGACAAATGGACAGGAAATTTATATATATACTTATACTCCATCAGCCTATCCCAGCTTCCTGTTGCCTGTCTCATTCTACATTCACTATCATAAGCAGCTCCCTTCGAAGATAGCCCAGATTTCCTTGCATGAATAAATCTTTCAATATAATGCCGCTTGATAATATTGTTATTATATGAAAATATATAAAAATAAATTATGCATCAGCTCTAATATACCGGAATATATTATATGCGGCAATCTGAAGAGGTCTATCTTCCCTTTTCTGATTGCAAATTAACGTAAAATACATTTGCATAATATATACAAGCAGTTGAGCCAATAGAAGCGCGCTAATTTTATGTGAGACCAAATAAAAATCATCGAAGACATCAGCGTATTTGGGTTAGCGCATTTTAAATGCGTTTTGCATAGACTGTGCGGGCTCTGCGAATGGACAGTATTCTCTTGTGATAATCTATTGACTATATAAAATATTAGTCCATGTGTTGAAGGTTAGTAAATTTATATAGGAATTTGCATACATTTTGACAAGATTTAATAATATAATATTTTATATAATATTTAATATATATTTATATAATATATAATATATTTAATTTATATATTTATTGTTTAAATTTTATATATATTTAATCTTTATTTTAATCTGTGTATATTTAATATAAAAAATTTTATTATCACCAAAGACACACTATTTCTTTTTTGTCAGCTTAATTTGATTGGCATGCGCCCAATCCTTATAAAGCAAAATTGATAGTAAAAATATTTTATACAAAATCAATTTTCTGACAGACTATATTAAAAAAATATCAATACTCAATGCGGACATGCTTAATAGACTAAAGTATTCACTGTTATAGCCCTCTATCTCCGCCCTCTCTCCCATTCCCACCCTCTTCATAGTCCCCACTGCCAAGAAACAATTTACCACAATCGATTCACATTGGGAATGTGCGAATTGTGTCGCCTGATGGTTTTTATGGGCGGTTTATCAACACGTTTTTGCCGTTTGGCTTCACTTATCGAAAAGCGAAAAACGAAAAACGAAAAGCGAAAAACAAAGGCAAACAAAACGAAAAACTCTGACAATCAAATTAAGTCGGAGGAATAGCATTAAATGCGTTGCACTCGCCTGCACATAAAAGCGCGCTCGTAAAAATTAAGCCAATCTATTTGTGGCTTAATAAGCCATTAGTAAGTCGGGTTGGTTAACCGCAACGAAAGTGAATTTGCTTTTGCCCAGCTAGATTTCTCTTAACTTAGCAGCAATGACTAAGTTACAGTTTATAAAATATTTGCACGCTAGACGCGATCGGTTTACAAATTGCCACAGGTAAAAAAAAAAAAAAAATAACAGAAAAATAAATAGAAAGACAGCCCAGACGGACAGGCAGCCCGAGATGCAGACTGAAAGCGAGCCGAAAGATACACGCACAAAGTGAAATTAAGTATCTATTAGACACAAGCGCTAAAACTGAAAGTTGGCAAGTGTTTAAGGCAAATACTTAATGCCCAGACTTGATTCAGCCAGATTACAAGATTATGCGAGATACGATTTTATATATATTTTACAATTTTATAGATGATTTATATAACAAAGCAGTGAAACTGGTTAGGTCAGCAGCGACATGCAACTGGCATTCAGATTCTGCTGCTCTTGGTGGTATACCCTGGAGAGGTAGAGACTCGGTTTAGACGGGTATATTAGTGAAGGGGAATATATACTTTAAATATTAATTAAAAGAAGAATGCTTATTTGATTTAGTAAAGTATGTTTGGTAGTCATCGAAGTCAGTGAATCGATGAATTGATCACTTAATTAGTCAGTCAATTAGGCAGTCGGTCACGCAAAGAGTCAGCCAATGAATTTGTTAAGAGCTAATCAGTTGATCAATCAACCCAATTATATTATCATATGTTTCTCTCTCTCGCTTTCTAGCTCTGTCTCTACCTTTCTCTCTATATCTTTTACTTTCTATCTCTCTACCAATCTCTGCACATATATCTCTATATATATCTCAATATATCTCTCAATCTCTTTCTATCTCTCAATCTTTTTGTATTATATGTTCTTTCTCTATCAATATGTCTCTCAATCTCTTTCTAAATCTCGTTTATTTTGTATTATATGTTCTTTCTCTATCTTTTTAGTCTTTCTCTCTGTTTTCAATCTCTTCCTATCTCTCTATCTCTTTCTCTCTCTTTCTTTTTATCTCTCTCAATCTCTCCCTTTCTTCCTTTTTTCCTTTCGTTCTCTCCGTATCTCTCTATCTCTTCTTCATAACTCTCTTTCTCATTCCTTCTCTCCCCTCACTCTATTCTTTGTCCCCTCCCACTCGCCTTTCTATCTGTCTTTCTTTTTCTCATATCGATTTATCCAAAGAATCTAAATTTTTATTTTCCAATTTATATACCTCCACTACGATACTCGCAACTGGTCGTACCACACTCTATTACATCATCCCCCTCTTACAGCCTAATGACAAAATATATTTTTTTTTGTTATTTGTAATATGTAAATTAAAAGCTAGGTATCTCTTAGTCTGATACCCACATCTGCTCCAACTATTTGTTGTATCGTTGTCTGCTCGACAAAAGCCAAAAAAAAAAATTGTCACATAAAAATGCAATAAAATCTCTCACTGAAAATGCGGTCTGCGACAGCGAAAGCTTGTTACCGAATTAAAAATGTGCCACACAGCATTTTGGCCACTTTTCCAGCCAAGTGCCATTATGAAAGATTTAATGAAATCATTATGCCAGAGCAATCAGCTTCATCCAGTGAAAGCATAAAGGGCCACATCAATTAATAGACCCGCCGAACTAACACGTCTTATATAACATAACCAAGCACCTAAATTGTCTGTTGTTCGGCTTTAATTGTTAAGAGCGAAAACTCACGCAATGTTCTAGTTATCTTTTGAACTCTGAACTGTGACCGCTCACGGCTGAGACTTCCGACCGTTAGCCGCTAGCCCAGGCCCAGGCCCAAGCCATCAACTGGAAACTACAAATCATGCAACTAGCCCCCATACGTAACACCCAAGTTGAGTTCTGTTCGTTACCGAAAAACTTGTTTGGCTGCCCATTATTTTGACGACATTTTTGTATGAAATGCTTTATGGCCATTTCGCATTTGATTGCATAAGGCGACACGGTCGCTTATAAAGAATATGTGTGTTTAATATGAAAAGACATAAACGCAATCGCAGCTGCCGCTTAAAGCACATGACGCCGATAGCGCGCGCATTGCTCATACGACCCGTAGTCGAAGCCACACACAACAAGCGAGCTCATTAAAAAATACATTCATAATTCGCAGCGCTCATAATAAGCTCCAGCTGCAGCTGTGTGCGTAATTTAATCTAATTGATTTTCTTATACTAGACGCTATAAATGGCCTGGCCTGGCCTGTTACATCAGGCCAGCTCGGCTTACATATGCTTATCTCTCCGTCTGTTCCGTCTGCTTTCAGATTGAATATGCAGAGGACATTAGCTGGTGCGTAATTAGCCCAAATACGGCAGATTACGGGATGACATTAGGCGTTGGCTAAATCAATAATAAATGATAAAACCCATGACAGATGTACACTCAGAGAAAAGTTTAGTTAAATGTGAATCTTTATAGAGTTAAAAGATCATTACCATATCATAATTTACTCTAAAATCTTTTAGAGAAATTTATATAAAAATGTAAAATTTTATATTACATTCAGTTATCTGCTTTGATACAGCTATACCTTCAAGAAGTTGCGAAAAATTCTGCAACCTGATTTAATGCTTTCAACCTGTCTTAGCGACATCATTTTTAGACAATTCTCTGGGTGTACGAGCTCAAAATGAAACGAGTTTTAGATTACTTTTTAAATGCACAACAATAACTGTATTGGCCATTAGTTACCATAAAAGAAATCAGTTATATAAACTCAATTCTTATAAATAAAAAATAAATCAAAATTCCTTTTACTTCTTTGGTTTTCCATATGAAGATCTAAATAGAAATTAGGTAAAAATTTCATTTAGTTCATGGGTTTTCCGTATTAGGATTTAAATAAAAATTCAATAAAATTTGCATTTATTTATTTTATTTTTTTCCACATTTCCATTTCCAAATTAAGATCTATATAGAAATTAAGTAAAAATTCCATTTAGTTCATGGGGTTTCCGTATTAGGATTTAAATAAAAATTCAATAAAATTTCCATTTATTTATTTTTTTTTTTTTCACATTCCTTTGTTTTTTTTTTATTATTATAACACTCTATAACACTTCCCGTTACCTGCCCAAACAACCCTGACATAGTGGCCTATAATGGCCATGCATATCAGATGCGAAAGACCAATCCTCTTACAAAATTGTTTTGCCTTTGCAGGAAAAACTCGTTCCTGGCGAATCCGAAAAAGCCGTGAAAAGCGCAGCGAGCGCAGCATCTAATAAGCGGACAAACCGCTCTGGAAACAATTGCAGCTAACTGGAAAATGTAAACAAAGCACAAACAACTTTCAACGAAGAGCAGCAACGGCAACAACAACAAGCAGCGACTACAGTTAGCGCGGCGGAAGAATTTCAAGTGAGCAATTCCGCGTGCGAGCGAAGAAGCAGCAGCAGCAGACGCAGTCAGTGCAATGCACAAACTGAACGAAGCGCACGAACTTAACGAAAGAGCGTAACACACAGAGAGAGAGAGAGTGGGAGAGAGCTCGAGCTTGCCGGCAGCTGGGCCGCGCCATGATCTTGACTGGCACCGCGAGCGACCGAGTCAGTTGTCGGTCAGACGCGCACGCATGCGCACGCCGTTGAAATAAAGCGAAGCGAAAATTTGTGTGAAGCGGCTACCGTTAGACGTCAGACGTGGGCGTGTCTCGCGCATAGATGAAGTAATTGCAGCTGGCGACAAGTTAACAAGTTGGCAACGTCCGTTGGCATTCGAATTCGTCATTTCGTCAGTTCGTCTATGCAAATAGAAAATGTGCTAAATGCTGCAGCGAAATTGCAAACAACGCGACCAAAATAACAACGAAGAGCAACATAGTAAAAAAGAAAGCCAAGTGGCGCGCGCGCTACGCACTCGCTGGAAGAATTTGTGAAAATCAATAATATATTTTACAATACAAAAAGAGGAGAAATAAAACATTAATTGCTGAAAGTGTGTTTGCGTGCTAATCGGGTTTCGTGCGAGGCAACAAAGGCGACGACGACGACGACGACAGCAGGTTCATTGTTGGCGCTGCCCCTCGGCCCAGTTAATGTGCCGCAGCCCAATCGAATCTAGACAAATAGACCCAGACAGCGCCAGGTGCAAATTGTTTGCCGTTAAAGATGCCAAGAAGACACCTTAATTGGCCAACGGGTGAGAGCCCGTGCACATCCTCAAGAGCAGAGTCAACAGCGCCAGAGCAGCGCATTAGAAATCACTCAAACATGGCTAATAAGTGCAACAACTGGCTGCATTGGCTGCTGCTGCTCTCCGCACTCCTCTGCCTCAGCCTCGCCAATGCGAATGAAAGCGGGCTGTCCACAACACCTTTAACACCTGATGCCACCACAGAGACGGCAGCAGCAACAACAACAGCTACACAGGCAAAGCCAGCAATAGACACATCAACGTCAAGTGACCCGGCCACCGAGGACTGGCGGCCCATTGTGAACGCCACTCGAGCGCCAGCCAGGAAGCGTCCGAATGGCAGCGATTCGCTGCTGCTGCGCATCGCGCGCAGTTTTTCCAGCGGAAATGAGCTCTGGGATGGACTCATACGCGAGTGCTACCTGAAGCCGGATATGTCCTGCTTCCAGAAGAACGTGTACACCTATTTGGATAGCGCCCTGGACACGCAGGATGTGAATATAACGCAGCGCCTGAAGTTCTACAGGAATCAGGTGCAGTACGAGTCGCCCGAGCACGAGCCGGCGGAGGAGTCAACAAACGAGGCGCGTTCCGGTAAGAGTTTAGGTAACTTAAACATCTTTACTTGTTTGCTATGCACAGAGCGTATATTGATTTTAAGCGGAAAGTCAACTGAGGCTGGGGACTTGAAGTTGAAGAGAAATTTGGGGTAGATGAGGTGATTGAGGGCATGGTAGTAAGTGCACTGCATTATGGTAATATGTGTATCTTAGAGTTGTGGGGATAGAGTAAAGCAATTAGCAATGAGGCCTATCTCAAGTGTAGCTACTCTTGAAATATATATCTCTTCATGAACTTAACTTACCTTCTGGCAATAAAGGTGTTACATGCAACCTCAGCTTTCGAAATATTCTCTCAATATTTTCGATTAAAAATTTAATGAAATATATTTTGCTGAGCTCAACATTCTTAGGTAATATAGAAGTAACATGCTCCCATAGTCAGACCCTTTCGAAATATTCTCTCCATATTTTTGACTAAATATTCAATTGAATATCTTGAATTAAAATCAAAATCTTATAAGTTAAGCTCAGAGTTGGTGTATAATTTTATTTTTCTAGAGCTCAATATGAATTATAATAATAAAATTACATGTAGCCAATATCCATTATTTTATTAGACAAGCTTTTTTATTTTATTTTATTTTTTTTTTATATTTATATATACCCAAGTCAACTGTCGAAGCTAGATTAAAAGATCTCTTGGTATAAATCTAAAATAATCAGAAAATTAGCCATGCAAAAATATAATATTTGCATATAGTATTAAATTAATTTAGTGACAACTTAATCTATTATACAATAGTTTTATATTTACTGGAAAGAACAATTGATCTCAGGTCCATTTCATACGTAGAATTTTTTTAACATATATGTAGCAAGAAGAGAAGAGAAGATTAACTTTCTGTATGCATGCAACTGTATAACAACAAGATTAAAGTACTCAAAGATATTTTGCAATATTTTAAGAAGAGAAGATTCGAACTTTTAACATATACGACAGACTAAATACATTCACACCTAACAAACAAATATCGATACTTTTTGCTGTTGCAAACTTGCAAGCTTTTAAGAAGCGAAAATTAAATGAAATCTATTTATAAACAACTGCCTAAAGACCAGATTTAATTACTTAAAACAACAAATATCAATAGGTTTTTGTATTTCGCAAGCTTTCCAAAAAAAAGAGAAGATTCACTTTCCTAATACAGTAAATCGCCAACTCTAAAATCAGCTCATGTCTATCAATCAATCAATATCATAGGAATCAAGCATACACACCTTCGCCTCTTCAAATATATTGCATAAAGATATTAAAAATACTTAAAGTCTTCACTAAATAGATTTGATAACATTTACGATGCCATTCCACTTCAGTGTTCGCAATTTCTAATTAAGTAAATGCTCTAGCGTTAGAGCATCTATGGCTGCCTTACGTAAGAGCCCTTGGCTCATTTCGCTTTCATTGAGCGAGAGGTATTTCACGTTAAGGTTTTTTCTTTATTGGCTCTTTGGCTGTTTGTGAAACGTTTTCACATCTCGTTCGGCATTCGATTCTTTGGCTGAGTTTTGTTTACCATTTTGCTTGGCACGTTCACACTCACAACTTTCACTTGGCGCATTTTGATTTGATTTTACGTATCTTGAGTGGCAAGAAATGCGATGCGACTCGCACTCGCTCTGAGTCACGGCTCGCAGCAGCTGATTTTGGAATTCAGTTTTCGGGTTTCGGTTTTCGGCTTTCGGCTTTCCGTTTTCTGCTGTCTGATTTCTGATTTCTGATTTCAAATTTCTTTGGCCAATGCAGCAATATCAACCACTGTGCATTGGGTATTGCGCAAGCTGCAGCGGAGCTGTCTACCTGTTCAGTTTCCATTTCAACTTTCATTAGCATAGAACTGTCAGTTAAGTTTTGTCAGCTGCGATTTTCACGCCACACGCTTTTCTCTTTCGCTTTTTATTGTTTTCCTGCAGCCACTCCGGAAACCCCCATCGAGGAAGTGTCCAATGCGCTCTACGGCAAGACCATCAAGTTTGCCATGACACACGATATGGAGCTGGATCTGCCCGAGATCGTCTTCAACGGGGCGACATTTCGCATCTCGCCGCGCTCGATAGAGGGCAACGGAATCATTGCCAAGCTGGAGCTGATACCCAAGCAGCTAACACAGGCACGACTCGCTGGCGCCATGATCAAAAAGAAGATCAGTAAGTAAAACCGGCCAAACTGGACAGCTGCAGAAAGTCCACTTCCCGCTGGGGGAGGGAAGATGTGAAAAATTATTAATCAACTGCAACTTTCGTTTCCGCAGACAAATTCCTGCGCAACAAATTGCTGTTGTCATTCATCGCCCTGGTGCTGATCATCAAGCTCATCAAGATCAAGTTGTTCTGGCTGCTGCCCATCGTGATAGGCGTGGGCGCTGCCAAGAAGCTGCTGCTCAAGTTCCTGCTCTTCCTCTTCCCAGCTTTATCCCATCTCTTCAAGCTCTGCTCGTACTATCAGCAGTCTTATCACGGCACCAAATACCATCATCATCATCATCTGATCAATCATCATCATACGGTAGGTACATGAAAGAGCAGTAAGCTGCTCTCTCTCTCGCTCTCTTTTTATTTAATTTCCAATTTATTTCTTTTGTCTTCGGCTTTGTCTGGAATTTCATTGAAGCCTCAAAAAATAACTCAATTTCTTTTTTGTATTTCTATGTCATTTAGCGCATTTTAGTATGCCTAACACGCCCAATTTTTTTATATATTTTATTAATAAGCGCACGCCCACGATTCGTTCTTCAAAGGCAATTAAACACACACATGGCATATGTCGACTGCATGGCTGCTGAAATTTATCTAATTGAATTTGGGCCAACAAAAACGTCAATTCAAACACGTGCTGGCTTCAACTTAAAGATATGCCACACACACTCACACACACACACACACTCACACTCACACACATACACAGACACACTCACTGTTTGCTAATGCCATAGCGATAACTGCTTGACATTTCATCAAATGAAATCCTGTTTTTCATTCACAGCTCAAATGAATGTTTGTCACTGGCAAGGATTAGAGTTCCACTCACAAGCAGACATTTATGCACACTCACACTCACTCAAACTCACACTCACACTCTCACATACTT
Organism: Drosophila pegasa; assembly: GCA_035046225.1. Classification (NCBI taxonomy): domain Eukaryota; kingdom Metazoa; phylum Arthropoda; class Insecta; order Diptera; family Drosophilidae; genus Drosophila; species Drosophila pegasa. The sequence goes on along the minus strand of JAWNOD010000398.1, from coordinate 6,976,956 downwards.
TCAAACACATTTCGCATAAGCCTAGATAATTGGATGAGCCATTGGCACACATTTCGCCTGAGTTCTAGGCATAAACATGGCCATGCGCGTTTCTTGAACCCGTCTGGGTTCAATTTGAATCCAGCAATTGCTTTCGCCTTTATTAACTGCCCATTTGTGCGCAGTTTAATAGCGGCGCCTCCTGCCTCGTCTATCGATGATGAGTCAAACGAGTCACAAACAAGGCTTAAAGAACTTTGCCACTTTAATGGCTCAAACTGGTCTTCAGCACTGCAAGCTCTATCGAATTTTTTGATTGGCAGCTCAATTGGCATGGAAAACTGGCTCGCTTATTAAGTGAAAATGCAACTCAACCTGAATCTACTAAGCAGCAGAAAAAGACTTTAAATTTAATAGAAATTTAAATGGAATTTTGGTTAGTTGATGTTGCCAAATATTTTAGAATCTAGTCAGAAATTGAATTTTTTGTAGATGATTTAGACAAATTTAGGAATTTAATTATTTAAATTTAAGTAAATTAATTTTCTCAACATTTTTAAGACTTCAAATATTTTTTATTTATTTTATTTTTATTTTATATAATTTATTATATTTTTTTTATTTTTTTCTTTTCATTCATAACTTGCTTATTAACTAAGTTAGTTGATCTATTTATAACAGTTTAATTTTCACAAACTCTCTCTCAATTTAAACTCTGCTGCTTAACATCCACATTCAACTCTTTAAACATCTCATCAGGGCTTAAATAATCTGGCAAAAACCTCATTTCACCTGTGCATAGTGAATGAAACTAGTGAAACAATTTCCTTAAGCTTTGCTGCGGCTGCGGCTGCTTTAAGCCCGAGCACATGAGAGGGCGAAAATCTTGGCATTCATAAATTAAATTATGTCGCCCCCAATGTATTACAGAGCTCATATATAACTTTGCGCCAAGTTTGTCTGCCGTAATTCGAGGCGGCTGTCATCTGCTGCTGATGTGCCAAAAATTGTCACCATTATTCTTCCGTTCTCTGGTTTACTTCTGTTTTTTTTTTGCTCTCCTTTATTTTTTCGCTTATTTTTTTTTTCCTGTTTGCCCGTGGCGTGGCAGAAGTTGCGTCCTTAACGGCGCCCCACGTGAGGCAACTAAAAACTGAAATATTTGACACAAATTGTGACGAAAACGAGCTGCATGTGTAAACAAGCAGGTGAAAGAGGCAAGTGCCGAGCCACCAGATGCCCAGCTGCTACTTAGTCTGATTTGAATAATGACAGCCTGTAGCACACACACATTGCATATATGTGTATTGGATCAGATTTTGTGTGTGACAGACAGAAATTCAATGGAAGACATCCATATTGAGCGCAAACTGCGAGACACTTGATGCGAGCTCAACAATAAAATAATAGTATGCGCTGCAGATATATCAAATATACGGCATGCTGATGTGTGCTACAGGAGTTCATTTTTATAAAGAAATTCAGTTTATATTCATTGTAACTCATTAAGCTCTCTTTAGAAGATATCAGATTTTGCATTTGTGGTGCTTATGGGAGAAAAAAAAACCATACTTTGTGGCTCCACCTGATGGCTCTCTTGTGAATACTCTCTATGGTTATATCATTCCGTTTGACAGCTTTAATAGTTTTGTTATAGCTTTTCAAGCTTCTATATTAAATATACATATAACAAAAATCAAAACAGAAATTTAATTTCCTAAAAATTAATCAGACAATTTTTAGGATAATTAAATAGTTTTTTAATTTTAATAATTTAAAAAAATAATTAACAAATAAATAAGTCAAATAATAAAAATTTAATAAATGTAATAAAATTAAATGAATAAAAAAATAATAATTAAATACTTTACAAAAATGATTTAAGAAATAAGTAAATCAATAAAAAAGTTAGTCAGCTACTACTAAAATAGAAAATTTTCTGCTTTCAGCAATTTTTTTTTAGCAAAGCAAATTAATATACTTTAATTTTAAGTTAAGTAACATCTGCGCTCTTCTATAATCTAACTAGATACTTCCGATTGTATAGAGCTGTCTGACATGCACAAGTATTTGTTTGCACAGTTAGTGAGGCAATTAAATTCATGTTTATTAATGTGTTAAAAAGTTAAGCCATATACAAACGCTGTCGTAGATTACTTTCTAATACACTAAGTGAGGCGATATACCAATCTCGAAGAAAATCCAATCAGCTATCGCAAAAATTAATGTCCATCGATAATATTGATAGTGTTATAAATATTGTTAACAGCTTATACTTAAATGAGCTAGGTTTTTTATATAAATTGAGTGAAAAGAGATTTGCTTTAACTTTATCATAAATTAACTCAGTTTGATTACATTCGACTTGCCATAAAAATTTCCTGGAAAAATGAATTTAAAAACATTATAAAGGCTTAGCCTTGTCAAAGTATTTAAAAGCTGCTACAGAAGGGTCTGTGTAATGAGGGCTAGAATTGATTTTTTCAAAGAAATCCCAATTAGGTTTAAATTCAACTCCCTAAAAACCATTTGTAAAGTGTTTGGATTTAAAAAAGGATATCTCAAATCCTCTCAGCTTTTATATATATTGAGTAAGATGTCTTCCTTTAGCTTTATCAGAAAATAGCTCATTCTCATTGCAATCCAAGTACTGCTATAAAATGTCTATCATTAAAGTTAAGGAATAAAAACTTTAAGCCATTCTAGATTCAGTCATGAAGGCTTAGCCGTGTCAGAGCATTTCAAGCCCGCTGTAGACCCACTCGTGTGGCGAACGGCGACAACTGAATTCGTGGCAAAAGATATTGAACTGTGTGCTGTCTGGCAATGGCTGCCATTTGGTCACATATCTCGGCAACCGGGCGCAGATTCGTTGTTTACGACAATTTAAAAGTCATTGAACTGAACCGAAATCAAACTCGAGCACTCGTCGAACCAAAATAATGCGCATCTGTTCGAGTGCGAGGCTATAAATAGTAGCCACAGCCACAGCCACAGCACAAAGGCAAAAGCGTACCACGAAAAAGTCGAACACGTCATAAAAATTTGCTCAAAATGAATGTAATGTAGCGTAATGAGGGGAGCTTGACAAAAAGAATTTAAGAACTGACTTTAATTTCGTGCCCAACTCTATCCCTCTCTCCCCCTCTCTCGCTCTCTTGCAGGTGGTGCCGCCTTGGCACAGTGGCGAGCATCACAGTGTGCCCGAAATTATCTACACTCATCCGCCCAAGGGACATCCCTCCGCGTATCTGCACGGCGCGCCTGTCCACGAGGTGTACGGCCCGGGACCCGGACACGAGCACTTCGAACCCGCCTGGGAGAACAGCGGACCCGGCCTGGGCTCTGAGTAAGTTGGCGCTAGCTAAGCACTCTGTGCCCCAACTTTGTTAAATGTTTGTCTCTAAACACTCACACACACACACACACTCACACTCACACACACGCACCTCTCATCACATTTGACAAAATGTTCATCACGTTCAGATATATAGCCGCCATGAATCGTGATGCACAAGTCGGGGATAATGCGAATTACTTTAAGCCGCACACAGCCAACGACGCCAACGAGCTGCAGGCCTGGGGCCTGGGCGCCACACAGGCGTTCACCAAGCAGCCGCCACAGCAGCAACAGCCGCAACAGCAGCAACAGCCGCAGCGCTGGCAAAACAAGCAGCAACAACAGCAGCAACAGCTGCAGCAGCCACAAATCAGTTTTCAACAAAAAGCACAAGCCTCTAGTCACAGTCTAAACAAATTTCACAACCTGGACAAACAAAGGTATAAACTGCCCAAGTAACGCACACACACACACACACCCGCACACTCACACACACACACACACACACCCGTCGTACTTAACCGTATAAACACTATAATAGCCAACGATTGTTAACTAACCCACTCCGCGCTCGACAACGAATTTGTTTAAATTTACTTTCAATGTAAACAACAACAAGTTGTTCGAGAGATTTGGCGCCTGTCAAACAATTTGCATTTACACACGCATTTCCATATTTGAACGCCATTCGCAGCTCAAGGCCGGCATTCGGACAGCACAGTCCGGTCTATGTCGCCGCGCCGGGCGGAGGGCCAGGACCAGGACCAGGACCAGGACCGGGACACGGCCTAACAGCCGCTGCTCAAATTGCCGCTCAATACGAGCTGGCGCGCAACAACAACCCGCAACAACAACAACAGCAGCAACAACAACCGCAGCAGCAACTTTCGGTGAGCAGAGCCCAGCCACAGCATGTGGCAAGCACAGTTAATTAAACCCTAAGCCGACTGTGATAGATACGTGTGCAAATTGTTCCATAAACTATGCCACACGCCACAGTTCGACAGGGCGCAAAATACAAAATGTATAAATTAGGCAGATATACCCTGTAAATGGAGGGCAGTCAGACATTTAATTTGTATAGATAGGAGTTGGGATTTTAGCTGAATTGTTGGTTAATGTGAGCTGTCAATTGTCTATTGAATAGCCAAAGTTTGCATATCTAAATAGGCAAAGTTTTTTAATGACAATTGCTGGTAGAATGGAAAACGGCTGGAGTATTTCGAGAGAGGAAAATTTAATGCTGTTATGATAGGAAAGTTACATGCATATTTCCTATAGACTTTATTTAAAAAATCAGATCTAATTAAGCAATAATTCATACTTAGATCAGATAATATATTATATAAATATTCCTATTTATTCCAAATATGGAATTATAATACTCATGGCATATATAATAATATACATATATACATATAATATACATATATGTAAAAAAATAAATTGATTGGGAAATATTGCAAATATATATATAACATATTTATCGATAAATTTCATATATAAAAAAATATTAATTAATTAAGAAACATTTCATATGCATATATAATATATTTTTCAGTCAATTTCATAGATACTTAAATACTTTTTTAAATCAGTATAAAGCTGTAATCAAGATAGATAAACATATATAATATAGCTATACACTGCGCGTCATCAGGATAGCGCACCTTTCACCCTCTCCGTTAATTTTGATTATTTTCTATATCTCGAGATATCGTTATACATTTTTTTCCTACTGGATTCTGTTTTAATCTCTTTAAATTGACAAAAGATTGAGCTCTGAGAAATTTTAGGAAATATTTTAAAAAATTCTTTGAAAAAACCCTACAGAAAACGGTTTTTAAAAGTTGGTCATCAGGATAGCGCATTCAGTGTATATAAAATTGTGCATTATCAATTTATCAGATCATGTTTTATTTTATACCCCAAATGAAATACATGCTGAATGAATGAACAAACTGCTCAATACTCTATATCAATCCAGAATTTTTTTACATTTTTAATTCAAGCAAATCGTAATAAAGTACAAAAATATTCCTGCAGTAAAATCATTCATCAAATACATACTATATACAAATTTATATATCCACAATTAAATTTATTATTATTATATTAATTACAATCTGTTACAATCTGATGACATATTAAACTTACAATTCATCACAGTCGGCACCTAGTTAGTGCTGTAGTAAGCTGTAGTAAGCCAGTCGTATTATGCCCCTTCGTTTCGCACAGATAATACCCTTGGCTAGCTTATCGAGTGTATATTAATGTCTGGCTTAAAATGCATAATTACTCTGCCAGCGATGAGGAAGATTGAGAGATGGCTTTGCTTTCACACTCCGCAGTAGTAGGTGAGGTGTCCGCTCGGAGGGCTGGGCAGGGCGAGCGGCGGCTGTGCCGCTGTGGGACAACACAATCAATCAAGCTGCTGCAGTTTCACTTCTGGACAAGTGCGGCGTCTAGACTGCTGCACGGGCCTCAAGTGTTTATTGACACTTTTGCTCTTGCTGCAGCTCTAAGGTGTGAGGCGTTTTTCTCTTAGTCGCAAAGGTTTGCACTTGAGCCCCGTCCCTAGTGACCCTGTTTAGTGCCTCTTTGCAAATTGCATTGTCGTGCTTAGCTGCACTGGGTCACTGACGGTTTTCACTTTCGAGTGTCTTCATGCGGGCCCAGGCAGCCTCTAACTTGGCCATAATTAAAATGCACTTTAACAGGGCCCAACAGCGCTCTAAATTGCAAAACACACTGCTGTTGTAGCCTAATGAAATGAGTGCACATTTCAAAAGACCAAAAGACCAACAGAAATGACTCCACGGGGCAGTAGTGCAACATGCTGTTGCCGCCGCCTGGCGACAGTGCGTTGAGAAAGTATGCCAACGCTTTTGCAAATACCTGACTGTCCACTTCGTGGGTCGCTAAATGAGTTATGCACTCGACCATGCTATTAATTGTAACTTTGAGGTGTATTTAGTACTCTGAGAACACACCCTGTACTTAAGCTGTCTGAATCTTTAGATAAGCTAAGCGGGGGGCACTGAAGTTAAGAGAAGTTAAGAGACTTTTTAATGTTGAAAGACGTGAATAGTATTTAACTGTGTGGATTAGCAGACATGAGAACTGCAAAAGTGTACTTTCAGCTGATGAAAAATCAGTTTTTAGTCATTTCAAGTTTCTCTCTGCATTTAAGCTTATATGACTTTTAAAAGATTTTTTAGTTAAGAAAAGATTTTAATGTATTTACCTGATATATTTAAGTGACATGTGTTTTTGCTATGAAATACAATGTAATTAAGCTGAGCTTATATTATTTTTGAGTATTTTTTAGCTAAGAGAAGATTTTCCTATAATAAATAATTTTCAGCTGAAATATTATTTGACCTTTTCAAGTTTCTCTCTGCATGAATATTAGTATATTTTTGTGTATTTATTAGCTAAGAACAGCTAAGAACTTTAAAACAAATAATAAGTTTTAGCTCTACAATGAAATACTAGATATATAAAGAGTGAGGATATTAGACGTTTTCAAGTTTCTCTCTGCAAAAAATCGTAGTTTTGAGTGTTTTTTAGCTAAGAAAAGATTTTCCAATCCAACATTTGATATATAAACTGGATAGAAATGGATTGTCATGGAGCTAAGTAAACTAACAATGTAACGCCTAAGCCTTGGTTAGATATATCTTGTAATACATATTCGTACATCTCACATTTCTCAGTTTAAAGGAGCCACAAGTAATGCCTATCAGTCCTTTAAGATTCTCTCTGCAAGGTTCTTCCTTCATTCTCTTTGGCCACCCTCTCTTTATCAATATAAATCAGCCACATGTATTGCCCATCAGCCTTTAAAGATTCTCTCTAGGGATTTTCTTGCACTTTATATAGCTTAAGTTTCACACCCTTCACATAATTAAACATTCTCTCTGACCGCCCTCTCGTTTGCAGCCTGAGCTGGCTGCCCAGCTGAAGGAGGCCATACGCATTCAGGCCGAGCAGCGTCTGATACAGCAGCAGCAGCAGATTCTGGAGCATCAGCCGTTCGTGCAGGATGGACAGGTTTGATAATGAACACACGCAGCTGCGTCGAATGAGCTAAAGCTTTCAATTTCCTATTTGCAGCCGCTATACCCGCTGAACTACGATCCATTCTACAGTCCCATATTGCTGAAGATCGACAAGATCATCGAGCAGATGGGCATCAAGAACGATCTGTGCAAGGAGCGCGTCGTGTGCAGCATGTACAAGGATCCGGCCACCTATAGTCCGCACAGCAATTTCATATCCGCGGAGCTCAGTCGGTACGTATCGCGGTTCAATTGGAGCAGCTGTCAGTTGAGCGTTCAGCGCTGGCTTTCGTTGGCTCCGAAGCTGTCAGCTCTATTAAAGTGTCAAGTGTTATAAATGTGATTTTGTGCTCTAATAGTTTGAGTCGCGCGCAGCAAATTGTAATGTCGCCCAGTCAAAGTGTCACTCATGAGTCTTCCAGCTGCGGCGAAAACATTCAGACGATAACAAAACTTTTCAATCAATGGGCGTGAACAAAGAAAGTAGTCAAGCCCCTTGCCACCTCGACCCTCGTTACCTCAACTTGTGCTCTTACAGATGCGTGCAGCATTTGTCACAGCACGCTTCATCTTGTGCTCTCTGTCCGCTCGCTTCTCAAGCTGCACGTTACACGCTGCACACTGCACTTGGGCAGCCATGTGGCAAGCCCACGCGGCGGCGGCGTCAACACGAGCAACCCACCCGAACCACCCACCCATCCACCCACACGCAACGCATTTTCATAATTGACTGACGACGCGACGGTCAACGGGCAACTGAGACGCGCTCATGCGTGCCACAGGCCAGATAAATGTATTCATAATTTTCAAATACCCTGTAGTTTGTTTTGTTTCTTATGAAATGTTATACTGCAGCTAACAGCTGAGTCATGTTAGTCTAAATGCTTATCTATGCATTCATCTTGTTGCTGTTTATCTAAGCTTGAAACTGAGCATATCAAGAACTGTAAAATTGTGCTCAACGAACTCGGGAACTATGAGAGCTAGTCTATCTAAATTTGTTGTGCATAAATATATAGATATTCTTTATTTGGAGTCGATTCCTGTTGATCTACAGTCTCAACAGATCTAAAATATCAACATTGAGTCAGCTTACAGGGTATTTGTGCATACAATTTGCTGTATAAGCCAGCTGATATATATACAGTTATAAATGATCTTTACTTAAATCATTTCGAGTTGATCTTACGATATATATCCGTTACCTTATATTAGCTCACCTTAGCAATATAGTATTAAAATTACAGGGTATTTTCGCATCACATACATAAGTATATAAGGTATTTTTACTCAAGTAGTTTCGAGTTGATCCTAACTCGTCTGTCTACCAATTGCATTAACTTACCTTACTACAGGGTATTATAGCGGTAAATTCTTTATATAATCGGGCTAATATACATTAGTATATAGGAAATATTCACTCAAGTTGGTTCGAGTTGATCCTATATTGTCTGTCTGCGAATTGCATTAGCTTACCTTATCAACATCATATCAAACTACAGGGTAAAGATAGCATTAAAGTTTTTATATAATCGAGCTAATATACATAATTATATAAGATATTTTTTCTCAAATGGAAGTTAATCCCAATTTGTTTGCCAATTACAAAAGCTCACCTTCCCAACATCACATCACACTACAGGGTATTATCGCACCAGTCTCCCGCAAGTCCAACAACTTCATTGTTTTTGCGGCTCTCGTAGTTGGCTTTGTTTCGCGGCAAACATTTATGTCCACACGCAGCACATGGCACAGACAATGAACGTGAATTCGGATCGTAAAATTTGTTGATAAGTTTGTTGACATTAAACAGCAAATCTCAAAAATGTGGCCAGGGCCCGCGGCGACACTGTGGCCTGTGATGCCTCCAGGAGCCGGCGCCGCGTGGGCCCAGCTCGCATTGTGTGTGATTTATGAGCATTTATGTTAATGGCACATCATTAATTAAATGCCCCGAGTGCGTTCAATAATCTTATCAGACGCATTCGAGGATTCAAACGGCACATAGCGAAAAGAACAAAAAACGCAATTTCAGACAAAAACAAATCCCAACCGCAAGTGGGCGGAGGAGCGAGGAGGGGCGGAGCGGCTGCAAGGAAATTAATTAAAATAGCTGCCAAAGACGAGCAACAGAATAAGTTTTAAAGTGGCAATAGCCTTTGAGAGCTGTTCGAGCGATTGCTTAGCTCTTGTGGGAGAGAAAGGAAAAGGCAAGTCGAACAAATTTGAAGTGCTTTAAGGCTTCAAACTGACTAATAAAATAGTAAATCAACAATCTTTCAGCTAATTAAAAAAGTGCCTGGAATCAAGACATTAAATTCGCTCTACATTTTACTGCCATTCTTTTTGCCCCTTTCCCCCATCGGAGGTGAGACAAGTTTCTACGCCAATTACAATGAACGGAGCACAAATTTTCACCAGAATTTCCGCTGACATTGAAATGTAATGAAATTTAAAATAAATTCCATTGCAAACGTTAACTGACGTTCATATTACGTGAAGGTTGGGGGAGAACTCTACCACTCTCCCACGCCCTCACGTGCTTCTGGCAGTACGTGGGAGTGTGAGCACGTCTCACATCAGGTCCTTTGAGGAGCTTTTTAGTTGGCTTTGGGCAGGATATGAATTCGAAATTCAGCAGTGAAGCGAAATCCATTAGCTCCTGCAGTGCGCATTGTTATGGGTTGCCTCGAGCTGCCAGGCCAAAACTACAATGGCCCATGGCAGAGTAAAAGCCAAGTTTAACGCAGAGCAGAGTCTGCATAGTAAAGTTGCCAAAGGGAAGGAGTTAGGGCTACTTAGTTAGACACACGCACACACAGACACAGGGAGGATACGTGCGGGGAGCTGGTCAAAGTATCAGTGGAAGCCGCTTTACTTTGGCAAAGTTTACTTTGAATGCGGCAAAGTTAATTAGCCAAGTTGCTGACTGGCTTGCAATAGAGTCGGGCAGCAGCTGCTCTATCAAATTAATTGAATTAACGCAATTTTCCATTTTCCTTTCAATTATTTGTTGGCCCCTTTCCTTCGGTCTGGCGCAGAGAGACGAGCGAGCTGGAGCCCGTGACGCATGCGAATGAGGCAGTGCGTCGCTTCTACCGCCTCATCCAAGCGGCCCGCGACGGCCAGGATCAAAAGGACTGCCCCAGCCTCTATCCACAGTGCAATATGCCAGCGAAGTGATAAGCTGAGCCTCGCCACGGCGGCAGCAGCGACGGCAGTTGCAATCAATTATTTTGAGTCAACATTTCCTTGTTAAATCGAACTGTGAATATGCGAATTACTTAAACAATTTAAGCGTACATTAATTGTTAATCTCTTTATTTATTTATTTACTTATGTATTTATTGAAGTCTACTTAAGCCTGCGTGTGTGTAATTTAAGTCGAACGCCGAATGTCTCCATTTAATTAATATTCATTCTGATTTTGTTGCAATTTTTATTACAAATTTACCAAACTCATCAAATTTACATATTTTGACTGTAAAACAGTTTTGCTTCAGCGACAACAGAAATGAAATCAGGATTTGCATTAATTAAAAGACAATCGAGGCTTAAAAACGAAAAATTGCCCCCAGCTCTCTATAGTCCATAGAAATATTGTTGTTTACATTTTTTTAAAAAGAAAAAGCAAAAACAAAAACAAATTAAAATACGTCGAAAATACGAAAAATCAATTACAATCTGTATGATAGGCTGCATTTTAATTGTTATGGCGTGTTGTTTCAATAACAACAAACGGGGCAATGATTACGGATATTGTTTTTCCACGCAGCAGCAGGAATCAGGCGAACAAACAAACAGACAAACATTCGCCCGCCCATTAATTTAATGGAGGCTTTCCATGTCACATCCTCGTGCATTAAACGCACTCAACGTGTGATTTCTGCCGGGCAATAAATCTTAATATGCTGCGGCTTTAAGTGAGTTGATTGAAGAGGTTGAAAGAGCAAAATTTAAAATTGATGCCGCTTAATTTAGCTGTAAGTGAAAGCAAATTATGAAAACATTAAGTTAATTTAAGCTATCGATAAAGCTGCTGCTGCAGTGGATATACTGGATATGCGAATGGCCATTTGATGTTTGCTTGAAATTCATTTCATAAAGTTACGTATGGACCTTGCTCTGGGTAATTCGCAGTGGCGTCGACCTGGCACGTGGAAGGTCGCGTGCATGTGGACCTGGCTGGCAATTGGCTTTACTTGCTGCCTGCAGGATATGCACCTCAGCTTGCTGTCTGGGTAACGACTGCCGGGAGCAAGGCTTGTGGCATTGGCTCGACATTGAACCATACTTATAGGCATGGGGCCGCCCCATAAAGCCGGCTCAGTTAGCTGTGCAGCTCCAGCAGTCATCCGCACAGGTCACAACCTAGACCCATGCCTATAAGCACACATTAAATACTGCTTGTATGCACTCAACTTATCGATTGGCTTGCTGTCACATCATTTGTAGCAACTTACGAATTCAATTACTTTATGAAATGTCATCCAGGCAACAAACAAACCCTCTGAGAGCGCATTGTAAATTTTATAAAAAAAAAGAAATATGAAGACAAAAGCAAAAGCATATAAATATATGTGAGTTTGCTGTAGCTATAGATATTGTAAGATTATTATTTGAGTTATTTTTTATTTATTGCAAATTTTTAATATATTGTAGTACAATAATATTAATATAAATGTATTATAAAATTTAGAATATAAACTTGAATATTATTATATCCCTTTTATTTTATTTTAATAATAAATAAGACGTTAAAAAGTTGAATTTGATAAAATCCACTATATTTTTCATTTAAATAGAATTTAAAGAGAATTAATAAGACGATAAAAATGTTGAATTTTATAAAATCCATTATATTTTTCATTTAAATAGAATTTAAAGAGAATTAATAAGACGATAATAGATAAAAGCTACAGAAATGCAACTCAAATGATTTCGACAATAATGAAAATTATAGAAGTAAAAGTAAGATCTAATGCGCTTGACTATCACAGTTGCTTTTTCTAGTCCTCTTTAACGATTACTGCAGATTTAAGATTTAATCATATCTAATATCACGTGCCGCACAGTCGCTAATGCCATGTTCGCATGAAGTAGCTCTTGCCTATTTCCTAAGAACTCTTTGCTAAAAAGTAAATTCGCTTCTTAGTAACAATTTTGTGCTTAAAAGGTTACAAGAGCAGTAGCTAATACTTTGAGACATTTGAATAGCTGACTAGCAGAGTTGAATGAACTTTGCATACTTAAAAGGCCTTAACTGGTTATATGTAACTGCTATCGCACATTTAACTGGTCACATTATTAGTCAAGCAGTTATTTAGTTAATTTTATTAGCCCTTACATATTTCTCAAGTATTAGTCTGCTTTTTATATATCTCATTATATGTATATAAATAGTTTCAGTCAATAGACTATAAGCCCTAAGCTGCACATATACACTAATAACTAAGTATTCTTCCTTAATCCATCATAAATCTTTCGCTCCACGTCCTTGTTCCACACACTACAAACACTGCTTATCTCAGGTAAGTATTCGTAACAATTGGAGGGTAAAGGCTAAGCTGTGCTACCTCCATAAAACGCTTGAGCTCCGGCCAAGTCGACGCCCACGCAACGATTAGGTAAGTTGAGCGCCTAGTGCAGGCCCCATTCCCAGTGGGTCATTCTATGTTTAGTAACAGAAATTAACAGTATTTAGCCTGAGCCGACCAGACTGCTGAATACTAATCAAATTTTTAGCTCAAAATACATTATCCATGTTCCATGCTCAGATTGTAGATTATTTGTTGCCCAAGATTAGCTGCCGAGGATTACAGGAAAAAACGGTCTCCTGGCTGTGGCTAACGTGATTTCTCAGTATATTCCACTCGAGACGAATTCCAGGAATAGCTTTGGCTTAGCTCGGCCCGTGCCAAATTAAATTCCTGAATAACTTACACCAGCTTTTGTGGCCCAAACTACCTTTCCTTACGCTGTATTGCAAGGCCATTGTGTATCACAAGAGATGTCTAACAGAATGTCTGGCAAGGACATGCCTGAGATTCTGTATCTAATTTTACTTGCCCTCCTCCCTAGCTGCATAAATAAATGTTCACATCGAGTGACGTCTCTTAGCTGCCTTACAGGGTATTTTCCTGTCGGCTACTCCCCACCCAAAGCACTGTCTTGTGTTTTTCACATATGAATTGAGTTTAGCTAATGTGCTGGGGCTGCTGCTTTGCTTGGCGTATCTGGTTCCCTAGAATTAGTCATGCTGTGAAATCACTCATACGCAGCGTCGACATCGCGTATACGCAATAAAAAATAATTCCGTTTGCATAAATCAGTGCGTCAAGGACAGCCGCGAAACAGCGTGCTGCCAATTGTTGCAACAGTCGAAATTAAAAGGAATTCATTAGCATAAATATATTTATTAGGCAGCCTATTGAAATTTCGGAGCTCTCTCGCTTTGATCTCCAGAAACAAGTCAAGTGAAATGCGCTGAATATATAATCATGCACAGGCACAAGCACACATACATATACATAAACTTCGTGCACTTCTGTCCGCAATTAGCACGCAAATGTCAATGCTTTTACTTTCGCAACAGAATTCTTGAGCAGCAAAGGAAACTAAAGGCGGAAGCAAAGACACAAGAAAATAATTTCATTTGACTGCAGCGACACCAATTGCCAAGCAGCAGCAGCAGCAGCAGTAAAAGTATTTGGATACATTCCAGCCAATGTCAAGCCGCCCCCACGCCCTCATTAGCCCCAGCCCAACATAGGCTTGGCTTAATTTTGGGCACTGCGACTATATTTCCGTTATACGCAATCCATAACAAACCCAAAGAAGAATCAAACAAACAAAAGAAATCGGCTGAAAGAGTGGGTAATCACGACGCGGCTAATACACTGACAATCTCTATAACTAGCTGGCATAGACATATATATATAGACTCTTCTCCCAAGTGATGTGAGCACTTCCCTCGAGTATTAGGAGATAATTTAATATCAAGTGTTGCCAGCAACATTTTAACAGCTCATCGCTTGATACGCCCTCGTGTGGGCGCTTCTGGCGAACATATTCAGAATTCCATTCTTAGGCGATCTATAAATAGCGAGCAAATTTGAATGTCTAGCTAGAAATTCAAGCTCAATACACTCTAGGCAACAGGAGGAATTCAATTGAATTAAATTTGCATTTGAGGTTGATTGTTTTTACTTGTAGCAGCTCAAGTATATTTTGCACTCGGGCGAGGAGGCCTTAAGCACAGCTGTTTTCCATTTTCGCTGATAACTTGAGCTGCAGAAAACTATAAATATTAGATGTCTGCCCAGTCGTAAAGCAGATTTTGAGGAAATTACGCGCTTTAGTTTATGCTTTAACAAATGCGGCAAGCCTCTTACAGAGCTACTTAAAGTTTGATTTGTCTTAAATATTTCATTCATTAATCAAAAGTTGCCTACAAAAATTGCCAGCGGTTCCGGCCGTCGTTCAAGGCCAATTCCTGCTTTAAGGCTCGTTCCATGAACCTTATAGCTCAAGCCAAATATTTCGATTTGCCCAAGGAAAGTTTTCATAAATGATGAAATAAATGGTTGCTAGCTGGGAGCATTTTCAGGGAATTAAATTCATTTTTTTTTTTTAAATATAAAAATTGAACATTTTTGAAGGCAATATAAAATATTTTAAAGGGTGCACTTGGCATTTATATTTTTTTATATAAAATGAATAAATTAATACTCCAATAAAAGTGTAAAATTATCTGGTTAAGGCTTTTAATTGGCAGACTCTTCAATAAATGAAAATTAAATGAAACTTAAATTAATAACATTTACAACTTAACTCCTTTATAGCTGCATTCCACTTCAAATTTTAAATCAAAGAATACAATACAATACATACAATTGCCAAAGTATCTGAAGAGCCGCATATTGCATATATTATTATATGAGTAGAAATGAATTTAAAATATTTTAAAAAGAGCAATTGACTATATTTAAAAAATATATATATAAAATATAAATTTCAATAGCAGAGACTTCAATAATAAAAAAAATAAAAACTTAAGAAAAACTTTTAACAACTTAACTTCTTTATAGCTGCATTCCATATAAACTTCTTCAATAAATAAAAGCAAATTAAAAATTAAATAAAAAACTCTAACAACTTTACTTCTTTACAGCTGCATTTCATATAAAGTTCTTCAATAAATAAAAACAAATTAAAAATTAAATAAAAAAACTCTAACAACTTAACTTCTTTACACCTTCATTTCGTATAAAATTCTTCAATAAATAAGAACAAAATAAAAAGTAAATAAAAAATTCGAAAAACTTAACTTCTTTATAGCTGCTTTCAATATAAATTTTTTTTTATTTTTCACACACTTGCCCAAGTCTCTCGAGAATCACATGTACCCCGCCGTTTCGAGCTAACTCTATAAAAATATAAAGTTTTTTTTTTTCCAAGAGCCGCGCCTTCAGGTGCATTTGGTGGGCTTTAGCTAATGCAGATACAGCCGCTTCGTATATCGTATCGTATCGCATTCTAATTGAGTTGCCAGGCACGCACGCTGGCTTGTGGAAGTTGAGGCGCAGAAGCCATAAAATAACTTTCAATTATGTGCGCATTGATATGGTGAGTTTTATGCCTGATTAAGCCAGGGGCAGCTGGGCGGCCAGCTGGACGCGCGGACGCTCGGACAGTCGAGCAGTTAGCCAGCGGCGTGACCATACAGGGTCGAGCCGTTGACCCAATAGAAGCTAGCGTGGCCCATAGAATCAGAGAGCAGCTGGCCTGGCTCCGGCTGGCCACAGGTGAAACTTGCTACAAACTTGCGCTTTCCATGACTTTGACGACAAAGCGCAACGGCCAATAAAGCTGAGCGTCGAAGCGGAGGCCGCAAAGAGCGGCGCGCTGCTCGCATACGCAATTCAATTAACAAAGTACCGACGTATAAAAACCAAGCGCTGTCCGGGCCACATTTGCATAACCCATTGAGTCGCCAACGCGTGCGCAGCTTGGAGCGATTTACCGAAACACTGACAGGATGCAGAGCTACGTCTGGCTAATTGGCGCCTTGACCGCGCTGGCCGCCACCGCCCAGGGCGCGCCCACCCAAACGCAGACCGCGACGCCCTCGGCCACGCAGCTGGCCTTGGACATGTACCACGGCTGCCTCAAGGATCTGAGCATCTCGTGCGTGCGTCCCAAGGCGCTGCAGTGGTTCAACGCGGCGCTGCAGCAGAACGAGGTGCGGCTAACCGACCGCCTGTCGGTGGTGCGCACCGCACAGCAGCCAGAGGCCAGCACCACCAGCACGGGTCGTGCGCAGGGCATGGAGCAGCAGCAGCAGCAGCTCTTCGACCACATCGACAGCTATCTGGCCAGCCATGCGCTCAAGATTCAGGCCCCCGAATATTTCCGCAGCTCCGAGGCACGCGCCCTGGTGCCCGACTATCTGCTGCAGAATCCACTGACCCAAGGCGGTCTGATACCGCTCGGCGCTGCCAATGAGGGTAAGTCTAATCCCAGCCAGCTTTAATGCAGTCACTCAACCGACTTCTTCCGCAGGACGTGGCATGATCCGCAAGGCCGTGCTGCCCTTCTTGCTGGGCCTGAAGCTGAAGACCACGGTGCTGATGCCGCTGGTGCTCGGCCTGATCGCGCTGAAGACCTGGAAGGCCATGACCCTGGGTCTGCTCTCGCTGGTGCTGTCCGGTGCCCTGGTCATCTTCAAGATAGCCAAGCCCAAGATTGTCAACTACGAAGTGGTGCACTACCCCCACCAGGTCGAGCATGTGGTGCCGCACCACATCGAGCACATTGTGCCCCATCACGTCGAGCACATTGTGCCCCATCACATAGACCATCATCTGGATCACCACTTGGATCACCATTTGGATCATCATGTGGATCTGCCTGTGGAGCACATTGAGCATCTGGAGCATCCCTCGCCCGCCTGGGATCCACATGCCTGGGCACGCTCCTCCCAGGAGCCCCAGGACGCGCAGGACATGGCCTATGCGGGCCAGAAGAGACGTTGAAATCGAAAGGAGACTAGGACGATGCGAGGACTTCCACAATTGGCTCTATTTTAAGTAGTGCAACGTATTGTTTTTATTTATTTATTTATTTATTTACTATTTATGAAATGTACAAAACACAAAGAAAAACAAAAAAACAAACTGAAAGTAAGATAAAATCCACGAATGGAAAGAGGAATATCCCGAATATGTTGCTGGGCGGGAGGCGGTAGGGGCGTGTGGGCGTGGCTAAATATGTGCAATAAAAACTATGCAAAAAGTCATTTGGCTAATTGAAGGTATGGGACGCAAAAGTTTGTTGAACCAGCGTGAGCTGTAATTAGCAAATGTAACAGGCTCTTAATTAGGGCACTCGGAGTTACTTGCTAATGCTCGAGTTAGCTGGGCCCCTAACGCACTTAACCTTTGATGGCCAAAAGGCAAGCAAACAAACAAGAACTGTCCAACTCGGAGCTGTAAATGACGCCAGCTCCAGCTGAGCCGAGTCGGGGCAACGACTGCGGCATTAAAGTATTTGCAGCGCAGACCTTAAGCGCAACGTGCCACGCACTGAGCTTGACAGACAGACGCCACAGCCACATCCTTGCAGCCCGTTTCCAATTTGTTTATTTGTTTCTCTTTTCTTTTCTTTTTTTTTTGCATTCGTAAAACAAATGAAAATTGATTTTTTTGTACGCATTTTATTTTCGCCTCCCTTTCGCCTCGCTTATTTTCCAATATCAATAGCTGCCAGTGGAGCGCTTAAGCACTCACACGTGGCCATCGAGAAAGTTGCAGCGCTCCCAACAGCGACAAAGGCTGCGTGCAACTATGCAAAATGGCGCCAGCGCCAACAACAGACGCCACAGCAACCACAACAACACGGCAGTGACAGCGGCAGCCCTGACAGCAAACACTGACAGCAACAGCGGCAGCGACAACAGTTGACAGTGCGCCGATCGGGCATGCTCGACTTGCAGATACCCTGACAAAAATTCGAATTGCCTTCTGTAGATGCAGTTGTGTTCATAAAAATAGTAGTGTGGCACTAAATAAATTTTAAAACTTTTTTTTTGTTATAAACAAACAATTAGAACTAATAAAAACTATTTCTAAATTTTATAATTCCTAACAAGCTAAAAACACAATTGTGCTGATCGAAATAGTGACAACTAAAACGTTTTTTTTTTTTTTTTTTTGTAACAATTAAACAATATAAATTAATTACAATTATTTCTACATTTTATATTGGTTTTGGCTTTCTATACATATTATTGTGTTCATTAAAATAGTAGTGTGGCACTACAAACAGCTTAATACGTTATTTTTTTTCGTTTGTAATAAACAAATATTTTAATTAATAAAACTGATTTGTAAATCTGTGCATGCATTTCAAATATTTTTTGCCATCTGTAAATTCAGTTATGTTCATAAAAATAGCAGTGTGGCAGTACAAACAAAAACGGCTCGCACTACTATTTTTATGAACAGCGCTGCATATTTTTATTTATTTATGTTTATTCTTAAAGAACTTTTTTTCGATATATATAAACAATTTTATAATATTTGAGGCCATAAATAAGGTACCAAAAAGTATAAAATATAGCATAATATATTAAGACTAGATTCACTCACTTTTACCCAAAATTGCAAAGCGCAAATTTTCGAAACAGAGCTTCTGCAAAATGCATATTAAAGAACCTTTCAAACACATACTAAATTTAAAGATTTAAGCTCCAAAAGTCTTCAACTTTTGCGAAAAGAAAAATCTCAAAAAAAATATATTATCGATTTTATGGTAATGTCGAACAGCCCCAACTTTTTGTACTCTAAGCAAATATGAATAGAAAATTTAGAGTGTCTAGCTTTTTTAGCGCACACACAGTAGACGCGACAGGCAGTTAGGTAGATATATAGACAGACACTGTAACAGATAAGCACACGCGCGACAGATACGTGAATAGACAAACATTGTCAAATCTGCATGCTTCAGACTAAAAGTGTACTTTGTGCAGGCAGAGCAGCGCCTGCTTTGCCACCCACCCACAAGAGTGGGGTAGCAACCCCTTTTCGAATAGCGGCCAGGGCATAGCCATCACCTAGTGTGTGCATGGCTTCGTGGGCTGGCCAATACTTCATTGATATTTAACTTGACTGCTATCGCCAGGCCGTTTCTACGCAACAATTTGATATGCGAAATGGAAAAAAAATCAACTTTTCCAATTTCATTGGCAAATGTTGGGGCTTCGGCGGCTGCCAAAATGCGCTCGGAATTGCAAATCAAGCGGTGAAACTTTGGCTTCACCGAAAGAGTTAACAATTCACAAAAAAATAAATAAAAATAAAACGGAATTAAACTGATATCAATTCCATTTTCGTGGCAGCGTAATCAATATACGAGATTCATAATTTACATGTTGCAACACGAATATATTTCGATATGCAGCGCGTGTAGTCAAGTGCTGAGGTGGTTGGGTGGTGCCGTTGCCACTACGTATCTACAGCGCATCTGCTGTCACTTTCGCTTTCGTTAAGGAAAAACACTTTCTACATCATTGGCATGGGCTGAGTGTCGTCGCGCTGTTGCTCAACTCTGGCTCGGCGTGGCAACCCCAGCTCAGCTCTCAATTATTAATTTTAATTTTAATCATTTTTTTCTTTATTAATTACACAATTTGCTGTATAAAATATGCGTTGCATTTATTTTATGACTAGTTATTTGGCAACCACTGAACGGCCTATGCGATCAGCGCGCGCGGCCTACCAAAAAAATAAGTGTTGCCTAGATTTCTGCTTCTGCCACACAATGTGGCACACTTGCTTATGCCTCTTCGGTTGAGTTTTTATTGTTCATTCACAATTCAGTTTTGGGGCATTTTTAACGAAGTCAATTGTGATTGATGTTTTTTTTTCTCTATAAACTCGTGTGGAAGTAATGATATGGTACTTGGCATATCAATTGATATTGCTATTGTAATATATAAACTTTTTTTTCCTATGTAAGTTCATTACTTTAAATTCAATGTAGAGCTCTTACATAAGTAAAGTGCGTAAGGCACGTAAAGCTTTATGTAAGTGAAGAGCGTAAAGCATGTAAGGCTCTTAAGTAAGTAAAGAGCATGCAGCCCTTATGATGAGCACAATGTAATATGCTTTAATAAGTCTATAGAAGAAGGCAGTTCTTATATGAAACGAAATGCAATTGGTCCAAAAAGAAAGGATTCTGCTCTTGATGATAAGCTTAGTTATAATTCTGCTATGTATTAATAATAAATGGCTTAGTAAAATACATTCAAGCCAATTCTCACATATAGATTTAAAGCTTCTTTTATAAAAGAATATTATAAAAAAATAAAATTTTAAAATTAGTCAAAAAAAAATTAAATTAAAACTAAAAAAAAAAAATTTTAAATTAGTCAAAAAAAATGGAAAAAATCTCAGTATTGAAAAGAAAATATTTATATGATTTACTGTGTAAAATTCAAACTTGCAGTAATTTTACTATACTCAATAACTTCATATTAGTAAAATACAATACATTTATTTATTAGCTCATCATATTAAATATCATTTAACCAATTTTCAATACATTTAAGCTCACAGCCATACATACTTAAAAGTCCACAGTAGAAGCAATGTCTGGCGCTATCAATTACCACTCTAATACATCCTCAATTTTTAAGTTCACAACAAATGCTTCGCTCTTACTCAACTTCACTTTACTCTCTCACTTTACTGACCAGCTTATAAATCACATACTCCAAGCACTGCCAATCTATACGCCACACTCTCTCAATTCATACCTTAAACTTCCCTTGTCCCCCCCACATCCGACAATTTAATCATCGTTCATCATCCCCAAAAAACACTCTAGCAACTGCAACGCGTATTCATTAATCATAATAATGAAGTGAACATTAAACTTCGTTAGCTAGCCGAAAGTGCATTTGACTCTAATCCTCTCGCTGGCATTGCCTTTTCCAGAGCACGAAACGTGCAATTCATAAACTTTGTTAACTATTCAAAGGCATGCGTAAATGGTGCCCTAATAGCATTTGCTGCTCGTTTAGTGTTTTCTTCAATTTCCTTGGGCCATGTTTGGGAGCAATTTGGCGCCTCAGACCTTTTTTTTTATTTTCTTTAAAAAATCCAGCTGGAAAATGCATTTAATATCAAAGCGAAGCTAACCAAATGAAACGCAACGCTCGGGCAGATGGAGCAGAGAGCGGCACGCGTTTGAAATAAAACCGTATTAAGTATACGACACGTGGTGTTCAGGCACGCACACGCGCTGCCCGCAAAGCCGCCAACAACAGCAGCAGCAACACAAACAGCAATAGCAACAACGGCAACAGCAACAACATTGCAATGTTGCTCTGCCTCTTTCGTTGTCTGCTTCATTTATGTCTTCTTCCGCCATGTTTCTTTTGCTTTGCGTACGACCGAGGCAGCCGAGCGGGGGCCCGACCGAGTCTCGCACAGAAACATTGGGCATTGGTATAAAAATCGTGAACAATAGAAAAACGATTATTAAACTCAATTGTGCCAGCATTGAGGCGAGTCGTGTGTGTGGTGCCCAGCGTCAAGTACAGAAATACGAAAACTCAACACAAGCCGAACGAAATGGCCAAATTGCTCCTTCTGGTTGTGGGCATTGCTGCCCTGGCGGCGGCCGCACAGGGCGCCACGGCGCCGCAGATGCAGCGCCTGATAGCCGAGGAGCAGAGCAAATGCGCCAGCGGGCAAGACTCGATGGCGTGCATCAAAGAGCGCGCCATGCGCTTCGTGGACAATGTGCTGAGCCAAGATAGCTTCAAGGTAAGCACACATCTCTTTCCCCTTCCTTTCTCCCACTCCCCCTCCTCATTGTCAAACATTCCTCATTAACTGCAGCTATCCGATCTGGAGGTGCGCACAAATGGCCAGAAGGTGGCTCCGGTCAGCGAGGCACGCGCCAGCACCAGCGACGGCTTCCTGGACGCCATCGAGAACTATATGCGCGGCCATGATGTCAGCCTCAATCTGCCCTTGGCCGATGCCAAGATCACCGTCTCGGCACGCAATCTGGCCAACGACGAGCTGAGCTTGAATCTGCAGCTGAACAACGACGACGCTACCGATATCGAAGCCAGGGGTAAGAAGGGCAACATCTTCAAGAAGGGTGGGTTACCTCAAGCCAAGGCCATAGACAGCTAAACTGAACACCTGCACACACACACACACCTTCTATGTTTAGGCAAGAAGCATCGTCTACGCAAGCTGGCCATGCCCATTCTGGTGCTCATCCTGCTGAAGGCCATCACCGTGATACCCATGGCGATTGGCATACTGAAGATCAAGGCGTTCAATGCGCTCGCCCTCGGCTTCTTCTCCTTCATTGTCTCGGTTGGTTTGGCCATTTTCCAATTGTGCAAAAAGGTAAGGCCGTTCAGCCACTAACAACCCCATCTCTCTGTTATCTTCCAGGCATTCGCGGGCTGCGGTAATTAGTGAGTGCGAATGAGTGAGTTGAGGAGAGAGAAGAGGAGTGGAGAGGAGAGGAGAGGGCGACGGGTTTTTATACAAATTACAATTACTTAAATATTAGCACGTATGTATAGAGTTGCACAGTAAATAGATGTGGCGCGTGCGCTGGGTAAGTTGTACCAAGAAAAAGCAACCCGAGTCCAACACCCTCCTCCTCAACATCCTCCTTACAAGCACCCACTAAACGCCAACCCAGCCCGAGACAGCTGCCCATATATTAAACCCCAATCTCTGCTCTGCTCTCTCCCACAGATTGCGCATGATCATCATCATACCGCCCACATCACCGCCCACGGACCGTGGGACGGTCGCAGCTTCGGCGCCGCGCTGCCCGCCTCCGTTGTGGAGCAGCCCCAGCAGTTCGCCCAGGAGCTGGCCTACCAGGCCCACGTCTAAGTCCAAATCTGCAGCCGCACAAGCAGGCCACAAAAATGTTGTTAATTGTTAGAGAGAAGAATTTGTGACTTGATTTGGGCGCATCCCATAGAACCCCTCTATATATATGTAAAAACTATTTATTTATTTATTGAAAGAAAAAAGAAAAGAGAAAGAAGAGAAGAAGTCAAAACAAATACCAAAACAACACAAATAAATGCCTAAAAATTTAAGTGAATTATCTTAATTTAGTGTAGCCTACTTACGGCTGCCCTCGGCTAGCTAGCTGGCGAGCGGACCGAGTCCAAAGTTTCACTGCGCCTCAATTATGCATGGGGCCGCGACGCGCTTGTTGGGGACGTCCTAATTAGCCAAACTTAAGTGGCTCGAATTCTTTGGCGCAGCGCGTCCAATTAAATATTCCAGTCTGCACTGGGCCCTTGTCTTTAATTTTAATTTTCAAGTGACTTCTTTTCACTCGTCCGATGAAAGTTGCGGCCGAAAGTGAAAGTGAACTCACTTGCCATAATCTATTCTAATCGATAAGCAGCCGCTGGAGCAGAATGAACCGCAGCCAGCCAGTGCAGCGCGCCAAGACAAAAGTCGACCCGAAATTCTTAGGCTCCAGCGAGCTCCACACATTTGAATTTCATTTGTGGCAATAAAGGACAAATGGCACACGAGCAGCTGGCCGAGGCGCATTCTTATGGCCAATAAAGCGTACAAATTGTTGAGCAGCTAGGCCATCGTGCTGGCCAAGTGGAAAAACTTTAAAAATTCAGTTGACAATTTCAAATGTGGGCGGGAGCAGGGGTATGGCCGGGGGGCAGAGTTGAAGTTGCGGGACAGTTGGCTTCGCACTTCGTTGCGTTGCTTTCATAACAATTTGGCATTCAGCAGGAGATTGCATAGCCACACGAGCATATAGAGATTTATGGCATGTTTACACTCTCGAAATACCCTGTACTCGTTAAAGGCGGACAATAAAAGCCAAAACTAGCTGTGCGCATGGGTCATTGGCGAAGGGCAGCCCATAAATAAAGTTTATTCGGTGTAATTGAGGTCCGTTTTCTGTGTAATCTTCTGCATATGCTTTTATTTATGCGGCTCTATTTGCGGGCCTCTATTTGCTTAACTATTGGACTGACTCTGTCTACGCATCTCAACTTTATGTACGTACTTTTTTATTCATATAGAATCAAACAAGTAAGTATTGAGCCTCGTTAAATTTCCTCATTGACAAATTTAGCTCACTTTAACCAAATAAAAACATAAGAAAATGATTGAGCTTATATCCTTACTCTCTAGTGCCTCTACAATATATAGATATATACAATATACAATATATAGAGTATAAATATCACAAATATTCAACATCTCACCACCCCTCTGCCCCGTCATACATCTCTGTCAGGTATCTCTTAGTCAGGCACTCCTGTCACTTTTACTCGTCTCATGTTTTCTTTTCTTTTTTGGTTTTATTTCCTTTGGCTGCATTTTCGATTGTTTTTCAATTTTGGCACGCAGCAAGTGAAGTGTGGCGCTCGAAAAAGTCAACGAAATTTCTTTTATCGGATGATAACAGATCGTGTGACGCTGACAGCGACACCTGATGCATTATTCACTCTATCAGTTAGGTAATCTACGAGCAGCCAACTCTGTGTTCGTTATTTGTTTACATAGTTAACGTTTTTTTTTGTCAGCGATATTACGATATCCAAATTGCTCTATAATTTAAAGCAATTTTGTATATATTTTCATCTTTAATTCAGGCATAGTAAATTTTATATTTAATAAATAGTTTTTATAGAAAAAACTCAAATAATATGTAGACAAAGGGCAGCTATGTTGCATATAAAAAAGTCTTGTTAATGCTCAGCACTCGACTCATAATTTCATTTCACATTCCAATTGCTTAGCTTCGTTTTCTGACACACTTAGAAGCACGCCCGAAGAAAGAGTGCTTGAAATTATTTTATTTCATTTATATTCTTGAAATAATTGACTAGCAAAATAAATTAGATATGTGGCTTATAATAAAATATATTAATATTCTACATAAAATATTTACATATTCATTATTTCTATAATTTATATTGTTAAAATATTATTAATTAATTATATAATATTTTTTTATGACCTACATCCCTCAGAAAGTTTCCTAAAATTTTTCTTGTGTTTATCTTTCCTTTTTTCATACGCCTCTAAGCTCCTCTAATTCACTTTAAAGAAATAAAAGATTAAGAAATTTAATACATTTTACAGCAAACCAATTTATTTCTTTTAGTAGCAAAAATAAATATTTATAAAAAGAAAAGAATAAAAAATTTATTTTTCTTAATAGCAAAAATATATATTTATAAACAACACTTAACGTCTCTGCTCGCTAGATCCAACAGCTTTGCCTGCAATCTCTAATGATAATAGCCTTGTCCAAGTGCTTGTCTGAGCCCTTCGAAACATTAACACAACCCGGCATCTGTTGTGATTCGAACTCTGACCTCATCAAAAATAACTTTTAACAAACTTCCAAGCTTGCAAAACTTTTAGCAGACGCAATTGAATTTGATTCCTTAGTCCGTAAAAAGGTTAAGAAATGTGTAAAGAAAATTAAATTTATTGATTTCTTCACTTTCGATGACCCACATTGGAGGGCGGCGCAGCAGCAGCACCGAAACGTGTCATAAATATATGTGTCACAACTGGCAGCGGCAGAAATCCTATTTCGTAATCCCCCCCAGAAACAGAAACCGAAGCAGACAAGCAAAATGACAATAATTCGATTCGCAGTTCCGCATAGACGATAAACAAATGGCCTAATACGCATCAAATGGCCAAAATGGTCAAATGGCCAATACCAAAGCGTAGACAAGTTCCGTACTGATTTCTTGTATCGAAATTTGACACAATACGCCGAAAAATGTACGTGCCCTGGACCTGGCTCCGTCATGGGCTATGCCTCGGCTCTGGCTTTCATGCTTGCTGTTCGCGTAAGAGTTGCGCCCGCGCATACTAATCGGGGGAAACAAAAGTTATTTTCATCGGTCGTCGATAATGCAACTTTGATCAGCACTCCAACCGGGGGGACGAGCGGGGGCCGGGCGGGTGTTCGTTTAGCCGCTATGGAAAGCGAGAAAGCTTGCATGTGGCTAGGGAGTCTCTGGGCTGGTCAACCCAGATCCAACAGTTTGGTGAAAAACTTTGGACACTCCGAAGAGCCAGCGCCAAGGTTCGGCTGCGGCTTTCGTCAGCTCGACTGCGTGTAGCTGTCCAAAAATATACTTGTGCGCTCCAAAACTCATGTGCAGTGCACGGGCTACGGCTCTTCTGTGGCGTCTCGCGGTATAAAATCGTCGGCAGCGGCTCAAGTGTTCAACATTGTCGTCGCAACGGCATCGCAGTGAACACTACGCGCTCTGGTAGTGTAGATAGATATACTTATATATAGTTAGTATATATATATAGCAAGTGGATATTTGAGAATCTGTTCGAAATGGCACACCGCTTCACATCCTTCATCGCGCTCGGTAGTTTGCTGCTGCTGGCGGCGTCTGTTCAGGGTGCTGCCATCGATAATGCGGTCACGCCGCGCATCCACAGCTCGGATGAGCTCATCTCGACCATTGTGGATAAGTGCTTCCATGCCAATGCCATGCATTGCCTGAAGGAGAAGGTGCTCACCTACCTGGACACGGTCGCCAACGTCGAGGAGGAGGTCAGCGGTCGCGCCTTCAACGACGACGTCATCGATAAGGTCATCGTGGATCGTCTGGCTCGCATTCTGCGCAACAACGAGCTGCGCCTCCAGCTGCCAGAGACCTTCTTCTCCAGCTCCGTGGTGACTTATCGCTCGGATCGTGGCTTCGACCTGGAGCTGCCCAAGGAGGAAGGTGCGTCTGCCACGTCCAACTCTCTTCTTCCAGCCAGATTTGTAATCTTAACTCTCATTCCATCTGGCAGGTCGTGCTGAGAAGAAGAACAAGGACAAGCTCCTGCTGCCTCTGCTGCTGCTCATGAAGTTCAAGCTGAAGGTTATCATGCCCATTCTGCTGGCTCTGGTCAGTCTGAAGGCCACCAAGGCGCTGATCCTGTCCAAGATCGCCATCAAGCTGGTGCTCGGCTTCCTCATCTACAACTTGATCCAGAAGTTGGGTGGCATGAAGATGAACATGGTGCCGATGCCACCACCACCAATGCCCGCAGCTGAATACGGTGTGCCCAGCACCACCGCCTCCTCGTACGACCCCAGCAGCTGGGAGCCCATGAGCGGTGGCCCCTACGCCCGTTGGGACTCACAGAATCTGGCCTACAGCTCATACCACCCCAGCAGCTCCTCCTCGTACAGCTCCGGCGCTTCGTCCGGTGCCTCCACCTCGTCCAGCTACAGCTCCTCATCTTAGATCTTAGATCACACTGCCGCTGTTAATGTACATACCAAGGAACTGAGTGCCGCACCACCTCACCCCCGGTGGGCGTGGCACTTGGAGTTAGCAGACCAAATGGAACCGGAACATGCCTAGGCCATAAAATTAGTTGTTAAGTTTAAGCGCTCGACTTTTAGCCATTCTATTAATTTCCATCTATTCCATCTACTCTCGCTTCCGCTCGCCTCTTCCCTATCGCTTTCTCCTCTCTGCTATCGCTTTCACTCGCTACATTTTCCTCCACCTAAACCCTGCTGCTTCTTCTTCTTCTCCTTCAGAAATCGACCAAAAATCAAGCAAATTAATTTAAATATTATTTATTTAATTTATTAAAAATTGCAAAAATTGAAAAATTAAAGACCGTTTTTTAATTTTGTAAAATGTAATAGGGGAAAGCATTAGTAAATTATTTTCGATAGCCAAAAATTAACTCAGCTCCACATTTTTTATGACACTTGACCTGAAATTTAGAAAGTCTTTTACTGGTTGAAATCACTCTTTAACTTTTTCAAATTGGAAATATAAATAGGTCAACCAGGAAGTCATATTCTTTCTAATCTGTATACAACAAAATACAATACAAAAATTATAAAGATTTTTACCAATAAAGAAAGAGCTTTCAAGTATTAAACCAGTTCCATTTCGACTGAGTTAAGAATGTTAAAAAAGTTGGTCGCACAATTAGAGAAATTTACAATTGAAAAATGTTAAGAATCTTGACTAAAACTTAACAAAAAAGCATAAAACATTTCAACATAAGGTAGATATTTTTTTTTCAAAATAATTTCGAAAATATCAAAATCTTTTTTGAAAATGTATTAAATTTAAGAATAAATACTAAACAGAAAGAAAAAACTATTGCCCGTCAAAGAAATAGTTTAATTTATCTTAAACAAATAAATGCTTTGATTACATAGTTAACTAAAAAGCTTAAATTATATTTGATCACTGAATTGGTGTAGATTCTACAAAATAACAATACTTTTTACTTCGTATCACATATGTTATAAACTAACCGGATATCTAAAACACTTAAAAAATAATTTGTTTAATTTTACTGCAGTTCAAACAAATCGACTAGCCCATCTTTCAACACTTAAATTTTATTACAAAAGGCACATTCGTGATACCCCAGATACCCTTCCAATAACGAGTGTAGCTTTCGCCAATTTTGAAGTGGCAACGAGTGAAGTTTCAAGCACAATTCGAATGTTACAATCGAGATATTAGCCAACATTTGTCGCATGTAATGCTCTGAGTTAGCATGCGACAATTACCTGCACACTAAATAAAGTAAAACTAAATGACCTACTAACTGTTTTGTACTTCCATGATTTATTTTTGTCGCTTTTTTAGTTTTTCCGAGTCACGCGAATTCCGGAACAAAAATTGCGTTAACACACGCCAAACATTTTGAGTTATACATAAATTTAAACTAAGCGAGGGTCATAGTATCTAACTAAAAGATTATCTACTGTCAGCTACAAGTATTAACCCACTCCCACTCTGTGTTCACTTTTGTTTTTTTTTTTTTCTTTGTAGCATGAACTAATTACAAATATGAATTCCTGTAGAGATAAGAGCTTGGATTTAAGAAACGGAAGAGATTAGTATATTGTTTTAGTAATTCGTAAATGGGATATGAAATTCAAATTTTGGATTGATCTAAATAGAAGCTTTCAAAAGTGAGAATATTTTTAATCACACTATATATTATGAAAACATTTCTATAAAACTTGATATCTCTAGAACTTATAACCATAACAATACGTGTATATATTTATATGTATTTATAGATAGTCGAATATCAAAGTCAACTTTTCCTCAAACAATTGAAGTTTTTATCTTCAAAAAGGCCTTTTTTTTCTTAAAAAGATATCAAGTTTTGCTTTACAAGAATAAAGGTAAATGCGGTAGATAAATTGACCAAGATAATCCTGATGATAATTTTTGTAAGCTTTTTTTCCTAAAAAAAAATTCAAAATATTTCCTGGAATTTTGCAGAGCACAATCTTGTTTTATCTTGAAATGAAAAAAACCGTGTCCAACAAAAAAATAAATAAGAACGATAAAATGATTATATATGTATTATTTATATACAAAAAAAAAATAAATATAATATATATAAAATAAAAAATATATATAAATATAAAATGGGTATATTACCAATTTGAAAATATGAAGAAAAGTTATGCATGCTATAAAGAAGCTGAAACTCTTTCAAAAATGTTAACTATAACATACCCATCTAGCAAACTAATATACCCCACACAATAAATATAAATGCAAGGCATAACAGCAGTCTTTTTATCCAGCTAAACACTTTGCCATGGGCTTAAAGAGCAACAGCTGTTTTAACACAGCCGAAGTCGAGCCACAGACTGGGTAAACTGGCCACCAGACCTAGACCGAGACAGCCGGTTTTTCAGCAATAATGCAATCTGGGTTGGCCGGGGTGCGAGCGCCTACATAAAGCGCTGCTAGCGCCAGATATCGGCCAGTATTGATGCTGAAATCGAAATGTGGACCAATTGCACGCGCTTGCTCTGCCTCTGGCTGTGCCTCCGCGCAGCCAACTGCCTGACGGACTCCACCAAGTTACGGGACACAGATGTCAGCAAGTTCTTCAGGCACTTGGACGTCATACCCGACGTTGTAGCCGAGGGCCCACAAGACTTTCTCAATGTAAGTTTAGCTCTAGCAGGCGCTCAAGAGAGACCTCTACTCACCTCTCCCCCTTGGCTATGCAGGTTACCTATCCGGGCAATATACGTGCCGATCGCGGCGTCCAGCTGCAGGCCTTGCAGGTGCGCGATGAACCGCAGGTGGTTTGGATTGCCGGCAAGGATAACTACTATACGCTCATAATGACCGATCCGGATATTCCGGTAAAGACGACGCCTCAGTTCAACGAGTACCTGCACTGGCTGGTCGTCAACATACCCGGAAAGCAAATGGCCCTGGGCGACGTGCTCGTCGGCTATGCCGGCGCCGCGCCCGCCAAGGGCACCGGCCTGCATCGCTATGTGTTCCTGCTCTACAAGCAGCCGGACTACCTCAAGTTCCAGATGGAGCATGTGCCCAAGCACAGTGAGCAGGGCCGCGGCAACTTCAGCACCCGGGCGTTCGTAAAGAAGTACGAACTGGGCTTTCCGCTGGCCGGCAACTTCTTCACCAGCGAGTGGAGCACTAACGTGCCCGTGCTGCACAAGGCCAGCGTCGAGTCGGAGGGGAGCCCGCTCTCTTTTTAGGCAACCGCGCCGACGCGCCGCGCTGTGGCCGGTTTTGAAGCGGATTGCCAAAGAAATGCATAAATTAAGTCCAAGCAAACTACGAGCTCAGCTAATTGTCAAATCAGATACACTGTAAATAATTTCTGTCACCAAATACAAACTGTCAGTCTATCACATTGAAATCGAACAGAAACTACTCAATACTGGACAGAACAAATATGGCCGAATTATTTTCCAAGCACAAGATTGTGCCCGATGTGCTGCAAGTGGCGCCAATGGAGCTGCTCAAGGTGAGCTTGGCCAGCTTTTTGTTGCTAGATCTGCTGTCCTTCAGTGCATGCCTCCCCTTAGGTCACCTATGCGGGCGGCTTGGAGGCGAGCAATGGCAATGAGCTGACGCCCACTCAGGTGAAGGCGGCGCCACAGCTCGAGTGGCCCACTGAGCCGGACGCACTGTACACCGTGCTGCTCACAGATCCGGATGCGCCCAGTCGCAAGGAGCCCAAGTTCCGTGAGTGGCATCACTGGCTGGTGGTCAACGTGCCCGGCAACCAGATCGACAAGGGGGACGTGCTCAGCGCCTACGTGGGCTCGGGGCCGCCGCAGGGCACGGGGCTGCATCGCTACGTCTTCCTGGTCTACAAGCAGCCCAAGAAGCTGTCCTGCAACGAACCGCGCATTCCAAAGACCAGCGGCGATAAGCGCGGCAAATTCAATACCAGCAAATTCGCGTCCAAGTACCAGCTGGGCAACCCCATTGCCGGCAACTTTTACCAGGCACAGTGGGACGACTATGTGCCCAAGCTGTACAAACAGCTGTCGGGCAAGTGATAGCTGTTATTAGATCCAATTGGCAGCCACACACGACTGGTGCTGATGACCAATTGCCGAGCATTGTTAAGGAGAAAAATAAAAATAAAAAAGGTGTTATTAAACATATTTCCACGAATGTTCACAGTCGCAGCTGCCGGCAGCGATGGCGGCAGCGTTTTATAAGCCCAGCCTCAGGTCTAACTGGTTTCAGTTGAGGACCGAGCTCGCTAGCGAGCACTTCATATCGACGCATCGACTCTTGCACAGTTCAGATTGTGTCTCACATCATTTAGTCTTGCATAACCCATTCGACACATCGCAGTGAACATGTTGCTGCTCCATGTTGCGGCCATTCTCGGCGTTATCTCTATGGTGCAGTGCAACCCAGAGTTGGAGGCCTTCAAGTGGCACGGCATAGTGCCCGACGTCTTGTCCCAGCTGCCCGAGCAGCTGCTAAGGGTGTGGCATAGCATCAGACAGAAACTCTCAATCCCAGATCTCAAGTAACTTTCTATTTTCTGCTTGAAGATCACCTTCGACAACCGTCTGCTGGTGCAGAGCGGCGACATTGTGACGCCCACGCAGGTGAAGAATATTCCCAAGGTGGAATGGTCAGCGCAGCCGAATACATACTATACGCTCGCCATGGTCGATCCGGATGCGCCCAGCCGGACGAATCCCAGGCTGCGCGAGTTCAAGCACTGGCTGGTGGTCAATATACCCGACAACAATGTGGCCAAGGGAGATGCGCTGGCTGAGTACGTGGGCGCCGGACCGCCCAAGGACACGGGTCTGCATCGCTACGTGCTGCTGCTGTACGCCCAGCCGAAGAAGCTGTCGTTCGCTGGATCTCGCGTCAGCAACAAGAGTCGCCGCTCCAGGCCCAAGTTTCACATCAAGCAATTCGCGGACCATCATCGTCTGGGCCAGCCCATCGCCGCAACGTTCTTCATGGCGGAGTACGACGATTATGTGCCCATACTGAACAAGCAGCTGTCGTCCGGGCACTGAGCGCATATCCTTAACACATAATTTGTTTTCACATCTTTCGTTATTATAGAAAATTGCAAATTAGTTTATTGATTGATTGATTAATGAATGGGATTTTTTTTCCTTATTTTCTTTGTGATTTCTATTTGCCCGCCGCCGTGGCCAGGGGATTCCGTAGAACGAGAATTACGGAGTCGCCGCGCAGAAACATTTTCGAGATGAAGCGATCTTTGTTGACGGGTTTCACCTTCTTCTTGCCCTTGCCGGTGCGCGGCAACTCCGTCCACATCTCCTTCACGTTCTCCAGGACCATGTTGCAATGGCGATCGAAGGCTTTGACGCGCCCGAGCAGCTTTTTGTTGTTGCGGCAATTGATGAGCACCTGTGTGTTGTTCTTCACCGACTGTGTGAGCACCGACAGTGGGCCGGTGTTGAACTCCTCCTCCTCTTGGCGCGCCAGCTCCTCCGGCGTCAGCTCGGATTTCGGTTTTACGAGAGCCCTGAAAAATGTCGAATTCAGTTTGTTTGGCAAATTAGCAAATATGCCGGCTGCATGATACATTTGCGCTGTGCAGTTGCTTTCTGCTGTTCTACTTACATGTTGATGTGTCTATGTTAGCTGGTAGACGTTTATGGTTATCTTTAATAAATACTTTATACTGTAAATAAATATTATTTACCAAAACGTTTTGGCCTCGCGGCTTTTTTCCGTGCTTAAGAAATGCTAAATAATCTATCGATACTACATATGCCATTATCGATATTTACTCAAGAGCGTTGCCACCTAGTACAATTTTCAACTTTTTTTATTATTGCTATTATGGTTTGGCAAAACAGAATAAAATGGTTACATATTATAAGCGCATCTTAAAATTGTTAATGTAGTTTCGCTTATGTATTTTATTAATTCATTTTCTTTTATCAATTTATTTCTAAAAAGTAATTGTTTAAATGCATTTTGTTTTCATTGCATATGGCCACACAATACTCATCAGCATTTATTATTGTAAACAAAGGCACGTGCAGGATTTAGTTTTCCATATTATTAATATAAATGGCATGGCCGCAGCAATTCCCGCTAAGAAACCCAAGATGAGCACAGATAAGAAGCCGGTTCAGCCGGCAGCAGTCACCTGTGCGCACTGGGTGCATCGCAAGAAGCGCCACTGCAAAATGGAGCCGAACAAGGGCAGCTTATTCTGCGGAGCGCACGAGCCGCCAAGCGAAGCAACTGCAGAGGACAGCGAAGCTGAGCGCATTCCCTGCCCACTGGATCCCAAGCACACAGTGTTCAAGCGAAAGCTGGCTAAGCACTTGACCATATGCAACGCCCGGGATCAAGACAGCACTCTGCCCTACATACTCAAAAATATCAATGCTGGCGATGAACTGGAAGCGGATAAACAGCTTGAGCTCTGCGAGCACGAGAAACTAAAGCTGCACGAGCTGAAGGATGCAGAGTTCTATGCTGTCATAGACAAGGTGAAGCAACTGTATGACACGCACATAGCCGGCAACATCGAGCAACTGGAGTTGCAGCACCCATCGCTGGAGGAACCGCTGAGTCACAGCGAATACGGCCCGGAGACGCGTAAGCATCTGGTGCAGACATCCGCACTGCTGGGCATACTCGAGCGTGACCAGCAGCTGGGCGACAACACGAGCTACATTGAATTCGGCGCCGGCAAGGGCCAGCTGGCCTTCTACCTGGCCACGGCGCTCGAGGCGAAGCAGTTGGCCAACGCGCAGGTGGTGCTGGTGGATCGTCTCTCGTTGCGCCACAAGAAGGACAACAAGCTGAGCAATAAGGAGCTGGTGCAGCGAATACGCGCTGACATCGCGGACCTCAAGATGTCCCAGCTGCCGGAGCTTAAGCGCACCCAGCGCAACGTGGCGCTATCGAAGCACCTGTGTGGCGCCGCAACGGACCTGACCCTGCGCTGCGTGCTGGCCGAGAAGGACATATGCAATACAGATTACATATTGATTGCCCTCTGCTGTCACCATCGCTGCTCCTGGCGCTCCTACGTGGGCAAGAAGTGGCTCCAGACAGCGGGCATCACACCACGAGACTTTGTCATCATCACCAAGATGGTGAGCTGGGCCGTGTGTGGAAGCGGCGTTAGCCGCGAGCGACGCAAGGCCATGGCGGAGGCAGCCAGCCAGGAGGAGCAGCAGCCCCCACAGGAGCCCACACAGCGACTAAGCCGCGAGCAGCGCGAACTCATTGGCTATCAGTGCAAGCGAGTCCTGGACTACGGGCGGCTGGAGCATCTACAAGCCAATGGCTATCAGGCGTCACTCAAGTTTTACGTGGCGCGCGACGTTACGCTGGAGAATGTGATTCTCTTGGCGCAACGCGACGGCCCCAAGTGCAATAATACTAAATGCTAATATATTAAGCAAAAGCAATTTATTTAGGCTGAATTTATGGCAAATAAATATACATAGTTATATCGTGACTGACAATGACAATGGCCAATCTAGAATATTCGAGTAAAGCCGGGTAGGATATATCTCTAAGATACAAACTGTGTTTTTGTTTTTGTTTTTCACTTTCTATTGATGGTCAGCTGTTCGCGCTTCCAATGCCCTGACGCGCTTCCAGTGTGTACACCAAAAATGAGTTATTTTTTCTTCTACGCAACCAGGGCTGCACACAACCGTGCGAACAGCTGTTGGTGAGTCAGTATTTGGAAACAGTTTCGCCTCGTAAATATTAAATTGCGCGAGAAAATTAAGTTTAATCGATTTGTGCTGCAATAATGGCTAACGAAATGGCGCACAAAATGAAGGCCATCAAATGCCCCACAGACGAGCTGTCTCTGACCAACAAGGCAATCGTCAACGTTGCCGATTTCACCGAGGAAGTCAAGTCAGTTTGAGTTTCTGTTTTTGTTTGACTTTTGAATGATTTCATAAAATGACGCCAGCTCAGAGTGGGCGTCTCTATTGAAGCGTATTAAATCACTTTTTCCATTCGATCACCATCAGATATGTGGACATCTCGCCGGGACCTGGACAGCATTATATATTCGCGCTGGAGAAGATCGCCGATCTGCCACGTGGACATGTGGGCTTCTCGCTGGTGCAGCGCAAGTGGGCCTCCCTTTCCATCAACCAGGAAATCGATGTGCGCCCCTACCGATTCGATGCCAGCTCTGACATCATCATATCGGTCTCATTCGAGACGGACTTTCTGCAGAAGAAAACCATCACGCAGGAGCCCTACGACTCGGATGAGATGGCCAAGGAGTTCATTATGCAGTTTGCCGGCATGGCCTTGACGGTGGGTCAAACCCTGGTCTTCCACTTCAAGGACAAGAAACTACTTGGGCTGGCGGTCAAGACGCTAGAGGCTGTGGATCCCCGAACTGTTGGAGACGGTAAGGAAGCGAAGACGCGTAACGTAAGGTTTGGCCGGGTGCTGGGCAACACGGTGGTGCAATTCGAGAAGGCCGAGAACTCGGTGCTCAATCTGCAGGGCAGATCCAAGGGCAAAATCGTACGCAGCCCCATCATAAATCCCGACTGGGACTTTGGCAAAATGGGAATCGGTGGCCTGGACAAAGAATTCAATTCCATCTTTCGACGTGCATTCGCCTCGCGCGTCTTCCCACCCGAGCTGGTCGAGCAGCTGGGCATCAAGCATGTGAAGGGCATACTGCTCTACGGACCGCCTGGCACGGGCAAGACTCTAATGGCTCGACAGATTGGCACCATGCTAAATGCACGCGAGCCCAAGATAGTAAATGGACCCCAGATTCTGGACAAATATGTGGGCGAGTCGGAGGCGAACATACGACGCTTGTTTGCCGACGCTGAGGAGGAGGAGAAGCGCCTGGGCCCGAACAGCGGACTACACATCATCATCTTTGACGAAATCGATGCCATCTGCAAGGCGCGTGGCTCGGTGGCTGGCAACAGTGGCGTCCATGACACCGTTGTCAACCAGCTGCTGGCCAAGATTGACGGCGTGGAGCAGCTGAACAACATCCTGGTCATTGGCATGACCAATCGAAGAGACATGATTGATGAAGCGCTGTTACGACCCGGTCGCCTGGAGGTGCAGATGGAAATTAGTTTGCCCAATGAGCAGGGACGCGTGCAGATCCTCAACATACACACGAAGCGAATGCGCGAGTTCAATAAAATTGCCAGCGACGTGGATAACAAGGAGATTGCGGCCTGCACAAAGAACTTCAGCGGCGCCGAGCTCGAGGGTCTGGTGCGTGCAGCCC
The DNA here is from genome assembly GCA_035046225.1 of Drosophila pegasa. Taxonomy (NCBI): domain Eukaryota; kingdom Metazoa; phylum Arthropoda; class Insecta; order Diptera; family Drosophilidae; genus Drosophila; species Drosophila pegasa. The sequence continues at coordinate 6,939,955 of JAWNOD010000398.1, read as the reverse complement.
AATCCACGGCGATGAATCGTCTGATCAAGGCAGACGCCAAGGTGCACGTAGATCCCGAGGCGATGGAAAAGCTCAAAGTGACGCGCTCCGACTTCATGCACGCCTTGGAAAACGACATAAAGCCCGCATTCGGAGCAGCTCAGGAGATGATTGAAAACATGCTGGCCCGCGGCGTCATCAACTGGGGTCCGCCGGTGACCAGTGTGCTGGAGGATGGCATGTTGTATGTGCAGCAGGCCAAGGCTACGGAGAGCTCCGGCTTGGTATCCGTGCTCCTCGAGGGTGCGCCCAACTCTGGCAAATCGGCGCTGGCCGCCAACCTGGCCAAGATGAGCGACTTTCCGTTTGTCAAGGTGTGCTCGCCCGAGGACATGGTGGGCTTCACCGAGTCCGCCAAGTGCTTGCACATCCGCAAGATATTCGACGACGCCTACCGCTCCACGCTCAGCTGCATTGTGGTGGACAATGTGGAGCGATTGCTCGACTATGGACCGATCGGACCGCGCTACTCCAACCTAACACTGCAGGCCCTGCTGGTGCTGCTCAAGAAACAGCCGCCGAAGGGTCGCAAGCTGCTCATCCTGTGTACCTCGAGCAGGCGCCAGGTGCTCGAAGAGATGGAAATGTTGTCCGCATTCACGTCCGTCCTGCACGTCTCCAATATCTCCAATCCCGAGCACGTGCTAACCGTGCTAGAGGACGTCGACCTGTTCAGTCCCGAAGAGATGCAAGTGATTGCCCGCAAATTTAGCGGCGCCCGCGTATGGATTGGCATCAAGAAGCTATTGGCAGTGATCGATATGGTGCGGCAGTCGGAGCCGCAGTATCGCGTGGTGAAGTTCCTGACCAAAATGGAGGAGGAGGGCGGCTTGGAGCTGTTGCCGAGGCCGCAGTAGCTACCGCCCCTGGGGGAACTGAAAATGTCAGTTGTGGAGCTCGACGATGCTTTCTGAAGCCTGTCCGAAAATAAACTGCACCAACGAATCAGCTCGAATAGAGATTTGTAATACATTTTATAACGACAAATGACCATATAACAAAGAGCTAGAAACAAGTACAGAACCGACCAATACCAACCACAATAACAACAACAGCAACATATGAGACAAAAGAAAGTTTATAAACATTCCGCACAGATCCCAACGACTAGTCCACTCGAGCCTTGTCGCATCCTTGTCAATCTCTTGGCATATTCGTGACTATTAGATAATTTGAGTCCTTGTAGTTGTATCTCCATACAGACAATGTATCTATTGGAGATCCATTTTGATGTGAATTTGTTTGCGTTTGTTAGAATTGTATATTTTTTTTTGTGTTTTGATTTAAGCAGAATATATAGAATGAGAGTTCGTAATGCTAATAATATTTGCGAATATGCCAGCAGCACTCAGCTATAGTAGATAAAATTAAAAAAAAAAAAACTATACTAATTTATAATCAAACTAAGTTGATTCCCAAATTTGTAATTGTAATTGTAATTGTTGGCTTTGATTCCTGCTATAATTGTTAGCTATACGAGCACATCCGTTTATGCCTCGCTGTTAAGTTCAAAGAAATTAAGGATTATTATATAAAAAACATTTGGTAGAAGGAACACCCCATACTATAATCAACTTATATAAGTGTTTTATTGTCTATCTATTGATATCTATGTACTTTGTATGAAGAATGTATTTTGAAGATCAACTTTGATACGAGGCTCGATCGCTTTGATCGTTTTTTGATACAGCAGCGCCGCCATTGCGCGCAGCGGTCAATTTTGTAACTAACTCGAGTCGCACCGCACAAAAGTAGACTAAGAAATATGAAAGCCAATTGGAAGTTGAGGCCAGCCAAATGCATTCCAGAATTTGTTACATCAATGTCATATGAAATACTAAATAGGACAATTGTATTATGCATATATGTATGTGTGTGTGTGGCTTTTGTTTTAAATTTATATATGTCACATAAAGTGTGGCAAAAGCACGATAATTGCATACTTTTATGGGCCACAAATGAAGGCAGAAAAAAAGAATTAAAGATTTATAAAAATTCCTTTTAGCGATCTAAGAAGTTACAAAATGCAGTGCAATGCAAGAATTATAGTTAAATATTAAATAATATATATATAAAATATGTTTACCACACAATTAAAAGGAAATTGCATTTAAATAGCTCAAAAAAACAGCAACAAGAGTAAAATCCATTAAATGTTAGAAAATATGTTTCTTTGAAATTGACAAATGCATTTATATTATTATATATATATATTATAAGCAAAACCGCATGTATGTGTTTGTATGTGTGTAATAAATGCATTAACTGAACGTCTTGACATTCTTGAACTTGACTGGGGCGCCAGCCCAAACATGTGGAGCAACAAGTCGCCAGACACCGCCAGCCGATCAGCTGTTGGAGACGCCGTCGTGGTGCTGCGACTGGCTAGCGACAAGCTGACCCGCCACACTGGCCACCAGCACTGGCTGAACGAGTATAACTGACCAAGACACGCCGGGCACACAGTGAGTTCGGTCCAGCTTTAATATGCAATTTGAATAAATGATTTATAATGTAAACATTTTAACGGGGCAGCGAGTCGTATACGTAATAAATGTAGATTTCTTATTTACGTGCTGTAATTGATATATGTCGCTAATTGCGCGCGACGCCCATTTGACGCGCAGCGCTCCACACTGGCTGAGCTTATCTAAGGAATCCTGGCCAGCTGCAAGCCAGCGGCGCTTATTAACTCATTAAAAGTGCATATTTTTCCAAGATGCAAAATTAATGCGGATAGAATGGCACAATTAGGGGCGCTGCTGCTCCTTGCCCCCCACTCTCCACCGGCTACACTGATGACCAATGACGGGGGCTTGCCCTAATGACGCCCGCTCGATTCACTTTTGCCGCGTCATCCCCGAAAATATCCGATTTCAGCGCCCAACAAGTGGGCGTCGCGTCATCTGGCCAGCGAGCGCACGTATGCAAATTTTCATGACGAAAGTCCAGTCGGACAAAGTTCAGTGACCGCAGTGAGAGAGCGAGAGGGAAAGGGAGAGCGACGCCCACCCACTCACTCTCTCCATCTCTCTCTCCAAGCAAAGCCGAAATGAAATTTTCATTCAAGCGCTGCGTCGCCTCTTTAAAAATAAAATGCGAAACTTTTACAAATAACGTCGACTGCATGTGCGAGTGTGTGTGTGTGAGTGTGCGTGTGTGTATTTTTGTTACTAATTGAAGGCGAGGGGGTGGTGCTCGCACTTGTCAGCCAAAGCTGCAGCCAAAGCCACCTAAGCCGTTCCCTCCCCCAATCCCCAGCCAAACACTCAGTCGTGCCCCTCGCAGCACTCCAAAAACCGGCTGTGCTTGTTGTTGTTGCTGCTGCTGCTGTTGTTGCTGCTGCTGCTGTTGTTGTTGTTGCTGCTGTTAAAAGCACAAACGCCGGCAGCAAAGGTTCGATTTCACTTTCGCACGCTGTCTCTGACGTCGCTGGCGCTACCAGCGCTCGCCGATTGAGGGGATTTGGCGAGCAGGCACTGGGCAGCTGACAGTAGGTGCCATCCGAGTGTAACAGGGGCAACTGCGCTGGGGTCTGGGGTCTGGGTCTGTCGTGTGGGTTCAGGTTTGCAATGCGACGCCAGCCTCAGCCTGCTCTCACTGCTTTCATTCAAATGGCGAGCGAGACGCGCTCTCACCGGCTAAGCGGCGCTCAGTTAGCAACACTTTTTCAGGATGCAACGCGATATGGTCTGCAGCAGGCGTATCTATGGGTAAACATTTACAGACAAAAGCTAAAGTATTTACTATTTATATTTAAGTACAACCTGAGCGAAGGTCGATATTTGAATCAAGTTTAAAATGCAATTGCGGGTAATAATTTATTTTTATATATTTTCTTAGATTTAATTTTATTTTTGAAAAATTTATTTTTATTTTAAAATTTAAAATTTATTTAATTATTATTTTTAGCTAAATATATACTTGTAATACTATTAAAACTAGTTTTTAGTAACAGAAATATAAATTAATAATATTAATTAAATAAAAATTTTACATTTTTAAATAAAAATATGTTTTTCAACGATTCGAAATTATACTGCTCCATGCTAAATACATATTGAAATTTTAGTATTGTGCTTAAGACAAAATTTCGTTTATTTATTGCTGTTTATATCTCAAGCTAAGACTTATGCATTATTTGTTATTATTTATAAGACATACATCATACATATTCTCTATCTATTTTCACTTTTAAGAACCTAAACCAAAAATATGTTCTATTATATATAAAAAAAATCTTTATAAAACATACAATAGCCTCAAAAACTGTCTAGAGCTACTCAACACAAGCCCATAATATTCTGTTTATATCCGTATATTTTAAGACCCATGCAAATTACAACTGTATATATAGATATATATACTCATATATAATGTTTAAATAAAAGCGAAAAATCATGCAAAATCTTCCTGCATTACACAAACGCGGAAGATTTGCCTGCTTGAATACTTGTACGCGCGCATTTCGTGGATTTCCCAAAGCTGGCTGCATTTTCATGGCATTTTCATTGGACTTCGCATGTGTGCATGTGTGTGTGTATCTGTGTGTGGGCATGTGAAACTAACAGTTAAATTAGCAGTTTTTTTTGTTTTGTTTCGCATGGCGCTTCATGGCTCTGACGCTACAATTTTACAGTGCAGCCCGAAACTTTGGTCTGCCTGTGTTTCATTTTTAGTTGTTTTTCCTCTTTATCTTCTTCTTCTCTTTTTTTTTTTTTGTTGCAATTTATAATTAAGTTGCAATTTGGCATGCGAGCCAAGAAGTTGACGGCGCCGCCTGGTCCCAAAACTATTCGTGGTATGTCGGAAATTTTCTTGGAACTTGCATGCCTATTAGTCATCAGAATTGATATTGGCTGGCAAAAATATTCCAAAATTATTGCATTAAATTATTTGGTTTGGCATGGACAAAAAATGTGGAGCTTAACACTAGCTTGTAAATATTTCAAGTAAGTACGAGAAACATTAGATATTGTTTAATGAATTATATTAGTATAATTTTTATTTGCATTTATAATAATAGTTTTATTATTTATTTTTTATTTTTAATTCAATAATTTTATTTAATTTTGTACGTTGTGATTTTTTTGAACCTGGACACGCCATGGGTTAAACCTATTTTATATGCATTTGCTGCCTAAACACAAGGCACAACCCACAAGATTACAAAAAAAATAAATAATAATCAGCCAATCGTTTCAGAATCTGGCCAAACAAATCAAAACTCTGCAACTTTGTGGCAAGACGAAAAAAACAGAAAAAATTAAGGGCAAGCCAAAGATTGCATACACTTGAAAAAATAGGGATAAAAGAGGCATAAGGCCAAGGTTTTATTTTCAACGATTTATTGTATGTATATGGATTTCAATAATGTAAATAGTACTTCAAATATATCAATACAATATTCTCATATTTTTTGAAATATTAAAAAAAAAAATAAAGAAAAAATTTAAATATATTTTCACAAAAAAGGGAAATGGCATTAAATGTATCTCAATGATTCGAATAAGTTTTCTTATACATAGATTATTTAAAATATTTTAAGACTCTTGATATAGTTACCTATTTCACATATATACATACACATATATGTGTAGGTATGTATATGTGAAATATGTAACCATGTCAAGAGTCTTAAAATATATACATAAACATATAAAACTTAATTAAAATAACTCTGAGCACGACAAATCATTTTCACCAATTGCCGATCGAGAGACTTAAATACGCTCAATCCCATATATACTTTATGCTCTCTGCTACCTATGCCTCACATATTCCATAAGAAATTCACATTGCCCTGCTCTAGAGCAAAGCCAAAAAGACCCGAATGCGGGATCTGCAAAGCAATCCGTGGAAATGCTTGCCGCACGCGATCGAGACATTCGCATTTCATTTCGATTCATTGATACACTCGGCGGCAAAAAACTCTCAGTGCCAAATTAAATAATACGAGCTCCCCGTTCCTTGTTATTATTATATTGTATTCCACCCTTTCAGTTTTTTGCGTGTTGAGTTTTGCTTTTTTTCTCCAGCCTCTCTGTATGCGTGTGTGTGTGCCATATTCTTAGGAATTCCTTGGCACAATCCAAACCAGTCGCAAGATCAATCAGTGTGCCATCAGCATTTGTGATCTTGATCGGCGACTGCGTCACTCGCTCACTCTCCCTCTCTCTCTCTCTCTCTCTCTCTCTTATTCGCTCACTCGTGGCAACTTGACTTCTGGCAGCGCGTCGTAGTTCGCTTTCGTTTGTATCCTCGACAGCTGTGGGCTGGCTCGGCACGTGCCTAGTTTCAACTTTCTTCACTTTTCATGGGCACAGCTCGTATTACGCAGCGCGGGCAACCCTTTGTGCACACCTTCTTCAGCTGGCCACGCCCCCAAGTCATTAGGGCGCACACTTACAGCAGGCGGATATTGAATTGGATGTCTTTCACTTCCTTTGGCGCAATTTGTTTTTCCCAATTCGCATAGACGAATACGACGACATCTGCGATCATTGTCTTTCACTTTTCATCAAACTTATTAATTTGTTCGATCACAATTAAAGCGAATTTGATATTTCCGGCCGTAAAAGCATTTTGGTTCAATGAACCCAATGTCCAGAATCCTTGAACTTCACTGCAGACAAAACATATTTATATGTATATATATATTTGTATATACATCTGTATTCGCATTGCCAATAATCTATTTGAAACAAAGAGCTTCGAGCGCCCTTTTTGGCGGCACCCTCACAAAATTATTGAGCAGCCACAAGAAATGAAGGAACAGTCAGTCAAAAAGATAAAAAATAAAAAATATATCAAAAAGAGAAAAAAAGAAAAAGTAAAACTAAAACAGAAACAGTCCGATTTGAGAGTTGTCTGTGTGTCTGTCTCCTTAAATGCTACCTAAATATTTCTGTTAGAAAGAAAAAGGACTTTTTGCTGTAGTTTTTTGCGGTGGCTGCTGCTGTTGTTGCTGCTGTTGTTGTTGTTGGGCTAGTCACATATTTCATTCTAATCAACGTGCTGCAAAACATATACTTAGCTCCCTTATGATATTTGGCCTGAACGCTTCGCTTTGCTACGAAAATTGCATTTAAACGCTTATTATGCGCTTTTTATTTGCAACCCATACTTAGGCCACGCCCCCAAATGATCGGTCAGTCATGCAAGAGCTTATATCATAGCAACATATAGATGAATATCTATGTGTGTTAGATTGGCGGCAGTGAGTGATTGACTGTGTGAGTGATTGACTGAGTGAGTGATTGACTCACTTATTGATAGTCAGACTCTCTGGATGTCTGTTTGATTGACTAGCAGTTTAACTAACTGATTGACTAACATATTGACTGGATCTGTGAATGGTTAACAGAGTGAATGACTGATTGATTGACTGATTTACATGTTGCCAGACTGTTATATAGACTAATATGACTGATTGTTCGATTGAATCCCTGGCTAATTTATCGACAGCTTCCATCCATGATTGATTGACTGATTGGCTTTCTGGATGAATGACTGATTGACTGAATAATTTATTGACAGTCAGACTCCCTCTATGGTTGACTGTCATTTGATTGAATGCCTTTGTGACTAAATGACTCACTGATTGACTGAATGGTAGATTAACTGGCTGACTGACTGGCTTGATTGAGCGATTTTATCTATTGTTTATCCTATCTGATTGACTGACTGACTTACTTTTTAGCAACTACTAACTGACTGACTGATTGAAATTTCAGCTGACTCACCGACTGCCTTAATTATTAGCTGCCTGATTGACTGGTTCAGCGACAGACTGACTGAGTGAACTACTGATTGACTATTAACAGACAGACTGATTTTCCACCAAACTGACTGAGTCATCGATATCGAATATATAGAATATTTATTGCTTTTATTTCATGTTATGCCTCCATTATCTACTTCTATGCCAATAACTGATGCTGACTGTCTTCCTGCTTTAATTAAATTAAATCGTAATATCGTTAGCAAATAAAATAAATTGTTTTCAATTACATAAATGACACGACAAGGCGCTGGTGGTTGACCTCTTTCAATGTGACATTCTTTGCGTTGATTACGTTGAACTTAAGAAACATTCGAGGTAGCAACAACAGCAACAGCGACGGCAACGGCAACGGAAACTGCAAAGGGCAACAACAGTTGTCAGATAATGGCAGTTACATCTGTATACAAATATATACATATATATAAATATGTATATGAATATGCATGTGTATAAGTACATGCTTATTCCGGCTATGCGCTATTGCACTTAATCAAAAAATACGACAAAATCAAAAGTAAACAAAACTGCAGCGCAGAACTGACTTAATCGCAAGTCGACAACAGCAACAACAACGAACACGTTGGGTGCATTGAACACATGAGCTGGCAACAAAAAAAACAAAAACAAAACAGAAATGTAAATCTCATACGCACATAAATATATGCATGTATGTGTGTAGGTATATATAATATATGCATATATATGAGCAAAGCGCTGCAAAAATAGTTGCCAACAGCTGTAAATGTTTTAAAATTAAAAAATGAAGCAAAAATACAAAAAAAAAAAACAAAATTTAAATTTATAAAAAAAGTCAAAAATATATAAATGTATATAAATGGTTTATTTTTAAATAAATATATATATTTTTAACTAAAACAAAAATATAAAAAATAAGGGAAATGAGGCGCTGCCCAAATACTCTTTATGAACTAATTTGCATTATTTAAATTTTAATGCAATAATAACAGGGCATTAAAAATTATTATTTAAATAATTATGATTATTATTGTATAGTTATTAATAAATATTAATAAATTATAATTATTATTGTAACAACACGAAAAATATCTGATAGGTTGATCATTGGCAAAAGTCTACCAGGTCTCGAAGTCAGCTCAAAGATTACTTTAGTTCCAGCTTCAACGTACAATAGCTTCGAATAGCATAGAGAAGCTTAAATATTTTTTTGAAAATTTCTTGGATTAAAGTATAAAATATTTATTAAAATGTGCGAAAACGAATTGCAAAATTTATTTAAATTAAATTTATTTACAATTGTCATATGTATATATATTCAACAAATATTTGCATTCTCTCATCGTCTCTAATTCGAATTAATCTCATGCCTTTCATATATAGAACAGTGGAACAGTGGAATTGATTGCAGCTGAAAGGTGGAATTTAGAATCCGCAAATTAACACGATTAAGTCCGATTTGCATAATACAATTTTAAAATTTAAAACAAATTGAAGAATTAAATAATGATCGAAAGGGGCCCACGAAAATCGAGCAGCCGCTGTCTCCGCTGTCACCGCTACTCCGACTCGGACTCATCTAATGCGAGTGGTTGACCTTGATGTATTGTTTAAAGTTTATTGTCCTTTCAATAGAACACGCTAAATAAAGATACATTTAGCAGGCAAGTACATATGTGCAAGTATGTATAGATGTATATATATAAATATTATATTTATATACAACTTTTTGTTTATATATGTGTTTCCCCATAAACGTGCATATTTAATTCTTTTTTTTTATGTATTATATACCCTGTATCTATAAAGAGCTTGAAGCAAGGCTTAATCTAGGTCAACCCTTTACAAATCTGATATTAGTCAAAGGTTCAGATACATAGATATTAATATAAATATATGTGTAACTAAAAGTATTTTAAAGAATACGAAATATTTGTGAGGATCAAGAAAAAAAGGTTTTAGATAATAGTTTGAAGAATAGTTTTAGAGTTAAAGAAAATTCCCCTACCACTATAAAAATCTTCAGCAGCGTTGTTGTTTTTCGATAAGAGTTCAATATTTCTGCAGTAAAAACTCTATCATATCAAAAAATAAATAAATAAAAGATAAATTAATTATAAATTTACGATTAGGAAAAAATATTTTAAAAATGCAACACGTAAATAATTTAAAATTTTTAGATATCTCGAACTCCAAGATATATTTAGAGAACTTAATAAATGAAATGCTACTTGAAATTCTATAAAAAATAAATAATAATTAGGTAATATTAATTATTGAATTACCAAGCCCTTTTTTATACAACATCAATTCTAGAGCTTAGCTAAACAAGGGACACAGGGTAGCTGATAGTCGTGCACTCTCGACTAGATCATGCCTGCTTGTTTTATTTACTGCACTAAACGTTGCGACGAACTAGTTTTGCCACAGATTCCCGATGCCGAAAATGAAGTGCATATAAAATGAAGTATTTATATATATATATCTTTCTTTATACACATATCGATATATATATGGGTATATATTAACTATATAAAATCTACAGCTGGAGAGATGCTGCTGTTTGGCTGCTATCCCAGCATCCGCGTCAGCTGATGCTGACGTTGATTCGATACGATCTGCAACGCGTTGGGTGGCTGGGCGAGCGGGCGGCAGCTGGGGCGGGCATTGGCTTTATGCAAATTAAACAAGTTTATTGCCAAAATAATAGCCGACGGCTCTGAGTTGTGGCCATAACTGCGCTGCGCCTGCGACTGCGCTCGCTGTTAAATTTGCTTTTAATTATTTATTTGCATTTATCTACAATAATTTATCAATTTACATAGGTTGTTTCACTGTAGTTGTTGTGCATTCTGTTTCTAAATATTGCCAACATGTTTCAGTGTCTCTTTCGGGGCGCTTTGTTTTTGTTTGGGCACCCACCAGAGTCAGTCAGCTAGTTAGTCGTTTGATTAGCTAAATTGTTGTTAATTTGTTTGACTTTGAACTTGATTTAGAGCTTGTTTGTTGCTTGAAAACGGCAATGCATAGACGGCGCGCATAAATCAATGGACGAGTCTATGGCGCAGCCAAAGACATCGGCTCTCGGGTAAACTATCCGCTACGGAATCTGCGACTTAGTAAGCGGGGAAGCCCGCTCAGCAAATAGATTTCAGAAGTGAGCTGTAGAACACGTCAATATTTGTTTATTCGAATGATTACGTCTATTATTCAGTTGAGTTTGATGTTTGAACTAGCTAGTGCGTGAGTGGCAATAATCAATCAATCAGACAATCGGTCAATCTGTCAATCAACTTGTTAGTGACTTTGACATAGAATTAGAGAGTCAGTCAATCAATTATGCATTGAGTATGTCAATGAATCAATCATTCTCTGATTGAATCAGCCAGTCAATCAGCCTATTAGTAGACAATCATCAAATTTATTTAAAGAGAAAATGTTATAGGCTTTGCTTACTTTTTTAAGTCAATCAGAGAATCATTCAGTCAATCAGTGTTTTTGACTCAATCGGCCATCCAATAAAAAATGCTTGATGGCTTGATTGAGTAAAAGAAAATCCAAAGGTAATTTTCGACAATTCTTTCAATCAGTCAGTCAATCATTAAACAACTGAATGTTTTAACTTCCGTAGGAGCTATGTTCTCCTCTAGGCAATATCTACTATAATATTTACATAGATACATCAATTATACATACATATGTATATAGACTTCAATCTCTTTAATGAATGATTCATACCCATTTAAATGCCGCCCCTCTAATGCAACCGCCAGACGTTCTGTAGCCCACGCAAGTGGCTCAGCCGCAGCCGCAGCCACAGCCCATTCATAGATCCAAATGTCCCCCAAAATAAAAAGAGCAATTCATGATCATGACTGAGGTCAGATTCATAAACAAACCGCATAAACTAGACCCAATTTAGCAAAACTAAACAGAAATTGTCGCGAAAAAAACAAACAATAAATGAAATTCGCAAAAGAAATGGAAACGTTTTATTTATTCTTTTTTTGCGTTTTTCTGTTTTTTGCCCGCAAGTTGCGCGTTGTCGGTGCCGCATTTCCATATGAAGTACAAAGTATCAACGAGGCCGTCGCGATGTGGTTTTGGGTGTCCGTATCTCTTCCCAGCACACACGTTGCGACAGCGATCCATTGTCGCCAAGCGCAGCTGGTATCAAGTGCAGGCCGTGCACAGAGATGATGATAAGTCGCGTCGACTCGAGTTGAGTCGAATCGCGTCCATTTTCAAGGGTTTGCCTTGTCTGGCGTCTCGCATTTGCTGTTTCGCATTGAACTTGAGCGGGGCAGAGCAGTTGGCAGAGTGGTTGGCTGGGCGGCTGGGTGGTGCAGGGTGGGGCAAGGCGAATGCAATCAGGTGCAGCCAATTGTTGCCGGATCTTTGGATCCGCAAACATAAGCTCGTAAATCAAGCGATGCTGATGATATCATCATGTCTTATAATTAGAACGATGCATTTTCACTTTTCACCCGATACAGAAACATATATATATTTATATAGATGTAGCGCAACATCCGCCTAACTGCTGACAGCTGAAAATCGTGATATTTTTGATGTGTTATGCGGTGCTGGTGGTATCTTTGACATGGCGCATGGCACACGGCCAGGCCGGCTCCAACGGTCGAGCCATCATGTTGGCCACGTTAACGCCCGTAAAATCTTGTTCATTATGATCGCCGATCGCCAGGAGGGGAGGAGAAGGCCGGGGCGTGTCGCCATGGGTGCTACAATGTGCAACTCTTTAAAATATGCACCGCAAATGGCCGGGCATCGGGCACAATGCAATCCATGGGGCACTTCAGTTAGCCAGCAGGTTGACCATGAGAACATGTTATTAAATTACTATAATAATGTATTAAGTATGTAAGAATGCTACAAATGTTAATATGTAGTAATAATTGTTGCCATTTTTGTCGTTGTTGTTGTTGTTGTTACATAAATTAACCGTTTCCAATCCGACATTGATCGAGTTAGAAATAGAGGCGCAATGCTTCCGTTCGGTGCTCTACGCACTCTCCAAGAATCCAAAGTCTTGGCCGTTTGACATTTGTCACCTTATAAATAAAAAGTGCAATAATGAATTTATCGAGTATATTAAATCGTTTATATATGGCCAAGTGCGTCCGTTTGTCTGGAAATACGAATCATTAACTCCATTTGCGTCAGAGTTTGGCTGTGACTTTGACTGTGATCGGCTGGGATGTGGGCCTGGATCTGTTTGGGAGCTATAATCAGAACAGGTCGCACTGGCTCCAAATTTAAAAAGTGTGCCGAATAAATGAGAGATATGGGCATTATGCGATTATAAGAACAGCTAACTGGTTTTTCCTGGGCACTCAGGTGCCGCTTTTAGCCAAGTGCAAGTGCGTCAAGAGGCCGCAGCTTAATTTTAAATAAATAAGTATTAATAGCATCCATTTCACTTAATTTAGCACTGCTGATATAATTGCATCCAAAACTTGATCATTTTATAATATCAATTAATGTGGCTATATATATTTTGTGAATATATATTTTTTTGATATTTTTTATATATTTTACAATATATGTATTTTAACATTATATTAAATATTTAAACATTTTTTATATTGTTTTATTCTAACTCACATTTTTTCTTAACAAAAAAAATATTTTTATTGTACTATATTTTGTTGTATCTTAATTTTTACTCGAAGTACCAATTTTTTTTAATTTTGTTGTATTTTCTTTAATATTTTTTTTTAAAAATCGTTTAAAAATTTGTCAGTCTCTTGGAATTCTTGATTTATTATCTATAGCACTTAGTTAATTGTTTTTAAATGATCTTTGCATTGAATCTTTAATTAGTCTGTGCTGTAAAAAAACATTTCTCTCGTATACTCCATATATAATATACTCTATACGAAAGAAATTAATATGCTAATTATTTTATAATTTTTTGTACCTCTTTCAGACTATTTTTTTCGGCATTTTGTATTATGCAATCAATTTGTTTTTATAATCATTCGCAATTTAATACGATCTTATACCAGTTTTCATGTAAAAAATGTGAAAAAAACAACAAAACATTTATGAGATATTTGCAACGAGTTAAACATGTAAATACTATATATCCAAATATCATACGTATGCTCAATAAATAATTATTATTCCTAATTAATTGCTGTCGCTTGCATGTTTCATAAAATGTTTCAATTTATAGCCGAATATTCAGTCGGGGCGTGTCGCTACGTCTTTGATATCTAAATTAACATTTGGCTCTTGGGAGTGAGCTTTATATTCTGTTTTACTCTAGTGTCTGTTCGATTAATTATTTAAACAAGTGCTCTAAGCATACCAAGGGGTGTAAGCTTTTAGTAGATGCCTAGTAGTTTGTTCAAAATTTTTTTTTATTTAAAATATTTGTTATTTAAAAAAGAAAGTTCTATAAATATTAAGATGAATTTTTGATTCTTCTCGTTTTAAAAAATATTTATATAAAAAAATTGATTTTTGATATATTTTTAAAAATATTTTTTAGCTTACTTAATAGATTAATAATATATTTTATTTTTCTGAAATAATATATAATATAATAATATTTCTTAATATTTTAATAATATTTCAGCTTCTTTCCACTTGCTCATTTCATACACCCCTTTTCTAGTTAAATACACCTCAATCCACTTTGCCCAGGGTATATGCAAAAGTATGCTAACCACACATATCTGCAATTTTGTTGACGTTGTTTGGATTTGCGCCAAGTCTTTGGCTATTTTTATTTTATTTTTTCTATTTTCATTTAACATTTATAAGCAAATTATGTCAATTTGTAGTTAAACAAAAATTGGCTAGTCGAGTATCATAGATCGAGGCGAACGTTGTAAATCAATGCAAATCGAAGCTCAGCTCTCAGACTCCAATGCAGTTTTCGGTTTCAGTTTTGTGTCGAGTTCAGTTTTGTGTGGCATTTGCGACTGTTGTTGTTGTCGTCGTTGCTCGAGCTAAATAATGACAGACTCATGAATTACATACGGAAGTTGTTATTACAGCAAATGACTGTTGTAGCTATGCCGCGTGAAAATTTGTAAGTGGGGTATATTGGTTAGGTGCACTAAGTTGTAGACTTTGCTAAGTTTGTGATGTGTGTTAATTGCCGAGCTGATATAGACGTGTTTGTGGAGCTGTCTGTTTGTATTGGATTGTTTCGCTGTCTACTTGTAGGCCTGTCTGCCGTTCTATCTGCCAGACATAGCTATCTATCCTAGTATCTATTTAGCTGTCTGCCATCTCTACCTGTCGAGCAGTAGCTCGACACACTTTACAGGGTATCTACTAGTCGTATACCAAAAACACTTCTGTTTTCATATCGACCTGCTGTGGAAGTCGCCAGCTCTCCAAGAGCTTTGCTTGCATTCGATTTCGTTTTTAGCCATTCACCCCACAAAAAAAGGGCGTGTTAGTCGACTTAGCCAAAGTTGCAAGTAAATTTGATTTATAGCGCTGCAGTGCCTAATACTTCCTGTTGTCTATGTGTGTGTGTGAGTGTAAAGCCTCTAGCCACGTCTGTCAGAAGTCGAGCATTTGGTATTGAACTTGGCTGAGAGTCGGACTTCAGCTGTGACTTTGACTTTGACACGCGGGTCTCTTGCTCTTGGCCATGATGCAGTCTGTATTCTAATTGAAAGATTATTTATTTATTTAGTTATTTATGTTGTCCTCTGTTGTAGGCGTAGTGATTGTTGTCGCTGCTGCTGGCTTTATGTCTGGCGCATTTAGTGCATTAAACGTGTTTCTGCAATTTGTATGCAATCGAAAGGAAAATGTTTTAAACTTTATTATGCGAGCAAATGCGCATTTGTGTTCTTAATTGCGATATTAGCTTCAGTTGCAGCTCATTCGTGGGACATAAAGTATGATATTTATGCGCTTAATATGATCCGAAGTTTATGTTCCAGTTTTAATCATAACTTTGTGAGAACAGAACCGATTCGCATGCCCTTGGCTTCAGTTTGAAGCTGCTATTATAAAGTTAATATTAAATTTATTTATATGCATTTTTATTTAAATGCTCTAAAATAGTTTAGGGTCGATTTTTTTTAGTAATATATATTTTTTAAATATTTTTATCAATTATAATTAGTTATATTACAAAATTTAGGCTTTTACTTATGTTAAAAATACGAAAAAAAATATTTTAAAATTATTGAAAGAGATAACATAAATTTTCTTTACTTATTATTATGTTATTTATATTTTTTTTATAAAGAAACTCGGGGGAAACTTTTAATAATAATAACAAAATTTATAAATAATAATTAATATTAATTTATTAAATAAATAGTAGTTATTTTCTATAATGTTTTTCATAAAAAATAGTAGAACCTGAAAAAAAAAATCCTAAACTTTTTCTTCATATGATTTATATTTTTAAATATTCTAAATATCTTATACTTCTTGGAATTTTTTTTTGTATATACATTATTTATGTATTTAAACAAAAATGTATTTCTTTTGGTATTTTAGCATAACAATTTGTTTATTAACATTTAATTGCTAATTACCTGTTGACGCCGAATTGAGCATTAAATCTTGCAGCAATCCCTGATTTATTGCTTAACAATTAAGTATTTGCTTATTGTTTATAGGTGACGCAGCTTGTAAGACGCTCGACCATTTGCTTTGTTCCTGGAAACTAGCTGCGATTACCATAATAAGCCGTGAAAGAAAGAAGCCAAATACTTGTTCCATCACGATAGAAATGCCTTTGTTCCAATGCCTCAAATTCCAACTTGTTTAATTTTTGTATTATTATTATTTACTCATAATCTCAAATTCACAAGGGAGCTAATAAATAAAATAATAAATAAATATATATTTAGATAAAACAAATAAATGCATTTCTGTTTGCTTATTGTGTTTGAGGAGGGCATCTGGTTGGGTTTGCGCTGCGATATAATTTCAATAAAAAATCGTATCATGAATTGTTATTTGCCAAATATTTAATTGACTTGTGAGTGTGTGTGTGTGTGTGTGTGCATAAACTTGCTTGTTTTAATGGATTTTTATCACTTGCTAATCTCAAGGTCGTCGCAGCTTGGTTTATTGTAAATGAACCGCGCGTCTGGACAGGTTTAAATAACTGATTTATTTAGGAGCAGCTGTTGCACGTAGAAGTCTGAGTTATAAGTGTCAGATATGACTATATATATAAATATATATATCTATATGGAGTATATACATGTGCAATGACTTGCATGTTTCTCCAGCCCCAGCCCTGCTTAGCTTTCTTTCCCAGCTCTTCGCTTGGCATGCGCTCTTACCTTGTCAGATATCTATCTATATATGCCCATATATCTACATATCTGTCCGTATATATAGCTAGTGACACTTGTGTGCGCCCTATCAATTCGGCATTCATGATTAAAAGTTTACCATTACAAGCGTCGAAATCCAAAACCTCACAAAACACATGACACCTCAAAACCTTTGAAGAGGCTAAATATAAACACTCACACACACACACATGTACTTCTCTCTGTATGTATGTGTCTGTGTGTGTGTGCCATATGTTATATGCTGTATGGTATATGGCATATGCCTGGGCTATGATACCATAATCCACGAATAAAACTAAAGAAACCACAGCAAACAAAATACAAAAAAAAAAAAAAAAAACAGAAAAAAAGCTCACAAATAGTTCAATGAACTGTTTTTGTCTTCTGTATGTTGCTATGCTGCTCGCTCGCACTCGCCCCCTCTCTGTCGCACGCTCTGTCTCTCTTATGCGCGCGCTGCGGCTGCCAACATATACATATGTATATGAGTCGCACTCTCCCTCGCGCTCTCTTCCTCTCTCTCTCTCTCTCTCTCTCTCTCGCTCTCGCTCTCTGTTTATTTGTGTCTTTGAATTTATTTTCGTCTATCTAAGGTGGGATTTGCTTAGTTAGGATCGAAGCGTTGTAAATGCAACGAAAGCTTCAGCTCATTAGCGACGTATCTTTTCCCCGTATCTGTATCTGTATCTGTATCTCTATCTGTGTATCTGTATCTGCATATGTTCAGATATAGGCCCGCTTCGAGTTTATGTCACGTAGTCGCTGGCAGCTCCATAATTTTGAATGAATTTTGATGGGACGCTGCAATTGGGCTCCGCAGAGCCAGCCCAAAGAGTGCCATGAAAAATCTTTTCACATGCCTCCAATCAAGTGTGAATAATGCCAATTTGGGGGCCCAATAAGCCAGGTATTTAAGCTTAATTGTTATGCTGATAGAGGCGCTAGATGGATTCGTTGCTGAGCACCGTCTCACCTGACAGGTGTATGCGCACACACACAGCGAGACGGCTCTATGTGTGTGTGTGCGTGAGTGTGTTTGTGTTGGTGTGCGTAGCCGGCTCACGTTTCATACCTTGTCTGGGGGTCTCCAAATGTTTTCAACGCTCTTTTTCGTTTTTGGTCAAGTATTTTGCCAAATTACATATTGACAACAAAGTAAGCGAAGAGACTTTGGGAGTGTAGCGCACCTGAAATACACTTAAGATAGACCTTTACGTGTTTATCTTAACTTAATTAAGAGTAAACATATTTTATACATAACATTAAATGCATGATATTAAAAACTCTTTAATTTTCATTTAATATATAATAAAAATATGATCACATTTATAGTGTTAAATATTATATAAAATATATTTAATTATAAAATATAAAAGAAATATTTTATAAAATATTTAAATATGTATAAAATATAAAGAACAAAAATTATATTTATTTAAGTAATAAGTAATATATAAGTAATATATAAGTATATTATATTATATTTTAAATTTTATCTAAGAAATGGGAAATTATTTCTTTGGTCTCAAACATTTATGTGAGGTTCAATTAGTCAAATTCCATAATAAAATATATTTTATAGATTCTAGACAAAATGGAAATGATTTTTAGCATTGTCATGGCTAAGACTGCCAAATACATTTTGAAGCGAACCAGTTTCATTGGCGAATATATGTCAATATATTTTTAACTACAATATAAACCAAGTCTCAAACCTAACCAGTTGCACACTAAATAATATGATAAATTAAATATTAATGTGAAGCCTTAACCTTGGCAAAGTAATTTTATAAATCGAACTGGAATTCAATTTAAAATTTGATCAACTCTGTATTATGAAAACTAAAAATAGGAATAGAGATATATACGAAATTTCTAAGCAAAACATATTTGCAATTATTGAGAAGCACATAGGCTTTGCGTTGCTGCCCATAAATTTAATTACAGTATATATAATTCTATTATAATTTTATTTATTGCGGATCGCATAGAGAGGCACTAAAGAAAGTTTGTCAATTTCTATATGATTCATGTTGCTGGCTATAAATTTCTACTATTTAGCACTTGTTAAGTTTTGAATGCGTTGTTATAATTATTGAGAAGCACATGGAAAGTGTGTCATGTCACATTATAAAGGCTTTGTAGTTCTGGCTATAAGCTTTAACTATTTAACACTCAATCAATCTTCAATCAAATTAATTAACACATGTGAGAAGCACATAGAAGGGCGCAACAGAAAGTTGAACTTATACATATATTTTGTGGCCTTTGCAATCTTACTAATAAATTGATAATAAATATCACTAACTAGGCCTTCACATACTAGAAACTCAATAGGCAATCGGCAAGGCAATCCTTTGAGAATCACATAGAACAGCGCTGCAGAAAATATAAATAATATGCCATATATGGATAAGTTAAGTCTCAATATGTTTAATTATATTCTTTGACTTCTCAATCATATTCATAATTTCTGCCCAATTAACACTAGCTTTCAATTATCAATACTTCAATTGGCCCAAGTCCCGCTTGTTAGCATGTCGACCAGGTCTACAAGGCTTACTTACAGCTGCCCCGTTAGGGTATCATAATTATTTTTTATTAATGTAGTAATAGTTTTTTAATTGAACCGCTGCAGAAATGTGTAAAGAGCACAAAGTGTGTGTGGGGCTGTGGGCGAGTTTTTAATTGATTGTCGATTGCTTGCACAATAATAGTTTCTGTCGCTGGATCTGCGAGAGTTTAGTGGAGCTGCTCGGCTTACGCAATGGCCGGCAGGGCAGGTGCCACGGGCTGACGTCACTCTAGTGTGTGGAGCACTCTGGCTCGCTGCAATTTGTTGTTCACTTGGACTTGGCCAACAAGAGTCGCGTTTAAAGTCAGTGCCAAGCAATGAAAATTGCAACGTGTTTTGGCATTAGACGTGAAAGTGCGAGTTACACTCGACAGGCGTGGGCGCAGCTTAAGGGGGCAGGGGGATGGGGAGCGAGGGGGGCAGAGCCCACATGAACGTCAGTCACTGGGATTTTTATGGCACGTAATTTGCAATTGGCCAAAGCAAAGTGGCCAACAGACAAAGGCGAAGTCGACGGCGATCACAATTTGCTTTGGCAACTTTTCACTTTTCATTTTGCGCTTTTCCACAGAAGCGTCTTGGCCTCTTGGCCTATTAAGTGGCTGACTGCGAGGGTTCTATTGCCAGTTTGGCACCTGGCCAAATTGCGCTGGTAAAAACCCACAGCAAACACTTCGCGGCGACCCATTTAGACGCACATTGCGCATACGCAGCGTGGTGAATCAAGATCTAAAATTGAGGAGGGGGATATATATTTAGCTGTAACTAAGTCCATGACTAAGCCAAACTTTTGCAGAAATGTAACAGACGTCACGTGAGTCGGCGCTAAACTATGCGAAACATCTGTCAATAACAACAATTTTTTGCTTTTTTTCTATTTTCGCCCAGCCGCAATATTTGCAAATTAGGAGAAACTTTTTAGGAATCGAGAGATGAAACCGAAACTGAAGCTGAAACTGAAACTAAAGAAAACATATGAATGTGTGTGTGTAGATATGTATGACAAAAGGCACTTGTCTGGGTGAAATTTTCACCAGGTATTCAAATGAACAACAGTTGCTGCTGGCGCTGCTGCTGCTGGCGTTGCTGCTGCTGGCGTTGTTGCTGCCGCTGCTGCTGGCTAAGCAAACAAAACAGTCAACAAAAAACGGAAACCGTTAAAGTCAAATAACAACAACAACAACTTGGCCACAACAAACGTTAGTTTTTTTGTTTGTATTTTTCAAATCGCTTTCAAATTGTACAAGTTGTTGCTGTTGTTGCTGCTGTTACTGTTGTTGCTGCGGCGCTTCGTCCCGCTGCCTTTGTTAATGAGGCATGCGTCGTCTTTTTTTTTAGCCCCCTTGCGGCCCCCACTCGAAAGCCGAAGATCAATGGATATTTGCTGGCCTGGCCAAGACCAGGTTGATACCAAAACTCAAAAGTTGTTGCTGTTGTTGTTGCTGTTGTTGCTGTTGTTGCTGTTGACCACTTTCGTTGTTACTGTTGTTGATTTTGGACTGAAGCTTTGAGCGATTTTTCATTGGAATAGAAAGTGAATTGAATTTGTTTTCAGCTGTTGTTGTTGCTGTTGCTGTTGTTGCTGCTGCTGTTGTTGTTGCTGTTCCATTGCTCTTGAGCCGCGCCGCAGTCGTCTTCATTGGCGTTCACAATGAAAACAACATTAGTTGTCGAAAAATTGGACCATGTCATTGACCTTTGGCTGCCCAGAGCCCAGTGAGAGTGTTTTCTGTTTATATTTTGACGGACTTTTAGCTTAGGTACTTTTTCTAGACACTTTCTTGTGGTATCTTTTTGGGGTACTTTCTTGTGGTACCTTTTCTGCTTGGTCTATGGCAAGGAGAAAAGTTGCAGCGCGCAGCTTTTGACTGTCTTGGCAGCTAACGGATTTTTCTCGAATGCAACTGGAAATGGTGAGAAATGAAAAGTGACTGAAAAGCTTGACACAAAGTTGAAGAAAAAGGGAAATTTGTGATTAATAGAAACAATTTGTTAGAGAAAAAATATTTGAAAAATCTTGAACATTTTTGAAAAATGTTAAAAAAAATTCTTGAACAATTTTGAAAAATTGTGAAAAATATTGAAAAATTGTAAAAAATAGTGAACAATTTTGAAAATTTAAAAAAAAAAAATGTTAAATAATTTTTTAAATAAATTTTAATTATTTAAAACAATAAAACTATTTAAAACGAATAAAATAATTTAATAATTTAAAAAATTTAAATATATTCTTTAAATTAGAGTTTTTAACTTTTTTAAATAAACATAAACATAAATATTAATAATATATATATATATTAAAAAAAAAAATGTTTTATTAGTACAAATTTTTTTTTTTAAAAATAATGTTTAAAATAAAGTTAAAGAATTCGAGCATATTTTTTAAAATTACAGAGCGAAACGTTCTTAGATTAATATTATTTATTGAATTTAAAAAATTATAAAACGATAAGAGAATTTAAAAAAATATGAAATATTTTAAATATATTTTTTTTTAATTAGGAATTTTTTAACACAACTAGCAAAGCATATAATTTCACGTATAAACCTATTTCATGTATATACATATGTACATATATACACAAGCTCCCCTATTTGTAGGCCACTTAAAGGTCTAAAAAAAATCCCCACCCACTTAATTCAGCGAAATTCCACATCCTATTGGATCAACTGCGATTTCTTTTACAAAATGTGTAAATTAAATATTAAAAAAAAACTTGCCACTTGCTCGTGCCACCAGCAAAGCGGCAACAACAATGGCCAACGACAACGACTACACATAAACTTCCAGTTAGTCCGCTGAGTTTGTTCACCTTTCGCCTAATTATCAAAATACATAAACGAAAATAAATACATATACAAATATACAGAAACCGAAAGAAAATAAAATAAAATACAAATTGTGCTACAAGACGCGTGCAAAGGCAGCGCCGACTGCGACGCGTCGCAGCGACGCAGCGTCGTCGACAACTTCAATGAAATCAATTTTACGATAATAATTTTTGAAAGCACAACAACAACAGGAGTAGCAGCGGCAGCAGCAACAACAACAACAACAACAACAGCAGCGGCAACTGTGTAGCTCAGCCGCGCTTCATAAACATTGAATCAGCGCCAGGCCTGAGCGCGGTACCGTTGGAAATTTCTTGCTTTTTCTTTTCTCATGCATACCAACACACATATGTGTATATGTATATACATGTGTATATATGAAATTTGTATTTGTGTGCGTGTATTTTTTTTTCGTTGTTATTGTCTTGCAAAAATGTAGGTCAAGTTATATGGTGAGTATCTCTCTCTCTCGCTCTTGTGTGTGTGTGTGTGTGAGAGTGTGGGACGCTGACAGTTTGGTACAGACAATTCCAGAGTCGGTCAGTTAGTCACTTAGTCAGTTGGGCTGGAAGGGTGTTGGAAGAGGCGAGGCGAGGCGAGGTGAGGCGGAGAGGGGCGGTCCAGTTGCGGTAGGCGGGCCGCGCAGACTTTTCTAGTCGCTGCATCCCAGGCCAACTTTCACTTAGAAAGTTCTGCTTGCGGTTATGGCCGTTGTTTATGTTGATTTTTTCTTCTTTTTCGTTTTTTTTCGGCTGCTTTTGAGGGTGCCATAAATGACAAGTTAATATGCCTTGTGGCTGTTAACTGGGTCAAGACGTGGGCCTGGGAAGCTCGTAACCCAATGATCACGCCGCGATCAACAAGCGCTCAAACGTTCCAGCGTGCACTTGCATTATTTTTATTTTTTTATTATTATTATTTTATTTTTTCAATGCAAAATGCGAAAGCTTTCCGTTAGGCCAACCTTGCTGGAAACAGCTGCTCAGCACACACTTACTCTCTCCCTCGCTCTCATGGCGGCGAGCACTCTCAGTAGATTTCCCTGAACTTCAGCCGAAAAGCTAACGTGTCTATTTATAGCACAATATATCCGCGTCGTGCGGCGACTGCGACGGCGACGGCGACGACGGCAGCGGCTGCTGCATATGTGAACTTCCTGTTGCAGCAGCTTACAGAGCGCAGCGCTGGCAGAGCGTGAGCTTTTGCGCTCTCCCGCACGCTCAGAATGCAGTTCTGAGCGCATGGCATATGTGTGTGTGTGAGAGCGAGATGCACTGTGACTGCTATTGTTGTTGTTGTTGCTGTTGTTGTTATTATTGACCTAATCACTTGTGGAGCACAAACGAACATTGAACTTTTACTTCCGCATGCAATTTAATGCACGCGTTTTGCTCTCTCGCTGCCGCTGCCGTCTCTGCCGCTGCTGCTGTTCTATTGATCATTTCGCCATTTTAGCCGCCGGCGACCGCCCAGTGACATTAATTAATGCACACAGATTCATCAAATATGCGCTGCCCGTTCGGAAAATCATTTTTTATGAGCCCCAGCGGCAATTTGTCTGCGCCCAGGCCCAGGCCCAGGCCCTAGGACAAACAGCAAATGTCTCTGTCTCCCGCTCTCGCCCCCTCTCGCTCTTTTCTCTCTCACTCGCTGCGCGTAATTAAATGCGACAATTTGTGCTGCGCCTGCAGGGTATTTGTCAGCCCAGCATTGCCCATTAGAAAAATTTGAATTTTTTTTTAAATATGATTTTTCTTTTTAATATTATTATTTTATGTGTTTTGTTGTTGTTCTTCTTGTTGTTGTTGTATAAATAACATAAACTTAGGTGCTACAAATTGTTTATAATTAAAATTGAAACGCTTTTCTCAAATTTTTACACAAAGAAAATGAAAATGCGAAAACATTTGCAAAAAGTTGGTATAAATAATGAAAATTTGCTGCGGGGCGAGGAAAAGGTGAAATTTTCACGCTTTTCCCTAATAAATATGACACTAAATTTAATACTTTTTTGCATAGTTTTCTTCAGACACAAAAGAGATAAATATATAAAAATAATATATATATATATGTATATGTATGTATGTATGTGTATGTATTGGTGTGAGTGTGCGTATGATATAGGATAATGTGTCCAGCGATGCAAGGATCGCTGAACCGCTTTTGTCTGATATCTATCGATTCGCAATATTTTGTGAACAATTCTTTAGATTTAAATAATAGTAATAATAATAATAATAATAATAATAAATAATTTATGCATAATAGTAAATAATTTGTTGTTTTTTGCTGGCTTGGCTACTTTCTGCGGCGCCGGCAGCTGGAAGTCTCCTCGCGGCCACGCAGGCGCAACCAGCGCGCGCCCCCAATCATGTCCAGAATTTTGTTTTGGATAAGGCAAAGGCGGTGTGTGTGTGGATGTGTGGGCGTGGCTGTGGCCCCTAGTACTGCCCGGTGGGGTCCAGCTGCTGGCGCTGCTTGTGGCGCGTGTCACGCGACTCACGCGGCCGACGATAGGTGCCCGTGGGATCCAGATCGAACATCTTGCTGCTGCCTGATCTGCTGCTGTAGCTCGGATAAACTGTGACTGTGACCAAACTGCTCCCCTAGTAGGTGCCAGTGGGATCCAAAGCCAGAGACATTTTCAAAAATTTTGCTCAATGAAAAGATAAATATTTTTTCTTCTTCTCTTTTTTTTTTGTGAACTTTTTAGCTCTTGCTCAGTATTGACCCGTGGGATCCAGATAGGCGGCCATGTCTCAAGATTAATGTAACTGGAAACAGCTGAGTTGTGATGTGGAGCTAGATTGTCGCTCAATATTGGCCAGTGGGATCCAGATAGGCAGCCATTTGGGGGATCGTCTAAAATACGCTCGAATGATACCAACACGATCTTCTCTGATCTCTGAAGTTCTTTTGCTATCACCAGTTGCCGTTGACTGATTATACAGGCAGGGCGCAGCGCGTGTGTTTATATTTAGTCTCTTTTTTTTGAGTTAATATATATCTCTCTATTTATATATGTGTGTGTGTGTATATATATATAAATATCGAGTCACTGACACTTGAAATCCATTAAATACTTTTGTGGCGAGTTCTTTTATTGTTTATATAATTTAAGCAGCTCTCTGCTTATTGTTGTTTGCATTTGCTTATTAAACCGAGCAAAAGAATTTGTATTGTTTTTAGTTTTATTTTATTTGTATTCTTTTTTTTTTTGTCAATTTCTGCTGCGGCACAACGCGTAAATCAAACTACAAAAAAACTTCAGTTTTTTTTTTTTTAAATCATGAAAATTTGCTGAACGTCGGCTCTGATCTGCACTCGTCGAACGTTGTCGATCTTATGATTCAAGACGTTGGCCGCACGGCGTTATTTATATGAATCTGAGCGCGCGGAGAGCGAGAGAGAGAGAAGGAGAGAGAGCGAGCGGCACGTCGGAAGCTTAAACGCGTCGTCGAGCCGGCTGCGCTGTGTCTGTGTGTGTGTGCGTGCAAGAGAGCACGCTAGCTGCGCAGGTGTGTGCGTGTGTGTGTGTGTGTGTGTGCGTCGCTCTTAGTTGTTGCTCTTGAAAAATCGTAGAATGCGCGAGCGCGCTATGTTCATTCATAAACCTCTCTCGCTCTCGCGCGCGCTCTCTTTATGGCTGAGGGCAAGGCGCACACACACAAGCGCACTCTATATGTGTGTGTGTGTGTGTATTTACTGAGAGCTGGCCGCCTCCACCTGGGTTTCATTCAGTAAACAGCTGTTTTTGTCAAACTGCGACACGATCGAGTGCCCTCGTTATGCCGCTGTCCCTGTGTGTGTGTGTGCGACGATCTTCCTGCATGTGTGTGTGTGTGTGTGTGTGCGCGCTAGGCAGGTAGACGCGCTTGCCTATTGGTGCATTCCATTGAGATCCTTGCGACTTGGCTCCACCCACATGTGCGTGCCGCAGCTAATTGATTTTCCTTTGTCTTTGGCCTTAAGCCGTGCAAATGACTTGGCCAAAACACGGCTTGGCCCACAAGTAGCTGGGCAAATACACATGTTAACTGTTTGTCCTGGCCCATAACTTGATGTGCCATAAGCGGCATAATTAATGATCCTTGAGGAAGACACCGACGACGACGACGACGAGGGCCACTGCCCACTTTACGTGACATTTGACAGTGGCCTAAGCCAGGCAAGGCTTAAGCCGGGCCCGCTCATAAAAAGGATCAACGTCTGGCGAGCGGCGGCATGAGTCAGCGCAACGCCGTCTGCTTCCGCGAAATGCGATACAAGACGGCAAAAAATATACAAAAAAGAACCAAAATTGTTGCAGAATTGAAGTTTTTCCACCTTTTTAACCAAAAAAGGATAAAGGCAAGTCAGCTGGCGCAGGCAGTTGACAAAGGGAAATATAAATCCTTTCGTTTTATTGCAGCAGCAGCGGCAGCCACGCCTCGCCTGCGACACAAGAAAAGGACTTCCGCTTGGAGCGAGCACGCGCTGCTGCGGCAACCCCTTCTGCTCCCGGCACGAGCTGCCTTAATGCTCATGTTAATTTTAATGTTCATGTTAATCTTTATGTTAACTGCGGGGCACTTAGCACCGTTACCTGGCTATGTTTGGGCTCCCCTCTCACTCGCTGGACCTTCTGTTGCCGGCCGGATATGCGGCTGGTTTTTGGCGCTTCCGTTTTCACTTTTCAAATGGTTTTTCCTTTTCATCTTCTTCTCTTTTTTTAGCTATCAAATTCGTTGCGCTTCATTTGGGTTTTCCTTGCCTTTCCGTTTTTTGCACCTTTTGTGCGTTGGCCACGTGCCACAGAGGGAGAATGAAAATGGAAATGGAAATTGGGCAAATGCATCCAACATTTGTTGGCACAACTGTCTCTCGCTCTGCCCCGGCCTTAAATTAGTTTTGTAATTCGATCGAATCGGTTTCTGTTTTTTTGGGGGGCAGATTCACTTTTAACGGCTCTTGTTGTTGTTCTTCTTCTTATGCAATGTTTGCGCAAGAAAAACCCAAGCAACGGCAGCGGAGGAAAAGTGATCTTGAGGCGTCTTCTCTCAGGGCGACTCCAGCTATTTGGGTCAATGTTCCGCGTGTGCATTTCATTTCATTCTATTTCTGCATAAATCACAATTTTTTCGACTTTTTTTCGGTTTTTTCTGGGGTTTTTTTTTGTTGCTCTTGGACTTGGCCATGCAAATACAGCAGTTATTTTTTTTAACAGTTAGCTTTTTCTTGAGACAGAGAGAAAAAAACCTGCAGCGTTCACAATTTGGCCTGGCCAAGAGGCAGCAAGTCTAGTCGCGGCTCAAGAGCGACTATTCTAATTAGCTGGCCAACATAGTTGCAGCGTTTAACGGTAAACAAATGTGGCAACTGGGCCACTTAGCTCAAGCGGCGATTGGCATAGAGACGACGTTGCGACAGCAGTCGGACTTCAATTAAAGTGTCTTCAAATCTAGCTTCAAATCCTAACTAGATTTGAGTAAGTCTGTCTATATCAATCCCTCTCTCTTTCTCTCTCTCTCTCTCTCTCTCTCTCTTTCTCTATCCATCTCTTTCATATATATAATATAAAACTTTACTCACATAAAGATATAGAAATTAGTAATCAAATAAGTCAAACTTCGGGTTTATTGAACCAATCTTGAGGCTTCATCTTTAGTCAAAATTCTCTTGGCTCTTGCAGCTTACAAGTTTTTCTGGGAAACATATGCACCCCGCTGAAATGTTGGTATTATATCAACGTATTTCCTGGTAACGATAAAAATGCAAAAGAAATGAAAAAAAAAAAACTTCACGATCAGAGAAAAAAAAAACATTTTTATTTTTAGCTTAAGAACTCGGGCTTTGTGGTTTTAAAGTGATATGGGTATGGGTATATGTAGTATAAAATATATAATATACTATAAAATATATATACCGTATATATAGTACATATGTACACGACATAAGCAAGATATTCACGGTTAACAAGTTTGAGCAAACATAATTATAGAAAACTATAAACCCATATAGATAATAATAGTCCAGAGTCACAATAGATAAGCAACAATGAATAGGCGAAATAATTTTATAAGGTAATTAAGATATACAGAGTATTTTTGAACTATAGCAATAACTATAGTATCTATCTGTAAGAACGGATTTGAGTGAATTAATTGACTGATTGATTGATTTGTGAATAGAAAAATCGAGAATTCGAATAGAAAAAGCTTACATGTTTGTAAGAAGAAACAGTCACAGACAAAGATGCAAACGAGTCAATCACATTTACCAGATCGCTTTACTTCATTTTCATCTCAATATTGAAATAACATCTTTTCAGTTAATACTATAGTAGAAATCACTTCATCTACTAGAAACTGCAATCTAGAGAAGTATTTACGAGTGCAAATTATAAAATAAAATAATTTGTTTAAATTTCATTTTACATGAAGTTTAGTTGAGATTTTTGAGTTCTAGAAATCATCCACGCAAACATTTGCAAATTACTTATAAAATCTTTTCTTTCGTATTGGCAGCTGATAGCTTTTAACAGTTTGACTTAGTTTGATATTTTATTATGAATGCATTTGCACTAAGGCAACGCTTGCAAATTATTGAAAATTTTGCCCAACTCATGCTTTTGTCCATTCTATGGACAACATAAGGAAGACTGTTCTGAATATATTGATAAATATAAATTTTTAGTCGAGATAAGCCATAAGCTTTTGTTGAAAGACAGTAATATTCACAGGAAATTGTTTGGTGCGCTCTATGAACTATGGTGATGGTCATGATTGTTATGATTGTGAACATTGGTTCATAGTGTTTTTCTTATATCATTATATCATATAATATTATATTTAAGCATAAATGTCATAGAATACGCTATCTAATAAAGCTCATTTCATTGCTGCTAAAAATATATTTATTTATTCTATTATAATTTAAAGTTGTAAAACTCTAATAAAAACACATGCAAAATGCATTTTCTTGTCATGTTATGCAGTTGGTTGCAATGGTGTTTCGAGTATTCCTAATCTCCATAAACAATTTCCATTCCCACTTTCCCATCTCGATTACCTTTAATTCTTTCAGATGAAAGTCCGTATCTAAGTTAATTCTTCTCTGTCGAAACTTTCTCCAAAAACGTCACAATTAGCAATAAAAAACTTGAATTGAATAAACTCGAATCGTAGAATTCTAATCAAGTTAATGACTTTTGAGAGTTTTGTTTTCGTTTTACTGCAGAGTGGAGAGGAAGGGGGAAGGAGGAGTGCGTCAGGTTGCAGCTGCGCTTCGAATTCCGCTCCATTTGATTATTCATGCAGCGATCGGCGCTATTTGGCTGGAAATTGAAAGTCTTCTCGACTATTCTGCGTATTTCGAAAGTTTGAATCCGAAACTCGCAGCGCGAACCGTACAATGCCGGTCAACCACACGGCCGGCGGCTGCTGCTGCTGTTGGTGGTGCTGCTGGTGGTGGTGGTGGTGCTGCTGCTGCGTGTGCTTGGCTAATTTTCGTGGGTGATCCACGTGCTCTCTTAATTTGCCCATAAATTATCCATTGAACTTTTACTCCACTTTTGACAGCGCCAAGAAACGTGATTGCGTTGCGTCTGCTGGCCGAGCGAGCGAGAGAGCGATCGAGCGAACGAACGAACTTTTCCTCGATTTCCCAATACCTTGGCCCAGCAGCAGCAGCCGTAGCCGCCGCAGCTACCTGAGCCGCTCGTAATGACAGGCGGGCAGACATATGTTAAGTGGGAATTGAATATGCTAAACCAGCGACTCCGTGTGACAGAGCTCATAACAGTCGCAAAATGCAAATAATCCTCGAATCGAATCGCCGCAGCGAATCGACGCGGATCGAGTCCGTTTTCGCCACTCTCTCGCCGCTCGCTCCGAGGACTTTGTTTATCTAGGGAGAGGAAATTAGATAAGTTACCCTAGGCGAGCGCCTTATCGCCGCCCAACCGTTAATGGCCAGCGAATCGAGGCAGCGCATAAGAATCTGCATAAGCGAACTTAAGTCAAAGTTATTCAAACTATTCAATTCACTCACTGAATATATATGTGTGCAGGTAAATATACAGGTATATATATATATGGGTATATCTCTGTTCTGTTCTGTACAACAGATCATTACACAGCGGTCAAACGGTCATTGGCCTGCTTCTGCCTCGACGGCTGCTGCTGCTGCGGCTGCTGCCTCTGCTTGCGCATCGTGTCCAGCAGCAGCAGCTGTATCTGTGTCTGCGAAATGTATCTGTATCTGTGGCCGTTGCGACTGCTGCTGGCACGTAAGCAGCCTCTTTGAGCTTACGCAAAATTATTTATGAAAACAGCAGCAGCAGCAGCAGCAGCCGTCGCCGCAGCAGCAGCAACAACTTCGACGACTTTGATTCTTCTCGCATTGCCATCAATCGCTATGGAAATGTGCTGGGCGGGCTGTGAAAATTCCGCGTCGATTTGCATAGGCGACAAACGCCCCGTCGTCAATGTAATTATAAATAGAAGAAAACAAAATGTGCGCATAAAAAATGAAAATAAAAATGGAAATGGAAATGAAAATGAAAGAAGAAATTCAAATATGCGAGCTCAATTACAGCATTGTTATTGATTTTATAACCATCGCCCAGTCAATGGCCACTCTATGCATGCCAGTTGCAACGGATGCCCCTCCCCCAGCACCTCCTTCTCCCCCTCTCCGTCTCTCTCTCTGTATTTTGTGGCAAATTGCAAGCAAATGACAAATCAATCTGTTGGCAATCAAAAAGCGACTTCCCTGTGGCACCAGCGATTTTCACCCAATAAGGAAGCGCAGCAGCAACAACAACCAGAAGTTGCAGCCAAGCAAAACAAGCAGCGGCAGCAGCAGCAGCAGCAGCGGCAGCTGAGGCAGCCCTATAAATCCGAGAGACCAAGAGCTAGACTCAGAGTCCAAGACCGGGCTCTCTTTGGACCGGACCGGGCCCAGACCAGTTCGCGTGCTGTGTGGCACCAACAGAAAGAGAGAGAGGTAAAGAAAAAGAGAGAGCGAGGTAGAGCGGGTGCAGGCTTTGTGGCAGGGAGAGGGGGCCAGGCGGGATGCCAGCAAAATTTCTAGCTTGGAAGTAAAAATAACCTCAGCTAAGTTCACTGGGGCGAGGTTGAATGAACTCCCTCAGCAATGTGTGTTCGAAGCGAAATGCTAAAAAAAACTAGATAAAACATAAAACTCAAATGCAGAGCTGATGACTAAGAGATGCTCTGTAATTGTGGCGCTGTAAAGTAGTTAAATGTGAAGGTTTGCTTGAGAATAAAGTGTCGAATAAGTTGGCTAACTGAGGCGGTGCTTGAAAATGTAATTGAATAGGGTGGAGCTGTAGAGCGAGGAGGTTCATAATTATAATAGTAGTTTCTTAGGTTATATTATAGTTATGAAAAAAATACTACAATTTATTAATAAAATGAGTTTAGCTAGGATTTTTAGGGCTTTGCTTAATTTAGTTTAATTTTCATCAAGTACAAGTAATTAAAAGTGATAAAAAAAGTATTTAAATTGGGGCTATAGCTCAATGGTGTGCATAATTTATTAATTAACTTTAGTTAAATATTAATAGATTATTTATTTTACTATTAATTCAATTAGTTTAGTTGAGATTGCTTAGGTTTTGTTATATTTAGTATCATCAATAAGAAGTACTTCAAGTAACAGCTGAGTAAGGTGTTGTTTATACAAAATATATATGATACATCAGACTGGTGCTTCATAGACTGTTTATAAAATGGTGTATATATAAAAATGCTTAACGAATATTGTATATATAATAGTGTTTATATAAAACATAAATAAGACAGCTTCAAGTATCACACTTAAATAAGGCTTCATATTACTTAAGCCACAAGATATCATATAGAATAAAAAAAAACCTTTGTTTAGTTTCAAAGCTGCTGAAGACAGACATAATAAACAAAATTTATTTATGATGAGCTTAAATTATATCCAAAACTGTTATTATGGTATATCTAGCATCGAGCTGTCTTCAGAAGAAATGAATCTAAATAATGTTTTTTGATAGCTTATATATAATATATATAAAGAATATCAGAATATTAGAAATCATGTATATATATGATATACTTTACATACAGATATCTTATAAATATAATTTATATATTAATATAATAATTATATATTATTATATATATTTCAAAATAGGCATACCTATAATATATATATAAATCACAAATATAATTTAGATATTATTATATCATATATATTTTATAATTGTCCATATACCTATATACCTCTTGTTTACGCTGTCTGCGCCTCAAAAAAAAATTGTTAACCAAGATTTTTTATAGTTTTCCATAGTCAAATGTCTATTTATATATGGCATACAGACAGCTTAAGCAAAGATCAAATTATATTTATATAAGAACTTATATATATACATATATCTATCATGTCTATCATATATCATATCTATATAAAAAATCCTAATCTCTTATATTTTCTTTTAATTATTTATCTATATATATATTTATTTATTTATTTAAAGACTAGCATTATTTCATTTTCCCAGTTAGATAAGGTATGTATGCTGATTAACAATAAACCTTGTGCCTGGCGCTGTCTGTGACGCTCGTAGAAAACGTTTCTCATGCATTTTTTAGACTCAAATGACACAAGCTCAAATAGCTTCATTCACAAATATCACATGTTGTTCCTGCACTTGCTTGAACACAGGCAAGCTCAGAGAGAGAGGCACAGATAGAGATAGAGAGGGAGAGATAGAGAGAGTGAGAGCTAGTCTCTGTTAAGCGTGGGCAGCCCGGATATATCAATGAGCAGATGCCCTTTACTAATTCAATCTGCGACTGCAGTTTCCATATCTCTCAATTAAAACGGTTGCAAATTGTGGCGCTGCAGACAGCGGGCAGACTGCAGCAACAGATACAGATGCAGATACAGCTACAGATACAGATACATTGTGACAGATGCAGATACATTTATACAGCTGCCATACAATTAACTTATCGCGAAAAAGAGAAACATTTCCGGAAACGGACGGCCCACACAATTCGCACTAAGAAATCGCCAAAGGGGAGATGGGGAGAGAGTGAGAGAGGGGGGAGGGTAGGGGGGAGGAACGCTGAGCGGCTATCTGTTTGGGAGGCCTGGCGGGCTTTTGGCGGGCGCGCTTTAATATGTTTGTTGACATCCAATTAGAGCGATTTCCTTCCTCATTAACAGCGCTCGTTTTCAAATTTAACTCAAGCGTCAACGAAATTGTAGCACACACACACAGATACACACACACACACACTGGCACACTCACTCACACAGAAATCTGAGCTGCACGACAAACAATTACGCGAGCTGCCGTGGACATCGTTTGTGATGGATGCGATGCATTTTCATAGACATGCCATCTTCAAAGCTTCTGCCACACACACACACATACACACACTCACACACTCGCTCACAATTAGATCTGTAGAGTACAATAAACTCAGTTGGCAGTTCCAGCCGCGGGGTTTTTGAACTTGCAACGAGACGCGGCGACGCGACGTAGGGTCTCTGCCTTGCTTCGTTTGTCTTTGACTTTGATTGCGTGTGTGTCGACTCGACTCGTGTGTGTGTGTGAGCGTGTGTGTGGCTTTTATAATGCTGCCGCCGTTGTCGGTTTTATGGCAAAAACATTTAGCGCAACGTTTAGCCAGCCAAATGGCTTTATTATTGATGCCCGACTAAAAAAGTGAAAGTTGCGCTGTCGGCTGAGAGGGCAGCGCGGCAGCTGGCGCTCGGGGGGAAAGTTCTTACATGGCAGCTGGGAAGACACACGGAACTGCGTCGTTACTTAAATAAAGCATATACTAACTGAGCTGATATCTGTGACCAGATTACTTACAGCTTGATTCGATTAGAGTGTCTTTGGAAGAGAAATTGTAGATGAAGGCATTCAATTTGCTTTCAGTTTGAGGTGAGGCAAGGGGGAGAGAATGGTAAGTTGGCTTGAGCTTTATTATATGAATAGGAGCTGCTTAAATGCAGCTCTTAGAAGAAGATTGGATTTGTGGAATATCAGTCTGTCTGTCCGAAGACTCTAGCTTCCACCACTTAAAATTCGATATTTTTCCTTGTCTTATAAGGTATTAAGATTCTCCTTACACTTCAACAAAAACCTCTAAAGCTTGAAAGTTTGAAAGCAAAAAAATGTGATAATCTACTGCTGACCTCCTCCTTCAATGCAACAATTGTTTCAATTATATATGTGTGCTCCAAGGCTGCGTGGCATATCGGATAAAGTCTTATCTTGCAAAGCTTTGCTGCTGAAGCTGGAAACTTCGACAATTTATAAATAAATAATAAAAAAAGAAAAAGTAAAACTTTTATCTCAAATCAGGACGTCAAAAGTGAGCTACATCATTTTTTGCCAACAAGGATCAAAAGTTTTAGAAGCGGGGAAATAATCTCTTGCAAGAAAGACAACAAAAGGTATTGTATCAAATTCGAGACGTAAACATTTTTGAAATGTTTTGCATATTAAAAAAAAATGTGTTGAGTGCTCCAAAAAAAGAAAAAAACGAAATTACCTAGCCAGCGACCCAATGGTTAAACAAATTCAATCCTCAATTAATTCTCGTTTACCAAATTAGACTTCAGTGTTCTTAGAACCTCAATGAGTATTATAAAGTCGGTCGCGCCCATTACGGCTTGATTACGACATGATAGATAGACAGACTGGCTTGACTGTCTGTTCGTCCGCATGAATGCAGCGTAAACTAAAACAATTGATACTTTTGGCTTGGTTTTTAAGCGTAACTTCAATTCTTAGCTCTTGCTTCTTGTAATGAAAATAAAGATTTTCTTTTATTTTACTTTTAGGATATCTCTGCCTTTCCCACCAAATTTGTTTTATATGTTTTGAAAACACAAGAGACTTATACGAATGCTTCATCTAGCTACGCATTACTTAAGCGTATTTATATTATATTTTATTCATCTATTTATATTGTTAGCACTCCAATATAACCATTTGCTGTTGCATTTGTCTGACATGCACACACACATTTTAAGTTGAAATGAAAACTCTAGATGAGTAGGTTTATTTTACGTTATCAATTCATTAGCAGTTGAAGTCGACTAGGAAATTAAATGTTATATTAAAAATTATTATAGAATTTTATGTGTACCACTTCAAGCACTTCCATTACAACTGTGATTTCAGCAAATGCTTGACAAATGCCAATAATAGTTTGCAGCTCTCTCCATTACGAACTCTCATTCAATATATTTCCAATTTAATGTTTATTAATTGTCCTCTTGCAACATTGACAATTGCGCTGCAGCAGCCACTACTTGTCTCTCTCTCTCAGCATCTCCCTTCTCTATCCCAGCCACTCCCACTTCACGTAACCTTTGACCCAGTT
Source organism: Drosophila pegasa (assembly GCA_035046225.1). NCBI lineage: Eukaryota > Metazoa > Arthropoda > Insecta > Diptera > Drosophilidae > Drosophila > Drosophila pegasa. The sequence goes on along the minus strand of JAWNOD010000398.1, from coordinate 6,904,045 downwards.
GGGGTAGTTTGTGTGGCGCACACAAGTGTTTCACTGTATCGGCTTTATGTGCCCGTAATCGGGATATATAAATACATGAGTGCACTCCGATTAGGAGCTGGCTGTACATATGTAGCGAGTGCTGCTGGGCTTATGTATCGCTTACATAATCTCAGACAGAAATGCGAATGCTTTACATGGCTGTAAATGTGGAAATCTAAACATATGTATAACTCACACACACACACACACACGCGCAGAGTGTGATTGTGACTGTGAGAGATACCCCTGAATGGGGAGAAGCGTAAAAAAAATACGAGTGGAACATGAACGGGCACAGCGGCAGAGGCACAGCTAGACACATGCCGGGGCACATGCCACACAATGTGGCTGTGTGTGTGTGCGTGTGTGTGTGTGTGTGTGTGTTTGGACCCCAGCTAATCCCCCTGGTGCTTGCCCCTCGCCGTTGTTGTTGCTGTTGATGATGTTGATAATGCGACACATAAAAGCTTTGCAGCTTGCGCGAGCATCCTGCGAACCTATTCCCATTTCATATACTTACATCATAGTGTTCGTGTGCCGCCCCTGCTGTGTCTGTGTAAGGGTATGTGTGTGTGTGTGTTTGAGTTGGACAGAAAAGAATTACATTTAAATACATTAAATTGTGTAAATAATATGCTACACATGTTGCCAGTTCATTAAATACATGCCACAGATACATGCCCCCGACATATGTAAGTGCCACACTCCAATGTCTCTCTCTGTATGTGTGAGTGTGTGTGTGTGTTATTATTTTCTTTTTTTTATGCCTCCTTCATGTGTGTGTGTGTGTGTCCTTTGTTGCTGTGTTGCTGTTCATTTGACCAGCAATTTATTTATGGCATTCTTTTTCCACATTTTTCTACTTTTTTCCTCCTTTTTTTTGGCTTTCATCATTTTTTTTGTTGTCGCTGCTGTTTGACTGTCGCCGCGTGCTGTTCGCCTGCTGGCGTATCCTTTAAATGCAACTTGTACGACATTGTGGGCGCCGGTGCTGCCGCTGCTGTTGCTGCACGCCTTTGATCCTCTTAAGCTAATTAAGCCGCACGGCGCCAGCAGCGACTTGAGAGCTACGCTCCAAGCACTCGACATCAAAGCGTCGCTTAAGTGAGTTTATAATCTTCAAAGCTCCAGAAATTCATATGGAACAGGCGCGCAGCTGGACGGAGCAGCGAGCTGCATACTTTTAGGCGACCAGGACCTGGACGCAAAGGTTAAATGTATTTCAAAATACCCTGCAGCTGATGAGGAAAGTGAATTGGGTCGGGTATGATGGGTTTGCTTGAGGGAGGGTTTTGTTGGATTTTATTTGAGCTTTTTTGTAGAACATTAATTGTTAATCTAATTAATTTGACCATGGTTACTAGGTTAGAATTGGATTAGAATATAATATATAAAGAGATATTTGAAGTCTTCGGTATATATATGAAATATATGGGTATTATGTATGTGTTTTGTATCTCTGAATAGAAGCTCTTTTATTTAAAATTGTTATTAAATCACAAGGCGTATATATGGAGCACAAGAGTTTTACTTATTTCACTTGTGCCAAATGCTACAACTCGAAATTTTGACATTGGGAAAAGCTCGTCAATTTCTCGATGATCTCCCACAATCCATTTAAAGGCATCAGGAGGGGACCTTTAAAAATAATTTCATGTTCATATGTTGGCATTACCTACATATCTATTTTATTTAATTTTATTTTTACATTTCTTTACCGAAATGTATCTCAACACGGCTTTGAACTCCTTAGCCATTAATAATATCTAATAATATTTAATTAATAATATTTAATATTTTATTAATAATATTTAATATTTTATATACAATAATAATATTTAATGTTTGATTTTTTTATCCTTATGGCCACTCTTATTAATATGAATAATTATTAATAATATTTATTTAAATTTACATTAATAAAATATATTAGTTATAATAGTTGAAATTGAAAGTACATAAGCGTAATTTTATGTAGGTATTTTGTATTATCTAAACTCTCTACTCCCTTTGCCCTTCTTAAAAATACATGAAGAAAAAAAAGGTTTTTTATTACATTTTCCATCAATTTGATATAAATATATTGGCGTAAGCATATGCATGCAAAAGTTAAGGCATTTGAGTAAAGTGCTTAGAAATCGGAATATTATTTCTATGCGTTCCACGCAAATTTGTTTATTTTTGCATGACTCAAACTACTCCAAACATGCCACATCGCCATATTAGCACGAAAAAGCTGCTGATATTAATTACAAGCAGACCAACTGGATATCATCTATACCACAAATAAATCAAAATCAAAATTAAATGGGATAAGCTATTCACATAGTACAGTTATACCTACTATTCACCTACTCACCCACAGCCTGCAGGGTATCTGCCTAGTCGACTACATTGTCTGCACAGCTATTTGAGTTTTAGTTTTTTGTTTTTGTTTTTCTTTTGCAGCTCAAATTTTATTTAGCTTTGGCGGTCAGAGCGCAGTGAGCGCTCGCACGTGTCGCCAGCCACCCCAATAATGTGCGCCTGTGTATGTGTGTGTGTGTCTGTGTGTGCGTGTGTGTTTGGGTGACATGCGCATAGCTGGCTGGCAACTGTGCTAATGCATACCAACGCCTGCTGCTGGCTGCTCGGCGCCTGTTAGCTTCTAATATTGAAATTCTCGGCACGCGCAAAAGTTTAGAAATTTCTAACACGTGTTTTGCAACGCTCTCTCTGTGTGCGTGTGTGTGTGTGGGTGTGTGCGAGTGTGTGTGCATGTTAGTACAGGTATTAGAAATGTTTTACCTTTTCGGCTTTCACTTTCACCATGTCACCTGCGGGAGCTTGCGCCAGAGAGCGAGCTGCGCCCTTTGCTGCGAGCCGGATGAGCACAGGTAAATTATGCAATCCTTGTTCAAGCAACACGGCAATTGCCAGCAGCGACAGGTGAGGCTATAAAAAATACACACACATACACACATACTAGACAGACAGTTGGGGCCAATGTGGAGCCACAATCAGCTGCTTAACTTGGCGCCCATAATAATGGATTTTTCATATATTCGAACGAGGCGCGCAGCATTCTTGTATATACTTGTATATATTATAACTTTATATTATGCTGCCAGTTTATAAACACACACACACACACACGCGCGCGCATGCACTGTTTACTGTTATAACTAAAACTATGAAACTATAGTGTTTCAAAACTAACAGTATTACCATACCAGCCTAACAGGTGCCCAGCGCGGCCAGCAGCACAACAAACTATCTTTCTCTGAAATAGTTGCTCGCGCTCTCGGGCACACACACGCACACACGTACGCACACACACGCACACACGCACATGCATGTGTCCTGCGCGCTTGGCACACAAAAACTACACATGTGAAGCGCCAAGAAGCAGCGGCCACTGCTTAGCTAAGCAACCCCCAACCTACACGAAAAGGAAGCAGAAGAAGTAAAGAAAGCAGAGTCACAGTCCACCCCCCTCCCCACCCTCCTTTTGGGGGGTGTGCTTAGATGGGACAGCAACGGCGACCGACTCTCAAGTGTGGAGCACAACGACCTCCACTTGACACAACCCGTCAGCCAGCTCCAGCAGGCCTCAACAACCCCCGATGGCTCAGTCTCTGCGCTTCAGCCCCTGAGCACTTTTTCATAGCATACATTTGAGCGCTCGGGGTTTTTTCTGGCCTGGCTGGCCTGCTGGCACCCGTCGCACAGTAAGTGAAAGTAACCCTCGGTGTGGCGAAGCGTCGGGCGCCTAGAACACATCAATAGGCAACTGGGCCCGGGCGCACTGCCAACATTTAGCGCTAAAGAATTTTTGGAGCCAGCGCAAAAATACCGTCATTAGGCCAGCAGCTGGGCGCAGGCAGCTAACGGCACGCATTCCGATCTGATGACGCTTCACCCGAAATGCCGAACGGGCCAATGCGGGCCCCAATTGGAGCTTAGTGGCCGCCACGTGGCATTCCTGGGGCAGCTTTCCCCATGGCAACATTGGCCAAGGCGAAAGTTTAGGACGCGCTCGGCACAGGCGAACATCAGCAGCAGCAGCAATGGCAGCCACTGCGCCAGTTGAGTTCCCAATCCGGAAGTGGGCTCCGGCATTTACTTCCGGTGTGGCAGCTGCCGCGCGCTCTGGCCGCCTGGTAAATGAAAATGCAGCAGTTCCGCATGTGTGGCAACATTGGCGCTTGCCACAAGGCATGCCACGGCCGGCCGCCGCCAATGCGGGCGTGGTTAGTGCCAGCTATTGATCCACTGCAGCTGCCGCATGCGGCGTGCAGCAAGTGCCACGAGCGTGCTCCGCCAGCACAGCACTGCGCACTCGCCGCTCGACCCGGCAAAAATCATCTTCAACTGAAGCCGCACTCCAGCCGGCAACGACTGCGGCAGCAACCCGAGCCAACAAAATGGCGGCCGCTGCTCAAAGTGCCAACTTGTGGCTTTAACCGAACAGGTGCGCAGCGCCCGCAAAAGGCGTCACAGCTTTTGCACAACTCGATGTTTTTATGTGAAAGCCATAGAGAAAGAAAAGGATAGAGAAATTAATTAGTTGAGGGTTTATGGACTGATAGCTACCCTGCATTGAGTTATGATGTGAGCTTAGAAATATATATAGATATGTGATTTTGTTTTAGTAATCGAGTGTTTTTATATGAAGTATATATATTTAAGATCTATAAAACTTGTAGAAATATAATATATACCTACTATAATATATATCTATATACATATGTACTTTTATACCTACTATAAAAATATCTATGAAACATCTATAAGAAAGTCAATATATTCAGAATACCTTTTTAAATTCGTTAAGAACACAAAATAATTTCATCTTATATAGCTTTCAAACCTCTTAAATACTTCCTTAAATAGTAAAATAGTGCTGCAGTACATAAAAAAAACTAAATAAAATATTACTTTTTCCGATGGACTATAAGAAAATGCACAATTTTTATTCCAAATAAAAAGTAATGAAGAATTTCGAAAAAATCCCGTTACTTTCGGATAGAATTAAAATAAATTTCGAAACAAAAAAAATAATAGACATACATATGTATTATAAAAAACGTCTAAATAAATAAAAATATATCTTAATTAATTTATATGTTTTTAATCAATTAATCTTAAAATGTTTATAAAATTGTTTTTTTTTTTTTAATATTATGTTTATAGCATAAGTATTTATAGCAGATTACACTTGAATTATATATATTTAGCGGTGTTCATAAAAATAGTAGTGCGACAGCTGTGTTTATAAAAATAATAGTGAGCCTGAGCACTAAGTATTGAATGAGAAAACTTAAGAAATAGAATTTACTAAATTAAATATATTACATAAATGTTGTTGTTCCACAGTTGTTACTTAGCCGCACCTCTATATAGAAATTAATATGTTGGACAACAAATTCTATTTTATATTCACTTACACTGCTATTTTTATGAGCACGCATTTAGTGCTCTGTCGCACTACTATTTTTATGAACACAGCTTTATGTATAATATAATAATATATAATCTATACCATATATAAATATTAATTTATTTATATATATACATTTATATTTACTATAACTAAGCTTTTCTCTAATATAGCTGCACCTCTCATAATATCAAATACACCAACTAGCGACAATATACCCCCTGTTACGCTCCACCTTTACAGGGTATCAAAAAAGAAAAACGAAGCTGCATATGTGAACGCCGTGTCCCACACGCACACGCATATGCCAGAGACATGTTCGAGTTGGTTTTTAAAAAATACTTTCGAGCTGAGCCAAGCAGGCAAACAGCTCCAGCTGCCAGGACACAGCCAGGGTATGCAAAGCAAGAGAGAGGGAGAGCGAGAGCGACAGAGAGGGCGAGCAAACAAAAAGAAGTTAATGGCATTTGGCATTTATATTGGCCTCGGCACTTGTCTGTGACTTTTATGGGCGCATTTGGCACATCATTAAAACGTCAAGTCATCAATCTTCTTACACATTCGAACAGGCTCGCAGGCAAGGCCAAGTCAAAGCTTGCAGCTAAGCAAAGTTTGCGCCAAGTTTCGGGCCCAGAGCGTGGCCTAAAAGCCTGCCTGCCTGTTGGCCTAAACGCCATTAGAAAATTTCCATTTTCGTCACACGGTGTCAGGGCCACAGTCAGAGGAACAGCTGCTGCTGCTGCTGCTGCTGCTGCTGCTGCTGTGGCACGTACTTGGGCCACATTCCAATCACCCGCTGCGGCATGCTTGGCGCCTGTGCCACAGATATTTGCTTTGAAATGTTAGAAAAACGAATTCCAAACAAACCGAGCGTTGCTTAGACGCCTCCGACGCTTAGAATGCGTCAACGTCGACGGCTCTCGGCCATAAATTTCGCATTTTAATGCGAAAACAGTCAACTTGGCGACGTCGATTTGCAGCAGGCGCGCAGGCAGCAGCAGCAAGCAGCCATCAGCAGCCGGCAGCAGCAGGCAGCGCCCGCAGGACACTCGTGTCCTGCCATGCGCACTAGACGTGCGTGGGCGGTGCCAACGAGTACGCCCACGCCGCAGTGCCCGCCCCCTAGACGGCACTCATAACTGGCAGTAATATGCGCTGGCAGCTGGTCCATCCGTCCGGGTTGGTCGACGGATCCGACTTACTGCCCGACTTTGGGTGCCTAATACCCCTACGATAATGATAAGAAATTTTTGTGCGCATGGCAATGCCTTTCACGCACACAGGCCCCACTGCCTGCTATTATATATGCCCGTGTATCTATGTATACTCGCCCAGATATATACTATATTATCAGCGCGGCCTGCTATTTTGGCGCCAAAAAGCATTCCTATGCGTGGGCGTCCTTTATTAACGGAGAAAAAGAAATATTGTAGATTCAGCTAGCAGGCGAACAGAAGGACGCGCAAGGCGCGTGGCCAGAACACGCCAGAGACAGGGCGATAGCTGCGCAGCTGCCGAGAGAGAGCGTGAGTGTGTGAGGGAGAAACAGAGAGAGATAGAGATAGAGAGAGAGCACAAGCTTTCCATACTGAAGTCTGAAGTAGTTTACACTTAGCTGCACAGGCACACGGCACAGTGGGCAGAGCGTGGAGCTTCCAAATAAACAAAAAACAAATGACATAAATATTTTGAAAAATAAAGAGTTACTAAATATCTGTATCTGTTTTTATAATTTAAAAATTATAATTTTATAAATATTTTTTTTATATTATTATTATTCCTTTCTTTTTTAAATTTTTGTTTTTTTTTATATAATTATTGTAAGCTACTTTATTTATTTTTAATTTCATTAATTTTTTTCAGTTATATTATATTTATAATACTCTATTTTTTTATTCATTACTATATTCTATTGTAATTTAATTTTAAATTGTTTTAATTTTATTATAGATTTATAATTTATATTTATATAATTTATATTTATAAAATTTTTCATAATTTATTTTAATTTTGAATTTATATTGGTATAGAACTGTTTTTTAATTTTTGTATTATTTTTTTATAGTTTCTTTCTATTAGTTGTATCTTATATCTTTTCTTTTATTTTTATTAAATTATTTATTAAAGTCTCTTTTTTATTTATTGTTTTTTTAGTTTTCATAAATGTTTTTATTTTTATTTATAATAGTATTTATATTTTTCTATTATTTATCTATTTTTTGTTAATATTTCTTCTTAATTTTGCTTATTTTAATTTGTTTCTTTTATATATTTAATATTATTATTTTTATTTGTTTTATCACTTTATATTTCATTTATTTATTACGCTACGTTTTCCCAAATTTACCCCCGACTTATTCACTTTGCTCCACTGTGGCGCCGCTCCAATATGTATTACATTGTCCTGCTATTGGTGCACGTACTTGGCGGCCTCCTTCCAGATGGAGCCTTTGCTGGCCTGTGCTCCAGTCGTGTAAGCGCACGCTGTAAGTGGGGGATACATTGTTGCCGACTCTGCCCGGCTGAAAGCCTAATACCTTTTACAGGAGTTTGTATCGCGACTACATCGAAATTTACATGCCACGCGCCACGTGCCACATGCCACATGCCACATGCCGACGTGGGGCAACCCTTACAGCTGGCCCGAACCACAACAACCACTGAGGTGTGTTTGTGTGTGTGTGAGGGTGTGTGTGTGTGGGTGGATGTGTGTGGAGAATGTAAGTGCTTGCTGTTGGCTGTTGGCTGTTAGCTGTTGGCTGTTGCCTGTTGGCCGCCTTCTGCTCCACAATTCGCTGGGTCCCTAGTACAAGTTTGCATATTTCTAAATTCTAAGCGCATCTGTTGAGCGAAACCAGGGTCCCTGCAGGGTTCCTAATCGAAAACGAGAGTAGAAAAAAAAAAACGCTGCAGACGCACCCTCAACAATTTACGTTGTTTAGCATACCCGAAGGCCGGCAGGCGAGACAGAAAAGCAAAGATGAGGGCTTACTTAGCTTGAGATACTTGCTAGACTAAGGGATGCCCTGTAAAGCACACTAAAGATGCTGGGCAAGAAAATCATTTTAATGAATATGAAAAGAAAAACAAAACAAATGAATAAAGAAATTTAAAAAGATTTGAAATAGTTTTTGCCTAGTATATATATAAATAATGATTTATATTTATTATTGTATTAGTATATATTACATTGTTTTTAGTAAATATTAGTATATAGAATAAAAAATTATAAAACATTGAATTATTCTACTTTACATTGTTCTGAATAAGGATTGGTAAATTTGTGAAATTTTTAATATTATTTTAAATAACTAAAACATAATGGTAACAGCATTTTTAGGATTATTTGCTATTAACCATATGATAATATGGTAATATGAAATTTTAAATATTTTTTTGATAAAGCAATACATATTTAATTTTTTTTAAATAATAGAAATTTATATATATGTGAGATGCATCTTCATATAATTTTTAATATATTGATGCACACAATAATATATATATTTAATAATTTAAATATTTAAAAAACAATCTATTTTTTTCATAATTATATAAAAAGTTGATTTGTTCTTCAGCTTCGACATCTTGTTCCAAAAATGTTAAAAGTTATTATTATATGAAATAATTTTAAATAAATTTAAATTTTAAATTTTCATCTATTTTTTTTTTACAAATTTATTACTATTTTAGCAATAATTTTTATAATTTTTTTTTTCTTATATATATATTATATATTTATAAATAAATTATATTTATAATTGTTTATAAATAAATAACAATTTGTAAAACTATAATTATTTTCTAGCTAAATCTCTAGCTAAATAAAATCGTCCACCAATTCATAGAGCGCAACCTGTCAACGGTTTAGCGTAGTCACTCCTCCCACCCTCGCACAAATTAAGAGGTATTCACGTCTCATGCCACAGACCAAGGAGCGGAACAACAGCCACAAAAAAAGGAAAGAACAAAAAATCATTTCCTCGATAGCATCAACACAGTCGCATAATAGAGGCGCAGAGGCAGACAATTGGCACCCCGACCGCAGGATCCGAAAGGATCTTTTCACTTTTTTTTCAAGCAGGCTCGTGTTTTTTTTTTCGTGCCACACTTCCTGGCCACAAGATGCTGCAATTCGAGGGTGCCTCAACCATCTTTCACTTTCAATGAGCCACACAACAAACGAAAAAAAACACAAAGAAATTATAGAAAAAAACGCATAGAAATAAAAAAAATCGTCGAGGATCTCAGTTTTTTTATGCAAAAGATATGAAGACGAGGGCGCCATGTGGTGCGTGCGCCAGGACCCAGGTTTTTTTTTCATATGGTTTTTTATGCCAAACGGATATGCGATATGGGCTGGGGCGTAACGCGGCACAATCCTGGCCAAGTCAATGGCTTTTGTGGTCGCGCCTAGCACGCGTCTGGCGCAGTCGGGGCAGCTGTTGTCCTGGCAGCAGGAGCAGCAGCACCTTGATCCTTTTTGCATATGTTGCAGCTGCCGCCGACGCATGACACTCCCCCCACTCTCCCCTTCCCCTTCCCCAACTGGGCTGCAGCTCAATCAAGCGATTGTCCACTTGAGGACATCCATTGAGCCTACCTGCGCGGCTCACCTCGCACACCTTTGCGGCCATTCAAATGTTAATTGTTGTCAACGCATTCGTCACACTTTTGCTGCGACGCTGGACAATGGCCAGAATGTGGTCCAGGATGAGATGCTGCGTTAATAATGCGATTTGCATTTCCCTTTCGCTCGGCCTTGGCCCGTGTCCGTGTCCGTGCCCGTGTCCTTGTTTAGCCTGCTGTTTGATTGAGCTGTGTCCTTTCTCCAGCCTAATCCGCACCTTTTCTGCTGCTGCTCGTCCTTTTGTGTCCAGCAAGTCCTGCTGCCTGCCTGCCTGCCTGCCGGGCAGTCTGCGTCGGCTTAGCCCAATTTTGTGCGCATCTCTTGATTGACAGCCAAATGCCACTGGACACGGCTGGACCGCTGCCAAGGTGAGCAATTAAAAGGTGACATCCGCCCAAATCAATCTTCAATTATAATCTATTTGGCTTGTATATATAGAATTTAAGATCTTAACTGAATAATATATAATATAATATATTATATATAATATATATATATAAATAAAAATAATTTAAATATTTGATAAGAAAAATGTTTTCATATGAGTTATGATTAAAGAACACTTAAGCATAATCATTTATACTGCTTATCATATATTGAATGCCTATAATAGAGTTATATACTCTTCACTTTCTACTTCTACTTTTAAGACTTGTTATTGGCATTTCCGTATGATACTACCAAAATTGATGCTGGCTAGTATTCAAAATCCTTCATTAGCAATCAAAATGTGAAAGTCTGTGAGAAGAGACCTTACTCTCCAGGCTTAAATATCAACCAGAACGTTTGGGAATGGTTGTGAATGAATGTGTAAGCCTTTAGAAATCAATAAAATATAAAATTAGAGTTAGTTTAAGTCATCAGATACATTGGGCTTAGCTATTGTGGTCTTTATAGTCGAGAAAAGAAGGAAGTTTCAATCTTTGATTTTTCCTTAAAAAACTAAAGTATATTTCTTCCTAAATTAAACTTGTTCTCAACAAAGATCATATTTATGACCTACAAAAAAATTTGGTAACTCTAGTTGCCAAATTGAGCGAGATAACAAGAATAAAATTTAAATGCGCTATCCTGATGACCAACTTTTAGCAACCGTTTTTTTTAAGCTTTTTTTCAAAGAATTTTTAAAAATATTTCCTGGAATTTTACAGAGCTCAATTTTTTTCACTTTAAAGACAATAAAACAGAGTCTAATAGCAAAAAAAATGTAGAACGATATCACGAACTATATAGAAAATATTCAACAGAGAAAATGAAGGGAGCGCTATTCTGATGACGCGCAGTGTATATTTATTATATAGTTCAGTTTATTACAAAGTTCAGTTCCTAAAGCTAAAATACTTACAAAAAAAAAAAAAACTATTTCATATAACAATTTTCTTCTTCTTTTTACATGATAAATAATATCATTTCGTTGTTTAATTAAGATATAGTGAGTATATCTGAAGACACAAAAACCATATTATCTCATTTTAACTCTACAACTATACTATAACTCTTTAACTATACAATTTATCTTATATAAAACCTCATGTATATTAAAAATGTCCATATAAATAAATATAAATTCAATTTAATACCTTATTTTAATTTTTTACGCTCTCTCCTTATCACCACCTCATTATTACAAAATAAAAAAAAAAAATAAAAAACAATATAAATAATTTTTAAAATTTAAAAAAGAGCAAAATGTTGCTTGCCGAAACCCGGGATTGAACCGGGGACATTTAGATCTTCAGTCTAACGCTCTCCCAACTGAGCTATTTCGGCGCCGAGTTAAGCGTGCGCTAAGTGTCATTTAGAGCCCCAGCCAGCGGCTAGGTTCGAGTGAACTGTGCAGGGCTTATCTAATCGCTAGCCACGCACTATAAATAGAACTTCTGCTCGCGCCATACAGCGCTCACACACACACACACACACACACAGTTATATGTGTATACATGTCTAACACACAAAGTTTTCAATTCTATCTTGCGCTTGGGCAGACCAGCGGCTGGCTGCGTCTCAGTGTCAGGGCTGAAGAGTGCTGCCAAATCATGTTTGTTCCGCCATGGCATCTAATGAACTGTTGGGGGCGGGGAAGGTGTGCCCGCCCGGTTGAGGGAGGTGCAAGGGGTTGGGGGTGGTGCGCGCAGTGTCGCACACATATAGCTTTTGCCTGGGCAACAAATCAGCCAGCGACCAAACCAGAAATGTAGCTGAAGCTGCGACGGCAACGGCGACGGCGACGACGACGGCGACTGCGACTGAGGCTAAGACTAAGGCTGCGACTGCGGCTTTGGCTTCGTGTTGTCGTTGTAAAAATGTTTGCTTGCACGCTTTCCAATGGTTACTGCGGCTGCTGCTGCTGGTCGTGCTTCGCGGTCGTTGCCCTGCTGTGACGTCACCGGTTCAATGGCAAAATGTGACCCAGATTGTCTGAGCTGCACAACTAAGCTGCGGCTCATAGCACCTATGAGTGTGTGCGTATGTGTGTGTGTGTGAGCTCTTCAGAACGAAGAGAGCGCGCCGCAGAAGAGAGCGCGCTAAGAGAGAGAGAGAGAGCGCGCGGCTTGTAAGCTGCGCTGCCAGCGTTTGCCCTTGGCTGTAACCCTTTGATATTTTGGACAGCAACTGCCGCTCTCTTCGAAATGAGGACACTCCTGGCAGCGTCGTCGACGTCGGCGTCGGCTGCAATTGTTGTTGTTGCCGTGTCTGTGTAATTATCGGGCCGCGTGCATGTCCATGCATGCCCAGTTCCAGTGCCAGCGCTGGGAGTCGGGCCCAGGCGGCAGTGTTGCGTGTAATTTGTTATTTTATTTTATTGTTATTATTACCGCATGCGACGTGCACTTTATTTTCATTACCAGTTTGGATTCTTTTCATGTGTAACTTTGTATGGCTCCATGTTGGGTTTCAGGTCTCCACCTAACCCTGTCTCTCTCGCTCTCTCTCTCTTTGTCACTCTGGCGCATAAGCGCATCTAATGCATGCATCGGAATTACTTGGAGGCTTGTGTGCACGTGTGAATGTTGCAGTTGGCGCTGGCAGAGCGGAGGGAGGGGGGGAAAGGGGGGCTTGCTTGGGAGTTGCTTTGCCCGGCACGTTTGGAGAGCACCTACAAAGTCTAATTGGAAATGCATAAATGGCAATTGATGACGTTGATATTCCCAATTCCCAATTCCCATATGCAATACATTATCCCATGCTCATTCCAATTTCCAATCAGCATTTCCATTATATAATTCAAGCGTGACGTCAGCTGTTCGCTTGATTAAAATGGAAAAAAAATCCCCGTAATAACATATGCAGCTTCCATTGAAATATCCCACATAATAATTCCCTGCCCTGATCTCATTCCCACTATTATGCAACTGTTCCCACAGTCGCCCTCCCTCTGCCTCTCCCTCTCTCTCTCCCTCTCTCATGCTTAAAGTCAAGTGTCCAAATGTCAATTGGGGCTAATAATGTGCGCAACTTAAATGCGCGTCAATCTGAGCAATTTTGTGCAATTCATTAAAACGATTTCGATTCTGATTTGATATTGCTGCCGCGCAGCTAATTGCGACGAGCGCGCCTCTCTTGCGCCTCTCTTTGCACATTTCTCTTCCCACACTCACACACACACGCTCACTTTAAGCTGCTCATATAAACTTGTAATATTCATGGCACAAGGCGAGCCGTGAGAGCAAAGAGAAAAAGGCCGCAGTCGCTGCTGCTCTGCCGCCGTCGCCGTCGCCGTCGCTCTGCCGCCGGTAGGCGCTTTGAGTGGGGGCCAGTTTCCACTCACACACGAAATTAACAATATTTATATAAACAAGTTATAAACAATGTTTGTCTAAGCAGTGACAAACACTCACACACACACACACACATACGCTCACAGCAAACTCTCACACACACACGCACTTCCACTGGCTGGCAAACCAGTTCGCGCGGCTGGCGCTCAGTCGCGCTCCCACAAAGTCACATGGCGCTGCGCTTCGAATGCATTACATGAGCGTGGCGACGTCAAAGTCGACGCTGGCAGCGACGCCGCGCTCACAGCACAGCACTTCCGCATTACTGCAGCTACAGCAGTGCAAGCTCTCGCTCGCTCGCTCTCTCACACACTGTTTGCTACACGTCTCGCTCTCTTTGCTTCGCTCTCTCTTTGCGTGCGCTCTCTCGCTCATGCGGTCAGCTGATTTTGTTTTGCTTGAACTTTTGCCGGCTGCGACGGCAGCGACGGCGACGACGCTGCCTGTGTTTGTTTTGCAGCTAAAAGCTAAAAAAAAAGCTAAAACTTGAGAAAAAATGAAAACAAATGAGAAAAATCGAAATGCTTTGCACATTAGCATGTTGCAGGCGCTGACTGCAGCGACCCTGCCCAATGTCAATCACAGCTCTGACTCTGGCCTGGCCCTGGCCCCCGAAGCACGAGTTTTTGGCTTACAAAGAAGCAGGCCAAAAGCAGGAGGAACGTGTTTCCAAAGCCATTACAACAAGCTCCACTTCTCTCTCTCTCTCTCTCTCAGTGTGTGTGTCTTTATGAGTGAGCTTTTGTTGCAGGTTTTCACTGACAATGAAACCCAAATAAAATACATATATAAATATGACTCTGCCTCTCTCTGTGTGTGTGTGTGTGTGTATGCCTTAAGCCAGCCAAAACACACAAAAAAAAAAAAAGTTTCATATGTACGCACATAGAATCGAAACGCACTTAACCAGACAACGTCTCTGTGTGTGTGCGTGTGTGTGTGTGCTTTGGGCCTGGCCTCCAACTAGCGCACACAGCTTGGTTACAGCTTTGTTGGTATTGTGCCTGTTACACGCTGCACACACACACACTCGCACACTCACACACACACTCGCACACACACTCGTCTCACATATGGTTTTTTTTCAGTTTGGTTTTTTGGGAGGTGAATGGCCGCAACTGTCGTTGCCACTTTGGTAACACCGTGGCGCATTAAACGTAGCAGCCGCCGCGGCCAGAGCCAAAAGCCAAAGAAGCCAGCCAGCCAGCAGCAGCGTCGTCATCAGCATGGCCAAGCGCTTTTGGCCAAGACCAAGGGCTCGCTGGGCGGGCCGAAAGGGGGCCGAGGGGGGGTCGAGTTTAATTTGCTTTGCATTTGGTTTGGCCAAAATCCAGCAGAGCTGCTTGCCTTATGATGATGACGCTCACCAACTGACTGACTGACTGACGGACTGACTGACGGACTGACGCACTGATTGATTGACGGACCGACTGAGTGCCTCGGCTGGACGCAGACGTAACTCACGCGTTTTTATGGCCCCACAAAAGTCGATTTTTGCCGTCTTTAGGGTTTTTCTTCTGCTTCCCACACTCAGAACTCCAACTGATCCTCTGCAGAGCTAACCATGCGAGTGTGTGTGAGTGTGTGTGTGCAGGTGTGTCTGTGTGTGTGAACTGAATAAGCAAATGTATAATAAATATCTTTGTATCTGCTCTGGATACACAGCTGTAGAACATAGATCGCAATAAATTAGATTTGCGGCAGATTAGCCCATAATTATGTAATAAAATTATTCAAATGTGAAATGGAACTGAGAACCTAAAGAGTAGTTAAAGATGGAATAGAGATATTTATATTGTATAATAATATAATATTGCTAAAGAACTTTTTAGATATATTTTAAGTTTTGAGCTGAAGAAGAATTTTTATGCAGATCGAATGAGTATGGATATGAATATATAAATATTAGATATTATTATTCATTCATATTATTCATATTATAAATACTATAAATATAAATGGATATTACTAAATATATACTATACTTATATAAAGAACAGTATAAGAAAATACATACAATATAGACACATATAGAATACATACAGATTCATATACAAATAAAGAAATGATAGATAGTTACATAAAAAGATAGAGATGCTGCGAGTTGGCTGTAGAGATTCATAGCATATCTTGATATAATAGATGCACAGCAAGATAGAAAGACAAATAGAGAAAGACAAATAGGCAAAGGCAAAGAAAATACATAGATTTATCATAAATACATATGTAATTGATACATATGTAAGTGATAGAAATGGAGATACATATATGTATGTAGACTTAGATATGTATGGATGATAGATTGGACATATAGATGTAAGAGATAGGCAGAAAAATAGATTAAGATTATAGATTAAGAGATATTAAGAGATAGTAAATAATTATAAATGATGTAATATATAGACAGCTAGATACATAAATACACAGATAAAGTAGTAGAGAGATAGATAATAATAGAGAAATTTAGATGATAATACAAGTTGATAGATTTAACAGATAGAACAAAGAGACAGATGAATATATAAAGAATAGAAAAAAGATAGTAAGAGAGAGAGATAAAAAGTTATACATAGAGAGAGAGCGAGAGACAGTGAGTGTGTGAGAGAGGGAGAGAGATATATAAATATATTTAGATACCTGATAAAGAAATGTAATAATTAGATTGAGAGACAAAGATACAGATACAAAGATGTGTCAGATGAACCTTAGAGATTGCCAAATATTAGAGAGTTACATGTATTAGATATATATCTCATATATGATATATAGCTAGAGATATATATATTTTAAAAAGAAAGAGAGAGAAAAAGAATAGGAGTAAAAGTAGAGATAGAGATAGTGACTGAAGTATAGACATAATTAGCTAGATATATGCTGGATATATATTTTCATAGATACAACTGGGTTCCAAAACTTAACTTAGCACTGAATGCAAATGTACAAATATATAAATAAATCTGCCATATAGTAGATCGAGAAGATATATATATTGTAATTTAGTGTATAAAGTGAAAAAGGTATATAAAAAAAAACCATTATACCATGATTTCCCATTTTCAATGGGCTCAGGGTATAAAAAGTACATAAGAATAGATAACTAGAGCTATATATGTTATATCTAGATTTTTTATTTAAATCTGATTTAGTAAAATGAAACAAACATTTGGATGAAAGATAGATTGTTAGATATGCATACATAGATAGAGTGGATTGGATTGAAAAATGATGATCGACTAATATACATACATATGGTATATATCATATGACATATGACATGTTGATACATAACTCTCAAAAATGCATTTAACATTATAAAAATATGGTTTTGACTGGCATACCACTGTAAAGACTATCCATAACTATCTCTATAAAATATGATATTATATACACATATAATAAATTAGGCAATTTAATCTCTACACAAATCTCTTAATCCCCGATTTATTACAAAATACACGAACCCGAAACTGTCTCGGTCCGAGGAATGGCATGTAACTAGGCGGAGATGGCATGGAGCCACAGCGACAGAGCCACATTTGGAGCTGCAGAAGGGAGGGGGGAGTGGGGGGAGGGGCACAGATACAGAGATACGTCCAGTGCTACAGATACAGATTGAGCGTGTAAAGTAAAACTAATTTTGTTTTAATTTCTCCTTTCAACACATGTTCTCGGGTTCGCGTGTAATTTTTAGCTCGCCTAGAGGTATTTGACCCTTTGGCTCACAGCTGATTTATGGGAATTCATACGTGTCCATCTATCTCCCTCTCTCTCTGTGTTTGTTTCTGCCTCTCTTTCTAGCTCCATTTCCATGTCTTTTGGACACTCGATTCTCTTCTGGACTCTGCCACTGCCACTGGAGTTGAACGTTCGTTTTGCGTGAAAGTTTCTTAATTTTTTTTTTAATTTCTTCTCTTTTTTTTACAAATATTTTATCCTCTCTTCTTTTTTTGTCTTTTCTTTGTTTGTTGCTTTGTGGCGCACGGCTGGAGCTATTGAAGAAACCTAATTCATGACATGCTGACCATATTAATTTATCTTCTTTGTGCAAAAATTCGTGCATGATTTGACCATTACGAGGGCCAGTTCTAGCTGCTATCTGTATCACCATGTGATCAGTTGCCCATTTCTTGTCTCTCTCTCTCCCTGTCTCTCCGTCTCTCTCTTTCTCTGGGTAGTTGAATGAACCTCGTCGTTGCGTGAAATGTTTAAACTTTTGTTAACGAGATCATTGACACTTTAACGCGAGTTGCATTAAGTTTGTTACCATGCCGAACCCAAACTCGGCTCCAGCCGCAGCCCCACCCCGGCTCCCCGCAACCCGCACCCCGCACCCTGCCCCCGGCGCTGCCCTATTCCATGGCCCATTCTCAGCTACGCTTTTATTGGCATGATCGTGCACTTTTGTTGATAACAAAATTCGTAGAAACATTGTAGCCAGAGAGTCATGCCCCACTCTGTCGCAAGCCGCTTGCGATCAAGATGGGGCAGCAGCTTTTTATCATATAGCTCTAGTTGCTCCTCGTTGTTGTTCCTATTGTAATTGTTGTCCGAACCGAGAATGTTTGCGATCATTGTACCATTGCTCCCCATAAAGCCGCAAACACTGTCCACACTTCTGCCGTGTGCAGTCGAACAAGTCGGGGCAAATGATTCCGGATCATTTAAATATGTTTTATTGCCAGTTGGAGGGGTTTAAGAAGATTTTAGTTTAATTTAAATTAAATGTTTTTAAGATTATAAAACTAATATAAAAAGGTTTCCCAGGAGTTACATGTTGAGATTCTTATTATTATTACTTTTTTTAAATTTAATTTTAAGAACATGTAATTTAAATAAAAATGAATAATAATAATTTAATTTAAATTAAATTTTTTAAAAACTAAATATTTTGTCTTTTCAATCGTACAAAAAAAATTTAAATACTTTTTATAATTCAATAACATTTAATTCTAATTAAAACATAAATAAAATAAATTAAATTTTCTTAAAGTTAATAAATTAATAAAATATGTTAATAGATACGATATTCCAAGTATTAAAGAATAAAATATGTTGAATAAATATGATATTCCCAAAAATATTAATATACATTTAAGTAAAGAGTATATAAATATTGCGAATAGGAATATCCTTAATGTTTTAAAATTGTAGCAAAAAATATAAAAATGTTGAAAGAAAATGTGTTAAAAATTATTATAAAAATTTTGAATATATTAAAATATATTATATTATATTTTATTTATTTATGCATTGATATTTGTAATATTTTAATAATTTAAAGGTAAAAAATAACAAAAATATTTATATATAAATTTAAATGTTTTAATATTTTTTAATCTGTAATATTTTAATAATTTAAAGGTATGAAAATAAAAAATATTTATATATACATTTAGAATACTTTAATATATTTTTAACTTAAGAAGTTAAGCATTTTACGGAATGCAATCCAAGCTCTTGGCATCAAGATTTCTTTTAACATCTTAGATTTTCACAAATTTATCTAATACATTTGCCATTCTTAAAGTATTCATATTTACACATCTATAAGCAATTCATAAAGTGATCTATATACTCAAATATCCGCATCCACAAAATCTATTCAGAAACATAAACAAAGACCTCGCCAAATCTTCTATCTATTTCATAACAATAAAGAAATAAACATAAATAGTTCGAGGCGCAGCATTTAAATAATTTTCACATTTCTAAAAAATTCGAGACAAATTAGCATTAATAATGACATAAAAAGAGTTAACATAAAGCAAAGACAGCGCCAAAGCTGAGTTCACTGGCTTCTTATCAGCCGTGGAACGTGTTGCGCTGCAGATAAACGAACTCAAATTGTTGCAGAAAGAGAAACAACAATAAAACGAAGATAATACTTAACAATACTTTGTAATACACGAGGTAATTACTTCATTATAAAGGCGGCAAGGCAGCGACTGCAAGTGAGCTAATGATAATGGTATCAATTACCAGGGGAGGTAGAGGGGGGGGGGGGGGGCGGGAGGTGCGAGTGGGGCTCTCACACAGAACAAACGAATTGAAGATGAGGCGCGTGGAAAGAGTTTCAAACGAATCGAACGAAGCGGCCCACTCCAAACAAAAGAGTAAACAAACAATTTTTATTTTGACTTTTTAGTGGTGTAAAATATGCGGAAATGCATTTCTATGGTCTTACTTACACACACACATACAGAGAGAGAGAGAGACACACACACTTGGACAGCAGCCGGCAAAAGTTGCATGTGAACAGCTCGCGCTGTGTTTGTTGGAAGATGACGATATTATTGTATGGCTGGCTTGGTTAATGACGATGATCATGATGAGCATGATGATAATGATAATGATGATGATGATGATGATGCTGATAATCATGTGAAAACCAAACCAAACCAAGCCAAGAGAGAGAAGCAACAGACCTGTTTGCAGTCAACATAATAAGAACACAAGGCAAATGCCATGCCACAAGGGGGCGGGGAGGGTTGGCAGAGGGCAGAAGTGGGTGCAACAACAATACAAAAACAAACTGGGCTAGGACGGCGTACAGCAGCGGGTCGGGGGGCGGGGGGCTGCGGTTAGAGGTGTCCAGTGCAGGATGCATCAACGAGACGCGTTCCGCTCAGCTTGGGGCTGACGTTCAAGGCATAGGCGCAAGTAAATT
Source organism: Drosophila pegasa (assembly GCA_035046225.1). Taxonomy (NCBI): domain Eukaryota; kingdom Metazoa; phylum Arthropoda; class Insecta; order Diptera; family Drosophilidae; genus Drosophila; species Drosophila pegasa. The sequence goes on along the minus strand of JAWNOD010000398.1, from coordinate 6,883,526 downwards.
ACGACTGCAACCAGTCAAGTTAGTCAAGACAACAACAAGTTACACACACACACACACACACACACACACGCACAGTTGGCTGGAAAGAAAGCCAAGAAACAAGCCAAGAAATGGACAAAGCAGCATCCTCCATTTCATTGCAGCTTTTTGCTCTCTTCTGTTCGCTCGCTCTCGCTCTCGGCGTGTCGCTTTTTCGTTTTATATTTACAAACGGGCCGAAAGGTTCGTTGACCGTACAAATAGTGACCCACTAACATCTGCGAGGTACGTTCACCCTAGTGACGTATTGCTGCCATGATCGAAAAGCCGAAGCTTATAGACCCGAGCCCCAACCCGAACCCCAACACGAACGCAACCAACGCGGCTCGAACCACTTTAAGCTCGAACGCCGTTCGATGCGAACCGAATTGCTGCTGGCCTAAGAGCGCCAGCCACTGTCGCTTAAGAGTTGCGGCCAATGCGGAAATGTTGCATGTTGCGTACCACCAAGTATGAGTGTGTGTGCGTGTGTGTGTGTGTGTCGTCGTGTTTATGTGTTAATTTTATCTGCACCAACATCTTCATCAGCTGTGCCCTGAGCGCGCCGTGACTCCTTATCCATGTCTTATCGGGCTGGACCACACCTTGAACTCACCTTTGGGTCGCCGACAGCCTTGACAATCGCAATTTGCCGCCTCAAGTTCAAATTCGGGCGAAAAACAAGACCTGGACAAAATGCCACATGCGGTGAAAGTAAAAATTCATAATTTTTTTCTCTCTTTTTCGTTTTGCGCCTGTTGGCGTTGCTGTTGCCGCAGTTGCCGCCGCTGCTGCTGCTGATGCTTTTCACATTTAACTCAAAGAGGCCAACATAAAAATCTCGAGCCAACTGCGCACAGCGCCGCGCTGCACTTTGGCTCAAGCCCCTTTTTTTTTTGCACCATACCCTTCCTGTGGACAGTCTCTTTTTGGCAGATTGATATGTGACACAGACACAAAATTAATATATGTATGGATAGATATGAGAGTTGGATTTGTCAATTGTATCAAATTAATTTTGTTTTCCCATATAAACAAATATATTGAGTTTTAAAATAAATTGATAAAATAAATAAATCTATTGGGGTTTTTATATAAATTGACTATGAATATTGATATTGCTTTTAAATACAAGAAGGAAATTTTTTGAAAAAAAAAATTTTATTTTAATTATAATGTCATAGTATTTACTACCCAACAAAGTCAGTATTATTGATATTAAGAACTTACTTTCTTATTATGTTATAACTTAAATTTGTGTGTCTAATAAAAAACATTCAGTAATTATAATATATGTACTAATTGCATACAGTAAGAAATATACATATATACATATACTAAGCCTTTTCTCTTTGTTTTATAACTGAATAGAAGAGAAGCGTATTTTTAGAGAATTATATATGTTATTTGGTATCAAATGCATCTGCATTGTAGTACTTTACTATTCAAGTATATAAACGTTTTATGCTGCTAAAGTACATATTTATAGATAGAAAATTAAATATAATTATAAGTAACTTTAGAGAAATATTGTATATATATTTTATTCAAATTGATAAAATATAAAAAAATATTAAATTATAAAATGTATAAAAATTATATATATATATATATATATTTATAATTATATCTAAACATTTTTATCATAATTTAAATATAACTTGTATAAAGATTTATAAATTAGAATGAAAACAAATACCCGTAAGAGATCTTAATTACATTTATGATGGCAATGAGTGAACGTCTCTCATTAAGAAAACATCTAAAAATTAAGATTCTCTTTTTGATATAGTAAACATTTAATAAATAAAATATACCCTTGAAATAATTATAAAATATACAATATATAAATATTTATTTAAAATATATTATTTAAAATTTATATATTAATATGCACTCAACTTATTCAATTTAATATATTTATGTATCCCAGGGCTATGTAGAGCGTTTAGCTTAGACTACATTACAATTAAAGCCATAGCTGCAGCTTAGCCCTATCCAATTTTTCCTGCTCAACTTAATTTTCAAATAGGCTTCAATTTCCCTTGACTTAATCAATTATCAATCCTTTTGATAGAGCATTAGATATTCGACGTGTAGTCAAGCAAACTGTTCTTGGCTGTTGGCCAATTCATTAGAGGCTAAGGCTGCGGCTGCAAGTGTGGCTAAACTGCACACACCTCACACACTCACAGATATACAATCATATATATGTGTATGGATAGTTTCATATCTTTCATTTACTTTCGTTTGCTTTTCCAAATAATTTTGCCAGAAAAACAGGCGCTGGCTGTGCCACAGGCCCATGGCAGTGGCAGAGGCCAAGGCAATGTCGCTGATCGTGAACATGACACAATATTATGGATTATGAGCTCTTGTTGTTGTTGTTGTTGTTGTTGTTGTTGTTGTTGTTGTTGTTGCCTGTTGTTGCTTGTGTGTGGTGGCAAAAGGAAAATTGGTTTGGCAAAAATGAGAAAGAGGGAAAAAACTCTCACACAACTGCGGCTTATCTCGTTTGGTTGTTGGTTCATAATTTACAGTTAATTTATGAGTTGTCAAGGCGCTAGCGACGTGCTGGCCAAGTTCAAGGTGTTTGTTGGCCCGGCCCGGCCCGGCCCAGACCCGGTTCCCGTGCCGGCGCCTGCCGCTGCGTTTAGATCACTTTTTCATATTTATGAGTTTATGCAGAAAATTGTCTCGCAGAGCCCACACAGAGAGCGAGTGGGAGAGCGACTGCGAGAGGGAGAGAGAGAGACTTTCACACGTTTGCGTGATTGAAGCAGCAATTGCGAGGACATTCAATACGAATGCATCCTTCGAGTGCCCGGGCAAGGACAGCTGCCGCGCATCCTTCCGGCTGAGTGGGCACATGGGAGCCGAAAGCTCATTTCGGCCACTTTGGCTATCAAATAACTTGTCGGCAGCTGTTTGCCGGCCAATTCACACGCTCCTCGGCCATAGCCTGGCCAATTTGGCCAAACAATCTTCTCTCACTCAGCTGCCGCTGCTGCTGCTGCTGCTGCCGCCGCTGCAATCATTGGATTAATTTTAATATGTCCATGGCTATAAAGCGTTTCACGTCCAGCCTCAATCTCTGTGCGCAGCCCATGCTGCATCTATGATTATGGACTCACGGCAATCGACTCCATGTTGCACACACACATACCTGTGTGTGTGTGTGTTTATACATAAGTGTAGCAACGTTTGGCTGCCAGCTTGGCTGCCACTGGAATTGCGACCTCTTTGGGAGCATTTGCTGCCGCTGCTATTGCTGCTGTTGCTGCTGCTGCTGCTGCTGTTGCTGCCGCTGCTGTTGCTGCCGCTGTTGCTGCTGCTGCTGTTGCCGTGTAGCTGGTTACGAAACCCCAAGAAAAACTTCCGCATTCATTTAAGATCATTTCTGTCGTTGCTGCTCCAAGTTTTTGTTGTTGTTGTTGCTGCTGCTGCTGCAGCCGGTGCAGATTTGCAACAGCAACAGCAACAGCAGCAGCAACCCCCCTCATTTGGTGTTGCTTGTGTGTTGTTTGCTATTATTAATGCCCCCACTCGCCCGCGTCGCTCCCCTTTGTCGCTGTTTTTGTGAATTTATGGATCAACATTGCATACCGCACGACCAGGAGCAGCGACTAGCCATCAGCCATCAGCCACCAGCCATCAGGCAGCTCTCAGCTGTTGCCACTCCAAAATTGACAAGATGCTGTGTTTTTTTTAATGCTCGTTGTTGTTGTTCAGTGAATTGATTCATCAGCTGAGGTGCATGGAATGATTATGCATTTGCATGTAAATATATTCATTTCAATTTAAAGTATAATTGATTTCAGCAAAAGATACAGATTTTATCTTCAGTGAAGTTGGAATACTCTAGGTAACCAACTTCTTATATATTCCAAATTGTTTCCTGAGTTCAAGCAGTGTTAAAGCTAATTTTCCTGAAAGTTACGGTGGATAATACCGATCGATTAATACTCGTTCATAGCTATATAGATATAGGCCATACATTTAACTAATGCTGAATATCCTAATATTCTCAGTAGAGCTCCTTTAAAATTATTATTATTTTTAATTAAATTTGTATAATTTTTTTTCTTTTAATAATTTAAAATTTTTGGTATTTCAAAATTAGTTTTCCCTTATTTATTTTATTTTTTTAATGAGCGCATTCAAATTATAAATATATAAATATAAATATAAAAATAATAATAAATTACAAATAAATATAATTTTAAGAATATAAATATTATAACTAAATACAAATTTAAGAAATTGATTAAGGTTTAAAATACTTTTTATGTATGTATGTATATACTCGATACATGTATCTATATTAAGCGTTTGTTATTGAGTTATTGATATATTAGGTAATGCAAAATATGTATAGGAAACATAATGAATGCTACTATATTTAATCATATTTTATCTAGCTATACATGTTACTCTACAAAAACAATTCAAGCTCAAGCTTAGATTCCAGTTGGTATTGAAAAAAGAAATGCCAATTGCAAGTTACTAAGCTCCCTGTAACCCACCCTCTGCAGCTGCGATTGGCCCCACAAAAAAAAGAAAGAAGAGATTGAGAGAGAGACCGAGGCAGACAGAGAGAGAGAGGGAGCTAAAAACCAGTCCTGCCATAATCAGGTCATGCCTTGCCTTCTCTCGGCTAACGGAGCTAGAGCCAAGAACAGTTCCAGGCAAAAAGCGCTCCGCCTTGCCAATAAATTCACGCTAATGGCTAAATAAAAAAGAAACAAGAAGAAGCAGCTCAGTCAGCAGAGACTGCGACTGAGACGGAGGAGGAGGAGGAGACTGAGACTGAGACCGTCTCTTACATTTAGCCGCTCATCAATAATGAAGTACCGTTAGCTGGCTGCAAGCATGCAAGATCGTGTGTCCAAATGCAACTGGTTGTCATTGTCAAATGTGGAGGCATGCGTCAATAAATTACCTAGAAGCGAAGAACAAAAACAAGACGAACAAATGGCAAGAGAGAGGAAAAAAGGCTAAAAAGCCAAAGAGCCAGCACTGGCTAGCGGGTTAGCGGACAGGCGGACTGGAGGACGGGGCGACTGGCTGCCAACTGGGAGCAACTGGGAGCAACGGTACATTATGCAATCACGGCATGAATGAGACACTCTTGACCGAGTTTCCATAGCCAGGCAATAACGGTAAAAGCGACGTAACGCGACAGCTGACAAGTGCTCTCCAACGGCAGCGCAGCGCACCGCAGCGCCTAACGGGTTCTCGCTGCTCGCAGCACGCCGCGAACTGAACTCAGAGAAAATGCGCGAAAAGAAGAATCGCAAAAGCTCAGCGCGAGAATTTGAAATTCAGAAACGATTCGGGAATTAGGAGCAAAAGAAGCAAATCAAATATGTAGATATATCTAAGTGGAATATAATGAAATAACAAATAAGAAGGCAGCGATTGGATGTAATCGACTACGTAATACTCTGCATACATTAGAATATTTGAAGAATTCCATTTGAGCCTCTATTGGTGAGGGTTCTAAAATGTTTATTTCTCTAAAATCGCGTTATATGTGATTGCTGAGCTGTCATTGAAAGTTCGAAAATATACCATATCATACTTGATCTACACTATAAATTTGACATTTTATAGTCGACAGCAATTTGATATGTAAAATTATTCGACGACTTGAATTCATCCTAAGCAGCTCAAATTTCGGTAACTATGCGATATTTGTAAGAAAAATAACGGGCAAAAGTGCGCAGACTCGCTGTACTCAAACGGATTAAAAAGAGAGCATAATTTATCTGATATATTTGTATATAAATATTTGACTTCAACAGCGGTACTTGTATAGATCTAAGTAATTGCAGTTTGGCTAAAAGGTATTAGATTGTAATACCCATTTAAAATGGGAATTCAGGTTAAAATTTTTTGTGGAAATATGAGGCAGAAGTAGGCATGCCACAAACCATATAAGATATGTCTATCTTTCTTGACCAGCAATGTCTGTCTGTCCGATATCGTAAACCGCAAAAGCTATACTACAAATTCAAAAAAATTATTACTACGTCAAATACGAAGTACGAGTGATTCAGTCAATTTTCATTTCAGTAACGCATTCCATTTCATCCCAGCAGACTCCAGATTTTCTTTGTGGGTTTCAAAGACCACATATCTTTTATATTGAGACATCAAATACCTGCATACCAAAATTATGCACAGAAAACGTCATTAGCTAAGCTCATCTAGAAGAAAAGTTATTGGACAATAAAGTGCCCGAAGTCCAAGCGCAGCAGCAGCGCAGTAAGCAGAGGTGTGCACCGCTTGGCAGAGTTCAGGGTATCTCTTAGTCGAGTAGTCTCCACTTAAGCACTCTCACTCACTACTAGTTACAAAAGCGTTTATTCACATAGACATTAAGATGTTAAGGATGTGATGCATACAGTGATTATATAAGGATAAGTACGGCGCATTGCTATAAGTGTGATAAATGCCCCTGGGGAGTCGACGACGACGCACACACCTAGTCCACCAGGTGGGTCTTGACCAGCGCCACGATGGGTGCGGCAGTGGGCATATTGGGATACTCGCCAGCGCTGCCAGCGATATCCAAGTGGGTGTACTTCAGAGGCTGCTTGGAGTTGAGGCCATGCTTGTCGAGGCCCGTGGCCTTGATCATGAAGGCAGCAGGCACCTGGTGGCCGCGCGGGGTCTTCACGGATGGCGCATTGTTGGCCTGGACGACGTCCTCGCCCATGGCTTTGGCGGCATTGAAGTCGAAGTCGCACTGGCGCAGCACGGAGACCTCGAAGGGCTCGCCGTAAGCCTGGCCAGCGGCCTGCAGCTTTCGAGCGTGATCCTCCTGGGCGGCCACGCTGTTGTCCACAATGATAGATTGACCCTCGCCAGCCGAGATGAAGGCGTGACCCGTCAGCGTGGCAATGGTGAAGATGTGCGGATCGGCCAGATTGCCCTCGATGGCCAGCTCCTTCATGCGGCAGAGCACATCGGCCATGCACATGCGACCCTCGGCATCAGTATTTCCGATCCGAACACGCACGCCTGCCCTCGACGTAATCACCTCGTCGGACACGTAGCACTCCTCGCCCACTGAGTTGCGCACCAGGCAGAGGGCGCCAATCACATGGATGTCCTTCGGCTTCAGCTCGTTAACCACGTGCATAAAGCCGGCCACAGCGGCTGCTCCACACTTGTCCCGCGACATGCCGGCCATGACGCCTCCGGCCTTGATGTCGGCGCCGCCCGTATCGTAGGTGACGCCCTTGCCCACCAGCATAACGGTCTTGCGCGCCGGATTGGGCGGCTTATACTCCAGGAAGATAATGCGGCCCTGATGCCGCGCCACAGAGTGGGCAGCACGGTTCACAGCGGCGAACAGTGGATACTCCTTGTTGAGCACATTCACGTCGTCGATCACCTGGACGGACAGATTGGCAAACAGCGGCTTGATGTAGGCCTCCACAAGTGGCGGGGCCATGCGCTCCGGATCGCCGCCTCCAATGTCGCGAGCAATGAGACGTCCCGATTCCAGGACCACCGCCTCCCGCATGATCTTCTCGGCATTGGGACTGTTAATCAGCACGGAGAGCGAGCTGATGCGCTGCTTCTTCGATGGGACATCCTCACGCAGCTGAATGGGCTGTGGAGAGGAGTGGAGGAATGGGTAAGACAGATTGCAGGAGGATGTGCCGCAACTACGTACCACATAGAGCTCCTCGAGTGCACCAAGGACCGTGCACAGCTCCGCCTGGCAGAAGCGTTTGCTCTGGGGCACCACCAACAGTGGCGCCTGGAAGCCAGCCTAGTTGACATAAGGAAAATCCAATTTTAGCATTATTTTCCAGATTATTCCCAAGAGTGCACCCACCTTGATGGCCCTCTGCAGGGATTGAGCTGCCGCCTTCTGATAGCTGCGCACATCCGCGTAGTCCGTCAGCTCCTCGACGGGCGCATAGATGACGGGCACATCGAGTTGCGCGGACTTGAAGCAGGAGACGACACTGTCGAAGGCCTTGTCGAAGGAGCGATGCTCCTCAAAGATGTCCGCCAGCTCGGCGGGCACAGCGCGATCAATTACGCAGAGCACATCGTGGCCGGACTTGCCCAAGATATTGGACAGCTTCACAGAGCAGGGCAAGAGTCTGAGCGGGGGAAAAGGGAGAAAAGAGATATGAGATACAAAGCAAAACTTTCCATTCCGATTTGCTGACAAAGAAGAAGCTGCTCGTTCGCGCCGGCGAGTCTTTACCGTACATATACTGTGCATTCAATTTAGTTCCATTTACTAAATTGCAACACACAGTTGTTTGTTAATTGAAATGCAATTTTATCACGTCGAGTCGCAGTTAGCAACGTTTTTCTATACCCTGAACCCCATGAAAGCTGGGTTGATATTTCCCTGTGCGTCTGTCCGTCCGTTTGAACGCAGCGATCTCGTAAGCCACAAAAGCTAGAGAATTGAGATGAATATTGAATAGATTTATATGAATATATATTTGAAATTAATACTCGTGGATAGCATAAGCTCAACGAGCTTTTCTTTTTTTCGATAACTCAATCCATTTCCTAATTATCGATAAAAATCGATCATTTTACTTGGTTTTTAAGCGTAGCTTTATAGCCGTAAAAGCTAGAGACTTTGTAAGAAATACGCACATTTTGTTTTTTTTTTTTTTTTCCTTCGCAAAATTAAAAAAAAAAACCATATATCAGATACTAGAGACTTGAGCTTTAGCAAATATAAAATTAAAAATTACAACCTATTTATACTCTCAGACTTTCACTGATAAAGTCTATATAAAAGCACTTCGCAGACTTCAGGGTATCTCCTAGTCGAGCCGTCCCGACTAGAGCACTCTTATTTGTTTTTTTTTTTTTTCAATTGACAGTCAAGGGAGAGTGCGAAGCGATTTATGGGCGACGCCTTGCTACAGTGGGGCGTTACGCTGATAAGAAATCAACAGAGCAAGATTATCTCGCCTTTGAAGTGCAATAAATAACTGCGATTGCGCGAAGCGAGATAAGCTAATAACAAATACTTAAGCTTGTTGCAAGATTTGCCTTCCAGCCTGGGCTTTCCAGTCCAGCCGGTCCTAGCAAATCTCATCTCACTCACTCACTCCACTTTCCATGCAAACAGATCTCGATTCTACTTACTTTTCCAGTCCCATGTTGATGATGTGGAGAGCGGCAGCAACTGAAGCGGGCGACAAGTGGAGACTCACTGATTGGGGGCGCTGGGCGTGCGTTGAAATCGTAATACAAAGGAATACTGGAACTGGAAGAGGCGATAAGGCGGCGAGATAAAGAATGTGTTTGACTCTGGTTTGATATTCGTTTATGGGGACGGCGCGAATCGATGTGTTTGGCTCTAAGGCGTTGCAATCGCCTTTATATAGCGCGCGAAACAAACAACTGTGCACGACCTATGATTAATCGTGGGTATGTTATGATTGAAATTTTAGCCTGTGCATTCGCCAGCAACAACAATAGCTACTGCAGTCCACTGCTACTCACGTCGTCGTCGAAGTCGAAGTCGCCAAAGAGCGATTCCGCGCGATTCTCTTGCCAGTCACGTTCACAGCGAATGAAAAAAAGAGGAAATCAGCTGTTGGCTGGAAGAAAGCCGGTCAGCTGTTCGCGCGCCGCGTTGCCAACCACATTAAATGTTAAACTTTTAAATTTTTCAATATGTGAAATGTAAATAGCTAATAAGAGTTAGTTATTTAATTTAAAAATTATATATACAAAAAATGCAAGAAATTTAATTGATGCTAATAGTTATGTATACTATAGAATTTTTTCTACTAATTATGGCAATTAATGCAAAGCAAAATAAAGTCAAATCAATCAAATTTCGATTTGTTTATCAAATTATAAATATTTTTATATTTTAACATTTGCAAATCCATAAGCAAGTATTAAGTATATGTATTTCTATGGTATTTAGTGGTACAGTGTCCACTAAGTATTTAACTGGGTCCAAAAAACGACATGGACTATATGCTCCTCTCTCCGGCTCCTATTCTCCATTGATATAGGATTGGATATCCTTAATTAGCTGTGGCAGCTGCTTGGCTTCCAGCGCCACAAGTTTTCTGTAGGGCCTCAAGCCTGGCTCGTCGTCGGGCCAGCCGCTTTCCATGTCCATCGGGTACTCGAAGCTGAATTTGGAGCGTTCGGCCAGCAGCTCCTCCTCGGCATTGGTGAACAGATCCTCGTCCGGTTTGCCCCCCTTGCCCTGCTTGCGGTGGAACTTGACCAGCATGAGCAGCGTTCCAAAGTTGAATTTCATTTTCTTGGCCTTGGCTGCTTCGATTTCCTTGTGCAGACTCTGCAGCAGCGGCACGGAGATCTCTGCCGGGATGTTGATGAAGCGCTCGTTGATGAGCAGGCCTACGTGCTGCTGCTCGTTGTCCAGCAGCTGGCTTAGCTGCGTTTGCACCTTCTGTGTGGCATGCTTCGCAGCGCGCTCGATTAGGTATTTGCGCAGCTGTTCTATAACGGGCTTGTCCTTTTTGACCGTCAGATTCACCACAGTTGTGATGCCAAAGATGGTGTCATCTTCGTCCATGTTGTCCTCCGTCTCGCTCTCGGCGCCATCGTCGAAGCACTGGCAGATGACGCTGCCCACAAAGTTTTGAGCTGTCGCAGAGGGAGTTTGACTGAGATTTGGGGGCCTGGAAGTGGGATTTATTCTTACCTATGAGCAGATCCGCCAGTTGATTGCAATTGATTTGTGCACGCGGCAGGAGGCGCTGCAGCAACTGCGAAATGCCTGCGGCATCTGGATCCACCGGTGCACGTCCCTCGAACTCAACTTGCAGCTCCTACAAGTGGAATTTCTAAGTAATTTAGTTAATTTAATAGATATCGTGCTTCACCTCTTTTTTTTTTAAGGACTTAATTTCTTCGCTGTCATCACTGTCACTGTCATCATCTTCTTCTTCGTCGTTGTTGTCATCGTTCATAACGTCATCATCGTCGCTGGAGCTATCGGCCGCATCTAGATGCTTCTTTTTGGTCGCTGACATTTTTAATTAATTAATTATTTCTTCTTTAAACTTAATTCAAACAGCGGAATGAGCCAAGCGCAATAAAAATAAAACTTTCAGCTGTTTGTCAACACACGTGTTGCGCAGCGCTGCCAGACCGTTGCGAATGCACATTTGTTCTTTTGAACCAGCGTTGTTCGCGCTGGTTCATTGTTCATTGAATTAATAACAATAAAAAAACGATTTTTAAAATTTACAAAATACAGCAAATATCTAAAATTTCAATACATGTTATTTCAAATGGTCTAACAGTATACAAAGAGCGTCTTAGCTGTGCGCATTGTCATCATGTCGTGTCGCCGCTCTTCAGCTGCTCCTCGAACTGCTCCTGGGTCAAGAGGTTGGCCTTAATATCATCGCAGTTCTCGATCTTGGGCAGCAGGATGGCCAGGTAGCCCGCGCCCTCTGCGGCCTGATGCAGCTGCTTGGCATCCGCTTGCAGCGCAGTGTTAACCTCCACCAGCTTGCCCCGTATGCAGCTGGGAATCTTGTAGACGCTGCCCGTCTCCGTGGTCAGCAGGGCGAGCGTCGTGTCCGCCTGCAATATCATGCCGCCCTTCTTGGCTTTGCCCTTGACCACATTCTGGCTGCGATCCATGTTGCCCACGTTGTAGCTGAGCGAGGCGATGCCCTCGCCATAAGCGGGATGCGTGGGCGCCAGGCAAATGAGGCAAATGCGATTGGAGTGATAGAGCACCTGGTACGGCGCGCCACCCTTGATGTAGTAGTAGCGCGTAAAGAAGCGATCCACCACGCTGGGATAGCCGGCGTCGTAGCAGTCCGTAATGGAGCTGACTGGCGCGCCACATATCCGCTGCTCCTCGTGCTGAAAGTAGTACGGGGCGAAGGGATCCTCCTCCTCCGCCACTGCTGCTTCAATATCCGGCATTTTGATCTAGTTGGATTCGCCCTGCAGCAGCTTCTGCTTGTATCTCTCCTGGCGCTCTCTTGCCTTGGCGCGATTCGCAGCCGATCGTGCAACCCGCTCGGCCTTCAGGCACTTCACCACCTTGTCGTCGATGGCGTTGCAAATACCAATGAATTTGCCAAAGGCGTTCTGCGAGCATTAAAATAAAACTTGTTAAGCACGCTGGAAAATTGGCTGAGAAAACCTGATTTACTTACGTTATCGTGACAGGCTTTGAGCTCTTCGATCAATTGATTGCAGGCTGGCGTATGCAGATGTGACGACAGATCTGTGTGCATCTTCAATTGCCTGTAGCTTAGTGAAACATTAGGTAAAACACAATTTATTTATTTATTTAATTTTTCGTTACTCTTACGCAAATGCGTATATCGAGCTGTTATCGATTTGCCGGCGATAAATTGGAAGGCAATCAGCTGTGCTGAGCAAAGTACTAAAAAATACCGCATGCAAATAATACTCAAAAGAAACGGTTGCTTAGGTTTTTATTTTGGCATGCTTTAAGCTCTTCGATCAATTGATTGCTGGCTGGCGTGTGCAAATGAGATGACATATTTATGTGTATCTTCAGTTGATTTCGTTACTCTTATACAAATTCGTATTTCAAGTTGTTATCGATTTGCCGGCGATAAATTGGAAGGCAATCAGCTGTGCTGAGCAAAGTACTAAAAAATACCGCATGCAAATAATACTCAAATGCAACGGTTGCTTAGGCTTTTATTTCAAAGTTTGGTATTTAAAGTTTTTATTATATTTATTTATTTATTTGTGTATTTTAGCCGCTCTCACAGTTGATTTTATACAAGTTCTCAGTTTGTCATAGATATTATATATGTAAATATCAGCAATTTAACATATTTCGTATCTCTCACATGCCTTCATTATCATTCATGCATAATTAGAAAAAAATTGATTTAACGTCTTCACTGTTTACTTGTTCTTTTACCGAAAAGTCTTATCAACTACATCATCGAAATGGTGGTGCCTCAAAAAATAAACTAACTGCTGTTTGTTGCTCAAAAAACTGTTAAAAACTCTCAAAAAAATTACTTGTGCGCTGTTGTTGTCACTACTAGGTCAAAATGTGGCTTGGGGCTTTAGTTTGTTTGTTTTGTTAGATATCGTCAATAGTTCGTTAAATTTAAATTGGTTTTCTGTTTCTGTTCGTTCCATTTGCTACGCTCAGTTCAAAAATAAAAAGCTGATTTTACTCTACAAAAAAAGACTCAATGCTATCTCTCTCTCTCTCACTTTGCTAGTCACACACACTGATGTGTGTACGGGTGTGTGTGTGTGGGTGTGTGTATGTGTGTGTTTACGCTCTCATTTGTGCATTAGTTTTCTCTCATAAAGCTCTCAGTTCGGTTATATTATAAGTACAATCAGAAAAATAAAACTCTACAAACTTCAAAAACTCTACAAAAAATAATAAATAAAATTCGCTCTCTTTTGTCTTACGCTGTTGTTTTTGTTGTTCATGTTTGTTGTTGTTGTTGTTTGTGTGTTCGTCAATAGATAACAAATGTTTGCTCTCACTTGTAGCTCGCTTTGTTTCTCTCTAGCTCTCTCTCTCTCTCTCTCTCTCTCTTTTATCTTGCTAATAGCTCTCACTCTCCATGCTGATACAGTTACCATGCTCTCTCTCTCTCTCTCTCTATATATATGTATGTGTGTATCATTTTCTCATTAAAACAAACTAAATGGCAGGCTTACTCCTTGGCGGAGCCTCAACCTCAACTCGTCTTGCGCGGCTCGGCCTGGGCATGGCTCGGCTCTGCCTGCGCCTGCACCTGCGCCTGCCCCTCGATGCTGGCCAACGCCGCCTCGGACATCTTCTTGTATTTGCCCGCCAACTCGGGCAGCTCGTAGGCAATGGCCAGGTCCAGCTTGGTGATGGGACAGCCGCGGAAGTAGGTGCACGTCTCGGAGAGCTTCTTGAACTCGTACAGCGGATTCAGGCGGAAGAAGTCGCGATAGACATCCGGATCAGGCAGATCGTAGCGCGAAATATTGGTCAGCGTGGACAGGCCCTCATAGATATGATAGTTCTGCGGATGGTCGATGATGTCGTCCGCGATGCGCTTCTTGTTGCCGAACAGCGTCTTGTGGTTGTAGTAGGTGTTCAGATAGCAGTCCACCATCTTGGCATGATTGCGCACACGCACCTGGAATATAGCTAAGTGAGATCCCACTGTGCCTCCGGCAGATCAGCTTCTACTCACGGCAAAGCGACGGGCGCTGGCAATCTTGTGCTCGATCCGCTTATCGATGGCCGTGCGCAGGTCGCGCAGGAAGGCGCGCTCCTGGGCCAGCAGCAGGCGAGCCGGTGCGCCCTCCTGGTAGGGATGCGTCCAGAGGGACGTGGTGTACATGAGTGGCGGCTGGGCCGACGACATCAGCGGCGATATGTTCCATATGAGTGCGCCCTGCACGCGCAGCAGCTCCTCCGGCTTCACGGTGTCCGCCTTGTTCAGTATGATGCGCGTCTGGTACTCGCGCCCCTTCAGCTGGTCGAGTATGGCCTCGGTCTCTGGGCCCACGTCCAACTTGGCCGGGTCGTAGACCAGAAAGATGATGTCGGCCCGATCGATAAACCACTGGCAGGCATCGTTGAACGGAAAGACGCGCGAGACCTGCTTGCGTACCTCGAGTATGCCAGGTATCTCAACGATGTTGACCTGAAAACCGAAATTACGAAAATTGAAAAATTCATTCGTGCGAGAGTGTGTGTGCGAGTGTGTGTGTGTGTGAGTGTGTGTGTGCACTACATCATCAACATTTAGCCATTGTGTTTAGCTATTTTCGACATTTAATAACCAGAATACTATATACGATCTAGCGCTCTTGGGCACCTTGCCAGCCGGGCAGTGGGCTGGGCGTATCAAGAAACATATTTCCCAATCGACGAGCTGCCCTGCCAAGAGCTATTTGGGCGACAAGTTAATGCACTTGGGCAACAAGTGCATGTGCCTGGTGAGACGTCTAAATATACACCTGCATACCTTTTCGAGCAGCTTGCTCTTCAGCTTCAGGCCACGCAGACGCTCCTCCAGACCCTGGCCGAACTTCTGCAGACCCGAGAAGGTATAGTCGGCCGCCAGCTGGGTGCCGTCCAGCACTTCCGTCTCATTGCCCCACATCAAAATGTTGAAGTAGGCCGGCGAGGGCTCAGCTCCTACAAAGAAACCCCAACAAAATTAGTCAAGATCTCCCATTTCCATATCCAAATCCCCATAATTCCTACCGGTTCTCAACGAGTTGGGCGTGTATTCGTTGTCCGTCAAGTAGTTGAGAATGGAGGACTTGCCGCCCGACCAGGGGCCCATGAACAGAATCAACGGCTTCGAGAAGATCTCGGGGTCACTGAAGTGACGATTGCTCAAGTCACGATACTTGTACAGCGTCTCCAGTGGCTTCACGGCGTTCTCATAGATCCGCTTGATGTCGCGCAGAATAATCTCGGCGACATTGTCGGTGGCCTTCTCCCGTGCATTGAACTCCTCGTCCAGCAGCAGCAGCTCCGTGATGTGTTGACGGCTGCGACGATTCTGTGGAATGACGCCCTCCTGGAAATAGAGATCATGGATATTTAGAGACAATGGATTAGGGGTTTCTCTCTTCTTCCACCTACCCAGAGCAGTTCATCCTCTGGCTTGGTGTCATCGTCGTCATCTTCGGTAGCAACCGCAGTGTCCTCAGCCTGAGGCTCCTCAGCTTCATCGGTTTCGCCGGAGGCCTCGGCTTCTGGCTCGGCGGCTGCTTCCGCAGGCTTCGCTTCTTCCTTTTCGACTTCAGCTTCCACAGCGGGTTCTGCTTCTGCCTCTGGCTCTGGCTCTGCCTCTGCTGCCGGTGCCTCCTCCTTGACTTCCTCTGACTCCTCTTCTACAGCTGCTTCGGGCTCAGGCTCTGCAGCTTCCTCTTCCTTCTCCTCTTCAGCTGGGAACTCCTCAGCTGGACTTGGGGGTGCCTCGATTTCACCAACTGGCGCCGCATCGACCTCACGCTTGCTGCGCTTCTTCACCTCCTCCTCCTCATCATCATCATCGTCGGGAATCTCGCGACTGTCGTCATGGTCATTGGGTATGCCATCGCCGTCCATGTCATTGTCGTGCACGTTCGGGATGCCATCGCCATCCATGTCGTCGTCCTTCTCGTTCACCTTGTTGTCGCCATCGATGTCATCGTCCACATTGTTCGGCACACCATCCCCATCGATATCCATGCTCTGGGGCTCCTCGGAATTGGACAGACCATCGCCATCGACATCATGATCCTCATCATTGTGGACACCATCGCCATCGATGTCGCTGTCCTCTGATGTGGCAGAATGCATGAGATTATTATAATATCTATTTATGCGAGGTCTTCTTAAAACTATACTGACCATGATTCAGGGTACCATCTCCGTCAATATCTTCATCCTCTATAAGAGTTGGATAAGTAACTGGAGAAGTACATACCGAATCAAGAACTTACCGTGATTGACTTTGCCATCGCCGTCCAAGTCCTCATCCTTGTCATTGGGCAAGCCGTCGCCATCCAAGTCGCCGTCCTCTAGAATTACGAAAATATTCCGTTTAGGCAAATATATTGTAAGGATAGTTGAGATCAAGAAAAGTTTTTATTAAGTGAAAGTCAGAAATTAATAAGGTATATAGTGGGGTATAGTAGAATGAGCCGTAGAACGGGGATGCTTATTCCATACCGTGATTCAAAGTACCATCCCCATCGATATCCTCGTCCTCTGCATAGATAAAACCGTACATAATTTCGCTTCTATACCAAACGCTACTCACCATGATTCACCAATCCATCGCCGTCCAAATCCTCGTCCTTTTCGTTTACCAAGCCATCGCCATCCAAGTCGTTGTCCTCTATAGGAAGGGAAATCAATGATATTTCCTTTAAGTCAAAATCCTTCGAGTCTTACCCGCATTTGGTATGCCATCGCCGTCGATGTCGTTGTCCTTCTCATTGGGGATGCCATCTCCATCGATATCCTCGTCCTCATCGTTCGGTATGCCATCGCCATCGATGTCATCATCCTGGTCATTCGGGATGCCATCTCCGTCGATGTCGTCATCCTCCTCATTCGGTATGCCATCTCCGTCGATATCGTCGTCCTTCTCATTCGGGATGCCATCTCCGTCGATATCGTCATCCTCCTCATTCGGTATGCCATCGCCATCGATATCATCGTCATCCTCATTCAGTATTCCATCGCCATCGATGTCGTCGTCCTTGTCATTCGGTATGCCATCGCCATCGATATCGTCGTCCTCATCATTGGGTATGCCATCGCCATCTATGTCGTCGTCCTGATCATCTGGTATGCCATCGCCGTCAAGGTCGTTGACGCTCTTCGCGTCCTCTGTGGAATCCACGTCAGTAATTTCAACAGTTTCTTTTTCATCAATCCCACCATCATCGTCGTCGTCATCGTCCCCACGAGGCTGATCGGCTTGCAGTTCTCCAGAACCATCTTTGCCCGTGACACCATCTGCGAAAGGTGGGTTATATTATAAGAGATTAGAGATATATGGCGGATATAACTTGCCTGTTTTCAGTTCATTTATAGCCTTTTCAATGTAGGGTCGACATTCTGATTCGCTTGGTCCGGCATCGGCATTGGCAAACCCAACTGCAAAACAGTTTAAGATTAGTAGGCATCATATATGATGGGATCAAGGAGCTTTAGACAATAACTTAAGATCCTGCTGGAGCTATAATTCAGGAAAAATAATATATATAAGAGAAAAACTTATTTTCTAGACAGATTGTTTAGGGAGTTTGAAAGATCAAGTTATTATAATTTTGGGATATAATAAAATATAAATATATAATATAAAATATAATAAAAATAAAATTTTAAAATTGAGTTAGGACATATATAAATGTTCAAGAATATAAAATATTAGGAATATATTATAAACATTAATATTATGTGGGGGTTTCAGGAGAAGTGCATAGTAATGTCATTGGAGAAGTATAGAAATACCATTCAAAATTCTATATTTTCATATAATTAAACAAATTCTCAAGATCATACATGCATTATCAAGAGCAATCTTAAGCTTTCCTTTTGCATATGTTTAGGATTTCTGGAAAATCTCTGGAGGCTCTTCTTTTGTATATCTAGTCTTTAAATTATCATTTGCCGCCTTCGTGTTTGATGTCAGCGCCGAGGTTATTTTATCTTTTCAAACTTGACATTATTTATTGAATATACCCACACACACACACATACAGATACGCACTCACATGCACTCACACCATGAAAGATCTTTGAATATTTATGAATTTTATTTTTAAAAGATGAGAACTCAAACAGATTTCGCTAGTCGCTGGCTTTTCGGCAAATGTGAATGGGTATATAATTTTGTTGGCCAGTCGCCCACTATATCTTAGCTTTTCCAAATTTCATTTCTCTTTCCATTTCTCGTTCAGTTTAGTGACGTGCATATACTATATGGTGCTTCTCTAGGGTCTGCTCTTACTGTGAGTGCTTCCTCTAGTAAACTAAGGTCGTGATTTGTGTTTGAGTGACGGGCGCGTTTAAGGTCGTTGCTAATTACTTTCTCAATGGCTGACAGCTGCGTTGGCTCATGGAAAACTTGCTAGCTCGACGTTATTTAAAGGATATCTTTAGCGCCGTTCTTTATATATAAATATATATACGTTCACAATGATATTTTCGATATGCAATTCAGCTGTCAGCGGGTAATTCTCGTGATTTATCTGCAAATAGTATGTGCAGCTATTTAAGTTATTTCCCATCCCATTCCTATTTATCGCATAAACAGATTTATTTATACAAATACGTCTCGATGGCTGCTTGCATATTGTGTTTATGTTGCTTGCAATCTATTCCCAAATACTCATACATTATATAGATCATTTCTCAATTCTCGTCTCTCTATATTTCTTCTTGTTTTTGCAGTCTTTTGCAAACCAAACAAATTATACACAGGCATGGCTAGTGCACGATCCGCTCGACTGTGGATACAGCCAGAGATACAGTCGCAGCCACAGATACTTGCTCAATACATAAAATAACTTAAGAATTCTAAATTTAAAAATATTACAAACGATGACAACGAAGAGCGAACATTTGCGGCGTTTCGCCGAACAAAATTTTTGTCGAGAAAAAAGTGAGAAAAAAAAATCAAGTGAAAGAGGAAGAAAGTGACCAACAAAATGATATGTCTCTGTATTTTGCGCGATCCATAGCTGTATGGGTATATTATCCAACGAGTCTAGGCCACACAATTTTAAGATGGTATATATATATATATATACATATATATTCTCAAAGTGTCGTCTCTGACGTTTGCACACACGCACAGCTCAGGCAAATATTTTTAAATATACGCTTAAGATATATGTTTATATATATATTTAATTTTTTTTGCTCTCCTCTCTTTCACTCTTTCTCTCTCACACACACACACATTCTCCCTCTCTTCCTCTCTCCCTCTTGCTCATTTTTTTATACAAATTGCATAATGCCTGGCGCAAAGCGCTTACCACTGGGCCAGCACACAGAAAAAAAACCGTTATTTGCTTATATAATAACTTTGCTTATAGGGTAACTCACCATTATTGGAAACGGCGATTAACGTAAGTCCCAGCAGGAACCAAAGTGTTAAACGCCCCATAATAATCAAATCAACAAATTATCCTTGAGTTTTCCCAGTTTGGTTAGCACGTTAGCCACGTCATAAATTCTCCTTTTATTCTTTCGACTTTTTCCCGTAATTATGTATAATTAGGAAAAAATATAAATATATTTAAATAATTATAGATCACTTGCTCGTATTTCGCATATATTTATATCCACCATATATGCGCTCGTTTAAATGCACTGCATGAAAAGGGTAAGAAATTATGAATGCTTTAGATTATTTTTCATATTCGAGAATGGGCTATATGCTATAAGCTCTGCATATACATATATTCATATATATAATCTGCGAATATATATATTTATATATATGTGTATATCAACTAATTAGGCTCGTACAAATTTGTCACACTTTTTGTGGATTTTTAGAATTTTGCACTGTTTTTCGATTTTTATTTTATTTTCACTTTTTTTTTCAAAATATTTTTGATTTAAATTTTTAGTTCGCGTTAGCTAGCCTTTCGCAAATTTTAACCAACAATCGTCGGCTGGGTAATCCTTAGTGTCCCTTTCGACGATTGTCAGCTAAATAATTTGCTTATTTCTGGCCCGTCGTCTGTGCACGGCGTGTGCGATTCGTTTTTTGAAATAATCGGCACAGATTTGAGCTATATCTATTTTCTGGCATTTCTAAAAAGCAAGCAAGAAATTTTAGAAATTAATTTCTGTTTTTTTTCTTTTCTTTTGTGTTTTTCTAGGTATATTGCGTACACGAGTATACGAGACGATCTCTCCCGGTCCAAAACCAATTCGTAACTCAACATGCATATACCATGAATTTACCTTGTGACCGCGAAAATTATTTCATTTTTATATTTTCGTAGCGAAAATGTTGTCAAAAGCACAGCGCCAACTAAAATTTATCTCTTTAGCGGATGCTCCCACAGAGAGTGAGTGAGCGAGAGAGCAATTGAGGGAAATTAGTGTCGACAGTCGGAGGAAGCGACAACTACTAGGGCAATTGTTAAGCTGAGGGAAATTTGAGTTGATTGAGCACGGGGCTTGGACCAATTACGAGCAAAGCTAGTGAGAGCAGAGAGAGCGGCTAAGGGAAATAATGAGAGCCGAAGTGCGCAAACGTTGCTTGCTTCAAAGCAGCAACAAAAGCATAAGGAACTTTTCAAGTCAAGGGAAATTTGAGCACAGCCGTTGAGGCAGTTCTTAGCTTGTGCCTGGAGAAGGTGTGAGAGAGTAGAGGAAATTATTTTGTTGAATTGGAAGTGATGCTTGAATGAAAGCAGCGAAGACAAGGGAAATATGAATTATGAGTACTTTTTGTAGTTGTAGTGCCGCCAGCCAAAAAGGGAAATGTTAATAATAAGTACTTTTTAGTGCCGCCTGTATGAAAGCAGCAATGAAAAGGGAAATTTTAGTATTGGGTACTTTTGGTACTTGCGCAAAGTACTTAAAATATTCCTTGATATCATAATGTACTCAGTTTGATTCATTTTGTAAATTTAGCGTAAAAGAACAAATATACAATATTCATTTTCCATATGCTATTTATAATGTCCTTAACACGGATTAAAAATAAATGCATTTTGGAACAATTTTTATTTATAGACAAGGATTTGCTCAATTCAAGGGGATCACTCAAAGCTCAAGAGCAAGAGCGAACAGACAATAGCAATTATGTAGTATGTAGAGTGAAAGCAAGCACATTCACCCATATAAATCTTATGTATTTTGCGCTATTTAGAGCGCTGCGATTTATTTCTTGTCACAAATGATTAAATATAATGCACTCTCTCTCTCTCCCTCTATCTTTCTGTCGTGGGAATTCAGTTGTAAAATATGAAAATTAAATTTCTAGCAGCATTTATCACCGTGCATTAATATGGTTGATTGCACGAACAGCTGTTGGATGTGTGGTTCGGTTCCAAGGCGACGCATCGATTCAGACAACTGCAAAATGCTTCAAAGTCTCCCAAAATTATATTTTTATAGAGCTATGACATCGAACGCTCGATTATATAATTCGATGCAGGCGCTTGACTCTGTTGCCATAAAAAAATCTTTAACAAAATTAAATTTTCTTAATTTTTTTTAAATATTTTATTTTGATTCTTACCGTTAATCTCGGCTACATATGTATATATAATGCTTTCTGGCTCATTTAATGCCAATTTTATGTTATATTCAATTTTTATTGCTTTCGTCTGGGCAAAAGTAATACAATTTATCATTCGAGTGTGTGTGAAGGCTTTTGCATTATAAATACTTGGAAGCTAAGAGCTATTACTCACCTCCACCGAGCGCTAAAAATAGTTACCTCAACTAACATAATAAATAGCTTTTAAATAGTTTTGTAAAAGAATCGCTCCGAGCTGCGCCCCTAGTGCGCCTCATTTCCATGATCTTTGTTCTTGATGCGCGTGCAGTAGTACCGATCGCTGTTCTCGATCCAATCGCAGACGTTGAGCACTGTGTGGAAGGCTGTGCCCTCTTTGCACTCAAATTCCACGGGCTTGCCGTGCACGCAGCGGAAGTACTGCGATGGGGAGAAAGGAAGTATTTAGAAATGTATAGAGAGATGTAGTAGATAAATAAATAGATTAAGACTGATTTCTATTATCTCTGAGCTCTGATATGCTATAAATCTAAACTATATTTATATTTAGATTTTGAAAGGTAATTGAACTAACGTCTACTAAATTGGTTCGAATTGTGATCGTCCGACAAGGATTTATCCTCAATGTAAAGACTAGCATTTTCAGCTTTTTTATACCCTGAGCCCATTGAAAATGGGAAATCAGGGTATAATGTTTTTGTTGGATGTATGTAACAGGCAGAAGGAGGCGTGGCAGACCCCATAAAGTATATATATTCTTGATCAGGACAACAAGAGAAATCAATTTGGCCCTGTCCGTCTGTCCGTCCGTCAGCTCGTATAAGAGCTAGAGACTTGAAATTTTTTTTGTAGGTCCGTGTATAGCACGCGCAGATCGAGTTTATTTAAAAAAATCGATAACTATCCCTAATTAATTGTTATCGATTAAAAACAAAATTGAAAAAGTTATATCTCGCTCATCTTTTAAGCTAGAGACACCAAATTTTATATTTAGGGTTATATGTATTTTATGCAGTTTTGAATTTTGTTATATTTTGGATACCGGCCCCGAATTCCCCCAAATTGTATGAAAAGCACAGATTCGACGGGGCTCAGGGTACCCCCTAGACGGTCACGCCCGACTAGAGTTATCTTACTTGTTTCTTAATAGACAGATTTGTCATTAGAATGTAGCCTCCACATCTCAGTTTTATATAGTTTTAAATGTTTTATTATGAACTAACTTAAGCACCTTGACTCTACCTCCCAACACCTAGATTCTTACACCTAAACAGTATTGCTCAGTCAAAATATCCCTCTTATGTGCTCTATCGACTTTTTCTACATTTCAATTGTATTTAATAAAAGGAAAATATTCATCCTGTGACCGCCCCCATTATACTCTCAGTCTGACATTTCAATAACAACAATATTTGCCTCAAGTCCTTAATCTAATCATAATTCCTACTTCCTATCCTTACCTTTCTGCAGTTGGGATGCGGCACAAAGTCGCGATTGGTGCAGTCAATTTCGCTGGCATCGAATGCGACGCCAGTCTCCTCGACATGGGGATCGACTGTCTCCTCTGGCTCTTCCGTCTCGCTGGGCGGCTGGGCGGTTGTGGTAGTCGTCGTTGTCGTTGTGGTTGTCTTCTTGGGCTTCTTGGGTTTATATAATAAGAGAATGTTAATGAAATTCACACATATATATATAGATAGTGGGTCTGCTGGGTGCCCACCTTTGTGGTGGGTTTCTTGGTGGTGCTGCTCACAGCTGGCAGCGGTGCTGACGTTGGGCTGACTGGCGTTGACGTCGGTTTTGGCTTCGGTTTCGGTTTACGCGTCGTTGTCGTGGCCATCGGCTGCAGCTGCGCCTCGTCCGGATTGGGCGGCGTGGCGGGCGGCTTGGCCCACTCGGGCTGCAAGCAAATTGCTCATTAGCTTTCAGCGTGTGGCTATCGCCCACTTGGCAGCTGGCCCACTTACCCGCGGCGTCGTCTCGCGCGTCGGCTCCGGCACCCTGTAGTGCCGCATGTTGTTGTAGAGTATTTGCATCAGGCCGTTCTTGGGGCCGCACAGCCCGTGGAAGTCGTCCATGTCGATGGCCCAGGTCATGGCGCCCGCATAGCCCTTGGCCTTGATGAAGTCCATCTTGATCTGCACCGACGCCTCATTCTCGTAGCCCACCCACTGCGTGTCCTTGTAGGTGTACGGCACCATGCCCGCCTCGTCCCACTCCACGGTCCAGCTCTTAGACTTGTCCATCACCTCCGTACAGATTTCATAGTAGGCCAGGAAGCCACTCGCATTTGTGTAGGGACCAGGTGCACCGCCGCCCGCCTCCTTGTTGATGTAGGTGCCCATGTTGTAGTTCTTGTTCGAGCTGCTCAGCGTGAAGGTGCGTCCGTAGAAGGGCACGCCCACCACCAGCTTGTTGGCCGGACAGCCCATCTCCTCCCACAAGGCCAGGCCGTCGTTCTGGCAAAGACAAGGATTAATAGCTCACAAGGATTATTAGCTCTTATTCCCCTCCCACTCACCACATTGAGGCGCTCGTAGGCGTATTGATCGTGCTTGCGTTTGTAGAGCGGACTATGAACGTCCGCGAAGCCCGCCCAGTTGCCGCGCAGGTCATAGGTCATGGCGTGTATGGCATCCAGCAGTCTAAGGATCAGTGAAAGAGGAAGTTAATCTACCGAATCTCAGGTGACTCCCATCCGCCACTCACTCGCACAACTCGGGCACATGGTAGCCCTCCTGCAGCCGGAACTTGGCCACGGGCACGGCCATTGTTATCTCCCAGCCACGGCCCTCGCGGTCGAAGGCGCGTCGCAGCTCCTGCACAAAGTAGAGGAACTTGTCCTTGTCGCCATAGCTGCCGCCGCGATCCGTGGCGCCCGGATACTCCCAGTCCAGGTCGAAGCCATCGAAGTCATACTCCTTCATGAACTGCACCACGCTGCGTATGAAGCTCTGACGCTTCTCGCGCACCGCCGACATCCTCGAGTACTTGGAGCCGCCCTCCGCCCAGCCACCCACCGCGATTTGCAGCTTGAGATTGGGATGCTTCTGTCGCAGCTGCGTAAACTTGCGGAAGCCCTCCTGCTCCACATCCAGCTCGGGATCTATGACCAGGACATCCCAGTTCTCATCGTTCACGCCAATGAAGGAGTACACCAGGTGCGTGCACAGATCAGCGGGCACATCCTCCAGCCCATAGCGTCCAATGCCTGGACGATA
Source organism: Drosophila pegasa (assembly GCA_035046225.1). NCBI lineage: Eukaryota > Metazoa > Arthropoda > Insecta > Diptera > Drosophilidae > Drosophila > Drosophila pegasa. The sequence continues at coordinate 6,858,568 of JAWNOD010000398.1, read as the reverse complement.
CACGGCCCAGTTGCTGAAGTAGCAGACAATGCGCGCAGGCTGCTCGCTGGCCAGGATCAGGTCGGGCACGCTCAGCACCAGCAGCAGCGGCAGCAACATGAGATGATGTTGCGCTGAGAGAAAAAAGGAAGAAATTGAGTTGAATATTGGAATTGAGAAGGGATTTTAGATCATATAGAGCGCCAATTGAGGGAAGGCTTAAAATTAAGCTGAGGTCCTAAGCTTAATTTTAAATATAATAAATTAATATAAAATTATGTTTATCTAATATGGAATGAAAAATTAAAATATGTTTATATTTTATTCTTAAAAAAAAAATTTAAATTCGGAATAGAATAAAAATAGAATAAAAAAAAAATAACTTTTATTTATTTATAAAGAAGAAAACAAATTAAAATTGTCAGAGGGTATTTTTTAAGATATTTTCTTATTTAATATTTTATTATTTTTATTCATTTATAATAATTTAAAATATTTTATTTTTATTTGTTATTTTATAAATTTTATATTAAATTTTTATTGTATTATTTTATTTGTTTATTTTTTATTATTTTACTTTTGAATGAAATCCCATATCAAAGACCTCACTTTCCGGATCACTCAAGAAGAAATTTCGAAATGTTTTCCGCAACAACAGCACTTACTATTATACTATATGCATCCCCCATATCTAGCTTTATATCCCGAGAGTTAACTAATTCAATGAATAGCAAATTGGGTTGCAAAAAAATAATACCCGCTGCAAGGGTATAAATAGAACGAACAACTCAATTAGCTAAAAATAGTTCTTCCAATAAGAATAAATTTGTTATTTTTGCATCTCTTTTCGGTGCTTTCGCTCAGGCTTATCAAAATATATGCGATCTTCGAGCACCCTGAGAAGGCACCGCTTAGCCACTTAATATTTTGTGTTTAATATCGCGTCGAGCACATTCTCTGAATGGTAGTTACGATGTTACGACTTGTTTATCGAGATCCACGCGATCTGCATGCATAAATAACGCACGAACATGACGAAAGCTCTGGATGCATCCGAGTTTTTGGGCGTGCTAAGGCTATGTGACCATAATGCTGCACCTGATCCGAGACTTGCGTCCGAATATATGCGAGTTCATTCACCGAATATGTGAGGTATGCATATATATATATATGTATTATATATATTTTTGTATACGCTTAGATCGCGACACTCACTTAGTATGCAGAGCGAGCCTTACCCATTTCTTAATGCTAAAAACTCGACGATAATACGAACTGGAACGGGGATATACGACCACGAAAATGACGACGACGACGAGTTGATGCGGCGCTCGTTTGGCGTCAAATGACACTCAAAGTCGGCTCGAGCGCTGCTTTTATAGGTGGCTTCGGGATGGCGTTGGCATTGGCATTGGCGTTGGCGTTGGCGTTGACGTTCTGGTCCGGTTCTTGGAGCGAACGAGCCTCTTTGTTCCTGGCCAAAGTGCGTGCGAGGCGAAGATTTGTGGCTTGTTTTGCTTTTGGTATTTGATTTCGACTGTTGTCTGAAGCTGTGCTCAATTCCAGATCTCTCGACTTTCTTTCCATTTGTTTTGTTTTGTTTTGTGCATTTGTGATCTGATCTGATTGAGGTGGGTTTGTTTATATTCTAGAATAACGAATGGATAAACCCGTTTCGGATAACACTTCCGCTGCTCATCCTGGCATGAAAGTGCGTAAGGCAAATGGAAAAGGAGTTCATTGGCCGAGCCCTAATGCGCTGATAAGCTTACAGAGATGGTATTGCACTTAGAGAAAACACTGAGACGCTTCTATTCCAAATATATACGAAATATTTTGAGTCTTAGAAAAGTTCTTACATTTTTTACAAATCATTTTACAATATAAGACTTAATCGAATAGAGAATAAAATGAGAAAAACCTTTTACTTAATTAAATATTAAATCAGGATTCAAATTGGACTTCAGTTATACCCTATAATTTCTCTGAGTGTATGCGCTTAATAGTTTAGCACTTAGCTAAGTCCACTGCGTAAGTCAATGCCCAAGGTGGAATCCTCTGTGGTTGTGGAAGTGGTTGACGCTGTGGTTGAAGCTGTCGTTGCAGGCGCCGCTGTTGTCGTGCTCGTTGGCGGCGCTGAGCTGCTTGAGGTGAGCTCTGTGGACTCTTGCTGGTTGTCTGTAAGCAAATAAATAAGCTGATATTACAAATTCTAAAAGCCAGGCACTTACCTCCACCATTAAAAGGCGCCAAGGGCACTTTATACTGTCGTCCATTCTGACTATCGTCATTGCCATATCCAGTGAAGCCATAGCCAAAGTTGGGATGGTAATCCGATCCATGCCCATGCCCGTGCTCATATCCACGGCCATGACCATAACCGTGTCCAAATCCAGGCCCTGGACCATAACCAAAGCCATAACCAAATCCGAATCCATAGTCAGGGCTGTATCCATGTCCCGGCCAATGCTTGCCGTGCCTGCCACAGAACGCAGCTCCATTCGCATCGTAGCGTCTGGGACGCTTCACTGCCTCCGTCGAGGCACCTGGCGCTGATTCATCGGCCCATAAATCCTGAGTGGTATAAGCGCTGCAAGCGGAAAATAAAAACGCTCAGACAGGCCAGCCAAGGCTTTGGGCACAGATACATACGCATTCTCGATGGCCGGCGCAGCGAGCGAGGGCAGCGCTTGCTGCAGGCTTATCGCAGCCAGCAGCATCAACTGTGTGATATATGCAGAGGGAGATTAAGATTTGAGAGGTGTCACAACAAATAAGACTCTATGTCTTCTAGGAAATGCAGAACTTACAAAGGTGGCGCTGCCTAGGATCGACATCGTGTTGTATCGGAGCTGAACTGCGCTTCTTAAGCGGACGATGCCAACTGACGACTCACTTAATTCCGCACACTTAATGCGTCGGCAATGGGTTTTTTTCTTCTTATATTATAAATATATATATCGGCATGTATTTCTCGCTATTTGAGTCGCGTTCACTCAAAGTTTTGAGCTTTTTTAATGCGCATCATCGGCAATAAAAGCAACAACATCGACCATAACAACTATAGGCCAATCAGGTTTAATGTTGTTTCAGGTTTCTCGAGATATATACACTGGCCGCACTTTATATACATCTCGTCTGGTCTGCTGCCACCATATACCCTACAATAATAATATTAAATGTGCGATAATTAACTTGGAGCCCGCTGACAGCGCGTTGGGTCCACTCTAATCGCTGTCTGTGAATATTATTAATTTGCTTTATAATTATTGCCTACGTGCGAGCTTCTCATCATATATCTACATTTTATTCTATTCCCATCTTATTTCTTCTCATATTTTTGCGAAATTTATTAATCTTTTTTTTTTTTGTGTTCGCACCTAATGGCATCTGCTCCATGGTCACGATTATGCTAATCGGATGTAAGAATTTGATAACGCAGCTCGCTTTTTTTTTAGAAAGCTTTCGAATGCTCTACATTTCACACACAGCTTAACGTCCCACACCCACCCGCACCCACCACTGCCTCAACCTTTTGGCAGCGCCACCTGTCAACCAAAGCCAATTTGCCTATACGCCCACACACACGCACTCACCACTTTTGGCGTGTGTGCCATGCGTGCGTGTGTGTGTGGCCTCTGTTTGTCATGCTGGGAGTGTTGTGCCTTATTCTCATTCTGCTCTGATTTAATACCCTTTAAACAGAAACTGTTTGATAAGGTGTATGCTCATTTTACTCAATCTAATATAGTTTATAAATACAGGGTATACCAAAGTTTATCAAATTTACTTACTTCCATGATAGATGAACGTCTTTATAAATCGGTGTAATTCATGGATCTTTGAATTGTAGGTTACTTTAAATAAACATACAGGGTATATTCCAGTCTGTCAACCCGTTTATTAAGCACTTTCACATGATATTCAATTGCTTATCTATATACACATATATATATTCCTTATTTAATGATAGTGTATACTACATTAGATAGACCTACAGGGTATCCATAAGTCGTTCAATCCCACATAAATCATTTTAGCATGTTATTTGATAAGTCATGTGCATGTTTATACTCCTAATTTGCATAATTAGATTATAGGATACTTAAAAGTCTCCCACAGGGTATATTATTAGTCGGGCAGTGACCTATCTGTATGTATATGTATCTAGTTTAAAGAATTATATTGAATACTCTTTCATATACACATACAGGGTATATATAAGTCAATCATTCGCTAAATTAAATCAAAATGTCACTTGATATGCAGTTTTCATGTTTATCTACGTCATTTCCTGCACTGAGTTCTGGTCTGCTTCAGAGTCACTTGCAGGGTATTTTTAGGTCAGTCAGTCTTTCACGAAACACATCAAGTTGTCGCTCTATGGGCTTGTCCGCTGTCTTGTTGCTGTTGTTATCGTCGCTGCGTAGCGCAGCCTTTTGTGTGTGTTCATTGTGATTCATGCCGGGCTCTACGTTTGTCATCGTTCGCTCGTCTCTATTTTTAATAGAGTCCACATTGATCTTGAAAGTCTCGCTGACAATTGACGCAAAATTCCCATTTAGCCGGCAGGCCGGCCATTGAGCTGGGACTCTTCCTGTTCCGTGACCTTCGGCTGTAACTGGCCACAGTAAATAAATAAATAAATAATTCAGTTTGAATTGTCAACTATATTTCTTTATTGATAACATTTATCTCGTCTTTTCGCAGTTTTCATATTTTTTTTTGCTTTCTTCCTTCTTTTTTTTTTTGTATATTTTCATTTTCGTTTAAACACATTTTTATTATTATGTCATACATGGTGTATATGTATTTGTATTAATGCAATAAATATTTAATGTTCTTTCTCGTTCTGTGGAATATACGTGCAATACATAGTCGAATATATATATACGTATGTGTGTATGTGTGTGTAAGCCAGAACTAGCATAGCAATTGACTTGGCTCGAACTAAGGGCAAACAAAGGGTTTTACATTTACATATAGCACCACGAAATATACAAATTATTTAAGCTTATTTCTTGATTAATAATAATTGGTAATTATAATTATTGAATGAATATCGAGAACTTGGCGCAAATGAATAAACTAAAGAACTTAGCATTAAATAAAACTTAAAACTTTTAACAATTTTAAATTAAGAACTTAAATAGTTTCTTTTTGTACAATTTGCTTGATTTTCCATTTATAATAATATTCTTCAATTTATATATATATATATATGTTTTTTTATATATTATATATTTAACAATTTATCGTTGTGTGTTTACTATATGCATATATAATTTTATTTATTGGTGTAGCATATGATATATCTTCTTCTTCTTCTTACTCTTCTCTCTCTTTTTTTAAATAACTTTAAAAGTTATGCAGACATTAACATTGAAATTGCATTTGCGTGTAGTTTATATAATATTTTATCATTGACTTTTTTCGCTTTTTCGATTTTTGATACATTCAAATATTTTCCTTTTCATATAATTGCCTGGGTAATTGACCTACATTTAAATAATTGTTTATTTATATGATTTTTATTTATAAATTTCTTTATTTATTGATGCAATGCAAACGCTTGATTAATTTTTAACTAATATGTGCATGTTTTTTCTTCGTTTTTATATATAATTTTTTTTAATGTTATTTTTTATGTATTTTTTTTTTTTATGTAGTGTCTTGTGGTAGGTACATTTTGAAATATTGCCAAGTTGTGAAATGCTTTGAAAGTGCGCCGTTATTTGAGCTGTGGCTTGACTGATTTCTGATCATATATTTATATATGTATATTGTAGATATATGTATCTATATATAGTATAGTATAGATATGGATACCTAACTACCATTTGGTGCCTTTTGCTGTTGTTTGCTTTTGATTTTAGTTGCGATCTTAAAAAGTTCTATCAAATGCAATAATTGGCTTCAAAATTGTTCTTGTTCTTGTTGTTGTTGCTGCTGTTGTTGTTGTTTGGGAGGTTTCGGTTTTTAAAATGCGCTACTCTTCACAAAAAGTCTGTTGTAAAAGTCTTTAAAGTTATTGTTTTTAGTTACCAAACACATGCCATAAGTGTGCTTTATACTTTCGATATATTCATATATATATATTTGTAGGAGCCCGCACAGGAACGTGTACGTGTTTACACTATACAACAAAAGTATTGACGCGTTGTAGACCGGATATGGCTGGACTATGCTAAGCGACAACAGTCAATAAACTGCACTATATATATATTTATATATATGTATGTAATTTTGTTTATATAGAGAACGTTGCTTTAACATTTGATGTAATTGCCATCGTTTATATTGATTAATAACACGCTTAATGATATGTTGCATCTTTATGTAGTATATACATATATGTATATATAGAGATATATGTATGTATAATAGAGTGTGAGTAAGCATAAACATTTTGCCTAAAAATTCGTTTAATTTATGTGTATCGTTCATATGGATTTTTCTTTTATTTATTTTTATAATTTCCTCTCTTCTTCTTCCTCTTCGCTTTTTTGATATCTTTTAAAATTTGTTGTTCAGTCAATTAAGAATTGATACGATTTCGATTTAAATTTTGGTTTTTAGCAAAGTTTCTAGTTTGATTTTGTTGTTTGAAGATAAATGCAGCTGTTATTGTGCTTATTTAGTTATATATATCATATATATAGATGGATTTATATATATATATAGAATCGCCTCTTTTTGGTGTGGCTGTTGCGCTTAACTGTAAAAGTTGTCGCGCTGCTGATATAGCGGCAGTGGTTCACTTGGCGACTCCGAGCGACGCTCCTCATCGCTGCCCTGGCCGGCCTGTCCGTTGGCTGACTTCGACATGGCTTTCTCTGTGAAGAGATAACATAGGAGATATATATAGAAAAGGCAATTAGAGTCAAGTTCTAGAGTCGAGGCCCAAAAACCTTCCCAAGCGTGCTGTAAAAAGTTGGATGGAAAAAGTCTGTAGAAAACCTTTTTTGCTTTATATATATGAGTTAATAAACATAAATATTTATGTTTGTTTAGAGTATTCATGTTGTTGTTGTTGTCTCTTGTTAATGTTTCTGTTGCTGTTGTTGTGTTTTGTAGCTATTGAGCGTATACTTACTCGTCTCTTGAGCTTTGTTTGGACTGATTTAGTTTGTGTTTATTTTACGCAATCTTTGCAAGTGCATGAATTTTGTTTTAATTAACTTTGGCCTTAGCTAAGCTTTTGCGGAATTCTTGTTGCAATATTATTAAAAGGAGCTGCGTTGAAGATATTAATGAAAAGCTGCAACTGCTAATTGTTGCATAGTAAACAAAATTTAAAATATATTCTTTAATTTTATATCTTGCATTTGAGAAGGAAAAAACTCGGAAGTTCCATTTTGAATATAGAAAGTTTTTTCTTTTAAGATTTCTTTATCTGTCTTCATAAAACTTGACATCATTTTTATACTCATTCATCAAGTGAATTGTGGCATATTGAAAATATCCTGTTTCAGTTTTGAAGCTGAAGCTTTTATTTATTATTATTTAAAATATTTTAATTGCTATCGTAAAACTGAAGCTTGTCTCTTTCAATATGTTCCAAATTAAAAAGGGAATTTTTATGCTCTTTTAGCAAAGCAAGCTCTTAAGCTACGTTGGATTTCATTGAGTTGCATAGGAAGTCTCTGTTAACTACAAAAAAAGGATTATTTGGTATTAAAAACAATCTCACGGCAACATGTTGCCAGAGTTGTCCATATAGCTTTAGAGATGCATCAATGCAACATCCTATCAAACCTTCTCTATTTATCATATGTTGCAGCTGCCCACTTTCATTTGTTCAGCTGAGTGAACAGCTCAGTGAAACAGCTAAAAACTTTGCTATCTGCCTGAGAAAAATGTACAACAAATAAAACTTAAAAATACATATTCCCAAAATATCCTGAATTCCCATTTTCAATTGGTTCAGTTGTTTTAAAATAATTTTGTAAATTTTATCTCTCACTTAAGCCTCACTGTATATATTTCCCTGCTCTAAGCTTCCAATAGATTTGCACTGTGTTGTGGTTTAGTTTATGTTTCATACATTCTCTAAAGTGTCTTTTTGGTGTATCGCTACAAAGTCTATTATTGTTTGCTTGTGTATGTGTGTGTGTTTGTTTATGTGTATGTTAGTGTGCTTGATTGTATTGTCGTCTTTTAGTATAGAAGTTCATATTTATTATGTGATTTTATATATATAGTTTTTATGCTTATATTAGAAGCGCGTGCGTGCTGATTAGTTGGGCCGATTCAAAGCTAATAAACTAAGTTTTCCAAATAAAGCTGAGTATAATCAACAAATATAACTATATATATATTTTATATATATATATTTATTAGAGTTATGCATGAGTTAATTGTAAAATCAAAATGTGTACAAACCTTGACTTACGCATTTGTTTAACTGTTGTGCTTGTTGTTGTTGTTGATTGTACTTGTTGTAGTTGTTGTTGTTGCAATTGCTTTGTTGTTGTTGTCGTTTAGTATTTTGTGATTGCTTTGAACTGAATTTTATTCGTTTGTTTTTTTTTTTTTAGTGAGCTTAGCATGCGATAATCTCAACGTCGCGTGAGTTCTTGCTGTGCTGTTGTTGTGGTTGTGGTTGTATGTATGTAGTTGTTGTTGTTGTTGTGGTTGTTGTGGCTCTTATTGTTTAGTTTAAGTGTAGCATATGCATATGTAAGTCGATTACATCACATATTTGGCCCATTTTTTGCTTTCTTATCTTTTCAACTCAAACAAATAACACAAAAAAGTGAACAATTGGTAAAACAAAAACATAAACAACACGACAGGCTATAAAATGGAGTTAGTTGTGACTAGTGGGATTGCCTAAAAATATGCAAAGAGAAAATAAAAAAAATAATAAAATAAAAAATAAAATAAAATATTTATAAATAATTATAATACAAATATAATTTAACATTTTATCAGCTTTACATTAAAGAAACTTTTAAATTTATTTCAACTAAAATCAAAAAGTCATAGAATTATTATTTAACATGAACTGTAAAGTATTTAACATGAACTGTTGAACGCGGCGTATGCGCAATATTTATGAAAATTCATAGAATTCAAACAATTTGTTTATCGATATACTTAGAGATACAGTAAAGATAGGTAGGTGCTATATGCATGATTGGTTTATGTGGGGGCTTGTTTCTCATTTGTCATTTGGGAGTGTGATCTTGACTGTGGAAGAGTATTTGTATTGTGTGTGTGATTTGAGGTGTCTGTGAGTGGACATTAATATGAATCGCGTACGCCTTTCGATGAGCTCGCAATGAGAGTGATGAGAATGATGGGATTGGATATATTGAAAAGAGAGGCGTAACTGTTTAGAGATGTTATATGCATATGATATGTATTCATTAATCGTCTAGAAAATTAGAAAAAGTTGAGAGAGAATATATATAGTTAGATTAGAAGAGCATAGAGACAGTTTTGAATGGGGGGTAAACACAGTCTGTGGCTCAGCGCTTTGATGATATAAGAATACACTGAGTCAACGCTTAAATACATATACAAAGATACATATAGAAACATATATATATATAGATGTGAGTGGTGAACAAAAAATGATTTGGAGCGCATTGCTTATTAGTAGAAAGGAAAACATAAACATGGAACGTAAACTCAACTTGCAAGCAATGTAAAACTTTTAAGGAATCGCCGCGCACATCGAAACAAACATAGCTCGAATGTTCCTTATTTCTTCTTAAACATATGCTGATTGTGTGAACTCTTGTGGATTTACGTACCGGCTACAATTTTGCTGACTTGCATGACTTGCTGGGCCAAAATTTGATTCAGCTGCAGCAAATGCTCGCGCTGCTTCTTCTCCGCATTGATCTTGCTGGCGGGCAGCGTTTCGTTCTCCTGGAGGTGGAAAAAAAGGAAAGAATGAAGTATGTGAGTAATAGTTGAGGATGAATATATTAGGCTCATCAAATTTTACAATTTTGATTGAATCTATATAGAGCTTAAGTCCAAAATAAAAAGTCATGGAAGTTTTTGCGGATTTTCCAGCTAAGTATGAAACGATTGTCATAGCAATGACTCAATGTCAAGAGTTATGTTGTCTAGCTTTTACAGTTAATCAATCAGTCAGTCACTTAATCAGATACTTAATCTGTCATTCAGTAGGGTACTTAATAAGTGACTCAATCAGTTACTCGATCAGTCTCTTTATCTATCTCTCAATCAGTCTTTCAATCAGTTACTCAATGAGTCACTCAATCACTCACTCAATCAGCCATTCAAAATATATAAAACCCGCTTACATTGCTGCTAATGGGCGCTTCAGCGAGCATCTTCTTAATGGATTCCACCTTCTCCTGGCGACGCTTCTTCTCCTCAGGTGACAATTCGGGCGTCTACAGAGAGAAAAGTTTAGATAAAATCTCACTTTCAAAAACTTTCTGCCTTCCACTCACTGTTTCTGGTATGTAACGCTCGGGTATGACAATCTTATTGGGCGCCAGTAGCAAATTGTCTATGGTATTCTCGGAGATCTTCTCGCCCTGACCCAAAGCGGAGCGCACCACATCGGGCGCATTTATGCGTGGACGCAGCGCCACCTCCATGTCCAGATCATCGCGTGCACGCCAGTTGGTGTTCTACAAGGCAAAAGGATAATGTAAGGATAAGAGATAAAAGGTAAACTCTGCTGTCATCCACGACTTACATTGCGATTCATATCGTTCTCGGCCTGCACCTTCTCCATGGCCTTCTGGTTGACATTGTTGGGCGCCGTGTAGTGGCGTCGCTTCTCGCGCGGCACAGCGCGTCGATGCTTGTGCGGCGGCGGCACGCGTTCCACAATCTTCTCGGTGTCCTCGGAGGCGGAGCCAGCGGACATTTCGTTGATGATCTGGCGCGCGGCCACGCTCTGGAACACTGGCTCCGGGCTAATGTCCGTCAAGCTCTTGTTCAGACTCTGCAGCGAGTCGGTCTTGGTGCGCAGCGCCACGCGTGCGCTGTCCCGCGCGGGATGCGCCTGCTGCTGCAGCTGCTTGGCGAAGTAAGCGTTGGCCAAGGGATTCAGATGCTCACGCTGCTGCTGCTGCTGCTGATGATGGTGATGGTGGTGGCCATTGCTCTGGGGCGCTGGCGGCGGCGGCGCCTGATGCTCGTAGTTGCTGTTGCGATCGTAGTCGGAGCCGCCACCGTTGAAGTGGTGTCCGTTCTGCTTGCCATTCATGTGGCGGCTGTGCCGGGGCTTCGGCGGCTCGTTGTAGCTGCGCGGCAGCGACTTGGAGCGGCTGTGATGCCCATTGCTCATTTGCTCCTCCAGGCTCTGGGTGTACTGCTGCTGCTGCTGCTGCTGGGCATACTGCTCCTCCTCCAGCACCTGGTCGAGATTCTGTGTGGAGTTGCTCAAGCCGCGCTCGCTGCGGTCGCGATGTCGCCGCTCCGACTCCCGCTTGACGATGCGCACCGTCTTGATCTCCTGCTTCTCCAGATTGCTCAGATTGGCAAAGGGATTGCTGTCCAGAAAGCCATCGCTATCAACGCCGCTCAGCTCCAAGGCATCGCTGCTGCCATTATAGCGATTGTAGTCGCCCAGCTTGGCGCTGCTGTTGGTGTCCACGTAGAGCGGAGTCGACAGATTCAGCGTGGAGTCGTTCAGGTGCTGCTGACTGCCATTGTGCAGCATATTGGCATCCAGGTCGGTCTCCGTCCAGCTGGTCGAGTTGCTGCGCTTCTTCAGGCTGCCGTTCGAGGTGCCCGTGCCGTTCGTTGGACTCAATTCCTTGTTGCCGATTTCCTGGTACAAGCGCGTCGAGTTCTCCGTCAGCTGTCGCACCGCCGAGCTGAGCTCATGCCGCTGCCGCTGCATATCCCCCACCAGCGACTGCACCCGCTCCAGCTCTGACTGCAGCACAGCCGCCGTCTGATTGCCATTCAGCTGGCTGGCATCGCTGCTGGCGCCGTTGCTGCGCGTCGCCTGCACCTTCTGGCGCAGTGTGAGCAGCTCCTGCTCCAGCCGCGCATTGCCCGCCACCGTTTGCTCCAGTTTCTGTGGGTCGAAGAGTAGATAAACGTTTAGTTTGGGGTTCCCTGGATTGAGCTTATGGCACATGCAGCAATTACAATTGCAATTGATATAGGCGAAACGTAGAAGTTTTTTGCACTTTGAGGTTTGAATGGAGGGGAGCTAGTTAATATTCTTTGCTCATATATGAAAATCGAATCGAGCCATGTTTTTCTTCAACTAGGAGTTGAAAGCATTTTCACTAGGATTTTCAACTTATTTTCTTACTCTTGAAAAAAAACTTCGTTATATAGGTAAAAATATAGGTATACAAATAGAATGTCTATTTTACTATGAATCGCAAACTTTACAAGGAAAAGAAACTTCGTCATAGAGATATAAAAATCTATTTTTTTTTTTACTATCAATTTAAAGCCTTTTTAGTTGGATCTCCTAATTTTTTTCCCACTCTTGAAACAAACTTTGTCATTTAAAAAAATTTAGCTTTTTTTCTTACTCTTCAAATTAACTTTATCATATATAAAATTCTGATGTCTTTTGACTATAAAGCGAAACCCATTTCACTTAGAAAATTAAATATGATCATACTCTAAAAATAAAATAAATAAAAATTATTTTCATATTCTTAGGCTGAATTTTTGACTACATTTTTGTTTTTATAAAAATTGTCTGATCCTGAAGGATATATTTTAAATATTTTCTGAACTCTTGCTTCAGTTGCTGAAGACGTAAACTTATTTCATTTTGATCGCTCTTTATTTATGTTATTGAAAAAAAAGGAACTTTTTCTGTTTATATCAAAATTTTAAAATGGCTTAAATTTGTGTGAAAACTTTTTTATGAGCTAAAAATAATTCGAGCTCTAGATCTGCAGCTAAAATTCAATTACTTCTGACACTTGAAACTGTCATGAATTCCTTTCATTAAGCTTCATTCAATTTGAAATATCATATTATTATATACTAAAGTACTAAAGTATATAATATATCCTCATACTCTGACTTTTTAATGAGTTCATTGACTTCTTCACGTATTTAGCTCAAGTTCTTATGCAGAACTCACAATCGATTTGGCAATGCAAATCAGAACAAAGCAGTTAGTTAAATATTTATATAAAATGTTGTATATGTTTTTGTTTTTATGAATTCTCGTTAGTTACATAAGCGACATGCGACAAGCTAAAGCAGACGAAGACTAGACATATATACAAATATATATATGCACATATATCTGACACATAGAATGCAAAAAACTTCTACTAGGCACCTGGGCTACCTTAGAGTTCTCGGCGAGCAGCTGATGCACACGCGATAGCTCGCGCTCCAGTATGTGCTGCTGCTTCTTGGCCGCCTCCAGTGCCATGGGCGTGGCATTGTTGTCGTGTATGCGCGCCCGTAGGCCGCCCAAGGCACGCTCCAAGTCCTCCTTGTCGCGCTGCAGGCTCTGCAAGATGCCCGACTCCTCCTGCAGCAGCTGATCCAGCTGATAAAGCTCACGGACCTTGGCCTGAAGAGAAGATATATATGATATATATTTCATATAATTATCTTTCGATTAAGCCTTACCTGTAGCTCCGCCTGATTGGGACTGAGTCGATCCCATTGCTTCTGCTCCTCCTGCAGCATTTGACGCTCCTGCATGCGCTGATTGAACTCCACGCGATCCATGGTCGTCGGCTGAGCTCGGCCATTGGCATCGTTGCGATACAGCGAGCCCAGCTTGACCATGTTGTCCACCAGATTGACCAGCGGCTTGCTCTTCTCATACTGCCGCTCCAGGTCCAGCAAGTGTTGCTTCAAGTAGTCCAAGCGCTGTATGCTCTCCGCCCGCGTGAGTCCCTCGGCGCCACGCAGACGGTTCTGTGGAGGATTAGGATTCTCCATAAGTAAAACTTGCATTGACAGCGTCTTTCGGTTAACATTTAGAAGTTAGAGTTATTTTTTTTAGTGACAGCAACCAACACCAGCTTAGGCAACAACCAGCACCTAGTTAAAGGAGTTGTTTAACCACCTGCACATTGTGAATATCGCTGCAGCACTGCTCGATGGCGCGCGCCGTCTGACTGCTCTGCCTGCGCAGCTGTATGAGCAGCAGCACCAGTTCCTCGTGGGTGCGACTCAGTAGATCGCCAGCCGATACATCCAGGTTCTAGAGTATTGCGTTAAATCAATCAATCAGTCAGTCAAACAATCTATCAATATATAAAGTGGAAATGTCTAGGCGTGCCTAGTCGTGCCAAGAGTGAAGCTACCCGGGCTAGTTACGAATTCTCTGAGCTAAACTACTCTAAAGCTGCACAGCGGAAATTAAAGCTTATTCTTATAGCCTAAGGCTCTCTGCTCTGATGACTGCACTGCATGGAAATCAAAATATTTTACTGAGCAGCACCATAAATGAGGTTTCAGCAAATTACTTTTTATATCTCACATTTTGAGCAGTCTGAATAAATTGCGGCTCAGTAAATTGCCTGACTATGCATCCAGATTATAGAGTGAGATTATAGAGGTAAGTTAATTCAATCAATCAGTAAATCAGAATATAAATATGCCTCCAAAAAAAAAAAAAGTTCATCTCTCTGCTTATCTGACCTACTTAATAATTGTGTGAGTAAAATTACTCTGAAACTGAAGAGAGGAAATTAAAGCTTATTCTTACTCATATAATCTCAGGCTGTCATGACTGAAGAGTTTGCAAATTAAAATATTTTACTGAGCTGAAGAAAAAGTGACCTCAAGAAATCAATTTAACCTCTCACATTACGGCTCGATTGGCTAAATTGCCAACCAGATTCTAGAGTTTTTTTAATCAACCAATCAATAGATAAATATGCTTTAAAAAAGTACCAATATCTAGCCGTGCCAAAAGTGAATCTATATGCTTTTTTGAGCTAGTTAATAACTCTGTGAATAAAATTACTCCGAGCAGCTGAAATTAAAACTTATTCCCATATAGCCTCAGGCTCTCGTGACTGATACTCTTCAGCCATACAAATATTTTTCACAGAAGCTGCCCCCAGCCAATCATTTTTACCTCTCACATTTCAAACATTCTGAATAAATTAAAATCCGATAGAAAAATAATATTTTTCTGTTAAGTTTTTTATGCGTTTCATCAGGAGTAACTGTGATAAATATTGTCTCGCAGCTCTGACGGCTTGAACTGTCAATCAGGGATTTTTTTCAACAGGCTCCCGCTCGGCTACGCATATGCAGACTGTTTGCATTTATGCTGCGCCAGCTGCGGGCTAGGTCGAAAAAAAAGGAGAAGAAGAACAAACCAATATTTATTCCCCACTTACCCTTATCTGCGAGCTCGTCTCCCGCTCCAGCATATCAATTTCAGCTCTGCTGCCCGCACGTCGCATGCCAAACTGCAGTTGTTGTTGCTGCTGCTGTGGCATCGATGTGGCCATGGTCGCCGAGCGGCCGTAGAGACCGCGATCTGTCAGGACTGTGGCCTTGGCGTATTTGGCCTCCGCTGCGTTGCCATAGTAGGGATCATAGTGGGCAAATGCCGATTCGTGTTGCTGCTGCTGCAGGTGCAGTGCGTCCGTCGGTTCCGGCTTGACAGTTAGATTAACCTTGGGCAAATTGTTGACGTTGCGCACCGAAATCGAGGCTGCAAAGTGAAATGGAGAGTTAGTCGTGCGGTTACTCCATGGACATGGCGGGACATGTAATTATTATGCGTGCGCGAAATAATAAGAGAGAAGCATTAGAGCAGAGTTAGACAGCGGCACTTTACTTTACGTTGTCAACTAAATACAGAGAGGCTCTCGGAGACGGGCACTACGAAGTGAAAGCGTCTAGGGAGCTGTTCATCAAGCTGTTTTCTAAGAATTTTCAACTGCCCGCAAAAGTATGCTACAGTTTTTTTCTTGCGCGACTCTAAAGATGGCGACTGTACAAATGCGTGTGTGAGTGTGTGGGTGTGTATGTGTGAGTGTGTGTGTGTGATATGAAATGAGTGTGAATATGAATATGAATATTTACAAGCGCATTAATAATTACATAAGTGAGGGAACAAGTCACGTGTGTATATAGAAATATTTATATATGTATATGTATATAAAGAAAATTGCTTACCATTTTGTTAATGTAACAAAACAACACAACAATAATGACAACAAACAACAATAATAACAAATAACAATATTAAAAAAAAAAAGAAAGTGAAAACAAAAAACAAGCAACAAACAATTTTGAAATGAATTATAAGCCTCTAACGGCTGCAGCGCGCATTCTCTCCCTCCTTCTCCTTCTCTCTCCCTCTCTCCTTCTCTCACCATCTCTCCCTTTCTCTCCTTCTCTCCCACACACTTTCGTTTCTCTATTTTTCCTCTTTACAACAATTTAACCTCAAGAACAGTGCACATATTTGTCGAAATCTAACAATTGTCACATATTTCTAAGCGGCCAACGCTGCGTATGCGTAATGCCTCAATTGTTTCTCTGCGCCGCATTCAACATGGCATTGCCATTGCCATTGCCATTGACATCATTATTGCCATTTAGCTGCTGTATGATGGAGCGCACGTTGCTTGTGAGCGGCAGCGTGGGCCCGCTGGAGGTGGGCGTTCTGGGCGTAGGCGTGGTCGGGGCATCGGCATTGTTGTTGCTCTTCATCAGGCCGCTCGACATGGCGTCCCACTGCCGAATGGTCTCGCGGTCCAGCTCGTGCGACTTGGAGCTCGTCTCGGCGCGCAGCACCTCGTAGACGTCCGCATCGCTGACCTGGCTGAGGGCCGAGCTGTTGGCCAGCAGCTGCACATAGACGTCGTGCTCGTCGCCGTGCGAGGAGGGAGGCGATGCAGCCGGCGGCTGGCGCGGCGGCGGCTTGTGGCAGTCGTTGACGTAGGTCACCTCGCGCGTGAGCTTCGTCTTGGTCGCCTGCGAGCTGGGCACGGTCATGGGCGCTGGCGTGGGTATGGGCAGAGTGGGAGCGGCGACTGCTATGCGATCCAGGTCGTCCAGGGAGCGCGCGTGGCGCTGCGAGACGCGACGCAGACTCTCGCGCCACAGGGCGTCCTCCTCCCAGAGCAGCTCGCCACCTAGAACTGAGAGTTGATTGGCGTTATTCGAGGTGTTCACTGTGGCTGCCGCTGCTGCCGTTGCTCTCTTGTCCAGCTCATGTTCAGCTGCACCCACAACCAGACCCTCCTCCTCCGCCTCCGCCTCGGCTTCCGCCTCCGCCTCCTCCATGTGGCTACCACCAGTCAGTTTACGAGCGAGATTTGTGTTTTTAGTAGTTGTAAAATATGAATGAATTGGGTTTAATGAATGCCCCTCACTGCCCTCGCCCAGCTCCACGTGCTGCACATTGCTCAGCTTGATCAGACTCTTGTTGCAGCTGTAGCTCAGCTTCTCCACGTTCGCCTTGACGCTGTACAGGTTCTTGCTGTCGATGGCCTGATCCTTGTCCACCAGCGCGTCCACATTGAACTGCAGCCGGTCGATCGGGTTGTGGATGTGGGCTATGTTCAGGCCATGCGCATGGATCTCCCGCTGGTTGTTCAGCTGCGGCGGCGCGGGCAGCTCGGAGTAGTAATACGGCGCGGACTGCGTGGAGATGTTGCTATTGTTTCTACTGTGCAGGGGCGTGAGGCCGACGGCGCCCTCGACGACGCCCAGGTTGCCCAGCTGCTGGATGGAGTCCGTGGAGGAGAGGAAGTGTATGTTGCCATAGAAGTTCTGCTCGTCCCCGTCCGCATTGCGGAACGTCTTGGGCGGCTTGATCAGATTGGTCAGGATGTCGGCGCCTGCGGCGGCAGTCGCATCAGTGAGCAGATGGCGAGTGGGCGTGGCGTGTGCCTGATAGGGCAGCAGATCGCTGCTCTGCAGATGGCTGAGGTACGTGTCCAGCTCGTGGCTGCTCAGCGTCTCCTCGAAGTGCTCGCTCATCGACTCGATCTCGCTGATGGACTCCTGGGAGAGCGGGCGGCGCGAGCGCTGGCGCTCCAGCTCCGAGTCGGAGCGCTGGCGGAACTCCACGGACTCGCTCTCGCTGGGCAGCGAGTTGTTGCTGGGCGGCCGCTGCTGCAGCTTGCGGAACAGCTCCAGGTCGGAGGAGGTGCGCGACGAGCTCTTGTCCGTCTGGCAGCTGTAGTTCGAGTCGGACAGGGTGCGCGCGTGCTGCTGCTGCAGCAGCGCCAGACCCGAGCCGGAGCCGGAGCCAGAGCCGGGGCTCAGTCCCGCCGCCCGAGCCGTTGCGCGGCGCTGCTGCTGCTCCGGCGTGCCGCGCGCCTTGGCGAAGTGGTCGGGCAGCGAGAGGCGGCTGCTCTTCAGCGTGGTGCTCGGCTCCGTCTTGGGCAGATTCAGCGAGGTGTTGCTGGCGTGCATCTTGGGCAGCTGCTCGTAGGACAGGTGCACCTTGCTGTCGCGCCGCCGCACCGTATCGTAGTGCTCCGAGGAGAAGATCTCCTCCGTCTTCAGCTCCTCCATGGGCGGCGGCGAGTCGGGTATGGGCGGCGGCGGCAATATCTCGCTGTCCGAGCTCTCCGCATAGTTGTTCAGCGGCGTGGAGGCGCCCAGGTAATACGAGGCGGGCCTAAACGTATCGGACAGGCTGAAGCGCGTGCGGGAGCGCAGTCGCTTGGCCTCCAGCTGCTGCTTGCTGCTCTCGTCATCCGCATCGGAGCTGTCACTGGCCAGCGCGCTCTTGGCCGGCTTCAATATGTCCGGCATGTCCTTGCCCTGACGTTTCTTTGTCTTCTTCTTCAGTGTCTCTGTGCCGCCCTTCTTGCTCTTCTTCAGCGTGGAGCGACCGGACGAGCAGTGCGCCTCCTCAGCTGCTGCTGCTGCTGCCACTGTGGCGGCTGCCGCTGCTTTGACCCCCGCCAGCTCCATGTAGACGGGCTCCGTGTGGGCCAGCTTGGCGCTTGTCAGGCTGCTGGAGATGCACATAATCTCGTAGTTGCTCCTATTATCGTCGTCGTGCAGGCCTTTGGTCATTTCCACATAATGATTCTCCTCCTCCTCCTGCTCGTTGTAGCTCTCGCGCGTCGCCACCAGGCTGAGCGTGCCCGCCTGGCCCAGCTCCACCTTTTTGGGCGTCATCGGCAAATAATGGCTCTCGTCTAGCTGCTGATCCGTGGGCGTAATCGGCTCATTTACATACAGCTGCTGCAGCTCCTTGTCACTCGCCAAATTGGCATTCGCGCTGACAGGCGGCGCCCCATCAATAGCAGCAGCAGCAACCGCATTATCATTATCATCATCATCGTCGTCGTCTTGTGCCAGCGCCTCGTCTATGTCATCGTCTGTGTACTCTTCACATGCAGTGCTCTCATCGTCCTCATCCGCCTCCGCCTCCACCTCCGCCTCCACCTCCTCCCGCTGCTGCTCATCTGCAGCCTTTGCTGCTTCTTCCATTACCTCTCCCAGCCCAGGCTTTGCCTCCGCTGTGGGCGTCAAGTCCTCCTCGGACTGTTGCTGCTGCTGCTGCTGTTGCTGTTGTTGCTGCTGCTCTTTGTACAGCTTCAGCTGCATCAGCATGGGCGTCTCCTCGGCATCGCTGACAACCGCCTTGGCATACTCCACGTTCTCGTAGTTGCTGCTGACCAGCTTGTTGCTGTAGACGGGCACATAGTTCGCATTCTGCGGCGACTTGGGCGCCGTCTTTTTCGGCAAAATGGGCACCGGCTGCTCGGCCGCCGCAGCTGGCTGCAGCTGCAGCTTGAGCTTAGGCCGCAGTGGCAGCTGCTGCCCCTGGCTGGGCTGCACCTGAATGATGGGCGTGCGGCTGGCCTCGTGCACCTTGAGTATGGGCTTAAGCTGAAAAGTTGGGCTGTTCACTGTATCCTTTGAGGTCAGCTCTGTTGCTGTTGTTGTTGGTTTGCTTAAATCTGTGCTAGGACTAACATTAGAAGGTGTCGTTGCTGTTGTTGTCTCGGCTATTGTTATTGTTGTCATTGCTGTTGTTGTTGTTGTTGCTGTTGTGTTTTGTGTGCTAGTTGTTGTTGTTGTTGCTGTTGTTGTTGTTGACCTTCCTGCCGTCACACTTATGTTATCATCCAGCCCAGGCCCCGCTGCGCTTTGTGCGTTTTCTTTTTCTTTTGTTCAAACATTTACAACATTTACAAAAAATTTTCAGTAACCAAAAAAAAAAACGTATACACAGAAAAATGGAAAAGAAAGTTATATAAAATAAAATTTTTTAAATTATTTTTTTGTATGGCTTTTTTGTGTTTAAGTTTTGAGCCCATGTTTTGAGTTTTGAGTTGGGTTTTAGTGCGAAATTTACAGCGGCTTTTAGTAGACGAAACACCAAGCACCCGATATCCATGATTGATGAAAACATTTGTAAGAACCAAACTACTCCAAGGATAGCCTAAGATTTACTTATTCGTACTTTAAACTCGAGTAAATAGAGTAAAAGTTTCAACAAGAATAGCACGGAAATTTTAACTTGGCCCAGCGATGCAAATTTGTTGCCTACTTTTAGGCTTGGGCTGTGGACAACGTGTGAGCTCAGACAACCGATTTATTCAACATTTGTTTAACTTAATTGCCAATGAATAAATAATTATTTGAGCATTTGAGCACTCACATTATGTATTAATGTGTATGCGTGTGTGTGTGTGATTGTGGTTGTGTGTGTGTGTGCGCGCACGGCAGGAAGGTTTTGTTTCATTTGATTGTTTGTACATTTGGAATTTATTATATAATTGCATTTTGTCTTTGTTGCCATTGCATAATGCACATTCATTAAAGCATTCAGAGTGCAGCAGACAAAAACAAAAGTTAAATATATATATACTACAGCTTGTTGGTTTAGTTTGGCATCATCATAAAAAAAATATATATATAAAGAGGCATGCAAATGGTTTAGCAGTAAATAGTTAATAGGTGTTACTTAAAGCTATCGCTACGAAGCAGCATCTACTCGACTTAAAGTCGGTCTTAAAGCATAATTATTAAAGTTGAAGCTCAAAAACTACGCAGCAAAGCAGTTGCCAGCTTAATCACAGATTTTTACAACGCTACAGGCAATAGGGGCCAGAGGAGTTGAAATACAAAACAGAATTATACGCTCAACCAGAATGAGCCAAAGCGAGCTAAGCAGTACACTCAAAAAAATGGGTGTGATTGAATGAACTTTTTTTTTTTTAATCAACGAAGACCTGGAGTTTTGGGTACTTAAACTATTGTTGAGAAAAAATTGAGGGAAAGGTTTAGGTAAATAAATTTTAAAGTTAGTATAGAACTTTTAAAATGTTTAATTTTTTTTTTGCAATGGAAAATATATATATATATAATTTTTTTACGATTTTAAAGTTTAATTTTAGTTTCACAACAAAAATATATTTTCTATATATTATATAAATTGTTTATAAAATCATTGATTTTAAATTCTTTTAAGAAAAAAATTATTTTATATATTTTTTAGGAATCTTTTTAAAGTATAATTTGCATTTCAATCATTTTATTTATTTTCTTTAATGATAAAAAATTATATTTTTGGTAAAACTCCAATATAATAATTTATAATAATATTATATTTATTATATTTTTTTATTTAAAAAATTAGTGTTTTTTTAATGAAAAGAAAAAAAATTCTTTCGAAGAAAGTAAAAAAATGTTTCAAAACCAATTTCTAATATTTAAGTTTATTTATATTTATCTCTGATATAATCTAGAAATTTCCACAATTTCCACAAACTTTTTTTTGAGTGTACAAATAGCTGGAGGACGCTACAATTGCAACAGGAGCGCAAAAGCCAAATAGCTAACAAAAGTAAAAGTAGAAACTACAGCAGAACAAAGGCAAAACTGCAACGTGAGATAGACAAACAGCTAAAAGGAGAGACAGAGAGAGAGGGAGAGAGCAAAAGAGAGATAGACAGAGATAGCGAGCGCAACAATATAGAGAGATAGAGTAACAGTGGAGATATGTAGTTAGCCAAATAGGCGACGATAGCACAAAAAGACTTAAAGCAAAGCACAAATGGGGGGTTCGGGGGGTTGGGGGTTGGAGCATTGTGCATATATAGAGAGACATAGGAAACAAAGTCAAGTACTCACCCTCGTCGTCCGAGGAGTAGCTGTTGTAGACACCGCCTGGTCCCATATTCGCATGGGTCTCCGATCTGGAACGCTGAATGCCCGCGGCGCTGGCGCCAGCTGCCGTGGCGGCAACGGCGCTTGTGGCAGCCGTGGCGCCCGTGGCCACCAGGCCCGTCTTGCCGGCTAGCGGAGCGTAGCGAGCACCGCTGGCCACCGCTGTGGAGGCGAGCAGAATGTTCGGGTTGCTGCCCAGCTTGGACATGGCCGACATGTTGCTGCCGCCCTGCTGCACGCCCTTGCGCGTCAGCGGCGACTGCAGCATGCGCTGCTTCCACTCCAGCAGGCGCTTCATGGACTCCTCGCGCTTGCGCTCGCCATCGAGCGGATTCTGGGGAGATGGCGCCGCGCCCGAGGTGGGCGACGTGGCCAGCGAATTGTTGGCCGTGGAGTAGTCGTCGTCTAGGCCGCCGTTCCGCTTGGGCAGGCGCGCGCTGGCCGAGCGCAGGAACTGCTCGTTCTTGCTGATGATCTCCTGCGTGGACATCGAGGGCGGGAATATCGAGCCCGGATGCACGTTAAGTGGCGGCAACTCCTCGTCCTGTGACAGCTGCTGCTGCAGCTGCTGCTGCTGCTGCTGTGCATGCGAGGACACGGAACGCGCTGCGGCACCGCCGCCCGCGCCCTGGCTGGCCGAGCGACTCATGCGTGGCATGCTGCACGCGGCGCTGCCCTGTGCCTGCGCCTCGGCCAGCAGCTCCTGGCGCTTGTAGGCGCGCTCATACGGATTCTCGTAGCCAATCGTGTGCAGCCCGTTGCCGAACTCGCCGGCGACGCCGCTGGCGGTGCGATAGCTGCCCGCCTGCTGGGGCTGCGCGCCTGCTGCACCACCGCCGCTCTGCAAGTAGAGCGCGCTCTTGCGCATCTTCTCCGCGTAGCTGGCCTCCGAGTAGTAGAAGCTGTCGGGCGTGCGATTGATGTCCAAACTGGATTTGGGTCGTGGCGCGCGGCCCGCCTCGTGCTTGCTCTGCGCCACGGCGGCGGCGGCTGCGGCGGCAGCTGCCTCGGCACGCGCCTCATACTCCAGGAAGTCCGCGGAGTGCGGACGCACGATGGCCGCAGCCGTGCGGGCACGCAAGTCCAGGTTATTGATTAGCTGATCGGCGGCCGTGGGCTGTGGGGGCACAAAGCAAAGAACAGTTAGTTTAAATTGGGCTCACACACACACACACACACGCATAAAGTGAGTTTTGCATTTTAAAATGTTGCCCCAAATTGGCAAATTGGCCTGGCCCGGCCCGAGCTGAGCTGACTTGGCCCGGCCACACCAGCAGCTGCTAAAGGGCCCAGGCGCATAAATCATGCACGCGACTTATTTCCTGGCTGACCCACAAAGCGGCTGCCGGCTGCCGGCTGCAGTCGAGTAAAAGGGCGAGCAGCCCATAAAGTTGCACTTTAGGCGCCACGGCGCCACGGCGGCAGCTGTGGCAGCTGCTGCAGCTGTGGCAGTTAGCGAGCGGGCCGCAAAATGTCTGCAATTTAGCAACCCACTGACACACTAAACTCTAATTAGTGGGCGCGCCGAGGACTTGCGAGCAGCAGCTCTTTGAGAACTAAAACTGCACCTCTAAGTGAAGCTCCGCTCGCTGCCTTCGAGTAAATTCGTATCTAAACATAAGCAGCCTTCGCTCCTTTAATCTCCGAGTTTACTAGCCCCAACAAGCTCCTATAATCTCTGTGTTTCTGTATGTGCGCACCTGACTCGAGTCCACATTAATAAATATTTATTATGCTGCTTCGAAATTTACTTCCTTCCTTTGCTCCCATGTTCTCTTGAAAGTGTTTTGCAAAACGCCTTGGCCTCGCTTGTCTGTTACATCTTGTAAAATTACAAAGTAAATTTCAATTTTTAATTCCCTCTCAAAGTCAGCATAAAGCTGAGTGCAAACTAACAAACTTTTTATTTATATATATGTATATATCAATATATATACATATACGAGTTTTACTTTCATTAAAAGTTTTTCTGACAGACCTCAAATTTATTTTTGATACGTTGGAAGAAATTAAACTGAGCTAAAGTGAGGCAAACAAGGAGGAATATAAATGCCACGTAAAGACAAACAAACTTGATTTAATATCTGAAAACTAATTGAGTCTTTCCTTATATGAAAATGTTCTATCTGCTTTCTAGTGAACTCACATAGTGAGTAATATGAATCTGAATGCCTATCAAATACAACATAACTTTGATAATATCTGAAAACTATCTCAGTCTAACCTTATTAAAATTCAAAAATAATTTAGGATAATGAATATGCATTGTGAATACAGTATACATGAGATAATATAACAAGATAGATGAAATAAAATTCAAAGAATTCATCTTTCTTCTTTAAGCTTAACTCTCAGTGTCTTTCCTCAAGGTGGAGGTCATCGAGGGATCTGAATTTGAATACCTCATAAAGGGAATATACTAGAGGCAATCCCCCAAAGTGAGGTAAGCTAGAAATATACATTTTTAGTGTCTACTAAGCATTTCATACCTGAAATAATATATTTAAACTATCTGAGGCCAACATTATTAATAAGAATAGTTAAAGAATTTATAGTTATTTTCAAGTGAACTCTCAGTATCTTCCCTCAGAAGTGATATACACAAAGAATGTGAATCTGAAGACATCGCAAATACAATATCTGAAAACTGTGCGATTCTAAACTTATTGATAACCGTATATGAACCGTATATATATATATTTATAGGTGAACTCTCAGTTTTTAAATATCTATCTATCTACAAAATATCTCAGCCTTTCTTTATAAATAATAAAATTTAAAGAGCTTTTATCTGATTTCTAGCGATCCCTCAGAATCTTTCTTCAAAGTGAGGTAAGAAAGGTATATAAATATACCTGAGATAATATCTAAATACTCTCTGAATCTCATTTCATATATCTCATATTTCACTAAATTATATTCCCTTTTGACTACTCGTATCTCAGTCTCCCATCTCCCCGCAACTACTTCAACTTAAGCCCAAACTTTATGCAGTCTCACCTCACTTATGCTCAACCTCTACCCATCTGCAGCTAATTTCTTTCGCTTATGCAATCGATCAAATCGAATGTGTGTGTGTGTGCGTGTGTGCGTGTCACATTTTTGGCGCTTTCTATCAATCATTTTGTTTTTGGCAAGTTAATGCAAGTCAAAAACTTTTTCCATTTAGCGAGCACCAAGTTAACTTTGATGGCAGTCTAGGGAACTAAGTTTTTTTTAACCATATGTTAAGATGAACCCAAATATGTGTATGTTGGAGGGATCTGTATAAAGAGCAGAAACTTTAGAGAAGGCGGTAATTAACTGCGGGAGTTGGAATGGGGAAGAAGTCGATGTAAGTCCTTGAACTGATAGATGAATGACTTAAAGGGAATATATGTTAAACTACCTCTAACAGCGGGAGTATTTCTATATCATTTCTAGCCTTAAAGTCCCAGCTTATATTTAAAGATATTTCTGAGCTCTTTGGCCCGACTGAGGGAAAGTGAAAAGCTGCCATTGGCCAGTTGATGCCTGATGCATCGGCCACAAGTGTTGGCCAAGTAAAGGGCCGAGGTAAACTTTTAAGTAGGCCAACCTGTGCGAGCCCCGCCTGCAGTTGGCCAACTTTTTAGCTCTTATTGGCGAAAGTTCGCCCGGGCTGACGGTGCGTATGCGTGATATCTGCTTGAGTTGACCTACCTCCATGTGATTGGGCGTGTAGCGCTGCGGCATGGCCGGCACATGCTTGCTGCCGTCGTAGCTGGGCGGGCTGAGGGGCCGCCTGTAGCTGGCCGCCTCCTGCAGCAGCGCCTCGTGAGCGGACAGTGCGCCGCCAGCTCCAGCGAGCTGCGACATGTTGTAGATGTCCTCGTAGTCGGCGGCGGCTGCAGCCGCGGCGAACAGGCGCTGCTGCTTGGAGCGGCCGTAGGCGTCCGGCGTGCGTCGCTCCGCCTGCAGCTGCTGCTGGCCGGGGTAGGCGCCGCGCTGCATCAGCTTGGCCATGTAGAGGTCGCGCTCGCCGTAGATCTCCTCGACGGCGCGCAGCTGCTGCAGGCGCGCGATCTGCTCCTCCATGTCGAGGTGCTGCTGCTGGAACTGCGCCTCCAGGTGGTCCAGCGAGTACTGCTGCTGCGCCTGCTGCAGCTGCAGCGCCGTCGACACGTGCCCCGTGCGCGTGTCGTAGATGGCGTGGTGCTGCTGCGGCTGCTGAGATCGCTGCTGCTGCTGCTGGTACAGCTGCTGCGTGGGCGACAACATGCCGCCGGCTGAGCCGCCCGTGGCGCCGCTGCGACGGCTGGGCGGCACGGGCTGCTGCTCGTTGTGCTCGGGCGAGGGCGAGGAGTAGCCGCCGTCGTTGATGCGGCGCGGCTTGGGCGGCGCATTGGCGTAGAGAGGCTGCGCCCCGTTGCCGTTGCCGTTGCCGTTGCCGTTGGCGCCCGCGTTGTCCGAGGCGGGCGTCACCTGGCCCTTGCCGGGCTGCGACTGCAGCGTGTGGATGCCCGAGTCGGAGTTCTCGCCGCTGTGGTTCAGCGAGGAGCTGACGCTCGGCTCCGACTCGCCGCTGCTGGGCGCCTGCATGAGGCTGGCCGCGGCCAGGGCGCGCACCCACTGCATCATGGCGTCGGCGCTGTCCGCCGCCAGCCAGTAGGTGCGCATGTTCTGGTGCTCGCACTTGAAGGCGAACTTGCGGTAGATCTTGTCCTCCGGCAGGCAGGCGGACACCCGGTACGAGGGCAGCAGCACCGAGCCCAGCAGCTTCTCCTCCTCGGGGCCCTTGTAGTAGTAGAGGCAGTACTCGGCCAGCACGAACCAGCGCTTGCGCCACACCTTCAGCCCGTCGGAGCCCTGCTTGTGCAGCCAGCCGGAGAGGGTGACGGGCGTGGTGGGTGGCCGCTTGGTAATCGGAGACTTGAGCGCCTGCATCGAGCCGATGCTCTTCTTGCGGTCCAGCGGCGCATGGGTGGGACTGCGCGTCGAGGCCGACGAGGACTCCTCCGAGCTGGGCGTGGGCTTGGGCTTGACCACAGTCGAGATCTGGGTCTGGCAGGCCTGATTGACCACATGCCCGGGATGATTCTGCTGTATGTAGACGGGTCCGTGCTCGCTGCCAGGCGTTTGCTGTTCCGGCTTGTGACGTTGCTGCTGCTGCTGCTGTTGCTGCTGTTGGAGTTGCTGTTGCAGTTGCTGTTGTTGATGCAGCTGCAATTGCAATTGCTGCTGCTGCTGGGCATAGAGCTGCTCCTGATAGTGTTTAGGCATTTGCTGCTGCAGCTTCAATGGCCCCGAGGCCGCCTGATATTGATTAGCCAGATTAAGCGTCGAAGGTGGCGCCCGCTGCTGTTGCTGCTGCTGCTGTTGCTGCTGCTGCTGTTGTTGTTGTTGCTGTTGCTGCAGCGTCATGTTGGACACCATGCTGGATGATTGACTCATGTGATAGTGGCCCGTGGGCGGATTCATGGCCTGGCGCATGGCGAACGTGCGCTGCTGCTGCTGGGCCGCCTCGCTCTGCGTGGCCAGCTGGGCCTGCATCTTGGCCTGCTGCAGCTGCTGGTACTGCGCCTGCAGCGCCGAAATGGGATGATGGCCCGCCGTCGCATTGCTCGCCTGCAGGCGACCGGCCGCGGCCAGATATGTGCGCTCCGTGGGCGACTGATAGAGCTGCTCCCCAGTGCCGGCGCTGCTCGAGTACGACTGGTGGTAGGGCGAGCTGTGCGAGCTGCTCGAGTTGCCGCCGTGGCCGTGGTGCTTGAGCAGGCCGTGCTTGGCCTGCGGCTGCATGTCGATGGGCGAGAGCGGCCCGCCGCCGCCGCCGCCGCTGGAGGAGGTGGCCGTGGGCGACTGCTGGTAGATGGACTGCGGCGCCAGGTGGTAGCCGGCGGGCGAGTGCGTCGCCGTGCGATAGTCAATCAGATTGGTTTGGTAGGCGAGCGGCAGCTTCTTCTGCTGCTGGGCCGTTGCCGCCTGCAGCTGCAGCTGCTGCAGCTTCTTTGCGTCCATGGTGCCGGCGGTGAAGAGCGGAGGCGCCTCCAACCTGCAAAAGAGAGAGGGGGAGATCATGAGTGAGGCACAGATTGAAAATAACGTTTACAGCCGTCGTCGCTTGGTGTTGCGTCAATTAGCAAAGGTCGATGGGATTAATTCAATTGCGTGGACTACGCCGTAAGCTCTGCGCCGCAGCGGGGCTTGCGCCAATTCAACCAAAGCCGCGCGCCCCGTTCGAGGCGACCCGGGCGGCTCAGCCCGTAATTGACGGTAATTGATTGAGTGCAGCGCGGACATTGTGACACTGTGCACCGTGGTACGAGTTTAGCATGCAGCACACTTACCAATCCCACAACTGGTAAATGCAGCCAAACATGATTGCGTTCTCGTTCGGATTAATTAATTAATGAGTTAATTGGCTTAGTAAATAATTCGATTGCGCGCACTTGTTTTTTCGCGTTTTTGCTCTTTGTTTGATTATTATTTGATCGAATGCGAAAACTCAATTAGGCTTTTCATGCTCATTTTCCGAATGAAATGTGGCCAAAGTCTCTTTGTGATATTTTATTCTCCTATTTCATTATTTCTTTCTATTTTTTTCTCTCTGATATGTTTGGTTTGTGGCGCGCTAAGAGAATGAAAACATTGCTCAGTTTCTGTGGCAGTTGCAGTCACAGAAAAAAATATCTATTTTGATTGTGTGGCAAAGGCCGCTGCAGGCGGCCCGCCACAGATTTATGGCCCACAAATTGCGTTTGCCAATTGAAAATGCGTTTGCTGCACTCAAATATTTATTTTAATGGGCCAACACACACAAAAATACCCCAGAGCACAATTCTAATATATCTCAAATATATACATATATATTTATTATTGCTTTTTTTTTTTTGGTTTTCTTTGCACTCACTAAATAAAAATATTTATTTAGAATCTTGTTGAATTTGCACAGTCTAAATATTCAATTTATTAGAAATTCCTCATGCAATTTTCTGCTATTTTGATAGGAATTTTCAATTTTTATATTTTTAGAATTTAATAATATTTTCCCAAAAATATGAATTTTGGGATGGGAATTTTAGCAAAAATGCTTTTGCTTTTCTAGAATAATAACGAAGCTTTGTCATGGTCTTTATCATAATATTTGGAAGCAATTTTGCAAACGGAAATATTTTCATTTTTTTTTCAAAGCAATTCGAACTTGACACCCATTCAATAGTCAAAAGAAAAACAATTCCAATCGGAACTAAAATATTTGTTATTCGTTTTTCTGTAGCCTAAACCAAACCCATTGAAAATGGAAAACATGGCTTAACAGGGCTTTGTTAAAAAGGTTTGTGACAGGCGAAGGCGGTGCAGACCCTTTGGCGCTGAATAAATCTAGCAGTATCTGTCTGCACCTCCTGTCTATTCGTCTGTCTATCCGTACCTCCGTTCGTCTGTCTATCCGTCTCTTCATCCATTTGTCTATCCTTTCATCCGTCCGTCAGTCCATTCGTCTATCCGTCTATCACGCCGTCCTCCCTTCCGTTTATCCGTTAGTCTGTTTGTGTTCTGTATATCTTTTATCCGTCCGTCCGTCCGTCCGTCCGTCCGTCCTTCTGTCTGTCTTCCATCCGTCTGCCTGTCCCTACGTCCGTCCGCTTATTCTACAGTCCGTTCGTCCGTTCGTTATGTGTGCAGCTCATTTGGCATGTATATAAAGAATCTTATCAGGGCACAAGCTATATTCTACTCGAAGAGTCTCTTCATTATTTTATATTTTAATAAATTGATAATATTCACAATTTTCGAGTTACATCACACTACGAAGTACTCCAAAATTTGCATTTATATTTCAATCAAAGTTGACGTTATATGAACTAAGTTGAGTGATATGAAGCTGGCAGCAGATGTGGTTGATTTAAGCTCAGCGTTTAAAGTTTCGACTCGGCAGACAGCGACCGCAATTAAGCATGACAATTTATGCCGGAATACGAGTAAGTGTATGTGTATATATACACTATATAATAAATGATCTGAGAGTGCGGCGTGGACCACAGGCAAGCGAGGAGCAGGAGGAGCACAACTGATGACCCGCTGTGGATAACGAAGTCAAGGGGAAAATGCGTTTAATGCAATTGACCCGAGCTATCCAAATTATATGACACAAATGAAATGAGTGTTGCACAGATATATAGCATATGTATATATATGTGTGTGTGTGTGTGTGTGAGTGTGTGTGTGTGCTTGACTGCAGCACATAAATTAAGCGAAATTGAAGTTGTCAAATGAATTATAAATTGCAAATATCATTTGCGTAAATGCAGCGGGGAATCGATTTTTAAAAACAATTCGAGAAGGGCGGGCCAACTGGAGCGCTGGGGCGCCGATGGGCGTGAGCGTGTGAGCAAGAGCGTAAGAGCCAAGTTAACAGCGCCTGACAGCACAATAAAACTTGGCGCAAATGTCGACGTTTGTGCATTAAAAGCAAAGTCCTGTTGAAAATGTTGCGCAATAAACAAACAATTGATCCGGGACTTAAGCACGAGCGACGTCATGTGCGAGAGGGTGTGTGTGTATCAGTGTATTGGTGTGCGTGTGTGTGTGTGCCATCATTTGTTGTGCTGCCAACAAATGTTAAATCATGGCATTAGCTGCCTCTGCCATAGCCATTTCACGCCACAATCAACAGCCAAGCAGGCTGACCAGAGCCAGGGCGAGTGCCAAAGCCATTTTACAATTGCCTTCGAGCCGGGCCACAATTTGTATGGCTTTCAATTAACGCTTCCAGCCAGCATTTCACACGGGCACCGTCCTCGCTGAAAGATGCAGCCGAAAGCAAACGCACAAATAAAATATTGGCAGGGAAACAATAATAACAGCCAGAGCAGCAATAAAAAGCAGACGAGGAACTGCCCGAGTTGATTGGAGGCTGGGCTAAAGGATGCCCTGTAGACGTGGGTTTGGGTTGAAATAAATATGTTGATGAATGGGTTTATATAGTGGGAGGGGGATTGGAGAGAAGATGGGGAATTTGTTGATTGAGCAGATTAGAAATTTTTTTATTTTATTTTTAATTAATTATTAAAAATAATAAACTAAAAATATGAGTATAAAATGGGTTGGAGAGAAGAGGAAGAATTTCTTGCTTGAGAAGATTAGAAATTTTATATAATAATTAATAATAAAATAAATATCATTGAAAATTGGAAGCAATGCTGTTATCCTTTAAATCCTTTAAGATATCCTTCGATATCCATTAAATCCTTTAAGCTATCTTATTAATAAGGCTTCTACATCCTACTAACTATCCACCTCAGCCCATTAAGCCCTTCTACATCCACTTTCTTTCTCTAGGGTATAAAAAAATCGATGGCTATTTAACAACGACCACAACGTCTGGGCGAGGACTTGGCTGCCATACAGCCACACTCACACACAGTCACACTCACACTCACACTCACACTCACTCTCACACACACACTCCCAACACAAGTCAACAGTGTTGGCAAACGTCATTGTATTCATTGGAAGCCCGCAGCAACGATTCCTGTGACGGACATCGCTAATTTGCACATGAAATACAACCGCAAAGCGTATTTTTTATGCAGCCAACGAAATGATTTGCTGTTGCCCGAAATTATGTGCATATAAATGGCGCCGATGCCACCCAATCTACATGCAGCATATGTGCAGAGAGCGTGCATATTTAAGTCTGCCCGTCGCATCCATGACATCTGGCCATAGATGATTATTTACTTAACGCATTACAATAAAACTGATTAGGGATCAGCACGGCAAATGTCGATTTGTTAACTCAACTTGGGGCCAACTAAAAACCGATTGTGCATTATTTGCATTATTCGGTTGGTTCGTTCGCAAATGCAAATGCAGGCGATAGGGGCTGCCTTTGGTGTTTATGTGCAAACAGCGAAAATATTTCGCAACTGTCCAAAAATTAGCTGACAAGCGATGCCGCCCAGGGCGCCCATCGGCTCCACGGACATTTCATGCCAAATTTCAGCTTCATTATTGCGCATACGCAGTGTGTTACGCACAAATTAGCTGAGCTATAAATAGAGCACGGCGCGGCAGGCAAATACCAATACAAATACAGGCGCAACCAACCTTTTTGGGCTGAAAATAGATTTGAGCATGAGCCAAGTCAATGCGGATTGAATGAATGTGAATGAAGTGAAGACCTCAGGCAAAGGGTAAATCATTTTTTAATTCAATTTTCGCTCACGTGTTTCATCTTTTTCTGGTCTATTTATATTTATTTAATATAATTATATGAAAATGAAATAAAATTACATAAATTAAATTTTATTTATGGTTGAACATGAACCAAGTCAATATGGATTGAATTGAATGCGGAAAGTGAAGGCCCTATGCCAGGGTAAATCATTTTTTAATTCAATTTTCTTTCACGTTTTTTTTTTTTACTTTTTCTGGTATATTTATATTAATTTAATAAAATTATATATTTATTTAATATAAAGGGCATTTTTTCAGGCCTATTTATATTTATTTAATATAATTATATATTATTTAAAAATATGATAAAATAAATTAATTTTACCCTATATGAGTTTGTCTACAAATAAATGAAATTTACTTTTGCTGATAAACAATGCCGTTGACAGAAATCAATTGACTGCAAATGGAAGCACTTTTTGGCTAATTGACATTTCGAAGCTAGTGAAATCGATAGGGAAGCTCTTAAGATGCCAAGCCATTAGCCAATCTATCAATCAATCAGTTGGCCAAGAGGCCAAAGCAGCAATTGTGGGCAAGACATTGCTGACTTGGCTTTAAAGCCGCGCATTAATTGCTGCCACACATGCAACATGCATGTTAAACAACCAGCCGCAATGACGTCATTATCATTGGCAGCAAGTGTCACTTGAGCAAGTGGACAGCAATGAGAGACCAGGATAACCACAGCCGCAGCCGCAGTCGCAGTCGCAGTCAGCGCCGCAGCCAATGACCCACTCAAAGTGCCATTTCACTTGAAACCGTGTCGCAAGCTCAAGCAGCCAGCGGGCCAGCGGGCCAGCGAGTAGTTGGCCAACTTAATTAATATTGTGAAGGATGCCGCAAAGCATTTGCTGGCCCAACTCCCCTAGCTCTCGCTCTCGCTCTGTCTCTGTCGCCCACTTGTACGCCGTTAAGTGCAATTATAAATACTCATCATTCCGCCTTCAAGTGGAAGCGGAAGTAGCCAAAGGAACCGAGCAGCACAAATAATGTGTAAAATACTTCTCGCAACAAAAGAACAAAAGGAAAAATCAATAAACGTCGAGGCGAGCGCCGCAGGCAAAAGATAGTCAGATATATACATATACACATCACATACATATATATATCTGCTCAGCTAGGAATATGCTGACAAATACAAACAGAAACACACACACACAGACTCACACTCTCAGTAACTGTAAAGTCACACGCTGCTAAGTAAAAAAGAGAGAAAACAGAGGGAAAACCTTTTACTTTTTTTTTATTATTATTTTCCTTTGGCATTTCTTAAGCGCCTGTGGGCTATTGGCACATGACCTTGCCCCAAACAGCCTGACAGACGCTTTGATGAGTTGTCAACGTATTTGACACAGCGTGTGTGTGTGTGACGCTGCCCTCTGGGACTTGGCATACTTATTGGGGCGCAAAGTGTTGCATAATATTTGCGCTAGCGCAAATGGCCAACAATTTGCAATGACACTTGGCGTCCAGCGTAAACACATCGTTTCAGCCCGGCCAAAAGTTGCACATAAAATGAATTTACTTAACATGGTCAGCGCTGGCCCACCAATCACCCATGGCCATAAATTTACAATTCCCAAACAATTGAATGTAATTAAATGCTTTTCAATCAAATTGCGTGCATGGCCGTTGCCGTTGCCGTTGTCCTCCTCGATAAATCAGCATGGGTCGAAGCACTCAAACCCCGCTGCAATCACATTATTAATTAGCCGCTCTGCACTCGGTTCGATTGCCTCGATATGTACACCTAGCATTATCGTGTTATATTTCACTTATGTACGGGGTGCATCAATTGGACAATTACCTTTGGCCAGAGCATTTAATTACCCGTATATGTATGGCCATAATCACATAGTTCAATGCATGCACTCAAGCTCAGCGAGCGCTCGCATATGCATAACTATTTATGCCGAGCTAAAATGAAAGGTTTTTGAACTGCAAAGCAAAAGCAAATTCCTTTTAGGCTGCAGGAAATTTCTTGTTGAACTGCTAAGCAGAGAGAGGTATTTCTACTTGGTTTGTTTTTTCCTTTTTTTGGTATGATTAGAACTTTAGAATAATTGTGAACATTTTAACAAAGGGCATTAAATGCTGTTAATAATATATAATAATATATTTGATATGGAATTAGTGTTCGTATAGAGGAGTTTTAGTATTAGTTATGCAAGTATCCATGGCATTTGGGAGGGCTTGTCGGATTGGATAAGCAGTCATATTTGGTTCTTTTTAGTCTAAATCTGGAGGGTCTGAACCTTATTAAAGGTTAGCGAGTGAGCTAAAGGCGTTGGGTGATATGCGTGTTTATTGTTCTGCTTAGTAGAAGTGTCCTTTACTATACAAGTCTTTTACTGTACAGGACATTTCCAATTCTTGTACTATAAAAAGTACTATACACTTCCTTACTAATGAAATATTTAATACAACTTAAGGTCTTGTTTTATGTTTACATTACTAGCTAGTAGGAGCCCTAGTCTGCGCCTGATTATACGGTGTTCTGTCTGTTGCTGTTTTCTTTTGAGATATAGACCAGCTATTGCCCAAATGAAGCACTCATATCTCATTATATGACGCATTGTGGTATTGAAAAGTATTAAGCTAGAAAGCTTCTACTAAGTTTTTGAATCGAAATTGATTTTATGAACAAACATTATAGAAATATCTACAAGAAATAGATATTTATCCTTTAAATTCATTGAATATGAATTATATGGAAACTCACATTAAACGTAAGGCATCTCAATTACTTAAGACAGTCAGCATATGTCTGTTAAATATTTGATTAAACTATTCAAAGTCTATTTCACTAAAAAATCAATAATGTCTAAGAAAAAAGATTCAGATGTTATATTAAAAATTTATTTTGGCAATTCCAGGTTGAACTGCTGAGCTGACAGAAACAGTAATAAACTGTTTACTAAATTTTTTAATTAAAATAGATTTTGTAAAAATGTATTAAAAAAATATCTGCCAGTAACAGATATTCATTACATAAATTCATTGAATACGAATTATATGGAAGCTCACATTAAACCAAAGCTCTCTTATTGACCCCCGCTGAATATTTGATTAAACCATTCGAGGCCTATTTCATTACAAAAACAATAAAGCCTAATAAAGAATAAAGGAGAAAAAAAAGGGTTAAGATGTCATATTCAAATTTCGTTTTGGCTGCTGTCAGGGTCGGCCCTCTCCGGCGCCCATTCAAACTTGTCCACTTGATTTGGCTGACAGTGCACTTCAATTCGCAGGCAGGCAGGCAAACAAACTGCAAAAAACAAACCCCCAGAAAGGGTTACGCAGTAAAGGGTTTGCGCTGCAGTGGGTGTTGGAGGCTCGAAATACTCAGTTTATAGTGCCGCCAGTTGGCACACGAAACAAAACAAAACATGAAGCCAACAACAAACATAAATATTCATTGCGAGCCACAGGGCTAGGCCGAGATAGACACACACACAGATAGTAATAGACAGCTGTTAGTGTGTGTGTGTGTGTGTGTGTGTTGAGTGGATGCCAGCTTCCGCCCAGAATGACACTTGATGATGAAGATTTTGTTGCTTTCACTTTTGCCATTGTGCCAGACGAGCTGGCCTGATTGGCCCTACGAGTGTGCTTGCTTGTGCCTGTTTATGCATCGGTATGTGTGTGTGTGTGTGTGGGCCAGGCTTTTGTGTGCATGTCCCATGCATATGAAATTGACAAGCGGCAAGGTAGGTACGCAGCAATTGCGACAGCTGCCAATGCTGTCAGTTGAGCGGCCATTAAGCCAAGTCACAACTCCTAGCCTAGGCCAGGTGATTATCGAGTGCACACACACACGCACACACACATGCACACACACACACACACGTAAATTGAGTAAACAGGATGATGGCAAAAGTTGGAAGCCAAATAAGTCATTGCAGCAGCTGAGTTGAAATTACATCACGCTGACATGGCCGTGGCGCAGGATATGACTGCCGCTGCTGTTAGTCCTGGCTGCTGGGTGCTGACTGCTCCCGTCGCCTAGGCATGCGCTAATGCCTCGCATTCATTCGCAGCCGTCAGCAGTGAAAAATTTCAAATCAAGGCGCACGGGCGTGGCAGGGCAAGGACACGCGCCCAGGACTTTATCACACAGGCATGAGCAGCGGCGGCTGTCATTCATGTTGCACACCAATTTAAATACTTTGCACGCACACACACACACACACGCGAGAGAGAGAGGGAGGCAGAGAGGGAGAGGCAAAGAGAGGGTAAAGAACTGCCTCGGCGCTTGCTGCTGTTACCCATTTCCGTTTTTGGCAGCACAAAAGCCACTCGGGTCCGCCGTGTGCCTGCAGGATGTGTGCCATGTTTATGGCTACTGCCGCCCACGCCTTGCTCTACTCCTCGCCCTCCACTCCTGCCCCGCCTCTCCCTCTCTCTCTCTCAGTCACCCTATCTCATGCCCTCTCTCGTAGCCTCCCTCGCACGTGTACAACTGCTGGAAACAAAGGCAGAGCACAAATATTTTCCTCTAATAGTTGTCGCTGAAGTTTGTAAATATATGTGCTTGAGTGTGTTTGTATAAGTCTCTCTGTATGTGTGTGTGTGTGTGTGAGTTTGTTGTAGCCTTTGTTTATGGTATATTTGTTTTGCATTTGGCCGGACAGGCTGTCCGAAACCGAAGCGAGAGTTGCGTCAGAACTGCATTAAAGCCCGAGCGAACAAAAAGCGAGACGGTTGAATGAATTGAAGTAAATCCTTTTAAGCCAGCCAGAGCTTAAAAAGGATATTATAATTGAGCATGAATTTGTATAATGTACAAGAATACGGAACTAAGAGACTGTAAAGCAACTCAATTTTGCAGCAAACTGAGCGCAAATAGTTGCTCTAACAATTTTTAATGAAAACTTTCCTTGCTGAGCAATAATTTGCAACAAAATATTTGAAAACTTCTCACAGCCAACTGAGTGAGAGTCTATTATAAATATATGCTTAGTGCCATAATTGAAAACTATATGTTAGCTTAATGAATGCTTTTCATTTAGCCAAGTTATTGAGAGACTTGTACAGTTGATGGTGCACAAAACTTGATTCGAAGCTTGAAATTGACTTTGCAGTAAGATTATACTTAAATTCAGCATGCGTACGTAGAAGTCCTTGAGAGAAGAGCTCTCCAAATTTAAATAGTATACACTAAACGATTGAATGTGGTTATTAATAACTGTGTACGCCTTTCAAAAACAAAGAAATATAAAGTTGTCTATATAAATTGTCAGTGATTCAAGTAGTCT
Source organism: Drosophila pegasa (assembly GCA_035046225.1). NCBI lineage: Eukaryota > Metazoa > Arthropoda > Insecta > Diptera > Drosophilidae > Drosophila > Drosophila pegasa. Next base: position 6,821,069 of record JAWNOD010000398.1, on the reverse strand, counting down.
ATTATCAAAGTAAGTTTCAATATTTTTAAAAATATTTTTTGAAATTATGCAGTTACCTACGTTATTTTAATTTGAAAATAATAAAGCAGAGTCTAATGGGAAGAAATGGTAGGACGATATATCAAATGATAAATATATAAAATATTTTCCTAATTATACAGATATATCCAATTTCGTTTAATTTTGAGGAGAATAAAAAAAAGAATAAATGATCTATATATTCAACTTTAACGGAGAACGTCGAAGGTGAGCCACTCTGATGACGAGAAGTGGTTTTTGCATGTGAAATCTTAGACAGCTTACTCATTTTCAATTAATTTATATTTCTTTTATTTAAACATCTCGCCTTAAAAAATTTATATTTATTAACATAGCTCGTCACATATATAGAAGTATCAATGTTTATCGATTAATGGCATTGAATTTCTGAGCAATTTATATATGAATTAATTACTAAACTCTTTAGATTCTGTAAGCCCAGAATTAAATCTCATGCAATCTAGTAGTTCTATAAATTTGGATATTTTTAGACAGGCTTGAAAAACAACTTTATGAACTAAGCTTTAAATAAAATTAAGAAAGATATTTCAAAAAATTATATTTTAAGATAAAAACATTTTTATGAACTGAATATAAACTAAAATTAATAAATGTTTCCATTAAATATATACTTTGTTTCGAAGAGCTAATAAGATGTTTATAGGAGTTTAAGCTAAGCCTGATAGCTAAATTTTCTCTGACAATACTAAACATTTTATAGCTGCGCTACTTTTCGAGCTCACCACGTATGCCACCACACATATATATATAAATATATATATACATACATATATATACACATATATATTTGTGTTTGTATGTGTGTAACACCATCTGCGATACATCGTTATTTTTATGTGCTATTTTGTTTTGTTTCGTTTCCTATTTTTCTTTTTCTTTCTTTTCTTTTGGTGGCAGCCATGCTGGACGAATTCATTTGGCATTTGATATATATTTTATATACATTTGTGTTGCCTATTGTTATTTGTATTCCAGTGTGTGTGCTTGTGTGTGTGAAGGACCAAGTTTTTGCTTGAGCTTAACTTGCTTTCTATGTATTGTATGTAAATGCAAATTGTTATTGATTATGCTGCACATAAAACTAAAAATTCAAAAACAAATACAAACACACACACACTCCCATACACACACACACACTCATTCATAAATTTGAGTATTTGGAATTTTTGACCCGAAAGCTCTGCTTGCTTGACCCCTGCCATCGGGCCAGTGAATGAACATAAGGCCATAAATACACCGTAAAATGCACTTTGACTGCTTGACTTGGGGCTTAGAAGTTTGGCAGTTGCAGTCGAAGTTTTGGCTGTGCGGTGAAGGTTGAGGCTGACGTTGAGGTTCAGCTTGAGGTTGAGTTTGAGTTGTTGGGCAAAGCGGCTGCAGTTACCTCTGGAGTTTTTCCAGCTGCTGCCGCTGCCGTTGGCGCCACCACGGCTGCTGCAGTTAAACACAAAAGTTTCTAGAGTAAATGTGGCACACACGTTGAGGCAGGCAGCGTGACAAGGACACATAATGAGTTTTGCAATTATATGCCGTGTCCTGGCGTCGTCCTGTTGCCTTGGCGCTAGCAATTACCTGCTGAATCGAGTCTCTAACTTTTAATTGCAGCTACATGCGAAATAAATGCGAAGACAGCAAACGCGACAGCGAAATCAGCAAACGCACAGCGAGGGGAAGGGGCAGGGGCTTAGCTCTCGCTAAGTGGGCGTATGGGGGGCGTGGCTGTTGAAAGTGAGCGACTGCAATTTGTTGTACACGCGTTGTAATTCACTTGCCGCATGCAAATCTAATTTTACAATTTAGCCCGCCGACCGAATGAGCGCCCCATGCGACTGAGAATCACGGCGAGGCGCGGCGTGCCGGGGCCCATTGGATGCTGGCCCAAAATTGAGCAAGGCCAATTTTATGAAATTATGAAAATTAGAATTGAAATAAACGAAAAACGACCTGACGTGACGCGGCGCAAGCATTTCACAAACATTACATTAAGATCTACGTGCAGGCATCAAACATCACAACAACCTGACAAATCTCTGTCGCTCTGCCTGCGTGCGTGCGTGCGTGTGGCCCCGGGCGAAAGTCTAACTGCAAAATATATTAAACAAATATATCTAAAAGTAGATCTACAACAAGACATTTTCAAATGTCAGAAAGGCAAATGCCAAAGTTATTTTCGTAAATAGATATTTGTGTGCGCGGGCATATAGGAGATTATGTGTGGACTGATGGAGTGATTAGAGATCGATGCAGCGTGTAAGAGCTGGAAAGGCAATTTCACTTAAATATATAGGAAATATATTCCATTAATTTAAAATTTTAAAAATTAACAAAATGAGTTACATTTATATTAATGGACTTTAAAAACGAGCTCAAATCAATTTTCGAAAGATTTGACATAGGAAACCTCTTATAAATCTCGCGAAATTGCCCATTGAGTCTAATTTAAAACAAATCTTATCGTAGAGTGCCTTAAACTGTCAGTACCTTCAACTGACTTAAATGTTATTAAGATATATTATGCCATATAGAAAATGGATTTATTTATGTAAATGAAAAAAGTTCTATGCACTGAACTACTAAGTATTATCCACTGAAGCATGTAAGAGCTTGAAAAACAATTGTGCTATCGAAGATTTTTTATGTAGTCATGCGAAATATATACTTTTAGTATTAATATTTTCAAAGCTAAATAAATTTGTTATGTATTAAACGATTTTTTAGATTGAACTCAGTTCTATTCCCAAAAAATGTCCATAATTTCGCCAACATTTTCCATTGAGTCTAATGTGAAGCAAGAACTATCATAGAGTTGTTTAGCTTTGGCATACAAACTGACTTAAGTGCAGTAAAAATATAAATCCCATATCTTAAATGTGTTAACTTTTTTAAATTTAATAAATTTTATAGAAAGACCTCAATTTATTCTTTAACGCCTTAAGCTTACCAAAAAATGTTCGATTGAGCCTAATTTGAAGTAAGTCTTATCATAGATTTGTTAAAACTTTGGCTAAAAAATACCTTGATTGCTTTTTTAAATAGCTGTGTCGTATAATAAATTGATTTATTTATCTGTATTATATGAATTAGTATCTGTATTATATGAATAAAAAATTCCAGAGTTTAAACTTATAGAAAGCATTTTCTTTGACAGAAAAACGACAACAATTTATATGCTAGAAGTGTGGATATATTGTATAATAAATGTTGTTTATTATTATTGTTTTGGAGAATTATATTTTAGTATAACACTAATAATTTAATAACTTGGTGCTGATTTTCATACAAAACAGTTCTGCTCACGTTAAAAATTTCATAGAAAAACAAAATTTTATTGTTGCTGATGCTATGATTCCAGAGAAATATCAGAGTTTTGCAATATAGTTAGCATGTTATATATGTCAGGAGTTTCCATTATAAATTTATATAATTGGAAGTTCTTTGTACATTATTTCATACTTTATTAGTTTTTTATTACACTGTTTTATAAGCAAAGAAGAATGCAATTCCAAGCTAAAGGAGAACTTATTAAATTTGCTAAGCAGCTTCGTCAAAAAGAATTAAGTTAAGGCATACAAAATCTTTTCCTGATTACAATCCTAGCTTTACAAAAGCTTAACAAAGGATATATTAAAATATAATCAAATTAACTAAAAGTGTATTGAAGGCAAGTCTCAAGTCCAAGTTGAAATGATTAAAGCTCAGCTGTCAGTTGATAAAAGTTAAGACATTTGCGAAATTGAAATTGTCACAAAATCTGTCAATTAAGCAATTTGCAATGAGCTATTCAGAGTAGCCGTAATTATGTATTTATGCAGTTGGAGTGAATAAACGTTTCGAATGATTCAATTAATCAAAATGGCAATTCGAATCGACAACGTACTACACATAAGCAGGCTATGTATATAACTATATATATAACTACGATAACTTCGTTAGATGTCTACGGACTGTGGCTAAGATATGAGGTCCTTGCTCCTGCTATGCCTTGGCTGATTGTTGCCTGTTGTCGACTTGGCTGGATATGCAAATGCTGTAGATACGCTTTTGAATAACATTATTCATTAGGAGCGAGCCATGTGTGTGCTCTCTCTCCGTGTGTGTGTGTGTGTGTATTGGGTGTGTAAATAATGCGCTGCTTGGAATAATAAATTGCCTTAAAAGCGGCCCAAGATGGCGCCACAGACGCTCAGAACTTGCCAACAATTTAGCAGTCCGTCGCTGTGCGGCACCTTTTTAGCCAACTCGCAAGTCGGAGGCTCAGGTGTTAAACGAGCCTGGCTAAAAATAAACTTCAAACGCATTTTCTGGCCAAAAGCAAGACACCTGAACTGATACTTGTCACAAGGACAATTGCTGAAGGAGGCTATATATGTAGGTGTGTGTGAGAGATGTCTCCACACTCGCAGCAGGCGCTCAACTTTTTTGGGTTTTGACAGCAAAGACAGGACGTTGATGACGACATAAACGTGCAGCGTACTAACGGACGTGGACGTGGACATGGACATGGACATAAGCACGGAGCTGGACGTGGCTGTAGCTCGGCAACGCGACGAGGACAACATCGAGGTTCGCCTCGTTGGGCGGCCACATAATAATTTACATAATATACGTGTGCGCAATCAGCAGCAACAGCAACGCAACAACAACAACAACAATGAGCGATAACAACGAGTCAGCGTCTCGCACACTTGGGCAGCATTATATTTTCACTCTCACAGGACGCGACGTGGTTTTCTGTGCTTTCGTTTTTTTGGACGCTCGAATATTAAGGCGAATCCAGTTCGCTTTACATAACACCGCACACAAATACATACACAGACACACGCACACACACTCACTCACACTCACTCACACACACCAGCTTGTACAACAGCTCTAATACACAAAAATTTCTAATTCATTTTCATTTTACTTTTATTTTGCTTGCCACCCACAACGCCCCACGCCCACAACGCCCACACTGCCCGCCTGGTTATTTATTTTTTTCTATTTTTTTTTTCTCAATTTTTTTTTTTGGTGTTTTCTTTTTCTGTATTTTTGTTGTATTTTGTTGAGTTGCCAACCAAACACGCGCGTTGCCAACCGTCCGCTGTTGGGCCTCTGGAACCCAGCCGCTGCTGGCGAAATTCGTGAGGAGACTGCGGCAGAAAATCGTTTCGTTTGTCGCTCGGCGCACAGGACACTCCGGCCCAAGCAGGAGCACCGAAGCGAATGTGCGAGCGAAAGCTCCGCCGAGTGAAAGCTTTCTCTCGAAAGCTGCGCGCGGGTTGCCCAAGCAGTTGTTCATTAAGCATACGACACGTTCGCCACCTCGACCAAACATGCTCAGACTCAAGTTTGTGATTTTTTCTCTTGTTTTCTTATTTTAGCTCAAAGCAAGCTTTAACTACAGCTGAGCGTGTTTCCATGGCTATGTGTGTCTGCCCGTAAGTGCGAACGTGTATTTACCTTGTGTTTATGCATTAGGGAAAAAGAGCTTTCCTTTCTAATTTCGTCCGAGCCACTAGCGACGAAACACCGGCAGCATAAAAACTGCACAGCTTACACATACATACATAATCAAAGTGTTTAATTTTGGCGTTGTTGTTGTTGTTGTTGTTGTGCTTGTTATACCCTGTGTGCATTAAAAATGTATAAGCGCGCATACATGAGGCATATGAACTTGAATGATTTATACTCAGCCATCACTTCAGTGTTTGTACAGTTCGAGATATAATGTATCTAAATTAAGTTTGTGTTATGTAAACAGAGTATTCTTAGTAGTTCGACATATATAAGAGACATAGACACGTTCAACTATAGACATGTGTATATTTCTATTATTATATATGAAAATTTATTATTATAATGAACCTTTAAGAATGATGAGTAAATTGCATCATTAATATATATAATACCGGTATTAAGTTATTTTAGCTTATCAGAGAACAACACGATTTCATTAGCTTAAATAAATTAACTGCCCTGTTTAACTTTTACTTTTGTTTTGCTTTTTGATTGACTGATTTGTGTTCAAATTCTAATATATTATATGCCATTTATTTATAGTCTGACCTATTGAACTTTCAGCCCCGCATTTCGCCCACGCTTTTAGCTTTTTATAGAGTGCTTATATTCTTATTTGATATTCATACGGATAAAATCATTAATCACATTTATTATACATCTTTAACCACATAATTTGTTTAAATATTTTATGCAGTTTGGGGCTGATTATAGGTGGATAATTATTGGCCTTAACTGAAAGCAGTTTCTACGCAATCACAGCTAATGAATATGCTGACATTATTATTATTATTTTATTAAGAATAATTGATTATTAATTGTGTTCATTCAAGGAGAGCTTTAAACACTGGTAAGCTGTCATTGGCTATGTGTTTATGTATTGCATGATTTGTTATAAAAAGGTTAACATTATTTGAGTTATGTTTTCTGTGTCAGTTGTAAACAGCACGATGCAGCAGCATAATACAGAGTAACTATAATTATATGTTAATAACATAAAAAATTAGAATTTTAGTACAAGAAATTGAAATAAATTGTAACAAAAAGATAAAATTATAAAATTTTCTTTCTTTTTAATGTTTTTTGATACTTGTTTACATACATATAAACCTGTCAAAAAATTAATAAAAAAATAATCTTATAATCTGATCTATTTATAAAATTTTATTTAATTTTCTTTTATTAAAATTCGAATTTTTTAGTCAAGGACATGTCAGGGGACATTTATTTTCAAAAAAAAAAAAAAAAAAAAAAAAACAGTGCGTGTTATAAGAACAGCTTGCCTTCGCCTTCTCAATTAATATTAAATATCATTCAAGCTATATAATAAACTTTTTTATGCCCTAATAATATTAAAAATAGGAAATCAGGGTATACTATTTAATTTTCTATTCAACTTTGTTTCAATCTTTTCAAAATAAAATAAAAAAATGTAAAAAAATTTGGTTTCGTATCATATCTTCAAATATTTTTAAAAATATTTTATATTTATGCCTATTTAATCGTCGTCGATTAACAATAAAGTTTGAATACCAAATCACTTTAAACACTTAAAAAAGTAGTTAAAGTCTTTTTAAGTCTTCATTAAGCCAAAATTCCCTCCCTTTTTTGCTCTCTCAAGTAAAGGGCATAATTTAGTCATACTTTCTATATTCTTCTGCCTGTTGTTGTTGCTGCTGTTGCCGCCACCTCCTGGGGCCAAAGCTCAGCGCTGCAATCGAATGGCCCCACTCAGCCCAACGCTTAGCTAATGAAAATAGCTTTGAGTGCTGCCTGGTGAATGGATTAAGGCGATTTTATATTGACGCGTTGGGCTTTCGTGCGATGCGTGCGCCGCGTGCAAGGCCATAAAATCTGTGTTAATATCTACAATCTACAGCGCCAGTCCGGATGTTGATGATGGTGTTGCTGTTGCTGGTGTTGTTGCTGTTGTTGTTGTTGGCGCTAATTAACATTTGGTGCGCATGCGAGAGCAATTATCTAAACTTAGCGGGCCAATAAGTCAAGTCAACTCACCTTAAGGGGCCAGATACACAAACGATATGGAAATCAATGTGTGGCCAATAAATTTAGGCGCTCAGACATCATGACAAGCTGTAAGAGACAGAGAAAGAGAGAGAGAGAGTGAGATAAATGAAAGTTAGTGCGAGTGAGAGCAACAAGATATTAGTATGCAGCTGGGCTAGGCTTGGGGCTAAGTCAACTGAGAAATCGTGTAAGAGACGCGTATGTCAATTAAAAGCCTATAACAAGCAACAACAACAACGACAACAAAGACAAAGGCTGCACACACACAAATCGTTGCACGCAAATGCAAAACAATGCCAGAACCACAAGCCTGCCCCCCCCTCTCCCCTGCCACGCCCCTGAAGAGGGCACGTATATTGTGCACACAAGTCACGTGCAGCCCAACAGGCTGAAACGACAAAACACGCGTCTTCTATGGTGCCGCAGAGCACATGAAGTCGCTCTGGCATCGGGCATCGGGTATTGGTATTGGTATTGGGGCGCAATCAGATTCCATATGCAGGGCACACAATGGAAGCGGAGGCAAACGTTTCAATAGAACTGCATTCGCTCGCACCTATTTCGTGCCCAGTTTGCATTGCCCTGCGTAACTAGTGAAAATTGAGTGCGGCCAAGTGACCACGGAGGCTAAGCAGGCAGGGCAGAGCAAGAGAAGCGTTTTGCATAAATTATGGGAAATACAAAAGAAAAGACCATTAGAAGTTGGAAGCGATAACTTTTCTACAATTTAAGAAAGTGAATACGGAGGTGAAATTGACAAATTTAGGCAAAAGTAATATTCGAACTGACTGAAAGAATTTGTAAACAGGGCTTATGCAGATCTAGCCTAGGCTATATATGGATCCATTAAGTAGAAATGGAGGTAAGTTATTGGACAATTTTTTAGTAGGCTTATATATGAAGTTCTAGATCTCAACAATCAAACTAAGCAGGCAAGACAGACAGGAAGATAATCTTAAGTTATAAAGTGAACATGGTGGAAATTCATAAAGACAAACGATTTAATTTGGGAAAAGTAATATTTGAAATAATAGTATTTGACTGAAAGATTGGATATTACGCTGATGGACTATGCTATGGTATCTTAATTGTTGAATCGCCTAATTACTTCTTCATTTTCTGGATATTATTATACATACATGTGCTAGTATTTGCTAAAGAGAAAGAGAGGAAGTTATCCAAAATCCGAATCATATAAGATATGTATATTCATCAACATTTATCGCTTAAAAGCAAATGCCTTTTATCGATAACAAGAAAACGAGATGAGTTATTGAAAAAAAAAAGTAAAACATTTTCAATTTCATGTCGCTAGTTTTTATAGAACATGACTAGATCAGCTCATCAGCCTATTCAATAATATATTTACTTTTATGGGATGTGACAAGCCTCCTTCTGGTAGCTATAGATATTTTCACTAAACCAGTTTCCTTGAACTCCCATTTTCATTAGCCTGAACGGCTATAAAAATTGATGCATTAAGTGGCTGAGGTAAATGCCATAGAAATCAAAGTTGAAAGATATTATAGACTAAGATATTAAGTTCAACTACTTAGCTATCAAGTGGCGCTACATAAAGCTCCTCTGAAGCTATTAAGAAATTAATGTATTATATATCAAATCAAGATAATTTTAAAGTGCACACAAGTCATCAGCATAAATCACAAATAGACAAACTCTAGCTTATTTTAATACTCTCCCAGCCTCGCATAACTAATACAGATTTGCAGTTGAGCATGCATGCATGTGGTGTCATCAAGTGGCCATGGAGCATGGATTTTTGCATAAGCAATAATCTCACTTAACGAGTCTAATGGCAACCAACTAATTTGGTCAGCAGTTGGCATTAAGGCAATTAGGGCGAACAATTTTGCAATTGAAATATTTGCCATGAGCTCTAACAGCTAATTAGCCGAGGGCCTCCGCCTCATCAAAGAGCAATTACATTTTTTGCATGTGTGTGTGTGCGACTCTATGTGTGTCTGTGTGTGTGTCTGCAATTGAAAACAATTAGCAAAGTGTGCAGGAGATTTAGAGCGGAATGTCATAGGCCTAATTGCAGCTGCAAAGAGTTGCAACTAGGCGCAAATTTAATGCCGGAGACATGCAAAAATTACATCCTCAATTGCAGTGAGTGCTTGCTGCTGGTTGCAGTGCCACCGGGCTGTGCCAGCGCATAAAGGCTCCCAAATTCAATAAACAAGGCGCTCGTGCAGGCCAGGAGGACACTGCCTGTATGTCCCTGTGTGTGTGTGTCTGTGTGTGTGCAACGGAGCGTGCTGTCTCGAGGGCCTTCCACTGACAGAGACAATGTTGTTGCTCGCTGCGGACATGTGCGTGCAGCAGCCTCGGCAGCAGTTCAAAAGCAAAACAAAATCAATTGCAGGCAGGGCCCAGTTGCCTGCCCTCAAATGTAGGCAATATAAATTTGGCAAACAGCTTGCACACACTCACACACATGCAGCGACTGGCCATAAATTCAATTGAATGCCAAACACACAAAACTGGCCACACATGCGTGGCTAAGGCCCATCAATTGCTGGCAACCAACCACCCGCCGCCAGTCCGTGGTGCACTCAAGTGTGGCCAAACACTGCCCACGCTCCTCCTCCTCCTCCTCCGAAATGTATATTTCGCCAATTACTTGGCTGGCGCCACGCGACGCTCGTTTTAAGGTGGCAATTGATTGTCGTTGGCCCCTAATGAAGATGGGCCACACACACAGCAGGTCAAATTGTGTGTGTGCAAAACCTGTGCAGCTCCTTTTCGCAGCGAGTTCAATGAACTGCAGCCGGCTGGCAGTGCAGCCTAATGCATAATTAAGTGCATGAGCTGGAGGTGTGTGTGTGTGTGCTTTGTGTGTGTTTATGCGACGTTTTGCACTTGTGTTTAACTATGCGTAAAATATGCTTGAGCAGGCAACTCGGAGCCAGCCCAACCACCCCACCACTTTGTTTCACACACAGCACAAGTGACACAGTTAAAGCTGCATTTAAAGCCTCCGCAAAATGCCAAAGTCACGTTCCGTTAGTGAAAAACGCCAGCGAAACCGCAAACGTTTTCACATTTGACATTTTCCAAGCCACAAATATAGCTAAATATATACACATATATATCTCTCGAGAGAGAAACTAGCATTAGGCCAGCGGCAATCAGCCGTAAATTGTTCGATTTGTGCGGTTGACTTCCGTTCGCAGTGCCGCCAGATACAAGCCACAAACACACGATAGATTTGTCGCTAGTTTGGTCTCTTCTTCTTCTTCTTCTTCAATCGTGCATCAATCAGCAGCAGCAGCCGCAGCAGCAACATCATTTTCACATTATGCACAATCACAATGTCTCGAATTGTTGTGCCCGATGTGGGTCAAAAGGTGATTTCAGCCGCTAGACACACTGTTTTCCTCCACTTCTTCTGCTGCTCCTCTTTGGCAAATTGCCAAGCACATCAAGGTTTTTCTATTTGTCTCTTTCCCCCTCTCTCTCTCTCTCAGGCACTTTTGTGAAAATGCCATTGCCGAGTTTCCCATCGAGCGACGCTGTCGTGCTACCTGCCACAAGATACTAGACTCAGCTGCATTGTGGCATAAATCATGCAGTTGCTAAACTTGAACTTGATCTTGAAAATTAGCTCCATTTGCCTACCCATGCATACCATAATGCCATATCCATATATGCAGCCACACACACACGCCCATTCTCCCATTCTCTGTATATGATTATATCATAATTTCCTACGCATTTCCACTCCACTTAATAGCGACAACAAAAACACGAAAAAAAATACTAACTGCAACTCTTCGTTTTGTTCGCCTTTGATGTGATACTCTACACTAATTGGATATAGCAAATGCATTGTCTGCTTTGCCATTAATGACGGGAAATTACCTATTTATACTTCAGTTTTATATAATTATATGTGTTTATATATTTCAGGTCTATTCAGTGGGCTCTCAGCTTATGCCATGATCTCATTTTCTATTTACACATATGTTCTGGCCATTAACGAATCAAAACAATACAGATGTTTTATAATATTTGCCAGGTTTTGTGAGTAGAAATAGATGAAGAGAAACGGGCATTAAAATACAAATCAAAAATTCAAATTTAGATTGGAATTGAACTAAATCAAGAGACGTTTATGATTTATGAAGTATTTTTGATTTGGATTTATCAAAAGGGTTAAGATTGCTTAGTAAGTATTAAATATAAGATAAAAAATACTAGATACTGAATATAAAATACCAAATACTGAATGATAGGATTACTTGGTAGGCATTTAATACCAGATAATTAATGTAAAATACTAAAAAAGCATATAATTACTTTGTAAGTATTAAGTACAGGATAGAAAATACTGGATACTGTATATAAAATACTAGATTCTAGATACTAGATACTAGATACTAGATACTAGATACTAGATACTAGATACTAGATACTAGATACTAGATACTAGATACTAGATACTAGATACTAGATACTAGATACTAGATACTAGATACTAGATACTAGATACTAGATACTAGATACTAGATACTAGATACTAGATACTAGATACTAGATACTAGATACTAGATACTAGATACTAGATACTAGATACTAGATACTAGATACTAGATACTAGATACTAGATACTAGATACTAGATACTAGATACTAGATACTAGATACTAGATACTAGATACTAGATACTAGATACTAGATACTAGATACTAGATACTAGATACTAGATACTAGATACTAGATACTAGATACTAGATACTAGATACTAGATACTAGATACTAGATACTAGATACTAGATACTAGATACTAGATACTAGATACTAGATACTAGATACTAGATACTAGATACTAGACACTCTCTCAGAGAACTTCTCCTTGTAAGAGTATTTCAAGTTCGTCTATCCATAGTTTCTTATTTTTTTCATACCCTGTTTTTTTTTCGTGATTTTTTTTTTTTAGCGCTGCTAAACGTTCCACGCCTGTGCGCTGTTGCATGTCGCCCTCAGTTGTTGTTATCTCTGTTGTTGCTACTGCTACACAAGTTGTTGTTGCTGTATAGTTGTGCATGTATATAAACTAAACAAGCGCACAATTAGAGCGCTCAAAGTCGCGTAACACTCGCCAAACGCCGGCAACTTGGTCGCGCCGTCGAGTGCCAAACGAGCAGTTGTTGCTTTATTGTTGTTGTTGTTGCTTTTGGTGTTTTATATAGAATTTTTTTGCATTTGCAATTAGGTTGTTTTCAGCGTGTTCGCTTAGAATTTTGCGAATGTGTCGCATGCTGTGCCATTAGCCGTTCGCTTTCCATTTCAATGAGCGTACAACGCGGCGCATACGTAATGCGCTGCCATTTGACGTCCCAGCCACGATCTAGCTCAATGTTTTTTTTCTCTCTTTTTTTGTTGCCTTTTTTTGTTGCTTTTTGTGCATCGCCAGCTGTTGCACAATCTGGTTGGCTTGGGCTTTGCACCTGCAGCCTGCAGTCGATTCGATCCGCTGATCGATTTTAATGATCGTCGCGAAGTTCGTGCAACTGAAGTGTCGCAACGAGCCCAGGTCCGCGAACCAGTCTGCACTGTCTCTAGTCGCGCTAGTCGCACTGAGTCAACAGTTTCTCAGAGCAGGTCCGTTATATTCATGCGCCACGCTTCATTAGGCAGCTTAATGCTTGATCAGCACATTTTGTCCCAGCTTTGAGTTACGCTAATGTCGACAACAACAACGGCAACAACGGCAAGAAAAACAACTTTATAATAAGCCATTATTATTCGCTAGTAATCAGCATTTTTCCTCTTCTGCCAGACACCAATTTGTGTCGTCTCCCTCTTTCTCTCCCATTCTCTCTCTCCCTTTCTCTGTCTCTGTTTCTTAAGTGCGCGAAAGTCACCAAAATCACGTTGCACTTGAGTAAATGAAGCTCAACAAATGCCAGTGACAAATCATCAGGCCAAATCCCCAAAGAAATTGCAATAAAAGTCTAAATTTTATATAAAACTTTGCACAGCTGCAGTGGGGGAAACAGTTGAAAAATAATGCTAGACTTGCAGATACTCTACAATAATTGCAGGGTTTCAATTGTGAAAAGATTTATAAGGATATATATATGTTATAATAGGATATAGGATATGTATATTACGTGATATAAATTTATAAAAATTTTAAAAGTATTTGGAACTTATTTTCCTAAGAGATAAACTCTTTTCAGGTACTCTAAATTATATTATTTATTCTTTAAAGTTGAATACCTAATGCTACTTGTTCTCTTTGTGAGAATATGGTGAGCTTAAGAAGTTAAGTTTCACACATATTTTATCTACAGATTCTTTTAAATAATTTTCAATTTTATCTTGACAGGGTATATCAAATACATGTTATAGAAAGAACGGTGACCGAAAAATACATATTAACGACAACCTATATTTACAGGGTATACATCATAGCAACCTCCCTAAAGCAGCTATGAGCGATGATCATAAGGTAGATCGATAAGGTAGATATTGCCAACAAGTGCAGGGTATATGGATGAGGTAGCCAAGTCGGAGACTTATATAGGGGGTATATATGATATAAACTTTAATAGGGTATATATGATACAAACTTTAATAGGGTATATATTGCCGAAGAGTACAGGGTATATAAAATACATACTTCGACAAGGCATCTATAGCCTAAAGGCACAGGGTATATTAAATCTCGATAGACATAACTAGGGCAGAAAGCGTATATTAACTGCGCATTTTCCATTCAACAATCATCAGTCAACAATCATCCCACCCACTCAATTAGCTCCCCCTCGCACAGGGTATATGCAGCAAAGAAATGCATTGCTAAATGGGTGAGAAAACACAGCTACTTAAAAAGTAAAAGCGGATGAAGGCAAGCGGCGCAGCCAGATAAGACTCCGAGTGGAATTGAGAGGGCATCTGAAGTTGCTGCCACTTGTTGTGGCAGTCATTTGTCATGCGATCTGCGGAGGGGAGCGACACCGACACGGACACGGACACCCACTACAGTTGGTAGCGGCGCCAGCGAGAATTGCCGGCAATTTGGCTAACAAATTGGCCGACAGCAACAGCTGGCTGACTAGCTCTGCTGCAGCTCTGTTGCCCATTTGGCCAGTTAGGCATTTAGCAATCTGCAGCAGCATTCCTGTCAGAGCTCGTTGCAACATGCGATGCATGCGGCATTATCAACGCGCAGCCAAAACTATGCCAAAGCTGATAAGCGACCAAAACACATTTCGAAAATATCAACACTCGCCTACAAAACTGGGGCAATCGGATGCCGAGGGGCCATCGATAGCCAGTTCAATGCTGCTGCTCAAATCAAATAATAGCCAAACACACATACACACTCTCACACACACACACACACATCAACACACACACAAACAACTTAATAATGAAAAGCGACGAGCGACATTTCCCCCCTCACACAAAATGCTTCCGACATTTAACCAAGCGACACGCCCTGCCCCCAACGCTTTATGTGTGCCCATTGGAGCGTTGCAAGCCGCATCGACGGGTCGAAGGGCAAACTAACCGCAACAGTTACAATTTGTTGAAAGCCAAGGGGCTCGAGGGGGGGATTTGTAGCTGCAGCAAATCGATCAAACTAGCGGCGCAGCAATTGCTGCACTGATTTGTCATGGCAGCAGCCCCAATAGACAGATATATATATATTTAGTGGGGGAGAGTGCACATTATTTGGGGTAGAGTTGTGGCTGTCAATATTCATAAGCCCAAATCCCATTTGGTGCTGTGCAAAGCAAACGAGACGAATTTCATTCGTTTACATATTGAAATATCCAAATGTGAAATGTGAAAATGAAAATCTCTGCAAATGGGAAAGTCGCTGAGCACACACAGCCAGCCAACGAGTGTGTGGCAGTCTCATATATGCTCAAGGGTTCCATGTGTGTGTGTGTGTGTATGCTGGGCGCCCAAAACCCGTTGTTGGCTGTGTTGCAAGCGGCACCCGAAATCTCAGTTACATCAAACGAGTTTTGTTTTCGCTCGTTTAAAGCCCAAAACGCTTTCGACCTGGTCGATAGAGCTGCATTTTATGGGCGTCGCGCAACACCACATAATTGTACACATTTTTTGTTGACCCAATTTTATGGCGACGGCACAGCACAACCAGCATGCCAGCATGCCACGCCCTCAATTTAGAGACACGAGCGCCGTGCGTGGCTGAGGTGCGTTTCTTATTGATTTTGTCGCAGCTGCGAAGTCAACTCAAACTTTTTAGCCTCAACAAACAGACAGAACAAAGTTTAGAATACCCTGTCAAATTTAAATTGTTGAAAAGGGCTGTATTAGTTGAGAAAGAAGTTGACTGGAATCTGTGCAATTATTATTAATTATTTTTAATTTTTTTTTTTAAATATTTTCTTTTCATGTTTATCTTTCTTATCTGCCTTATCCGTTCTTTTGACTAGCTATTCAATCTTTTAATACCCTGTAAAAACACAAATGATCACAATGGCCGTTTCAACTGCAAGCGAAGCTGACTAGCGACTTTAATATTAATTTTTAATTTATTTTTAGCATTTTTATATTCATTTCTGGAGTTTTTTTCTGTTTTTCTAACCAGCTATCCCTATATAGACCCATTGAACTCGGCAAGCTGAAGAGCTACACAGCTGACATTTGGTATATAAGTTAAAGTATCTATAGTTCAGCTATAGCTGACATTAAAATACGATTATAATTTAATATAAACATGAAAAAAAAGCACTTAAAGTTAAAAACTTGATACTAACTATCAAAAGCTCCCTAGTTTCCATTTCCAAATTTATTTTAATGTTATTTTAACCTCGCCCACCTCCTCAGTTGCCCTCTCCAAATTTCTTTTAACTTTCATAATAAAATCTATAAAATATAAAGTATAAAACATTTCAAAATGCTAAACTTTCATTTGGATAACTCGGTTTTGTTTAGGCAAAGTTCCAAGATGTTGTTCAATAACTTTCAAATGACTTAAAGAAATGGCCAACTTTGAAAGTTGCCAATTACAAGTTGCTACTGCGTATGTCTGAGAGTGTGTCTGTGTGTGTGTGTGTGTGAGAGTGTGTCTGTGTGTCCACATATTGCTGACCGGACAGATTCAATTAAACTTTGGCTTCACGCTTTCGATCAAGCATACGACGTGTTGGCCCGCTGCAGCTGCAGTGAAAGTAAGCGCGCCTGCCGCAGTGTCCCATTCGCCGAACGGCCATAAGTAATCCAGCTGCGAAATGTTGCACAGGGGGCAGCACTCAGTGCGGCCAGTGTCAAGTGCACTGGCAATTGCGGCCACTGAACCGTTAACAAGACAACAAGATGCCTTTCAATTTCCATTGACCAGGCGATTGATTTTCAGCCAACTCGCTCCGCTGCGCCGCGCCCAGCCTCAAAGGCTAACCTCCAAGTTCAACGGCATTTGGCGGCAACCCGAGATGCCGAGGCAGTGCCGAGGACGAGGACGAAAACGAGAATGGGGCGAGCTCATGGGGCGCTCTATGAATTATAAATGACCATACTCGCAATTAAACCGAACATCCGCCTCAAATTGAAATCGAAACCTGTGGGCCAGCTGCTGCTGCTGCTGTTGCTGCCCCTTGTTATGCGCCTCGCCCGAGTTTGCCTGCTTGGCTGGCTGGCTGGCTGTCTGGTAGTCGGCGCATTAATCTGGCACAAGCACGAGCTGCCAGAACAATAGATGCAGCCGCGACTGGAACGAGCTGAGCGGATGGTGTTTGCCGCCGACTGTTGCCGCTTTGTTGCACTCGCAGCAGCAAGAATAATAACGAAAACACGTACAAATTCTCCACTGCAAGAATGCCTGACGAGCAGATATCGTGCACTCGACTTTACGGCAGATTTTATTGTACTTCTACTTTCTATGTTTAAGGTTTAAAATGCATAAAAAAATCTATAGGAAATTTGTAGTGCATAAATGAAGATTAAGAAGGATTAAAATATATTTTTTGCTGAAGAAGAGCAAATTTGCAAAAGTGAAAATATGAAAGCTTCTATCTATAAGCTTATAATCCTTGAGATACTCGAGAAAATTTACATATGAAATTGCTCTAAGCTGATTTAAAAGATAACGAGTGAGAAAGCTTGGTAACCCAACTAGAAGTTGACAGGAATAAAGCTTGATAAGTTGGTGTCTGATGCTATTAGAGTCGCTCGAAAAGAAAAACTGAGGGAAAGGCGGAGAGAGAGAAAGATATAGAGAGATAAAGAGGTATAGGGATAGAGAGATAGAGAGGTAAAGAGGTAGAGAGGTAGAGAGATAGAGAGATAGAGAGATAGAGAGATAGAGAGATAGAGAGATAGAGAGATAGAGAGATAGAGAGATAGAGAGATAGATGGATAGAGAGATAGAGAGATGCAAGGATAGAGAAATATATATAGAGAGAAAGATATGTAAAGAGAGAAAAATATAGGGAGAAGAAGATGATATATATAGAAAGATATATAGAAAGAAAAAACATGTAAAGAGTGAAAAATTTAGAGAGCTGATGATATTGTATAAAAATGTAAAGATGGAGAGTGCTAGGATGCATAGAGAGTTATAGAGTTTTCTCTGTCAATCTTTTGTTTCCAACAGTCCGAGTCCGTCAAAGGGAGAGGGAGAAGCCGAGAGGAAACTAGATTTACATCCAGACCCAACAAAGAAACCTTTTTCAATTTCATCTTACACAAACTCTCATCCCCCACATATACCCCTTTAAGAACATTCACTGCACCTAGGGTATCCCAAGTAGAAGACACGCATGCAACACTGCAGTCGCCTCACGCTTGGCCAGCGCTGCGTGATGAAGTGGCCGTGTCGCTTGTTTGCCTGTTCTTTAGATCCATATAAATTGCATTTACAACATGTATAAAATTGGCACATTTTACTCTCGTTTCAACAAGTTGCGAGTGGCAAGTAGCGCGACTAGCGAATGGGAGCAGCACCACAGCCCAGGGGCAGGAAATGCAGGTTAAGCTGATAAGGAAAATCGATAAGAATTACCAAGGAAGCTGCGCCTCGAGCTAGCTAAGTCGCTTTAACTAGTAATTTCCTGCTGCTTTAAATACAATTCCAGTTAAGGAATTACAATCGACAGCTATTATTAGCTTTACCTTCGTTGTAGAGGCGAGATTCTCGAGTCTCGAGTCATGCCAATAACTGTACTCTTCAACCAAATCGCGTATTAACCCAATTCAATGCCAACAACAACTTGGGATCGCACCTGACAGCTTTAGCTCACATTTGGCTTCAATCTGAGAGGCGTTTGTCTTGGAGAGACAAAGAGATACAAAGTCAATGTTTACACAACTAGATGCCACTCGAATGGGCGCCTGGACCGCGTCTTAGTGTTGATTTCCGTTCCGTTCAACTGTTATTTTTATGACTACATCGAGACATTCCCACAGGGCTTAGTTTTTGGCCGCGTCACATGGAAAACAAACAAAGCCAACGGCCGCGCAGGTCTTGAATAATTTATGATCAAAGAAGTTGCTTCATTGCGGCTTTGGGCTGCGATCTACAACATTGTCCACTTTGCGTTTTATTTGGAAATGCTAATTGGAAAAACGAAACTGAGGCGATGTCAAAAGAAAGTTAATTAGCCCGGCTATCTATGGGGGTCGGGCAGGTGTCTCAGGCACCCAACTGCAGTGCAGTGCAGGGCTCAAGGGATCGTCAGGTGGTGGAAGCACCCGAGCGGACAAACGTAGAAACAAATGCAAATACCAACTGCTTGTGCGTCCGACCCTCGCTCCATCCGTCCGTCTGTTTGTCTTTCTGTAATTGTGTGAATAAAAGACAACAATTTGTGGGCACGCAAACAAATCTTGACAGCAACTCATGAGCGTCGGCTCGGCCCGCCGAGATCTTCCGTGAAATGAATTCATTTCATAAAGCTGGGAAACCTCAGCCTAAGAAATTAGCATAGTTTTTGCTTGATAGACACCACTGTGCTAGCATTACATCGCCCACTTCCTGTTGCTCTGCGGCGCTGCAGTTCATTAACTGCCAGTGAACACTGTGCTGAAAGTGAATTTCACTACTTTTTCGCGCTGCTCGCGCAATTTGAAGTTCAACGAGCGCGCTCTATAAAAAGACTCGAAAAAAGCCCGAACCATAGACGGGGCGTCCGAGTGTAATGCATCTCTGGCATACTAAGAAACCAGTTGAATAGTTGAATAATAACCAAGTCAGCCATATCTCTGACTGAGACTGGGTCTTCGCGGTTTTCTTTCTTTCTTTCTTATTTTTTTGCGGGGAAATTGCAAATTACCGACACATAACCCCCGAGGTCTAAGTGTGCAAAAGGCCCTTTTCTCCCGCCCGCTGTGTGATGTTGTTGCTGCTGCTGCTGATGTTGTTCAGAGCATTAATTTAAATTTTTAAATTACTTTCACTGCCTACTAACTGGCTGGCTGGCTGGCATTTCGAGCACCATGCGCCATTGTTGCGCATAATTATGACAGTCTAATTTATACAAAACTGCAGCCGACAGCAGACGACACTTTGGAATGAACAAAGATTTAGCTGAAAGTTACCTCCACTACTATTATCGCATTTCCTCTAAACTAATTGGCAAAATTTGTGCGTTTATCTGATAGTCTTAAACAGGTAATGACTCCTCTAAGACTTGAAATTGTTGTGAATAAATATTAATTTTAAAATTTGGTCTTTTTAGCATAATTCGAAGACTTTAAAAATTAGAGGGATATTATAAATGTTGGTATGTGGGCATAGATTTTGAATAATAAACTCTTTTGATACCTCTCAGACACAACATTTGAAATGAAATTTATAAGAGCAAACTTACGCTTACTACGGAGCTTGACAAATCGGGAAGTACTAATTAGGTAAAGTGCTAGAGCCCTGAAATTTTGTATACATATTTGCATTGACAGCCGAAGGCTATAAAGATATAGTGGATATATCTACCAAAATGTATATATAATATATTAATTAGCCTGTTGAAAAGGTATCAAAACGGGGGGAAAATAGATATATCTCTGGGTATTTGTAGCTGGTAGCGCTTGGACAGTAAATACGTATTATGCAGCTGCTAGCTCCATACCTATTTTACCTATTTTATTTATATAATTTAATTAAATATTTTTTTTTATTAATTTAATTTAGCCCTTACCTATTTCATTTATATAATTTTATTATTTTTTTTTATTAATTTAATGTTTTCCTTACTTATTTCATTTATATACTTTTTTATTAAATATTATTTTTAATAATTATATTTTATTATGACCCAAAAAGTGTTTATATAAAAAGCGAAAAATAGTTTCAAGCCATTTAAAAATAGTCGAAAAAAATCATTTTCATTCAATTATATTTAATGTCCGGTTTCATTTTACCTCCCATTATGCACCCTAGAAAAAGTCAACGAATAATAGATACAAAAGGTTACAAATCTGAGAAAAGCGTTAAATTAGCAGCAATTACGGCTGAGGCCGTGCAGCAATTTGATGAACTATGCGCTCATTTGGAGGGTCTGCGGCTCAATAAAAAGCCGTGCCACGTAATTAAATGCGAAGTCTGTGCCATTATGGCCTCTGCTCCCAATGCGCTGTGGCCCACAATAAAACGAGAAAAAATATATTTAAAAAAAAGCTATAAGTTGAGGTTCAGGAAAGAAAAAATGTGAAGTCGAAACGCTTTTCGCAAGCAAACGTGCTGTCATTAAATTTAATAAGCACTTTTTAGGCCAAGCTTGGATTTTTCGAGCCCGCCTGCATGAAAAAGCACTAGACAACAGAAACGACAAACGAAGCATTTTCAAAACGAAATGAAATGGTCTGGCAAAATATGAAAACAAAATCCCAAAAAAAAAAAAGAAGAAAAAACTAGAAAACAAACAAAGAAAAAGAAACGACGAAACGAAGAATTAAAAGAAACTATAAATGTCATTTCGCGCTGTTCTTTCCGGGTTTTTCTATAGGGCTTTTCTTCGAAAAGTAAATGAACTTTAAGCGCGCCGACTAACGGCCCATTTCGGGGGGGGCCGCCAGACAGCCGACAGCGTCGCCCGGGTGCGCTTACGCAATGCGGTCTTACCTCAATTACATTTGGGCAACACAGAGATCCGTTAAAGGACAAATTGAGTTATTAACCAAGTCGAGCTACATAAGCAAATCGCTTTAAAGTCGCTAGCGTGAAAAAGCTAAATGCGTTTTTAAACGCGGTCCAGTTGGATAAACAGAAGAAGAAGAAGCTAAAGAAAAAAAACAAATAACGCGCGCGCGCACACAACTGGAGCAAAAGTTGACGGAAGCATTCATTAGGGACCACACTATAGACGATGATGATGATGATGGGGCTGATGATGATGATGGGGATGATGGTGGAGATTATGATGATGACTTTTTGTGTGCGCACCTAGAGCCAGAGCCGGCGCTCGCTCAGTGCGATTGCATTTCAATGCAGCTGCTAGCCAAAAACTCATTCGTTTGAGTAAAAAATAATCATAAAAAAAAAATATATGCAAAAATTATATATAAACAAAATTAATGTCAGCCAGAGTGACTTTATAAGGCGCTGCATTAAAGAAAAAATATTTTAAAAAATATTAAAAAAAAATAAAAAAAATATATATATACAAATTTAAAGAATACCCCTATTCATTTTTCAAAACTAAGCAGAAATGCTTGAAGCGCTCTCCGGCTGCTTGTTGAGTAAATTGAGTTGAAGTGCCTTGCAGCTCGGAAAAATTTAACTAAATATACTCGAATGCATAAGTCAAAGCCCTCAGCAAATGCCACACAAATTAAGTGAAACTGAGCTCAGCCAAATGTACGCAAGACTTTACTTAGGTAAGCTAAAAAAAAAACACAAGATATTATCTAATCATATGTGGAGCTATAGTAAACGTGACCCAAGTTGATTTTGCTAAAATATCAATCATAAAAATCAGTCTACCTTGAAAGTAGTGGAGAGCAGCAGCCGCAGCTTATCATATTTCCTACAACTTTCTACTGTCAATTGCGGCATATAATATACTCACTTCAGACACATACATACATATATATTTATATATATAATATCGCATTTCAGTGCAGAATTTTTTCAGTGTTTGCAATTGAGTGCACATGAGCGCACACTCCAACTGCAGCGGGTCTGCTGTAAATGCAACTGCAACTGCAACTGCAACTTCAGCCACAAAATCCAGAACCAGAACCAGCAGCCAGCGCCACTCCCTCTTCCACTTCAGGGCAGCGCTCTCTATATTTATATATATAGTGCACTTTATAGCTCTATCCCGACTCTAGCCCGCTCCAACGCTCTCAACTGCCAACTCAATTATAAAAATGGCAAAACGCATAAAACACATTAAGAAGAAGAAGCAAAAAGAGAAAGAGAGAGAGAGAGAGGGAGAGAGGAGAGAAATGTGCACGTGGAAAAGGTTTTGTGTTGCATTTTCCTTTTATCGTTTTGTGCAATTTCAGTTTTTCCTCCGCGTTCTCTACATTTCTTTCGCATTTTGACTTTCGAGCATTATGCCGTTATGAAAGCAGCACCAGCAGCAGCCGAAAGAAAATACAATAAATTATGAAAAACTTTTGTGCGCCGCCAGCATAAAAGTGCACTGAAAAAATGAGTTCGTAACTCACAGATCCAATAAGCGAGCAGCGTTTAAATGGACACTTGCTTAGGTCAACTTTATGAGAAGCGCCGAGGGAGGCGCCAGAGCGGGTAAACATATTAAGCCAAGGGCTAACATTATATCGAGTTGCTGTTATCAGTGCTGAGCGAGTGTTGAAGCAAAGTTATTGAGTTTTTGAATTTATGAGAAGCGCAAAGAGAGGCGCCTCAGCGGATAAACGTATTAAGGAAACGGATAACACTATAACAGGTTGTTGCTATATATTACTATTAAAATGACTTTATGAGAAGCGCAAAGGAAGGCACTGTAACAGTCATTAGCAACTCAGCTATCATCTAAAGATGGAAATTTATGAGCAGCCAAGCTAAAGACTGCAGCTGTCACACTCATTTAAGCAAAGACATTTCACTTAGATCTAATTTATGAGAATCGCATAGGGAGCCGCTTAGCCAAGCTGTAAGATTGCAGCAATAAAATGATATCAAGTTGCAATTCAGGAAAGACATTTTATATGCGTTGACTTTGTGAGAAGCGCAAGGAAAGGCGTTCACATTATAAGTAAATTTATAGCAGCTGTTACTATAATCACATTTTTGCTAGTCATATTCATGAGAAGCTGAAAGAGAGGCACCAGTAAATTGAGTACAGCTGTCGCTAATGATCATATTTTGTATTTCAAATATCGAATGATGTAAGCTTACCAAGAACAGGTAGTTCCTGGCACAAGTGCATTAACAGACCAAATGCCTAACCAACCACCAATTTGTTCAGCTCAACAAAGTGAAAGGGAGAGAGATAGGCAGGGAGAGACAGAGAGAGAGAGAGAGAGGGGTGTAGAAAGAGAGCACAATCAATAGGAACTGATCGACGCCGACAGCTGCCCGATGAGGCCAGCAACAACAACAGCAACATGAGCTAGCAATTTGAGGCACGCAGCGTGGGCACCCAACGGCGACGACTGAATGAAGCAAGGAGCACCTGCTCTGCTCCGAAATACAACTGAAAAGAAACCATTTCCAAAGCAGAGCAATCGGAGAGGGCAGAGTGAGGAGTGCAGCGCTCAAGAGCGTGGGCCGAGAGACGACCCGTGGAAGCTTGCGTGATGCCGGAAATGCAATTGTCGCATGGAGCCACGCCCACACGAAAACAACAATTGCCATGGCAACCGAAGCGAGTGTTTTTGTAATGAAAATCAATTTAATATGAGTAACATTTTGTCGTCGGGTCGCGCGACACTTCAACGAAATGGAAATTCGAGTTCGCTTGCGCTCGCACATTGTTTACAATTTGTTGTTGTTGTTGTTGTTGTTGTTGTTGGCTTGTGCCACGACATGCAACTGCATTTTGGTGGCACTCAAATGGGCTTGCCACGGGTCGCCAAGATCAGCAGCTGTCAGTCGTCTTGGCCAAACATGTTCCACGGCTGTTGTGCTCGGCAGAAGTATCTGATAGATGCATGTGCGTCTGTTGGTTCTGCTGCTGCTGCTGCTGCTGCTGCTGTGGGGCACACACATGTCGTGGCTGTTGGCAGGTAAATATTAATAAAAACTACTCAGGCACACACTCACACACACTTTGATGGAATTTGGTGAAAATTGCAACATGAAAAACTTGAAAAACCGGCAATGGCAATTGTGCATGAAAACGGCCCAACTGGCAAAACAGGCTGAACCGAAAGGCTAACAGCAACAGCAAAAAAAAATAGAAGAAAAAAAAAACAAACACATTAGCAATTCACACATTTGCAGCAACATAATTTCAGTTAGAGCTTGCGGCAAATTCAAAAATGCAATTGGCAAAAAAAAAACTTTGGAGTGTGAGAATGCGAGATACACAAATGTGGCATATGAGTACGTGCCTAACTGTCTCTCTCTATGTATGTGTGTTTTGCCAACAATTGTGCGCAATTACAACCAGCCCAAAAGCCAGTTGCAACAATGTGTGGCAGCATTCATAACTCTATCAGTCGCTAGCAGTGGAGAGAGAGAAAGGGGGAAAAAAAGGAATTGCAATCATGCGGCTTTTGTCTGCGGCCCAAGAGATAATATATGTTTATGACTATTCGCCAGGGCAGTCGAAGGAATTTCTAAGAGACTCTGAGGCAAATCCATTAGAGACAAAGTGCGGCAACTTTGCAATTTAATGCTAGCTGGCATAATAGAGCACTTGAAGTGGAAGCTGTGTCCTCTCTCTCTCTCTGTGAAGACAAGTAGCTTCAAAACAAAATGAACAAAATGAACAAAATGATAAATCTTAACTGCAAGCTAAAGAAAATTAAAGAGCTGGGAAGAGAAGTCGAGGGGTATGCAGCTCTTTCAGAGATATTGCTTATTCTAATATACAATATAAAAGAGGGAGAGAGGGAGAATATATTTAAGGTAAGTTTCGAGTAGATAGCTCTTTTTATAAAGTCGATATAAATCGATCACTTATAAGCTTAATACAATATCGATATATCTCGATAAACATAAAATTGCCAAATGAATACACTATCGATATTTATCGACAAATTACCAAATCTACTAAACATTTATTTAATGTAGTACTATATCGATACATATAATGCAAAGGCATTATGATGTCGTTATGTATTGAGAAATATATAATGTCAACTTAAAAATCAAGCATCGACATATGTCGATACATATAAAAATACTAGCTCAACATAATGTCGATACTTATCGATAAGTGTAAAAGTATCGAATGCATATAAGTCTCATCGTTAAGCCCATAAGCTGCCTGATATGCTTACAAAGGTCGAATTCAACATTTTATAATTCATAAATATTCCATATCTATTTATAACTCGAACCGATAAATCGATCAATAGCTACTTGAAAGCCTATCTAAGAGATTATAAATTATGTAAGCAATAGAGAATTCGAAAAACATCCTAAAAATAAAACAGAAACTGCATCCATTGCTTCCATTTGTCACACCTCTTCCCTTCCCCTTCCAACTGGTTGTCGCCTCACACCTTCTATAAGTGTCCTTTGTGGTAGCTGTCGACACTTGAAAGCATCAGTCAAAACTGAAATCGACTAGTTGTAGGCGCTGGGTCAGAGTTGTCAACGTGTGTTGACCGTAACATTCAGCGACGTTCAGCACAGTAAAAAGTCTACAAAAATTCCGAAAAAAAAGAAAATAAAACTAAAGCATCGTATCGAAATTTTTGAACTAAATTCCAGTAAGTAGCGCCAAAGAAGTCAACCCGAACGAACGAACGACAACAACAGCAACTGTAGCCTGTGATAACTACAATTTCTATTAATCCTGTCGTTATCGATCCCATATAGCCAGTGACATGTCTGAACTGCAAGCATCGCTGCTGCTCAAGCGGCAACTCGCTGAGCTGCACCGCAATCCCGTCGAGGGCTTCTCCGCCGGCCTGATCAACGACGAGGACATCTTCAAGTGGGAGGTGGTCATCATCGGCCCGCCGGACACCCTGTACGAGGGCGGCTGCTTCAAGGCCCACCTAGTCTTCCCCAAGGAGTACCCGCTGCGGCCGCCCCGCATGAAGTTCGTCACCGAGATCTGGCATCCGAATATCGAGAAGAACGGCGATGTCTGCATCTCCATCCTGCATGAGCCCGGTGACGATAAGTGGGGCTACGAGAAGGCCGAGGAGCGCTGGCTGCCCGTGCACACCGTGGAGACCATATTGCTCTCTGTGATCTCCATGCTGACCGATCCCAATGACGAGTCGGCGGCCAATGTGGACGCGGCCAAGGAATGGCGCGAAGATCATCCCGAGTTCAAGCGCAAAGTCGCGCGCTGTGTGCGTCGCAGCCAGGAGGAGGTCTAGCCGCTTTGCCTGCCCCACCTTAGGCAAACCCTATTCGCACACACACACAGATACAGACACATACAGACGCAGAGACACACAGACAGACAGACAAGCTCCATTACACTCAACTGAAACGGTCAACATTCAAGCATGCGAATAAACTCAGGCGACTGCTTGCGAAAAACAACAAATCTGGAGTTCAATTTCCACGGAGCGAAAGTGTCATAAATAGTATTATTTTTGTATTTTCTTTCGGCTTTAATTGGCTAAGAGCGGCAGCTGGAAATGCGCCGCCTTAATTAAGTTTCTCACATGATTAGCCGGCTAATTCTATGCCACCGCCCGTCAGCTTTAATTGGACATCTTCGCGCACTTGGTCAAGTCGCCCCAGTCTGGGTCAATCTTAAGCCGTGTGCTTAATGCGCGGCGACAGCAGCAGCTGACACAGTTGCCACTCGCCACTCGCCAGTTGCCAGTTGCCAGTTGAGTCTCTTTTTGATCTGCGCCAACATTTTGCCTTGGCTGTAAGCAGCTTTTATTGACTTCTACTTCACATGCCCAAAGCAACAGCAACAGCAGCAGCAGCGGCCATAAATATGCCGCTCACCTGGACGGGCTGGGCACATGGCAGCCGAGCAACTTTTAACGAGACACTAAATATTTATAATATTGCCGAATATTAAATACTCTTAGTGTTAGCTTTTATTGGCAGTTGAATATAGGCACAAGTGAGAAAACTCTTTGAAGTAAAGGTAGTCATATATAAAGGTAATCAGCTAGGGGACGATGATCAACAAAAAATGTTTTCAATTTATATAAATTAGTATTTAATATTTCTTATAAATCAAAGAAGGTTTTCAGCACAATATTTCAGCTAAGTTAATAAGTCGAAGAATTCAATATGCTAAGCTAAGCTTAGCCCAAATATTTATAAGAAAAAAAATTTATTTAATGCTTCTTAAAAATCAAAGAAAGTTTTTATTATTGAGCTTAATTTTTCAACGAATTTTATGACTTGAATAGCAGAATATCTTATGCTAAGCTTAGCTTAGCCAATAAAACATAATGTCAATATTGGGGAAAAGTTAAGAGCCTATAAACATATTGCAGTTGAAATAATATTCAAATATTTTTATAGGAGCAATAATTATTAGTTAGCCATGTGATTGATATACATAATATAACTATTTAGACATTGATATATCTGAATCTTCAATCTAGTGATTAAAGGCCATTTTTTTGGACTTCAAAATCGAATGCATAGTTTCTAGATATTAGCTATCCATATAACTTATATATATTTAATCTGATTATATACATCCATCTGATTTATATATATGATTTATATATATGCATTGATATATCTTGAATGAACTAGATTATCCTAACCTGACAGACCTTAAAGTCTGTGCCTAATTTACAACCTATAATTTTTAAAGAAATATTTATATATCTGAACACTATATCATAGTTAACAGTCATTTATAATAGAGATAATTTATATACATATATATAGACAAGAGTCTTGTTTATACTCAAGAAACGCATTAATCCTCAAGCTTGAAGTTTCTTATGAATATCTTGAAGTACCAAAAAGATGTTTATAAGTATACAAAATTCGTTCGAGATAGCTCAAATGACTAGCTATATAATATAGTAGCAAACACTGGCGAATCATGTTTTTTTATAGATTGTTCATTATTAATGTGTTCTGAATTAACAAACTTTTATAAATTTAGAAATTTAAAAAAAAAATGTTAAATTATTTAAAAAAACTAAAGCAAGAAATAATAATAAAATATATTTCATAATATATATAATGCATAATATATATCATATAAATTCTGAGCACATCTGCTATAACAGATCTTGAACATATCACCCATAATACAAACACCTCTTTCACACATGCCAAAAGCCGTGGTAAAACATCAATACCCTTCGGGCTCTGCAAGTGTATGGAAAGCATTTTTTAGCGGCTAACTGAAGTTTTGTTGTTTGTTGTTGCTGACCAGCGATTGTTGTTGGCATTGTTGTTGTTATTCTGGCTGTCACTGTCACTGTTGCTGTTGTTGTTTAGCAACAAGTTTTGCATTTTGATTTTGCATTGTTTGGTTCCGGCCATAATCCGGTCATGCCTGCCACATTGTTGAACAATGAGTCAAAAAGCGCTTAATGAACATTTTTAGCTGAAGTTTTTACTTCTTTTTTATTTATTTTTAAATATTTTATGGGTGTGGCTTGCGCCCCGAAAAAAAAGGCACGATTGTCTGGCAAATAGATATATTAAAATATATTCCGAAATGTATATGAATCAGCGCAAACTGTGTTAATAAGGCCAAGTCAGCCTCTTGGCCATAAGCAAAGAGAAAAAAAAAAAAGGCCAGCAGAAATATTGACAGACAAGAATCCGATGAAGAATCAGCCTAAAATCTTGGCCAACAAAATGTGTGAGCAATAAAAAACGAAAACGAAAAGCCGAAGAAAACAGCACAGAAAACCTGCTTGGGATGGAACAAAAAAGATGCCACAAAAGATGAAGCAGAAGAAGAAGAAGACGACGACGAGTCGATGCTCCACCAATGTAGCTGAAGCTGCGACTGCGACTGAAGCTGCGGCTGCGGCTGAGGTTCTTCATCAGCAGCAAAACTCACTCAGCGAGTAGAAATTGAATTGTTGTTGTTGTTGGCCCAGGCTAAAAACCGGCTTCAGCCTTGCCTTGCCTCGTCTTGTCTGTGGCTAGCGCACGCACAGAGCATAAGGCCTGGATACCTGGAGCCGCGGTGGGGCCAGGGCAGCGCACGCTGGCGATCATAGAGTTTATAAATAGCATTTCGATACAATGCAGTGAAATCTGTTTTCCACTACTGTTAATGGGAATGGGAAAGCGAACAGGTCGGGGTCAGGCCGCGCGCGTACAGGTAGCTAGCTACGGGCGGGCTCAGGCGCAGGTCAGGCTGCATTACGACAACGATCGAGGGTGGACGAAGATGCGGAGACTTTTTTCTATGGAAAAGGGCGCCGCCAGTGCGCTGTACACTCACCTACAAAACACAAGTACAAATCCAATAGACAAGAGCTCGTCCGTCCGCGTGTGTGTGAGTGTGTGCGTGTGTGCGTGCGTCGCATACGCTTAAAGTAAATTCCAATATGTATCTTACAGATACATTGGCTCAGATACTGGTTTTGATTTCGTATAGAGCTAGAGTGGTGCGAGCGAGACGGCAGCAGCTGCTCGCTCGGTGGTGAAAATGTCGCTCTTGGTCGTTGCTCCTTCGCCTCGGATGAGTAATGCGCGCTAAAGGGTATCCGTTAGTCGCGACGTTTTTGATTCCTTTTGCACTCTACCCTTTTGCTTTTCGTGGTAGCTGGAATCTCGCACTTTGTCGAACTTTGTTTATCTGTTTATCTAAGTACAGAGTTTGTACTTGTTAACAGCATTTACACGCTGCCTGGACAGACGCACGAAAAAAAGAACAACAATAATAGTAGAATCGAAGCGGCGGAAGAAACTACCTGACGCGTACCGCCGCGTCATAAAAGCCGAATGCTGCTTCACTTGTTGTTGTTGTTGTTGCTGCTGTTGCCGCTTGTTTATTTATTTGTATGTGTGTGTGTGCGTGTTTGTATTTTTAAAAACGCGCTACGTTTCGTTCGTTCGTCTGCGACGCGTCTCACATTCGCTTTAGCCGGGTCTCTCGAGCGCACACACGTCCACCTGCGTCGCCGTCTCAAAGTAAACTAAACCCAACTACGTTGAAAACAAGTTTCTGTTAACGCTGTCGCGCTGCCTCGGTCGCCGTCGCCGTCGCCGTCATCGCTGGCGTCGCAGCTGCTGCTGGCGTCACAACATAACATGCCGAAACGAGATAAATGCAAGCAGACACATGCAGTCGAGTCGAGCACAGGAGCGCACTCGACTGCCTGCACTGCGCCCAGCTGTCCAAGCGATTAGCATTTACGACACGTGTTGACTACATGCATTTCTGGCGAATTTGTTTCGGGCTCGCCATATTTACGGCAGATTGTATTTATATAAGTGGTTTATTGTGGCCATAGATATTATTGCTAAGTACTAAGTGAATATGGTAAAAAAAAGAGTTTTATTATAAGAGAAACATTTTTAATCAGCTTTTAACTCAATATATATTGATATAAAACTAAAAATTTGGAAAACCAATTTATAAATTTAGATTAAAAGTTTGTCTTATGAATAAATCTACAATAAATTATAGCGTAAAAAATTATTAATAAAATATAAAACTTTATGAGTAACCCCATATATATTTTTTTCCCTCAATACTTCTTCCTCAATAAATTTGTTTTCATTCATATACTATACGTGTAAGATGAAGGGATCCAAGGCCATTTAAAATACTCTTACTTATGAAATAACTAAATTTATACAATTACATTTTTCTCCTCACTTCGGAAAAATTGTAAAAAATACAAATATACAAGACAAAAAAGTCTAGAAATTAATCTAAAAGAAACTTTTATTTAATCATAATAAAAATAAATAAAAAACAAATATACAAGCCACTTTTTCAAACATAGATTAAAAGTTAGTCAAACGAATCATAATATTCAAAAAATACATTTTTTATATATATTTTTTAGTATATTTAATATATTTTTCTTATACAAAAATTTGATTCAATTCAACTCAATTCAAAAATATACATTTATATATATATATATATATATATATATATATATATATATATATATATATATATATATATATATATATATATATATATATATATATATATATATATATATATATATATATTTTTAGTATATTTAATATATTACTTCATATACAAAAATTTGATACAATTCCATTCCCACATTCAACCCTTTTCCCACTCGAGCCGCACCTGAACTCGTTTTGCTTAGGAACATTGTTGCTAGCAACATTTGGCGCTGTTGCCGGCGCTTGTTGTTGCCGGCTTTTTGGCTGCGTTGGTTTTTGTTATTGTAGAGCGTTGGTCGTTGGCACCGTAGCACACACACACAGCCACACCTACACCCCCGCCCTGGCTGCAGTCGCAAACTCCCCCTGAAAGAGCATCGCAGGGTAGTTTGTATTTACACACACACACACCCACACACACACAGAGAATCGTACTCTATGCCAGATACACTCCACCACTTCGACGTCCGTTTCGTATTTACATTTTACAATATGTACAATGCCTGGCGCTAAATATTTGATGAAGCTGCCAGGCAGTTACATAGCGCGCCAGATAAAGATACAGCCAGATAGAGTGGCATAGACTTTTGGCAAGACTGTGTCTGGCAGCTTTTCCGTTTTTCCGCTTTTCATTTGCAAAATGGCTGCGGCCATATTTGTTCATCTCTAATTGTTTAGTTTTTCTTTTGATGGTTTTATCTCTCTCGGCCCCAAGCACAGTTGCTGCCTCATTTGCACTTGAAAACGCGCTGTCGGTACACGCGTATTTGCACTCACTGTTGATAATGCCGGCCTGTTTATCTTATCTGGGCGAATGTCGTCGTGCCGTCAGTCTCGACAATGTCAACGCCTCTAAACATAACGCTCGACGCATATGCATGGGATGATGTTGCTCTTGTTGTTGCTGTTGTTGTTGTTGTTGTTGTTGTTGCTGATGTTGGTGTTGTTGTTGTTGCATATGTTTCTGCATTTCCATTTGCATTTGCATTTTGAACAATTGTCAATTGCGGCGAAGGCCTAGCTGGCTAGCAGCATTTGCATGCGTCGAGTGCATGGCAACATTTGCCAAGACAAGCTCACTTTGATGACACGCCCCCTCTCCCCCCCCCCCCACACACAGCCGCCCACTAAAAGCGTCCTGTACGTCTGGCATTTGTTTATCTTGTTGTTATATGTAATTTGCATAAAACTTGCTTTTGCTGCTGCCACCACAAAAACTCGACCTGAGCCGCAGCTGCACTTTGACCCGAGCTCAACCGGCCACCCCCCCCCCCCCCACGCCCAGGCCACTCGAGAGTTCCCAAAGTTGAGGACACCGCCCGTCATCATAAAAGACATTAAAAATTTGTGCATCTGCTGCAGCTCACAGAGGGAGAGAGGAGAGGGGAGAAAGAGGGGAGAGAGGGAAGGAGCTGCCTGTCCTTTAGCGCCTGCTGCTGCATATTCATGGTGGCAACTTTACGCAACTCAGCTTTTGGCCAGAGAAATGGCCCAGGTAGCTGGCCAAGCGAGCTTTAATTAAATGTTAATGGCTCAACTTATGCGCAATTCGACTGGCTCGCATCACAACTTCCGTGCGGAAGTGCGAGATGTGAGCGCGTTGAGCACTTGACTTGCTTTTCCAAAATAGTTTGTATTTGGCTTGGGAGCGCGTAAGGCACAGGAAAGACTTGAGCGGGAACTAAAGGTGCTATCAATGTTTACTCGAGCTCGGTGTATATGAAGGTGTGAAAAAATAAGAGATGTGTGAGACATTTCTTTATCTATGTGAGAGCTCCATTCTATATATAGTTTTTTACTTTTGTTCTTAGCTCCTAAGTCTGCTTCTACTACATATATGAAAGAATGCATTTTGATATAGCTTAAGGTCTTTAGTACCCAGGTTTGATCATGCGGACTTATCCAAACCCATCCGAAACCATCTAAAATACATATATGTATATTCAAAATTGTATATCTCTGATACTCTATCTTATCTCTATCTTTATCTATCTTAAACTCTATTTTTTTATCTAGATAGATTACCAAATATCTGAATAACATGAATTCGAAAAAGTTTGGCCTAAAACATCTGCAAATATACTTAATTTACTAGCTATTCTAATCCAAAAAAATAAAAAATCGTTCTCAATTCTTGTTTTTCATTTCATCATTTTTGGACATTCCATTTTCACCTAATCTATCGCCTTTAAGCCGTAAATCAATAGAAAAAGGGTCTAATATTTTCGTACAAGTCTTAAAGTCGCCAGAGGATTGGGAAGCCTCTCCAAATATATAAACAGCTGTGTTCAAAAAAATAATTGTGCGACTGAGAGCTGAATGTAGGACAACACAATTTAGTGATAAATGCAATATTTTGAAAAGATTTTGAAACAAAGGTTAAAATGAACATATATTGATATTAATTTAAGTTTTTTTTTTTACAAGCTTTGGACATTGCACTTTAGGGCTTCATCTGAAAGTCTGTTTCTCCATTTGTACGCCTGCCAATCTGCTTATCGATAGATAAGGATACTACCTCCCATCGTCCATGCGCTCGTCTATCTGTCCATCCGACCTTTCGTCTGTCTGTCCGTCTGATATCTCGTAAATTACAAAAACTATGAGTGCCTCACTCATAACTTGCACATTTTTCATTTTAATTTTCTTCACTAGCTTATCGCATTTATTATTGATAACCTTTAACCTGATTTTCAGCACAAAAATTGTTGTAATAAATAAATACAGAAAAATTGAGAGTTTGAAAAAGAGAAACTTGGTATTATTCATTGGGATTGAAATTGAAATGTATCGAATTAATATTTGGAACCAAATTAATATTTGGAACATTTCAATTTCAATCCCAATGAATAATACCAAAGTTTCTCTTTTTCAAACTCTCAATTTTTCTGTCAAATTTATACTAACCAAAAAAACAAACAAAAAATTCCATTAACTTTAAACAACCTACGAATTCATTCCATACAAATAAACATAAACAATTTTAAACAATGGATGATAAGGCGCGTAAAACAAAATATGTTTTGATGGTTTGTGTGGGTTCGTCTATGAGCAAGGAAATGTCATATAAAAGAGATAAATTTGATATCTAAATCCTCGCCTAGATAACGTCTGTCGCTCACCCATTGCGGAGGCTGTGCTGCGCGACATCATCGACAAGGATCGCCTCCAGGGCGAGTGGTATGTGGACAGCGCTGCGATTGAGGCGTGGCACGTGGGCGCCCCGCCCGATGAGCGGGCGTTGAGCGTGCTGCAGGAGCAGAAAATTGAGTACACCAATCGCGCGCGACGCCTCAAACGAGAGGACTTTGAGAAGTTCGATTTTATTGTGGGCATGGATCCGAGCATTATGGCATCCTTGAAGCTGCTGGAGCCGCACTGCGCCAAGGCCAAGCTGCTGATGCTGGGCGACTTTTTGTTCAGCTTGAAGCCGAATGAGCGCATTATCGAGGATCCCTATTACGTAAATCGAAGCATTTGCTAGCACACTTTTGTTACTCTATATAGATATTGCTTGCAGGAAATGGGCGTGGCTCCGTTTCGTAAGATTTACGAGCAGTGCACTCAGGCGTGTTCGAATTTTTTAAATCAAGCGCGCAACGACGAAATTTAACATAGAATTCAACTAGGTGGCAACATTGGCAGCGTCAACAACAGCTGTTGCGGCAACAGCTGACTGACAGTGTTGGCTAACGACAGCGGCCGGCAATATACACAAAACATTTTGTAGCACAAATTTTTAGAAATATGGTCCAGAAGAAAATATTAATGATTTGTTTGGGTAATAAATGCAGATACACCATAATTGCACGACTTCTTAATCCATTCAACTCAATGCAGGCAACA
Source organism: Drosophila pegasa (assembly GCA_035046225.1). Classification (NCBI taxonomy): domain Eukaryota; kingdom Metazoa; phylum Arthropoda; class Insecta; order Diptera; family Drosophilidae; genus Drosophila; species Drosophila pegasa. Next base: position 6,785,531 of record JAWNOD010000398.1, on the reverse strand, counting down.
TCTGCCGCTCGCCCATAGCCGAAGTTGTCATGGTGGACGCCCTGGCCAAGGCGAAGTTGGATTCGGTTGTTGTGGACAGCGCCGCCATCGGCTCGTGGCACGTGGGCAACCGCGCCGATCCGCGTGCCTTGAGCACCCTGAAGAATCACGGCCTGGAGAGCAAACACATTGTGCGCCAGATCACCAAGCAGGACTTCAACGACTTCGACTACATATTCGGCATGGATGAGGAAAATATGAGCGATCTGCGCAGCAGGGCGCCCAAGGGCAGCAAGGCTGAGCTGCTTATGCTGGGCGACTTTGGACTCAGCAAAGAGAATCGCATCATTGAGGATCCCTATTATGTGCGTGGAGAGTTGAGTTGAGTTTGGAAATTACAATTTATATTGATTTTTGTTCAATTTACTTGCAGCAAAGCGGCGCCGAGGGCTTCGAGACGGCGTATCAACAATGCGTTACGGCCTGCGATGCGTTTATCAAGCAGCGACTGCTAAAATAATTCAAATTGTATGTAGTTGATTTATAAAATGATTAAATTGCAAATGTAATGTTACCGGTTTGTTTATATGTGTGTGTGTGTGTATGTACGTGCCTGTAAGTATGTGTGTGTGTGTGTGCTTGTCGACTCATGCACTTTGCTGTGATGAAATAGTTTCGTTCAGTTTCAGTTTATTCCGTTACTCACAGTGTTGAACAGTGTAAATTTGCTATAGAATTTATCAGCACTTGAAGTATTTAGTTATATTTTAGTTAATTGTAAAAAATGAAAGTTTTGTTTGTCTGCCTGGGTGAGTGGTGGTAAATCTTTATATAAAATCTATATTCAATATCTTGTGGTGGACAGGTAACACCTGTCGCTCGCCTATGGCGGAGGCTGTCTTCAACGATTTGATACTCAAAAAGCAACTGCACGATTGGCAGACGGACAGCGCCGGACTGCGAGATTGGAATGTGGGCATGGCGCCGCAGGGGCGAGCACAGGAATTGCTGCGGCAACATGGCCTAAAGACGTCGCACATAACCCGTGCAGTAAGCGTAATATCTATGCCTAAATATAACCAGCTAATTCACATATCTTGCAGATAACCTTGGATGATTTCTACAGTTGGGACTTTATGCTGTGCATGGATGAGTACAACATGACGGAGCTGTGCCTCATTGCCGAGAAACTGCAGCCAGCGCCAACATGCCAAATACAGCTCCTGGGCAGCTATCTAAGTGGGGAGCAAGATCGCATTATCCAGGATCCATACTTTGTAATTACTAGGCTTAGGGGTTGAGGGAGCTTACTAAATCCTTTTCCATTTGCAGACAAAGGGCATGGCCAGCTTTCAAACGGCGTTCACACAGATTAAGGAGAGCTGCGAGAGATTTGTTGAACGATATATGCCAGCGGAGTAGAGGCTGGAGACTAAGGAGAGATTTGCTGGATGATTCTGATAGAGATTCCCAGCTGCTTGGTGGATGTGACGCCTAAGGCGCTTGTCGATATATTTTAACAGGTTTATTGGTTATTTAAATAATTGGATTCTCTAGATATCATATTATTACTCTTCCAAGCAAATCCAAGCTTCATTTCCCATTCAACCAGATGCAAGTAGATGCATTAAACAAAGCCGAAATTGTTTGTTTCATCTAAAGACACTTATTATTGTATACAGTATAAATAGAGAAAATTAATAATAATACTTAAGTGGACTTGGAACGATTATCTTTGGCGAGGCCTGAGCTTTCCTGCAATCTAATCACCTAATCAAAATTTGTATAATGTAATAATTGTAATTTGTGCAACTGTCAGAACGGCTGTGCCTAGCTGAGCAATCACAGCGAGCCATATAAATTACCTTTTATAGCTTAAATTAAACAAATAATTGTAATAATTTCTCAATTTCGGATTTCCTTAGAAGACCTTGCCCTGCAGCACCTTGTCTACGAATAGCGCCCAGCTGTAGTCGAGCACCTGATATGCCCGCTGTCGTTCCCTGTCCGTCAGCGCCGAGTAGCGTATGGAGTTATAGACCAGCGTCTTGAGCAGCCGGAGTCCAGCATTGTTGGGCGCCATGCTCATGATGGCATAGTAGAAGTCGTAGCTGAGGCCTTTGGCATTCCAGAAGCCCGGATCATCGTTGCAAATGACGACGGGCACGTCCAGCGCCAAGTACTGAGCGCCTGGATGATTGCGCATGTCCCAGACGAGGTGCAGCACCTGATTCGATATGGGATTCAGCTCCACGGCAATGTCGCGCGTCTTCACCGCGTTCATCAGTATGGGATGCTTGACCAGGGCGAAGGCGTGACCCACACGCGTGGTATTCAGCAGCAGAGCGTCCAGCAGATTGATGTCTGTCGAGGCGCTGTACCAATCTGCAAGGAAGAATTGGAATGAGGACTTGGCTTTAGATATAGAATTCCCAATTTCAACTAACTCGTTTCGCCAGCGTGCAGAAAGAGGCGTGTGTTGGGCGGCAGCTCCTTCAGCACGGCCAGCTGCTCATAGAGCGGCTTGCCCTTGTCCTCCTGCCCCACCAAATCAAAGCCGATTACAAACTGCGGAAAGGTTTCCCTGAAATCGAATAAGATGAATCAACTTGTCCGAGAGTCTTAGACCGAATCTCGCCTACTGCAAAATGCGGAATTGCTTCACGTTGGCCCTCATCTGCTCCGCATCGGCTCCGCGCCACACGGCGTAGATGACCTTGATGCCAATGAAATTGGGATGCAAGCGCACGAATTTCTCGTTCAGGGTCTGCAGCTCGCGCACCGCCTGCTCCTTGGGAAAGGTGCGTCCGCTGGCATCATAGAGCTGCAGAGGTCAGAGGAAGATGGCAGTTAACCCGAGCAGGCAGCAGCAGGCGCTGGACTACTTACCTCCTTCAGGCTAATGCGCAGCTCCGCATACATCACGTTGTCGTTGAAGAGCTCCTCAAGCAGCTGCCAGTGGTAGGCGCGGTAGGCGGGCAGGTAGCAGATGGCCTCCGTCAGGGTGTCAAACATGGTCTGGAATTTGTTCCAGACGGAGGTTATCGTGGGATACTCGACTGAAATCAGAGATGATTAGCTGAAGTGGAGGAATTACTCGGGCTACTCACGCTCTGGCACGGGCGTATATAGGTTGATGAGCCTCTCCAGATTCTCATCGTACAAGGCCGGATCAATTGAGCTTCGTCGCTCGTCCGCCACGTAGACATACTGCGACGTGCACTGATGCAACTTGACGGCGCGCCGGAAGCTCAGCCGGCTGTTGCCCTTGGCGTCGGTGCAGCGCAGCATGCCCGGCATATACGACATGTTGCGCACCACCCACTTGGAGCTGACCGCCGCGGTGTTATGTAGATGGAGCACCGCTCCCTTGGGCATCTGCTGCAGGAACTTGAAGACGGCGCTGCGATCGATCAGCGGCTTGGCCTTGAAGAAGTGCATGCCGGCCACGTTCTGATCCGCATTCCTGAAGCCCAGCGCCAGCTCGCCCAGCTTGTACTGCATGAAGAGATCGTCCACCTGGGTCTCCCTGTCGTTCAGGCTGGTGCGGCCGCCAGTCATGAGCTGCTCCTCGGCGTTGAGCACTGCCTGGCGCGCCTTCTCATAGCCTGCAATGTAGACAATGTAGAAGGAGTAGTTCATGCTGCTCCCGGGACTCACTTATGGAGGTCTGCACAGCTGCGTGGAGTGGATTGACCAGCCATCCAAGCAGCACCAACAAAAGGCGCCTCATTTTCTCTGACTGATTTGTTTTGGCCAAAAAAAAGAAAAATATTGATTGCTGGCTTATTGACACGTGGGGACTCGTTAGCAGCTCATTAATTTCTCCGCGTCCAGGTGTTTGCGCCCGTTCGCTAGCTGCGCTCGCCAAGAACTGTGCGCCGCGCCGTCGTCGCTTTATCAGCTTCACGGCGCAAAATTATAAAATTGTGTTGTACGAAAATTGCACTGGGCCGCACAATCATCACTCAAAATTAATAATGTTTTTCTTCAAATGTTTTTTGTTTGCTTGTAGATTTCTCCAATTCGGTTCTAGTCGTGGGTATTTCGCGAGTTTTTTGACTGGAGGATTCGCTGCGCATATTAAGTGAATCAAAAAACAAAAAAAAACTAGAAACAGACGCGCGACCAAAGCTTTTTAATTCGTATGCCCTAGCATTGCTATTGATGTGGGGTATATTGGCGCGCAATCCAGCGGGAATTGGTTGTATAGATATACGACTTGTCGCTTATATAGCCAGGTATTAAAGGCAACTCATCAGCAGTCATATGCGAGTTGCTTATATTTAATGACAAATTTTTGTTGATGCTTAAATAATTTATGAGCCCCAAAGGGGAATGAACAAAATGTTGTGGAACTAAATAAAAAAGTAAAATTTATTTTGCAGTAATGAATCACTTACATACAAAAAAACAAGATTAGGTTTTTTGTGATATTTATTGGCATATATTTTAAATAGGACTTATAAAACATTTTTGTTTTTTTGACCTTGACTTACAAAAAAGATGTACAAAATTAATAATATATATATTTAATATATATTATATAAATAATAAAATAATATTTTTGACTACCATTTATATGTAAATAATCTTAACAACTCTCATTGCAAATTAGCTATAGTTCAAAGGGGAATACCCCTTTCCTACCAGCTCCTAAAGAAGCTTTATATAATATAAAATGGAAACATTAATTTTTCCTTAAATTTTCCCAATTTTAAATCAAATTTCAACTGTTTTCTCTATATAGAAGGTGTCTTAGCTATTTTCCCCATTTATCTCATGTAGCTCAGCTACTTTCCCCATTTACAGGGTATCTCAACACAGTCTCACATACAAAAACGCTTTGTTAATTTGTCAACTGACGTTTACGGACGCGCTTAGCTGATTTCTAATCGCATACGAAATGAGCTGTTCGTTGCCTCCATAAGCCGCGATGCTCTTGCTCAGAATTCGCATTAGGGGCTGGGCGTGCGTCTGTTCAACGGTAATTGGCGACATCAATTGTCACCAACATAGAATAGAGTAATACCATTATTTATAAGAAATTATTTGATAGTTTCAAAAAAAAAAATTGAAGAAGGTGTGGATGTGCAAAGTCATGGCAGCTGACAAGAAGAGACACAATTACCTGGAGTGTCTCAAATTATGAAGGTAAATGAAAGAATTATAAAGAAAATTATATTATGAGGAAGATTGAGAGATTGTATAGTAATAAGTGAGTAATATGGGAATGTAGATAATTTTAATTTAATTTAAGTTTTAAGATATTTATTTAAGCTTACATAAGTTTTGTTTAATGATAATGAAGCTGTCGAAGAGACTACGAATTGTAGTATATAAAAGGTCTGTAAAACACAAGAGCAATACATAACATATTTACCTATTGATTTCTTATATATAGATATGTATGTATGTATGTCTACCCCTCCTCTATATCCTCAGCTCTTCATGAGTATTTGCCTCTGCTCAAGACGCGCGTTGCTGAGTCTATCACAGCTTGAATGCATTCCAATCTTGTTGCTGATTTCACAGTGCGAAATATATATTATATATATGTTGACATAATATTAGATGAAAATATTAGGATTGTATATACTATAAGCTATATTATATATTATATAGAAATTTTTATATATACATTTGTATTTTTTTGTATGTATATTGCAACCAATATCAATCACAGCTTCGTATCTAATCACTTAGCAACGGAAGGTTAATAAAGTGATTTATGAAATATTATATATATGCATATATATATTATTATATATTTAAAAAATATATATATATATATATAAATATATATATTACATATTTCTATATACATAAACATCTATTATATTAGACAACCGATATCTCCCACAGTTTCGTATCTAATCACTTAGCAGGAGAAGGTTAATCACAGTTCAGCTGCCTGACAGCTTGAACTATAATAGAAACCTCATTTAAAAATATAAAAAAAAATTTCATTCATTACATTTTTTTAACATAATGTAGAATTGCGCCTAGTTCAGTATTACGAAATTGTATATATAAAAAAATAAAAGCAATTTGTTTGCTATTTAGCTTGAAGCCCCGCGCCGATAAGCGCAGTTCAATGTTGTTTTTGTTTGCTGTACTACATTTCCCACGATTCATTTCACTTTTTTTCCAGCTTTGTTCTCTTGACAGTGACAATCTAACATCGCCCATTCGCCCTCTCTCTCTCACTCTTTCACTCCCTTTCTCCCTTTCTGCATCTCTCACCTTTTCGCACATTTATTGTTCAGCTGAACTGTCCGCCCCTTTGCATGTGGCAAACATTTTTTTACACATCCCACTCAATGCCAAGTATCAATTTTAGTGGCCCCAAAACAATTTGGGTTAGTAAACAATATATGCAAAAAAATATACTTTCAACTAAAAATATTCCATATGTATAAATATATATAAATGTGGATGGGTATGCACGACTAGCAAATGAGCTGGCTTTTTGGATGTGATGTGTGGAAAAGGCTCTATATGAAATAGAAATTTGATTGATATCTTCTTTTAGATTGTTGGTCATTTTTACAGGATATAATTCATATATACCCTATACCCCATCAATCTATAAGGCTTCTAGCCTTAGCTTGAAACCTAACTACGTAAATATATTATGGATATGCACGACTAGCAAATGACCTGCTTTTGGATATAGTATGTGAAATCTATTCTAACTGAAATTTATGACAAATGCCAGCTGGGATATTTTCTCTCAATTTATTGCCCATGTTTACAGGGTATAATTGTATGCTACTTAATAAATATATATGCACCCTATACCCTATATGTCTATAAGGCCATGGTATAATTGTATACCCCTCCTCTATTGCCTTAGATTGTAGTCCAATACATATAATTCCTCTACACCTTTCCCTCCCAATACGTACAGGGTATTCCTACAACCATCCAAGCCCGCCTTATGCAGGGCACACGCTTTGATGCTTATGCAAATAGACAGACTCACATATGCATAGAGTCTTTTGTATACGGTTTTCGCGCCCTCGTCGGTCGGCATGCACAATTTTGCGCGAAAATCTCTGGCATTGAACTCTGGACACAGCTGGCGCTAATCTCTCCCAGCCGAGAGCCGCTAAGCATCTAAAATCGTGTGGAGACTTTCAGTGCGCGCCTCGGCAGCGGCTTTATCAGTTAGCAAGCGGACCGCAAACGGGACACACCACACGAAATCGGGCACAGATATACTATATAGGCTATATAGTAAATCACATAATTTGTAGACAAGCTGCGCGATGCTGCTGGAGCTGTTCTGCCTGTGGCTGCCGCTGCTGGGTCGGCTCTTGGCTGCAGACCAACGTAGGTAACAAGAGTGGCACGCATATACCCGCTTATACACTGTTTTCTCGTTCCAGCCTATGTGACGCTGCGCGAGCGCATTATGAAGGCGGAGCAGATGGCCTCGCTCGGCGGCAATCTCTGGCTGACGGCGGACGAGGAGAAGGCCAACAGCATCCTCATGATCGCCAAGCGCGCGGAGATAGCCGAGGGCATCAAGTACCCGGAGAAGTATGCGCCCGCCATGCACTTCTTTCAGGGCAAGCAATACGTGCGCCAGAGCGACGTGTTCCGCATCATACAGAAGATGCCCAAGGGCGCCTTCCTACACGGCCACAACACAGCCATGGTCAGCTCCAAGTGGATCGTAACGAATCTCACGAACACCAACAATCTCTACACGTGTCGCGACATAAACGGCGTGTTGATCTTCACCTACGACACGGCCAGCTCCAACTGCCACAGCGAGGAGCAGAATGTGTGCACGGAGCGCATCAATGCCGAGGATCGCCATCAGTATGAGCGCCAGCTGGAGAAGCACATCAACATGCACACCACCAAGCCGGAGGGTAAGTGCCAGCGCTAACCCTGATCTACCCCAACCCTAACCTCCTCTAATGCTTCTCAGCGCTGATGCCCAACAAGAAGCTGATTTGGAATCGCTTCGAGAATATTTTCACCACTGTGGATCGGCTCTACAAATATCAGCCCACCTACTGCGCCTACCACAAGCGCCTGCTGGAGGAGCTCTGCGAGGATAATATCATCTATGCCGAGATCAGAGCTTCGCTCTCGCCTGTAAGTATGCTAGAAAAAGTTGTGAAACCAAAATGGAATTTAACTTCGATCTATTTGCTCAGCTCTACGATGACAACAATCGTACCTATAGCTCCCTGGATGTAGCCAACCAGCTGGAGAGGATCGTTGAGGAGTTTAAGGCCAAACATCCGGACTTTGTGGGCCTCAAGGTCATCTATGCGAAACGGAATCGCGCCTCCGAGGAGAAAATGGCCGAGAATATACGCACGTTCAAGCAGCTACAGTGAGTCCTCAATCATGACAGGTCTAATGACAATGACAGGTCTAATGACAATGACAATGACAATGACAATGACAATGACAATGACAACGACAATGACAATGACAATGACAATGACAATGACAATGACAATGACAATGACAATGACAATGACAATGACAATGACAATGACAATGACAATGACAATGACAATGACAATGACAATGACAATGACAATGACAATGACAATGACAATGACAATGACAATGACAATGACAATGACAATGACAATGACAATGACAATGACAATGACAATGACAATGACAATGACAATGACAATGACAATGACAATGACAATGACAATGACAATGACAATGACAATGACAATGACAATGACAATGACAATGACAATGACAATGACAATGACAATGACAATGACAATGACAATGACAATGACAATGACAATGACAATGACAATGACAATGACAATGACAATGACAATGACAATGACAATGACAATGACAATGACAATGACAATGACAATGACAATGACAATGACAATGACAATGACAATGACAATGACAATGACAATGACAATGACAATGACAATGACAATGACAATGACAATGACAATGACAATGACAATGACAATGACAATGACAATGACAATGACAATGACAATGACAATGACAATGACAATGACAATGACAATGACAATGACAATGACAATGACAATGACAATGACAATGACAATGACAATGACAATGACAATGACAATGACAATGACAATGACAATGACAATGACAATGACAATGACAATGACAATGACAATGACAATGACAATGACAATGACAATGACAATGACAATGACAATGACAATGACAATGACAATGACAATGACAATGACAATGACAATGACAATGACAATGACAATGACAATGACAATGACAATGACAATGACAATGACAATGACAATGACAATGACAATGACAATGACAATGACAATGACAATGACAATGACAATGACAATGACAATGACAATGACAATGACAATGACAATGACAATGACAATGACAATGACAATGACAATGACAATGACAATGACAATGACAATGACAATGACAATGACAATGACAATGACAATGACAATGACAATGACAATGACAATGACAATGACAATGACAATGACAATGACAATGACAATGACAATGACAATGACAATGACAATGACAATGACAATGACAATGACAATGACAATGACAATGACAATGACAATGACAATGACAATGACAATGACAATGACAATGACAATGACAATGACAATGACAATGACAATGACAATGACAATGACAATGACAATGACAATGACAATGACAATGACAATGACAATGACAATGACAATGACAGTCAAGTTATTGATGAATTAATGAATATATCCTGTACATCTTCTGCAATATCTCCTCCAGCTCTGCCAAGCCCAACTTTATTATTGGCTTCGATATGATTGGACAGGAGGACACGGGAGATCCGATAAGTAAATACGTCAATGAATTGTCCGATATGCCCAGCACGGCTAACTTTTTCTTCCACGCGGGCGAGACAAGTAAGTGGAGCTACAGCAATACTCTGACTAAATAATATCTACAATAATCCCATCCCTTAGATTGGTATGGGCGCACCGACTGGAATATGATGGATGCGATATTGTTGAATACGAAGCGCATTGGACATGGCTTTGCTTTGCCCAAGCATCCGCAATTGTGGTCCACGATCAAGAAGCGTAACATTGCCATCGAGGTGAATCCGTTGTCCAATCAAGTTCTGGGCTTCATCTGGGATCTGCGCAATCATCCCGCCAGCTTTCTGATAGCCGAAAACTTTCCGATTATCATATCAGCAGACGATCCAGGCGTTTGGGGCGCCAAGGGACTCAGCTATGACTTTTACTACGCCTTCATGGCAATGGCGCCGGTGGAGGCGGATCTGCGGTTCCTCAAGCAGCTGGCACTGAACTCCATGAAGTATTCGGTGCTCACCTCGGTGGAGAGGCGCAAGTTCAGTCGGGTGTTCCAGAAGAAGTGGCAAGAGTTTATTGCAAATATCATAAATCCTAAGTTCGTGTAGGAACTAAGCTAGATCTTAAGCCAAATTACAGACAGAGATTAACTACAAGTTTTGACATGCATGTTAAACCGCATTCGGAGCGAACCAGCCATGCAGGCACTTGGGCACCGGGCCATTGGTGTGAAAGTCGCAACGTCCCAGCTCCGTCATGGTCTTGGCGCAGAGCACAATGAGGCCCACATAGCAATCGTTGAGTCCGCCGCCCACGACCATGGAGGCCAGGATGACGCCGTCGTCCTCGCTTTGCGGCTGCGGCGAGGGCACAAAAATGGGCTCCGACGGATAGACATTGTCCTCGCACCAAGTCTTGCAGGTTCTACTCACAACGTCCACCTTGATGAGCTGGGCGAGAGATGAATTATTAGTGGGGAAATATCATTAGCTAAGCTAAGCTCACCGTGCCCGGATTCTCTGCATCCACATCGGAGCTGATGGCATAGAAGTAACGATAGTTCTTGCCCATGTGCCGCTCGTAATATATTCTGGGCGTCTCGCAGCCCCAGTCGCAGAGCATTTCGGGCCGCAGGAAGATGCCAGTGGCGCCCTGGTAGGCCTCCGCCTGAGTATGCTGCAGGGTGACCAGGTTGACGCAGCCATCCTCGTCGTAGCGCGCCCGCTTCGACTCCTTGCACGGACTCTCCTGCTTGCCATTGGTGGCCATGTAGGTGATGTCCGCATACTGCGAGGCGGAGTGCTTGAGGCGTGTGGCTGGCGGCGCCGTCAGACCCACCAGCGACAACGACTTGACCAGGCGCCGCTTGCTGGCGCTGCACGAGCGGCTCGCGCCCAGGGGCAGCACGAAGCGCAGGGGTCGTCCGCGAAAGAGCTGGGCATAGTTGGGATTCGTCTGCATATTGGCTATGGCCTCCAGGTACATGCAGTTGATCATCTCGGGATTCTTGTAGCAGCAGATGTCGACCACGACGTGGCCATCCTGCTCGTAGGCATTGATGATGTGCAGGTAGAAGAAGGCCTCCGACTCGTAGCTCTGCACCAGCTTGCCACTCGAGCGCTCTATCAGGTGGAACAGCGTGGGCTTGTCCTCGTACCACTTGAGGCAGGCCGCCAGGTGCTGATTGGAGAGCTGCGCCTTAATGTACTCCGTCAGCGAGACGGACAGCGGCTGCTCCACAATCACGAAGTAGTGCTCGGTCAGGCCGAAGGTGTGCATGTAGCCCGGATGCAGCTTCCAGCGGCAGGGCAGCGTGGCCACCACGTGCGCATCCTCGAACATGTGCTGCCCGTTCGGAAAGCAGATTACGGCATAGGCCGGCCCGGACTTGGTCATGCTGGTGCCCAGATTATAGACCGTGCCGCTGGGCAGGACGTGCGGATGCGAGGTGTGGTTGATGATGCCCACGAAGTCACTGGTGCAAAGGCGTGCCTCCGTGGCGAGCGTGCAGGGATTGATGCTGGAAGGGAGAGAAGAAGAGTTAATCTCCGTGGCAGGGAAAATATCACGTATACGCACCGATGCATGAAGGGCGTCTCGGTGAGCGTATAATACTGATCGCCAAAGGGATAGATGGATATCATGGAGTTGTCGGTGCCATTGTCCGGCTTGAAGATCGCGCCAAATCTGTTAAAGATCGAGTGGCACGGATCCGGCACGGCCGCCGTGCCGAACTCCGTGACCACAATGCGCTGCGCCGCGCGATTCCGCTGCAGCGTCTGCGTGTCCACGAAGCGATTCTGATACGTGACGCGGCCGTTCTTGATGGCGAAGCGATGCAGCAGGGCCGAGCAGTCGAACAGGTGGCCGAAGCTCATGTCGCCCACCTTCCAGCTGCCGGGCCCGTTGCGCAACAGGCTGCCATTGAGCCACTCCGGTATATGTCCGCTGGCATGCCCCTCGATGGGCTCCACAATCTCGCGCTCGCAGGAGCGCAGCCAGACATCCGACGAGCAGTTGGGATAGTAGCGACCGTTGCCATCCAGCCGCGTCGCCTCCGGATCGGCCCGGCGCTCATCATAGTTGACCTACGAACAGCAGAGGAGCAGTGCATTAGCCAACTATTGATTGACACGATTCGCCCTAAGCTGCATTTCAGCCCCCGATTAGGCGGGGGATTATCCGCCAGGGTTTCGCATGCCACACGCCTAATCAGCTGCAATAATTCCCAGCGACGGGCAGTGCACAGACTCTGATTCACACTCACTCACTCACACACACACATTCATATTCCATTTGAATTTCATTTGAAATACGAATTTCTTAGTATTTTTCTGGCCCACTTTCGGAAGGGAACAATTTCAAATTTTTTGTTGAAAATTCACAATTGTTGTTGAGGCAAAAAACCAACCGCAAAGAAGTCGCGCATAAAGCTCCTGAAGACGCGTGCGGACATTTTGTATTCGGATGTGGCCGAAATAGCCAAAAGAAACAAAAGCGCAAACAAAGCCGAAGCAGATCCGAAATAAATCTCCGACTCAGGTATACCCTGACAGCGGTGCCCAAGCACACACGACCTGCGAGCGGCTAGAAAACCAAATGACAACTGGCATAGTTAGCCAAGCCAGTCGCCGTCGTCGCCGCCGCTCGCTGTTCGGGTGGTGTGGTGTGGTGTGGGTGGTTGTCCCCTCTGGGGCACCCTCTATTCATAATTTAGATTGACAGAGTCGTTCGCCCCGCGTGTAAGGCACACCGCAAAGCCCACGTAAAGCCAAAACAAAATACAAGTGGGGAAATATTACTATTGTTTGTGCATTTTTGCCGCTTCGGCGAGCTGCGACCGCGGCTAGGGTAACTTCTTGAACTAACATTTTGTAACGTGCTCTAGGAAATTTAATACACTACCCCCCACACGCCGCACCGACTGTCTGACCTTGTTCATATGCAATTCTTAAACTTTACTTTTCATGCAACCCGCAGAAGCCACAGCAAGTCACGCAAATGGATGGCCACATGATGATCAAGTAAGTTATGCAACATTCGTTCGTCGTCATTTTGGTCCACCCTAAAGCTGCAGCTAGCATAAATTGCGCATACGCCACGTGTTGCGAGCGCATATTTGTTTTGGGATTTAAGTTCATGATCATTTCAATTAGCCAGCCGCTTAGTCTTTAGCTTTAGCAATTGAAATTCATGAAAATGAATTTTCATGAAAACCCCGCGTCAGGTGCATCCCGAGCGAGCGAGCATTGCCCCAGTTTAGCTCATTTTAAATTGATGTCAATTGTCTTAGGCTAGCCCAGCCCAGCTGCAGGCACAGTTTATATATATATATTCCTATCTTAAGCATGCCAGTGTGTGGCAAATGTGTTGGCATTTATGAAAATGCATTTAATATTGCTAAAAATAGCTATGAAAAAATGAAAATCGAATTATTTCCGTGACGTGTCTCAAGGTTAGGCATTTTTGTAATTGCTTATCTTTTAATTTGATTTGTTATCGAAATGAATTTATTTATTTTTATATTATTTTTAAGGTTTTTATTTTTTATATATTTTTTTCTTTCGTTTTTTTTAATTTTAGTTTTTTCTTAATTTAATTTTCTATATTTATTTTTCTTGATTATTAATATATAATATATACCCATTTAATTTACTTGATTAAATATTTTAAAAAAATAAAGAAAAAAAATCATTAAATTGTATTACCTAATTATGAAATAATAAAAAAAAATACAAATACATTGAATCATTAAAAAAAGTAAACATATAAAAAAAATATTTAAAAAAAACATAAGAAAAAAATAAAGAAAAAATCATACATTTTCATTACCTAACTATTTCCGTGACCTGACTCAAGGTTAAGCATTGTTAAAATTGCTTATCTTTTAATTTGATTTGCTATCGAAAGAAATCTATTTTTTTATTATTATTTTTTTTTTTTTTTCGTTTCATTTTTCACATTTATTTTTCTTTTAATTAAAACCTGATTCCCTTTTGCATTTACTAATTATTATTTCCGTTAAATGACTCACGACTGACTTTTAATTTGATTTTGATTTTTGACCTACAACTTTTTACTTATTTTTTATCGTTTTTTATTTTTTTAATTTTTTTTTAAATATTTTTTTTGTATTTTTTCTTTTTCAATAATTACATTTGCTTTATTTATTTTTAGTCTATATAAACGTTAATTCCCTTTTGCTTTGATTGTTGCAAAACACAAAAACTTACGCATTTCTTATTTTTTAATTTGATGTGCTATAAAAATAATTGTATATATATTTCTTTGTTAATTTATATATTTTTTAAGAATATTATTTTCATTATGCGCCAAATTTATTTTCGTTTAATTAAACGTTAATTCCCCCCTTTTTGCTTTGGTGTTGCAAAACACTCCAGCTCACGCACCATTTGGCCGTTGTCCAACACTTCACGCACGCATCAGCTGTTGCCTGACAACAAAAATAATTCAACGACGCAGCACAGCGCCAAGCATAAATAATAGAAATAAAAAGTCATAAATGTGATTTGCGAACTAATTTGTTGTCCAACTGCAGCGGCGAAGGCTTCTTGAACACCGTCCACTTCGGTGAATGCGACGACTCCATCGACTGCGACTGCGGCGGCGACTACAACGTGGACGACTCGCTGCCTGCCAGCGGCTGCTACAACCAATCCAACGTCTGCCCCAGCGAGATGAGCGCGCGCCAGGGCACGGGCTCGTCGTACGCTGGCGTCAGTCGCATACCCAGGGGTGCGGCGAGGCCGCGTCAAGGTCTGTCGCCGCGCAACAACTACTCGTTCCAGCCGGTGTTCCACGAGCGCACCAACCACGAGGATGACAAGCTGCTCAGCGACACTCTGTGGAAGCTGGCGCGCAAGACGGGCACGCTCAATCTCACCAACAAAGGCATGGCACGAGGTAAGTCAGCACACCTAATCAATATGCCAATATGTGTGTGAGTGAGAGTGTGTAGGTGTCGTGGTCTCGGCAGAGCAAATGCGACGCTGGAACTCCATGAAGCGGCCAGTTGTAGAGCCCAAAGCCAAATCAGAGGCTGGAACACATACGGATTTGAGCTATGGCGGATACATGGATAGCAGCGCCTTATGGTTTCTCTATATGTAGATGTGATTGCCAGCGAGATCTCGAACTTGCCCCTGGCTGACCATAGAAGGCGCCGAGCACATTACACGCCTCACTAGGCAGCCTGACGCAATCTCGCATTATAGCTGTGCTCGCTGCTCGGCGCCGTTTAGTTTGTGCGTGGCGCTCGTGGGCCACGGCTGTGTCGCTTGTGCCCTTTGGTTGTGTCCGTTCCATATCCTTCAAGATTGCGTCCTCGAGGCAAACGCGCAAGCAGCTCACATCGTTTTGCATGTGTGGTCCGCATCCGACGCGACGACGACGCTACTATCAGATCCGTGAATTCCAGATGGCCTCGTCCGGCGACGAGCTGGAGAGCGAGGAACCCGAGGATGATGAGATCGAACTGGACGAGCCAGCGCCGCAGCCGCCGCCGAAGCCAGATGCCAACGACGCCGCCAGTAGAGATGATAGAACTTATTCCGCCATGATTTCTAATGCTCATCCCAACTTCCGTTGCAGTGCCCGAACGCTTGTACGACATCAACGAGGCCGATGCGGACAGCAAGAAGGCGAATCTGGAGCAGCTGTCCATCAACGAGGACGACGCCTGGTGGAATCAAGTGCCGCTGAGCAATCTGGACCTCAGCTCGAACGCCTTGTCGACCATTTCGCCCAAGATCGAGAATCTGCTGACGCTCACCGTGCTCCAGCTGCACGACAATGCTCTGGTCGAGCTGCCGCCGCAGATTGGCAAGCTGGAGAAGCTGGTGCGCCTGAACCTTAGCCACAATAAGCTCAAGGAGCTGCCGCCCGACCTCTACAGCTTGCCAGAGCTGCGGCACCTGAATATCTCACACAATGAATTCACGGAGCTCAATCCGGACATTAGCAATCTGCACATGCTGGAGTTTCTGGTAGGTGGCTTCACTAGCTAACGGCTGTAGTGGTTCTGGTTATTAATCTCCAGCCTAATCTCATTAATCCCCCCACCCCCTGACTTATCCAACTGCTTTGCTAACACGTAACCACACAAGGATGCTGGGAATAATAACATAGACAGCTTGCCAGGCGGCATTGGGTTTCTGGTGCGTCTAACAGCTCTGCTCCTGGCCAATAACCATATCAAGGAACTGCCACCCGACATTGTCTATATGCGCTGTAAGTTGGCGTCAATTAACCTGGCTAACGCCGTAGTAATCGCTCCTGGCTTGAAGCTCTTCAAAAGCTGGACCTCATGAAGAACGATCTGGTGGCCCTGCCCGAGGACATGGGTCTGCTACGCAAGCTGCAGTTCCTCTACGTCCAGCACAACGACATCAAGGAGCTGCCCACCTTCGAGGGCAACGAGATGCTGAACGAACTGCACGCCAGCAATAACTATATAGACGTGAGTCCTAAAGGGAATATATGTATATTCATAGACTTCTCACTCACGTCGAGTCCTTGCAGCACGTGCCAAAGGATCTTTGCGCCAACTTGCCGCACCTGAAGATCTTCGATTTGCGCGACAACAAAATCACCCAGCTGCCCGATGAGGTGTGCCTGCTGCGCAACCTGAACCGCCTGGACGTCACAAACAACTCCATCAGCGTGCTGCCCGTCACGCTGTCTACGCTGGCCCACCTGATCAGCCTGCAGGTGGATGGCAATCCCATCAAGACCATACGACGCGACATTCTGCAGTGCGGCACGACGCGCATCCTGAAGACTCTGCACGATCGCGCCCAGGCCAAAGAGCGCGTGGGCGGCGGTGCCGAGGAGAAGCCCTGCAGCAGCTCAGCTGCAGCTAGTCAATCCGCCATGCAGCAGCAGCAACAACAGCAGCAACAGCAGCTGCCTGCCAACATGACCGACAAGTGAGTAATTGCTCGTCCTTTCCAGCCACCAGGCATTGATCCAACGACGCAGCAGCTACCAGCAGCCCAATTGCGCCCAGTCGCCATTCGTGCGCTGCCATTGTCAGTGTCAGTGCCAGCACTTTATGCAGCACCTGCAGCACTTCCAGCAGCCGGAGTCACCTTTTGGAGCATACTATCAACAATTTCCACAGAAATATGAGCAGGAGGAGGAGCAACTGCAGCAGCAACAGCCGCAGCATCTTCCGCAGCTAAATCCGTTTCAATTTGCTCCCGCCAGTCCGTATCCACCACAGCAACGGCTGCTCTATCGGGAGGCCTATGGCGACCACTATATGCCCGGTTACTCAGCCATGCCGGGAGCCGACCTAGATGCCTACAATCCGTACAATCGCTGTATTGTGCAACCTCGTTGGGTGTAGTGTATCACCAAGTTACAATTGGCATTCGCTTTGCTATAGATTTCGATTTTTATTTTGTAGTTTCTTATAGCTTTGCAGAGCTGGGACCAGTTTTTGGTTTATATAGGAATTAGGAGTAAAATATCTTGAAAGGAAGAAGAGTTTATGTATCCTTAATACTCTTTGTATCACTGATGAATTAATTTAGTTTACATGTCTGATTATCTATGTTCATGAAACCAATTTCTTTAAAATAAGGATTTATATATCCCTAATACTTTCTGTATTACTCTGTATAAATTATGAATTCCATCTTGTCTGATTTTCTAGAATCATGTATGATTCTCTAAGAGAAGAAGAGTTTATTTATACCTAATAGTTTTTGTATTACTCCTCAATTATGAATTCAATTTCCATATCTGATTATCTATAATCCTGAATTAGATATCTTTAAAAGGAGAAGAGTTTATATATATTGTCCGCCTTATTTGTAGCATTTATGAATTCAATTTCCAAGTCTCATAATCTTTAATCGTGAATGAAAAATATTTAACAGGAAAAGACAATATATATCCCTAATACTCTTAGTTTGTATCAATTAAGAACTCGATAATAACGATTAATTTGTCTATGGAAAGTCCTTCAGCTGTCAATCAGTTAATTATTATAATTATATTTATCAATTAATTTTACTATAGATATAAAATATATCTATAATTATTATTACTATATTTAATTGAATATTCAGCCCATATAGCATATATATTTTCAGTATCCATGTAACAAAGTCTCCTTGTCTGCAAATCTATATAATCTTCGATTCAGCGAATATATGTCTCCCCTCTTCCATTAAGATCTCCACTAACACCCCTTTACGCCTTCCCCTTTCCATCTTACAGATACAAACTGCGGCATACACGCACCTTAGCTGTCAATTTAGAAGGTCTTACTGATGTGCCCGACCACGTCTTCAAGCTGGCCAGCGAGGAGAAGGTGCATGTGGTGGACTTTGCGCGCAATCACCTGAGTACGCTGCCCAAAGGGTAAGCCCCACTCTCAACAGTCCACTCTACACTGGACTACAAGCAATTTGTTCTCAGCTTGCAGCACATGTCGAATCTGGTGACGGAGCTGGTGCTGGCACACAACGTCATCGAGAGCGTGCCGCCCTTTATATCGCAGTTCACGCGCATAACGTTTCTCAATTTGTCCAACAATTCGATCAAGGACTTGCCGCAGGAGTTCGGGCTGCTCAACACGCTGCGTGAGCTGAACATTGCCAACAATCGGTAGCTAATGGCGCACGATTTACTTTAATGACGCAACTAATGTGGGTTAATGTTTACAGCTTTGAGGCGTTGCCAAAGGGCCTGTACGAACTGCAGGGTCTGGAGATTCTAGTGGCCAGCGAGAATCAGATTAAGGCGCTCGATGTGGCCGGCTTGGCGAATTTGCCACGCCTGAACACGCTCGACTTGCGCAACAATAATATTGACTATATACCGCCCACGCTGGGCAATCTAACCAATATTACGTGAGAGATTTACATACTCTTTAAGCTAACTATTATATGTTTATACCCTGAACTCATAGAAATCGGGAATTCCGGGTATAATGGCTTTGTGAATATGTATGTAACAAGCAGAAGTAGCCGTGCCACACACCATAAAGCTTATATATTCTTGATCAGGACGACAAGAGAAGTTGATTTAGCTCTGTCCGTCTGTCCGTATGAATGCAGCGATCTCGTAAACCACAAAAGCTAGGCGCTTGAAATTTTAAATGAATACTCGCTTATAGCTTACGCTGACAGAAGTTATATCTTTTTTTTTCAATAACTCATCCCAATTTCTTATTATCGTTAAAAATCGAAAATTTGACTTGGTTTTTTAAGTGTAGCTTGACAGGCGTAAAAGCTTAAGGCCCCAGATTTGTGATGTGGGCTTCTGTAAAAAATGCGCAGAATTTGTAATCTTTTGGGTTTTGGACACCTTCCCCTTATCAAAATATTTCAAGAAGAAAAACGTATATCAAATACTAGAGACTTGAGGCTTTAACAAATACAAACATTTATACAACCTTATTATGCTCTGAAAGCTTCACTGAGAAAGTGCATCTAGAAGAAAAGTTATTAAACAATGCTTATGCTTACGTTAGTATATATAAATGAATCTGTTTTTGACAGGTTTCAGGGTATCTCCTAGTCGACCCGTCTCGATTAAAGCACTCTTACTAGCTTAACATTAATTCTAAACATTCTTCCTTTATCTCTTCTAGTCACTTGGAGCTGGTGGGCAATCCGTTCCGTCAGCCGCGCCATCAAATTCTCATGAAGGGCACCGACTCCATCATGTCCTATCTACGTGATCGCATACCCACTTGAAACGACGTGGGCAGCAAAAGGGGCAGCAGCAACACCAAACAACAAGCAACAAACAACAAAACACGCATCTATTATTTTTATTAATTTATATTGTTTAGCACATGTGCTAAGCGCTGATTTATTTTTTATTATTGTTGCGTTGATATTGAGACAGAAGCTGAACCAAATTAAAGCAGCGCCCACATACACAGAGACACACACACATGCACATGCAGTGTGCCTGTGTGTGTGTGGGCGTCAGAAGCGCGTAGTACCTTGTAGCATTTAACCCTGAACACCCTGTAACACACACGTACTAGTCAGCGTCACACACACACACACACACACACGCACGCACCCTGTTAAAACTTTGGCCAAGAAGCTTGCAAAAAAAATTAAAAAAAAAAGAAAATAAATAAAAACTAAAACTTCTCCGGTTTAATTGTGCTCGACGACCTCGCTGCGCAGCCTTTTGGCCAGCGTGCGTCGCAGCTGCAGCGCCGCATTGTCCGCCTGGTCGACCGCCTCGGGCGGCTTGCCCAGCTCCACGTTCTCGAGCAGCTGCTGCGCCACCTGCGCGGAGCTGGGCCGTGCGCCTGGCTCGAGCGGCAGCTGGGGCGTGCTGCGCGCCACCGTCTCCTGCAGCTGCTTGGCGCGCGTCTGCTTCTTGATCTCCACGATCTTGTCGCGCTGCTGGCGCAGATATTGTTGGCGCGACATTATCTCATTGGGATCCACCTGATCCTCCTGCTCGAAGAAGAGATTGAGACGCTGAAACTTATCGTTGACCAGCTCCAAGTTGGCGTCCTGCTCGGGCGTCAGAGCAGCCTCGGGACTCTCCAGCTCATTGGCCACCGTTTTGGCAATCAGTTCGTCCACATCCAAGTCGGTCACACCATTGCTGGAGAGGATTGCATGAGGATTAAGTGGAAGAGATAAGTGTGTTATGACTACCTGGCCTCGGCGCCCGCTGCGTTCTCTGTTTCCGCCAACTCAGCTGAGGCTGTGCGCGCCAGCTGATGCTTCTCAATGAGATCCAGCGCCTGCAGCTGCAGCTCCACATTGCGCTGCGTCATCATGCGTATGAAGATCTTCAAATCATTTGCAGCCCAGATCTGGATTTATGATAATATAACAGAATATTTCAGTGGAGCTGGAACGATCTGACTCACCTGCTGAAAGAGCACCTGATGGAACTGAAATGGATTCTCGCCCGGGCCCTGCTGACGGCCCTCCAGGCAGGCCAGCTCGAACTGCTCGGGCGTTATGTGCATCTCCTCCATGAAGCTGCCCAGCATGAAGTCCACCAGATTCTTGTACTCCTCATGGATCTGGCGTATGTCCTCATTGTTCTCGTCCAGCTGCAGGTTGGGATCAAAGACTGCAGCCAGAAGGGAATGACGTGGCTGAAATTTTAGCTCCTACTCAAACTCTTTCTTACCCAACGACTTCTGCTCGATGAACGTCTGGAGCGGCGCATTCCAGATGGGTCCGTGCAGGAAGCAGACCAGCGAATCGAATACCCAAGAGTCCTCAGCGGCCATATTCCCGGAACGACGGTAAAAACCAAATGCAATGCCAAAATTCAGGCTAAAATGTCGTCAGCTCCTGGGGCGCAATGTTTGGCTCCTGGCACGCCTGGTTGCCAGGACAACGAGCTCCGCCCACCCACGCCCAAGTCGCCAAAGAAAAGCCATAAAGAAAGTTTTTTTTTTTTGCAATTGATGTTTTTGTATTTTTTTTTGTTGTTTTTTGTTTGTTTAAAAACTATTAAAAACTATGATTTTTAATTATACTCAATCATAATATAGAGATGTTCCAAATTATATATGTATGTATCGTATGTTAGGTATCGTGTATGTGTGAGTGTGTGTGTGAGTGTGAGTTAGGAGTAGAGGGTATTAGACAGCATATCATATACAAATACACATTCGTTTATATATAAATACTATGTAATAAACTATAGTTTGTTTGTTTTGTATTTTATGCAAAAATTTCCCGTTATTTACGTTTATTGTTGCAGTTCAGTTGAAACAAACAAAAACAACAACATGGAAGGATATATTTATATTTCTTCGTTTTCTTTTCTTTTTTTATATATGTAATATGTACGTAAGTGTTTAGTGGAGTGTTGGGGGCAAAGAGGGAAAGGGGTGGGGGGGTAAGGGGGGTAAGGTGTTCGGTGTTCAGCTGCTCCAAAGCAAAAAAGGAAACCATTTCACGTCTTATTTTCGTTTTTTTTTTTTTGTTTATAAAAGTAAGCACTAAAATAAATATTTATGTAAAAGCTGCTCACAAATGGCAAATACAATACAATTATTAACAAATAACTTTATTGTGTGTGTGTGTGTTGTTGGTTGTTGTTGTTGTTGGCGCTTCTTTAACTATATTGGTTATATAAAAAGTATCTTTAGGCTAAAACAAAAAAAATTAACTTACATGGAAAAAACGTTAAGAAGACTTTCTCATTTTCTTTACTCTTTGTATTATTTAAACCCATTTTAAATCTATTTTGTAATTATCATTATTTGTTGTGTATGTGTGTGTGTGTGTGTTTGTTGAATGCAATTTGTGGCGCAGCATTTAAAATGTACTTAACAAATTATTAAATGGTTTCAGAAAAGAAACAAACAAAAAAGAAACATTCCCCCTTTAGCAATCTATATATATCCTTATAGTCCTTCTTTGTTTTACTTATTCCTTTCGTTTTTCCTTACTTTTGTTTTGTTTGTTGTTTTGCTATTTTACAAGTCCTTGCGCCTGTCAGCTATATGCAAGTGTTTCACGTTCTATAAGTAGCTTGTAATTCGATATATATGGGCATAACGCTAAATTATATACAAGGTCTATTCAATTATCCAGTTCTCGTAGTGTTAAATAGGGCATTTTACATTATATATGGCTTAACTATGAATGCGCAAAACAAAGTTCGTTTAGTTGGCTCTCCCTTTGTGGGCACTCAAAAGGCAATTCGTTTGCGTTAATTATATATCGAATGAATTTAGCGCGTATTTGCAACAATGTGTCGACCTACTCTGGCCAAACATTGTGGAAATACGAAAAATTAAATAAAGCAAAATTGAATTCACTGAATGTTAAATTAAGTTTTAGTTAAAGCAAACCAAAAAAAACTCCTTTCTAATTTAACAGCGGTTAGCCTTGTAATACGCTAACAGCAGCTGCTTATGACTTCAGTTTCCTTGAAATAACTTATTTGATATCTCTTAGCTTGGTTAACAAACTAATATCTTTTGATTATGCTTATAACTTAACATTTTTCGCTTAACATATGTTAGTTATACATTAACAGCTTGCGCTTAACAGCTGTTAGCAGTATTACAAGTGTGTGCCTTAACATATTTCTATGAAATTACATTTAAAACTTAGAGAAAGTATAGACTAAGCATTACAATTGCTTTCGTAGTACCCACAACTTATGTAGAACATGTTGATACTCTTTCCGCACAAGTTCAGCCAACTAAACAAGATTGTTTTTCATTTTTTTGTTTGTTTTGGGGGGTCGTTTATCTGTGAGCTTTTGTTGAGCGACTGCGTTTTGTAGGACAACTCAAGCACCGAACTTTAAACACTCTTCTCGCCTTACTTGCTGTTTCGTTATTTTAGTGGTATTCTTTAACTTCTAAACGTATATTTATTTTGGTTTCTTTTTATGTCGTTTGTTTTGTTTTGTTTTTTTTTTTCTTTAAGCACTCAAACACAACGCACACAACTGCAAAAAACGTATATGGTTTGTCGCTCCTCACGATCGATTCGTGTGTTTTGTTTTTGTGTGTGCACATATACTCTATAATTTATATTCATTTTTAAATATATTTATACATATATGTATATATATATACATACATATACATATATTATTTTATATAGTACTTGATTTTTGTTTTTGTTTTTCTTTCCTTTTAATTTAGTAAAGTAAGAGTTTATAATTTCTTGTTTTACTTTTTAGTTTTAGGTGTTTCTTTAAAATAAATGTTTTATGCTAAAATTTAATTTTCGCTTGTTCTTCTTACATGATTGCTTACAAGCAAATCTCCCCCCATCATGTCAAAGCGGCCCGAGCTCTGACGGGCTTCTTAATTGTTCCTTGTTCTTGTTCGATCTTACATCGTACCGCTCTCTCTCTCTCTCTCTCTCTCTCCCTCTGTCTCTCGGTCTCAGCCTGGCTTACAATTGTTGCTGCTGCTCTGTTGTTGCTGTGTTGTTGCTTCGCCCACCTTTCAACCCTTGCATTCGTTGATGAGTGAGTATACGCTTGTGTGTGTGAGTGTGTGTGTATGAGAAGTAGGTGTGTGTGTGTGTACTATTTTATAATTGATGCCGCCTGATGCCCCCTAACTATGCAATGCGCGCGCGCTTTTGTGCTTGGGGCCCATCCGTCTCCTCTTCTTCCTCATACTCATCCTCACCAGAATCGCTTTCATAGTCCACCAGTCCCTGGACAGACAAAAAAAACATTGTTATACTATATATATCTTGGCTGAAGAGTTTGTCGGTTCAGTTACCTTTTTGGTCGCCTTGTCGGCGTCAATGCCCGTTGGCGATTCCGCGCTAGGCGCCGTTTTCTCCTCATCCAACTTAAGTGCATCGCTGGCATCTGTGGCGGGTGACTGGATCTGCGGCTCGCTGCTGCTGCTGCTACTGTCCTCGCTGACTTCGCTGACCTCAGCTGTCGCTAGATCGGGCGTGCTGGCTGCTGTCGTTACCGAGACAACCATGGCCGTTGCAATCGTTGATAAGAACTGAGACGCTGTCACAGCCGCCACGGTCACCGACTCATCCACCTCCTCGGCTGGCTCAGATGTCGACGGTTCAGATGTCGACGGTTCAGATGTCGACGGCTCAGATGTCGCCGGTGGCTCAGATGTTGGCGATGTGGACGTTTCCATTGGTGACGTGGATAACGCTGATATCGCCGTCGGGGACGATGACGGGGAGCCATTTAATGCGGCGGACTGCGCCAGCTCCGAATTCTGTGGCACCACAGCGTTCAACTGCTGCTGCAGCTCCGCAATCTCGGATTGAGGCTGCTGTGGCTGCTGCTGTTGTTGGCTTTCCAGCTGCGCCGCAGCGGCTGCATTCGATGTGGAGGCGACAGCAGCTGCAGCGGCTGCGGCCACAAGTGTGCTATTCAAGGACAACGTTGGCTGTTGCTGGAATGAGTGCTGCTGCAGTTGCTGCTGCTGCTGTTGTTGTTGCTGTTGCTGCTGCTGTTGCTGCAGTGCAATATTGGCAGCGGCCGCCAACTGCACCGCGGCCTGGGCCTGCTCATCGATGGAGCTCGTCGCCTCGGGGCTACTGCCGCCACTAGCTGTCGGCACTGATACTGAGGTGGCAGTTGCAGTCGCTGTGGAATTAAGATTGCCCAATAAGCCGACGCCATGCGGCGACGTGCTGTGCGGCGGCGATGACTTTTGCTGTTGCGTCTGATTTTGTGTCTGGGGGCCATTTTTTTCGCTGACAGCTAAATGACAAATGAAACACATTAAACGAACAATTCCTTTACTTGTCTCCATTAAACACTTACATTTCATCACATTGTTATAGGTGTCAATTTCCTCTGAAAAGTCATCGTCATCATTGAACCACAGCTCCTCCTCTTCCTCCATCTGACGCTGATCGCGACGAAAACGACTGCCGCTGCGTATCATAGCCAGACTTCTAATAAAAATAATAGCAAAGTTGAAACGAAAATGTTTTTGTATTTTCATATAATGCTATTTACCCATCGGTACGATTTTCCAACTTGTCGCGATCCTTGAGCCGATCCTGGTACTGATCATAACGATTCTTTAGGTATTTAAATGTTTGCACATATTCGATTTCATCAAATATCTTGCTAAAGTTTTCCACGAAGTATACGCACAGCGTGCGTATATCCTCGAGTTTTATAAACTCGAATAGTTCCAGTATGGCCGATTCGAGCAGATTATAGCGACCATTGTTACGAATAAAAGCATCCACCACAGGCGCAAATAGATTGCACTTGACAATGTGTCTAGAATCGTACAAAATGATAATAATTCAAGATATTTGTAGAGTAATTATAG
Source organism: Drosophila pegasa (assembly GCA_035046225.1). NCBI lineage: Eukaryota > Metazoa > Arthropoda > Insecta > Diptera > Drosophilidae > Drosophila > Drosophila pegasa. Next base: position 6,759,422 of record JAWNOD010000398.1, on the reverse strand, counting down.
TTTGAAACTCGTTAGCTATACTCACCTGTTGTAGAACTCATCTTTGAGTGCAATTATCTTGCGCAGCAGCCGCAGGGCCCCAAGTACAAGGAACGTGTGCGTGCTCTTCATTAGCACTAGAATTCGTTTCAGGAGATCTTTTTGCAGCAAAAAATTCTTAATATGATAGCTATGATGTTCCACGCAAAATGACAAAATGTCCAGCACGATGCCCAACAGCTGTGCAGTCTGATAATCCTCGTTCTGTGGACGATCGCCCGTTGTATTGAGCATTAGAGGCGCTGTTCGACATGGAAACATATTGTTATTTGAAGCTCGCTCTATTACTCATTTTTTAATTGAACATTTACCAACTAGCGTTTGGACGCTGTACTTGTAGAAGAAGTTCAGAAAATCCCCCTTCTCAGTCAACATATTTTCCGGCTCAAGCAGGATCTTAATGATGCCCATCAACTGCACCGCAATGCCCAGCTCCGGCTCCGAATCATTCAGCATCTGTTCAATGGCAATGTTCAGCAACATACGGTCCTAAAATATACCAATAACAAAACCAAGGATCAGCTAACTTTACTTAATAAACTACAAACTGATTTCACTTACACCCTCCGGTCGATTCGCCTGATTCAGAGTGTAGTTGCGCACCACCAACGGCGAGAACTCCACAATGGCCGTAAGTATGTCGATGGAAGCCGACTTGGTCTTCGTATCGTTCATAACCAACGTCAGTTCAAGGGCCTGCAACACACCCAGGCAGGTGAGTGTCTTGTAGAATGAGTCCTTGCCCTGGGGCTGCAAATTTTGTGCGAAATTGCAGAACTCCTTCAGAAACAGAACGATATCGCGACGCTTCGCATCGCTAGTTGCTGGATCCGTAAGCAGTGTAAACACATCGAGCAGGAAACGTTCATCCTCCTGTATGAGCGTAACAATCTCAACTTTGTTGAAGAATATAAAACTTGACAATGTGTTCAGCATATTATCCTCGACGAAGACTGACGGCGTGGGCAATATAATATCCTGAATATACTGCACTCGAAATGTTTGATGAATTTTTGCCAATAGATCCATATTCTTGATGGGCACAGCTTCTCGAAATTTTGCCAATTGTTTGAGATACTGCCGATGCTTCTTCGGCTGAGCCACAGTCGGATCGTACTCCAGGCAGCCAACCACATCAAAAATAGTATCTTCCGCAAACATGATCTCGAAAAGAGCATTTTTGTTCAGCAAGAAAATATTCTTAAATATCTCAAAGAGATGATGCAGCCCCTCCGTATTCTCCAGATCCTCGCAGACGCGAAAAAGATTCAAAAGCTTCTTAATGTAGTTCTCCGACTCCAGGGCCACCGACAATTTCTCCTTACGCAGCGGTGTGGAAAGGCAACTTTGTATTGTCTCGGATATGTCCTCGAGCCGCGAGAGCTCACACGGCGGCAGCTCGATGGGCGGCGCTGTGTCTGACATGTCCTCGAAACGCTCATCCTCCGACTCCTCAACAATGTCCTGCGTTATCTCCACCGAAGGATCTTTGCCCTGCACCTGTATACAGCAATAACACATATCGAATGTAGGTAATGTGAACGAGTGAATATTGAGGGATTATTAAATACCTGACATATCTTCTCCCATATCTCATCACAACCGGCCTTCTCCTGAAAGCTCAACGCCAGATCAAAGTTGTCGCCCTCTGACCAGACAATAAGCGTATCCTGTTGCTTCTGGTAGGCCGTATCCGGCTGTATCTTACTCTCCAACAATAAGGAACCATCGGATTCAGCACGCACTAGCAGCGATGTGCCTTTGAGACGCTCCACATATGTGGAGGAGACGTGGCCAGTGCCACGATCATCCCACTGCCGTTCAGCATTCAGTGCATAGAGCTTAACACGTCGGCGGGTGTCAGTCGTCATGGTTTGGCTTTAGGTATATCTGTGTCCTCTTCCTATTTTTCTTTTCTTTTTACTCTTGTTTTATAGCGTTGCACAAAAATTTACGTTTTTATCCTCTTTCAGCTGTGTCTTCGATTGCTGGTGGCTTGTAGCCGCGTTTGGGATAGTCAACTAGACTAAATACAATTAAATTAGGATCTTGAATTTGAAATTCAAAGTATTCGACTAATCTCTACACTTGACTGGCATATCCATGTTAAGCTGTTATGTTGTGATCTGTGCTCGACGCACGGCTAAGCTGATGAATAAATTTGGGAAAAAAAGAAACAGGAAAGATTTTATTATAGTACTTAAAATTGTTAACATTGTCTCGATTTATCAACGAAATTAGATTTAAAATGTCATTTAACTGAATATATCGATATACATATTTTCACTTATAATCAATCGAGTTGACTATAAAATTTCTTTCTTTTTTTTACAACACTAAATGAAAAGCATAATGAGTAATCCCACACATAGGCACATTTATTTACTAATACAAGCACAATTACGATAACAACAAATGCGTATCAAAACAGAAGATGCGAAAAGCAGACAGCATGAATGAAATTGTGAAAGCTTCGTTTTATGTTGTGCATGTGCAGTGTGTGTGTGTGTGTCTGCGTGTGTGAGCATACATACACACGTGCATATGTATGTGCAGAGAAATACAAGCGAAATGCCAAAAACTATTTTTTGCCCACTCTGTTTACAAACAAAATAAAAGAAACGAAGCTAGACGAAAGTATGCGAATAAGCGATACCGTGTGCTTAGAGAGTAGTTGACTAAATGAGAGAGTGAAGAAATTGAAAGTAATAAAAGGCAAAGGGTAAATAGGAAGAGAGAGAGAGAGACCAATAAATCACAAACATAATGTAATGATCCTTTCCTTGCTATATGAACTTCATGATGCCCTTTGTACATTTTACGTCACTATTCAACTTTTTCAAATCTCTCCACACTCTCGTTTGTTATTGTGCGCTGTATGTGTGTGTGTGTGTGTGTGTGTTGTCTGAAGTCTACACACATTGCAAACAATTATCGCGCTTTCGCCAAAGCGACCCACAACGACGGCGAGTACAAACACGCGCGCGACAAAAACAAACACAAAAAAAAAGAATGAGTGGTCAGAACCTGAGGGAGAGCGAAAGAGCGAAAAATGAGCCGAAGAGAGTGCGAGCAGTACATTTGACTTGTCTCTATGTATGTGTGGCAAGTGGGTGGCGGCCGGCTAGCGGGGTAAATTCGCGGCGACAAGATTAGATTATCATCAAACGCACACACACACATACAAAGAAACGCTGTTGCTATAACGTACAACGTACGACGTACGCACAAGGCAACAAAAATCAATGAGCAAGTGTAAGAAAAAAATGTGTGTAAACAGAACAGATATTTAGCTCACAGCACTAAAAGAGACAAGGTCTACGTCATCGATAGAGAAAAGCGAGGAAATCCATTTTCACGACAATTTACAGTGCGTGTCGAGTGTGCTGCGACACACATGCATAATATATATCTTTATAATTAATAATAATTACGCTGTTGATACATAGGTATATTATATAAATTAAATTGAATATTTCGACATTTGCATTAGGGCGCCCCGCACCGGCCTCGCTGATAAGGGGCGCCCGTAATCTGCCTCACGCGAATGTGTATCAAAACAAAAGCACCAATTAGCAAGCGAATACTAATACATAACGGGCGCATTTACGCAACCAACGCAAGCAATTGTGCTCAGACTCATCGAAAGGGTTCAAAATAAACACACGCACACAGATGCAATTAGGTTCAATGTCTCCGTGAGCTGTGTGGGTGGCGAATTCGCCTAGGATCAGCGCACACACGCAAATTGGTCAACGGCGATAATTGTCAAAAGAGACACGAAATGAAGGGAAGAAAAAAAAGAAAAGAAAAACTCATTCGTCGCCCAGCAACAAAGTTCAAGTTAAGGCAAAGCCCAGCTGCTGAGAGCGCTTATTGAAACGGGAGCGGGAGAGCGCGGCCGCTGGATGGCGCTGTCAAAAAAGCAAAAAGGCAAACGCAAATGAAAAATATTGACGCTGCCTGCAAGTGGCACAAAAAACAGGGGCGAGGCTGGGGGCGTAAGCTATGCAAGTGTGCATGTGTGTGTGTGTGTGTATGATGCGTGCGCGCAAACGAAACAGGAAAAAAGTACATAAGCCAAAAAGAAACAGGACAATGGCAATACACATCGGTATGTATGCATGTGTGTGTGTGCGATGGATCTCACACAATGAATGGCCCGCAAAAACGAACGCGTCGTATCTCGTCCGATGTATGCAGAATACGCGCGCATATGTGTGTGTGCGTGTGTTTTGCATTCCCGTTTTGGGGTGGGCAAAAAAGATCCCACGAATTTCAATGCACGTCAATACATGCACATCTTTTTTCCACGAATCTACCGTGTTTGGTAATTGGAAAAAAATTGAGTGGCATTTGCGGAAAAAAAATTTTTCTTTTTGACATTCAATTTTTTTTAAACGTTCGAAAAACGAAAATACACACACACACACACACGCAAGCACACATCAGCCGTCCAGTGAGTACATCGTTTTTCCCCCGTTTCTTTTCCTTTCATTCACTAAATTATTGCGAATGACTAACACAAAACAGAATTGCAGAAAATTGCAGCGTAAAGAAAAATGCCGTCTACGCTCGCACTTTTTCACACACTCGCACACACACACACACACGCACACAAGCACAAACACTCACGGAAACACACAACGTCTCAGACAAATTGAATGACGCATGCATTTGGAAAGATTTTGTTTTGATTTCGCGTTAGGCCCGATTTCAGTTGTCAAATATTGCACTAACGGTAAACGTTTACGATTTAATTAATCGCATACAAGATATATAAAAACAACGGGTACACACCACAAACTACACAGGGCCGTCACGTACACACTGAAACAGAGAAATACGGCGAGCGCAAAATCCACCACATGTAACAGCGGCAATCTTCGAATTCAACACACTACAAAGTAGAAGAACCAAAAACTCAACACGACGAACGTTTTGTTGCATAAAGTACGAGTTCGTATCCATAAATGAAAACAATTTACCTCCAAATGTGCAATGTTCATGCAGACGCACCACTTATCCAAATCTTATAGATTGTTTAATATTTTCCGAGCGCGATAAATGCTCGTATTAAGCAGAACATCAGAATCAAGTATAGTTACACACGAAAAATACACATGCACACCTAAACGCACACTCACACACACACGCACACAAGCTCAGTCTCAGAAGCCGCAAGAGGGCGACAGCGGTGTAAGCGAAAGCGCGAGGGGTAATATTGAATCTTGACCAAAAAATGTATGCACTCACGGTTGCAATTCCTTGTTTATGCTACTGGCAGCGCCTTTTTACTATCATTCACAGTATATACAATTTGCGTTTGCGCATATTTACTGTTTCCAACACCTTATTTATCATATATTTGCGATTCAACTCTTAGTTTAAATTTTTTCGCGGAACGGACGCTGTTCCAACCGAGACGACGACGAGTTTGTGCTGTGCCGACGCCATATTGTATTTTGTGTACATCGATACAGCAATCGATATGCATTTACCTATCGATGCACAAATGTAAACAAAAGTATGACCATTCCGCACAACAGTGCTGCAGAATATGCTCAGTTAGTGTTGTAAAGCGTCGTTTCAGAAGTATTTATTTATTTATTTATTGCATCGAGCGGATTTTGCAATGGAGCCGAGTCGGCATCGATACTTTAGCACAGCAGCCAAATATAAAGGCAGCACAGTGGAAGACCTGGAACTCACTGTACAGAGATATGGCGGCGATGTTGTTCGCATACAGCTATTAAATCGCATGCATGGCCAACAATGTCGAATTCAGCTGAAGCGATTTTGGGTGCTTTGCGGCTTGGCGCTTGTTTATTTGGCCTTTGCGCTGGCATGGAGCGAAGGATCTGCCCGATTCAGCCAGGCGCACATTCTATACCCCACCCTGCTATGGCTAGCTGTGTCCTTATCAATCTTCCGCACCACGCTCCAACTGGTGCACTGCGAGAAACTCTTCTACAGCTGGGACATGGCGCTCCAAACGGAAACGATTCGAACTTTCGGCCGTCCAACGGTGCTCTGCGTGCAGCGCGGGCATCTCCATGATATGGTGCTCAATGAGGTCATAGAGAATGTGGGTTTACAGTTGTACATTTGAATTGTTATATTTATTTAATATTATATTCCATTTACAGCTAGATATTAAGTATATGCTCATATTGCGCACCAAGGGCTCCATGTTCCGGGAGCGCCCCATAATACCGCTATTCAATGTGAGTCCTTGCGAGGATTTGTTCCTTCTTTTTAACTTACTCTACATATTTATCTTTAGAGTCTTTCGCCCTCCTTCGAGTGTTTGCAGCACATTCAGCAGATTTTGCATGGCTATTGGCTGAATAACAATAAACACAGAGCGAATCAGTCGGCCAAGAGCGACATGCCTTCTTCGGCTGCATCGTAGAGCTCCATCAGTTTGTCCAGCTGTAATTCAAAGACATTTCCTAATTTATATTCACCAAAGACTAAATATATGTATAAATATTTACCTGTAGCAGGGGTTTATATTCCTCCACTTCTTTATGCGGCGGCGGCAATTTGGGTATATTTAATGGAATATCGACGCGTTCAAAGTCACCGCGTAACTGCAAAAATAAATACTTATTAATATACATGTATAAATACAAGATTTTTCAATTCTACCAAATTGTTGAGGTCCGTCGTGTACGAATGCTTTGCCATTTTCGAATAGAATTCCAGGTAGACAGATTTGCTAAAAATCAAATCGTCCTGTGCCTTGCGCAGCACTTGCACCTGCTGTAGCGTCAATTCTGCACAAGTCGATTTCATAAATAGTTTTTAATTAATGAATTCCAGGATTATATTGGCTTCACTTACTCTCCATTTCGGTTTGTTTTGTTTTGGCGTCGCCTTTTCGAATATTTGCCAATACTGTATATCGATAAGTTTCTTGAGCCAGCTTACAACACTGAATTGTCAGCTGACGTCATTTACCCATCAAAATAAACAAGATTGTTTTTGTTTATGTTTAGCTTGTAGCTTAAATTCAGCATACGTAAATTACATAAATAACTTGAAATGTTTATATATATATTTTATATTAAGTTTATAATTTTAAAATTGTTAATATATATTTATATTTATTTTTCTTTTACCAAATTCAACTTCTTTTGGTGTTTAATTTTTAAATGCATAACAGTGCTGTAAAACGATCTTTTTCGGCTGAGTTACTAACACTGTCCAGTCAGCTGACGTCATTTGCCCAGAGTAATAAACAACAACGCCGTTTGTTTATTTGCCAATTTTAAAATTTCGTGAATGATCCTATAAATTTGAGTAACACTGGCTCAGCCCTGGTTCTTTTAGCCGAGCAGATAAGTCTGAAACTAAAATGCAAAGACGCTGTGGCAGTCTCCACCTTATTTCGGAATAAAATAATAGTAATTGTAAGTCGAGTCACTCGTTAGCTAAAAATACGCACGCATATGGGTGTGTCCGTGGACAGCACATGGTCGAAGCAGTTGCCTAATGTGCATGAATTAACCTGTTTCAGTTTCCCATTTCGTGACCTTCCCCACTCGCCATGAATCGCTCGGACTCCATACCCATACGGCGAGATCGCTCCTTTGACAGCGTTCTCAATCGTTTGCTACGGATGCGCTCACACAATCATGAGAGCTTCCGCGCTGCCATGTATAATTTTCTGATCGCAGCGGGCGTGGCTGCTTTTGTTGCTGTCTGCTTCATCCTGGGGCCCTTCGTGCGCCCCCTGCTCTGGGCCTTCCTCATGGGCGCCGTCTTGTTTCCGTTCAAGCGCCGGCTGGCCGAGTTGCTCAACAATTGGTTCCAGCGCTTGGAGGAGCGCGACTCGAACATGCTCGTCTCCATCTGTCTGGCGCCGCTGGAGGCCACCGAGCACTGCGGCCGCATGCTAATCAGCTGGCTCTGCCAGCATTGGCAGCTGCTGTCATCCGGCTGCGGCGTCGCCGTCTGCATTAAGCTGCTCGTGTTGTACGCGCCCAGCGGATTCCTGATGGCGCTCTGGAACTGGATAACCTTCTCGCACGGCTTGTTTGTCACCATCATTGGCTTCCTCAATGTATATGTGGTAAGTGCTTTGAGGATTGGCTTAAACGTTCCCTTGATTTTTATGCCCGCTTCACTTGCAGCTCATCGTTTTGATTGCCATCTATTTGACGTCCGTGCACTTCTTCTGGAAGCCGGAGAACAGTGCGCATTTCGTGGTCGCCGGCCAGTCCATGTGGATAGCCATTGCCAGCTATTTGTGCAGTTTCCTAGGCGCAATCCAGGTGCCGGCCCTGCTGCTTGTCATGTCCTACGTCGTTGTGTCCACAGCGTATCACCTGCAGACGACGCATGATCACGACTCCAGCTCCTTTTTGGATCGCCTGCACAAGCTGTTTGACCGCAACGATTTCGAGAAGTCCCTCAGCATTTGCCGCAAGATCGCCGGCGACCCGACGCTGCAATCCGATGTGGAGGATATCTCATTGAGCGACACCATCGACTCCGAAGACACATTCGATGCGAAGCCTGCCGAGGAGACTGTGGGCCACCAAAGCGACACCTATTTTAAGCTGCTGTTCTATGCCTGCCTCGGCACCTTTTTGTATCGCAACATTTGGATGTTCATCCTGGCGGCGGTGCCAGTGTTTCTCCATCTGCTCTACACTGCCGGCAGCTATACGGGCATAACCCAGTTTGTGTGCAACAAGATCAACGATGCCTACCACGCCTTGAGGGTAAGTTCTTTGATGAGATATTTTTGCTTGATTTAACTCCTTTTGGTATTCTAGTGCTGGGCCTTGGATCATCATTCGGCTGTGCTGCCTCTGTGTCTGCCCGGTGTCCTGGAGCTCAACTACAAGATCAATAGCATTGTGCGAGATTCACTGAAGTCATCCGTAGAGTCTGTCACGTCGGTTCTAATGATCATACTCATGCTGCTCATTATCATCTTTCTGAGTGTGTTCTTCTGCGTCAACATCTACTCGGAGACAATCGAGGTCGCATATCTGGGCAAAGATCTAATTAACAAGACAATCACAGATCGTCCTGAGCTAATTGATATTTTGCCAGCCAATATACAGGCGTCCATCGATGATGCGCTGGATAATGCGCACCATTATGGCCGCCGTAAGATTGAGACCTACATCGACGATTGGTTAGCCGAAGCGGACAAGGTGCATGCCACCAAGTTGAAAGAGCAAATCCTCGATGTCTGGGACAGACTCATACAGTACTGGATTGATTTCAACAAGGCGGGCACATCGTACGGGCCGCGCGTGCCAACGGACGCCCTGAAGAGCACCTTTGGCGAGATAGTCGACAATCCAGGTGAGTGCCAACGGTGCGGTTTTGGTTTGCTACTTTTATCTGTTATCATTTGTCCAACGTTTATGTTTTGAGTTTTTGATTAAAGCTCCGCGCTAATTGTTGTATTTTGGAGCACCCTTGCACAGCTCAGTTTTCGGCCCTAACACCCATCCCGTATTTTTTTTGTCGTATGCGTGAAACAAATAACTCATTACATGTTGCCTTTGCTAACCCATGGTATTTTACTTATCCAAGGACATTTTAAAGAGCTAGTTTTAGTGGCAAAACAGGGCATCATTGGCTGGGCGCAGAGCAACACGCAAACGATACTGGAGGTGGCCGAGTCCCTGTGGCACATCATACGCACGAATCTCTCGATGATCATGGGCGTCACTGGGGAGATATTGTCGCTGCTGCTGTCGGGCGGACAGGCGTGCATTGAATTCATATTGGATATGGTGAGCATGAGGCAGAGGAGCTGATAGCCAGCTGGAACTCCACTCAAAACATTTCCCTTTCCAGATTGTCTTCTTCACTGCCCTGTTCTATCTGCTGTCCAGCAGCCAGGAGAAGTATGCGCCCATGCAAATCACCAAGTATATGGGCTACTCTGCCTCGGGCATTAAGGTCGCCGATGCGCTGGAGAACTCCATAACAGTGGTGCTCGTCTCCATGTTCAAGTGCTCCACATTTACGGGTCTCTTCACGTGGCTGGTGCACACGGTGTTTGGCGCACGCATAGTCTTCCTGCCCTCCGCGTTGGCTGCCCTGTTGGCGGCGGCTCCGTTCTTGGGCAGCTACTGGTGTGCAGTGCCCGCCTTTTTGGAGCTCTGGCTGGCCCAAGATCGTTTCTATGCGGGACTCATACTGTTCCTCCTGCAATTCTTTGTACCCTCGTCCTTCGAAACTGCCATCTATGCGGATCTTAAGGGGTAAGTGAGCGTAATCCTTAAGATAAAGTAGAGATGACAATTGAATCCTTGCAGCGGAGGTCATCCCTACCTCAATGGCCTGGCCATAGCGGGCGGCATGTACTGGATTGGCTGGCAGGGCGCCATATTTGGCCCACTCATGCTCTGCTTCTTCATTGGCCTCTTCGAGGTGGCCACCCTGGCCATGCGCACGAACCAGGAGCCCAGGTATGTGTGGATCTAGTTAAGCGAAGCTTTCATTCCCTTTGCATGCAAGCTAAGTATTTTATTTATATCGACAACTGTGCGGCTGAAGATTATGAGTAAGTTTTTTATTTTCATCTTGATTCTTTTTGTTGTTATTGCTATATAGATGAATCCTTATATATATTTGAATTGGCATTAATCAATTTCAATTTGCAGACGCAGCTCGGATGAGGAGACGCGCACTACGTAAGTCCTGAGCCGGCGCCGAAATGGAATTTACTCGAAAAGCAAAACTAACAATCAACACTGGCAGGCATCCAAGCTCGCTCTGCCCCATCTGACTAATCCACTTGAAGTTCGCCAAGCCACAGCGAATTGGCTTTCGTTTATTTATAGTTTTTGTATTGCTTTTGTTTACTTTGCCTTGAGTTTGTACTAAATTGCTAAGTATGCAAACCTTTGATTCCGTCTCCTAAAAGCTGTGTGTCCAGAGCAAACGAATTTTACTAATGTGCTGAGCTTATATGCCCGAATTTTACTAATGTACCCGAATAGTGTATACACTATAGATGAATTTCCTTAAACTCTCAGCATGCTCTCTAATCTCCTTATATTAAGTCTTGCAATTAATATAATATTTATTAAACCATGTCAGGGCTATATAAGCTTTTAGTTTTACCTACTATACATCACGTTTCTTTTGTATATAGAGACAGAATTGTTTACAGAAATTACTTGATTCTATTAACCAACCAACGCCAACCGGTTTCCACTCGGGAAATACGTACCTAATTTTATGCTCGCTACGAATGTGATTTGTTTAAGCTTATGTTAATTATTCTATTGCAAATAAATGTTATTAACTCGACAAGAGAGAGAGCACTTGCTCGGGCTTGCTTTAATTTATAATTTTAATTATTTTGAAAATGTGCTTCGAATTAACGAGTATTCACTCAACTGCAACCCATTTAAATGTCAAGTTCTATTTTCAGTCTAGAACCTGATTCTTCGCTTAATCAAAACGAGAATAAAGCTGAAAACGTAAACGAAATAGAATGCAATAGAAATGTCGAGCCTCTGCTGGATGCCACGCCTAGTCGCAGTGGAAAGCGTGTGGGAAAACCTGTTGTGATGAAAATTATAACAAAGATGCTGCAGCCACTGGACACGCTCAAGAGCAGCTGAAATTTCTACCGATTTTACCTCTTTTTTATTTTTTAGACCCTGAGCCCATTGAAAATGGGAAACCAGGGTATAATTGTTTTGTTGGATGTATGTAACAGGCAGAAGGAGGCGTGGCAGACCCAATAAAAAATATATATTCTTGATCAGGACGACGAGAGAAATCGATTTGGCCCTGTCCGTCTGTCTGTCCGTCCGTCCGTCCGTATGTTTGAACGCGCCGATTTCCGCTTCTATAAGAGCTGGAGACTTGAAGTTTTTTTGTAGGTCCGCGTATAGCACGCGCAGATCAAGTTTGTTTTAAAAAGTCTATAACTATCACCAATTAATTGTTGTCGATTAAAAACAAAATCGAAAAAATTATATCTCGCCCATCTTTTAAGCTAGAGACACCAAATTTTATATTTAGCTTTATATGTATTTTATGCAATTTTGAATTTTATTATATTTTGGATACAGACCCCAAATTCCCCCAAATTCTATGAAAAGCACAGATTCGACGCGGCTCAGGGTATCCCCTAGTCGGTCACGCCCGACTAGAGTTTTCTTACTTGTTTTCTTTTATTATATAAAGCCAAACAAATGATATAAAAAGTTTTTATGTTTATAGCGAGATTAATCGGTGAACTGATTCTTGAAAGTGAACTCCGGATGCTTTTCCACACTGAAAAAAAAGTTGGGCAATTCTTAAGTAATTTACCAAAATAAATTATAGCTCTAGCTCACCCCTTGAAGAAGGCAAAGTCGCAGATGCGTATATTCTTGTCCAGGGCGCATAGCTTGGCCACCTCCTCGGCGCTCAGCTGGAAGTCGAAGACATCGATATTTTGCTTCAGGCGCGCCTCGTTGACGCTCTTCGGTATGGCCACCAGGCCCGTGTCGATGATCCAGCGCAGCAGCACCTGGGCGGGCGTCTTCTTGTGTGCCGCGGCAATCTGCTTCACCTCGGGCACGTCCATCAGATCGGGCAGGTCACGGTGCACGCCGAAGGCCGAATTGAACTTGGCAATGCCCTTGGAGCCGAGCGGGGAGTAGGCCGTAATGGCCACATTCTCCGCCTTGCAGTAGTCGACCAGGTCGCGTTGCTGCAGGTACACGTGGTGCTCGATCTGGTTGTTGGCTGGACGAATCTTGCTGTTCTTCAGCAGACGCGCCACTTGCTCCTTGCTGAAGTTGGAGACGCCAATGGACTTGGTCAGGCCGCTGGCCACCAGCTTCTCCATCTCCGCCCAGACGGCAACGTGATCCGTGGACTTGTCTATGCTGATGCAACCCTTGTCATCGAACTGAAAGCTGCCGTCGGGATTCGTGAACAGCGTAAAAGGCGTATGCACTAGATACATGTCCACATAGTCCAGCTGCAGATCGGCCAGCGATCGCTTGATGCTGGGCTCCACTTCATGCGGACGATTGGCTGCAGATGGGAGGAGTTATTACTGCCTTGGGAGATCCTTAAAGTCAGCCTTACCAGTGGGCGGCAGCTTGGTCACAATGTAAAGATCCTCGCGCTTCACTTTGCCCGCGTCCAGCCAACGCTTGAGCACACGCCCGATTGCCTTCTCGTTGCCATAGACCGGGGCTGTGTCGATGTGCCTGTAGCCCGCCGACAGAGCGACTTCGATTGCGGTCTCGGTTTCCTCATCAGATGCCTACGTGTGGAAAATGAGGAAATTTGCGGTTTATTACACTATTAACCTTTCACTGACAGACAGTATAATAGTTGTCTCATTGAATATCTTACTATGTTATATTATATATATATAGCATATGTATATACTATATACTATGTACTATATTATAGTTATATACTATATACTATATACTATATACTATATACTATATAGCTGCCTCTCTAATATAAATTTTCTGCATAAGGAAGTGTATAACACTTTTTTAATGATTACTTACTACATATATATTATATGTATCTAATATATGCATAAATTATTATGTAGACTAATAGTAAATAATAATATAATAGTAATATTAATAATAATCGATGCATATGTCAGATATGTTCTATTGTATATCTAGTAAAAATCACATACAAAACTGTTATACATTTGTTTTCAAAGGATCTATATTAGAGAGGATATTTTATATTATATATGTATGGAAGAAATAATCATAGAAACTGTTATACAATCCTTAATGCTTCTGTAGCAGTAACTCAAGCGATTATATAATACTTTTTTTTATTGAGATGTACTTTGAAACTGTTATATATTATACATGCAAATGTATTTAAACTTCTTGCCGAAATCCGAAGTGGTATAAATATATATATCATTTTACTTTTGTATAAGCCGCTCTGGCAATAGCTCAAGCGTTTGGATAACACTTCTATTAATGGAGATATGCCTTAAAACTGTTATATACATGCAAATGTACTTCAACTTCTTGCCGAAATCCGAAATGGTATAAAAACTAAAGTACTCTAACTCTACTCTAATAGAAGCAAAAATCTATATAACCCACTCAAGCTTTCGTATAACACTTAAGTTTATAAAGATTTATTACACAGGATACGAAAGGAAGTCTACTAAAACTTCTTGTATCTATCGATATTAATCCTAGAATGCTAAATCATATTATTGCTATAGCCAGAGTCAAAGTCTGCATATAACACTTCTAATCATTAATATACAGAAACTCAAAATTTTAAAATATATTATATATATAGTTAATACCATGGACTTTGAATGTCTGCTTAATTTTTTTTTTTTTTTTTGTTTACTGATTTTAGTACAGATAATAAAACGAATTGCAAGAGTTCTTTGCCTTCATTATATTCAGAGAAAGTTGACCCATTGTACTTGAGCGACAAAGATTTTATTTGTTGACAGAGCAAGAACCGGTCGCTCAGCATACATGCAGCGTCTCGCCCTACCAATGCGACACACTTGTATAAATAATCAATATATACACTTAGGTAGATGTATATTTACAGTCATTAAAGCTAAGCACACTCAATATTAAATAATTAAAGCAATTAAAAATGTTGATAAGCGTTTACCTGCCAGGTGCCAATGCCAATGACGGGCATTTTCTCTCCATTGTTAAGCGTCAAGAACTTTGTGCAGGCCATAATTAATATAAATAATTTCTTTTGAGAATCACTTGTTGAATGCCGAGATTAGAAAAAAGCGAGAGAGCAAATGCTAACACAACCGTCCAGCTTGAAAGTTCCCAAGGGAATAGCTGAGTGAACTGTTCAGCCGGCAACTAACAAAGCTCTAAACTCTAAAAGCTTTTGAGCTGTGTACAGTGGGTCGATGGGGAATTTATTGCTATACATGCAAAGAATTACTCACAGAGATTATATGACATTTTATTTTATGCAAATAAGTATATTATTTTACATAAAAATATATTTATGTCATAGTCTTATTTTTTAATTTAATTTTTAAAAATTGATATAATTATAATAATACACATTCAACAAGTGCACAGCTTTTCATCATAAATTGCCTTTTCTTGCTCCACTATGCATCGATTCGTTTGCAGTGTTGGTCAATGCCGCCTAAAACTATCGATTAAAGCCGCCATCAACAGGTATCGATATAATTGTCGGCAAAGTAAACATTTCGGCGCATATATTTCGTAAGTTTTTAAACATTTAAGTGGGTACTGATTAGAAACAAACAACTAATTAACAGTTTTAAGCTATTTCAATAAAATATGCTTTAAATATAAGCACATGCAGACTGAATTTAAGCTGAAGCAACAGGTAGTTCTTGTCAACACGTGTTTGAAATGTGAGAGCAGTCGCACTGTGTGTCTCTCTTGCTCTCGTAAGGAATAGGCAAACAATTGCTGCAAAAGCTCGATTAAATTAAATAAAACCTGCAAAATGCTGCGGAAAGTGCCAATTATAGTTATACTGGGCTCCACTGGCACGGGCAAGACGAAACTATCGCTGGAGCTGGCCGAACGCTTTGGCGGCGAGATTATTAGCGCGGATTCGATGCAAGTTTATACGAATTTGGACATTGCCACAGCGAAGGCCACCAAGGAGGAGCGGGCACGGGCGCGGCATCATCTGCTGGATGTTGCAACGCCGGCGGAGCCATATAGGGTCACGCATTTTCGCAATGCGGCGCTGCCCATCATAGAGCAGCTGCTGGCCAAGTCGAAGCCACCGATTGTGGTTGGCGGAACGAATTACTATATCGAATCCTTGCTGTGGGACATACTGGTAGACACCAAGGAGGAGCAGGCAGCGGCAGACAGTGCTCTGCATTTGTCAGCGGACACCATGGCCACCATGTCAGCAGCTGAGCTGCATCAGCATTTGGGAAAGATTGATGCGGGCAGCGCGAACCGAATACATCCCAATAATCGCCGCAAGATCGAGCGTGCCATTGAGGTCTACCAGAGCACGGGCCAGACCTTGACTGAAAAGCTGCTGGAGCAGCGCAAGCGGCCAGGCGGCAACCGCTTGGGAGGCCCACTGCGCTATCCACACACCATTCTGCTCTGGCTGCGCTGCCAGCAGGACGTGCTGAATGAGCGGCTGGACAAGCGCGTGGATAACATGCTGCAGCAGGGTCTGCTGCAAGAGCTGCGCCAGTTCCACAATAGCTACGCGGAAGTCACGCTGCAGGCGTACACCAAGGGCGTCTTGCAGACCATTGGCTACAAGGAGTTCGTGCCGTATTTGATGAAATACGGTGCGGAGCAGGATGCGCAGGTGGAGGAGTATCTGAGGGCCCACCAGTACCAGCTGCCTACTGCGGAGCAGCTGGAGGCTATGGAGACGGAGGAGGCGGCGCAGCTGGCCGCCAGCCTCAAACTGCTGAGCAAATGTTGTGATGAGCTGAAGCTCGTGACGCGTCGCTACTCCAAGAAGCAGCTGAAGTGGATAAACAATCGCTTCTTGGCCAGCAAGGATCGCCAGGTGCCCGATCTGTATGAGCTGGACACCAGCGTGGTCAGCGCCTGGCACGAAACTGTCTACAAACGCGCCGAGTGCATCATCGACAGCTATTGCCAGGGGCAAATCTGTGAGATTGCGCCCATGGCCAAGCGCGTGCATCCCGGCGCCGAGCTCAACGAGGAGACAAGCAACTTCTGTGCCGTCTGCGAGCGCCATTTCGTCGGCGAATATCAGTGGAGCCTCCATCTCAAGTCCAACAAACACAAACGACGTCGCGAGTCGCAGCGGCGCAAGCAGCAAGAGGCAGACGCAATCGGACCCCAACCGAAGCCGGCTGCCATAGCAACAGCTGCCTCCGAGTTTCCCGATAAGCCGCAGTAAATGAGACGCCCAGACAGATGTAATAATAAATCGAATTACGTATACAAAACCTGAGTAGTAGCTTATTGATGTGAGAGTGTTGAGATTGGTGAGGAGCACGTCAGTTGTGTGAGGCGATTTGTAACTTGTTGAAGGAGATTTATAGTTTATAAGCGATATGAATGTAAATATAGGTATATACAATAGTTGTGTCTATTCTATGTTAGTCTATATAATATGTCTGTCTGACTGTCTATTATAGTAGTACCCCTAGGGGCTTATATTGAAGTTCTCCCTGATCTTTTAGCTGTATTATATAAGAACTAGAGTAAAGTCAATGCAGAGCAATTTCTTTAAGTAAAATTTGAATTTATAAAAGAGGTTTCATATAATATTTAGACACTCGGATTTAGGTAAATATATGATCTATTATATGTATATAAATAAACCAAATAGAAACAGAAAGAAAATAATATATGCATATATGATTATGTTATATATATTTCTTTTCTATTTGGTTTGTTAAACTTATTACTTAAGGTTTAAAGATAAATACACTATAGAGTCTAAGACAAAAAGTTGCAGGAAAAAACATATAAATAATTTTGTTATACCCTGAGCCCATTGAAAATGGGAAATCAGGGTATAATGTTTTTGTTGGATGTATGTAACAGGCAGAAGGAGGCGTGGCAGACCCCACAAAGTATATATATTCTTGATCAGGACGACAAGAGAAATCGATTTGGCCCTGTCCGTCTGTCCGTATGTATGAACGCGTCGATTTCAGCTCTCATAAGAGCTAGAGACTTGAATTTTTTTGTAGATCCCTATATACAGAGCGCATATCAAAATTTATATTTAGCTTTATATGTATTTTATGCAATTTCGAATTTTGTTATATTTTGGATACCGGCCCCAAATTCAGATTCGACGGGGCTCAGGGTATCCCCTATTCGGTCACGCCCGACTAGAGTTTTCTTACTTGTTTCGATTTGATTTTTTTTTCTTATTATTATTATTGTCTTTGACTCTATAGCGTATTTATCTCAAAACCTTAAGTAATAAGTGGACCTGTATGCCAGTGCATAACAATCCTAAATATAGACTTAATTGTACCTGTTACTAGTTCTATTCTACCCTATAGTAAGTTTCAAATTGATCAGATTCCGCGAAGGTCCAGGATTGTAATCCTTTAAGCCTTCATCGATTGTAGTTTAAGTAAGATTCAATTCTAGGTAATCATAATTTTACCTAGCATTAAATCTGACTATAAACAAGAAAAGGCGAAGGATTAGAAGATAGTCCCAATAGTCCAGAGGGGGCTCTGGACTATTGGGGGATATATCTTTATATCTTTTTTTTTATATTTTAAATCTATATCTTTTTATTTTTAACTTATATCTTTCATATAATGATCTCTCAAGAACTATTGTTCTCTTATTGGAAAACTTTTTTATTTGCTAAGACGATCAGAGCTCACTCTTATCACATAGGAAAAATCCCAACAAAAACCAAATACTAAAGCGCGTAAGATAAGCTATATTATAGAATAGTACATATACAGATAGTAGATTAATCAGTTTGAGAATTATTTATATAAAAATAGCCCCCATGCACATATAATATGATTAAGCTAGAGTATGTTTACGGCCAATTGATCTCAATTTTTCCTTGTTTTTCGCTGATGCAAGCGCATCAGATAACCCTACCTCTGAGAGAGGGGGGTCCTATTCGCTATCAGCGTTGAAGCCGCAGCCCACAGAGGTCGTTGGCTAGGCGAAAAGCGAAAACATGTTTGTGCCGCTGCAGCCCACGTCAGAGCATTGCAATCGTTTCGTCTTTCATTTACATTTCAGCTGTCGAGTGGAACGCACGTAGGACCAGCAACGATGACAAACCAGAAAATAGGTGGGCAGACTGAAGCCTATAATAAAATAAACCTCTCTAATATCAAGATTTATTTCCAGCACTGCTCAGCGTGTCGGACAAGACGGGTCTGCTGGAGCTGGGCAAGCAGTTGGCGGCGCTGGACTTTCAGCTTGTTGCCAGTGGAGGCACTGCAACGGCGCTGCGTGGCGCAGGGCTGAGCGTCAAGGATGTCTCGGACATAACGGGCGCACCCGAAATGCTGGGCGGCCGCGTCAAGACGCTGCATCCCGCCGTGCATGCGGGCATACTGTCGCGCATCACCAGCAGCGACCTGGCCGATATGAAGAAGCAGCAGTACGAGCTCATCCAGCTGGTCGTCGCCAATCTCTATCCCTTTGCCAGCACCATAGCCAAGCCGAATGTCAGCGTGGCCGATGCCGTGGAGAACATCGATATTGGAGGCGTGACCCTGCTGCGTGCCGCCGCCAAGAATCATCAGCGCGTCACTGTCGTCTGCGATGCCGGCGACTATGCCAAGGTCCTGGCCGAGATCGGTGCCAATGGTGATACCACATTGGAGACGCGTCAGGCCTTGGCTCTTAAGGCCTTTACGCATACGGCCAGCTACGACGAGGCCATCTCCGATTACTTTAGGAAGCAATACGGAGCGGGCAGCTCACAGTTGACTCTGCGCTACGGCATGAATCCCCACCAGAAGCCGGCGCAGCTGTACACACAGCTGGAGCAATTGCCGCTGCGCGTGGTGAACGGCTCGCCCGGCTTCATCAATCTCTGCGACGCACTGAATGGCTGGCAACTGGTCAGGGAATTGAAGCAGGCGCTGCATCTGCCGGCGGCCACCAGCTTCAAGCATGTCTCGCCCGCTGGCGCCGCTGTGGGCGTGCCGCTGAATGCCGCCCAAGCGAAGCTCTGCATGGTGGATGACCTGTACGAGCAGCTGACGCCCCTGGCCACGGCGTATGCGCGCGCCCGTGGCGCCGATCGCATGAGCTCCTTCGGGG
This sequence comes from Drosophila pegasa, assembly GCA_035046225.1. NCBI lineage: Eukaryota > Metazoa > Arthropoda > Insecta > Diptera > Drosophilidae > Drosophila > Drosophila pegasa. The sequence goes on along the minus strand of JAWNOD010000398.1, from coordinate 6,739,644 downwards.
ACTTTGTGGCGCTGTCCGATGTCTGCGACGTGGTCACAGCCAAGATTATATCGCGTGAGGTTTCCGACGGCATCATTGCACCCGGCTACACGCCGGAGGCATTGGAAATCCTGAAGAAGAAGAAGGGCGGCAACTACTGCGTCCTGAGGGTACGTCCACTCATAGCCAATTGGAGCTGTCCCTAATCCCTTGACACTTGCAGATGGATCCCAACTACGAGCCGAGCGCTGTGGAGCGTAAGACCATCTTTGGCCTCACCCTGGAGCAGAAGCGCAACGATGCCATCATTGATGCCCAGCTCTTCTCGAATGTGGTCAGCAAACGCCGCCCGCTGCCCGAGTCCGCTGTGCGAGATCTGATTGTGGCCACCATCGCCCTGAAATATACCCAGAGCAACTCCGTGTGCTATGCGCGCGATGGCCAGGTGATTGGCATCGGGGCCGGGCAGCAGTCGCGCATCCATTGCACGCGCCTGGCCGGCGAGAAGGCGGACAACTGGTGGCTGCGCCAGCATCCCAATGTGGCCAGCATGAAGTTCAAGGCGGGCGTGAAGCGGGCAGAGATCTCGAACGCCATCGACAACTATGTGAACGGCACGGTGGGCAAGGATATGCCAGTGGCGCAGTTCAAGGGCATGTAAGGGGGAGGGGCTTCCACATGGCTATTGAATACCCACTCACCCATTGCTGTCTTCCAGGTTCGATACGGTACCGGAGCAGCTGACGACGGAGCAGAAGCTGGACTGGCTGAAGCAATTGAGCGGCGTGGCACTCGGCTCCGACGCCTTCTTTCCCTTCCGCGACAACATTGATCGCGCCAAGCTGGTATGTAACTGGAGCTAGTGATGCCCTTAAGTCAATGCTAACTGCTCCTCCTCCTTTGCTTGCAGAGCGGCGTCTCCTACATAGGCAGCCCGTCGGGCTCCACCAATGATGCCGGCGTCATTGCCGCCTGTGACGAGCACGGCATAATCATGGCGCACACCAACCTGCGCCTCTTCCATCATTAACCATCCCCTGGACGTGAATCACTCGAATAATATATACACATTCCTGCAACCCGCTCAATAAAAGACACTCGCCTTAGTTAGTTAAACGCTCGCTGCCTCGACTAATCGCTATATTTAGTTTATTAAGAGAATTAGTGGCTAACTAATGTACAGTTGATGATGGAAGATTGGCTCCTAGTAGCGTCGACTGCGTCGCTTGCGACAGGCGCCGCGGCAATTGCACACGAAGGTGACGAAGGTCAGGCAGAAGAGCAGCACGGAGGCCAGCACCAAGGCCACCGACGTGGTCTGATCATAGTTGAGCGTGGCGTCCAGCACGTGCTGCTGCGGCAGCAGCTGGTAGTCGTGCAGCACCTGTGTGCCGTTGGGCGGCGGGCAGGGCTGCTGCACAATGATCTCCTGGTGCTGCACCTGCAATGGACAAGCACGCGCTCTATGAGAACCAAATCTTGAGCTGAATCTTATGGGATAGATTTACCTGTTTGTTGCGGCACAGCTGCAGGCCCGCCGAGTTGGCCAACGTCTCGGCACTGTACTCATCCTGGACCAGCACGGGCAGTAGCCAGCGCTGCGGCGAGGCCTGCTGCAGCCAGGCCCAGAACTTGGACAGGTTGCGCGGATGCACCAGGTAGCCACCGACGGCGGCCAGCGCGAGACTGATCAGACCATTGACCAGGCTGGCGCTCACCTTGCAGGGCAGCAGGTGGGCGCAGAACAGGGCGAGCGTCTGGATGAGCGTCAGATAGAGCAGCATGTAGCCTAGAGAGAGAGAAAGTATATAGTTGAGCATTGACTGAGATTGCCTTGGGGTGGACTCACCCATGTATAGGTAGATGCCCGTGTCGCTGCTGTTCGAGTAGGTGTAGAGGCCGGCCATGCTGTGCGCCGGCAGCAGGTAGGCCAGCCAGATGCAGAGGCTGGGGAACAGGCCGAGTAAGCTCTGGAAGCAGGAGAGGATTGAGTCACTGAATCAGAGAACTCTGTGGATTCTGTGGTTTCTCACCTGCACTATGATGTAGAGACTGCGCGAGTAGAGGCCCAGTCGGATGTCGCGCTCCGCATGGCGTCGATCCTCCTGGGTGTCGCGTATGGTCAGCATGACCAGCGGCCAGTAGGCCAGCACCATGACGCAGTGATGGTAGCCGAGGCGATCGTTGTACGACAGCTGCGGGTCCGAGGCGGGCACATCCCAGAAGATGCAGCCAATGCAGAGGGAGAGCACCGCGGCGGCAATCAGCTTGCTGATCCAGGTGAGCAGCGAGCCGGGCTGCTTGTAGGCCGCGAAGCGCTTGATCAGCGCCTTGGCCTGGCCGAAGAAGCCCGCCTTCATCGTGAAGTTGGGCAGCGAGGCGGGCGGCGCGGCCAGCGGCGGCTCCGAGTTGATTTGATCCCAGGCGTTGGCCAGCGATTCGATGCGCGCCGACGACTCCAGCATGGCGGCGGCCGACAGATCGTCCAGGGTGACCAGATCAACTAGGGAGCAGAGGAGTTAGACAGCTAGGGGTGTATGACTCTACTAGGATTACTTACGATAATAGTCCGCTGGATTCTTGAAGGGCGGACAGGGGTAGCCCAGCTCGCCCATGTGGCGCGGCAAGTCGGCTCGACTGCCGGAGAAGACTGTGCGTCCGCCGGAGAGCAATAGCACGCCGGAGCACATGGACAAAATCTCAAAGGTGGGCGGCTGCAGGGTCATGATGACAATGCGCCCGCCGCTGCACCACTGACGCAGATACTCCACCAGAAAGAAGGTGTCGAAGATGTCCATGTTGCTGGTGACCTGGTCGAGGATCAGCAGCGATGACTGCGCCAGCAGCTGGCAGGCAACGCTGAGGCGTTGCTTCTCCGAGTGCGTCAGAGTGGAGACGTTCGAGGCGCGCACCGTGTTCAGGCCCAGATCCTCGATGAGCACATCCATGCGCTCCTTCAGATCGCTGCGATCCAGCGGACCACGCAGCGCCGCATGGAAGTTCAGCGTGCACTGCACGCTCATGCGCGGATCCAGCGAGGAGACGTCCAGAGCGGGCACATAGCTGCAGAGCTCGCGCAGACCACGCCGATTCACCTGCTGGCCATTGATCAGGATCTCGCCGCCCAGGCGCTCCCTTAGCCCGGCCAGGCACTCGGCCAGGGCGCTGCCCTCGCGCTGCGATGTGGCCATGATGGCGAACAGATCGCCCGCCTTGGCCTGCAGCGAGACGCCGTGCAGGCAGGGACTCACGTCCAGGCAGTGCACCTGTATGTTAGGATAGATCAGGCCCAGGCTCGACTGCTTGCGTCCGTAGGGCTGGGCATGCCGGGAGCTGCCATAGATGCGCGACTCGCCATAGTCGTAGCCCAGCCCACCGTCCCCGCCCAGACCGGCGCCCAGCAGATCCGCCTCGCTGTGCGAGCGATGGCCGTAGTGCTTGCCGTTGGTCATGTACTGCGACTGGTGCTGGTGCTGCTGCTGCATGTGCTGCTGCTGCTGGAGGTGGTGGTGCTGGCCGACGGCTATGCTGGCCCGGCTGTTCGCCTGGCGCAGCGCCGCCGACGGCACGCCGCCGCCCTGGGCGCGCGACTCGGGGCGGGAGTGCGCCATGGCCATGCCCATGCCGCTGATGGCACGGAAGTCGGACTCGCTGCGATACTTGCGCAGATTGGGCGGCACTCGGCTGCGCGTGGTCTCGTTGTCGCTGCTGTCGTAGCCGCTGGAGCCGGCGCCCGCCGGCACGCCCGAGCTGTCCCGAAAGCCGCGATTCACCCGGCCGCGCACGCCGCCCAGCGCACTGGAGCCGCCCGGACCCGGCCCGGGTCGATGGGAGCGCTGTGAGCCCGCGTTGGGCGGAAACACGCGCGGCAGTCCAAACTTTAGATATGTGTACATATTGGAGCCTAGCGGCGATCTGTGGGCGGAGAGAGAGAGAGAGAGGTAATGAGGGGATTTAATAGAGAATTCCTTGAGTCAACTATTATCATCAGATATTAGCCCTTTTCTTAAAGCTTAGTTGGTGTTATATAGAATCATGTAAAGGAAGTAATAGTGCGATAGCCGGGTGTTTCTGTATAGATGATAAAATATTGTTATGGAGGTGTAGCTTCAGACATTCTAGTAGGTATAACTACCAGAGTTGAACTGCTAACTTACTTAAGATTTATATAAATTTGTTAAAACGGTATGGTCTTTAATGAAAATCATTTCTTAAACTTTATGTCTAAGCTAGAAAATTTAAAACTAGATTCTGATTTGTTATGTACAAATCCTTTGATTTGTATTCTATCTCAAGACATTTAAAAATATTATTTAATTTTTTTCCCCATTTTCAAATATTTTTTGCTGAGATTTGGTGTTCATATTTTACGAATATTCAAATTAGCAATTAATTAATAATCTTTGAAGTATTTCTGATCGACTACAAAGCTTGGCTTAAGTTAATTGTCGGAAATCACAATCAAGTTTTTGACTTCATAACATTTCCAGGTGACTAATTCTTTAGTGCAAGAGCTGCAAAATACTTATAAAATACATTAGATTTGAAAATTATTTTGTAATCTGAATTTTAATTGTCTTTCAATTTATAGCAACTTATTTTTGAAGCTTTTATGTCAATAAGTGTACAAAATACAAATATATTATTACATATATTCAATTTTATTTTTATTTTTAATTATATTTTTATTGTTTACTTTTGTGTGGCAATATTACTAATTTATTTTTTATTCAAAGAGATTCTGATGTACTAAAAAATCTTGCACAACTTTTTATCAAAAATCGCCAACATTTGGACTTGAAAAGCTTTACAGTTCGCTAAATCTTTACTGTAAAAGCTGAATAATTTTTTTTTAATTCAATTAATAATTCTACTGAGCAGAATTTTATGTCAATAATTGTATACCAAAAAATCAAAAGATTAATTTTTATTTATTGACTTATTTATTAATATATTTTTTATTAATTTATATTTTTAATAATTAATAATTCTATTGATCAGAATTTTTATGTCAATAATTGTATACCAAAAAAAATCAAAAGATTTATTATTTTTTTAATTGACTCTATTTATTAATATATTTTTTTATTCATTTATTTGTAGTAAATAATTTAATCTAAATTAATTTTGTTTACCTTTTTAAAATAATTTTTCAATCATTTTAATGCAATTTATTTTTTATTTAATCTAAAAACCATTTGTATAATTTTGTTATGGCTTGAATAAATTTGCTGCAGCAATAATAGAAATCAAAAATCTTGTCAGCTTTAAGGAATGTTGTTAATTGAAGATGCGAGTGCTTATGGCATGCATAGATGAGTAACCCTAGTATATACACACACCTATATCTATATAGTATATACATATAGTATGTTTATATAGAAATTTAATTAACTATTGGTTTTTTTCTTTTCAATTTTAGTTGTGGCGGTTACTCACTTGGGTCCGTAGCGCGGATGATTTAAGATTGATTGCACTGTGGTATCTCGTAGCTGGAAGTTTCCATATGGCAGCGGCGATTTGTCTGACGAGCCCAGCGCCGAATCGGTGAAGTCAGAGTTCAGATTTTGCCTGCAATGGTGGGAGGGGATGAGCAAGGCGTGGACACTAGCGCTTAGCTGGGTCGATTGTCAACAGCGGGGCGTGGTCAATGCGGTTAATTAAAGTTATGGCAGTTGAACTTCCGGCTCGTTGCGGCTTAATCAAGCGCTTCGAAATTGTCAAGCAACAGGTGCAGCAGCAGTAGCAGCGGATGTTGCAAGGGCACGCCCACAATGCTTCCGCACTTACCTATAAATGGACCAGGCATGCAGATCTTCGGATGCTGCCGGCGGCAGCGGCGTATTGGGACCATGCGGCACAGAATAGCGACGCTCCTCGCGTGACATTTTCTTATTGCTGGAAAAGTTGCTCAGCTCCATGGTCTATAAAAAAGAGAGAGAGGGAGAGAGAGGAAGAGACAGCATGAATTAGTGTCTTGGTGCCAAAAAATGTGGCTAATTTCCAGTTAAACTGGGTCAAGAATGTCAGCATGGCGGTTATTACTCATAATTTGCGGGAATTAGCTTAATGAAAGCCACGCAGACAAACATAAATGAGATAATGTGTATATACGTATAAGTGTTTGCCATTGTTAGTCTGAGATTTGTACCCTATAGCTAGAGAACTGGGGTATATATACATGAGAATAAGAGAATAAAGGCAAATAATAAATGAGTTTTGTAGAGCCTTCAGCTTAAGGCTATAACTGGAGATTGATATATAAGAAGGAAGCTTGTGGATATAAGAAGGAAATGATCTGTGATGAATGATCTTGTTCTCATATAATATTAGTAATATTTATTATAAATATAATGAACAAGTAAATTGCTTATAATTATTCTAATATTTTCTGATAAACGAAATTGTTCTCTCTTGGTTTGTGGTTAAAAACCTCTTGAGATGGATGATAGATAGTAATCTACATACCTTGTAGCAAATTCTAATAAGATCATATTTTTTATCTGAGGACAAATATTCCAATAAAACAAATTACCATTCAAATGTTTTCTATCTGTAGGGTAAATACTTTAATAAAATTAGTTAATATTCTAATGAGTTAATAATTTAAGAATTCTTTTCTATGTGTGGAGTGATATTGTAGTGATTGTCTTAAATTCTATAAAAGATATATTTTTTATATCTATATATTTATATTTATATTTCAAGCTTCAACTCACTTTGATCAGCTCCTATAATCCCTTTCATTTCTATGCTTATCCAATCACATATAAAGACTTTTATTAATGTATGACAAACATAAACGAATAAAATGTATGAATACATTTAAAACAAGTTAAGCTTCAGCTTTGCTCTAGTCCAACTAATACAGTAAATCACCAAGATCTTAATATGCCCAATCCAAAACCAAGTCAGAACCATTAGCATAACTGCCTCCAACTTCTGCCACTTCCAGGGTATATAAAAACTTGAAGACAATGAAAACCATTCATGCAGTTTTAGAGTTTTTTGTTGTGTGTGTTTTTTTTTTATCTTTTGTTTTTCACATTTAATTTTCTCGAGTCGAGCAAATCGGAATCCGAATCAGAGAATCAAGCTGGAAGATTTCGACACGGCGGCTGCGTTTTTAATTGCTAATGCGAGAAACGCAGATGCAAATGAGCCGCAAAGTTGCACCCGAATGCCGCACTTATGCAAGACAGTGTAAAAGCGAAAAAAGAAGAAGCAGAAGGTAAATACCTAACAAAACGTTGTCTGCTACCAAATGCACCTGTTGCCAGGTTGAGGTTGTGGAAGCCAGCGAGCCGTATGCATTTCCGTTTGCAGAAGTGAGTGCACCTTGAGTGTGTCTCACTGTCTGTGTGTGTGTGAGTTTGTGTGTGTGTGTGAGCAAATACGAGCAGTTATGACTGTGCTTAAACAGTTGCAAGTGGGTGCCAGATTATGTAGTTAAGTGTTCTCAGCTTTAATTATTTTTTTTATTATTATTTTAAGAGCTGCTGCAGCAGCTGGCGAAAGTAAGTGCCAAAGAGATTTTTAGTTTATATTTAATTTTATAATACACTGTAGGCCATTGCGTATAGGGTATATTAGTGACTATTATGTATGTAATCTCTACAAACAAGCTTAACTTTGTCTTTCTTAGTCTCTTTGTTTTTCTGTATCGCTTGACTTTGTTGCGCTTGAGCATTGTGAGGCTTAGAGGTTAAGAATTTAAGACTTATGAAGTCTTAATATAGATAAACATTTGGTTTACTTTAAATCTTAGAAAACGTGCTTTGTCTCTTTGAAATCCATAAGACTTGTGGAGAGGAGGTAAACTTAGCTGATTTCAAATCTAAGAAAACGTGCTTCTTTACATAAAATTGATAAGAATCAATATGAATTCTTAAATATTTTTAGTATATCTCGAAGACTTTAAGAGCTGTAATCAAGAAATTTTGTATAGAAGTTCGTATAAGATCTGTACATATATAAAAAATTTTAGCTTTAGTATAACTAAATGCATGCTGACTAGAATATACAGAACGTTGCTGTATTATCAATCCCATAATTATAGAGCATCTGTTAGTTATGCACTGTCTTTTAGTAAATGCATACTTAGTTGATTTCAAATCTAGATAAACGTGCTTCTTTACATTAAAATCAATCAAAATTTATAAGAATCTCTCATATATTTTTGAGTATATCTCGAAAACTTTAAAACCTACAAACATGAAATTTGATATGAGTGCTTTTAAAGGGTCTCTATGGTTATAGAAAACTTCACTTTTATCTTAACTCACTTCAAGCCAAAAAAAAAAAATACAAAAAATTGCAATACTAAAATTAAAATTCCTTGATTTTCTATAAAACACATATTTGCAGAGCATCTGGTAGTCGTACATTACTGTACATCTGTTTCACTCTTACTCTTTTTTATTTATAATTAAAGCCAGAGCTGAAAGTGAAGCTGTGAGTGGGAGCTGTAGCTATAGCTGTAGCCATAGCTGTAACTGGATGTAAAAAGTGTGAAAAGCGCATCAAACGCTTTGATTACCGCATTATTTGAAATGCTTTTGGCCCTGGCAAGAGTCATGTGCATTATGTATTATTATAAAATATTAAATTTTTTTTATTGTTACAGAAATGGCTAAAAAGCGACTTTTAATTGCGTGTTAAATGCGCTTTAATTAAAATCATTTTGTGTTATATAGCGACTTATGGCTTAGAGTTCAGTTTAGTTGATTTCTTCTCTTTTTTTTTAATATATTTTATGTAAGTTTTTTATTTGTTTTCATTGAGTTGTTGTTTTTGCTCCGCTTGTTATTGTTGCTGGCATTTTTAGTATGTACTTGGCCAGTGAAAGTGGCGGCAAAAGGTTTTTGTTTCTTTTCGCCCGTCGCACTCAATGATAATGTAAATATAACTCAAGAGGAACTACCTATAGCTACGCCTACCTTACCCAGTCCACAGGGCTTAAGCTAAAAACTTGCCGGCAGTTGCCTTTGTTGTATTGAATGAATGACTGAATGAATGAATGAGTGATTGACTGACTGCATTAAGGGCACAGCATTGATTTATGTGAACGCTGTCGCTGATATCTATAGAGAAAGAAACAGAGCGAGGGAGAAAGAGGTGAGCATATCTCTCTGCACATATATCATTTGACAAGTGCGTGAAGCAAAAAAGACTTGAATTTATTGTACAGCCTCTTTATTGAGCTGAACTGCAGTGGCTGCTGCTGCTGTTGCAATGAAAGTGATTTTCGAAATGCTTCATTTTATGTCACAGATCAGTTGCCTGGGAATTAGCCAAGCGCTGGCTGCAATTCAAGCCCCACTTGTACAAATTGGCAATAAGATGTAATTAAGCTGTGAAAATGTCATAAAATGTGTGACAACTGCGATTGTTAATTACCTATATGAGCTGCTGGACTACATGAGGGGGAGGGAGTGGGATAATAAGACTTGAGGTAAAAGTGAAAAATAAATTTTTAGGTATGTTACTAGAAGCAAGGATTTAGTTTGAAAAGTAAGCTTACTTACAACCTGAAGATATTTTCTAATTTTAAAAATTTCTTAATTATCAAAAAAATTAAATTAAATTCTGAAAGAGAACTAAAAAAGTTTATGTATATATAAATACTATTTTTTTTTTCAGAATATATATATTAAAAACTCTCTTCACAGGTCTTTTAGCTATGACTAAAGACTGAAGACCAAAGATTGAAGACTAAAGACTTTAGATTAAAGACTTCTTTAGTCTGTAAAGACTAAAGACTGAAGACAAAAGACTGAAGACTATGTGTTAGAGATTAAATACCAAGACTAAAGACTTAATTTAGCTGATTTACTAAAATTTTCTTTATTATTTTAATTTGACTATACATATAAACAGTTATCTAATCACTAAGGTAAAAGATCTTCCAACAAGGGAATGATTTGGTTGATGAACATCAAGTTGAGCCAACCTTAAGCTCTTTGCCTAGAGAACACATATTGTCGAGCTCAAATTAGTTGATAAACAGGTGTTCAAGTTAAGCTTCAAAGTCTTCTAGATCTGAGCTCTACCAACTGAAATTTTGTTTTAGAGAACACAGATCTTCCATCTTAAATAGATTTCAAAGATCTGAGCTCGTTCAACTAGAGAATCATATGGAATCAGCTGTTGATAAACAGCATTCAGCAGTACGATCTTTGCTTAGAGATTAGACAGCTGTCACTTAAGATTAGTGTGGAAAGTAAAAGTCTTTCAGATAAGCTTCAAACCTCGTCACAGCAAGGTGAAATTAATTTCTTTTCCATCAAAAATTCATATAATATTCATAAGCCATGCGGAAATAGCAGAGATACTCAGAGATTACCATAGCTGAGGATCGTGATGTTATATATCCTCTATTCCTGCTGAAGACAACCTGATGAAGACAAAGATCTTTATCCCCATACCCTCCAGTTGACATATTAAAACTCTCTACCTAATCTCACATCTCAATTCAAAGTCTATGCAACACCTCCAAAGCGGCTTATATCATGTTTCTCTCTATGTTCAACGAATCTTAATATGACTTTAAATGCATTATATCGCTACCTACAAATAAGCACCCAGGCGCACTCAAAGAGTACCATGAGAGCGCAAAGGTATCTATTACCCCCACTCCAGACACAGATACATATTTATCTGATTATGCAGCTGAGACGAAAAAATGCCAGCGCGAGTGCTGGCGGCCCACATGCAGCTGCAGCTGCGGCAAATCTCGAAGTCGAAACCAGAATTTTTGGTGGCCAAAAGTGGCGCAGTGGCAGCTGGGCATGGAGCGCGGCGCGGCACAGTTACCGCTGCAGTTGTCTGCTGGGAATTATATCATAGATGTATTACAGATTAACTGTGGCCAGTTTTGTGAGTGGCTGCAAACGCTTTGCATGATGAGTGGCTCGAGCGGATGTGGTGCTTGTCAACGGGGCCCGCTGCCAGCCAATTAATCGGCCAACGGTTATTGGCAATGCTTTAAATGAGTTTGCAATGATTACGCCAATAGGCTAAGGAGTTTGTCTAACAAATGTGTCAAGAAGTGGCTCACACAGAGCGAAAGAGAGAGGAAGAGTGAGAGAGTGAGAGAGAGACTCGAAGTCCAACTCCAACTGAAACCCGTTGTTGTCATTCCCGTTGCTTGTGCCGCATTTTGCTGCAAAGCCGCCAGTTGACAAGCGGCAAGTGGCTAACCGTTGCGTGTCCAAAGCCGCAGCACATGACCATTGATGCAAAAATGCAGTTAGTCGCAAGTGGAGAATGACGACCCGACAGGAGGAGCCCCACCAGCCACTGCTAACATTAGATGATTTAATGGTGCGCGCCCAAGTGGTTCCATGTGCCCAAGTGCTTTGACCATAATAATTTGTCCACGTCTTTCATATTTTTTTCTTATATACATATACAATTTTTTTTCGTTTTGTTTGGTTTTTTTTTTGTTTTTTTTTTGTGGGCAACCACTCGAGAGCTGATTTTGTGAGCCATTGAAATGTGTGTTTGCTCGGCTGATTGGATTACAAACAAGCGACCGCTAGCTAACTGACGGACTGACAGAGTGACGGACGGACGTTCTGTCGGACTGACTGACTATGTGAACCGCTCGGCCACTTCACTTGCGGTCTAGGGTATATTCCCACGCAAAAAGCCAATTAAATTGGGTTAGCCGAAAAGGCACAACCAGTTAGAGCAAAAGTCAAAAGTGAACGACTTGCAAATACCCTGACACTAGTTGTAAAGCAATGAACTCAGCATGAAACTCGCAAAAGGTTAGGTTTAGTTTGTTTATACACAAATTATGTAACAGGAAGTTTATTTTATATTTATCTGAGTATTATGCATATATCAAAGCTAGAATAACCAACGTATACTATTGAAGCTTCTTAGCTTTGCCATCAGATATGCAAAAAAGACATTAAGTATAGACTATGGAGTAGGCTAGATATTAAATTTAATGATTATAGCTCTTAAAGTCTATGAGATATACTCAAAAAATTAATTTATATTAGGGATATCTATCGATTTTGTATTAATCTATTGATAATTTAACAACACAATGATAATAGAAAGAGCTAAGTCTAAAACTTTTTATCTATATCTTTTTATACTTCTCAAGATATACGCCTTCTTCCCTAGGAGCTGCATAAAAGGATGAAAGAAAAGAAAGCCAGGCAGATATAAATAGATGTATTATTGCTGATATTCAAAAATATATCTATAAATCAAAGAGTTAGTTCTATAAATTTATATCTATACTTCAAAGACCTGTTGAAGTCTTGAGCATTCCCATTCCCATCCATTCGAGCAAAACCAATATACTAAGTCCAACCATTTTTACTGGGTATATCGAACCGATCGGAAGTTTCCCTTGTGCACTGCACGCCGCGGGCCACGTTTACGAGCTGGAATTGAAAAGAGGTAACTGGTTAACTGGCCGGCCCGGGCCACGCCGAGCAACAGGTTAACTGTCCAGCCACCCAAAATTCAAAAGCTTCTCTCTAAATGCCGACTGGCTGACTGACTGACGGCCTGACTGAGTGACTGAGTGACTGCCTGACTGACAGTGAGTGTCCAGGCCGCACTTGCTGCACGGCCTCTGCCCCTTTCTTATGAGAAAGTGAAAATCTTGGTGCTGTGCCATAATTTCTTGCTGCCAGACATCGTATGATAAATGCCAATTGCAGCCGCGCCAAAGTGGGTCGCAGTTGCAATTTGCAATTAATAATCAAAAAAGAAAAGAAGAGAAAAAAAGTATCACATGCCTGCGGCCTTTTCGCTGGGCGTGACTGGGAACTCTGTGCTGTTGCCGGGCTGACTAATACTAATCGCAATGTCCATGCAAATTGATAATAATAAACATCAAAATGAATTTGTTGATTACCAGTTTTCGGAGCAACATTCCAGCGGCAACAAAAACAAACGAGAGAGAGAGAAAAAAAATCAACGAAAAAGCCGTTTGTTGAACTTGTCCAGCTAAACGAAATTGTTGAAAAATTCGAGCGCTAAGGCAAGCGAATTGCTAACCAATAGCATACACTGCATGAAATCGGGGATTCTATATCAAAACTGGGTTAGTTTAATTATAATGGATCACAGCTTATCTCAACTGTTTAAGCGTGATCTAAATATAAACAAACTCTACTGACAGCGTATTTCTATCAGTGTCAATTAAATTGATATAAAGACTGAAGTTCTTATTTCCATAGTACTTTCAACTGCTGACTGTATAGGTTTAGACATAAAACTCTTGTATAATACTAAGAATGGGTTAATGTTTTATCTTTTCTACAATTTCTGAATATACAGCAGAAAAATATATGAAAATTAATACAAGTTTTTAAAAATGTTTTTAAACAATTTTTGACTATAATTTGTCAACTTGATAAGCTAGTAAAATATAAAAACCTTAAATCATTTTCCCCATTCAGAGTCGAGTTTGCAACAGAAAAGTTACATATAAATTAATTTTAAATAATTTAAAAATATATAAAGGCTTAAAAATTAAAAAAATTATTGATTAAAAATTTTTTTTCTGAACATCACATTTCGAAAAAAAAAAAAAAAAAAAATATATATATATATATATATATATATATATATAAAATCTTATTAATATATATTCAATATTCGACAATATTATTTAAAAGTTATTACATTTTATTGACATTTTTAAGACATACAGAATTGAATTAATGAAAGTTCCAATTGCAATTGAAATCGGAAATTTGGCCAGTGTATTTATAGATATTTATGTGTGTTAATTGAGCACTCGATACCCGATTTTGACTTGGGTTTTAACACGTTTAGTGTTTGGCATTTGTAGCGGACAGGCAGGTATGCAAATTTTTGTCGCCTCTCATAGATAGGCAGCCCAACATCAGCGTCAGCCCCAAGCCAGCTTCTGGAGATAAGCGACAGTCAGTCAACTCTGCACGCAACTTTACGCCAAAAAAAAGAAACATTAATGAAACAAGAAAACGGCAAAGAAGAAGCAGATTCACAATTTTTGTGAAAGTTTCGCTGCGTACTCGAAAATTGATTATGAACAGATTGTGAATGTACATCAAATGAGTGTGGCGACTGTCTCGAGCTGTCCAGATGGGATTTGTGATTTAATAAATGTGCATTCAAACAGACTAAAAAACAAGGCAGCCAAGGCAGCAAGGTGTGTCGAAGCTATAATACCCTAGCAGAGATATCAATTAAGTGGCTCATGTGGCAGCTATGTGGGAATCGAGAGCTAACTAATCTGATGTTCAATATCTTGACAAATGACTGAGAGCGAGCTAAAGCGCAAGGCAAATGAATTTTAAGCAGTTGGAATTAAATGAAATTTGTATTTAACGATTTTATTTATGGCTCATAACATTAAAATGTTTATAAATGAAAGCAGCGAATGTTTCAAAAGTTTTCATATCGAAACGAGATTTCGGAGAAATAAAAATGAACTTCTTAAGATTTGTTTTTGTCAATAGCTTGTAAGACGAATTGTGAATAATTGATTTGTGGAAATGTATGGAAAATAGCAACATAATTATAAATGTTATTATATATGTTATTATATATATTCTTTCCTGTATGCACACATCATAATGGAGTAAGAAGTATAAGCTTTACAATTGGGCTGAATGGTTCGTAGGCTAACCTTAAACAAATATATATATAATACAAAAATTATATACTCTTGCTTTACATATTCTTAGTAGTAGTACTTAGTAATTTTTTATACTCTTCTCCCTTTGAAAATGAGCATAAAAATCAACAAAAGTCAAGCTAAAGCATATCAATATACATATATATTTCAGGAAAGATTCTGTTTCTAAGCAAAAGCTTCACAGTTTCCCTACACAAATATTTCTCTACAATACTAAAACATGAATTGTGATCGATCTCGTATATGTATGCTAAATAATATAGCAAATAAATATGACAGAGTTTGACATATGCGGAGCTATGGCAAAAAAGAAAGAGAGAAAAAAACTAAGGCACCAACTAAGACAGCTTCACAGACTTACAGGCTTACTAAAATCACATTGAAGAAGTATTTACATTTAAAGACAAAATAAAGGTTACCTTAAACAGTTAGACATAATCGATTTGCAGACAGAAGTTGAGGCAACGCTTAGCTACTTGAGCTTGGCTAATATGAGCATCTATAACTGGGCCAACTGTTTATTAAGTTTAGCCAATTGTGGTTATTAAATTAGGCAATCTCGAAAACTACAAAACCATAACGACCGAAGAATGCGCCAAAGTCCAAATAAAAACAAAAACAAAAACAAATCGGATTCGTTGCTGCTGACATAGGCAAAGCGCGCTCCAACTGTGACCCCAAAAAAAGAGCCAAGTTAATGTCATGCCGTCAACAAATACTCGTCATGGCTGCATAGCCCTCGCTCGCCGTCTGTGTGTGTGTGTGTGTGTGCGTGTGTTCAAGTGATTCAGTTTCCATTTGGCGTTTCGTTTGTTCGTTTTTCGTTCGGAAAATTCACAGCGGCAAGGTCAGTTTTATTAATTGCCTCGACTCAAGTCGTTTTCCATGCTAAAACTTTTTTTCGTCTTCAGTGCCTTTTTTTCTTTTTTTGGCCATCTTTACAGGCAATTAACGCTCCGGCTCAAACAAAACACTTTCCTATGTGTTGCAATCGACTTGTGAAAGTCGACTGCGACGCAAAAATTTGCATGCCAATGTTCGTCCGTCCGTTCGTTCGTCTCAATTGTGGACCATCAAAAACCAGCCCAGCCCACTAAACCCAGCACAACCGCCAGCCCGCCCCACTCACTCGCATGCGCCACTCTAATTGACACAAATTCCATGACAAACAAACTTTTTATACCCTGAGCCCATTGAAAATGGGAAATCAGGGTATAATGTTTTTGTTGGATGTATGTAACAGGCAGAAGGAGGCGTGGCAGACCCCATAAAGTATATATATTCTTGATCAGGACGACAAGAGAAATCGATTTGGCCCTGTCCGTCTGTCTGTCTGTCCGTCCGTCCGTCCGTCCGTCCGTCCGTCCGTCCGTCCGTCTGTCCGTATGTATGAACGCGTCGATCTCAGCTCTCAGAAGAGCTAGAGACTTGAAATTTTTTTTGTAGATCCCTATATACAGCGCGCATATCGAGTTTGTTTTCGATAATCGATAAATATATTCGTTTTTTTGTTATCGAATAAAAACATTATCGAAATTCAGTTATAAAATTCTATCTCGCCCATCTTTTAAGCTAGAGACACCAAATTTTATATTTAGCTTTATATGTATTTTATGCAATTTCGAATTTTGTTATATTTTGGATACCGGCCCAAAATTCCCCCAAATTCTATGAAAAACACAGATTCGATGGGGCTTAGGGTATCCCCTAGTCGGTCACGCCCGACTAGAGTTTTCTTACTTGTTTTAAGCTAAATATATATATTTTTTTGCGTTGCCCTCACATGCATAAAAATGCGAGAGTCTAGCTAGAGGTTGGACATATTCCAGGCACAGCTAACGCACCCACCCAGACGCAGACACTGGGCCCATGCCACATGGCGCCAACTGGCTACAGTGGTGCAAGTCTGCAATGACAACCACATATTTAGCTGCTGAGAGTTTGTAAAGCTATGCCAAAATGATTGAGATTTCTTGTAATCAACAGCAGTTGAAGGCGAATAGTTGGAAGAAGTTAGAACTTTGCTTGGAAATTGACTTAAAACTTATTCATTTTGTAAGTTGAAAATCGTTATTTGTTATGGAAAAATTGTTTTTAAGAATATGGTGAAAATATCTAATGGTATATAGCATATTTTGTTTGAGTTCTTTAAGGAATTGACATTTTTTGAAAGAAAAAATATTTTTAAATGTAATTATGATTTGCATATATATTTTTAATTTAAAAACGTTGTCATTAAAAATTTAATAAATATTTTTTATGTTAAGAAAACTAACTTTTTAATTTATTAAAATTTGTATATGGTTTTTTATTTTTTATTTTTGGAAATAGGCTAATATATATTTATTATATGAATATGTAATCATATATTAAATAATTCATATATAATAAATAAATATTTAATATATATATGTTTAATTTTTATTTTAATGCATATATATCCAATAAATATTTATTAAAAATTTTTCACTATTTAATTTTCTAAGATAAATTTAATAAATATATATATATATATATATTTATTTAATATATATATATATATTTAAAAATGATTCACTTTTTAATTTACTAACATAAATTTAATAAATATCTCCAAATACTCTTTAATCTGTTTCCCCACTTGAATTCAAATAAATCTTTTTGCAAGCAAATTGCTTTTAATATAAAAGCGTTTCCGCTATGATTTATAGTA
This sequence comes from Drosophila pegasa, assembly GCA_035046225.1. Lineage (NCBI taxonomy): Eukaryota > Metazoa > Arthropoda > Insecta > Diptera > Drosophilidae > Drosophila > Drosophila pegasa. The sequence continues at coordinate 6,722,314 of JAWNOD010000398.1, read as the reverse complement.
GCTTCGTTGACATATCCAATAAAGCTTCTTTTGCTAATAGAAATAAATATAATTTGTGTATCAAAAGTTCCATAGCGAAACCCAAACAAAGCTTGATTTATGTAAACTAATAAAATGCAGACAAATATTTTTAAAAAACTCAAAAGCTAAATATAAAAGTTATATAATTCGCAGTTTTAAGAGACTATCACAAAATTTGTTATTTTATTATATAATTATACAGGCTATAAATGCGCTGTGAGCCACTGTACGAACCTATTGTAGATCATGCCAAAACTCACGATGTCTTTGAGTGACATAAATCCATGGCACAATTTATGCACAGCACGTTGGGTGTATGTGAGCGCGTGTGTGTCGCCGCATAGGTAGCACACACACACACACACACTGTCACACACACACATTCCATCAGATACTTTTCTGTGACTTGATTCTGATTCTATGTCAGGCAACTTGGAGTGGCACACACGCAGTTCAGGTTGATGTAGTGAAATGAATTTCTGGTTTTTTTAACGAACATAAAACGAAGAGCCACGAGCTGTGTAGCATCCATCCAACCATCCATCCGTCCGTCCACCCGCCCGTCTGTCCATCCAGTTGGCTGGATAGCACTTTCTTCGGCTTTGTCTTCGTCTAATTATGCAGCTGTTCTATGTGGCGCGTCTTTTATGTGTTAATTTAATTATAATAAAACCCAAATTAACCCGCTCTGTACTTTATCAATGGCTGAGGAAAATTTCTTTTTCATTTGCAGCGGTTCGTTAAGTTTTCACTTGGCCCGGGGCCGAGGGATAAAGAGGCGTCCGTCTGGGCCAGGCCGGGCAGCCCATTAAATGCAATGAATCATGACTCTTAATGCAGAGCCAATGCATTGCGCTGGAGTTAAAAATAATAAGCTATAAACGTAAGCCAAGTGCCGAGCAGAACAAGTTCTTGGCCAGCGCTGCAGCCGCACCTATTTTTTTCTTCCTCCTCCTTCTTCTTCTTTATATAAGAGGCTAGACACCACCGCCGTCGGCACCACCCGCCGCGTTGGCCAAAACGCGCCACAAAGCAATAAACTGACAATCAATTCGGCTTAAGTCGCTGCGCCTTTGACTTTGGCTTCACATCAAGTTTGCGTCTTAAGTCTTTCGTCTGTCGTTTTCGATCTCAAATTGTATCGGATTGTCGGTCCGCTTTTCAAGATTTTTCTTCTCCCACTTTGTTTTTAGTTTCTGGCTGAGTGTTTCTTTCTTTTTTTTTCGGCCTGGCCACAAATCATCAGGCACCGTTAATAGTTATAAGAAATACTGTTAACTAATTTACGCCACAAAAAAAAAAAAACACCCGAAGAGGAAGAGAACCACATAAACTAACGAGTCACCGGCCAGAGGAGGCATAAGAAGAAAAAAAAAACAACAAAAAGTCAAAGAACAAGAATCAGAAATCTTTGGGCGCTGATAGGCAAAGGTATTCAGCTAACGGTAAAACATGGCATTGTAATTAGACGTGAAGCATTGTTGGCCAAAAAAACTAATGTTTGCAATTAACAATTCTGAGAAATGTGCCAAAAAAAAAAATATATATATATGAATCTCCCTCTCTTTGTATCTATATATATCTTATCAAATGATGGCAACATTTTTCACAACTTTGAAAGTGATTGTTGGGTAAAAATTGAATGTGAAAGTCGCTCTGCTGTTGGCCAATTTCGAAATTCTGGGCAACAAAGCGCAGCAGCAGCAGATAAATGGCCAAAGATAAATTGTGCAAAAGCCAAATGATAGCACTTACAATTTCAAAAGCAAATCGATTTCATATACACATTTTGCATTGCCACAAGACGTCAATGAGCAGTCGCCACAGAAATGCAGCAGCCGACGTAGCCAAGGAGGAAATGCCAAGACGCAAGACAAACAATGAGCAACGCACGCAGCCAAGAACTTGGCGAGCCAGCGAGCGAAACAAACAAACAGAAACTTGTATCTGAAAGATACAAAGCACAAATACAAATACACACACACACACACACACACACACACACACACACACAAACACACACACACTCACAAACGCACAGCTTTGGCGCTGTCTATGCGCCCTAAGCGCGCGCTCAAGAACTTTTAAGCCGAATGGAAAACACAAAATAAACGAGCCAAAGACGAAGTCGAAGAAGCAGCGTGGAAATGCTGGGAAACGGCAATAGACCTGGGTCTGCCTGCGCATGCGCGCAGCGCGAGAACGTTGGCCGAAAGCAACGTTCGCTAGACAAAACTTGCTTGTGGGATCTTTGACCTGCAATGGCGACGACGACCGCAGCGGAAGAAAACAACAACGTGGAGCAGGAGCTGAGCGCCCGTCAACGCCTCGACTAAGCCCATATAGATACACACACACACCAATACACTTGTGTGTGTGTGTGTCTTTTTTAAGACTTGGTTTTTTAAATAAAAACTTTAACAGTTAATACCTGTTGTAGGAAGCATGAAAAAAGGCGCCAGGCCAAATGCAAAATGCAAAAAGATTTTTACCTGGCTTTAATTGTTATTGCTGCTGCTTCTTCTTGTTGTTGTTGTTGTTGCTGTTGCTGTATATTCCATAAACTCACACACACACACGCACAGTTTTGCGTTTCTTATTGGAAGAATTTTGGGTATGGCAAATGCCGCGATTTGCAAGCTATTTGCAAACTGATTTGTCACACTCACGAGCCTGGCCAACAAACCACATTGCACATTAATAAACAAATTAATATATATGTAAATTTATATGTACATATATTATATAAAAATGTATGCACATAAAGATTGCTACCGCAAATATATTTCGTTAGTTACGCCGACAACATTTCAATTAGATTTGTTTGTTTTGTTTTTTTTTTCTATTCAATTTTTATTGCTAAACTTTATTTATTTATTTTTTTATTATTTTTTTTTCACTTTTCATGCGCAGAGGCAACAGACGTGAACAGGCCGAGCGAGCGGCGCAGCAGACAACTCTCCCGTTGCTCTGCTCAAATCGTACTGAGCTGAACTTGGCCTCGGACGCCATCTTAGACTGCAGTGGAATGTTGGTGCGCGCGCGTCTGGAAGTGCAGAGAGCGCAACGCATTCCAGCTTAGACTTCCAATTGGAACGGGAACTGGCCACTATGCCAGTGTGTTGATCGCGCTGCCAGCAGCAACTTCAGTTGGAATTGTGCGTTCAATTGGGCTGGACGTGTTCGCGGCTAACTCGCGGCTTAATATAAATAAAACTATATTTTTGGTGTGTTTTAATTGCAGAATAAAGTGTGAAAATAATATTAAAATTTATATAAAAATTTACATTTATTAATAAACTTTATTGAGATTATATATTTTAAGTGATATATTTATAACAGCTTGCACTCTCTCTCTCTCCTTCTCACCCTCTCTTTGCAGCTCTCTCACCACTCACCTTCCAGCGTGCTTGTGCACTGTTCACTTCCAGCCACTGTGTGTTCTTCTGAGCCGCTCTTGAACGGCGTACAGCGTGTGAGGCATAGAGCAGAAGAACAACAAACAAAGCTGTTGGCCGTTGTGCAGAGTTGTTGTTGTGTTGGCTATGAAAATGATCGGCAGCGACTACGTACTGGAAGCGCACAACATATTCCACACCACCGAGGCAAGTGCACGGGAAGCCACGCAAAGAAGCTTCCAAATATTGAAGTCTTTTGTTTATTCTCTCTCTTTATCTATCTCTCCTATTTCTCTCTCTGTGCAGGTGGACGGTGGTGGCTGTTTCAATGGTGCCGGCAACTCAGCGCTGGTGCTGAAAGGCGTCAATCTGACCGTGCACAGCGGCGAGGTAATGGCCATACTGGGCTCTAAAGGTGGGTGATTTACCTGTATATATTTTTTTAGTTTTTTTTTTAAATTTATTTGTATTTTATTTGTAATTTTTTTTAAATATAATTGACTTAGTTTTATTTTATCTGTAATTTATTTTCATTCAATTGATTTTTATTTTATTTCTTTTTAATTTTATTTTTATTTAATTATTCTTTCATTTTTATCTATTTTTTATTTTATTTTTCCATTTTATTTTATTTTTAATTTGATTCTATTTTTATTTCAATTTTATATTATTTTATTTTCATTTTTATTTTTTATTTTTATTTCTTTTACTTTTACTTTATTTTTTAATTTGTTTTTATATTTTATTTGTATTTTTTTTTTAATAATTTTAACTTATTTTTATTTTATTTGTAATTTATTTTCATTTAATAGATTTTTTTTTTTTATTTTATTTCTTTTTAATTTTATTTTTCTTTTTTTTTCTTTTACTTGTTATCTTATTATTATTTTATTTTATTTTATTTTATTTTATTTTTAATTTGATTCTATTTTTATTTTATTTTATTTTAATTTATATTTAATTTATTTTTATTTCTTTTATTTTTATTTTATTTTTTTATTTTTATTTATTTAATTTTTTTATTATTCTCAGGCAGCGGCAAGCGCGCTTTGCTGGATGTGATTGCCAGGCGTGCGGATGGCGCCACGCGTGGCCAGGTGCTGCTCAATGGCTCGCCGCTGAGCAAGGCGCTCTTCCAGCAGCGCTGCGGCTATGTGACGCAATCCTGCACCTTTGTGCCCGGCCTGACGGTGGCTCAGACACTGCACTACACGCCCACCATAGTAGGTGCTGAAAGATCTGATTAGACTTGATTAAAAGCTTCAATTTCTTCCTCTAGCTGGGTGGCTACCTGAAGAGCTCCAAGGTGCGTCAAGTGCTGGCGGATCTGGCGCTCTCGCAGGTGGCGCACAAGCGCGTGGAGTATCTGAACATAAGCGAGGCCAGGCGCCTGGCCATTGGCATACAGTTGGTGCGGGATCCAGGTGAGTTGGTCAACTAATCTCAGACAATCTCTTATACTAAGCTAACGACTTGCAGTCATGTTGCTGCTAGATGAGCCCACCCAGGGCCTGGATCCGCTCAGCGCCTATCTGCTCATCTCCATCCTCTCGAACACCGCCAAGAAGACGGGCTGCGGCATTCTGTTGTCGCTGGAGAAGCCGCGCTCCGACGTCTTTCCCTTCCTGGATCGTGCGCTCTTCCTGTGCCTGGGCGGCGTCGTCTACTCGGGCGGCACGCGCGCCATGTTGGAGTACTTCCATGCCATTGGCTTTCCCTGCCCGCAGCTGGAGAATCCGCTCATGTACTATCTCTGTCTCTCCACCGTCGATCGTCGCAGTCGCGATCGCTTCCTCGAGTCCAGCCAGCAGATCGAGGCGCTGGTCGAGCGCTTCTCCAGAGAGACGCCCATCTCCGATGCGCCGCTGAACAACATCGGCTCCGGCAAGGTGCCGCTGGCCTACGGCAAGCCCGGCGAGCTCAAAGTTTGGATTATGCTTTATCTGTAAGATCCTGAAGTGGAAAATATTATTTGATGCTAATGAATTTCTGTTTTAAGAAAACTCTTGGCCTCAACCTTCTCCTGCGGCGTGGTGGGCATGAAGACGCTCTTCCTGCGCCTGCTGCTGCTACCCATCTCACTGGCTATTTTGTGGGCCTTCTATACAAATCTAGGCGTGGGTAACGAGAATTCCTTGAAATGAATTCCTGTTTAATTTTCATGCTCCCACAGGACGATGCCAGTGGCTTCTTTACCAGGAACGGCATGATCTTGAATATACTTGGCCTAGCCTATGGCTGCGGCATTCTGACCACCATCACCTTATGTAAGGCTTGTCAAACTAATCCTTATAAGTCGGACTTAAATTCTATCGCTTCTGCAGTTCCCATTTGGCGCAAAAAGCTCTCGCAGGATACGCCGGAAGGACTCTATACGGGCACCACGCTGCTGCTGTCCTACAACTCCGTGTCCATACCCTTCTCAGCGGTGTCTGCAGCATTGGCCAGCTGTGTTATCTATCCGTAAGAGATCTAATCTCTATATATAGAAGAGCAGTCCTTACTAATCCCTCCCTTACAGCCTCCTCCTGGACACCAAGTTCAATAGCGGCACCGTCTTTGGCTATCTGTTTGTGGCCCTGTGGTCCAGTTATGTGCTGGCCGAGCAAATGACCATCTCCTTCCTGCTGGTGGTCAAGGTGCCCTTCAATGCCGCCATCGCCGTGACCTATGTCCTGGTCATCAGCATTGCCCTGGCCAGCGGCACAGTGCGGCAAGTTTTCAGATAGAATATAAAAATTTAAATTAAATCTAATGCTAGATATTCCATTTGCAGCTCGTTTAAGGGCTTGCAGCCCTGGCTGCAGGACAATACGAAGGGCACGCACACGCGTTACGCCTCCTCGCTGCTGCACAGCATCGCCTTCCAGACGCGCAAGCTCAACTGCACGCCCACCGCCTCCGTTATATGCCCAAAGCCCACGGATTTCATGCACGAACGTTTGGGATTACCAGATCCAGATGTGAGTGTAACTATATATACTAGTATGTCTATTCTTATGCATGTTATTATCTATTCCAGGAAACAATCGATGTGGCTGCGTCCTGCGCCTTTGCCGTTGGCCTGGCCGCCTTCAATATGCTGCTCTATTTGTTCCCAATGCCGCGCTGCGTGCGTCAAAAATTTAAAGACTAAGCAATGCAATTTATATTTACACAATACTAACTTAATTTAAATGATTTATTAGATTTACTTAACTAAAATATAATAAAGAAAAGCACAAAACTAAATTAAACTTTCCCGCCATGAGGGCTGCATTAGCAATTGACTGCGTTCGATAACAAAATGCTGAGCAAGCATCGATACGTCAGGGCTGCATTAGCTTGCTTCAAATATTATTAAGCCTTCGATAACTCGCCTTTCAACAAGCATCGATATGTCAGGTCATATTATGTGCGATCGCTAAGCTTTCGATCACACAATTTTCTGCAAGCATCGATACGCCAGGGCTGCATAGCAATTCTAAGTTGAACTTGAGCCTAATAGAAGCCTGAGCTTGGGCGCGCTGTTTAAATGTCCGCGAATCATATTTCAAAAAGAGAAAACTATTATTTATCATTTTATTTACAAGAAAACTTAAAATTAATATAAATTTCGCAATGAATACAATCGAAAAAGTTTACAAATACAAATTCTTGAATAGAAATGTTTCATTTAAATTTTTAGCAGCTGCGGTTCGAAATTGTTCGTTTTTTTTTCTGTTTTCTTTTTCAGTTTAACAATTGTCTAACGACTAAAAATATGTTTGTTTTATTTAAATAACTAGATACACGCATGGAAATTCATTAGAACGAACGCATCTGATTGCATGAATGTACGCGAGTGTTAATTGGGGGTATTCGGGGGCCATCAATAGCCGAAGACGATGAAAAATGCGAGCTGAATCGGAGCGGGAAATTGGTTTGTATATGTTGTATATATATATAAAATACTGTGGCACCTATGTAGTTGCTGCTGGAGGGGATTAAAGTGTTGGTTAGCTTGCGATGAAGGCATACACAATATGGGTTAAATAGTATAGAGGATTGGGCTGAGCTGGGCTGATCTAGGCTGGGCCTAGGCCGCTGCTCAGTCCGTGTCGTAGTAGGCGTAGTCGTAGCTGGTGTCCTCGTCGGCATGTGGCGGCCGCTTGGACTTGCTCTTCTTGTCCTCCTTTTTGCTCTTGCCCGACTTCTTGGACTCCGCCGGAGCGCCTGTGGTGGTGCTGGCTTTCGTTGTGCTAGTTGTGGGTCGTCGTGTTGTCGTGGTCGTGGTGGTGGTGCTGGTGGCTGTAGTCGTTGTTGAGCTGGTCGCCTGGGCGGTCGTCTTCGGACTAGATGGCGCCAGCTGCGGACTGTACTGCGAGTTGTACTGCTGCGAGGTCTTCTCCGCCTTGTAGATGTCGGCGCGCAGCTTGTTGATGCTGGCGGCGCCAAAGTTCAGCGACTGCGCCGTCTTGAAGAGCTCGTCCTCCTCCTCCTCCTCCTGCGCGTGCTCCTTCTGGTAGGCGGACTGCTGCTGGCTCCTCAGGTGGCTGTGCGCCTGCTGAAAGCCGTGCGGCTGCCTGCTCGACACGTGTGGTGCGCTGGTGGTGCTCGTCGACGTCGTGGGACTGGTGGATCTGTTGCGCAGGAACTTAAAGCGATTTCGCGGGAAATCATTCTCATACAGCTCCGGATGGTACTGGCCGTCGTCCTCGTCCACGTTGTAGTGCGGATTGGCTGTGGTGGGCAGCGCTGGCGTCGCAGCCGACGTCTTCTTGGAGCTCGGACTCTGGCTGGGACGCTGCGTCTGCTGCGCCTGGTAGTAGCTCTGCTCGTAGGGCTTCTTGTACGTCGTTGGCTTGAAGGTGGTGGGCGTGAAGGCGTCTCGGATGGCCTGCGTGGACTGCTTCTTGCCGGGATTGGCCGTGCTGGTGGTGGTCGGATAGTAGAACTCGTCGTCGGCATAGCGCTGTGTGGTGGCCTTGTAGGTGATGCTGCCGCGGCTGGTGAAGCTGCGCGGCTTGGCTTGGCTCGAAGCGGCGCCACTGGGCGAGGACTTGAAGGGCGCCGGCTCCTGGCTACCCACACGCGTCAAGCTCTGCGTGCGCGGTCGCTGATACTGCGGCTCCAGCTGGGCGGGCTTGCGGGCTGCGCCCTGGCTGGCCTGGAACGGCTGCGGCTTGGCCAGCTCGGCGAACTCGTTGTGGTTGATGTAGTTCGACTCCTGCGGACCGAGCTTCTGCTTGCGGGCGGCCACAGTTGGCTTATGCCGCCGGGTGGTTTCCTTGTCAAAGTCCTGGACATTCTTGCCCGTCAGCTTGGTCGAGCTGGAGGGCAGCTCGGTGCTCTTGTAGCGGAAGGCGTTGTTCGGATTGTACGTGGTTGGCTGGATGCGCTCCTGGGTCTGGTAGTCGTTCGAGCCGAAGCTGAAGCGGCTGGTGATGCCGTTGCCCAGCCGTGGCGTCGTGCCCGCCGTGGGCGCCACAGTGCTGGGCGTGGTCGACTTGTAGCTCTGCGTGTAGTCCGGGAAGCCGGCATTGAAGGACGCGTGCAGCGTTATCTTCTTCAGGGATTTCGTGGACGGCGCCGCCGTCGTGCTGCTGCTCTCGGTACTCTGGCTGGTGCGCTGTCCGCGCGTGGGCGTGGCACGCGCCTTGCCCGCCGCCTCCGTGGTCTTGCGATTGTAGTCGTTGAAGTCGTTGGGCCGGGGACGCGGCGGCTCCTCGTCGAACTCGCGTCCGCCATGCCGATTGGCAAAGAAGTGCGAGCTGTGGGAACCCTTGAAGATATCATCGATGTCTTCTGTGGATGCCGCCGAGAGACAAGAGCGTGATTAATTTCTGTAATAACTCCGAAGATTCCATTGTTGTTTCTCAACTTACGCTTCGAGTCGTCGTTGTAGTTGTTGTTGCTGTTGTAGTAGTTGCGCTCGGTGGTTGTTGTTGTGGTTGTTGTTGTTGTTGTCGTGGGCGTGTAATAGCTGGTGATGGGTCGTTTGGTCGTCGGCGTGCCGCTGCCGTCCGCACTCGAAGTGGAAGCCGTCGCCGCATAATTATGTCTGGGGCGCGACTTTTGATCGGCGCGGTTCTCCTTGGAGCGACGCACGTCACCTGCAAACGGGTCACACAAAAAGAAAATCGTGTATGAATGATTGGGACAACATAATTGGATCATTATTATCTACCACTTTCGGCGCGTTGCAGGTGGAAGGTGGACTCGTCCTCCTGATTGACACTCTTGCCCTCGTCGCCGGAGCGATACAAGTCGTTCAGATAGAGCGACGTCGACCTGTCGCAGTCGACGTCCGCCCAGTTGGCGCAGATCTGCAGCTCCTGGTCGAAGGCCGTGCTGTTTGGGCAGAGGAAGCGATAGTCCTGCACCTGTTGGACAAACGAATTAACTCTTCGATGTGAGAGCTGCGCAAACAGTTAGCCGCATTAACAGCAAAAGCACATAACCAGATCAACATGCAAAAACCAATTTAATAAGTGAGCAACATTAGTTCAAAAGCCATTTTTCGTTTCCTTTCTCTTTTGGTTAATTTGAAAATAAATTGCCAACAACAACAAAAACAACAACAGTAAGAGCAGACGAATCTATAAATATAAATATATGTGTATATACATTTTGAAATGTTTTTAAAGCTTAAAGCCTGGAATAGAGTAGTGGAGTAAATATTTATGCAGAAAAGAATTTAACAAAAATATATTTGGTATTATTATTTATAGTTTTTAGATCTAGTCTAATAACAGGAGTGTATATACAATTTAGCAAATTATCTGTAAAACCACAGAAAATAAAAGGTTGAAAACTCTGAGAGAAATATATTCCCTGTATATACATTCAGATCTCAACAAGATGTAAGCTCTTCATTCAATTTTAAAATTATTCAATAAAATTATACAATATTAAATTATACAATATTATACAAAATTATATTATTTTACATTCAATATCTAAATAATTTGTGTATATAAAACCCAAAATGACAAAAATCTATTCATCGATTAGTTGCATCTAGCTTTATGACTTTCAAATTATGCTAAAAACCATTATATCCTGATCTCTCATTTTCAATGAGTCCAGACGATAAAAAACCAAACATAAATGTCTATTATATATATTATATTATAAAGAAATAGTATGAGATATCTGAAGAAAAGTATATCGCTAGTAAACCTATATAGTTAATAACAGGTCGGCTGAAAAGTCTCCAGTCTAACCTATAAATGGCGACACTAAAATAAAATCATTTATTAATTCTTAGATCCTATTACTTTAGTCTACCAGGGACTTTTCAGCCGACCTGTTAAATATTTACCATATAAATATATAATACCAAACTCATAGATAAAGACAAAGACAATTGTTTAAGCAAACAATCAGATAAATAGACGTAGCTAGAAGAACTTAGCTTTTTATCCTCATCAAGAATTTATATATATTTAAGTGTCGTCAAATATTATTGAATATTCAAGTAGCTGTTTGTTTTCCATTTTATTTTGTATGACTATATTTTAGTTTTTTTTTTTTAATGTATTTAAAAAATTAGTAAACAAATTCGAAAATTGAATCCAATTTGCCATTTGATTACAAAACATCTTAGATATGTGAAAAGTGTGGAAATAATTTTTTTTTATGTTTCCGAAGCATGCCTCTACATATATATTACTGCTGAGGACGACAAGCTGACTTGCTTTAGCCATGTATGGTTGTAAGTTGACTATCTATTCGTTCCCATAACTTAGTGTTCTTGCAAGCCATTTGAGATACAACATTATATTATAGCAACGTATGCCAGTTATAAAGAAGAGAAACTCTAGAAGCCTCACTTGATGTGATGGAAAACTCCTTTACTTTGGTACGGGGTATCTAAGAGTGGAGTATGAGTTATAATATACAAACAAATATATATATTTAATTGCATTAAAGTTCATACTCATGAAATTTGTTTAGATATATATCATATCATATTTAGATATATTATAACATTTATCTAAATATTAATATATAAATAAATACAAATAAATATATAAATGCTTAAATATATAAATATAATATATATATAAAGACTTTTTCAATTGTATGAGAATCTGCCTGCAGTTGATATAGCAGAATTTTATATGAATAATGGCTAGCATTATTTGATTAACCATATACAACTCTAAGCCCACTTTATTCTAAGAGTTTTTCATTAGTATATAGTCATAGTATAGCTGCATTCACAGATATAACATCAGCTGGCTGGCATAGTCAGCCATGATGCCACAGATGTCGTATGGTGCACGTCGTGACAATAGTTGGAAGAGCCGTGGCAAGGTTTCGACTTTAACAAGCCAAAGGCCGCAGACGAACTTTGGCATTTGTGAGTTTTTTTTACTGCTTCTTCTTCTTCTTCTGCTGCTTGTGCTGTGTGGCACTTGGCATTTGAATCGGTATCCGGCTGTGGCAGTTGCCACCAGATGATGCGGCTGCCTCGGCTGCTGCTGCACACATTTTGCCGTTAATTGAGGCGAAGTGAACGTGTTCTCGATGTGGCCCATGTGGACATAGCATAGATATACATATATGTGTGGACGTATTTATACAATAGTAGGCTAATTGACAACTCAAAATCCATGTGTATAGTATAGTTCGAAACCCACACCATTGTGACTTGGGCATATTTTCATCGTTAAACATGGTAAGAGAGACCGTTCGATGCTCTACTCCACTTCCACTTCCACTTCCAACTCCTTTAAACTAGGCAAAAATGTATCTATTTCGTAAGTTGGCTGAGCTCAGCCAGCGGCAAACGGAGGTCTGCGAGGAGGCCGTGGCGAGCGTGCTGGACGACGTGTTCAAGGGCAGAGCCAGCACCATATTCAACTACGGCGACTGGCCGACGGCTGACGAGAGAGGCAACAGCAAGCTGGACATGATCGATCGCATACTGTGCGAGCTGTTCAGCCACGTGTACACCATGGAGGTGAGCATGGAGGTGAACATCTCCATCAGCCAGATGCAGCAGTATGTGGTGCGGGAGCAATTGATTGACTCGACGGAGGAGCACTTTGTGGCCACGCCCCGTGACGTTTATGTGTACATGGAGAAGGTCATTGGGCAGCTGCAGCAGCAGTCGGACGACGCGATGGCCACCAATGACTATCCCTATGCACTCTTCACCATATGCGTGCGGCAGAGCAACTTGGATCGATCGCTACAGCTGGACGGCAATCTGCAGCTGGTCCACCTGATGGCCGTCGATCAGTCGGAGATGATGCTGCAGCTGCAGCTGCACACGCCCATGGCCTCGCTGCTGCGGATAATCAGCGCGCTGGCGAGCAACACCAAGACGCACATCAGATACTACAATATACGGCTAACCCGAATCCTCAAGGACCTGCTGGACAGCGACGAGAGCACGGTGATTATCAATTACAGCACGGTGCCGCATCCACCAGCCAATGCGGGGGCGGCCATAGACTGTGCCAAGGTGTGGAAGGCGCTGTACATGCGCGAGCGCAACCGCTGCCATTGCCTGAGCAACAAGCTCTTCGGCGTGGAGCTGTGGACCGACAATGAATACAAATTCGAGATGGATGAGCTGCTGGCATTGCTGCAGAGTAACAAGTTCGAGTTGCCGAAGCAACGCAACGGCTACACCCAGTCCAAGTCCAGCCAGGTGCCGGAGCTCGCTGGCAGCGCCGCGGAAGCTCGGCTGACCGAGCAGCTGCATCACATCAAGGCCGATGCGGAAGACAGCTTCAAGGAGATGCTGCAAGTGCAGCGTCTCGTCGCGCAGCTGGCCAACAACTGCCAGCAGCACACCCAGCAGCTGAAGCAGAAAACCGAAATGGTGGAGCGGCTGCATCTGATGCTGGCGAAGACCCACCGGAAGCTGCGCAAGCAGCGCACCACATTCCAGCGCAAGTTGGCCAAGTACTCGGAGATGTTCAAGCACCTGTGGGTGCACCAGCGCGGGGAGCAGCAGCTGCAGGAGCACAAGCGACAGACACAGCTCTCGAAGGTGCTCGACGAGATCTACCAAGAGCTGCACCAGGGCAGCGACAGCCAATCTTTGCGCTAGGTCGCTCCAACTGGCTCACTCAGACTCTGGCACCCTCCGTATGTCTCGCCCGCGACGTGGCAGGCAATTAACGTTAAATGTACCGAATACTTGATATACCTAAAGGTCAGCGATCAGCCAACAGATGTAGATACTGATGCTGATGCAGATGCAGATGCAGATGCAGATGCAGATGCGGAGGCTGTTTGGCTGTTTGGCTGCAACTGCAGCGCCGGCTGGCAGCCTGGCCAGTCACGAAGTCTCGTCAGACACATAGATATCTCCCCCGTCCCCTTGCAGGTGCTCCACCCGCACGCTCGATGGGGTGGGGTGGGGGCTCTGTCGCTGTGCATCTTTGCCATTTACGCTGACAGCGCCGCAGAGCGCCCGCAAGTTAGCAAATGCCTAATGTTTTGTTTTTGCGTCTCTCTCGCTCCCACTTTTTAATGCTTTCGGAATGCCTCTGGCCCCACCACGACGGCCACTACAAATTGCCTATGTCTTTTAAAGTGTAATGTGCATACAACTAATAAAATTTTATCGATTTGATGCTGTGAAAAGTCGAAAATCATCCAAAGAACTCAGACTGCAGCGCGAAGCCCCAGTCAAGTGATCTCGCAGCCCAAGGTTATGGCAGCGTGTTGGTTAAGCTATTGTTTACACCATGACTCGAGTGCAGTTGTAATAATTATGTGTGGGCATGCGGGCAGGGAGTGTATGCCACTACCAGATACCCTCTAAGTAACTAGAAATAACTGGAGAGTTTGTTTATTGTTGAGCTGGCAAAGAGCAGAGTTTGATGAAAATTGAAATTGGGACAATGACAGTGGTTTTATTTTATGCAAGTATGATACTAAGTAATACCCTGTACTTAGAGACTTTTGGTCTGTATATATATTTATGTATGCATGTGTATCATATTTATTGTTAGAGGCAAAAAGAAAGCAATTTGTTGTAGGGCTGTATAATACACTTCCATAGTTCAGAAATACAGTTTTAAGTCCGATAGAATCATAAAAAATATGAATGAAAAAAAAAAACAAATTATAATAGTAAAATAGAACATAAAAAATATATTCCGAAACTCTACAAATATTTTGGAAAACATTTTTTTTATATTCCTTTTTTTTTCTTTACGGAAAAGTTTTAGAAATGCTAAGAGTTTTCTGTGCAACAAAGCAATTGGAATCAAATTTAGCATAATTAATTTTTAATAATAATAATATTTGTATTCAATAATTTATGGGTAAGTTGAAAAAATTATATACATTTTATAAAACTCGAAAAAAATAATAATTTAAAGGTAAAAATAATTAAAATACAGTATATTTACAAAAAAAAAAAATGTATAAAAAGGCAATTATTGTTCTTATAGAAGTTTGCAGACGAATACCCCAGAAGCTAACACCCTATTCATTCCATATAAAATATAATAAATATTAGATAAACATCTTAAACTATTTAATAAATAAATAAAATGCAATAAAAATTCATAATACAATTCTAACTCTAATTTATTTTACTATATTCCATATATTCGAACTAAGAAATATTTCAAAATCATTTATACAGTAACCCGAAATCATCTACATAGATTGCTGATGGCTATATATATACATGTATGTAAAATTATAGAAATCAATTGATGCACTATATTATGCGTTTTTACAGCTCTAATAGGCACCTAGATATGCTTGGGTAGCTCGACAAAATAGTCTTCATAAAATAATTCTCTATATTTCCAATATCTTTTCAAAGTGATCTCAAGATTATCTATAAATCGAACAATATAGAAAAATATGATTAAAATATGATACCATCCTTCCGCATATTCACAAAAATAAAACTAATATACCCCACTGTTACCATTTTATAAAGCAACCATATATATATACAGCCTAAAATCTATATGCTATAACTCCACTATTTTCCAGTATGTTCTACTGCCAGTGCTCTATTGTCGCTGTTGTTGTTGTTGTTGTAGCATTTAGCTGTCATATAACACTTACCCCCACTCCAGGCAGCTTGACACAGACGTGGAACATCTGACACTGCGTCTCGGGATCGGCGTAGTAGCCGCCAAGTATCTTGTCGCGGCAGGTGAACTGCGTCTTGGGCATATTCTGCAGACTGTACGTGGGCCAGGGCCTGCCGAAGACGTCCTCATCCTCGTCCAGCAGCTGCGCCTGCCCCAGCGCATGGCCGCACAGCAGGGCCAGTGCGGTGGCTGCAAAGATCAACAAAAAAACACATAAAAATCGTGAGCATTTGGAATCTGAAGTGGTGCAACCGCTGCCAGCGCGGTTGCCCCGCTGACCTTCAGCTTAATGTGGCTCGCGCACTCGCAACACTTTCGCTTGCAAGACGAGGCACATGATTTATGCCTGCGTGTGTGTGTGTGTGTGTGTCTGTATGTGTTTGTGTGTGTAACTGATGCTCAAGGTTGGCCAAGTTCTGTGTGCGTGTGTTGTTTTTGTAAGCTTTTGTTTTTGTTTTCATTTGACAATTGATGGCTTTTTGATACCAAAAGACATCATTAAGACGCGAAACCGCAAATTCCCACAGCGCGCGCTGTTTGTACACCTGATGTCAATTCAGCTACCAAATTGGCCAAAAGTCCACAAAAAACCGAAAAAAAAAGACTGAATATAAATCCCAATATGAGGGTCGAACAATTAAAATGCCATGTCAATCAAATGTTATGGATTACCTCTGCGCGTACATGATACATTAAAAGCCACTTACACATGTGAAATGCCTAATTGCCATGCAATGGCACTGTTGCTAGACTTTTGCCAGCCACTCTTATCAATCAAACGTACTCCAATGGAGATATGTTTCACTATGCGCTCATAACTGACTCACTAAAAGGTACTTCCATCAAGTCGCCTTGACATTTTAGCAGGCACTGTTGTGGCAGTTGTGGTTATTTCAAAGATCTTTTCCTATACATGTTGCTACATCTCGCGCTAACAGCCTCTTCCACACATGAAATGTCATGTAAGCATGATGACTTGAAGCTGGTTTTGTTGCTGTTGGCTGCTTTTTGCAGGCACTATTTAAATGTTATTGATCGCATCCTTTGATGACTTTAAGCTGGCACTATTTAAATGTTATAGATCGCATCCTTTGATGACTTTAAACTGACACTGTTGCTAGACTTTTTGCAAGTACTGCATGGGCATTTAAATGTAGATACTATCCCACCCTATGTGTGAGCACATACCTCATTTACAGCCACTGTGACATTTGATACTCTCCAAGTACTCTCACGTCTTATAGCTAACACTGCTGCTAGACTTTTTACAGCCACTATATATAGTAAAAGTACAGTATATACCTATATATAAACATATATCAGAATATTCCAGCATTCTCAATATTTTATTGTTAATCCTGCTGGTAGACTTCTCGCAGGCACTGTAGGCACAGTAAAAGTACTATAGATACCTCTATAAAAACGTATTTCACTATTTTGTAGTAGTTTCTACATTTATAAACCAGTTATACGTATGCAGCTTTTAATTAGACTAAATTGTGTTATCTGCTGCTGTTGCCTGATTTATTGCATGCACTGTTTACAGTCAAATGTTATGAATCCAAGGCCACTATATGCTAAAACATGATCCACTATATGTCACATCCATAACTTTTTCTAGAAATTACTTTGACTTCTTATGAGCTTCCTTGACACAATACTTTTCTCAGTCACATATAATAAAACATCTCTAGGAACACGTCTCTCAAAATATGCAAGTTATAATCTCCTACAAGTGAAACTAACTTACTGATTACTTTTAGCGCTCACTGTTGGCATTCTATTTTGCAGTCACTGTGCTGAATCAAATATTATGTTCTCGGCAACCTTAGGTACCTGATATCTAGTTCAATATATGCAAGTTATAATTTTTAACATGTAAAACTAATTTTCATGATAATTTTCAGCCACTGTTGACTTACTTTTTGCAGTGACTGTTCTTAATGAAATATTAAAGAACACACCTAGAAATACCTCACTCTCTATAAGCAACTGCCAAGCTGCTTACACCTACACCTAATTTGCCTAGCATGCCTACTTTTGCCAGCCACTGTTGGCATTCTTTTTGCAGTCACTGTACTCCATTATGCATGACCCTTGTAATAGCCATACTAAAGCCTATTGCCACACGTGCAACACTTAATTAGCAAGACGACTTGTGGCCAGCACTGTTAGGCGTCTTTTTTGCAGGCACTGTTCTGGCACGGCGGCAAGGCAAGCGGAAGATGCGCTTGCCGCAATTAAAGCAATTGCAATTTGCAATTGCAGAACCAATGCAAATCGCCTTGGCTCAAATTGCAGTCAAATTTGTTAGCTGGCTGGCAGATTGCGCAATCAACAGAGAGCAAGAGAGAGAGAGAGGGAGAAAGACTTGGGCTTTGCAGATTCGCATTGAATTCAAAGTGAATTTCATTTTCAATTCCACAAACTTTTTCCCCAGACATTTCAAATCTCTGCCTTTGTGAACTATGACTGGGCAGCAGCAGCAGCAGCAGCAATCGCTGCTCCGGGAATTGCGGTTTTTGTTAGCCCAGCTCTTTTGTTTAAGCCGAGCTCAGTCGAAACCAATTTGAGTCCCAGACCCAGACAGCTTCCGTGGGGCGTCGTCTGCGAGCCTCTTAACGATCATTCACAAGTTTTACATGCGCATATAATTATTTCTGACCCAATATCCATTTAAGCCAAATTATTTATTTTGCCTATTGGGCGCATCTTTGTTGTTTTTGCCAAAACTCATAACTAATTGCATTTTACTTTTTGGGTTCGCTCAATATTTGTAGAAATTCCCATAAATGCTGAAGCTAATGCTGAGTTACGTTAATATGCGGACCTTGAGTCAATGCACAATTTCCTATTATGAAAGATTAAAGAGCCAGCGACAGAGACAGAGCCAGAGCCAGAGCCAGTCCCAGCTAATGATCATGCGAATTGATTATTGCGAGGAGATGAGCTCCGCGTGATGTGATTGCCGGAATGCGTAATTAAAGCCACCGACAGAAGGTCAATACAATGCGTGTCCAATGAGCTAACATTCCAAATGATCTCTGTCATCAGGAAGTGATTTCAATGAATCTTCAATTGTGTTCTTACTTTAATGTGCGAGGGAACCTATTGTCCGGCGTAATGATGAGGCAAATTACCTCATGAAGTACTTTTTGCTACACTTTTTATTGTCAATTAAAAATCTATTTATCAATGTTTTTTTGCTTTCAAAAAATACGACTTTCCGCCATGTGCGCATGGACAGTAGGATCATAAAACAAAATTATTAATCTTTAAAGAATTATAGAAGGATTTCAAAGATATTTGATAATTATTTTTATATTTAAACGACCAAAAATATGTTTATTCTTATTAATTTATAGTGTTACTATAGTATTTTTCTTTGAAATAAATTATGAATATAGAATATAAAAAAATATATATATGATTTCTTAACTCTTTACGTTCCTTACAAATTTATGAATAATTATTTTGTAAATTAATTTCTAATATTTAAAATTAGGAAAGACGCAAAAAACCAATTGATATTTTAAAATTAGGGGGTTTCTCCGCAAAAATTTGATTACTCAAAATTATTATTAAGTAAACTATATAAATGTTTAGTTTTTCTTATATTTTGTTCTTTAAAAGCCTATTTTTAATTATTTTTTTTTTTGAAAATATACCATGAAATTAAATTTTATTTTCTAGAACATATCTCAAATCACACTTATTCTCCTTTTTAATTATTAACTTTCTATATTAATCTTATAGTTCGAAAATAATATAGTAAGAACATATCTTTATAATAAAATATAAAAATAAGAGCTGAATTTCTTATTAATTTTTTTATTATTAATTTTTAAATAAAAATATATCAATGCTATTTGATCAAATTTCTATTTCTGTATGTTACCAAATGAAGTGTTAAAATATATAAAAATATTTAAAAAATATAAAACTATGCTGCCTTAAAGCCTTTTCTCAAATAGTTCTCTCCTTATCTAATGTAATTGATGATATTTTAATATTTTCTATATTCATTCACTTATTTCTTCTCGTAAATCTCATTACACAAATCAATTATTTTCAGCTACTCACCCAGCAGAAGCGCGCTCATTTGATGCTTAATAGTCGACATGGCGCAGTTCTTGGTTAATTAATCCAAAATCGGGGCGTATATCCACAGCCGAAAGAGTAATTTAAAGTATCCAAAGTTAGGAGGGGGATTATTAAGCTGCTAGTTAAAGTAGATATTCACATGGAATGCACTGTAAACAGACAACACAACACGCAGAAAGAGCGTATGAATACGATTATTACAAAACGCACAATTATGTTTTTTAATAGCTTTTTGGGTTCGGTTTCTATGTTTTCTTTTTTTCATGTATTCTTGTTGCTGGAAAATTAACACAAAATCATCGAGCGATTCATTTTCATTATGTGAAACTGTTTGTCATGCCAGCGCTCAACTAGAAAATAAGCAAAAAATGCCGACAAAATGTTCAAAGCGAAAATTCTGCTATTTCTACGTCTTCTTCTGCTTCTCCTTCTTCCTCTTCTTCTTCGAACCGAGCTCGTATGTAAATGCGTAAAAATGTATGTTTCGCAAGGTGCGAAAACTACGGAAAAGCCATTTAGAATGTGCAGCGAAACGTTGCAGACGTCTTTGCCACTTGACTGGGCAAACAGGCAGACTAACAAAAAGCACTCAGTCACTGACAGACAGTCACAGTCACAGTCACAGTGACAGTCACTGTTTGTGTGTGTATTTTTTTTTTAACTAGTTGAACTACGAACCGCACGAGACGAGCCAAGCGAGAGGCGCAATGTTGCGCGTTTTGCGACTTTATCGTTTACGTTGTCGAAGCGAAATGATTTCTGAAAGCGAAAGGAAAAACCACTTGGGCCTCATCAGCAGAAGCAGTCAAGGCAGAGGCAGCAACATCGGCGGCAGCAGCGACAGCGGCAGCGGCAGCGACGTCGCTGAGACGAGTCGCAGCTAGAAGCTGCTTCGGCTGCTTCAACTCTGGCCGCGCTTCGACTCTGGCTGGATGGGCGCATGTGTCGCATGCTTAACGCACATTACGCATACGCAGCGTGTGACACGTTGCAGGCATTGTTGCTGCAGTTGCAGTTTGGCATCGTTTGTCACTCACTTACGTCAGCTGGCGGCCACAGGCAGCCCATGCCTATGACCGCACTCCCACCGCAAGACGCCTGCAATTACATGTACAGAAAATGTTTGTCTGGCCTGCAACTAGCTGGAGCGTCGGTTGCATCTTCCGCTGGTATTATGTCATAGTTAGTCATGGCGCGGCGCGACGCGGCATTGTCATTTACTCTTGCTGCTGCTTGTGTCGGGGCAAAAGTCGCGCTGCTGCCGCGACGGCTGCCACAGATGCCGCTGCCGCTGCTGCTGCTGCTGCGGCTGCTGCTGCCTCTCGGCAATCCGGTTCGCGTATATGGGTAAGTAGTGTGGGGAATGCGCGGCATTTGTTGCAGTGTGGGAATTTGCACGCCCGCAGATCTAGCAGCTCTCGGTTTACTGGGCGTTGCTATTTAAACATTTTTGTTTGCCGTTTCTGATCTGGCCGAAAAGAAGAAGAAGACGAAGAAGAAGAAATAAAGGCGGCTCGACGCCTAATGTCCATCACAGCGTGGCCCTAAACTGACAGCTTGGCATTTCAAAGTTGAGGTTGGCTGCCGGAAAAACAAAGCAGCTGCAGCGACAATACCAGAAAAAAAATGTCAACTGAAGACGAGCTTGAAGACGAGCCTGACTCGCTGCAGCCTGGTTTAGCTGCGGGCCGGAGCCATCCCATGTGCTGCGCCTGCAACGGGCTTCCCATCAATATTTTGCTGGCTTTTTTTTTGCTAATTTCTCGGCTCATGTTCAGAGTTCAGCTGCAATGATTGTGTAACAGTTTTTCGGCAGGTCGGAGCGGGAGGGTAAAACATAATAAATGTTCAATTTATTTAGCTTGGCCTACGTTTTGTGTCATCCCCGGCAAAGAAAGGCTATGACTCACGCGATGCTGTTTGCCGTGGCCGTTGCCGTTGCCCAACTGCGTGGGAAAGGCTAATATAACTAGGAAGTGTCCAGACGGTCCAAGCTAGACAAAACAAAAGTAAAACCCCAAACGAAAACGAAACAAAGTTTAAAAAATCAAATGAACAGCGAACGCCAAACAAAAGACTTAGGGCACGAACTCGCGGCGAGTTTTTCTTTTCGCATTACACAGCAGCTCGGGCACAATTCTAATTAGCGCCCGCTTTCAATTAAATACACATCAATTTGAACGGCCTCCGCCCGGCTGACATTGATAAATGCGCCACGACTTCGCTGGCAACTGGCAAAAGGGTCTTACAACAACTCGTTAAGAATTCCAATGCACGTAAATTATTTAATATTTCTCTCCCTCTCTCTCCGTTTCGTTTTATTATTATTTTGTTGTGTGTGATTATATAAGATTTGGTTTGGCTGCTTGAATGCAGTAAAAGTGCCGAAAGCATTTGCACAATGTGTGGGAGCCAATGCAAAATGCATGCAGACATTCACCAGCAGCAGCAGCCGCAGCAACTGCAGCAGCCACAGCAGCTAGAGTAAATTTCAATTAAGCTGAAGATGCGCGTCTGGCATTTGCTGGCAGCCCGACGCGCCAAAAAATGCCAAAAAATAAAAGAGAAGAGTTAGCATCGAGCCGAGGCTTTCAAATCAAAAAGCAAAAATTGGGAATGGGGCTGCTTGGGAGCCTGCATGGCTGGGCATTTCAATTGGAATTGCTTGTCGGAGCCCATTGAGTAATTGTGCAGCAATGAGCATGGGCATAAGCATGTGCGGCTGCCAGCAGATTTCCCGTTGATAAAATGGAAAACCTCATAATAAGAAATCACACACACTCACACTCGCACACTCACACGCTGGCTGCAATTCGCATGGGCTGCGATTCGGTACGCCTGCACGTGGCAACTGCAGTCGCAGCTGTGCAATTTACAGCTTATGATGCGACAGCTGGTTGCGAAATGCAGGATTGGGTCGGCCAGCCAGCCAGCCAGCCAGTCAGTTGGTCAGTCAGCTAATTTGACAGTTAGCCAGCTAGCATTGCCTCATAGATTTGCTGATGCGCGCTTTATGCGTGCAATTACAAACGAAAGACTTAGGCAACGAACTTGTTCGACCAGCCACTGTCAACCTAATATTTGCACTCATAAACTGACCCAACTCGAGGCGAATATATATATATTTAAATATATATATATATATATATATATAGGCTGCATTTGAATTTGCATAAAATGCGCATTAGGCAGCACCCCCGCCATTAGGCGCAACTTGTGCCGAAATCTTGCCAAGACGAAACGTGAGAAAATGTTATAGACATTGCAGTTGCTAAGCTCACTCAAACAACAAAATAAATAACAACAACAAAAATGTATATATATATATATATATATATATATATATATATATATATTGCAAATTATGGGAATGGCAAACGGCAAAAGGTGCTGCCTGGCAGCTGATTTCGCCAAGAATCCGGCGCGGCTTCAGATGCTGCAGCGACACCCAACAGATTGCCGTCGTCTTCGTCGTCTTCATCGTCGTCGTTGTCGTCATTGTTGTTGCTGTGGTGCTATCTGTGACTAATTGCATAGCCATACAAATGCATTTTTCGTAATTATTTGCAACAATGTGTGTGTGGAATTATTCATTGTAACCATGTTAATGAGCTTTCGGCCGAGTCTTTTGCCCGCTGAGCATTGTTCGTGTGTGTGTTGCTGCCGCTGTGACCCAGCACCCAGCAGTCGCAACTGTCATTTCCTATAGACTCTGGCATCAAGCATTAAATGCCAGCTGACCAGGATGTGCCAAATTATGCGCATTGATTAAAGTCAACTTCTCTTGGCTTATGTTAATTCAATTAAACGCCATTTGCAGCAGTTTTTTTTGTCACCCCGTTGCCGTTGCTTTGGCTGTTGACTGAACTCTGACTCCCTTCGGCTCGGCTCGGCTCTTGGTGTCTTCTTCAATTGCTTTGCATTCGCCGCGGGCATAAAGTCAGAAAAACGTTTTTAAGGTGCGCCACTTGCTGAACGTTTGTTTCGGCCAAAACACGACAGCAACAGCAGCAGCAGCCGCAGCAGCCGCAACAGCCAACTCTCGTTTGTTGATTTATGCGTTTTGCAGCATTTAAATTGGCATTTATGTCAAATGGCGGCAAGCTATATTTTTGCTTTTGTTTAATGCATTTCGCTTTATTTGTTTTATAAGCGTCCTTGAGCACGATCGTAAACCGCGCCGCAGCATCGACACTTTTCCAGCAGCATCCAACAAACCCTCAGCTCAGCTCAGTTCCCAGGCCTTATACTGCATGCCAAAAATAACTTTATATATATAATTTTTTTTATTTTCATTTTATTTTTTAGCTGACATTCGCTGGGCAAAAAGTTTTTAGCATAATTTTTTGTTACTGAACGCTTTTTAATCGCTCGCAATTTCTGCTTCTTTATTGTGGATCTATGCAAAGCCTTCGACTTACGTTTCGTCGCGTAATTTGTCATTTTCACATATTAAAAAAAAAAGTTTTCATTGTTATATAGTCGGGCTACATTTGAGATCTTGTCAAGAGTTTGGTAATTTGTATAATAATCTCTTGTCATGTAAACAACTTTATTATATTACGTATACGACACGTTAACGAGAGAGACTGTCACGCTCTCGCTTGAGGTGATGAGAATTTCATAGCAGAGCAATTTTCAGATGCGAAATTGAAGCATAGTCGAGCAATATCTAGAAATAAGCTCTGTTTTTTATGTGACTTGCTCTTAATTTCATGTGGCTAACGGCACTTAATATGGAGCTACGTTTGCTATAGGCCAACATGCATATGTGCTTAGATATATGTATATATATGAGCTTCAACTTTGGCATTTGATTTGTATTGATAAAAAAAGAGTTAGTCGAACGAGATGACTTCGAATTGCATATGGCTTCAGCACCAGAAGAGATCTAGTCAAGGTGAGATCAAGTTAATTAAACGGATTTAATTTAATTTTATAAAATAACATTTAGGTCAATCATTTTATAAAAATAATATTTAAGTCAATATGTGCCCGCTTATACAAATTAATATCTGGATTTACTTTAATTTTATAAACTAATAATTAAATCAATATCTGAAGATTCAAATATTATTTTATATAATTAAATTAAATTAAATTATAAAACATTCTCATATAATTATTGCCTTCCTCACGATCTCGCTTTGTAATTGATATAATACATACAAATTTAGCTGCTCACTGTTCAAACTTGTTATACATTAAAGACAACATCCGAATTGCACTGCATCAAATCGCTGTCAATAAAGACGACATGCTGGGTTGTTTTTTGGTCGTGTCACGAGCCCAATGCAAGTTTTTATATGTGTTTGCCCGCAGCTAAGTCCACAGATTTCCCAGAACAGCTGAAAATGCTAAGCAACTCGTAAGAAGCTTAGCTAAGCACTGAAAAAAAGGAAGTAGCTGGGAGTGCACGACTATAAAATACCCTACTCAGTTATTTTTGGGGATTTGTTAAAGAAATGGGAAGGGAAACGTGATATAAATATTTAATCTAAGTCTACAGTTGCTTAAGTTATAAAATCTGCGAGATATATTGGGAACCTGAACAATTTCAATTGATTTCATGCAAATTCAAGAAGTTATCGAAACCAACTTCAATAGTTCTGCATACAAAGAGGCATCAACTCAACTCTCGATCCTCATCAAGAGTATCTTCAATTTATGGCATGGGCCCAGCCTCTTTTTGTCGCTTTAACAATAACAATATACCCTATAAACCTATTCTCAATGCAGACATACAAATCAGAAAGAGCCAAAAAGTTTTGCCGTTCACAAAAGTTGGCTTGAGTGTTGAGCTGAGCTTCCAGTTGCAGCTCGGAGTGTGCGCGGATGAGCGCAGTTGCAGCAGGCACACATATGCACAGACAAAATGCCACTGGCCTTGGCGCATGCTGAGAATGTTGCTGACGGGCAACAGCAACAGCAACAACAGCAGCAACTGCAGCCGCAGCAACATCTTTTGAAAGCTGCCAAATCCGTTCGGTTGTTACAGTTTTTCCATTCGGTTTTTTTTCCTTCTATTTTTATGTGAAAAATCACATCACGGCTATTGGCCAATCGACAGCAATGAAAATGTGTTGGCGTAATTAATTAAACAAATTATGTGCATTGCGCAGACGCATTGACGTTTTTGGTCCAGCCGCAGCATCGTTCAGCTCTGATTGCAATTTTTATTAATTTCACTTAGCGAACTCGCAGCGATGGGAATGCAGCGCAGCTATAAAAAACACACACACAGAAGCAGCAGCAGCAGCAGCAATTGCTACGACAACAACAGCAGCAGCAACAACTGCACTTATGGTCAAAAGTGTTTATGGCCAAGCGCATTTGGCAACTGCGACTGGCTGCCATATAAGCCAGAAACACATGGGCACACCTGGCTCCCTGTACTTTGTGCCATTTTCCCCTTCGATGTCTGCCTCAACTCCATTCTTCAATTCCTCAATTCCAAATTCTTTCGGCTGGCCATTGCCTGTCCGGCTCTCAGCGTAATCAATTATTAATTACACGCCTTGTTGTGGGCTTTGTTGCGGCAAATGCATTTAAGTGTCCATCATCAGACAATGGTGCAGCATCTTCATCGATAAACAACAAAATGTTTCCACATTGAAGCACTCTCAAAACGTATATTAAGGGTATTGGTACTATGTTCAGGTATTTGGTAACGGGCCATGGAAAATGCAATGAAATATATAAAGAAGATATATTAGGAAAGCTTAATCATTTATTTACTTACAGCTAATCCCTCTGTCTTAAAGCTTTTAGTGTGAAAAGTTAGTGATATAGGGACAGTTTATTATATAGATTTAAAATAGCGAAATGTCATATAAAACTACAACATATAAAGCCTGAATACTATATAGAGCCACTCTATCATATATAACCACAACATATAGAGGCTTTTTTATTAAAAGATATATAAAGTTATAATATTATAATAGATCCCTATATCATAGAAGCAACATTACCATATTGAAAGTGAGTTCTATATATAACGACTTTATCATATATAACTTCTATATACCATATAGAAGCTTTTCATCTTACAGAGCCACTTCACCATATAAAGGGCTATATCATATAGAACATGTTATACAGAAGAGTCTTTTATACAAGCCAATTCTCATACATAGATTAAGAATTCGTCTTACGAATAAATTTTTTAAAAAATTTAAAAAAAATTCGTCAAACAAAAATTAATAAAAATTTGTCAAAAAAAAATTTTTTAAAAATTTGTCATCAAAAAATTATAAAAATAAAAATTGGTCATCAAAAGGGACGAGTTTTAACAGATTTTCCACAGATATTATTTGAGGCTTACTACGTACATCATAAAGAACTATAGATAACATAGATAAATGAAAATGGGAATTGTTATGTGAAAAGAATTTCTGTTTCTCTTGTATTGACCGTTAAATTCTTTTATACAATTTTTTCCCCTAAAAATACATAAATATAGAATATAGATAAGAGACAGCACTTATAAAACATAAATTCAATATTTTCCTAAAACTTAAAATATACAGAATTAAATAAAATATAAAACACAATTTAATCAACTTCCTGCAGCCATAAGTAAATAAGTCTAAAGAACAAATTTAATAATAAAATTAAATTATTATATGAATAAAAATTCTATTGATCAGTATTCTATATCAATATCAACAATCATCTAATGGAAAACTCCAATATTTTTACACATTTAAAACAAATTCCATGTAGATTAGGGTATCTAGTATTCGGTTCGATCCTTCGTATTTCCTTTTCAGCCAGCTCATTTTTGTGTTGAAATGTTTGGAAATATTTAACAACCGCATCAAAATTAGTTTCGTTATTGTGTTAGCCTTCGGTTTAGCTGACTTCTTTGAAAAATCTCAAATCTGAAAAACTGAGACGAGTTTCTGCTCTTAAACTGAATTGATTTTTTACGTGCGTGCGGTTTGGCTCCGGCTGCGTGTGGGAAATCGACGTTTCTGTGGCCGGCCACAGCAATTGGAGGGGATGGCATGTAATTTGATTCAATTGGCGCCGGAAATGCAGACGTCGAGCCCTGCGCAATTGCAGGCGTGCCTCCACGAGAGCCCCACTCATCGAGATCTCTGTGTATGATGTGGCCATGTGCCATGTGGTCTAGGTAGATAGATGGCTTGGCTACAGGGACATAACCGAAAGTCTTCGCTTTGAAGCCGTGACACAAAGCCACTTGGCAAGCTGACGGCATTTGGCGTTGGTTAAAAGTCACATTGTTGACCTTTTTGGCTAACGTAAATTGGAGAAAAGGTAGTTTCTTCGTCTTCTTCTTCTTCATCTGCTGCTTCAAGTATTCGCGTCTCAGACAAACTCAGCTCAGCTCAGCTCATTAAAATAATATTTAACCTTTGCAATACAAGAGACAAATACTTGTTAAATACACTCATACACACTCATATACATTCATATACATTCATTCATTTGCCACTGCTTTTGATATGTCTTTTTTGTTGTTGTTTTTTTTTCTTCGACTCAACGAGCCATGCGCAATTAAAAATTAACTATTTAGTTTTTAATGCCCATAGTTTGCCGCCGATGCTGGGCCAGGTATGCCGCCGCCGCCCTCTACCGATCAGCGCCCATAGCGCTAAGCCCGTAGCCAAAGCCAATTCAATGTTTAACGAGTTTTGACAGCTGCGCAAATTTTTCTCTTTTATTTGCATTCGCATGCAATTTGAATGCCCTTACCAAGTGGACTACGTTGAATTCTTCATTTAATT
The DNA here is from genome assembly GCA_035046225.1 of Drosophila pegasa. Classification (NCBI taxonomy): domain Eukaryota; kingdom Metazoa; phylum Arthropoda; class Insecta; order Diptera; family Drosophilidae; genus Drosophila; species Drosophila pegasa. Next base: position 6,693,985 of record JAWNOD010000398.1, on the reverse strand, counting down.
TGGTATGGTAATGGGCGATGTGGATGTAGAGAATCGGGCAGGTTGAGTGTTGGAATACTTTGTTTAAATGCTTATACATAAACGTTTCAATATGACCTCTAATTCCATTGAGTATAGGGAGTTTTTAATACTGAAAGGTATGAGAATCGCATAGAGGGCTGATACTAAAAACTGGTGGAAATGTATTGAAAATATAAGAAAAGTAAAAGATACTGATAATTCAAAAAAAAAAAGAAATATAAAATATTTAGTTTAAGCGACTTAAAGAAGGATAGAAAAAATGATATAGAGACACAGTGATGCAGATAGAAAATCAGTTTGAGTGGGAGATGGAGAGTGGGAGGAAGAGAGAGAGAGAGAGAAAGGTGGAAATAAGGAGAATGTTGGCAGAGAGGAGAAAGATTAATAGAGAAATAGAGAAACAGATGGAGAGAGAGAGAGAGAGAGAGAGAGAGAGAGAGAGAGTGTATAGAGATAAATGAAGATTGAGATAGAAAGAAATGAAGAGAAAGGAAGATAGAGGGGAAAGGAAGATAGAGAAACAGATGGAGAGAGAGTGAGAGAGAGAGAGAGAGAGAGAGAGAGAGAGATGTATAGAGATAAATGAAGATTGAGATAGAAAGAAATGAAGAGAAAGGAAGATAGAGGGGAACTAAAATTTAGTGAGAAATCAAGAGAGAGAGAGAGAGACAGAGAGAGGGAGGAAGAGAAAAAGATATTAAAAGAGAGTAGAGTAAGAGAGATAGAGAAGGAGAGAAAAGGATAGAGAAAGAAAGATAAGAGAAAGAAATGGACTACAAAGAGGCAGAAGGAAATGATGATATGATGTAAAAAAGAAATTCGAGAATCATGTTAAAAAATGTTGTTGCCTTAGCTTATGACAGAAAAACAACAGCAACTATATGGGTACAGGAGTTTAAAGTGCAGTAATATGTTATAATAAAACATAAAGATAAGGATAAATTATAGTTGACCCCACACTTTTACAGCCTTATCAACCAACACTCAAGTTGTAAACACTCTCGAGATATTGCTTAATATACAATTCATTCCTCTCTATGCTAGTTAGGGTATTAAATAGTCGACTAACCCAGCTATAGCTGCACTTTGTTGTCCGCGAGAGTGTAACAACAACATTTGATTTGCCAAAAAAAAGAGAAGACAAAAAAATTGGCAAAGCTTTTGTTACTTGTTTTGACACTCATGATGAGGCGGCATCCCGCTTCTGACCTATGCGCCATGTTCACACGCTGCGTCCGCTCGATTGGCCCGCGGGGCTGTGGGTGCGTGGCGTCTTTCAGCCCTGACATCAAAAAAAAATATATAATATTTGCGCTGATATCGCACCCAGCTGCAATAAAAGTGGGGGAGGAGAACGAGGTGCCATCTGCTCGCTTTGCTTTAGTAATCAAAATTTATATACAGTGACAAATAAGGCAGTTGTAAAAGTTTGAGAATCTTTATCTGGATATATCCATATAGCCGCACAAATTATGATGTTGCGGATCATTTGCGCGTATATCCTCTGTGTGGGCGTGTATGCCATATGCTCCAGCGACTGAGTTCCTGAGCAGACGCAGAAGACTTAACACGCAGATGACGTAACACACGGAAAAAGATTATAACAATAAACTTTGGCATGTCTGAAGAATCTTCTGAGGTGTTTTAATTTAAATGATATATAATTTTTATTGGCTGACTGAGCAAGCGCTCGTTGTGGCTCGTTTACGGCTGCTTTTCCTTCCGCTTCTTCTCCAGCAATTTGCGCAGCATATTGAACGAGCTGAGCACCGGCACCATGACCGGCAGAAACAGCGGAATGTATATGGCGTACTTCTGCTCGTCGGGAAAGTAAAGCTGCGCCAGCAAGCTCGCATCAAAGAAGCCGCGCTCCGAGGCCACGAAGGCGCGCTTGGCCAGCGCCGAGGCGTCCAGCAGACGGTGCTCCAGCAGGGCGGCCTTGGCAGCCAGAATGTCATCATACGACTCGGTTATGGCGGCGCCCACCTTATCGTCGATCACGATGTAGCTGATCTGATCTGCAAAGCGGAGCATGACACACACATTAATTATGAATCTAATTAGTCGAAGACTGCGAAGCTTTACCCAGTAGCTTGATCAGACTCTGCAGCGTGCTGCTGGCCGTGGCAATGTGGCGAATAGCACTGCGTCGTATATAGGCCTCGTATTCCCAGCGCCTGGGTGCCAACTGTTCAATGTCCACTGTCTTGACGCCCGCGATCTGGACCTCGCTGCTGATGTCCAGCAGCTTGTGCAGCTGATCCAGCATCACCTGCATATTGTCGTTGGTGTTCACATGATACGCCAGCGGCGGCTCCTCGTTCATATAGGCCAGGCAGACGCTCTCGGGCGGATTGGCTATGATGAATCCACCCCAGGGTGGAGAAATGAAGGCATCGACGCCATCGCGCGTCAACATCACGTTCTTGCTGTTGTAGATGTGCATGGGCGCAGTGTTACAGGGCGGTATATACACCACCAGGTTGATGACGGGCTTGTCCGTGATGCTCGCGCTCAGATTTTGTGCTATGGACGTGAGCAGAACTGGCAGCGATGACTCCTGCAGCGCGTAATGGCGACCCAATTTGGTCTGATCGCGCACCTGCTTCAGCTCAGCCTCAATGGCCACGCGATACTTCCACTGTGTGCGCACGGTGTAGTTGGATATGTCAGAGATCTGCGCCAGGAAGGGCTCTATATAAGCTGCAATGGAAAGGAATGAGAGAGAGGCTTGAATTGTTGACTTAAGCTGACTTACTCTGTGCAGCCATGACCACGTTCCAGTGAGCATGTGTAATTCTAGGCTTAGGATTTAGAACGGATATAATCACATCATATTCAGGCTGTGGTGCCTCCGACTTGACGCCCAAGCGCTCATCTGTGCTGAGTATCTGGTTGATGCGATAGGTTTGCAGAATCTTCGCATGCAGCAGCTGCGCTATCTTGTTGGAAGCTGGAAAGATTAGATTTTAAATATCTAAACTGTAAATGAAAAATATTTAGGATTACTTACTGACATCGCTGCGCATCAGCGCTGAACGCTCCGTGGTGAGCAGCAGCTCATCCTCCAGCTTGGGCCACTCAATGAATAGGAAATCTCCCTCGCTTTGAGGATGCTGCTGCAGCAGTAACTTTTCCAGCACGGCCGGCGTATGGGCCTCGGTCGCCTTGGCGAACGGCGACAGCTGCTTGAACTGCACAATCCAAATGTCTAAATGGAAATGGTCATTAGTAGTCATTAGGTGATTGATGAGGAGGGAGGGGTTTTTTTTGTGCGTACCACTATCGTTAAATGCGCTTTGCAATTCCGTAATGAGCAGCTGGGCGCGACTCGGCTGCTGTGTATAGATGGAGACCTGCACAACTGTTTTGATGCGCTGCTCGCTGAGGCGCTGAATGTCGGCCGAGGGCAAGCTTACTCTGGGGAAGAGATTTGAGAGAATTGTAGAGAATGTTAGAGATTGTAAATGCATTAGATATTGGGCTGAGTAATAGCTTATATAGAAGAGTGATTACGAATTGAATTTGAGTAATTTACATTAGATCTTCGATCCATACACCTCACTCCAATTACATTCTGGAGCTGAGTAGTTGACTGACTCACCTGTAGACCGTCGTTGTCTTCCACCACATGGGCACGCCAATCCCCACGATGACCACTATGAATGCAATCGTTGCAGCAATGCGGTATTTATCTGCAATTAGAACAGAAAGGAATCTGAATGATTAATCAATTCGGTTAGAGAATTTGGCAAGCTGTGGAGAAAATTGGCAAATTTGCAGATCAAATTCTTGGGCGCTTGCGTTGCTTTATACATCACTTTATTGGGCGTTTCATTTAGTTAGTTGGGCTCTCCCGCTTCTATACAAACAACAGAATTCAACATTTTGTGCATTGCGGCTTGTACGTGCAGCGGCATAGCGTGGAGCGAGCATCGCCTCTACTCCCTGTAGCTGCAGGATATTACGAACACCGGGCCCTTGTCCAGCGGAGTGTTGCGCGAAACGTATTTGGTGAATTTGGTGGTGCCCTCGCAGCGGTAGACGATATTGAGGGCATTGTCCACGGGCGTTATTGTCAGCAGCACGGAATCGTCCTGGCACTCCTCCTCCTCGTCCTCCGTATCGTTGTCAATGCTTTGGTCGACGTCCAAGCCATTCCTGTGGCTCGTGCGCTGCTCCACATCAGGTGAGAGATATGTGATGACCGCCGCACCCTCCGCTGCGTTCAGATAGTAAACCAAATCCAGTGTGTTCTCCTCGCTGACCAGGCCGTCGCCCAGCACCGTGTAGTTGCCGTGCGACCAGCGCTGCAGCTCGACGCTGCACGTGGGCGTAATGGCATCGACGCCATACAGGTCCAGGTCGGTGAAGTCGCGCAGCAGCTGGAACATGGCGTTGCTGCGGAACAGCTGCAGCAGCTCGTGGACGGTGCCCTTGGCGGTGTCCAGATCCATCACCTCGTAGTTGTGCGCATTGGCGGGTCCTTGTCGCCGCCAGCTGAGCGACTCGTCGCTCAGCAGCTGAGCGCGTGCCAGCTCAAACTTCTCGCGCTTGAAGAATTCGTATAGGCAGATCTCCGAGTTCTCCTCGATGCGCTTCTGTATGCTGCGGCGCGTGGCTGCCTTTAGGTAGACATCGTTGAGCAGCAAGCCCAGTCTGGGAGTGTTATTCACATTCGGCTGCAGGTAGCTGAGGCGCGGGAAGGCGCGCGACGAGTCCGCCACGAAGGCCTCGTTGGTGGCGCCGTGGAACCAGCCGTTGATCGTCAGACGGGGATAGTCGAAGGTGGTCACCTCGCCCACCTGGTGGAAGGAACGTGAGCCGACTTTGAAGAATGCGAACTGATTGTTTTTGGGCGCGATTTTGCGCTGCACTGGGAACTGTGGATAGCACTGGTCGTCGCTGGAGAAGATTTCCAAGCAGCCGCCCTGCTCCGCGCTCCACTCCTCCGCGTCCTGCCACGGCGACAGATAGTAGATGAAGGCAATTTGCCTGTCCTTCAGCAGATCGTCGTGCACCAGCAAATAGTCGCCGCAGCTGTACATGCTGCACGAGGCGGACACATAGTCCAGCTTCAGATTTGTCACCTCCTCCAGCCAGGGTCTCACCTGCTTGCGCAGCATCTGCAGAAAGTTCGTGAGCAGCCGGCACTCGAGCATATTGGATAGGTCGGTGCTCTGATAGAACTCATACAGATCCATTTGCTTGCGCGACCAGTGCACCTTGTTGATCATCTCGTGGACCAACGCCCCAGTATTGTCCTTCTCCAGGAAGCTGGGCAGCAAGCATATCTGAAATGGTTCCCCGTAGATTTGTGCAGCAGTTGTCTCCTCCTTTTCGCTCTGCGCTTGCTTGGCCCACGCCGTCTGCAGCCATTGCGTCACGTCCTTCTGCTGATACGCTGCATTTAGGGTCAACTGCACCTCCGCGTCGCCCGCTCCGGAAGCCGACTCCAGCGATTCATTCAGCCTCGCCAGCTTCTTCTGTGGACCCTCGCTGTTCGCCACTGGCGTCTCCTCGAGTTGATCTGCAAGGGCAACACAATGAATGACACTGCATTAAGCACTTAAACTGGGAGGCATACCTTAAATTTTAATGTATGGCCAGCGCACACACCTATACACACGCACGCACACAGACACGGACGAGCTCGTTGTGCCGGCACATTTTACATTTCTACCCGATGCTTTGCTACTTAAATGCTGGTTACGTTTGCTTCCACTCACCTTCAGTTGTGTCTTTGCGCTTGGGCTTCACGGGACTCGTTTCTTCCATATTGTGTGCTTGGCTATTTGTAGAATTGAATTTTAATATGATTAACCAAATGAAACATGTACATTGAGCGTCTGAAGCAAAAGCATCGATGTCTCTGACTGACAGCTAGCGAAGACTCGATAAGTATCGATTGTGCTAACAGAGCGCGAAAATGAGGCAACAGCAGCGATTGCGCACACATGCAGAACGCATAAGTGAGGCAACAGAACGCAAATGTGAGCCAATTTAACAGCGCAGCTCCAGCGATCGTTCTACTGCCAGTTCGTTTCAATTTGTTGATTGTGTAGAGTAGGGTCTTGCAGTGGTTCTTAGATATCCACGTCTAAACACCACATTTAATTAATCAGTCGACGGGAGGCAGCACACACAATAATGTTTGCTCGAATTGGTGTCAAGCTAGCCGCATTTATAGCTAATTAAGTGTTCTATTCAAAGAGTGAGTAAGAACGAGAAGTTGAACTATTTTTGGTAAAAATTTGGGTGGCAATGCCGTGCGCTGACCTTGGAAGACTGGGCCCTAAATCCAACACGTTTATAAAAACAAACATACCTCATTATGCACTGGTGTGTGTGTGTGTGCATGTGTGTGCGCCCATTGGAATGCGTGAATAATTTGGAACGTGCGCTGCTGCGTTTACAGTGGGTCGCAACAGCTGACTGCCACCTGATGCGACAATGGGAGGGAAAGAGAGGCCAGCTAACTCTGAACGAAAGGGTGTGGGCGGAGTGGGATGGAGCTATGATCTCATTTCTTTTAGCTTAGTTTAATCACAAATTATTTATACTTTCTGATAACTCAACTAGCTTCAATGGGCAAGGATCAGCATTTACTCGAAGCCGCGCGCAATGGAGACATAAAAACCGTTGGCAAATTGCTGGAGCTGACGACCAAGCGACATGGCCCACTGTCCAGGTGAGCTCCATATAATATATATCTTCTCTATCTTTCCCTCACTCTCAATCTCTCTCTTTTTAGCTTTCGTCGCAGCCCCAACATCAACTACCAAGATGTCAATGGCTACACCTCGTTGCATCACGCCTGCCTCAACGGACACAGCGCAATCGTCCGCCTGCTGCTCGCCCACAATGCTCTGGCGGACGTGCCCGATATACGTGGCTCGACGCCGCTCTTCCTGGCCTCCTGGGCGGGCCATCAGGATATTGTGAAGATGCTGCTCTTCCATAACGCCCGGCCGGCCAATCCGAATGCCCAGACCATTGAGAACGAGACGCCGCTGCACTCGAGCGCCCAGCACGGACACACCAATGTCGTGGCCATATTGCTGTCGTACGGCGCCGATCCCAGCATACGCAACAATAGCTTCCAGACGGCCCTGGATCTGGCTGCTCAGTTCGGCCGGCTGCAGGCGGTGCAGACGCTGCTGCGCGTCGATCCCGGCCTGATTGCGCCCTATCGCCGCCATGTGGAGGAAGACATCTCCGAGCTGCTGGGCTACTCGCACCAGTACTCGCCCACGCCCACCAAGCACATCTTCACCCACACTTGCCTGCACCTGGCCAGCCGCAACGGCCACAAGAAGGTGGTCGAAACGCTGCTCGCGGCGGGCGTCGACGTCAACATCCTGACCAATGCGGGCAGCGCGCTGCACGAGGCGGCGCTGTGCGGCAAGAAGTCGGTGGTGGTGACCCTGCTCAAAGCCGGCATCGATGTCCATGCCACCGACGGCAACGGACGCACTGCCCTCGAAATACTCTCCGACTATCCACCTCATGTCACCTACGAAATCGTGGCCGTCATCAAGGGTGCGCAAATTGATTGAACTAATAACTAACTAAGAACTAATAACAACCAAGCTGTAACCCCCACACTGTATATATCTATATATATATTCTCGACTGCAATATATTTTACTTAATTTAAAAATAAAATGCTTCGATAGTATATATATTATAGCATAGTCATAGTTAGTGTGAAGAGTTAACATTTTTTCTTTTTATATTTTTTATTTTATTAATAGATAATATGTATATATTATAGCAGAGTAGTAGTTAGTACAAATAGTTAAAAATCCTTAAACAAATTTTTTTTTGTCCCATATTTATTTTTTAATATGATTAAATTAAAAAATTTAATTTTTTTTGTTGGCTTAAATTTATATATTTTATGATTAAATTAAAAAAATCGCTGCTATAGTATATATATTAAAGCATGATAATAGTATATATCAAAGCAGTTAATAATATTTTTTTTAAATCATTTTAATCTAAGTTTTTATTATTATTAATTTTTTATTTTTTCATTTTCTTATCCTTTTTGTATTAAATTTTTTTATTTTATTATAATTTTTTATTATTATTATTATTTTTTTTATTATTATGACTAAATTTAAAAATAAAACGCTTCGATATTATATATGTATATATGTTAAAATAGTCATAGCTAGTATGAATAATTTTTATTTAATCTTTTTTTTATTTGTTTTTAATTTATATTTATTACATTTATTTTTAATATATTTTTATACTAACTGTGTAGTAAATCTTTTAGATTTATTCGTACAAACCTGAATGTGAGAATTGTCTTGTATATAGTAATTATCTTAGTATAATTAGTTAGAAATTATTATTTTTTATGTATTTATTTTTTTTTTAGATTTATTCCTACGAACTTTATGTGTAAGATCTGGCTTGTTTATAGTAATCTATACTTAATCGATTTTTGTTCGCCCAGCAACTGCCTCGATTCGCTTTGTTTATGAAACTCTAGACATTCTAACGCCCACGGAATTGTTTACTTTCAGAATTCATCGATCTGGCTGAGTCACAGATGTTGCGGCGAAACCAAGCGCAGCTGGTCAACCACATCGATGCGTCGTCACTGCCCCGGCGGCTGTACGAGAAGAAGGCCCAGCGGCCGAAGCAGGCCCAGCTGAGCGATCCGGCCAAGCAGCGGAAGTAAGCGAACCATGTGACACGCCCACACGCATCCGAGTAACTCCATCCACCATATAAACATGTTACAATTTGTAAGATCAATTAACGCAATGCAGGCATTCATTTGTATGTGAGCCACGATCCGATCAGCCCCAGCATAGACTAGACTTCATGCTCAGCATCTGCTCGCACCACCCATACCACTCACGCCCGCACTCACGCACACTCACTCCACTCCGCTCTCACACACACTCGCACACCCAATCATGCTCAATCGGTTGGTAGTTTATTTAATTATCACAGCGCCTCCATATAACGGGTCTGGTCTTCTCTCTCTCTCTCTCTTTGTCTCTCTCTTCCGTATAACACTACTACCACCCTCGCCACAATCCCAACCTAACCAACCACTCGACTGTAGCAAGTCAGCACCACCAAATGGACTTTCGCACTCTTTAAGCTCGCTGGATAGCTACATCAAGCGGCCGCCCAATTATCTGGACATGAAGCCCATCAGGCCGCAGAAGTCGGTGGGGGACATGCTCGACCTGGAACCACGCGAGGAGCTGTGGCATGGCTATCAGCCCGTCTACAAGCAGCCGTATCAAAGCGCCCTGCTTGGCTCCGCTTTGAACTTTTCCAATGCTTCCATACCCTCGCGCTCGTACGAGTACATCAATCTGCTCAAGCCCAGCTCCAGCAGCGAGGAGCAGCTGAACCACAGCAGCAGCTGTAAGTAGTCTAAGGAATCCCCAATCCTAATCCTCAAGTGAACTACTTTCTTCTTACTCCCGCAGCTAGCGCACCACAGGCACCGCCTAGATCTGATTATGTGGAGATGAAGGTGCAGCCTCCGGTGCCCATGCCGCGCACGCGTCTCAATCTGGACTATGAGAACATCTCGCCCAGGCAGGCTGTGGACAGCAACAACAACAACGACAGCAGCAGCAGCATTAAGCACATTGTTTGCCACTCGCCCACGCCCGACTATCCGCCACCCACTGTCGTGGAGGCCGAGACGACGATCTTCAACTTTATACAGCCGCCACGCTTGGATGACTCGCAGATCTCGTGCAGCTCGGATCAGGTGGAGGAGTTTGTGGGCGACGAGCCCTTTGCGGGGCTATTCAAGGGCTCAACTCTGAACCTGGCGCAGGATGTTGTGGATGGGCGCAGCCTGCGCTCGCCCAGCATGGTGAGATCCGTGAATGCGCTGAATCCACGGCGGAGTCTGTCCAAGCAACGTTTCTCTGCGACTGGCGAGGATTTCAGTGCTTCGCGTGTGTGGGCGGAGATCGATACGATCTTCGAGAATATTGGCAATGAGGTGTGCATAGTGGAGCCAGAGCAGGAGCGGGAGCAGGGGCAGGAAATGGAGCAAGAGATGGAGCAGGAGCCGCAGCAGGAGCAGCAGACGGAGCAGGCAGTGGAGCAGCAGCCAGAGCAGACAATGGAGCAGCAGCCGGAGCAGGTAATGGAACAGCAGCAGGATGAAGAGATGCACAGTGAACATCTGCAGCCGAACTCCTTGGAAGATGCTCGTCAATCGCTGCACATACGCAATCCGGAGGATCTGCTGCTGGTCAAGACGCCAAGTCCAGCCTCCCGTTGGTGCCATTCGCCCTATACGCTCGTCTACGGCGAAATACATTACTCCGTCTATGTAGATAACTATTCATACTACCCCATTTGGTAGTCAATGTCTAATAGATCCCAATCCTTGCAGTATCTGGGCTCGACTGTCATCAGGCAGCTGCAGGGCACCATTTCGACGCGCAAGTCCATCCAGAAGCTAAAGATCGACGAGAAGCTGAAGGCGGCTGCGAGTGTCAGCGACATCAGTCTGCTGGAGAATTGCAATACATCCACAAAGTATCTCAAGGCGGCGAATCTGCAGACGCGCCTCCAGGTGGACATCTCTGTGTCCAGTTTGGGCGTCAAGTTTATGGATCATGAGCTAAAGGTGAGCTAACGAAATGATCTGGCGGAAGGCTTATTTCATTGTGATTCACTTACAGACTGCCATCTGCTCGCACGACATAGAGAACATCAATTGCGTCTGCCAGGATGCGGAGGACATGCGTTATTTCGCCTATATAACCAAAGAGCAGGAGCTGCATTACTGCCACGTCTTCATGGTGGACAATTTGGTTGGTTTTACCCCACACTAATATATATATAAATGTTAATATTGTCTGTTTCCTTGCAGGAGCTGGCTAACGAAATAATTCTGACTCTTGGCCAGGCTTTTGAGGTGGCCTATCAACTGGCCATAAGCAGGCAGAGCACACCCGATGAGTGCTAGACTATATATTTAATATTCACACCATTGTTTTTCATTTGTTTTAACCTGACTTGCTAGTCGTTGATGCCATCATAAAACTGTCATTATTTTAAATGAGTACACAGTTTCATAGTATTTTTTCAAAGAAATTTTGTAATAAAAAACATTTTTGAAAAGCCAACGCCCGATTACAATTTGTTGTTATCGATTGTCACAAGCGCACTTAACATCGCTGCTGACTACGAAGTATCGATACCTCTTGCCACATATCGCGCGCATAATGCATGTTAACTAACATTGGCTTTGCATACGACAATTTTGAAAGCAACGAAAAAAAGACGCGACATTGTGAAAAGAGTTTTTTGGGTGTAAATCATGGAAATTACTGCAGGTAAATTCTAATTGAGTTGTGTTGTTGTTGCGGAGGTGCACATATATTGAAACCATGCATATATAGCAGCTCAAATTGACGGCGTCCTGCTGCACCAGGAGTCGGCCCCACACACGCCCGTGGCGAAGAAGACGCGACGCGCCGTCCAGCAGAAGCTGAACGAGAGCACACTAAAGGGGGAAACTGTACCCGAGGACGACGTGTTTGTGGCGCTGCCAAAGACACCCACTGCATCCATGCGTTTGGCCTGTGAGACGCCGCGTCGCAGCGCCCGCAAGAGCGTGCGTCCCACTCTGGACTACACGGACATCATCGAGAAGAATCTGCAGGCTTCCGCTAGCAAGGAGAAAAAGGACACGACCATGGGCGACGCGGAGGATCAGGACGAGGAGAAAACACACAAGTGGAGCATAGCCGAGGTGGGTCGCACATCGGGCAAGCGCACTCGCAAGGCCAAAAAGAGCAAATCGTCAAAAGCCGAAAAGGAACAGAAGAAGCGAGGTGAGGAGACGAAAGAGGAGGAGGAGGAGTTGAAGGAGAAGGAGGAGTTGAAGGAGCAGGAGAAACATGAAACGTCAAAAGCTGAAAAGGAACAGCAAAAGCGCAATGAGGAGACGAAGCAGGCGGAGGTGGAGGAGGGTATGAAGGAGCAGGAGGAAAAGAAAGCGTCAAAAGCCGAAAAGGAACAGCAAAAGCAAAATGAGGAGAAGGAGAAGGAGAAGGAGGCCGAAGTAGAGAAGGAGGATATGAAGGAGCTGGAGGAAAAGGAAACATCAAAACCCAAGGAGGTGAAAGAGCAGAAGGAAGAGGAGCTGCAAGAAGAGCAGAAGGAACATGTATCAATTCCCATTGAATTGGAAGTGGCAGAGGCAATCCCAGTTGCATCATCGCCCAAGGACATTGATGCAAATACAAAAGAGGAATCCATGGAGGCAATAAAAGAGAAGTCCTTCGAGGCAGTTCGAAACCAGCAATCCATGGAGGAAATAAAGGAAAAATCTTTCAATTCAGCTCCAATCGAGATCAGGCCCGATATACCTGAAACTAATGTAGAGCCTGTCCAAGAGACAACTGACAAAGTAGCTTTAGTTGAAGAGGATGACATGGAAGAGCTGGGTCTGTGCCCGCTCGAGGCTGAGGAGCATCAGAACGAGGACGAAATGCCATCGCTCATCATGATCGATGATGGCGAGGCAGAGAACGAACTGAACGTCACCTTCGATGCCAATGACAAGGAAACTGCGGACGAAGAGATGCTCGCCTTGTGCATTGTGGAGGCACAGCAAATCGATGAAGATGCCAAGCAGCCAGACCCGGACGCCGAGAAGCCCAAGGCATATCGCTTTCCTACTCCCTTCAAGCGCAAAATCAAGACGGAATTCGCAGGCAACGACAGCTCGTCTGCCAACTTCCTGGAGGAACCATCCACATCACGGCTAAGGCGTTCGGTCTCAATACCACGCACCAATGAGACCAAGAGCAAGGGCGTCACCTTCTACAGTCCCGTTGAGATGGCCAATGTCAACGATATTGATAAGCGCTGGGAGAATCTAAATAATAGTAGTAAGGGCTATGAATGCTATATAATGATTATTTATAGAAATAGCTATTGATCAGATCAGATTTGCTGGGAGAATCTAAATAATAGTACTGAGGAGCTATGACTAGCTATCTATAGAACTAGCTATGGATCTGTAATAATCTATCTATATTGTTTCCTATATCTATAATCATTTTATATAATGATTCCATAGGAATCTAGTCTAATCTTCTGGCAGAATCTAAATAATAGTTCTGAGGAGCTTTAACTAGCTATGGAACTGTAATAATCTATTTATAGTCTCTACTAACTCTTTAATAATTTCTGTATATCATGATCTAATCTGTATAGGATTCTAATCTAATTTCCTGGTATAATCTGAATAATAGCAGTAAGAGCTATATATTGACTGTGGGTAGAACTAGCTATTGATCAATGGTAATCTATCTATAGATTCCTTAATAGATCCATTAACCAAGATAGCATAAGATTATTATCTATATAGAAATCTAGTCTAATCTGTATCGGAGTTCATTCTATATCACTTATCTATACTCATCCAATTAGATATTATGATCTATTCTATATCCTTATATCTTACTATATCATAATCTCAGCTATATCATAGAATATTCTATATAAACTTATATTTAACCATAATCTCCTCCATATCTCACTCTATTCTATATATCCTTATATCTTACTATATCATAATCTCATCTTTATCATAAAATATTCTATATAAATCTCTATTCGATCATAATCTCCTCCATATCTCACTCTATTCTATATCATCTTCCAATCTACATCATAAACTAATCTATATAAAACCTTCCTTCCCCTTAGATGTCACCCAGCGTCGCAAACGTTCCAAGTCCTTGGAGGTAAATCCAATGCCAAGTCGCATTCCCAAGATGAGTAAGTGCAGCAATATAGAAATCCAATTTTCATTATCTCTAATCCTCTACATCCCCTCAGAGCACTATCCTCCGCCCGTCAAGTCCACACAGATCACGCCCAGCAAATTGAAGTCGCGCACCAAATTGCCAAACTTTGCGGCGATTCATCAGAAGCAATTCGAGAAGATGGAGAATCTGGTGGAGCACATGGAGCGCAAGGCTGTGCGCGCCAAGGTCCTAATCAGCTCCGCCGTCAAGCTGCAGCAGCAACAAGATAGAGCTGCTGCCTCCGCCAAGAAGCAGACGCCAGCGGCGGATCGAGTGCGTTCGCGCGCAGTCAAGAAAATCGAGGTGCCCAGCTATGCGCTGACGCCACTGAAGCCGGAGGAGCTGGAGCGGGTGCGGCTGCTGCCGACGCCGCGCAAGATTGTGGGCGTGACACAGCCCAAGGCAATAGTGCCGGCTCGGGCCGCCTTGTCGAGCAACAAGACGGCGCCGAAGCCCGCCTTCAATCTGTCCACCTCGGTGACGTCGAAACTCTTCATTCCCGCGGCGAGTGGAGTGGGCAGCCAAAGCAGAGCCAAGGCGTTTCCCAGAGACAGAGCTGATGAGTCGATGCAGAGTAAATTGGAGGCGCGTCGCAAGCGGCACATGGAGATGTTTAAGGGTCGCAGCGGACCCGAGAAGAGGAGCGAAATCGTGCGCGGAGTTCGCTCCAATCGACGCTTCGAGCTGCAAATGCAGCATCGTCGGCAGCTGGATGAGAACACTGGCTGATTGCCCGGTTATCTAATAATCGTCTTATAATATATATATTTTTAATTCTGTATTCATATTTTACGTTCGCGTTTACAATAAATTCTTATTTTTATTTTACTTCCAACTTGCCTCATTCAAATATTAACGGCTACAGTTTCGTCAGCCACCATACGACTTGTAAAACTCACCACATCTATCGATACTTGCAAACAGCAGCCCAGCAGTGTAATCGATTGCCAGCTGTTGTGTATACATGTTGCTAAGGCACGCACTGTGCGCTTGTGCAACATTTGGTTTGTTATTGTGAAGATCGGTGTCGTAGCGTGCGGTCGGTCAAGCGAAATTGCGCGTCAGTTATTTTCGATTTTACCGTTACCGTTACGTTAATTCACGCAAATCTCGCCAAATTGAATAAGAAAGAAAAAACTACGCGGATGTTTCGTGCGTGCGGGCGTGTGTGTGTGTGTGTATAACAAATTGATCAACAATTATTAATTGTTGCATAGAAGGTACGCAGCAAATAAAAACAAACAGTAAAACAAGCAACGTTCATTGTTGTTGTTCTTCCCGCCGGATATTAAAAGCGCTGTTTAGCTTAGCGTGCATGCGTGTGTGGGTGTGTGTATGTGTGTGTATTTGCATTGTTAATGGATTTTCGTTGTTGTAATGTAAACTCGTTTCGTATGGGAATTCAGCACACCAACACACACACATAGCACGCATGCATATTGCAGGCTTTTGTTTTTCTTTTCGCCTAAAATTCGCTTCCAGTCGCATCTTCTGCATATTCCCCAAAAATTCATAGTTGCTAGAGCGAGACAGAGCGATCGCACCATATGTGCCGGCAGCAGCAGCAACATTTCGCATTGACATTTATGAGCGGCGCTAACGGCGCTTTACACATGCTTGCATACATATGTATGTATGTATGTGTGCATATGTGAGTGCATATATTCATATGCGTGCGCATCATTCACAGTTTGTATGAATGCGCGCGTGTGTGTGTGTCGCCCTTTTAAGGCGTTTTCGCTCGCAGGTAGCGGCAATTTGTTTACCGTTTATGCGTTTATTGCTTATTGTGGGCTCTGCATTTGCGCGCCTTCCATTGTGGAAATTCGTGCGTTTATTTCCGCGCATGCCCAGCAGCCTATGGGAATTCGTAATGGAAATTAACACACGCACACAGACACACACACATGCGACAGTTGATATGTTGTTGCATTTTTAATTGATTTGCTGTCGCGCCAACGCATAAGTCGAGAGCAGCTGTTGGAAATATGTGCAAGAATTTCCGTTAACCCATTTACTTCCAGCGCTCAATTTATGTTATACGAATTTGAATAATCCTTTAATGTGGAAAGTGGAGTGGAAGTTACATATGTGTGTGCGTGTGTGCGATATATATACATATCTAAATATATATGCATATATATGTACAAAGTACAGTAAAGCCTTGATAAGTGGAACTCTTAAAGAGGGGAATAAAGTTAAAACTGTCTTCAGTATTTTTTTAAGTATTTATTTAGTATGTGACCTGAAATAGGCACAACTTCCATTACTGGAAAGATTCAGTTACAGTTTCCAAACAACTGTTGGAATATGATACAGTGCGCACTCGAAAATTGAAACTTTTCAAAAATTAGAATACGATTTTTCAATTAGTTTTTCGAAGAATTCTATTTTGGCTAAAGTGTTGTCTATTTCCAAATAAGTTCAACAAATTTTTGGTTTTATTTTTAAGCAATATTTTAGTTTTTTAATGCCTTTAACTAAATAGCTCTGCAACTAGGTCACATACGTAGATCTTACCTGACAATTCTGTCAAAGTCTTCAAAAAAAAAAAGAAGCAACAAGTCTCTAAAACATATCCATTCTTTAAGCTCTATCTAAGCAGACGCTTTCCCTTTTTTTTCTTATCTTTGCAGTGTCAAACGAGCAAAAACCCGAAACAACAACAACAACAACAACAACAACCGTAACTCAAGTCTCTCTCGCTAATTGGTGACATAATTTTTTATAACTGGCAAAAGCAAAAGCAAAAAAGCAAAAGAAAAAGGCGAAAAAAGCCGACATATAATTGAATTTTAGCTGCGGTCAAGTCCCGAACGAGACTTGAACTAATTTGATGTGAAAAGGTTTAAGTTGTGTGTTATTTTTTATATGCGCGCTTTGTGCCGTTAATTGAGGCCACTCGCTACAAAATTCAAATAGCAATTTATGTCTAGCCGAGTGTCCACTGTAATTGTCTCTCGCAATGTGGCACAGAAAAGCCGTCGAATGTGAAATGTGCCGCGTGTGTCGCCTGCTTTGCCTGCTGTTCATGCTGCTGGGGGCGGCGCTGGGTGCCACGCCCTTTGCCAAGGAATATCGCAGCGCGGGCCTGTTCAAAGGCAACACGCTGATCGACATGGAGCTGGATGCAGTCACCACACTGGACATGGGCGCCGAAAAGCTAGAGAAGGGAGCAGCCGGAGGAGGAGGAGGTGGAGTCACAAGCGGAGAGGAGGAGATATCCAATTCGAATGTGGATAATATGCTGGGATTCAAGGCGGAGTCGTCGGTGGTGTTGCCAGGTGTGCAGTTAAATTCAGGTGAGTTTATAGAGAGTTTGAACTGGGAATGTGTTGCAATTGATGTTATGTTAATGTTAATGTAAGAGATGATGTTAGTGTTGATGTTTTATGTAAAATGTGATCTATCAGACCAGAGTTTGGGCTTCGGGGACACTTAAGATCTCTTTATGGTTTCTTGGAATAACTTGGTATGAATAAGTGAAATGCCTCATCAGAGTGAGTCCAATTCGCATAAATCCAACTTACTTAACAGAAATGTTAATGATGAAACAAACTTTCACATTAATGGGATTGTTAACATTTATGTTAATCGAACTTAAAGCTGCTGAAGCAAATACACTGAACTATAATTTGCAAATGTTAAAAGACTGTAAGCTAACTATTCTGTTATTAACAGAGACACTTAACAGTTTTAAAATAATGTTAGCTAACTATTCTGTTATTAATAGAGACACTTAACAGTGTTAAAAGACTGTTAGCGAACTATTCTGTTATTAATAGAGACACTTAACAGTGTAAAAGACTGTTAGCTAACTATTCTGTTATTAAAATTAATTACTTAACAGTGGATTTAACATAATTTTGATTGATATTCACATTTTAATTGAATAACTCAACAAGTTATTAAGAAAGGATTGCTTTAAGTGATTTTATAAAAAATGTTTAAAAATATATACATATATATTTTATATATACATCTATATAATCCGCATATCATATCATCTGAAGAGGTGGCTTACTCATCAGCTGCCAGGTCAAAACCGAAATAATTGTGGCATATTTCGGAAAGCTCAAAATTAACGTTCGCCAGGCGTCAAAGAGCCGCACAGTCATCATTTTTTATAAGAGACTCAGAGCGCGAAAAAGAGATGGCTAGAGAAAGGGCAAGCTAATGGGCGAGCGAGGCGGCACGATGAGGAAAGTACTTTCATTTTCACGCTCATAAACGAGGCCTCGGAGTATAAAGCTCGCAAATGTTGTCATAAAAAGCGACGCAAGTTAAGCCGCTTAAATGACATTTAAATAAAAAAGAGAGGGCCAAAGAATAGGCCAAAAGACAAATAAATAAACAACTAAAAAACAACAGCAAAGACAGCAGCAAAAACAACAGCAAAGACAACACAGCGTCCCTTTCACTGAAGAGAAGCGCTGAAGCGTTTGAGTCTGAGAGGGGACACAGGAAGCGAGCACTTCGGTTCCGTGTTCCCAAAAATGAATGGAAAGAGACAAATCTCAGAAAGGAAAGATAGAGAGAGAGAGTGAGAGAATGGGAGAGTACAGCACACTTCTCTGGCAGTGATTACAGTTTAATCTCGTTATAATGAGCCAACAGAGTTTCGTTGAAGCAGCGGATGTGCCGAGCGTGCCGCAGACTCGAAAGCGTTAAGCTGTGCGGTTGACATCCTGGATGAATGGACGGATGGATGGATGCCCCAGCTGGGGGCAGCGTCTTTTTAAAGTGGTTGCCCAGCTATTGAATTACCAGCCGAGAGACCACAAAAGACACACACAGACAAAACAAATGAGCGACACAGAGAAAGAGAGAGAGAGACTCGAATGGAACAGTGGGAAAGAGCAGTGGGACAATAAATGCACTTGTTGGCAGCAATTTTTTGAAATATGATGCCACGCCAAGGCGCAGGTCATAAACAACCGAAACGACAGCCGAACAACCCAACGAGACGGCAAAGTGTTGTAAGATAAGGTTAGATAAGCGCCGTCCCATCATACCTGAGACGCACAAATTTTGAATCGAGCTGGAAGTCGAAGCTGGAAATTGGAGTTGGAGTTGGGGTTGCAACCGAACCTTTGCTCGAGACAGCGGCAGAGCTCAAAGCGTATGAAGACCGAAGCCGAATTCGATAAGGAGACCATGAATGGAAGTGCTGGAGATGTGGAAAATTTATATGTAGAGGTGTAATGGATATGCATGTTATGTAGGGGCAGAGTTTGTCAAATATATATTTGATTATTTATTTGAATAGAAATAAAAATAATAAAATAGAAAGTTAAATAGAATCATAGTTTGCTTAAGAGTTTGTTAATACAAGCAATCTAAGCAGTGCAAACAGATTTGGTATGAAGATCATGTATAGAAGTAGTGGAAGTGTGGAAAATTTTGAGACACATGTGCTGAATGAATATACATAAGGAAGGCGCTCAGACATATTTTTGTAGAAGTCTAATATTCAGTCTATATATAAAAAAAATCAATCAATAAGAGTTGATATAATTATAGCTTTAACACTTGGCCTTTGCATAAGGCTAATATTCAGTCTATACATCAAGCAATCTATCAATAAGAGTTGATATAATTATAGCTCTAACATTTGGCCTTTGACTATAATAAAACACTTGTCTGGGACTCGACCCAGATTCTTGTTTTCTTGTCTTATATAACAAGGTATACAAATTCAAAGTTGACAACATTACAGACATGTTAACTATAAAAATGATCTATAGTTTTACTTATAGTATTAATATATATATATATATATATATATATATATATACTATTATAATATATAGATTATAGATCATACGTAAACATATTGCTGACTGGAACAGTGGAAATGTTAAGCTAACAACGTTACAGAAATGTTAACTATAAAAGTTACAAGTCCAGAATTCTACTACTCCTACAGCAAATTGAAAAAATTATAATATATATTTTATGTCTAGATTAGCCACGCTTTACTGCACATAATATTCCAAAGCTAGTCCAACTGAAGATACAATCAGTAGCGAAAAAGATCTCCTTGTTACCGCAGAAATGTTAAGCTGGAATTTCTGTTTAGAGATTTTATGTTAAACGCTATAAAATCCAATGGTTGAAAGAGTTTGCAAAATATTCAAAGCACTCGAAGAGTCTGCAGAGCTAACAAATTTTTTCGACTCTACCTGAGCGCCCATAAATGCTCTGTTTCGTAATTTTTGTTGGTGTTTGTTGTATGTGTGTTTTTTTTTTGGGGCAGATCCGGCAGCAGCAGCAGCCACCGCAGCCGCAGCAGAAGAAACCATAAAAATGTCTGCAAGGCACGCAAACTTTGGCCCTGGCGGGGACCTGTTTTTGGATGATATTGGGATTCGTTCGGGCTTGGGGTACAGTACGCAGGAGTCGCCAACATATCTTAGCAGGAGGCTCTTGCCTGAGCTGTGAGCTCTGAGCTCTGAGCTCTTTGGTCTCTCAACTCTTGGCAGCGCAGAAGGCATTTACTTGTATATGCATTTAGATACGTTCGAAGATACTTGGAACTTGTATCTCAGCATGACAATGTGTGTGTGCCTCTCTCTGTGTGTGTGTGTGCGAATGTGTGCCTGTGTGTGTGTGTGTGCGAGTCTATGGCAAACAAAGACAGCCGACAATCGTAAAAACTAAACGACGGGAGTATTTATGACGCTCAGTTTAAACAGTTTATACGGCAGTCTCCCAGTGTGTCTTGTTGTGCATGGTCTCTGTGTGTGTGTGTGTGCGATGTGTGTGTGTGGATCAAGTGCCAAAGTCAGCGACGAAGAGTTCTTTACATTAGATAAGAACCAAGGCTTCCAGCACTTGCACAAGTCATGGAAATGCAAATTTAGATACACAAAATAAGTCTGGACAGGCACGACTAGCAAATGCCCTGCTCTGATTGGCTTGAATGGCTGCTTAAACAAACTATGTTTATTGTTACGATTATTATGAATAATTTGGGTTATAAAAATGTCATAAAGAAAGTATTATAGACTTAGATATACCCAATCTCACAGATATACTCAAACATCTTTGACTATATTATATTATATGCATTATTCAACAATTGCTAAAAGTTCCAATTAGTTTAAAATAAGCAACTCTCTAACAACACACATTTTCGCTAGTCATTTACACCCCATTCTGTTATCTATGCGCAGGGTATAAGAAAACCTACAACGCACAGCTTCATATAAATCAAGGCAAGTTCTGTCAGTTAGTCCGTCACAGAGTCAGCCCAGACGCTCAGGTAGCAAATCGAGCACAACATTGAACTGCCAGCGCAAAGTGCGAAATATCCCACAGTGCAACACACACACACTGCCACACACACACTGGCACACTCGCACAGCAGATGCGTTCGTCGTTAACGCTGGCACGCTAATTTGACGAAAGCCCATTTCATGGCGTTTTTCCACATTTCATGGCTGGCGATTCGGCACGCCATGACCACATGCAGCATGCAGCATGCAGCATCCATCCATCGTGCACCTTGTATCTGCGCATCGTACAGGTAGTTTTTAACACTCTGCCTAGTCACAGCTCACGCTGCT
The DNA here is from genome assembly GCA_035046225.1 of Drosophila pegasa. NCBI lineage: Eukaryota > Metazoa > Arthropoda > Insecta > Diptera > Drosophilidae > Drosophila > Drosophila pegasa. The sequence continues at coordinate 6,672,561 of JAWNOD010000398.1, read as the reverse complement.
TTGGCCTCATCTGTTCCCAGCATTATTTCGGTTTTGTTTACACCTTTGCGAAAAAGTCAAGGAAAACCCAAAAAAAAAGAGAAGAAAGATGAAGGAAATAAAACGATTTTCCGTTTCGTTAGCCCATTTTATTATTTGATGTGACTCCTTCGCGCAGAAGTTTTGCTCCGTTTATTTGTTGTGCAATGCATTGACATACAAACACACGTCTATATGTATGTATCTGTGTAGGAGGTACAATTGATTTGTTTACATATATTAATGCGCTGTTCCTTTGTTTAGATTTGCCTGAAGTTTTCATTTTTATGAACTTTGCCGCTTTGTTGTTTTGGGCGGGTCTCGGACCTAATGTCAGATTGTCTAAGGCTGCAGAAAAAATAAATGAAATGCTGATAAGTTAGTTTGATATATATATTCAATATAATATACTTATAAATTATAATTGAAGATTTTTTTTTTTATTTTTTAAAATATTTTTAGGACTATTTCAATTTAATTTAAATTAAAAATTCTTCATTTTCATTTAAATTAAATTTAAGTTAACTTAATATATATTCAATATAATATACTTATAAATTATATTTTTTTTTATAATTTTAAAAATATTTTTGAGGCAATTTCAATTTAATTTAAATTACAAATTCTTCATTTTCATTTAAATTAAATTTAAGTTAACTTAAAAAATATTTTATTAAATTAAATAAAATTTTGTAAAATAGATAAATAATTGTATTACCTTTAGCTTAATAGCTTTCGCACCACTGTGCTGCATCTATTGGTTTTATTGAATTCAAATTCAACTTTCTATGCAACATAGCAAATGGGCAAATTTACAGATTTTGATCAAGGCAAGGCATTGTATTTTTTCGGCTCGGCTCGAGACAAGCTGCAAACTAACTACATGCCAGCGATATGCCACAGACAATGGCAAGTGCAACAATTTGAGGCAACGAGCGAGCCACCTACGTCGTGCTGCCGGAGGAGACACCGAGCTGCAGTTAATGTAAAAAACCCATAAACAGGTGTCTGCCAATGTATTTACATTTTGAAAAGCAACTAACGGCTTGTTGCGGCTAACGCATGTACAACCCCCACCCCTTTCAACCGACACTCCCCCAACTCTATCACATAACCTCACCCACACACAAAGACATAAAAAGACCAAACCAAACAGACTTTCAGCTAGAAAGAAAGTGCCAAAAAAAATAAAGAAAGAAAGAAACAAAAAAGTGAATGTTAAACAAGGAAAATACGATAAAGATAAAAGATGTAACCACGCATTGTATGCAACTGAGTTTGTGTGTTTAAATGCAACTGATAGACTGCTAGATATCCTGTAAGTAGCTTGAGGTTGCTGGGAGAGAGAATCAATTAGAAAATAGAATTTAGAACTTAAGGATGGATAATGAAGGGATGTAATGCGATAGATCTTTTGAAATAGGAATGGTTATGGAAATTTATTATCATTTATGTTTATAAATTTCAATTTTTATCAGTCAATATATATATATTAAAGCTAACTAAATCCTGTTTAGGCAAACAATTATATCTGAAAGTCAAGCTTCAGTGCTGTCTCTGAGCTCATATTGACTATCAATTAGTCAAGCAGATCAAAAACATATAACTTACTTGAAAGCTAAAGCTGGTGTCTATGCTCCCACTTGCATCAATATAGCCCCAACAATTTTACAGGGTATATATATAAAAAAAATTTGTTGTTGCCATGTCAACAGGAGTCGCAGCGTGGGTGAATGCTGGGAACATACATCTGCATGTCTTTATGTATGTGTGTAAATGCATGCATCTGTTGTATATGGACATGGAGAAAATAAATGTAAAATTCTACATAAAATTTGACTATGCCATGTTTCTTAACCAAAACATAAATTCGAAGGGCTAGCTATAAATTCTCAGTGTTGAGATTGAACATTGGAAACTTGCTGTTGGGATGCGGGTGCTGCCGATGCAGATGTGGATAAAACTCATGTGCAGCGGCTGCATAATAAATAATCAGAGAAGAAAATTAAGAGCATTATTGTTAGATCATTATAGTTCTCACTGACTAACTGACGGACTGACGAATTGCTGCACTGACTGACTGACTGACTGACGTTCCACATGCAACTAATTGAAATAGAAATCACAGACACGCTGCAGCCGCAGCAGCAGCAGCCATAAACAAGCGCGCAGATGTTTCATTTCATTATTTGACTTGTGCTCTTGCCCTCTCGCTCTTTATCCCACTTGCTGTCTCTTTCTCGCTGTCGTGCGTGTGCGTCGCTGACATTTGAACTTTAAGCGCGCAACCGCAACGAAGCTCGAAGTCAGCCGGAGGCGAACCACGTTGAATAAATAAACTTTATTTTTTTGAAGTGAAAAACCAATATTTTGCTGCTGACCTAGAAACTTGGCTTTCTTTTTTAGCATTTTGGCATCTGCTTTAATTTTTAGGCTAACCTGAACGAATTCTGAAATATATGAATATTTTAACAAGTAAAAAATTGTAGAATATTTTTGGTATAATTTATAGCGACGGGAATAGTCAACAAAGATTTTTATGTGCTGAAAAAATTCTGTACGAAATGTAAACATTTTTTTTTGTAGTAAAAAGTATAATATAAAATATTGTATTATAGTTAAAATATTGAAAAAAAATGAAAAAAAAAAATAGAAAACATTTAGTAATATAAATTTATTGCAATAAGCGATTAGTAGATACCCTGACATATACTCTATGTACTTAACGACTTAATGGTTTTATACACCCAATTTATTGATTCTAGCTCTTAAGTCTTAAAGAAATATCATTGCCATTATGATGACGAACTGTATCCCGAGAAAGCACTTATCATAGTTTATATCCTTATGCTGTAACTATTGCATTATGATAAGGAATAATATGATTTATTTTTATAAGAAATGTTTCATATGAGTCTATCTCCAGCCATTTTTTTAAGGGCGTCTTTATCTATCATTTGATATAAATTTAATTGTCTGGGCTATAGAAGAACCTATATGCAAAGATTAAAATCTGTAGAGCTCTTAATCTCTTTTCTATGTAAAATTATTTAAGCTTACAAAGTCAACAAATAATTCATTATTTATATCCATTAATTCCAATTCATTTGCATTTAACTTTCTTGAAGTGTTGGTTCTTCAGCTGCAGCTGAATTTCGCTTAAGCTATAATTGCTATTTCGTCGCCTTTGGGGCACTCCCCTGAAATTTGCATGACCGCTCGTTGGGCGCCATCACTTGGCGCCCATGCGGAAATCAAAGTCAAAGCCGCAATTATCCGACATCAAAAAAATCAAAATATATACGAAAAAAATAGATATATATTTTTATTTTATTTTTTGTGGCAGTTAAAGTGCTTATTTATTTCGTTTTCTTTTAAGTTTATTTGAAAATTGCTTCCGCGCTGCACAATTTGTCACGGCAACACCTTTGGGGCGCGATCAAACGGTGCGATCTACACCTTCAACTGCAGCTGCTGCTGCTGCAGCAGCTTCACCCCAGCAGCCCTGCCTTTGGCATATGACTAAATGGGAAATATATTAACCTGACTGCGGACCCCGATAAATGATCAAAAAGCTAAAGCCGACGACGACGACGTAGCCAATAAACAGTCAATTATAGCGCAGACGGACAGACTGACAGAGCGAGAGAGGAAGAGGGGTGGAGGGAGGGAGAGAGAGAGAGAGAGAGAGAGAGCGATGCAAGTGCATATAATTAAATGTTACTTGGGCTTGTGGCGCTGCATCATTCAGTCGATCGATCAATCAATCAGCCATTCACTCAGTCATTCCGTCAGTCAGTCAGTCATGCAGCCAATGCGTCAGCTTCAAGCTGAGCTAAGCAGCATTACAAATTACGCAAATCTTGCCAGCAGCAGCAGCAGCTGGTTTACAGCAACAAATTTGCATTTCCATTGCGTTGCCTTGGCTGTTGTTGTTGCTTTTGCTGCTGCTGTTGTTGTTGTTGGCATCTCAGCTCGTCTAATACGCTGGCTGTTAATTTATGGCAATTTAATGAAAATTGCCTGTTTCGCTCGGCGTGGCTAAGTCCGCCTCCCAGGAGGTGTTTCCAGGCGCCTCTGCTGTTTGCTCATCAACACAATATCTATATAAATGTGCGATATACCCTGTTAAGTTGATGTGTGTGAAAAAACCTTATCTTTAAGAAAGTTAGAGATTGGACTGAGATGAAGCTGATCTACATTGAATGCTTTATAAATATTTATAGTAAGCTCTTTCCGCGTGAAGCTTGGCTACTTCGAATTCCCACTCACGTCTCACCTTTCACCTGGTTCAAGCGTGTATCTACTTATGCTAAAAAGTCAATGTCTTAATGATAAATGTGGTAATGGAGATGTGTTTCCTGTTGTTGCATATGGTAGTTTGCTTACAGGGTATGTTTCTAGTCGTGCCATGCAGAGATTATCAAGTAATGAAGATTTATTTTGAGATATGTCAGCTGAGAGAGACTCTTAATTGTGTCTCATATTATGGCTTGTTATAGATTTACAGGGTATATGCTTAGTCGTCCCATGCAGTGATACAACATGTGCGTCTTATCATCAAATAATGAAGATTTATTTCGAGATATGTCTGCTGGGGGAGACTCTCAAATATATCTCATATTATAGCTTGTCTTTAATTTACAGAGTATATACTTAGTCGTTACATGCATGGCTGCTACATGATGCGTCTGCTGCTTATCATCATTAGGCATCAACGCAGGCACATGTCCGTTCCCTCTCACTCTCTCCCTCTCTCTTTGGGCAGCTCATTGGCTACCGGAATTACAACAGAAACTTTGGCAATCGTTTTATTTATTTATACAACATATAAATATCTATATAAATGTATATTTATATATACAGCTGAACATTTAAACACTTAAACTAAGCTGCTTAAGAGGCAAAAGCGTTGCCTCTTTTCACGCATTCCAAAAAGCGCTTGTCGCAATATTTTGATTGGCTTTAGTTATGTTTTTCTTCTTTTAGTTTCTTTTTATAGCGCAACATTCAAAATTCCCCAAATATTTGGCCATAAAACTTTGGCCAGGCTTTTACCAAAAACTTTTCTTTCAATTAAATGAAAACAAAATTTCTCAATATTTGAAGACGATTTCTTCTCTTCTTAATTTTAGGCTGGCGCCTTAAATAAAAGTTTTTGTTGTTGGCGGGATTAAAATTTACATGCGGGTCGGCGCGGTTTATGGAGCGCCCGAAGCTGTCAAAGGCATTAAAAATTAGTTAGTCGAGGGAGTCTGTGTGTGCCATCAAATTGTCAACTCATCAAGTCATCAAGTGCAGCTATAAAATTGTTGTTTTTATGGCCAGCAAATTGTTGGAAAAATGTCCACGCAATTGAAAGCTGCTGAGATTTATCGAATAGTCGACGCTTTTCAGTTTTCCACAAATGAAAATGATACATTCAATTAGGAGAAAATTATTTTAAATGCATATTCATTTCCATGGCAAGTGGGTAAACAGGGGTATAATTGGCATTGGTTTAATCTGAATGAATGTGACAGGTAGATGAAGAAATCTTGTAGCAGATGTCTAACAGGTATATAGAGAGACATAATTTTTGATATGTGTGCGTAGAAGACATCCTTAACTTATCAAGTAAAACCTTTGCATATTTTTGCTGCTCTTAAATGTAATTTTCAGTGAGTTCCATCTTCTAGTTGAACCAACTTTAAGTGGAAAGAGAGCAAATTCTATATATGGATCAAGAATAGATAAGTTCTTCTATATTTGTAAAAATTATTAACTATTCAAGCTTGGAAGTATCTTCTTGAATTCGATCTTCCAGCTAAACGAAATGCAAATGAAAAGATACCAAACTATTTGCAGATGAAGTATAGATCAATTTTGTCCACTTTTCATAGGCATCAAAAATATTTCATTCTTTCTCTATTCTTCGATCAAACTTCTTACATTTTCAAATGAAATCTTTCAAGTTCAAGTAGAGGATATCTAGCAGGTCGTCTACTTTTCTCAATATTACCCGGCCCATATTTTCATCATTTTACGACATCTTGTAAACCTATTAGTCTGCATGTTCATGCCACTTAACCGTTGAGGAAATCTTGCTCTCTTGTCATAAGCCCCAGCTTATCAGCATAAATCGAATTGGCTATTATCAGGTTTCGAGGTGGCGGATGATATCAAATTGATTTTCAAAATTGGGCTGATAGAACGGAGCTGAGATGTTTGGGTAGGGGGTGTTTTGCCTCATTGTGTTTATGGTGGCGACTCTAATTTATGCCACATTTTTCCACACAACAAGCAGGCCGGGTACCGTTAGAAACATGATAACGGGAAGGCCCTGGCAGCGACTCCCTTTGCATATGCTTAAAGCACGGCACAGCACAGGTGAATGAACCGTTCGATGACTTTTCGAAATGACCATTTGTTTTTATTGTTGTTGCTGTTGTTGTTGTTGCTTTTTGCCCACTTGTCTTTGGACAGGCCATAATCAAATGTTATTTATGAAATATTGTTTAATTTATGCGTAAGCTCTTGTCTCTGAGGCTAAGATTTTCGATCCGTTTCGATACGGCGATCAATTAGCTAATGATGCAGCTAAGACAAGTGGACGCAAATTATATATGCCTGGCCAAAAAGGCCTCAAACTGGAGATGGCAACTGCCCGTCAGTCAGACAGCCACACCGACAGCCAAGTGGCATCCATAATTAACACACACTTAGCCAAGCCGCACGGCCATTCGCTTCCACTCGTAATTCTATTGCGCATATTCTGAAAGAGAGAGAGAAACAAATAAGTATATAGAAAGAAATCAAACAACTTTCACCCAAGACACACACAATTAAGGCGCATATATTTATAAGCGTGTCGATCCGCTGATCTCGAGATCTGCCCCCACTGCCGCCTCCGAGAAAAAGAACAAAAGTGTTAAAACGAACATTTCATTTTCGACAAAATGTGTTCACATTCAGCTTACAAGCTAATTAGCCACAGCAACACACACACGCGAACGTATAATATTATAGGCGTGCAGGAAAAATGCCGTCTAGAACATGAAAACATAAAAAGAAAGCAAGTCGAAAGGCGCAGTCAGCGAGGGTGGCTAGATAACTATGGGGAAAGCAAAAAGGCACAAGAAAAAACGAATGTGAATCAGTAAAGGCTATATACTTGTAGACTTGGAACTTAATTATATAAATATTTATAATAGATTGTTTTTAAAAGAACCTCATAATAGAAAAGTAAAGCTTGTTATTATATCACTACAAGAGTTGTTAGAGCTATTGATATCTTTATTTATATAGACTTCTCTAAATTTTACACATTTCAAGAGTAAATTTTAATACTACAGAGAGATATTGTTATAGAGAAATATATTTATAATCTACAACTTAATATTATAAACAAACTTCTCAATATATACAATAATTTCTCTCATATTATTTATAGAAAAAATATTAAAATAATAAGTCTCGCAGCTGAGAGTATCTACAAAAATGCATTATTCATCGATTTAATTTCCCCTTCTCGAGCTACCCTCGCTCTCCCGCTGTACTTGTCGCTACAGATACATGTGTATCTGTGCGTTTGTTGGACCGCATATCGTAGAGATACGTAAGTGCCTTGGCGTAGCTTGTCGTGCGCGCGCGTCGCTTGTCGACAACGGCGATCGTCAAAGTTCGACACGGCCGATCACACAGCCCTCCTCCCATGAAGTTGTGCGCTCGAGTTCTCCAATGAAATTCGTGTATCATTTAATGTGTGCCAGCAATCCCTGATCACAGATCAGTCATGTCTAGCCATATGGAAGAGAATGACAGAGAGAGAGAAAGGGAGGGAAATGTAGATCTTGTACAACTCTTGCCATTTACCGTTCATTTGCTCATTTGTTCTTGAGTTTTGTCGCTAGGTAAAGTGCGATGGAACAAGTTCCATGACCACGCGCAAACAACATAAATCTCTCACTTGGCATATGCCAGCTTAATAGCGGTTGATCTATATTTAGGTCCAATCGGAAAACAATTTTCCCCCAAGAATTTTTGTGAGGTCAAAGACTTGATGCGTATTTTTTATGAACTGTACGCATTAAAAATAAACTTGAGAAAAGGGGTATATTGCAATAGTGCCTGGGTTCGGGAGTGGTAAAAGGTAAATGGAAGAAATTCTTCAAATAAACAATATGTATGTAGGTTGCCTTGAAGTCGATAAATGGGGACGAATGAAGAATTTGATGAGAATAGAGCGGAGCGAAATATAATAGTATAATTTTCAGAAGTTGGATATTTTATATTAATCTAATAATTTGATATAAATAGAGCAATATGGATAGGCAACAATTGTTTCTTTTTAGGTATTAAAGAATCCTCTGACACCAAATTTTATTTTTAGTTTCTTTAGAAACTTTTTTCTTCTCAGATATCTGAGCTCTTTCTTTCGGAAGTCTCTGCTTTAGCTTCCTTTCAAAACTTTGTTGCGGGTTCAAAGACTTGACGCCTTTGGTATTTATTTCTGTGCTGTTTTTAATGAGCCCGCATCCGCTGATGGCTCTTGTAGGTTGCTCAATGCTCTGTACTTAGCCGCAATTACAAATTCGCCGACATTCCTGTGGCTAAAGCCCGATCGCCTCACAATGCGGCCCACACAAAAGCCCAGCGAAAACTTATTTTGCGCTCAAACTCTTCGGGAAAGTGGCCTAAAGACTCGGCTAACCGCAGCGACCATAATGATCATGTGTGCGACGAGCTGATTGATCGTTCGTGTGCCGCTCAAAAAAAAAAAAAAAAAAAAACAATAAAAATAATAAAAAACCACGAATGATGTTTCCCCAGCGACACTTTTTATTTACTTCTGTTTTTTGTATAGTTTTTTCCCCATTCCCCCGCTTGGTTTCTTTGATTTCGGAGCGTTGACATTCATTTGCTTTGGACTCTTGTGCTGGCCATGGCCAAAGTACTTCGATATGTATCTCCAAATGTATGCAGACATACATAAAAATGTTTATATATATTTGTGTATCTGTAGCTTCTGCTCTAAATATAGCGCCGCGGCACTTGCCCATCCACGATCCAACTGGTTGACGTTGACCATGTGCGCCGATGGTGGGTATTGTGGGCGTGTCGCAGACTCTTAACTATTCACTTAGCGGCTGTCAAATCGTGGGGTCAGCCTTAATGCAAATGTCTCACTCGAGCACAGATGCCTAGGCCCATAAACCAGAAGGCTGAGCGATAAAAGCTAAAAAACATGTTTAACAAAGTAAACCAAAGAGACTTTAATTGAATTTCAATTTTTATTTGATTTGTGTGAGAGGCTGTGCCTTGGTTCGCCTTAGTTTGATTTGTGTGGGAGCCTTTTACGTTGACATTCTTTGAGGTAGCTGAGAGCGACTTGGTTAACCGTTAGTTGACACAGCACAATTGGGGATGAGCTTTGTTTGGCGGCTGCCTTGGGCGGCTGGCGGCTGCCTTTGAGGATGCCTGGCCAATGGCGGGCATAAATCACATTAGCCGCACTCACAGCCATATCAAATTTCGCGGCTGTGTGTTGGGTGCCAGTTGTTGCCAAGTTAATGTTGGCCAACTTAATTGATTGGTTGTTGCCAGCCAGCCAGTCGGCCAGCCCGCCTCGACTTGGCCTCGTACTCAAAGTCAAAGCCGCTGCTGCCAAATGCCGCACGCCCGCAAGTGCTGACATTTGTTCAGTGTCACGACTTTGCAGCAGACAAAACTGGCAAATGGACAGACAGATGGACAGCAAGTTAGACAACAAACACTGCAGTTTGTTCTGCGTTAGAGGCGCGCAGTTCGTCAGTCTGTCAGTCAGTCTGTTAGTCACTTAGTCACTTTATCAGTTAGTTTCGCCTCAGCCCAGGCAGTGGCTGGCACTCACGACAACGCCGAGCCATGTCCAAGACCTAAGCCCAGCGCTTGGACTGGGGTTTTCTATCGTGCAGCCCAATGACAGCATCTAACAACTAAGAACATTGCAGCAATCGAGTGTTAACGACTGCAAAGTGCACTGCACGGTGCTAAAATAGCTTCGGGCAGTTCTTGAAGAGAATTTATTGTTGTTTAATCTTTTAGTTTTACAGTGTTTAGTGGGTTAAGCAAATAACAATTCTTGTTGATTTTAGCTTGAGCTTTCTTGTTATGATGGTAGGCTGATAGCTCTAAAACTGTATAGTGATTGCCGAACTGTGACTTAAGGCTTAAAAGAATAAATTGTTTAAAAGATGAGAGAATTTGATATATTAATGTATATATTACATTCTCTCATCTGCCGATCAATGCTTTCCTCTATCCGCTTAGCCAAAAAAAAAAACAGAATTAAAATTTAAATTAATTTTAATCTGTAAAATATAAGATAAATAATTACAATTCTTGCAAATACGTTTTTTAATCAACTTTTTTAATTTTTTTTTGTTTGTTTTTTTTCAATTTTTTACATTCATGACTGATATTTCTTTGAAAGGACCATTTTTAAAATGTATTAAAGAAGGCTGTTCATAGAAATAGTCGTGCTAGAAAATAATAATAAATATTAGAATTGTTAAAAATAAATTAATTCTATACGAAAGTAAAGGACATTGTTTGTAATTCGCTCTCTTCTTTTCTATGCTAAATAAATAGTATGAAACGTTTTATTTTCCATCGGAAAAAGTAACTTTTCATTTAGTTTATGTATAAAAATATTTTTCTGTCCAATTCTTGAGTCTCTGTCTTTAAAAACTTCATAAGGTCTAGTAGATAATCCCAGCTGAGTTTCTAATATATCCAATGTACTCTCCATCACTATAGTAGATAATCCCAACTAAGTTTCCACTGTAACCAATATACTCCCCATCACTTGACAAACAGTGTATATAGCAAAAATGTTTTGCTGGCAGGGGCGTGCAGAGGGCAGCATCCACCCGAAGTCTCATCATGATGTCATTGATCTTTAGCTGCTGCAACAGGCGAGCTGCATTGTTCTGAAGGAGTTGGCGGAAACTGTTGCTGTTGCCGCTACGGCAACTGCTGCTGCTGCTGCTGCTGCTGCTGTTGCTCCTTGGCTTTATCTGGCTGGGCTGATCTGCAGCTTGCGGTACTTGCAGGCAGTTCAAGAGTCAGCATCACGTTGTTTGCTGCTGCTGCTGCTGCGGCTGCCGTTGATGCTGTTCTCTCAGCATGCCCTGTGCCACAAGTTGTGGCAGCAACTGCTGCAATTTACTTTTTTTTACGAAATTAATTTAACATGAACTCGCAACTAATTTGGAAAGCGCAGTTGATTTGTGTGCTGCATAAAAATTCATTAAAGAAATGTGCGCCGTAAATGTTTATATATTTGCTGTTGTTGTTGGTATCCCATTTTTTAGTATATCTTTTTATTGTTGTTGTTGCTTTTGTTTTTTGGCCAATTTCTTTATGGCTTCATATGGCTGGCAGACAGCTGCAAGTTGGCGGCGCTTTAATAGCCCCAACTTGATTTTTTTCTCTTCTGGCCTCTGTTTTTTTTTGGCCAAAACAAGTTTTTTGAAACTGGTTCTCACTCTTGAAGACGTTTTTTTGTACACATTTTTTGTGGCCAACAAGAATTTATTTCTAACTTAAGCAAATGCGACTTTATCGGCAAAAGTCGGGGCAAAAAAAAACGTACATAAATAAGTCGAATTGCGCGACTATAAGTTATCCTGTAAGCTGTTTATATATACGAAGTGTTGCAACCTAAAAACTCAAAGTGTTGAAAGGATTAAAGACTGGAGAATGGAGTATTTATGATGATCTGAAAGCCTTAAGCTCAAGTGGAATACAACTTAATCGTAAATGTTAAGTTTATTTCAAGAAATGATCTCCTCTTGTTGGTTTCTTGTGAAAACCCCTAAGGTACAAGCTGAAGAGATGCTTAGTTGATGATAAAAGAGAAAAAAAGCAGAAAAAACTTCAGCAGCTTGGACAAGGGCATAGGCCAGCTTTTCGACCAGATTCATGCGAAAATCTTTTTGGACTTGTTATTCGGGTGCTCGGTTATTGCGGAAGTGTCTGAGTGTGTCTGTTGCTCTCTGGAGCTACGTGCTGTTGCCCCCACTATGAGCATTTGTTGTGACAAACGCTTCTACTGCTGACATGAACATTTCCGCTGCGTGGCATCACTTTGATTGAAGCTGTTGCTGCTGCTGCTGCTGCCGGAGATGGTGCAACGGGTGAAACCACTTGAGGCAAACAAGCAATGAAAATGCATTTTCAACGCCTCAATCAACAACTTAATTCAATTAATTGCGAAATGTTTATAATCGAAGTGTGGGAAGTCTACGATATAACATCATATGCTGGAGGGAAAATCAACAGCAAATGCAATTAGAAGCACAAAATTCTTATAAAATAACTGCGGCGTGTCTTTACCCAAAATAAACAAACAACAACAGAAATGCAAACCATAAAATGTGCATAAAAGTTTTTAAAGCAAATCATTTAGTTCTTGTTAGCTGAACTCGCACGTTAAATAGCTGAAAAGCCATGAAGCAGCACAGACAGATGCAGCCAGAACAGTGGGAGTTGGGGCGGCTGCTCGGGTGGGGGTGGCGCGCAGCGGCGAGTGAACGAACGAGAGCAGCTCAGGTTAAAGAATCTGGTGCATGCAAAAGCGTTTCGGCAGCAGCGTTAACAGTGCGCTAAATAAATATGCACACACATGAGTGGCTTACGTGCCATGACTAACAGATATTGGAATGTTGCACAAAAAAAAGGCAGAAAAAAAAAATTAAAACGAAAAATAACAAAAATTGAAAAACTTTGATTGCGAGTTGAGCTGCAAAGCTGTCGGTAGCAAATTGCTTGCAATTATAAGATTTTCTATACTATATGAATAATTAGAGCAACACTCACAAATGCTAGAGGCAGACTGAGTAAATCAAATCAAATATAGTCTGTGATGTCATGGGAAGTATTGATATAATGAATGTTTTTGTAAGATACTAAGATACATATTTTTATAGATTTTATAGATTATTAATTTATATACGGGGTGTTTCATGATCTATATATTTGAGGAAATCGCATATATTGCAATTGATTCTCTAACTATATAAATAACTAGAGCAACATTTCTATATCCCAGCACTATTATTTTTATGAACAACGTATTTTTACTTACTTTAACTTTAAAATCGTCAAAAAAAAAAATTTTTTTTTGATAATTCTCTTAAGCATCTGCTAATGTATAGCTATTGGAAATAATCTCACTCTAGCTTGGCCAATCTATACCTCACAAAATTAAACATTTAAATTGCCTCTAAGCTCTCTAAGCCCAGCACAAATTATAAACTTTATCACTCTGATTGCTATCTAAAGCAATTCTTAGTTTAGCTACTGAATATATATATAAATTTAGATGCTCAAATTAAGTTCAGTAATCGGCTCATGTCGCTCAACAATTTATTGCCTACAAAAACAAGTAGTAAAGCGAAAATGTGAGAATACAAAATTTGAGTCGATTTTTTTGCTCTCTTAAAAGCAGCTTATCCTGCAAATCTGATAGAAAAGGTTAAACAAATTTGCATAATCAATTTCTCAGACAGTTTGCGTTGTTTGTTAATTTTATTAGATTGTTTTGAGTTTATAATTTGTTTTTTGTTTTTTTGGGTGATAAATGTGAGCGACGCATTATCATATTTGTATTTAATGAGTGCCAACAGCTGGAACTGGCCTAATGGAACTGGCCAACATATTGAGCTCAGAGTAGCATCAGCGTTGCTCTGCCGGGTTTCCCATAAGCTGCTTTACTTGGCCAGCAACTTGTTGTGGCAACATTTCAATTTGGCCAACAGATCGCTGTTGACGGCTGCAGCAGTCAGTTGCTGCTGTGTATATTGCCTGGCGGTAATTGCGCCTGCTGCTGCTGCTGCTATTGCTAGCTAATCGCGCGATCTTGACTTGTATCTTATAAATACCCCACAATTTATGTTTGCTTAAGATTTAACCGTTAAATGCGCGTGCCTCTTACTTAATTAAAGGCCACAAAATCGCGCCGCTTGGCCGCAATTTACACGCCCCTAAGCAACAACTTGCTCAATAAATACACTCAGCGAAAAAATCTACCATGAAATCTGGCTTGCATGGCGAATTGAAATTTAAGAATTTCTATAACTTTATTTTAGGCTCATTACTTAAAATTGTATAAATTTGTATAGACTGGATATCTATTTATGGAAGACTCTGCTGAAATAAATAAAATTTAAATTAAATTTGGGGAAAACATTTTTTCTTTCGCTTTTTACTATGTCTTAACGAGTGATATAGTAAACGAAGAAATTTTAATTACATTGTAACAATTTTTTATACCCTGAGCCCATTGAAAATGGGAAATCAGGGTATAATGTTTTTGTTGGATGTATGTAACAGGCAGAAGGAGGCGTGGCAGACCCCATAAAGTATATATATTCTTGATCAGGACGACAAGAGAAATCGATTGGGCCATGTCCGTCTGTCCGTCTGTCCGTCCGTCCGTCCGTCTGTCCGTATGTTTGAACGCGCCGATTTCAGGCTCCATAAGAGCTGGAGACTTGAAATTTTTTTTGTAGGTCCGTGTATAGCACGCGCAGATCCAGTTTGTTTTAAAAAATCGATAACTATCCCCAATTAATTGTTATCGATTAAAAACAAAATCGAAAAAATTCTATCTCGCCCATCTTTTAAGCTAGAGACACCAAATTTTATATTTAGCTTTATATGTATTTTATGGAATTTTGAATTTTGTTATATTTTGGATACCGGCCCCAAATTCGAAGAAAAACACAGATTCGACGGGGCTCAGGGTATCCCCTAGTCGGTCACGCCCGACTAGTGTTTTCTTACTTGTTTTTACATTTTTTTGTATATCATTTTTTTAATATTTTTTTTAAATATATTTTTTACTTTTTTACATTTTTTTTAAAATAATTTTAATCTTTTTTTATTTAAGACTTCAAGATTTAATTTTTGATAAAAAAATATTTAACTTTACTTCATTTTAATTTAATTTAACTCTCTTTAAATTCGATTTCAATCATAACTCAATTAAACACTATTATTTCTCTCAGTGTAACGAGAATCGAGCAGCGCAATCACCGAATCGCTATAAAAATTAAATTCTGTAAACAAACTCGCACCGCTTTGACATTGAACGTCGGAATTTTCTGCTCACATTTCCTCTCATAAATTTTGGTCAGTTGTGTAACATATATACACATATCCACATATACCTATATGCATGTAGATATATCTATTTTTTGCTCCACATAGAGTCTATAAATTAATTTGTTGGGCTCCGCTGGCTGTCAAGAATTTACAGCATTACGAAAACGATTGCAAACTCTGGAGAAATCTTACTCCAAATGCAACGTTTTGCAATGATATCATCGGCGACTATTCGCCAAAGGTTTCCAAGTATTTCTTGACTATTGTTTTTATTGTTATTTTGCTATTTGCAATTAGCTGCTGTATTGTTCGATATAGTTGAATGCAAAGCAGAGGCTTACATAGAATCCATTTGCATGCGAAAATTTAATGAGTTTTGGAAACTGGTTTTACAAATGGGGGGGGGGGGGGGGGGTTGGCATCGCCAAGCACCTTCCCAGACTACAATTGATGCTCGTATGACTAACTGGCTGCGTGTGTGCTATACTATGCCGTATATATATATTGCAATTACACTCTAAAAGTCTCACATTGTACTGGGCAAAAGAAATACATAAAAATCACTCAAATGTGCCGAAGGCAACGAACCTGTAAAACTTTTTCTTTGTATGCGAATGGCTCTTGAATTTATCTGTAACCCCTTGAAGCCCCTTCAAGGTTCTTAATATGCGAACAGCATTTTGGGTCTTAGAAAATGAGCGTATAACAAGTGGCGAACGCCGTGGACATTATTATAATTCATTTGTTGATATTCCAATGAGGTGAAAAGTAACTCTGCCATTTGCATAATAAGACTGGAGCTGAAGAGCTGTTGAATCATGGCCTTAACAATTATTGATGACTCACGCACAAAAGACAGCATAGATATATGAAAATAGTCTTTGCCAAATAGAGTGTGATATATCAAATGTTGCTAAGCTGAATTAATCTCTGTTTCTTTGTAATTCGCAACTGCTTCAAGTCGCTGCTGCTGCTGACAACAGAACTTTCGAGCTGCCGAATATTTCATTTTGTGTGACTTATTTATGGGCTGCCTTTACACAATTTATGTTCGGGCAACTCGCTATCAAGAGTTTCGGGCGATGACGCGAGAATTGAACTCGGGTTCAAGTTCAAACAAATGTGGAAGGTAATTAAAATATTATTATGTTACGTAACCGCCGGCTCGATTGACAATTTACCAGACTTTGGTCTCCCCTTCGGCGGCATTGCGCAAGATTTATGTCTAAACATAATAGTATTTATATTTCTTTTATTTATATTTATATTAATTTTTTTCTTAAATGAAAATTGAAATTCATGTAATGCGTTTTTGATTGAGCATTTTGAGCACGTTTACACATATTTCGGGCGCCGCGTGAGCTGCCAAAAATGAAACAACAAATCTTTTTATGAATGAATAGCGCTAAATTGTTCGATTGCCAATAACAACAACAACAACAACGACAACAGCAGCAACTGCAATAACAACAACAACAGCAAAGTAAACAATTATAAGCTTTTCGCAATATTTGCCAACGATTTTTGACATCGTCAGCGCAGGCAATGCAACATTGGCCGCTTGACCCCGAAACAAATAAAAGGGAAACGTTCGTTTTCTTTTCCAATTGATTTTGATTATTTTCTCAACTTGTTGAACTCAATTAATTAACTTAAGATTATTTGTCGTGGGTGTCATCCAATTGCAGGGGCCAAAAGGTCTCAATTGGCGGCATTTTGCGATTTTACTTTTAAAGTTTTACATTTAACTAATGTTTTTTATTTTTATTTTCTCTGCTCTTTGCAGGTAAAGCCAAACGATATTAGATGTCCAGCTATATATAAACCTCATAAAACACGGCTGAATAATTTATATTTCTGTTGTGAGCCAAGTGCCAAAAGCATATTCAAATGAAGTTGGCCAAAGCCAAAAAACGGAGACCAAAACATGTGTCAGACATGTCAATGCGGTGCTTAAAACCAAGTGCTCATAAGAAGAGGGAGAGAGAGGGAGGGAGGGGAAGGCAGAATATGAGGGAGAGAAAGAGTGAGTGTGAGTGGTAAGCCAGGTCGATGCTCATTTTTATGCGCATTTGCAGTTTGCATTTTTTTTGTTGGTTGACTTTTCGTCGGAATTGCATTACCAAATGCAATGCACAACAAACAACAAGGCTGCAGGTGAAAGCACTCGACTTAGAGATACCCTGCAACTTACAAAATGTAAGGTAAAATCATAAATCAGATTAATATTCATTAGGAATTCCTACAATTATAATTTCTGCCATTATTAACTATACATACCTTACTTAAGATGATATTTGTAGGAATTATAAATGAATATAATCATAATCTGATTATAATCTTAACTTTAAAATAAGAACAATCAGATTGATGAGAAGGAAAATATGAATTAAATTCTTTATAATAAATATTTTTTTATTTATAGATCTTTACAATAAAGATCTTAATATCTATAGATCATTATTGCACAGATTTTTATATCAATAGATCTTTATATTTATAAATCTTTATATCTATAGATATATCTATGCCTTTATAAGCTTTGGACATTTGTCTAGCTATTATTCATAATATTAATAGCAGCAGATGACTAGTATAGCAGAAACTAAGCTATGACTAAGTCTCTAGCTGCAATATAAGTTTGCAAGCCCACATAAAAATAAAAACTTGTTTTGATTGACAGTTTATATTTTGTTGTTATCCATAAGTAGCCCCAATATAGCTACTTTATCGACAGTTGTTCATAACCTAATCGCTTTTGTAAGCTTATGCTTACAGGCTTAAGTGTGCCATATGTTACTCAGTCTGCTTTATATATACTTACGTTCTTCTACTTTTACACTATTCACATATCAAACTCAAACTACTCTGAGGCTCTGAGAGGCTCTGCCTCTTACAATTCCTCACATTTACAGGGTATTCAAAAGGTTACCCAGCTTTTACTTATGTCTGCCAGCTATTGGTTGCCGGCTAGTTGACTGCCTCGCTGCCTGCCTGCCTGCTTGGCTCGCTGTGTGTTGACATAGCTCAGCGCTCGCAGCGCTGCAGGTTTCCTGAACCGTCCGTCAGCTTATCAACGGCCCACGAATCGCCGTCTACCGGAAATTTCATAATTTCGCTCGCTTTTCGTTATGAAAATTAAAATGTTGCATTTAGGAAAATGTATTATTATGTCTTATTTCGTTCATTCGCTTTTTCTCTCTTTATAAAATGTGACTGAGTGACACTTGACATGGCGCCCACCCGCTCCCGCTCCAGCTCGAAATTATTGGGACAGCGACAATTGTCGCCGCCCCCAAATAAAAACCAATCCCCTCACCCTCCTCTCCCTTCTCTCGCGCTCTTTAGGCCCCAGGTAACATTGTTGATTTAAGCGGCTTTTTCGTTTGCCGGAACATTGAGCTCGCAGCAGAATTAATGAAGGTGAAAAATCAGCCAATTTTCAAATTGAAAATTGAAATCGTTTTTTGTTGGTCTCTCTGTGTGTTTTTTGGGTCGTCGAGTGAGTGGATATGCTTTGGTCAGTCGACCGAACGATCGCAATTATTGCCACAATTCGCGGCCATTTCCGCTCGGCTGCTGCTGTTGCTGCGCATGCGCCTTGTGCCAAGGTAACGAGCGCAGGGGCAGTGCGGGCAGGTGCATCAGAATTGACATGCGTAGCGCACAGTGGTACAAAAGTGAGAACATTTAGAGGAAGTCATGTGGAAATTAGTGTGAATCTATTATAATTGGTTGTTAGTTAACGTCATTGTAGAAAACTTTTAGAACAAAATTAGAGCTGATTAAAAGTGAATTTTTGGTAATTGAATAGCAGTAGAAATAAGATGAATAAATAGGAAATTTTTTTTTATAAAATATGATTTTAAAGATATTTTGCTGTTTTTAAGCTTTTTACAATCCCAAATCCTAACAAATTTTGATAAAAATAATATCAATAAAATCAACAGTCGAAAATTGAATTTATGCTAGATCTATCTTTTAGTTTTTGTCTATTGTCGTGCGTATATTAATGTGACTTAAAAGTTTAACAATATTTCAGATTTTTTTAGTTTTTACATTTATTTAAAAATAATGTAATTGAATATCTTGTTTGTTTCCATTATCTACTCCAAAAATAATTTTTTTTGGTATAATTCATAATTCATATAATTCATACGTGCTCACACTCATTCATATTCACAGCTCCTACTCATACTCATACTCATACTTACCCTTATACTTAGAATCGTATTCATACTCATATTCAGTCTAATACTTGTCATACTCATACTTCTACTCACATTCTTACTTATTCTCATACTCATACTCATACCCATATTCATGATTAGACTTAAATTTGTATTCATATTCATATTCATTCTCATTGTCATACTTGTACACATACTCGTACTCATACTTATACTCATAGCCAAACTCATACTCACACTCGTATGAACACTCATTTCTTTACTCATATTCGTAGTCTATATTGTAGCTCGTAACATTTGTGAGCTGTCGACCGTTCACTTTTGAAAGCCTCACTCTTGCTGCATTTGTTATTGTTGCTCTCACGTTTTTCGAGCACACAAAATGTGTATGGACTCGTTCTTTATAAACAATTTCGTTGTTGTTGTTGTTGTTGTGGCTGTGGTATACGCTTGAAATGCTTGTTTCGCTTTTTGGATAATTAAAATCAGTGTCCAAAGTGCAATTGCAGTGGGTTTAATTTACATATGTTCAAACATTTGCCAGGCAAGTGTGTTGTTGTTGCTCTACTGTTTTGTGTGGGTGTTTCAATTTCCAGTCTGGCTTTGGCGTACTGCCATTATAGAGTGCCACGCCCAAAAAAAAAAAAAAAAAAGCTGAGCTTAGTTGACCTACTGCAATACGGTAACAAATTGAGTGCAGCATGTGGCAAGCTGTGACTGTGCCACATGCGGCACATGCTGACACCTTTCGCTTAGATAATTCGCTACGCATTTGCCGCATCATTAATTAGTTCAGTTACATTAAGCTAGAAAGTTTTATAATGGAATTTTTCTGCTTCTTTTTTCCATTCGATTTTGATTTTTGTGAAAGTCTCGCAGCGATGACGATTTTTCTAGGGTTTAGGCCCGATTCATTTTTCAAGTTGTGTGAAAAGCACTTGTTAACATCGGTGCAACAACAGAAATTTACATTACCTTGAGCTCAAACTGCCAAAACGAAACAAAACAAAGTAAAATATGTATATATGGATTGAGTGGAGTTGCATGCAACTTGAAATGTTTTTGTTGCTGAAGAGCCTCAGCCCATAGATCTTCTCCCGTCTATCTAATGCTGTGCGAGGCATTCCCCAATGCACTTCATGCTGCAAGTTTCAGCTCAAGTGCCACTCGATGTCAGTTGTGGGCACCACAAAGGCAGCTCCATGTGTGTGTGAGTGTGGCTGCGTCTGGTGGGGTCCATAGCCGCGCTGATATGTTGGCCTTCTTCTGTTTGGCTTTGCCATTAGAAGAAGCTCATGTCTGTAAACGCGTCGACAACAATCAATTGGCTTTAAACACACATTTTATTGGCGTCATCAAATTGCTGTTCCTTGGAAATCCGCCAGGCAACTTTCCAAAGTGCGCGCTTAGAATCGGCTCTAAATGGTCACAGGCTGGCCTGCCTTGTCATCATAATGATGATCATCATCATTATCATTATCATTGTCATACACATAATGTTCATCTAGTTGGCAGCCATAAATAAACTGGCTGCATCTTTGGAAAACCTCTCGGCTCACAGCGCTAGTCTTCTGGTTCACTGCCCGCATTCTATTCGACGTTTTGGTACAGGAAATCCATGCCTAAGTCTCTACAGAGTACTTGATCTACACAGCAAAAAAAAAAGTTTTAAATGCAATTTGAACTTTAATTAGAGATTTAAATTAAGAAAGGAAATTAGGAGTTTGCTTTTCAAGAAATGAGATTTTTGATGAATGGAAATAGATTTTTGAAATGTGAAATATTAAAAGGTTAATTGAACTTAAAATTAAGCTATATAAGTCGGCTAGGTTCCTAACTTTAAAAGTTTTCGAGATTCTAGCTAAAAGTAAAACCAAATTCGAGCATAGTTGAGTTAAGGAACTTACAAGAAAGACTTGAAGAAAAGTTCCATCAAATATATGAGTATTTATATACTATTCAGATTCGTTCAATTATTCAATTTTTATTCAGTCGAAAATACTCTTATATAATTATATATATATTCAGAATCGAGCTAAAGAGCATATAAACAAAGTTTATTGAAGCAAAGCTATAAAAGAGACTTAGACCTATCTTCGATAAAAATAGTCTGAATTTTTTCATACTCATATTTTTTTCAAATTTTTAATAAAGTAATTTTAACTGTATAAAAAATTCTCTACTGTGTATAAGAGTCTGCTCTTATATCTCTCTCAGCCGTCTCAGACTCTAGCTGTAAGTATGCCGAAAAAGCAAAATTAATTGTTCAAACACACCTTTCAAGGAAGCTGCGCGCTTGTTGCATGTGGCAGCGTCTAGGCTTGGGATTTCTGCTTCACTTTTCTATTGCACGATTTTCTGCCATATTTCTTGTGGCACGATCGAGCTGGCAGCTTCCTGCAGCACTAACCCCCCCGGCATCCCCCACCTGCCTCCAGTGCACTCCGTCTATGGCGACATTGTGACGTTGTCGTCGTCGTGCTCAACTGCAACGTGCGTTGCCTGTGTGTGTGTGCTTGCTGCATGGCTATATGGCAGATTATTATCAATTTTCCTTTAGCCATGACAACGAATATTTCTGTTTGACATGTGTGAAAATATTTGTTTTCGGGCTGCCAGCAATGCGGGCACCAAATTAAGCCTTACATATGAGTACACATAAAAATGTTTATACACACATAAATCTCGCGCCGTGTCTGTGTTGCTTAAGTCGAGCTTTTGTCTTGCCTTAACTTGGCGAGTTGCAAGTCTATGCAGCTGGCTTAATTAATTGAAATTCGCCAACTGTTGTGCAAAGCAAGTAAGTTGCAATTTTCACATATTTAAAATTTTTGCCTATAATTCCCAAGCAGAATGCAGATATAATAGTGGGAGAGACCATACAATAATTTGCATTGGTTAAGAGAAATGTTTTGGGTATTGTTTAAATTGTGGAAATTATTGAAAAATGTTAAGGAAAATTGTTTACTGGTTTACTTAAGTTTGGCTATCTTTAGGCAACAGCTAATTAAATGTAATTTGTTTTTAGCTAATAACAGCTGTAGCAAAAGCAAGTTAGTCAAGTTTGCTAATTTGTTTTGTTTTTCTTAGTGGCTAGTCCTACATTCTTAAATGTTTTTTAACAATTTGCACAGCTATTTCCAAATATTTGCGAACATTCTATTGGCTTTTTGCCTTTGGCATTTTGTCTGTTTTGCAACTGCAATTGCAACTGTTTGATTTGCAAATTGCAACTTGGCACATCTCAGCGAGCCATTGCGTTTGCGTTGCTTGAAGTGGTCTCAGATATTTATGCACGCTCACAAAGTGAAGAGAGTATATTGGAGATGGAATGATGGAGATATAATTGAGGGATAACAATAATAAAGATATAATAATGAGATAATAATAAAGAGAAAGAAACAATAAAGAAATAAGAATAAAGAGATAATAATGGTAATGAGATAATAATAATATATAATCATTGGGTTCGATTCATATTTGGGAAAAAAGCATAATCCTTTCAAGTTTTGTAGAGCCTAATTTTCGAACCTGCAACTTCTAGTTATGCAGCTGCATCCAAGTTGACCTCGTCTACAGAAAGACCCTTAACTGTTTCTTCATCAATTCAACTACCCTTACCCGATCAGGCTGGGTATTGCGTAGTCAATCAAGCTCGACTGCCCCGTTCTTTCTTGTATTTTTCATTTGGTGTCAACTCAGATGCAGCTGCTGGGGGAACCGGAGAACTCTTTGACAGTTGCTGGTTCGAGTGCTGCCAACTGGGCATAATTATGCACACACAGAGTTTCAGCAGGGAGCAGTGAAGTGGCGGGGGCAGCTTTGGAATTCGGTCAAGTACTTGCCACTCGCTGTTGCATGCAGCAACAGCCGCAGCAACAGCAACAGCTCCAACAACTGCCTGTCAACTGGCTTCGCTTTGCTTTTTGTTTGATTTGATTTGTGTGACATGTGGAAGCTGTTGCTCGACGCATTACATTGACACTTTATCAAGCCCGCCTCCGCCTCCGCCCCGCCCCGCTGCCGCTTCTCATACTATATGCATATGCATATAAGATCTTGTTGGCGTTGCATTCCACGACACTTAAGTGGCACACGCAACTTTCTACGCATTTGTTACAGTTTGTCGGACCCACACGCTTATCATTTGGCCGACCAAAAATTTAATTATTTGCGCCTGTCAGCCTCAGCCAAGGAAAGTAGAAGCAGAAGCCGAAGCAGAAAAAACGGCGCACGTAAAGCATTTTTTAATGAGTCGATCCCAAAAAGAAAGTCCACAAAAGCCAATTGGTAGTTCGTGATAACACGTCTCGGCTCGACTTGGCACCCATCCACATGACTTGGCTCATCTGCGCTCCAGTCCATGGCCACTCGCTGGACGCGCTCTTCAAAAGAAGCTGCTGAAGGCAGCGAGCTGCCGTTTGTTGTGGCTATTGTTGTAGCTATTGTTGTTGTTGTTGTTGTTGTTGTTGCTGTTGTTGTATCTATTGTTGTTGTTATTGTTTGCTTGTGGCAGCTACCGTTTTTGTCTAGCCTTTTGACATACACTCACAGGCAGCCACTTTCAATTGCTGTGACGCTAAACTAGCTTTTTAGGCAACATATGTTTAAGACAACCAAGAAGGGAGTTACACAAATGAGATACCCTGGAATTGGGAGTGAAAAGATGCATTTGAAATCATTAAGTAACTAGATCTATTGTATATGAAGTATACAAAGTTCTAAAAGTCAGCTCTAGATCTTTTATACAAATCTTACTTGATCTATAATCATCTCTACCTTAAACCAAGCTAAATGAATCTGAATGCCTTATATTATATATAATAATATATATAAAATCTCTAATAAATTCCCCTAACTCACCTAGTTAAATGCCAAAAAGAAACTCTAGAGCCAACTTCAATAACCTTCAACAATTTAGCATGAAATTTCACTTTCTGCTCATATCGTTTCTATTTTCGACTTTAATGAGCTCAGCCAAAAGTAAAGAAAAGAAAAAAACTTTTTTGCCCATAATAGAAAAGGCCTTTTCATGGCTGTTGGTGACTGCAATGATTTGGCTAATTGGGCAAGTCGAGTGGGAAACTCATTATCGGCCTGGACTTTCGCCGAGTGTCGGCTGGCATTAGCCATGACGAAGGCCAGCGCCGAGCGGACACTAAACGCCTCTGAATAAATTCAAATTCAAATTCAAATTAATTGATAAAACGGAAACCCGTCCAGCCAAATGGAATTATCGCCACGTTTTGCGGCAATCGGCGCAGTTCGGCATTTAGCCAAACAATTTGCAGGCTAAAAGACATTGCAACCGTTTGTGGTTGCTGCTGGGGCAAGGGGCCGTGCGCATGCGTCGCTGCATGCTGCCTGCCACATTGCGCAAGTGCAGCCAGTGGGCTGGACGGACGGACGGCCGGACCGGTCCGGTCCAGTCTGGTCTGGCCTGGCTTGGAGCGCGTGTGCAAAAGCTGCGCAGATTTTGTCGCATTTTATTTTTATTTGTCTGCCCGGTATTTGTTTTCGTGCCCCATGCCCCCCTCTCACCTGGTTGCAATGACTTCATTTGATGTAACCGCCGAGGCATTTGAACTCTTGGCTTTTCTTCAGGCAGCCCGCGCACCCACTCACTGCTCGCTGCATTTATTTCGGGGTCTGCTGGCATGTTTTTAAATGGTACGACATTTCGTCATGGTAATCAGTATAAAGTCAAGTCGCAGTTGCCTAATTGGCTTAGACGGCTCTTGCTGGCAGCAGTGGGTTAAGCACAAGCTTAAAGACATTACGAAATTACATGCATACGAGCGAGGCTTAAAGATTCCACCAACTGATTAGTGTCAAATTGCTAGAGTGGGCTATACAATAAAGCATTTAGTACGATGGGAAATGCGGTGCTCAATAAATTTGTTTGGGGGAGAGTTATAGTCTTAATAAAAAGAATGATAATGACGATAAATAATAAAAATAATAATAATAATAACAATAGGAGTGATGCTGATGGTAATAATAAAAAAATAATAACAATTTTTGATATGTGTTTGATATAGTTGAAATTGTTTTATGATGTGTTAGTCATGTTGTCACTCTGACTGGTTTGTGGGAATTCCTTTACTGCTTATCCACTAAAAACTCTCTTTTTCCTTGAGCTGCCTCCCATCTTAGAGCCAGGCGTTATCCCCCATTAACCTTCAAGGTATCTGTATCTGCAGCTGTATCTGTATCTGTATCTGTATCTGTATCTGTATCTGTATCTGTATCTGTATCTGTATCTGTATCTGTATCTGTATCTGTATCTGTATCTGTATCTGCATCTGTATCTGTATCTGTATCTGTATCTGTATCTGTATCTGTATCTGTATCTGTATCTGTATCTGTATCTGTATCTGATCTGTATCTGTAGCTGTATCTGATCTGTATATGTATCTGTAACTGTATCTCTCACCATATCTGTATCTGCTTTATTATGATCGCAGTTTGAGCTTTCTGTAGGTCGTTCCTTTCACAGTAGAAGAAAGTTTGCTCTGTGACGTTCATTACATTGTCGCAGTCAATATGAGCTAATGATAATAATAACAATGATAAATTGAAAAATAATGATGATAATATTAATGACAATGACAAATTTCCGAATAATGATCTCTAACATTTTGATATTTATCATCATTATCATACTTAAATTAATTATAATGTTGCTAATATTAATAAAGAAAAGACAATTTCGAATCGATTAAAATATTTGGCAATAAAATGTGGTGCAAGACGCTCAATGGAATTTTTACTAGCGCTTAATACTTAGCACTATTGCTTAAGAACTCACAAAACCTTGACCAAAAAAAAAAACATATTCTTCAATTACTCAATACTCTACATATTAGATAATTAAAGCTTTGGGCTTTCAAATTTCACAGCTGAAATAATCAAAGAGAATCCTCATTAATTGCAACAATCGATATTATTATTTACACATTTTTGCGCAAATCGCTTTAGCTTAAGTTAAGTGCCCGTATTAATCTTTTAAATGTAAGCAGTTTAAGTAGATTACAATCGTAGGCCTTGGCTACAATTTGAACGAGGTTATTCTTGTGCCCGCTGTGCGCGGCTGTAAAAATTCATTTGCACAAACAATTTTCGTGGCTCTCGAATGTGGCGATAATTAAAATAAATGATGTAAACAGCACAAAAGTGAGGAACTGAATGAGTTCAATATATATGCTGGGAAAAGACAATAAACAACGAAGATGTTATACCCTTAGAGTAATAATAGAGTAGAGAATGAATTCGACTTCTTTTGATTTATTGCAATAAACAAACTAAGTTTGTTTAGCAATTGATTCCAATATTCATCAAGTCAATGACAAATTGAATATGCCCTCTGTCTCAGGGTATATCGGATATGGATTGAGTGCTGTGAGTGCTGTCATTTGTGATATATGTTCTGATTGTAGTTTAGATATCGATCAGCTGCGGCTGATTGAATATTTCTGTAATTGCAATCGAGTCAATGCCAAAAGTCGCCTTTTTGCCTTCTTTGCATTGAGTTATCTATATAAATAGAGCCCGATATCGTGTATTATTATTATTATGCATACGTGTGCGGCCTATCTACAAATTATGCAAATGACAGTGGGCCGACGACAGCAGCGACGACAAAGACGACGACGTCACGCGTTTACCAAGTCAATTGGTAATTGTCAATTGTGACAATGTTTAAACAATTTCCCCAGCGCAATTTTCAATTTATTTACTTTGGGCTGGGGCTGGGACTGGGACTGAGGCTGGCGCTGGCGCTGGGGCGGCTGTGTGTGTGTGTGGGCTCCGCTGCAACGACCACAGGGAACTGCGTGTACATGAAACAATTAAACTCAACATGCATTAATGTCAAGTTATTCGCGCTCTGCCCGGCAATTAGAGGCCAACTTGCAGCTTGCAGCGAGCAACAGGCAACGCATGCGCAGTCAGCAGTAAATATAAAAGGCAGTTAACAGTTAGCTGTATGAGTGAGACGACTAGGAGTTACCCTGCGGTGAATTTGACTGAGTTGAATGAGCAAAATCATATCTTAGGGATATATATTAAAGAGAATTCTGAATTGGACGATGGGTGGTATACTTGATATAATATATTTTGAGTCTAAGATGAGATCTGTCCACAGACTCTTGACCTTTAGTTATTAAATATATCAATATCAACTTCTACTCTTTCTTCCTTCTCTCTGCTTACACATTCAATCTACCCTTCGCATCGATTACAGGGCATCAAAACAACGAGCAAACGAGCGACAAAACACGCCACAGCTGACAGCTGCAGTTGTAAATTTGATTTTTATGGCCAGAGTTAACATGTTGGCAATTGGCAACAACAGCGCATTTCGCTGCCAACCAGCCAAACAAGTTGACTCTGAATGAGTTTCTGATATCTGTCGCCACTAAATCCAATTGCAACTGCAACTGCAACAGCCTGCCGCGATTTGAGCGTCTCTGAGGTGTTAATTTGGGCGAAAAGCCGAGTTTGGTGCATGCGCATGGTCATGGCAGCTGCAGATGCGGATGTGCATGGACCGAATCAAAGTGGAGTGAATTTGTATACAAATGCTCACATGATAATGATAACGATTGCAGTAATGAATGAGAATGAAAATGACAATCATAATGAATATTATAGTTGGGGTAATGTTTAATATGAGAATGATTATGATTATGTTAGTGAGAATGTTGATGATGAAAGAGATAATAACAATAATAATTGCAATGATAATGATTATGACAATAACAATGATATTGTGATTATGATTATGACAATGAAGATGACAATAACAATGCCAACCACAATGATAATTACAATGAAAAAAAAAAAATGAAAAATACAATGCTAATTACAATAAATTCTAAAAATTTCCTATGATAAAATTAATAATATTTGAATCAATGATAATAATAATGACTACTAGAATGTTAAAGTCAATGAATGATCGATCAATAGTAATGACAATTTTATTTTTAGTAAAAAAGAAAAATATATATAATTTTAATCAAAATATTGTTATTAAACTATTTTTCACAAATTTCAAATTTAAAAGGGGTATACAAATAATCTCTAAATACAACTGCTTAGTTCTCGAAGAGCATATATGTATATATATCTACATATCTACAATATATAATTAAAACTCAACTGCCTTTCGATTTTCTAATAAAAAGCGAAATCGAATTAACATTTTCGCTGAGTTCTTTTAATGGCTTCCAGCTGCATCTGCGACAGACTTGAAATAAGCAAAACTTTTGTCAGCTGCATTTTAATTACTTTTTTTTCTGCGCCCAAAAGAATCGCAAACAAATAAACACAAAGTGCTGAGCAAATTGAGCCAGTTGTTGTTGTTTTTGTTGCCTTTGCTGCTGTTGCTGTTGTGTCTGGCTGGTCCGGCAAGAAAATCGTGACAATAATGGCAAATCGAACGGATGTTTGAAAATCGACAAAATTTAAAATGAATTTGGCCGCCGTTGGCTCCGTCGGGGCAGCAGCCGCTGGCGCAGCCACTCGCCGAATTAAGCAATTTATCATAAAGGGAAACAAAAGTAAAAAGAACTTACCTTATAAATAATGCGGCTGAGTAACCAAAAATAATTTATAATAAATTGTCGCTTGACGTGTTGCCCAGTTGATCTTGACTCGCAACTCGCACAACTTATTGGCAATTAAAAAATGTGCGCTCGACTGCAGAATCTTAGGATGTTGCCCCAGCTGCGCCCCCTTCTATCTCTGGCTGTGCGAGCTGGATGCTGCAATTTATGGAGGTCACGAACTGAAGCCAAAACAGACAAAAGCATCGATGGGTGTGTTTAAAGACTGCAAACAATTCGCTCATGATACAATTTGTTCTCGCCTGCCCCAAAAGGGGGTCAGGCTAAAGGTGAACCTAAAAAACCTAGATACGATCTCGAGAATGCTGCGCACGCTAGCCACAAGATTGATTAATGTTCACAATATTTATTATATTTGTCATGGCTATTAATAATAATAATAATAATCAAAAAGCAGCATTTCGCTACCTTCTTTAAGGCAATATTCAGATACGATCTTAACTACCGTTTGACAGCAAAGGAAATAGAAATTTAGAAGAATTCGCTTCTCTCTTCAGTTTTGTTGTTTGTGTAAATTACAAGTTTAAGAAAGTTTAGATGGTCTTTAATGTAGAAGATATATTTCAGTAGTGACATTTGGGATAGGAAGTGTAGAAGATATGTTTCAGTAGTGACATTTAAGATAGGTTTAGACATTATTCAATCTTTGATTTGTATTGTAAAGAGAGAAACTTTATAAAACTGATTTTCATTATATGCTAATGGCATTTATATATTTTGATTGTCTTTTATTATCTATGAAAATATATTTATATAACTGTTCTGGAGCAAAACGAAATCTCAACTTCTTTACTAAGCATCCTTCTAACAGATCTTTTATTATTATTCATTAAAGTTTCTAGAAATTCAGTTCAGCTTGAATAACTTATCTTATCTAACTATTTATTACAACATTCGTGTTTTATTATTCTATGGAAATATATAATATATCGTTTTAAAGTTAACTCAATTACTAATTAATTAAAGCTCAACTTCTTTAAGATGCTTCTCCCCACACCAATCTCGTACTGTTTAATGAGCTTTAATAGTTGCCAGCAGTTCAGAGCACTTTAAGTACCTTATCTTATCTGAAGTATTTAACTTGCAGAGAACTTTCAAATTGGACTTCTCTCTCTCTTCCTGCTTCTTAACTTCTTTAATTCTTATAATTTGAAGCAACATCTGCTTCTCTCGCGCCTGTTTTAACGTACAGCAGTTATGCAGCTTTCTTCTCGGGCAATATGTACTTAACTGAAATTCTTGTTGCCCCTTGTCATATGTGTCGCTTAAATGCTTATTAAAGTTCTGCTCCCTTATCGCTTCTCTCTGCTGTGTTTGTCCTGTGCCAATTTCGGTTGCCGCCCATTTGAAACGCGAGTTGCTTTTGGCTGTTATTTAGCTCGTTGCATGCGGCTCGTTGCATGCGACTTGTTGCTTACACGAGTTTGCTTAGGGCGCACTTAAGTACCGTTATTTTAATAAACGCCGCCTGGGCATGCTACATAGCTGCCCCGCCCTGCCCTATACCCTACAATCTTTCAGTTTTTTGTTTTTGGTAAAAGTTTGTATTGCTTTTCTTTCCGGGCGAACTTTCTTCTCGACTCGCATCGACTCAACTCAATTGCCACGCAGCTGGCGGGGCTGATCGCGCACGTTGCAAGTTCAAAGCATTTTGTGGTAAATTATGGAACAGCCCGCCCCGCTCGGCTCGCGGCATAATAACAAATTTGGCAACGCCCACGCGTTGTTGTTCGGTCTTCGTGCCTTCCTGCCTGGCTGTCCGCCTAACGTTTAGTGCATAAACTAAACGGTTTATTTAATAGCTTTTAGTATTTGTTCATTTGTGCGCTTAGAACTGTGGCGCCCCTTGGCATGCGAATGTCAATGCTTTGCGTTGACACGAAAGGCCACGCCCTGGTTTTGGACATGCACAGCCAGCTGTAGACAGTAGCGGGCCTTTGTCTCGGCTCCACATTTGCCGCCGATCTTCGATAACCAATTTTCAATTTCAATGCGCGACTCTCTCGCATGGAACGACCTTGAGCGTGTGGAACCAGTTCAATTATCTTTTTTATAGTGCTAGAGATGGGCGTGAGTCGTGTCTCGTTTGAGTTGTAAAGTGGGGGGGATAAGTTGAGATTGAATAAAGTTGAAATAAAATAATATAATAAAGGCAAAGCTGGAATAAACTAATTTATGATTTGAGATGCTGATTGGAGCTTGGTTTCTTCTAGAAACCAATAATAAATTATAGATAACGTGATTCTTCAAATTATCTGTAAGAATAACTTATAAGGTAGAATCAAGTTATCTATAACATATTATTTTTAGATATTTCTGATATTTAGTTAAGAATATTAGTTTCAGATATTTAGGATGAGTTGCATAGTTGAGTTTTTTATATTTATTCTAAGATTCGGATCTAGTAAGGAATCTAAATTTCTGACGCATTTTCTCTGAGGTTTCTTAGTTCATAGTACATAACAAATCTGGGTTAAGGCGGTTGATTGTATGACCTTAATATTTGTTAACTGTGACACGTATTTTGAGTTAAATTAAGTTTGTTTAATAGGAATTTAATAGCGGTTCATCTAGCAGTTTTTGATAACAATATATTATTCAGATAGCCTTAGTCGATATACTGATGGACTATGATTAATTCTCTATTATATAGATATGTATTTGCTCTAGTATCAGTATAGAATTGTGGTGTCATATTAGTGCACATACATCTCTAACTAAATTACTATAAACCAAGGTCATCCTTGCCCTTATAACACTAAACTATCTCAATAAGCAATCCCATTACAAATTGCATCTACTTTAATTAAATTCTCATAAAAGATTCAACAACAAAATTTCCACTCGCAATTCACATTCGTGTCTCATTAGACTAAATGCCTCACGCTGCCATCTCTATCAACTGTGGAATTACTCATAGTTGCCATTCAAAAGTAAACTTCCCCCACAGCAAATGCTTTTTGTTTTCTTTTGTAGTCGGTTTGATGCGTGTTTCATTTGACGCGTCATAAAATTAACGCTTTGAGCGCCGATTTGCGATTTGGGCACGATAAACACTTTACAATATACTAATTGCCAGTTAGCTGTTGTCTTTGAGTGAAAGTATATCTGTCAAGTATCTGGGCAGCTGTCCGATGTTTTGACACGCCCAGCCAAATACGAAATTCACGTGTTTATGCTGGCTAATTCCCGTGTTTAGAGACCTTCTACAGCCCCCCTGAGTCATCGTTAGAAAGTTTAAATATTGCTTTTCGTGTTGGTTTTTGATTTTCTCGTTGCTCATTAACCAAAACTTGGCAAATAGGAAATTTTCCTCTAATGTTTATTATTAGTTAGTTCATTCATAAACAGTTGCATAACTTGTAGCGTGGGCGTGGCGGATTCTGAATAGGGCGCAGTTTGTTGTTGATTGAGTTATGATAAAGTCGAGATATTGTGAAATGCAAATCAATTTTATATTGAGATGATGTGAGTTGTGGAGTGGGTGATTGACTAGCTAATACCCTGTAATTAGTGGTCTGATTGGATTTAAAGTAAAAAAAATTTGTGTTAAAGGGGACAATGAGATGTACTATTTACAGGGTGTTTAATGTGTATAAAAAAAAACAAAATATCATTGTAATTTAATAATATATTCAAGAATATTGGCCTACAATTGGTATACTCGGTAGTAGAAAGAAGCAACTCAATACATTTAGTATATCTACAGGATATATATAGAAGAATATTGACCTACAATACACATACCCTATAGTTGCAAGATACAACCTTTAGTATATTTACAGGGTATATATTCAAGAATATTTATCTACATAATAGATACCCTTTAAGGTATATATAAATTAAATTTACTTACAGGGTATTTATTGTTGATACAAATGTAAAATAAGATAAATTCTTATATCCAGGATATTTACAGCACATGCAATCATCATTTTGATTCGTCAAGCTCACTTACAGAAATAATATACCCTCTATATCTATACCCACAATCATTGAGCAATCTTATGATATGGGCACACCCTTAATCCATTTATATTTATTGCGTACAGGGTATAATTACGCGCAACACTTAATCGTGCCAGTGCTGCAATGATAATTGTTTCGATCTGTGATTCAATCAGTTGTTAAATTGAATCTCCATTGAGTTACGATCGATCCGCGGTCGGAGGAGCATTTGCTATGCATTTATTCCGCTCAAGTGCGCAATGCCAATGGAATCCTGCTGGCTCAATCGAGATATCATTATTTATATATATATGTAGCATACATAGAGATAAATGTATCAATGTAATCGGCTGGGCGCTGTAATTTCAGTGCATTTACATCGCGAGCAGCTGCAGCAGGAGCCGAGCTGGGGGTAAGGCAATCTTCCATTTAATAACCAATTATCGTTGATCAACTGCACGCCCAGAACCAGCCCACTGGGTCGTAGCAGGTGGTAGGCTGGGGCGCGCCGGGGTGGGGCCCGACTCGGTCTGCACAATATCAATTACGAGCTGAGTTCCGACTGATTATCCAGCACAGCGCTTGGCTGGGAATTGGCCATGGCCAAGGCAAACAGACAGTCGGCAAAAGGCAATTGGCAATCGGATTGCTGCTGCTGCAACAGTTGCTGCATTTGCTCGGGGGTTGTGTCTGATTAGCGCTAAAACAAGTTAATGCCATTGATGATGCCCAGCCCGATGCTGAACGACGGACGCCCAGTGCATGGCAATCGGGGCAGACAAGGTGCGTACGTGGTGCAATGACAAACAGTCGGACAGCCGGACGGACGGACGGCCAGACAGAAACCGCCAAGGCTGAAGTGGGAAATGGGAAGACTGAACTGAACGACTGCAGCATACTCTGGGAAGATAGTGGGATCTTGGGTGTATGGATGTAGGTGTGTGAAGAAGGAGGTGAATAAAAGATTTGATACGGATACAGCTGAGCTAAGGTAGGAAAAGGAGATTCTTTGATTGAGTTTTAACTGAGGAAGGACTCAAGGAATATTTTCTTTTTAATATTGATTGAATTCGTCGGAAAAGTAGCTATAACTTTCTAGCGTATGCTTATGACTATGACTTATAGATCTTCTCTGAATGACTCTATATTCAATAGGTATTGATCGAGATATATTGGATCGTGCACTAAATAATTTCGTTTTTATAGAGCAATTTAAGCAAAAAATTTGTGGAATATGGAAATTATTTAAAAATGATATAGTCTCCATTTTGATCTCATACCTTTTGCCATATTTCTGGCAAGAGATTAATGCCACGCTAAATTATCCTTGTTGGCAAAAAAACTTATCTAACGAGTCTTTGATGTCCTGATTATAGTTGCCCACGTCTAGACGAAGAAATATAGAATACCTTTAATATAATCCAAGTAGTTCCATCACTCTTCCTGAACAGGGTATAGCGGCCACTTCAGCCCAAGATAAATGGGCCAGCTGCTGATCCGGCAACAACAATGGAGGCAGCAACAACAACAATAATAACAACAACAACAACAACCGCAGCAGCGCCAACAACAACTGAGCTGCTTGGGAGTCGCATTGCGTTGTCTCTCGTTGCAGTTGTCAAAAAAAGCTTTTGATGTGCGGCGACAACACTTGGGATGCGCCTCCTCGTCGCGTCTCGTATTGAACTTTCCCATTGGACGGCGGCTTTCCTAGAATATGTAGCAGAGTCTCTGACTGTACGACTGTTTGTCTGTCAACTGTCCGTGTCTCTGTCTCTGTCTCTGTGTACTCAACACTTCTTATGCTAATGCGTTGATGTTGTAGATGTCGTCGACGTCGTCGTTGTCGTCTTATTCAAAACCCATAAGTCAAACAATTTTTGTTGGCCTTACCTTGAATTTGAAAGCCAGCCAAACAAAAAGCCAGCGACAAAGCCCAGTTAAAGTAGAAGAACTTCAAGATGTGCGTAGTTAGCACTGGACAACAGGAACTTTGATTCTAGGGTGTAGAAGGCGGTGAAAGATTGAAATTATGAATTAAGAGTTGGTTCTAAAAGGTGAATGGTGAATAAAAATTAGTTGAGAGTAGGAATTTAGAAAAGAAAAATCTAAGATTTAAAATTTATCAATGAAAAAATCAGAATAATATAGAAATAAGCTAAAATTTAGTCACAAAAAAAAAGTCAAGAGCATTTAATAATAATTCAAGACTGTAAAAAAATCTAAGAAAAAACAAGAAAATATGAAAATAGGCTAACAGAACTAGAATTTATCAAAGAGAATATAAAGAGAATTTAAAAGTAAGTTAAGAGTTCAAATTTATCATATGAAAAGTCAAGAGAGTATAAAAATAATTTAAGAATATAAAAATATCAAACAAAAATATCAAGATATCAATGAGCTGAGTTAGAATTAATCAAAGAAAAAATCATGAAAATATAAAAATAAGCTAGAATTTATCAGAGAAAAAGTCAAGAAAATAGAAAAAATAATATTAAATAAAAATATCGAAGAAAAAGTCAATATATAAAAGATATAAAAATAAGTTCAGAGCTAGAATTTATTATAGAAAAAGCTTAAGTGAAGAAGAGAGGACTATCCAATATCTCTGTAAAATTACACTAGACAGCAAAGATGTCGAGTTCCACAATATAAAAGCCGCAACATTACACTAGACAACATATATTTGAGATTCTATGTCCTAGAGCCACATTTACAACTTTAGATTCCAAAACCTTAAGCTCTCATTTCTAGCCGACACTTGTTGAATAGTGTAATTTGTTGCGCTGTGATAATTCAATAGCATGGATGACTTAATTTACGCTCATAATTGGAATTGGCTGTGGGAGACGTAAGCTTCAGCAGCCGTTGCCCCCTATGCAAATGAGGAACAATTATGCTGATTGGGAACTAGCGCTAATTGACAGACCTTCAATGGTGACCCCTTCTCGGCCTAACTAACCCAATTTCTTCCACTTGTCTCTTTGCAGGCTGCCCCGTGACGACGAGCTCGCACTGTCTGCGCTGCAACAAGGCGGGCTGCATCAAGTGCCCGCTGTACCTGGTCACGGATACGCGCCAATGCGTGGACGAGTGCCCCGCTGGCTACCTGGACCAGTGGTCGGCGCACACAGAGTTCATGGGTCGCGTCTGCGTGCCCACGGGCTACTCGGGGCCGCTGATGGCAGCGCTGGCTGGGCTGCTGGGTGGCTTCCTGGTCTGCCTCTCGCTGCTGGCCGTGGCCGTGATGCTGGTGCGGCGCAAGCGCCGACGCAAGTCGGTCAAGCAGAAGCTCATCGACGAGAACACCATGGATCGGGCGGACTTCATGCGCCAGCTGAACGAGATGCGACCCAATGCGGAGTACTTCCTGGCCATGCTGAACGATACGCGTCGCCAGATACGCAAATTGTATTTGTCTGGCGAGGTGGCGGCTGCCAACTCCTATCGGCCCATTGTCCGGGATCTGGCCAAGCTGCTGATACTGCTGAACCGGCCCATTGAGCTGATACCCACGCCGCCGCACGACTGGGCGCGGCTCTATGCGTGGTCGGAGCATGCGCTGGAGCGCTACAAGCCGCAGGTGGGCCAGCTGATTGACTTCTTCCAGGCATCCCATGCGGGTGGCGTGGGCTCCGAGGTGCTCTATGCGGCGCCCGCCAAGAAGCCAGGCCACAGCATCTACAGGCAGCAGCAGCAGGCGGGGACGACGCCCAGTCAGAAGCTGGGCACGGATCTGCTGCCGGGCGATCGCAGCAGCAGCGCCTCGGCACAGCAGAAGCTGCATCTGTTCGGCTCGCTGATCAGCCTGCACGAGTTCGAGGAGCCGCGCGCCTCCGACCCATTTGGCAGCAGCTTCAATACGCTGAAGAGCGGCAATCTCATCACGGATCTCAATGCCAGCTCGCTCTGGCTGGAGGATGAGTTCTACAAGCTGGGCTTTCGGCCGCAGGACGAGATCACGACTGAGCTCTAGTTTGGGGAGGGGGAAGAGTATTAACCTAGCGCCACAGCTGGCAGCGCTACACGCATCCAAGTGCAGCGCGAGTCCAGCCCGGAGCTGAGCACATTCCGCCAGGCCATCGACAAACTGAGACGCACATTTAGATACCGAGTCGCTAAATGTCAGCGTTTAGTTTAGCTTAATCTAGCTTAGCCCTAGTTAGTCTAGTTAGCCTATCATCTAGCCTCTACAGAGCGAACTAGTCACGTAAAATCACAAAACACACACACAAACATACAAAGGAGAATCGAGGTGGATTTCTGTTTTTAATTTTATGGATTTTACAAAAATCGCAAACTCGTAACCGAACAATATTCGATATTCGATAAGGCCTAAACGTGTACGATGCCTACTATATAGATAGTTACAGTACCTACGTATATGATATTTATAGCGATAGCTTATAGAGACGGAGATTATAAAGCTTAGTGAATAATTATGATAATCTATTATGAACGTAATGAACAATAAAATCATGTGCCTAAAACTATTTAAATGCATTCCACTTGGGCTAACAAAGCACAGTTTGAGCCAACGTTATGGCGCCTCGTACTTCCAGAGGATGTCGGGCTCCTGCTTGACACTGATTTGGGGCTGTCAGGTCGCATCGTTGCTGGCTTCCTTGTGCGCCGCCTGCAGGTGCTCGGCCCACTTGCGCTCATTGACCAGGCGGGAGAGCTCGCTGGCATCGTAGCCTATCAGCAGCTTCAGATCACAGTCGAACTTGTAGGCGAACCGCTTGCCAGACACCTTGGATATCATGTCGCCATCGTAGTAGTAGCGCAGCGCCCGAGACAGCTTCTCGTAGTTCATGGCGGGCTTGTTCTTCTTCTCGCCCCACAGGCGGGCAACGCGATCCGGATCGCTGAGCTTGAACTCACCCTCGGTGCCGACCCACTCGATGATGTCTGTGTGCTCGCTGTCCGTGAGGATCTCGAGCAGGAACTGCCAGAGCTGCACCTGGCCGTTGTTGCCGGAGCCGATGCTGTTATGATGGCTGGGACTTTGCGGCGCTGGCGAGCTCTCGGAGGCTGTAAAGGGGGAAGTCATTAGATCAGGATCTGGATATCTATAGATGAACTACTCACAGTCCGTGCTCTTGACGCTTTGAAAGGATTTGCGCATGATGCGCTGCTCCAAGCCAGTGCCGGCGGAGTTATTGGCGCTTGCCGTTGTTTTGCTCTGCTTGGGCTTTCGTAGCTCTTCGACCTGTTTGTGCACCACGGAGACGAAATTGCATTCCTTGAGCAGCTGCAGGTGCGTCCAGAACACATTGCCCGGATCGCGGGGCAGCTTGCGGCTGAACTGCTCGTGCGTCATGGCGCACAGCGCCTGGCCCGTTATGAACCACTCGTCCATGTTGAGGTCGCGCAGGTCGAACTCCTTGACCGCCCACTCCAGCCAGTGGGCGACATGCGCCGGCGTCCATTCGCTCACGGCTTCAGGTATTTTTAGGCGGACTTGCTCGCGCTTGAACTTGCTGTCCAGCACCCAGTTGAGCACGGGCTTGGTCACCTCCACGTCCGCATCCTTGTCCTCGTCCGTGACATCCACGTCGCACGTCTCATCCGCTTTGTGTTTGCGCTTTTTGCTCGCTTTGCTGGGACTGCCGCTGGACGAGCTCTTGCCGCTGCTGTTGGTGTCCTGGGCACTGAACTGGGCAGCCTCCTCGCTGGCCAGGGTGGCCAGCGCTGCCTCGGTGGGCTTCAGCACGTCCGCAATGTTGATCTTCTTGCGTATGGTCTGGATTTGTACATTGATCTGCACCAGGCCCTCGCCCTTGACGCACTGATCGACCAGGTTCTTGTGCGGCTCCAGCTGCAAAGAATTTTGTTTAATTAAGGCTTTGGGGGAGTCGTTAGAATATTTACGTCCTGTGCATCCTGCAGGCAGAATGTATAGTAGTGCAGCTCAACGCCAATCTTTTGTTCCACAAGTTTTCTGTAAGATGAAATTATTAATAAATATAAAATTTGTTTAACTTTGTGGACTTACTTGAGCGTGCTGAGCGGCTCCCTGATGTCCATGTGCACTATGATGATGTCATCCGGCTCGTTCTCCGCGTCGTGCGTGTCCTCGTAGATGTTCGTCTCCTCGAAAATCTCGCTGGCTATCACTTCCTCTGCAAGGTGTTCGGGGGGGTAGATTAGCTAGCTGACAACTGTTGCTGCGCGCAGACTTCGCGCAGGCACTATGGGCAGCAGCCCTAGTAGGCGGTGCGCATCCGTAGCGTTGATTTATGACTTACCCAGGCCACCGCCACCGCTTAGGCGTCTTATAAGCTCATCTGACAGGTCGTTGTTGCTGTCCATTTCTAATTTGTTTATAATTTTCGCGGAGCGACAGACAAATTGCCTGCAATTTATTTGGAGAACAGCGACAGTGTGACCAGATGGCTGAAAATGATTACAGGCAGAGGCATTTTTAGCACATGTGCATGACGGAGCTGCCAACTTGGCGTGCTGTAGCAATGAGCTTAATATAGTTAGCGCTCTATGGCGGGTGATTCAAATATTTCAGGCGAAGTTAAAGTTATTTAGCAAATTTAGGTTATTTTAATTAGAAAATTGAGCTTATTTAAGAAAAGAAAAATTTGTAAAAAATAAATAATTAATTATTATTAAATTCTTTCAACTTTTCAATCCAACAACAACAAATATTTTATAGCTAACATTCTTCACTTTCTTTTTATGCTCCCCAATCATTGAAAAATTTGCATGCAAAAATTAGGCCAATTAACCACACACATTGACAATCAAGAGAGCTATCAAAAGATATTGTGCGAATATCATTTGATCAGCTTAATTGCGCTTGATGTGCGTAGCTAATAAGGAAATTTACGAGCATCTCTGACAGTCAGCCAATTTGAAGTGATTCACTAGAAACCAATCCAAGTACTGAAAAGAAAAAAACTTTCAAGTACTTTACATTCATTGATAACCTAACCACTAAATAGCACATAGTTTTTCTTAAAGTGGTTGCTACTCCAGATCCTAAACAATTGGCAATGTTTGTTTTAAAATCAGGAAGTTCTTGGACATGAGGCGATTATGCAAGTGGGTCAGCGGCACCCGCTAAATGCTGATAAAATGCCAGAGAACCTGTTCTGCACACATCACATACTATATATCTATATATATACCCACTCACTCTGCTGGCACAGACAAAGGCCGACAATTGTCTTATCAGCTGTTGTCTGCTGCCAGAGGCTGCAGGCAGGGGCTGGCGGAGCCACAGTTAAACAACTTCAAGTGCAAAGCGCACTTGTTACTACAAACGATTTTTCATGTTTCCTTCCCCCAAATCCCCTTCGTCCAGCCCCTTCGCATGAGTTTCGCACTGTTTTTAGAGTTGCGCACAAATATTATCTCATTGTTAGCTCAGTTGAGTTGGCAAATTTCTAGCAAAATTCCTACTCGAGATAAAAACATACAGAGAACACAAGCCCTATAAAAATTAATTATTAAATAAAATTTAAAGATACCATAGACAACTATGCCAACAATATTAAAGTTGACTTTGAGGTGAGCTCATCAAAATATTGTATCAAAAATAATTTATATTTATCAATATATGATCGATTCAATCAGATATGTAGTCGAATTCCAACTACAATTCATAAACAATTTTGGCAAAAATGTTGTGAAAATTGTTTATTTTTTTTTATCAGATTATAAAATTCTGATTATTAAAACTATTTGTAAGATTTTATAAATATTATTTATAAATAATAAAGTCATATAATTAAAAAAAATTGTAAGAGAAAATATTATTTTTATATAACACTATTTTAAATCTTAATTTATTTTTTGGAGTAAAAAAATGAACAAGTTTTTACTTATAAGCTATTTGAATTATTCGTTTTTTTTTTTTAAGTTTTAAATATTATATTTATTTACTTAATTTTGATTTTAACAATTTTAAAAAAATTTAATGTGTTTGTTTATTAATTTTGATTTTATTATTATTAATTTTTAAAAATACTAAATTTTTACATAAACCAAATTTGTTCATTTTATTTTTAGGTTTATTATTTTATAATTTGTTACAATTTGTTAAAATAATTTTTTTTTAAATATTCCTAATATAGTTATTATTAAATTTTTGGTTTGTATTAATTTTTTTTATTGTCACACCTTACACTATATTATATATTTGGAAATAGATAATATATTTAAAAAAATATATATATTTTTAAATATAATCAAATTTCTAAGGTTTTAAATATATTTTTTGTTTTATTTAAGAGGATCATAATTGACTTAAGATTTTGGTAAACAGCACCTTAAGTTTGCATAAAATATTTGTAGTTCTATTATTTGTTTTCTCTTGAGCTTTGCCTGACTATAAATAATCTCACTTTTACTTCAACTTTAAATATACTTAGTGAGTCTTGGCCAAACAGAAGTTGAGTCACTGTCAACACAGATGTGGATTGTGCCTCATCATTAGTCACTTTTTAACTTATTAACTTATTTCTATGCTAATTAGCTGCACTGCTGTGCGACATTGTTCCCAATGACCTCGAAAATAATGCTAGAGCTGATCGCAGTAGAGGCATCTGGAGCAAAGTGTCTAGGTCATGTTTGGCAGCCAGCTGCAGTTGTGGCATCAGTTGAGGGTCATGTCGCGTTAGCCACCGCCCAAAGTATTGATAGCCATAAAGGCCTAAGGCACAATAACAAGTCGTCTGGGAATTGTGAGCTGGGAACTGGAGCTGACGTCGACTCCACGCCATAAACCATAAAATTATGCGCAGTCATTGCGGCGCCGGCAGACAACTAGAGCCAAAAACATAGCTCAATGGGCCAACGAAAACAACCCCTTGGAGGCGTCTCAGGATTATGGCTGGGACGCCACGGCGACAGCAAACAGCGATAGCGACACGGGCAGCGCATTCAACTCGACTCGAGTCGAGTCGACTACGTCGCGCATTGCGTCACTAAGAATAGTGGAAATTAAATCAATAGGACAACTCCCACATGGATATGGCCAGTCCCGAAACTAGAGCAGCTAAGGCGTGCACTGAGAGAAATTCTCTGAAAATATTAACTAGATTTAGCCAGCGAGGAATCTAAATGAAAATAAATTTAATTTAAAGTTTTTTTATTGTTAAAATAAATTTTCCCCTAATGTTTCAACTTATTCTTGAGCAACCTACTAAAAATTTCTCTCAGTGCATCAAATACTATTGCTCTTTTTATCACCCATTTCGCCCAGTATTTGCATTTTTGGGTATACAAGTTTCCAGCCTTGTCGGGTATTTAGGTCGCCAAAGGGCTAGCGAGTTAGTGCCTCGGACCGACGACTGCAAGGACGCTTGAAAGGCGAGTGGAGGATGAGGTAAGTCCAAATTGGAGCTGCGTTTCGCCAGCGCATAACTCAAATGAATTCTGTGTTTCCGTTTCAGCTGTGGCTCAACATTCAGTTTTCAGTCTTTCCATTTCATAATTTTTACTAATTAATTGGTGGGCAGTTTGCATTTTCAATGGGCTTCGCTGGCCACGTCGGACTTTCTGGGTCGCCTCATAAATAATCCAGTTCGTTTCTGCTGTTTGTTTTTGCTTGCCCTGAGAGCAACCTTGTTGCGGGGCCAGTGAACTAGGATTCCGGCCCACGTCCTTTTCTATATTTTATTAGCCACTTTGGATCGACTCGATAAAAAGAAACTTTCAAACGTCCATAAAGAACTTTTAATTTGGAATGTTCTCGCAATAGAAAGTATTGAAAACATCTTGAAGATGATTCACTGTTTTCTTGCTGACAAATTTTATTCGCTAGCCAATTCCAAATCAAGTTAAGTCATGAATGCCGTAATATCCGAAATAATAAATAAGACGCTCGTTGCGCTTGAGTCATGCTTCAAGTCGTCATCAGGCATTCAAAAAAGAAAAAAAAAACCATGCTGCACAGGAGTCATGAGTCTCATGTCATCGATATAATATGCATATGAAACTGATGCTGAACCAAGTCTAATGATTCGTTCAATGGAACTACAAAGTTCCCATTTCTCCTTGACCTCTTCGAAAGTCTTGCCAAAAATTCTATCTTTCAAAGATTTAGTAAAATCGTTTAGCCTGAACTACGTGACTTTCGTGACGTGACTTATCAAATTGATACACAGCATTTCACTCCTTATTTATTTCTTAAGAATTGCATTTTTGGAATTCTAACTAATTTGTTTAGCCTGAACTACGTGGATCACATTTAAAACAATTTCACTATTTATTTCTTTCCTATGAAAATATTTATTTTGCATTTTTTCACACTAAATTGGATTGCCCATTAGCCTAAATGAGCCTGGGCAATGCAACGTTTTCTAATCAAGTTTCCGAGAAATTTCAGAAATAATGGAAGAAATTGTAAACATTCGAATTTGATTATGTTGCAACTAAAATATTTTGTTATTTGTTTATGGCAGATTTTAGTTCAATTTAATACATTTCATTTGATTAGAATCTCGTTTTTTAGGCGTTGTATTTTTTTTTTAATTTTACTTTCATTTTGGTTTGATAAATAAATAAATAAATAAAATAAATAAATATATATTCTTCACTAATATATTATATTATTTATAATTTGCAAACTTATTTTGATGGAAAAGGTAAACGCAATTTTTTTATTGAAAAATATTCTTAAATAAATTAATATATTGCATCAATAACTCCTTATTAAATAAATAAGCTTAATAAATATATTTAAAATGTAAAAAAAAAAATGTTTGTGTAAATCATTTTCAAATATTATTTTAAATATGCAGAATCAAATTACTAGAATAGGCAAATAAAAACCCCTTTAAATATGTTTTACAATTATAATTCATAATTTTAAAATATATTTTTTATATTTTTATACCCTGAACCCATTGAAAATGGGAATTCAGGGTATAATGGTTTTGTGAAAATGTATGTAACAGGCAGAAGGAGGCGTGGCAGACCCCATAAAGTATATATATTCTTGATCTGTCCGTCCGTCCGTCCGTCCGTCCGTCCGTCCGTCCGTATGAACGCACCGATTTCCTAAACTACAAAAGCTAGAGACTTGAAATTTAACATGAATACTCGTGTATACCATACGCTGAACAAGTTTATCATAAATTATCGAAAAGTCATCCCATTTTCTTATTATCGATAAAAATCGATAATTCGACTTTGTTTTCGAAACGTAAGTCTGTAACCGTAAAAGCTAGAAATTTGCGGTGTATGTTACTATAATGAATGCGCACATTTTGGCATTTTTCGATTTTGGATACCAGCCCCCATTTCCCCAAAATTTGCTAATTTCTCCAGAA
This sequence comes from Drosophila pegasa, assembly GCA_035046225.1. Lineage (NCBI taxonomy): Eukaryota > Metazoa > Arthropoda > Insecta > Diptera > Drosophilidae > Drosophila > Drosophila pegasa. The sequence continues at coordinate 6,628,347 of JAWNOD010000398.1, read as the reverse complement.
GTCGTATATCAAATACTAGAGACTTGTGCTTTGGCAAATACACACATATGTACCATCTGATTATACTCTGAAAGTTTCATTACGAACGTCCAAGCAGAAAAAAAGTTATTCAACAATCAATTCCCCATAGTAATGCTTATATTGCAGCACAAGCGCTGCCGCAGCGTCAACTGCGCAGTAAGCAGAGCGCGAGCCTACGCATAACTGTGTATGTATGTGTGTACGCATAGTTCATTTATTTGTTTGTGTGCGATATCCGCGATACGCATAAACACTAGGAAATTCCAATTATGCCCTTTTTTCGCTGCCAACTTCAGATTTCTAAAAGGGTCAGCAGGTACCAAAAATATGTAACATTAATGTGTGCATGCGTTATATGTAATGTATATATAAAAGAAGCTTAAAATGATTTTAGTAACAGCTCTTACAGGGTTCAGGGTATCTCTTAATCGAGCCGTCTCGATTAGAGCACTCTTACTTGTTTTACTTAACTATTCCAATTACTTCATTTTTCTAATCAAATTAAAATTATTTTTAAAATTATTAGTAGTGTTGCACTATATAAAAAAGAAACTGAATGAAAACGTACTTTTTCCGTTAAAAAAAAATAAAAAGATGCGCTTTTTTAGTTGAGAATAAATTTAAAAATGTATATAGAATATAAAAAATATTTGAAAAATGTATTTTTTAATTAATTATATTGTTTTATATATTTTAAAAATTGTATAAATATTTATTATAAATAGTTAATAATTTTTTTAATTAGTTAATTAGTCAAATAAAATAATAATGTGAAAATTAACAAACAAAAAAATATATATACATATTTATTATATTTAATTTATTTATAATTAATAATATTTATATATGTTTAACTAAAATTATAAATAGTTATAAAAATAGTTAACATACTTGAAAACATATATATTATATTTAATTTATTTATATTATTATTATATTATATTTAATTTATTAATGAATAGTTCACACTTTTGAATTAGCTACTTTAGCTTGCTCTTGAATAAGTTGATAAATGCATGAGTGCATATGTGTGTGCGTGCATGCGTGCATGCCTGTGTGTGTGTGTGTGCGTGCTCGAGTCTCTTATCAATCAGCTGAATCAAGAATCGCCCAATGCTGCTGCTGCTGCCGGCGTTTGCTGCGCCGCTGTCGACGCCGCCGTCACTACTGCTGCCACTGTCGCTGTCGCTGCCGCTGCTGCGCTGCGCTGCGCTACGCTCTCTCAGCTGCGGCTCGAAGCATTCAGTCTGTTGGCGCAACTGAATCGCGTCGGTTGTTCGTGTTGAGTGCGCGCACGTTTCGCGGTTAGCCTTTGGCGAGTTCTCAGCGAGAGAGAGAATAACAGAGTTTGTTCGCTTTTGGCCAACTAACGTTAGTTTTGGGCCGCCAAGCAAATCGAAGTACGCAGGCAACAATCATTTACGATATCTCCACTCACTATTATTATTATTATTATTATTATCATCGTTATTATTATTATTGCGTTGCGGCTTGTTATCGCATTGCGTGTGGGCAATGCAAAGAGTGGGCGTTTCGCTAAAAGACCAAAGAATTTCGAAAAGCCAAAATTTAATTTAGCTATATTTTTTTTAGTCAAGTGAGTTTGTTGTTTTTGCTCGTTTGATTTTGATTCTAAATGCGATTTCTTTCAAACGCTAAACAGGTAATAACAATAACAATAAAAACTAAAACTAAAACTGAAAACGTTTCAGAATGAAAATTTAAACTAAAGTGCTTTAAATTAAATATAGGCAACAACAACAACAGCAACTCGAACAACAACAAGGGCAGCAGCTACAGCAACATTGAACAATTCGATTTGCATTTGCTTATTTTATTTCGATTTGCTTTTGTTTTTGTTATTATTGTCTGCGCTCTAATCAAACGCACGCGGCCATCCACAGTGCGCCCTGGCTAAAGTGTAACCCATCGAGTGGCCGTTGCTGTTGTTGTTGTTGTTGTTGTTTATTTCGTAAACTGTATATTTTGCTTTCATTTCAAATGTATTTAAGTTTTTATCGGCGCATCAACAACATTTTCGTTCCGTGTGCTAATCAAGTGGAATTTGTATTGGGCATTGGGCAATCCCAATCTGGATGGCTGCGGCGCTCGAGTGCTGGCCGTATTGATTTTCACGTGCGCTGCACCCGGCTAGCAGCAAACGTCCTTCGCTGGCTGCAGCACGCCGGGTCTCTCGGGGCAGCTGCCACACCAGAAAAGTCCAAGGACGTAGCTGCTGCTGTTGTTGTTGCGGCGTGAACTTTCAACCTGGCCGAACAGCTGTTGAAAGTTCCAGCTGGCAACATTGCGCCCTTTGCAACATTTCTCTGCTGCAGCTTTTTCCATTTCAATGCAAGCACAAGTGCTCGGTGTGTGTGTGCCTACCTGCTGTGTGTGAGTAGGTGTGCGGCACCGGCACCCACTTGCGGTCCCAGCAGCTCGCAGCTCTCAGCGCTCTCTCGCGGGACCACTTGTTAGTGCGGCCGGCGCAGCGTGGGCTTTGGCCAATAAACACAGGGCGTATACGTAATTGCACATACATGCAACAAAGCGGCGCACTGTGCTTACCTCAGCGCGGCATAGCCGCTAAGTGGGTCGTTGTCATTTGTCTCTGCCACAGGCGCAGTCACTGCCGTTGCCGCCGTCTTGCCACCTCTCCACGCCCCTTTGCCTCTGCGTCCCCCCCTCTATGCTCTTCGCGTTGCTATGCATTGCTGCACGCTTGAACGCCCGCAAATATGCTACATTTTATGCATGAGCCTATTGTCAATAACTGTTAACAGCAGCAAAAAGATACGGCTATAAATAGTCCTGGGCGGATGAGCTTGTCCAAGTGAATTATGAACTTGCATGTCAAGAGAGGCAATGAAAGTGAAACGGAAGCATTTTTCAGCCGCAGAAAAAGTGTAAAATGATGCAGCTTATAGAACAAATTTTCAATAGATGATATATATATACTACTCTATATTTTTGACATACAAATATATATCATATCTTCTTCTCTTTATATGATATGTTTTCTTCTTCCTGTGTTATTTATAAATGCATTGCCAAACACTTCCTTTTACAGTTAGATAAACAAGAGTGGGTAATATTCTATATTTAACATTTGTCTACTATCTATCTACTATCTTTTTTTGACTTAGTAAACTTAGTCAACAAATCACAGACTTTATCAATCAAATTGATATATTATATATAATAAATAATATTTAATTAAGATTTCTGTATTCAATTTGTAGTTATTATCAGATGTCTGAAATACTAAAGGTTTTTAGATTATTATATATTATACAAAATCTTTTGGATAGGATATGATATATATATTTTTTATTTACTGTATATATATAATGGTCATATAGCTAAAGCTCAATTCGATATTATTATAGATATATATTAATTTATTATAATATATATCTCAGAAAAGACATCCCTACATATTACTATTATATATATATATTGTAGTAAATTTCTCAGAAAGTATATCCTTCTATGCCTAAAGTACTAAAGATATTTATTTTATTATAAATATATTATTATATATTATAACAATAGAAAATATATTCTTATATGTTTTCATTTTATCATATATTATATATTATACATCTCTATCTAAATTTTTTACCATATACCACACCTACACACATATACATAATAACCATCTAGTTACAGCTCCATTTCCACGGTATCTCTCTCTCTCTCTCTCTCTCTCTCTATTTAAAATCTAATTAAATTGCGTATTTTTTCGTCGATTCGATTAATTAATCGAATGCTGCCCAACCAAGCGACAATCGACTATTTTTATAATTATTATGCAGGCCCCCGACTACCTGCTACGCCCCTACTCTCCTCCCGCCGCCCCCTCCTCCCATTACCACACTTAATTTAACAGTAGAGCGATTCTGTATGGGGGGAGGCCTGTTGCTTATCAGATTTCAGTACAGGAACCAAAGCATTTGCTCGATTGTAATTTGATAGAATTACAGAGATAAGAGCAAACAGCGTTTGGCAAATGCCAAAAAGAAATAGTTAACGTCATACAAAGCAGACACTCTATATATAAATATATATATAATATATATATGTATGTGGGGCGTGGCTCTTATCGCAGTATTCTGATTTCGGGCTCTGAGCTCATCAGCGGCTGCAATTTTCGCACTGGGAAAAAAAGGTAAAGGCAAATATCAGATATCGCATTCCCTAGTTAGAGAGACGGTCTCAACCCCTCGCGGGGCGCTCAACCCCTCGTCAACAGCCCCTGTTGGACGACCTTTCGGGCATATGCTCGAGCCCATATCGATTTCACATTTGGGAATATCTTCGCTTTGCGGGTTTTTATGTTTTGTTTGCGCCTCTGGCGCGTGTTCACAATTTATATTGGTTTAATTGCTCGCCTCGCTCACTTTTATCAATAACTGTGTCTTTGGGTTCGTTTATCAATTGCGTCTGCCTCGATTACCCTTCATTTGCGACTCTCTTGTCTCGCCCTTTTTCGGCATTTGCATAATTGCATTTACAATTTCGTATCGCACCATAATATTATGCTGTGCGCCACGCCCCCCACTGCCGCTTTGTATTAGCTGCCCCTCAGCGGCTCAGTGATTTGCAACGTTTTGTGGTTTCCCTTCTTTCTCTTTTTCATTTCTTCTACTTTTGCGGTTTCGCTCTTTTACCTTTTTTGGTGCAGCGAAAGGGGGAGAAAGTTTATGCCGGCTGTCGGGTATCCTTTTACCAGGTCTAACCGACTGCCTGCCTGCCGGCCTGCTTGGCATAATTATAATTTAGCCACACGAGAGAACATAAATGCGGGAAGCCATAGGATAAGCTGACAGGCCACATATTGAATGTGAGCTTAGCGTATCTATTGAGGATTCTTGGAAAGAAGTATTTGGCAAAGAATGAAAGATTTTTTCAATGCGGAAGCAAATCTATTATTATGCAAAATTATACCCAAAGCAAGGCAAGGCATTTGAGATCTTATTAAATTCCTTAACAACTTTTCAGAAATTATACAACACCTTAAAGTAAAGTATTATATTGATTGAGTTAATTCATTATAATATTTAACTAAAGTAAAATTTAAAATTTCTGAAAAATTAAATTTATAAGTGTATACAATTTATATTTATTAAAAAAATTATTTAAAGATTTTAGTTATGGGGCAAATTGGTTGCATTTTGTATTTCCATATTAGGTTGAATATTATTTCTATATTCAAGCTAAATATAAAATTGATAACAGCTTATTTAATATTATATTATTATTATTATATATTATATTATATTTTAAATATATATTAAATATTTAATATCATATTGAACTAATTTATATTTTAAAGGTTAATACTTTGTTGATTTACTGAATAAATATAATTAATATTTCACTTAAATATACAAGTTAATTCAATCAAATATGTAACTTATATATAGAAAGACTATACACTTAGATGCTTTCAAAAGAAAATGCTTTCTCAAGAACTTTTCCATTATAATCACTTAGCTATTTGAAGATCTTTTGAGTTTCATGTTCTTTCCTTAGATATAAGAACTTGAATAAAGTTTTGAGAAAGAAATATGTGTGTAATTTACAAATTCTATATCTATATATCTATTATGCATCTCAAGCTCCCAAGTTCTCTCATACCAAAGTCTCAAACTTGATTTCCAACATCTATTTAGATAAAGAAAAGCTATTTCCATTTAGTTTTCCACTATCTCTTCAATTCAAGAACGATCAGCGCAGCCAAGCGTCACTAACTAATTCCGTATTTGATTGCCGCCCTTTATTTGAGCATATAAATTAAATTGCACAATTCATGCAATTGTTGCGTTGATATTGCGTTCGCCCTCTATTACTTCTATCTGTTTACAGTTGGCCGGTGCCGGAGTGCGGAACCAGGCGACGGCAAATGCCCAACTGTTGCGCACAACACGATTTCTCATGAGTCATTTGATAAGAAATTATGATAATAGGCGTGCGCTCGTTAGCATACGATATGCGGCACATATCTGCATATCTATGCGATGGACTGAAACAGAAATAGAAAGCGAAATAGAAATAGAAATAGAGATAGATATAGAAATAGAAATAGCAAAATCCAAACACATGAAATTTTTATGTGCGTCGAAACTATTTCAAGTGCAATGTGCGGCAAACGCACAACACCCGCACACACATCACACATTACATGCTCCCCCCATTGGCACCCCCACCCCCCGTTCGCATCCAAAACTTTTGCAACATGTGGGGAAATGAGGTTTTTCACTGTGTACGTTGAGGCGTTTGGTGAAATTGTTTTGAAACATTTGACATTCCGCTGTTTTCACCTATTCTTTTTAATTAACTGCGAATGACAATTGATAGAAGCTAAGATACCCTGCAAATATTGATATATAAAAGATGCACTTTAGACATCATTAATAATTCTATCATATGTTAATGGGACAATGAAAAAGGAAAGGAAAGGAATTTTCTATATATGCTAATATTTTGTATGAAAAAATGTATGTTATCTTAAAGAATAAAAAAAGAGTTATAATTAAAAAAATTTATATATTATAAATTATTAACAAATACTTAAATTACTTAACTAACTATTTTAAGATAAGAATTATAACTTTTTAAATTATTACAGATTTTATATAAGAATTATAACTTTTTAAATTACAACAGATTTTATATAAGAATTATAACTTTTTAAATTATTACCAGATTTTATATATATTTTTTTTTAAATTAAATTTTTAATTTTAATCAAATTTAAATTGTTGCAAAATTTTTGTTTACTTTTTTTTTAGATTTATAATATATACATACAAAAAAATTTTTTTAATTGTTCACTAAAAATATATACATACAACTATATTTATTTTATTCTTAGGACACAAAATATGATATTTATTATATGAAAGATAAAAGGCTAGCCAAATACATGCAAATAAAAAATATAAGAATATATTTCTCAGCTGATCTAAGCTAATTTATCTACACAGAAACTATGCAGCAGCTTCATAAGCAGGACTACATATTTATTAAATATATATACTATATTTATATAGATAGATAGATAGCTGTGATTTTCAAGTTGCTCGGCTACCTTCAAGGTTAGCCACGTCGTAAAAGTCTTGTCGTGTGCGTGTGTGTAAGAAGAAAAAAATAACAATTTTGTTTGTCATTAAATAAAAAGCAAATATGTGCGACTGTTTGGTCTATAAATTGCTTTCATACTCGTATATAATACAGAGCACAATGCAAAACTTTGCTCAACGTCAGGTGATAAAAACAAAAGCAAATGTATTAGCGCTAGTGTGTGTCTGTGTATGTATGTGTGTGTGTGTGAATTGCAGTGTTTATTTTAGTGAGGCGCGCAATAAATTCAATTAGCCAGCACCACTTGGCGCATCCACCGAAATAGCACCGAGAAATAGGTGCCAAAAAAAATATATAATAAATGTATGAACCTGATGACGAAATCGTGGCTAAGGCTGCTTTCATTCAGTTTCAGTTTCGGTTTCGTTTTAGATTAAGATTCGTGTGTCATGTGCTGCAGATGATAGATAGCTCGCTGTCAGCTGATAAGACAAGAGGGCAATCCCGAACGTTCCAACTGGAATATTCATATTCTCTCTACTGTCCGATGGGACAGACGCAGCGATGCATTTGACAGATGACAAAGCCAAGTGAGTGTGGCAAATGCAAATGTAAATGCAGGCCGCAAATGAAGATGAATGAGTGCTGCGCGCAAGAGTTGACTCTGCAGCTAAATGAGTGTGTGAATGTATATATATGTGTGAGTGTGCGTATGTGTGTGTGTGTGAGTAGCCTGTGCAAGCGGTTTAGCTAAATGACTGTGTAATATGTGAATGGAAAAAAGGTGAATATGTGAATGTAAGCTAGAAGCTATTGACTGCGAATGTGAATGAAAATGTGATTCATATTCACAATCTTTTGAACTCAGAAAATATAAACTTGTATGGGGAACATGCATATGTGAATATATATGAATAGTTCAGATATATGAGCATGAAATATGAGAGTGAAAAAGTGAATATGTGAATAAGTGAATATATGCTAAAAACTATTGACTGGGGATGTGAATATGTGACTGAAAACGTGATTCATATTCATATTCTTTTGAATGAATATATGAATATGTGAATATATATGAATAGTTCAGCTCTATAAGCGTGAAATATTTAAATGCAAAGGTGAATATGTGAATGTAAGCAGGGCAATAGGTGAATATAACCTAAAAGCTATTGAGTAGGGATCTAAATATGTGAACGTGAATGAATATGTGATTCATATTCGCAACGTTTTCAACGTAGGAGACCGATGAAGGGATGAATGTGAATATTTGTATACTAAATGAATATCTGAATATGCATGGTATCCGCTTTTGTTTGTATCTAAGGCATATGACACTGACATCTGTAAATAAGAAAGTGAATAATAATTCAAAGATGTGCAGAAGCGAATATGTGAATATGTGAATTTGTAAATATATGAATGTTTCATTCAAATGCTTTTAACTGCGGGACAAAAAAAGAAAATGTGAATATGCAATTATGAATGTGGATGCAACCTCAGCTGTCAACAGACCATTTGGCCGCTCTTAGCAACCACCTGCCGGGCACACACTCATTCACACACACTCACTCACACACTCACACCAAGAGTCAGCGTAACTAATTTGAGTTGACACAGAAAACAAAAAAAAAAAAAGCAGTTTGGGGCAGGGGCTATTGACGCCCCCTACCCATCCCCTCTACCCTCTTTCGCATTCGCCCCGCTGGACACGCCTGTCTAAGCCGAAGCGTAGCTGATGATGGCTCCCGCGCGCGTTCTTCCACTCTTCAGCTAAGCAAACAACCACCCTTTCCCCCTTCCCCCACTTTGCAGCGGTCATATCAGCCAACTTCATCAGCCGCTCGCCAGGTCAAAGGGCCAGCGGCACATGACAGGCATGCCAGAGCGTTAAATTTTTATGCGTGTTTAGCAGTAGGAAAAAACCAACAAATATATATATGTGCCATAAATGACAATTGCACTGGGTGGGAGGGCTGGTGCGTCGTTGCAGTTGTAGGTGTAACCGGCGCTTGGTCACGCAATGCAAAAGCAAGACAAAGAAAAAATGAAATTTCATATTCACTCAAGATTACAGCGATAGTCTCCATAGGCCTATGCCAGGCTCACTTCTGCACTTCTGCGCCCTGCCATATAAGGCATGCGAACTGCTCGAGCATATGACACGCTCTCATATGACACATCTGACGGCGTATGACATCAACCTGCAGCGTTATCTCTTGCCGCTGGCCAATTTATTAGTGTGTCCACTTGTTAGGTGAATGTGCACATAATCGCATGCAATTATTTAAGAGATTAATTTTTATTATCGCGATGCTGAATGCTGATAAGAGTCAAGAAATGCTAATGTGACGTGATATATTATGCTATATAATATATTAGTTTTAATTGCAGACAACATCAGATTGTTTCAGAATCGACAAAATAAAAGAGCAGATAGATGGGGGCATTAGCTTTAGAAATTAGGTAATTCATTTGACTGCAACAATCTGAAACGGAAATACAATCTAATATATATATTTATATATATACAGTGCGCGCCATTCGAATAGTGCAACCTTCACGTTCTCCGTTTATATTGAATATTTTCTATATCTTTCGAGCTAATGTCCTAAAATTGGTTTTCTATTAGCCTCCGCTTTATTCATCTCAAAAGAAAACAAAATTAGGCTCTGAATCATTTCAGAAAATGTTTTTAAAAATTTTTGAAAAAAAAGCTTTTAAAATGAAATCCCCAAAAATTGTTCATTTGTATATGAAGCGCAATGTATATTCTCTATATACATTATTGTATTGCACATAGTATTGCAAGCTCTAAATAAATATCAGTGTTTCTTTTCTTTTCTTTTAAAAATGTATTTAATCAAATGTAGAATGTATTTTTATTTAATTTGTTCTATTTTATTTATTTAATCTATTTTATTTATTATTATTTTTTTAACTTCTTTTTTATAGGTAATATATTTTACTTAATTTATTTATTTATTTTATTGATTTTGTTTATTTTCCTTACTTGGTTTTTTTATTATTTTTTTTCTTCTATTTTTTTTTATTTTTTTTTCAAATTTTTTCTATTTTATATATTTTGTATTTATTTTAATAAATTTACTTATTTTACTTAATTACTTCTTTTTTTTTTTTTGCTTTATATTTCTTCATTTATCTATCTATTTATTTATTTTTATTTTATTTTTTTTATTATTATTATTGTTGTATTTTAATTTATTTATTTATTTAATTTAATTTTAGAAGCAATAAGTCTCAATATTTTCTTGTCAACAAATTTACTTCAATTTTAACTTTAAGCTGACATTTCATATCATATAATTGATTTAAAGTCAAGACCAATTCCAGCCTTACGTTTTCTCTGTCTTCCAATCACTGTTGTAAATAGTTACCCAACTTGTTTGGGCCTAAACACACCTAACAATTTTAGGGCACGTATTGTCTGTGTAACATATCTTGAACGAGATAAAAAAGATAGTGCAACTCATGCGCAGACAAGAGCAGCTTCAGCTGCAACTAACCCTGAACAACAAATTACGTCAGCTGACCACGAAAAGCCATACATAAACAAGAGCGTTCCACTGTCCAATTGTGCCACTGAACGTTTGGTTGACAAGAAAATGTCACAAACAACTTTAGGCCACGTTAATTGAGTTGCCTGATTTCACACACGCATCGCTTGGCCAGCCTTTGCAATAAAATGCCAATGCGAAGCACATAAGTATATATAGCTATAACTATACCTATATATATATATTTCTATATACATTTTTGATATCAAAAAACAGTTTTTTTGGATGATTTAGCGCGCCTTTGAAATCGCTCACGGCAAGTGGCGACCCAACATGATATAAGATCAGCTATAAAAATAGCTAAAACTAACAACTAAAAAACAGGCGAGCGAACAGAATTGAATTGTTTCGCATGAATTTTCGAAAATATTTCATTAACAAATAAACGAAGCTGAAAATGTGAGAAGAAATTACCTTCATGAAACACATTTAACTCGTGCTGAAGGTCGCACCGTTCCGCATTTCTCGGAAAACTATGGGCAAATAAATACTTTATTTAGCTAATTTTAAAGAGTTTTTTTTTACGCACACTCAACATGATGTCAGCTGCTGTAGGTGTTAAATAGAGGGTGAAAAAATAATAATAAATAAGTCAAAAATATATTTAAAGTCTAACAATTTCAATTTTAAGAATGTTTATGGAGAAAAGCCAATGGAAGTTTATGCCTGCTGCCTGGCAAATCGCTTTGTCGGCATCGGCTGCAATTTTCATCACGTTTTTTATTTAGTTTTTGCCAGGCTTTAGGGCTTTTTACCCAACAAGGCGCCGGCGCTGCCGGAAGACTATTACGTGTTATGCGCGTTTAATTAGTGAGAATAGTATATTGGTTCTATGGTTTATCAGTTAGAGAATTGAGATGTGGAATGGAAACTCGAGTCTAGCCTTGTCTCTGAAGTACTTGAAGAGTTTATTACAAGTTTACAGCTAGAGCTGCTTTAAACCTTCTTCTTTTTCTACCTCCATCCTCCCCAGTTTCATGTATATAATTATCAAATTTTGCAATTGGGTCAGTGCCATCTCTCTCTCAATCAAAAAACCTTTCAATTATAGACTCGCAAGATATCAACTTCTTAGCTCAATTGCTTTTTGTCCTCGAGCGAGTATTGTGCAGTCGTTTTTATCCCAATTCTCGTTTTCTTTTTTGCCTTTTGCCTTTATTCAACGTATTCTAAACATTTTGGCCGGCAAAAAGTGGCTGTTGAGTCAGCTACACCTAATTATTTTATGTTCTTTTGTGTACAAGAATTAAGCATACGCCACGTGCAACATGTGCCCATATTCGATTTAAAGACAAGCTGAGCTGTTTCCTTGGCTGCTATTCACACGTTATTATTATGATTGATGTGTTTCTTTTTATACAGATACACATTCATACTACCTCAAGCGCTGTGCGTCTTATTCCAAATGCTGACCCACTTTTGGTTATTTGCTTTCAATAGATTTATGATTTTTGTTCTTTTTTTATTTCGGCAGAGAACAAAAAGCGAAAATAAACCATGTTGTTTTATCTCTTCGCCGACTATATAAAATATATTAAATTGTCGGTGCACAGTAGCTGACAGCCAACGATGACGTCGTCGTCGTCGTCGACGTCGATTGACAAAACCAGAAAGCAACAAAAAGCAGAGACGGGCGCTATTAATTTTGACTGCGATATACATATATACATATATATATGGCTACTGCACACAAGCACCCCTTAGTGTTGCTAGCTCGCCGGAGTTCTATTGTTTTGTTTGGCCTGCTGAACTGACACTCAATTGGTTTTTATGACTGCGCGGCGACGGAGCTGGCTAATGACCGCCGCTCAAGTTCGCATCGGCGTATACGTAATATATATTCATATATGCGCATACGTATACGTAATGTCAGCTGCTGCAGCATGCACTAAGCGCCGCGATAAACGACTAATTACCAAGTGCCATTAACAAAGATACATTATTAAATGTTTGCCAAGCGGCTTGACCAATAAATAAATATCATGATTTGCAGCTAAACACCGAAATTTGTGTGCGCTGAAAATGCATGTTTATGACTCGAGCCTGATTACTTAACTATTTGAGGAGTTTGAGCTGGAGGAGGAGTCTCAATCTGAGTGATCTTTGAATAGGAATACAAAGAAGAGCAGTAATATCTAGCCTAGTCATTCTCAGAAAATCTCTGGGTATATATTCTGGTCTGATCATTCCCAGAGAGTCTCTTTCTAACACCAATTTTAACAATCTAACGATGACGTCTGAGCTCCACTTGGAGGTGTGATATTTCTTCGTAATTCATTTGATTATTTTGCCCTTCATCGAAATTTCATTCTCACACACAATGCCCATGCTGTAATGTCATTGAATTCAATTTAAGATTGTTTCGCTATTTACATACAGCAGTTAGATTCTATTAGGGAAATTGCTGATGGGCAGCCTCTACTCAGTTAGATATAACAATCAAATGTACTCGCAATCTAATGCTCTTTGAATTTTATTGTCAAGCAACTATATTTCTCTTTCAAGCAACTCGACTACGGCTCAGTTCCTTTCCCATATTTCATATATCTATTTGGCCTACTGTGCCTTGTCAACCTGAGCCACGCCAGAATGACTCAAAGACAAATTCCAAGTAAGCTTTTACATTTGTTTACTATCAATGAACAAATGGCATAGTTGTAGATAGCTGCAAGGTGAGCTTATCTCTATGGTCAACTGACTTAAATATATTTGTTGTGGACAAAAGGAATTCGTTGCAGCAGAGAAACGTAGTTTAGTTTTATGACTTCATTTCAAACTCGAAGTAAAAGGGAAAAACAATCTAAATTTGCAGAATTTCAAGGCTTTGCATTTACTCTAATTGCTACTAGCTGTTAGCTTAAGTCATTCATTCTAATTTCCTTCCACTCATAACGAATTAAGCACTTGACTTAGCCAGAAACCCATCTGCAGCCATTTCTTGTTTGTCATTTTGGCAGACAAGTTGGCGTTTGGGGCGCCCGAAAACCCTTGTCATGGTCGACGAGCGACAATGTGACACTCTCAAGGCGGCGGAGACAACGCTGACAATTACATAATTACAAACTTGTGTTGGCAATTAAAGCGATGCTCAAAGCCAAACAAGCAGAGAGGGAGAGAGAGAGGGAGGCAGCTGTAGCTTTGATTGATGACACTGGGATTGAATGAGGCAGCTGAGCAGGCGCAGTAGGCCGTCCTTTACTTCCAATATTTACACTCATAAATACCGAATAGAATTAAAAGAGTATAAAAAGCGGTTAGCAATTGATCGAATTGATCAAATTTGATAGGGGTTGCTTTAAAGCGAAGGCCAGACGCAGACGCAGACGCAGATTTTTCGATTCATTAAAAATGCATAATGCTGCGCTAATAGTTACAACAAATCGACCAATAAATAATAACAATTAACATGAATGAGAGCATTACAGTGGGTAGTAAATTAGAAGGCGTGGCCCGGCCGGGCCGGTGCTGCGGGTCACAATGGGGTTCAACGATTATTAATCAAGTGCCGCCTTAATTATGCGCCTCAACTGTCTCGTGTAATGTCTGTGTAGTTAGCGCCCAGGGGCAATCCGGCGAGTGACGTCTGCAGTCTGCCGCATCAATTAAAATTCGTTTCGCCTGCCGCCGATCAAATTGAACAACTGCCCAAAATAAAAGAAAGAATTGACAGTATTACGAGCTGCGTTTTTGGCATTAGACTGCCGGCCGGGGCGTGAGAGGGAGGCCCCCCTCGGATCACTGTCTCTTGCCCCTTGGCTCTTTAGCGCTGTCCAGAAGCGCATGTCAAGTATGAATCCATTGATGAGTCGCCTGCTCGCTGTCAACGCCGGTCCGATACCATTTGATGGGTCTCTTTGACAATTGTTACTCTCTCGAGATCATATTGTTTATTGGAATGCCCGTTCACTGAGTGAAGAGGGAGTATGTAGACTATCTGCCTGCTTATCTATCGATATATATCGATTACAGCTGAGATAAATCTAAATCTTATTATTTATTTCAATTTCTATATCATTTCACTGAATGAAGAGGGGAGTATATAGACTATCTGAGTGCTTATCGATCGATATATATCGATTACAGCTCAGATAAATCTAAGTCTTTAAGTTATTTCATTATCTATATCATTTCTCTGAAGATCAAAGTATTGGATAAAAACTTAAGATCGTATGAAGTATATATTATGCCAACCTCTTTTAGAGGCGTGGCAAATCAATAATCGATAAGCATTATCTTCTGCTAGGCACAAAGATTCCTTTTAAAGTCTTCTACAGCTCGACTCCCAAGCCCATTGCCATTTGTAAGCTGCAAGCGAGTATTGGGCAGTCGCCCATGCCCTACTCCTACTCTACCTCGTTATTACAATATGTCTCTATGTATGCATAAATTCGGCGCTTTTTGTTAAAGCAATTTCAATTCTTTTTTTTTTTTTTTATTTCTTTCTCTTCGGATCGAGCTTCTGTTTCCGGCTTTCATTTTTCCGGTCAGTTCTCGCAGAGCTCTCTGGGCGTGCGGTTCGGCTTTTAGTTCCACTTGAGCGCTGAGCACCGGCACTCTAGGTACGACCTATTCCACGCGATATTAGCATAAGTGTGTGTGTTGTTATGCTGTCTGTGGAGTGCAAATTTGACATTGAACTTGCTGCTTGGAAACTGAACTTGAGGAAAGAGAGAAAAAAAAACGCGGGGAAAAAAAACGAAAACAAACAATCCAAAAGTAAAACACAAACAACCGCAACGATTTCATTCGCGTCTGTTTGCAGCTTAAATTAGTTTTCAATTTATGCCGCAAATATTGACTGAGTGACATCAGCAGTTGTTTGCAAATAAGTTGGAAAGCGCTTTGCGGCAGTGCCACACAATTTATTTACTAATAGCCGAAATAAACAAACAGCAACAACAACAACAGCAGCAGCCGAAGCAACGTTAGCTGGCGTGAAAATTCCAAGAAGTCAAGCAAGCGGTTAAACCTGAGTCTGATTTTACCTCAAATTGGTCTGATGGGCCATTATGCTGGTCCAAAGTTGGTTGGCAATGAGTCAAGCCTTTTGGCCACGTACATCAGCATAAATCGGTTGCATCCGGCGTTGTTCGGCCTGATGTAGATATCAGATATACAATATCGCTCATGGCAACATTTTGTACTTGGAAAACCAACATCGAGGACATAGCGGAATTATAGTCAATCAATCAATTAGTTATTCAATCTGTTAACCAATGAATCAGCTCGTCAAGATTGAGTCAATCAATCAGGCAATGAATCAATCAATCAGTCAGTAAATCAATCCATCTATCAATCAATTAATTAATTTGTCAATCTTTTAGACAGTCAATCTGTCAATCTTTCAGACAGTCAATCTGGCCCTCAATCAATCATTCAGTCAATCAGGCAGCCACTCAGTCAATCAGTCAAATAATCAGTTAGTTAATCAATCATTCAGTTAGTCAATCAGGCATTTATTTTGTCAGTTAATCAGTCATTCAATCAGTCAGTCATTCAATCAGTCAACGAATCAATCAATCAGTCAGTAAATCAATCAATCTATCAGTCAATTAATTAATCAGGCAATCAATCAGTCAATCTTTTGGACAGTCAGTCAGTCACTCAAGCAGTCAATCAATCAGTCAATCAGGCGGCTACTCAGTCCATCAGTTAAGCTAATCAATCATTTAGTCAGTTAATCAGTAAGTCAGTCAATTAGTCAGTCAATCAGTCAGTCAATAAGTCAATTAATTTGTTAGTCAATCAGTCAATCAGCTGGTTATCTAAACAGTCAATTAGTTAGTCGGTCACCTAGTCAATCAGTTAATTATTTAGTCAATTAACAAGTTAGTCCGCCTATCATTTAGTCTCTTTCAGTCTTTCAGTCAGTGAATCATTCAATCACTCACTCACTCCTCCTTTCACTCACTCACTCATTCACTTACTCACTCAGTCAGTCAGTCGAAATAAATGGCTTCGTTTATATAGATAAAATGCATTTATCAACTCGTAGATACAATTCCGGCTAGTTGGAGCTACATTGACACGAATCTGCCCCACATTGTTGGTCGCTCCAGAGATTTCAGCTATGCATAGGGGGCATGCGGCATGCGGCATGATGCATGTGGCATGTGGCTGCTTGTCTCGCGTCGTTTCTCATTAAAAATGCAGCCGCAAATTTTGCAAAGTCAAACAAATGTCAAGGCGTCTTTTCACTAAGCTTATCCAAAATTAGAACAGCCAATGGGCCACGGCATCTGCAGAAAGAAAGATACAGACAAACAGCAAAAACACACGCAGACACATGCAGCAGTGACAGCGCCTTGAAATCTGAGAGTTCATCTCGCTGAGGCCCTGCCCTCTTGATTCGCGGTGAATGTGCACATGTTAGTCTCTCCTCTTTGGTCGTCTTTGGGGCTACATTCGGGTCAGACTTGGGGTTCAACATTTATCAAAAGCCAATTTGATGTTGCATGTTTATTTATGTGGCACCTCTTCCATTTTCTTTGCAGCACCAGCGACAGCAACAACTACAACAAGTATTAGAAAAGCCAAGCCGCACCACATGCAAATTCACAGGAAAAGCCATAGACACACACGCACACACACCAAGTATTAGTAGAGGAGCAGCAGATACAATTGCCAGATAAGTTCTGCTGCACAGTGGGACGAAAGCTTGCGTCTATTTGTTTATTGTGGTAACTCGAAACTGGAAATCGCTGAGAGAGACACACAGAGAACGTGAGACTTGCCACAAGATGCCACAAATGCTGCCCAATTCGATATCCAAGTGCTGAGCAACAATAATATTATTATTAGCAATATTATTATTACTATCAGTGGAATCTGTGGAGTGTTGTGAGAGCCAGCCAAATATACACACATTCAAATAAGCAGCTCGACAAAAAACACATTCGAAATACGAAGTCGAGCCAGCAGAGGTGTCGAGTGCATCGCCCAGGAGTCAACTACAGATACCAGAGCACCAGCCCCCCAGCGCCCCAGCTGTTGCCCCCCTCTTCGTGTAGACTCTTAGGCGTAGGTCGTGGCCAAGGTGTTCAAAGGCAAACGGAGCGGCAGCCGCAACGAGGTGTACACATTCGGCACCATGGAGGGCGGTTACGTAAACGAAGGTGAGTGCCTCGTAAATCTATCGATCTTACACTATACCCATCTAAGTACACCTATGTATATAAATATATATATTTATTATCCGCACTGCATTCGATGGAGGTGCTAAAGCCCAAATGCAATTGAAATTTAGCACTTGCTCAACTTGTGCCATATTTTAAAGTCTATTATCCATAATTTATGGCCAACTACTGAATGGGCCGAGTGCACTTCTCTGTATGAATCGAAATCTGTAATCAAATCGTTTTTATGGGTTCGTTTGCATTTATGAATTCTGTTGTGTGAAATTTTAAGATTTTATAATCTTTATGGATTTTCATATTTAGCTCTAAGATTTTGATTTTCAGGTATTAAAGAGATTATTATCTATTTATTTATTTATTTAGTTCAATTCGTTTTTTTTTTTTTTAATTTAGTTCGATAGCTAAGAATTTTTTGATAAAATGAGAACTTTTATTATATACTGAAATTTTTTTTAAACTGAATTGAGGATTCAACTTGCTAGATTTTTGCTTTACGTATTTGAATAAATATTGAAAATATTGAAAAAAATATAAAATTAGTTATTGAATTATAATAAAATACACACGTAAATGATCAAATCTTGACTAAAAGTTCGTATTGAATGAATTTAAAATAAATATAAAATTAGTCCAAAACTAAAACATAAGAGAAAATTAAAAAAAATTAATTTTTAGTTTATTATTTTATATATTAGAAATTTATTAAACTCTCGATTTATTTTCATTTTCTAATTTTGGAATTATTTTCTCCACTAGTATATTTTCAAAAATGAATTTTTGAGCTAAAAAAATTTTTTGCCGAAAACGTTATTATTGATTTTTGTTAGCTTATTTCTAAATTTTTTATATTTTCCATAGAAAACTTACAGCCACTTTTTTTTAGCGAATTTTCACAAATAAACTATTGGAAATAAAAGATTATTTGCTTAGAAATTGAAATTTATTATTATAAATATTTGCGATTTTTGTTTACTTCTCAGAAACTATAATCTCTATAGAAAATTTTACTTTCTATTTTGGCTCTTTCTTAAGCGAATATTTTGATTAGAAATCGAAATGATATTTTTAAAAAAATATTTGAATTTTACCTCGATTTATTCTAATTTTGGAATTTGAAAATAATTTTACAATTAGCTCAGGTTGAGCCATTCCAAACAATAGCACTTCTTAGTCTTGGGTTTATTTATAGACCAGGTCATATGTACATACACTCGCTATCCAGTCGCTTGATTTGTGAATGAACTCTTGCATCATGCCACATTTACATACCCATTCTAGCTGATTGTTAATTGCAAATTCTGCCATTAGCTCATATGAATGCGGCACCTTGGCACATCGGCACACTAAAATGCAAAATTCTGTTTGAAAATGAACGAAACAAGAGATGTTTGCAGCTTATTTTGACTTTGAAATATGCGAAAACTATGAAAATTGCAATGCAGACAAATTGTTCTTAAGTTTTAGCTGCTGCACAGTGACACCAGATGCAGCTTTTATTTGATTTATACGAATGCTTTGGCGAATCAACAGCGCGAGGCAATACATCAAGAGCGATGCATGCATAAACGATTTCTATATATCATTTATTTTTATTCTCTTGCATTTTGGCATTTGCCTCCGCCCAGAAATAGACAATTACGATTACGATTCTAGTCTATTTACCTGCACTGAGTCAGGCTGACATCATAGCTAAATCTTATAATCTATTTAATATATACACTCACACACACACACATGCGGCCCCCACAGAGGATTCCGATGCCATAATGGGCGTGGAAAGTCCAGGTAAATTGAAACATAGCATTAAGTGCATATCCATTTAGTTGTCGCCCAATTATCAGCGCCACTGGGGCGCTTCATTAAACCAAGTGGCATAAATTTGTGGCAGACACTCAATTAACCATTTGATATTGCCTACAGCCTCAGCATCAGCCTCAGCCTCAGCTTCGATTCGCTGTTGTTGTTGTCGCTGTCGTTGTAGTGAACTGATCAACTGGTTTGCTATCATCGTTCAGTTACAAGCCGAAGCCGGTTATTACGCGGCGTCGCCCACGTTGACTGAACATCTTCCAGGGCTTGAAGACATGTTTACATATATAAATTATCAGATCAATACACGGACAAAAAAGGGAAGATCTATATTAAATTGGGCATATTATTGAATTTTAATATGGATATTCAATTCAATTCAGCTGTGATTTTGGACTTTATCAGTTTTGTAATTAAGGAATGAGTCAGCTTTTGCTTTGAATAAGTTTTCTTGGTTTCATTTAAAACAACTTTCAATTGAAATTTTGTTGAATCTTTGTTTTCACTTTCATTTCGAGAAGGTGTTTCTAGCTGCGATTGTTTGTATCTTATTGATCATCAATCAAGCAGTCAGCATTTTAGTGTTTCAATCAGTAGCTCAGTAGAAACTTTTGTTATGCTCAGTGATGAAATGAAGTGAGGTATATTGATATGGCATACGGTATGTCTTGGTATTCGTACGTCTATCCTTTCATATGCTAGTGATATGGATTTTTATATATTTATAATGTAAATAATATTTATAATATAAATGTATATTATGAATATATACAATTTGTGTAGTATTAAGATTTTGTGTCAACAGAATATGTGAAAAACCGTCAAACACTAAAGTTTCTATGTTCCTAGAACTAGAACTAGATGAGCTTATCTACAGAATGAACCAGAAGATGATATAGAACTTGACCTAGGTGAGCTCTCGCTCTCTACAGAAAAATCTGTACACTCTATAAGGCAAGATAAACATTAAATTTACATATATTTTAGCTACATTTAAACCATGACAGAGTATTATGTAGCTAGTTATGACCTGCTACAAGACTCTAAAATATTTTTTAAAAAATATATCAGAAATGATAAAACTAAAAAGAATATAAATACTAACTATCTCAATGTATATATTAAGTATAATAAAGTATATAACTTACTAGTCAGTCAGTTAGTCCCTGATTCACTCACAACGAGCCCCTTCAGCTCCTTCTTTCTCACAGTGTATCAGTGCTAGCACACTTGTGACGCAAACGATGCTTTGCATATTTACATAATCTGATTATGAATTTGTGAACTCAAAACGGTTAAATATTCTAGGCATATTATATAAATTGCCTTAAAAGACATAAACTAAACGTCGCCGTCAAGTAGTCGCTGCTGTGCCTCCTGTTGACAACTTGTGCGCCATTTAGGGCAAACTGGCGGATGCTGAATAACCTTAAGCGTATTTCAATTAACATTCAATTCAGTGAATAAAACTGTCATAAATTTATATGCGAGACAGTTGCATTGGGTAGTTTTCCCATCGATTGATGCAATGTCAAATCTCAAGTATTTACGCCAGCACACACCCAAGAGAGAGCGAGCGAGCGACATGCGCGAAATGCAAATGCCAATTGCAACTTGGCAGTGCAACTTGAGGCACGTCGCGCCAAAACGAAATGCGGACAAAAGACGCGCTGCAACATCCAGTTTCAAGCAATTTGGGGCAACTGCTGATGTCATCCGGCGCAGCAGCGCAAAGATCTTTAAGGATCGTTCACGTTTCAAGCGAAAAGAGTCGAGATCCGAAGACAATGAAGACACATTTTGCAGAGACTTCCACTTTTAATGCCTTCTTCGCGCTCTTCGCTTTAGATACAAATTTGATTCTCGGAACTCGACGAAAAAAAAAGACCGCAATAAATAACGCGATCTTGGCTTTTGAAATCAAATCACATAAGGGCTATGCGCCTTAACTGAAGAAACAATATTAAAGAGACTTAATGCTCGCTTAAAAATTTAAAGAGGGGGATTTGAAGTTGGGTATATATAGGTGAAGATCTGTGTTATATAATAAGTCTTGTATAATAAATGCAAAACGAAACCAAAGATGTCTAAGATGACTAAGGCTGTAAAGCGTTTAGACTTGGAATAATCTCTTCTATAGACTTAATACTCGCTTAAAAATTGAAAAAGGGGAATTTGAAGTTGGGTATATATAGGTGAAGATCTGTGTTATATAAAGTCTTAAGATTATTTAATGAAAGCAAAAAGAAATCAAACAAGATGACTAAGGCTGTAAAGCTCTTAGACTTGAAATAATCTCTTCTATAGATCTTTATATTCTCAAATTTAAACAAACTAAATTTCTCACTTATCGCCAAGCGCGCATTAGACAGTCGCTTATACTCTGCTGCTGCAGCAATGCGGCTTAGTTTTTACTGCCGCATTGAGTCACCTCTAAAGCTGCATAGCCTTGAACTTGCCTTTGGACAATGTCGCAGCATAAGTCCAACAAATATTCCTCTGTGATAATGCAAAGACGCAAACCTGTCGATAACCTTGGCTACATCTGTCTGAAATGCCGTAAGAAATAGAACAGTTTTTATGGCACCCGCATGCATGTGTCTGTCTATATGTGAATTAAAAACAAATAAAATATCGAGCAACAGCTAAATCAACTGAGTTTAACAACGCATTCAAATCGCAATTAGATAGCACAGCAATGAGCAGCGATAATTTATCGTGTCAGCTGGTGTTTATAGACACGCCCACCCTCCCGATGCCCCACCTACAGTATATACATACGCATATAAAATAATGACAAAATGATATATCTATGGAGCTTTTAATGTTGCGCACGCAGAGTCGGGAAACCTAACTGAAACATGGACATGGTCCACTCAGTTTTACATTGACCCTGTGGCCGCGAGTGCTTTGAACTGTAAACAAAATTTAGATATAGAAACAAACAGATATATGTATATATATACTTCAATATACATGTGTATATGTATGTTTATGTGTGTATTGTATTGATGTGTGTTTTGATCTACGTATATGTAAATTTAGTGGCGTCGCAGCGATGACGACAACATCTACATGAGCATTAGCATAGAGGAGAGCACCACGAAACCCTTCTAGTGAGTATTATGTTTTAGTGGGGCATTATGTAACGCATAGAAGAAAGACTATTGATATCTATAATGTATATTGATGATTAAAATCAATAGTCAGTCAATATAAACCATAATTTTTATAGTTATATTGATACGACTTTTGCATGGTCTTTTGTTTTCTATTATTCGATTTTAGTGGATTCAACTAAAAAATGGAGCTTACTAACTTCAAGCGCTGAAAGTACTTTCTATTCTTTAGACATAAGGGATGATCAAGTTTTATAAAAAAAATTTAAAGAATACTATCCTTCATTGTCAAAGTTATAATACGCTTAAATTTAAATTTTTTTTAAAGTTTTTTAGTATTTAAAATTGTTTAGTTGACAAAAAAAAAAAAAACAGATTTTTCGATAGGTTCTTGGAAACGAATTTATAAATGACATAAATTTTGGAAGGCAGAACTTTTTTTTTCATTATTGATTAGTTTATGTATATAACAAAATTTATTTCATTGTAGTCGGAATTTTTATTGAAGAGAAATGTGTTTTTAAACTGTTGAAACCTTTATCTAAAAAATAAAATTATTTTTAAATATCAGCCTGTAGGCAAGCATATAGCTCTACACGCCAAACAGATTTAGCAATAATGAAATGTAAATTATATAGATTTTACGACGAGCGAATAGATAACTCTAATATATTCAAATACATGATTCATACATTATTAAAATCATTTAGCATGAATAATCAAAAGAGTATTTAGCTTTCGTTGTTTTATTCCTCTCCCATGTCGTATTTAGGCAAAATTTATTAGCAACAACTGTTTGTTGAATTTAATACAGGCAGCTGCTTTTTGTTTAGACTTCAACTTGACCTTAGAATATATAAATGTGCATGTGTTTGTCCTCATATATATACGCGTCTGTACTATCTGATCTGTTGAGGCGACTGTCTACATAATTGGGCATGATAAGGTATCTGTATTAGCATAATCCACGTGACAAGAAGGCGTCACTTTTAACACCTCTGCGAAATGATTAGCCAAAGTCTTGACGAAATAAATATTAACAAAACTAAACAAAAAATCCTAAAGCAACACTTGAATCAAGAGTTGTTTGACAACTTTTTCAATTGGCTGACAGCTAATGAGTCGAGCTGCATTTGTGAGGTGTTCAATTACCTGACACCTTAAATCCAACTGCAATCAAAGCTCTGATGGAAAGCCGATCAATTGTAATAGGAAGCTGGGAAAGAAAACTTTTCCTTAAGTGTTTCTCTCAAAAGACTTGTGACAGCCTCTCAATCATAATTGAATCTGTATGCCATTGCATCATTCTCCACTTTTCACCTATTTGCCCACAGCCAACAACGATGACCAATAACATTCAGTTTTCATTGTCGATCATTTGAATATTTCACTATTTTCATTTCCATTTGCATTCCCATGCGCCTTTCCAGTTCAAGTTCAGCGAGATCGAAGACAACTGTAACCGCTCCGCCAATCGCCAATCGATCGAATGCATTAAGAGAAACAAGTGGGACATGTTGTAAGCGGGCATAACAGACTGCAGCATGCTCGTTAGCAAGGCAACAAGAGCTTTACTTTAGAGAGATTTCTTTCTCGATTAAATGGAGTTCAACTTGAGAGGAGTTACTCAATTTCTTAAGTAAAATTCAATGAATATAAAGATTGATGAGTCGATCTTTGCGAGGATATTCAGCTATTACAATAAATAGAGATATTGTATCTGAGAGAGATTGAGAGAAAAAGAGAGAAATATAGTATCTGATTATCTACTCTACTATACTTAAAGAGATATAGATATCGACTTAAAAGATTTATACATAGATTTATAAAAGTTCGCTAGCATAAATAGATGTTGCTTTAAAATAAGCTTGATTATATAATGCTAGTTTCAGTTCATCAATCTTTTCGAAGATATCATGTAATTATAAAATACATATATACATATTTCCAGATATATGATATCGATTTTCGAAAATTATAAATGAACTTTGCATACAACTTTCAGCTAATGAATTTAGTTAGATACATTAGCTTCCATATAATCATTATTCATTATTTTCCTTTATAAATATGTACTAATGACAGCTAATAAACTCTCTTCACTTGATAAACCTGCATGAAATCACGTGATTTGCATTTAAATTGTTTGCCTAACGTTTGGCCTCTGGTATTGGCCGTTTTCTCAGTGTATTTGCATTGGCTCTTTGCCGGTTGTGACTTGTTCATGGAAATCATGGACATAACAACAGATCAGATACATATATATGCATAAAGTCATGTGTATATATTCATAATGACGTCAGCGCTATAATCTTTCTGCACAATGTGCACAAATTAAAGACAATTTGCAGCGCTTGTGGCAACTCCAATTGTCGCTGACACATTTCGTGCAACGCCCATCGATTTGCTAAATAAACATTGCAATGGAGATAGATGATAGATGCTACACACACATGCATTCACACACATATGCACCCATAGATATTTTTAGATTCGTATGCAAATTTCTGTTGAGCGCATGCGCAACATTTGTTTGCCATTTCGTGCCACTCTTTGAGGCTAAACTTCAGCATTTAAGAACTGATTCTTTCTTCTTCTTGATTTAACGCTAACATTTAATCTAGTTATGTAATTATCAGTTTTTTTTTTAGTGTATGCTAGTTGTTGGGCGATATCTTATAATCGCCGTAGATTTCCAGACAAATACTTATATGGCATAGCAGCGCCCAACTGCCAAAGAAGCCGAGAGATACCCTGTTACTACAGCCAAAGAGAGTTGTTTAGAGTTAAGCTAACAGAAGGACATGAGAAGATGTGGAATAAAAATTTGACTTTAATTGGAATGTAGATCATCTATAAATATTAAATATATTTTTTTAAATTTAAATTTTAATATTT
Organism: Drosophila pegasa; assembly: GCA_035046225.1. Lineage (NCBI taxonomy): Eukaryota > Metazoa > Arthropoda > Insecta > Diptera > Drosophilidae > Drosophila > Drosophila pegasa. The sequence goes on along the minus strand of JAWNOD010000398.1, from coordinate 6,602,700 downwards.
TTGATATATAATCTAAATCCCAAACAGCTTTAACTCCATTCTTTGCATGCTACCCGCCTCAAATATTGTTTAGGGTACAAAAATGCAGAGATAAACTCTTGGCTTGCGGGCTGTTATGCAAAATTGACCAAAATTGGTTAAAATAATAGTTGAATAGCAAAAAATAATATACAACTTAAAGCCGGGAGCCAGTTCGTGATGTAGTCGGCTGCGGCTTTGCTATTGAGCATGGAAAATCAATTGCCAAAGTACGGTCAAATACAAAGGCGATGCTATCGGAGTTGGCCCCCATGTCTTGGCACGTATTCACAGTGCTTAGATTGCACTCTAATAGATAATGAGCCGGGGGAGCCAGCTGGCTGCACCTGAGCTGCATACGGCCATAGAACGTGTCGACCATTTGTCATAATGCGGAACAAACAGCCGAGGCATGATGCATATGCAATGCATAGATACATCCAAAGATACCGAGCGACAAGCGCTGAAAACAAAGTTCAGCAATTGGGTTCAACTGCGGCCCACGCAGGCAGCGTTTAATTGGCCGTTTGAGAAATTAAAACTGTTTTAGTTTTTTTTTTTTTTAGCAAACAGAGAAAAGGAGGCAACAATTAATCAATTGCCAGAATGAAAACGAATCTTGTTTGGCGTGGGCTCTGGCGCAACCCTCGGGCGGCGGCAGGTGTGGGGGAAACCAAGGCTTGAAAAACTTCATTCAATCTAAATTGAGTCGAGACACAAAACTCGACTTGCTAGCAGATATATGTTGGCCATAAATCAAGCGTGTCGCCAGCCACGTATGCGTGCGGATCAAAGACCCAACCAACACGCACACCTAAGCTAATCCGTACATGTATATATATATTTCTATATATATATTTGCGGCTATTTATATACGATTTCCAAGAGAATTACCTATATCCATTAGCTCTAAGCGAATGTCTCGCTTTCAGCAAATAATTTTGACAGTGATATAAATAATATTAAAATTTCTTTGTATGCTGATAAACAAAACCTAAATACTTTTGGACAAAAACAAATGAAACTATTAGAGAGTGAACGACTAGGAGATATCCTGTAAATAGTTGGGGGATCGATAGAATATAGAATAGAGAATATAGTATAATATATATAGAATAATATATTGGTTAAGCTGATTGACTATATATGTATATTTATACATCTATAATATAAATAGTTCCTCCTTCTTCTTGCTTGCACTCAAATCAGAATACCCTACTTTACTCCAAGTATAGCGTGTATAACAACAAAGATAATAACAAATTGTACAGTGCGTGACAATGTCAGTGCCAGCCTGTGAAAACGAGAGCAAAACTAATTTGGCATCACGCCAAATCAAAACCCGATTATGCCCCGTTCGTATGTGTAGGAAAAAAAATGAAATGCCGTAATAACAAAAAGCAAAAATAACCAAAAATACAACACTCAAATAATAAGACAATCGAAAAGGCAATAGATAGAAACAAAGATAAAGACTATACAATACCCTACATTTTGAGACAGATAATTAATATAGAACATATTATTTCAGAAGGTTTCCTGATGAATTTTACTGATGTTTAAAGGTGTTCATACAGGCTGAGAAGAAGGTTTATTTATATTAAATTAATCAAAAAAATATTTGTAAAATATATAATTTATATAGATATTATAAATTTTGATTGTTAGCATAATTCAATTCAAGTTATTTTGTATTCTTTTTTTGGCAAATATTTCTAAAGTTTAACTTGAGTCTTCCACAATCAGAATCCAGTCAACTTATCTGTAATATTCAATATACCCTAGCTCTCTTGCGATGCACTTACTCTAAGTTTGGGCACACAAAACGTCTAATTTGCGATCGTAGCCCATAATTTGTGGCTAATTTGTATAGCGGAACTGCGGACTGTAGGCCGCTTGCTGTAGGTGTAAATACACATAAGTGAAGCTATCAATTCGCGTAGTTTATCAGGCGTATAAAGAACTAGCAACAGTTTAATGCGGCCGTAGGACATGCCTCGAACTTAACGTAATCACACGAAATTATAGTTTATGAGCGACATTTAATTTGATTGTATATATCAAAGACTTACTGGGGCGTCGAGGCATTAACCATTCACGTCGATGGCGTAATTCGGGGCGGGCTGCGGCTCTGCCCAAGGCTAGGCGATTGCCATTAATTGCATGGGAGGTGCCTGCAAGAAATGCGATATATTCTTAATTCATTTGCAAATCTTAATTCTTTAACAAATCGCCAAGGCATATTGTTTCTGCGAATAATGAAGTCAAATAAGCCATAAATTTGTAGGCACAACAAACGGTAATAAATTGTCTTTGTAACTTGCCATTGTGATGCTTGTCGCGTTCACTGCGATTCTAATTAACAACTGTGAAGTAGTTAACTAATTGGCAATACTTGTATCACTAGACATGTCCATTCACAATGGCAATTGCTTAATTGCGGCGGTGACTTTTTAATGAAAAACTGAAATTCATTTCGATTTGATTCGCAAAGTGCGACAAATTGTCAAAGCACTCGAATTACATATTACAAAACAACTCAAATCACGAGCTCATCAGAAATGGATTGCATGTCGAGTCGACAAAAAAAAAACAAAAAAAAAAACACAATTTGTTAACGTTTTTTGCGTGAAAATTGTTGAATGAAATGATGTAAAGGAAATAAACGACGGCGTAATACTCTGCTCAGAAATCAATTTGAAGTTCTTCATCAGAAATCAAAACTGATTTGATGTTCTGACTCAACATTATCTGTGCAAGCCCTTGAGATACTTCAGAGTTCTATTCTGTCCCTCTCTCTCTTTCTATCCTTCTCGATCCTCGATCCTTCAATAGCCATATATAAAAGTCAAATCTATATGACAACTTAATCATATATATGTACTTCTCATCACCATCTCCACCCTCTACATTCTATATATATATATTTATTCAATATATCAAAAAGTATAACACATATAACTGATATACTCTCCTCACTTTTCAAGCAGAGTATGCAAAGTGTGTTTCATAGCCATTGTTATGACTGGCTTGGGTAACGTGTCGTTGTTAATTAAAAGTTAGAATTGTTTAGAAACTATTTGCATGATGTTGAGTGTGTGTATCTGTGTGTGGGGTCAGTCATTGCTCTGGGACGCATTGTTAGGCATCGTTCATACGCCGGGTTGTACCTGCGGCCACAAGGTTTATTCAACCAGGCGGCGAGTCACTGTTACAGGTAGCAAAAAAAAAATGTACAGACAAAAACTTAATTCCATTTGCTTGCCAAACTTTTTTTCATTGCTTTGTTTATTGCCCAGTTTTTATGGCTTTTGCGTTTGACATGCAAAAAAAAAAAGCTGAAATGTTTGTAGGCGAGTTAATTCTCTTTGACGGCGCCTACTGCCGCTTGCCCTGTTTCGAGCTTCCTCTCGAACCACTAATGGAAATTGGCTTGCCTGATAACTGACGACTGCTTTGTTGCCTGTATCTGTGTGTGCGTATGTGTGTGTGTGTGTGTGTGTGTGTGTGTGTGTGTGTGTGTGTGTGTGTGTGCGTTTGCATTTGAGCTCGCGGCATGCCGTCATTTTCAGCCAGTGAATGAGAATGAGCGCTAATTTAATTTGCAAATTAGCCGTCGCTCGACAAGTGTCAAATTTGGTCTACAAAGTGCTCATAGATCATCGGCTAGGTGCACAATATGCCGCTTGAAGCGATGCGTTTGTGTCAATCGCACACAGATGCAAATGTATCTCACAGATATCAAATAGTTTCAGAGATACAAAAGTATATTTTGAGCAGTTTACAAAGTGCCTACTTTTTTCTCTCACAGAAACATGAGTAATTCATAGTTGTAAAATTATCTTAGACAGAGAATATAGAGAATAGATAAAGAAGTCTCAGGAAACATGGATACAAAAGTATCTTAGATAGAGAATATAAAAGAATAAAATAGAGAAAAGATTCTCTATCTCTATCAGGAATCAGAGATACGAAAGTATCTTAGATAGAGAATAGAAAGAAAGGTATGAGGAATCATAGATACGAAAGCATGTTAGATAGAGAATATAAAGAATAGTAAGAGAAGTATCTGAAGCAGCTAATAGAAAGCATAAGCTCAGATAGAAAAGTATCTAAGCGATATATTAGAGTCTAAAATATGCTGAAGTATCTGTTAGATACAAAAATAATTCACAGAGTATAAAGTAAAATTTATATTACAGAAAATTCAGATCATATATATATTATTAATTAGAAGTAGTTGAAGTATCTCAAATATCTCATATCTCTATTCTAGCATAATTTTAAAAGTGTTTCTTGAACTCAAAAATATCTCAGATATGTAAAAGTATCTGCCATACACAAAAGTATCTCACATACAAAAAACAATCCCTCAGACACAAAAGTATCTTTAAGGCTGCCTGCTGTGGCCTAGCCAATAATTCGCATCTGTTCTGAAAGTCACGAGCCACGCCTCCACTTAATGTATTCAATCCCTGCAGACATTTTGCCGCTCAGCAGGGGACAATCGGCATTAGCACTGCATGTCTGTCTGCCACGCCCACTCGGCCATGCTCGCAGGCACAGCTTCTGCAGCATCATCAGCCGCTAAGAGTTGTCTCTGCCGCTCTGCTGATAATTCATGGCAGGCAGCCTGAGGCTGGCAGCATTTAGACTTTCGGTCTCGCCAAATTATCCGTGTGTCGAATGCAGCCCGTCGACCCGAGCCAAGTCGTGCATAGCCGCACATTTGTCTACACTACACGGCTTCACACTTCAAGGTGAGTCGGGGCAGGGGCCGGGGCAAGTGGTGACAAGTCCAAACAGTTCTCAGGGCTTAGCTTTGTTTGTGCACCACGTTGTCGCAATCTGTTGTTGCTGAGATACACAATTATGAGCCGCATATGTATCTGTGTAGCTTCGTATCTTAATGTCTTTATGTCTATGTATCTCGGAGTCTGCATCTGCCACGGCTACCGTTGCGCAGTGCAAATAATGCGACTGGTTTTTCTGGGTCTGCCGGGCCCGGAAATGTGACCGACAGCGGAGCTTGATCACATAATCAGCTGCATTGTTTTTCGTGCCTTGGCGCGCGGTCTTCTCATTATGCTTCATAATTTCCACTAATTATTTATAACTTTAGCCGGGACTGGAGCGTGTTATGCTAATCCCACATTTGATCCAATCGATTATGCAAGAGATTTCAAATTTTTGAAGCCCTCGCTTTCATTTCTCTGCTCCAGAAAAAGAAAATTTTACAAATTCTGCTGAACTTACGGAAAAAAAGAAAAAAAAATGGAAAACTAAAAGCGAAACTGAAGAAAAACAACAAATAAAATTCAGCGTCGGCGTGAATCAAAGAAAGTGCTCTGGACCCAACGCTGAAAATAAACAATTTGTGAGGCGTTAAAGCAAACCGAAGCCGAACCGAGAAGACAAAACATGACCACAATATGAACTACGTGTAGTTTTTTTGATATGCTCGCTTTGTAGATGTCGAAAGAGTATATTAGTTAGGTGATGTGTTGAGTTTGAAGAAATTTGTGATGTAAATTTGGGACAAGTGACAAATAAATATAATAAATATCTTTGCCAATCTTAAAACTAGACTCTTTAAAGATCAATATCAGTCATGTCATATCTATACAAACTCTGCTCTTATTAAATTCTTTCTCTCATCTCCAACTCGAAGCGAGTATATTGCAGTCGCTTACACTCGACTCTCGACATTTGTTTGTTTTTTTTTTTTCCTACTTCATCATTTTTTCGAGTTGAAAGTTTGTTTAGATTTCAAGTTTGATGCGACACAACAAATGAATTGTTTATCGCCCGGGCACATGCAACATTTTATGCATCCGAATGGAGTGGAAAGAAGTATGCACAAATCGACTGACATTTCCGCGGAAACCCCCACGGCCCCAGCCGAGCGACACACATGCCGCGAATCAATGGCACTCGGAAAGCCCTCGAGTTGGGTAATTGCAATGCTGAACGCTTCATTAGATGCATGCAGAACAATATGGGCAATAAAACTGAATACCGGGCGGCACTGGATAGTATTGCCATAACAGTGCTACACACACACACAGCCAGACACACACACACACATACACATACACTTACACACTTTCCCAGCACGTTCTGCAAAGTTCAGTCAACTCGGAGCTCGGCTTTTAACTCTTTAACGATTCAGCTGAACAAATGACAAGAGCCAAATAAAGAACATGAGGAATCAGCCAACATTATTCCGGCTAAGAGCTAAATGAGGCTATTATAATTCGATCACGATATGTGTGACGAATAGCTGCATATCTGAATCTAAATCGAAGTAATATATTAAGCTAACGAGCTGTTAACAGAACCCCTCCAAGACAGATATTCGCAGAGTCTATAATATTTTGTTTTTATTTTATATTTGCGCTCCTTCATTTGTTATTGTTCCTATGCCAGACATTTCGGCGTCGTTTGCCAATTGAGATACAATTTAAATAAGAATTTAATTAGCCAGCTTTTCGCTCTCTTTTTGTTTGTATAATTGACGGCGAAGTGGGTACTTACTGCTGGCATTCGGTTGACCTACTTTTCGTTTTTGAGTGGAACCACTTCCACCACTTGTCGCCGGTTCGGTGGAAATTTCGATGACAGCCAGCCTTGGCTTTCTTCGACTCGCGAATATGCCATGTCACATCCTCAACATCTGCTAGCCGCTTGTAATTAATGCAAAAATAAAATTGTCAGCTTTTTGTGCTCTGCTTGGTATGATGGAGGAAGAGAGAGTATATTGGTTTTGGGATCGATATGTGAATGAACTAAAGTAAGGTCTGTAGTTTAGACAAGTTCTAAAGATAGTTTCATGAGAGTTTATCTGACAGAGTATAGAGTATATGACGCAGTTCAGATTGCAGACAGAGTATTTAATAGTCATTTATGCCCGTTCAGTCACATTCAAAGTATATTGGCTTTTGAATTGATATGTGAATATAGTAAACTAAGGACTGTAGCTAAGGCAAGTTCAAAAAATAGTTTCATGAGAGTTGATCTGACGGGGTACTGATTGCAGGCAGAGTATTTAATAGTCCTGTACGCCCGTTCAGTCACATTCAGAGTATATTGGTTCTGGGATCGATAATTGAATAAAGTTAACTAACGACTGTAGCAAATGCAAGTTCTTAAGGTAGTTTCATGACAGTTGATCTTACAGAGTTGTGAGTATATGACACAGTCTTGATTGCAGGAAGAGTATTTCCTAGTCGTTGCCCGCTCAGCCGCATTCTTTGTGCCTGCTTTTGCTTGATTCCTGCTGAGGCCGAGTTCTGGAATTGGGTCAGTGCGCAATTAAATCACAGGCTGCTGTACACAGAATGTGGGAGCTGCAAACAGATCCCTAGCATATGGCGGGAGCCTAAAGAGGGCGATCGCGTTACAGCGCAATCAGGGCACAGTTAATCAAGCAAATGGAACTACTACGAGTATCAGTGCCTGGCATCTGTGACTGTGACTCATAAATCTGGGCAGCGTGATTGCCCAATGGCCCAATGGGAAGAAGAAAGAAATGTTCTTGTAAACACACAAACAACAGAAACTGTTTAAGTAACCCAATTGCCCAAACCCAATTAACGCTTCTTGCCTTCTTTTTTTCCAATATGGGTTATCATTAAATGAGGTGTTGAGCATGCCGAATCGGGAATGGGAATGGGCATGGGAGTGAGTACGGGAAGCACATGTTCCAAATGAAACAAAGCTAAAAGGCGCAAAAGCGATTGTCTGTCGTTTCACTGATTCCGATGGCTGCGATAAGATAAGATACGATTCGTGGTACATTTCTCTGGTGCAGTCGAAAGTAGTTGACAATGACGTAAATACGACTCTTTCTATACGCTTTATAGGTCGACACACACCATCAGTCGTCGGGTCTTTCACAACAAAACATTTGTTGCAGCCAAAAAGAATTCGACTTTTTCCCCACGTTCAGCACCTTTTTTTATCGACTTCCTAGTTCACTCTTGGATTTTATTTGGGATTACGTATTTTCTTATCTTTTGCAAATATTCTAGATAATGTTGCGCATACGCGGCCTTATCTAGACGCAATTTCAATCAATTTTTACCCAACAAGGTAAAAAATAAACAAATGTTTTGATAGCTCATTCATAGAAGTTTTTTTTAGCGATTCGTAAACTGATCGGATATAGGTATTTTATGACTATAATTTAGTTGTATATATTCAAGATCAAAGTCGAATACATTTAAAAAATACCCTGTAGGTATGAGGAGTGCTTAAAAGAGGGTATATTGATTGGGCAATAGACAGATAATGAAAGGGTTCGGCTAAGCTGATATATAGAGACTCTATAGAGACTCTGTCATCTCTAATTTTGACTTAAGTCAATACCTTGAATCGATCACCGAATTAAAAATCAAGAATTATATATAGTTGTTTAACATATCTTTAAGACTATTATAGATAAAACTCCCCAATTAACACAAATATCTTATATATATTCAGTTCTATCAGAGTAAACTCCATATTCATTCAATTATACATGCAGGGTATTAATTAGCCCTGCTTGTTTAATGTGCTGCTTTAGCTGTTATTGAACTGTGTTTCACTCGCCCATAGAAGCGTCGTAAAACATAAAAAACCGCAAAAAATTTAACGCTTGATCGAATTCAAATTCTCCGTCTCATTCCAACTATAACTCCAACTCTCCCTCTCTCCCTCTCTCTCCTTCCTTCTGCTTGTAAAACGATCTTGTGTATGTGCGCAAAATGCAAAAGAGCAATATAATTCTGATTTTATGGGTCGCAGAACTTCTCCATTTTCACGCATAATAAAACCGAACGACGACTCGGAGTAGCCGGGGCAAGGCGTTTGGTTACATTCGCCCGCGTGATTCATCTTGCGGTCTGAAATACTTAAGATCGTATGGCAGCTACAGCCTAGTTGAGGCTCTCTAAGATATACAACATATATGTATATTCCATTCAATTCGATTGTTGCTAATCAGCAAAAAAATGAAATTGGCAAAATTCCTGAAAACTATTTTTATCTTTAATAAATCAATGTATATATATACACACACATATTTGTATATAAATAGGCGTAAAGTAGTGAGTGTACCTATAAACATTGTGCGCATTGTACGCATTTGGTATTTTTAGCAAAAATGCGAGCGTAAAGATTTAAGTATTTGGCGCCGGCAAAACGAATTCGTTTAGCTCTGCGCTTGCAGCGATTAGTTGCAGCTGCAATAAAACGTTTTACTATATATATATATATATAAAATACAGACACACCTCCCTGTGGCGACACGTGCCCACAGCTGCCCTCTCCCCCACCCACCCGCTTGAGTTGCTTTTGTCCATGCGACAGTGGCGTCAATTTGATTAAATGCATGGGCAATCGATACCAGACACACATCAACACACACCCACACACACTCACACACACCTACACACACTAACACCCACACCCACACACACACACACACACACACACACATTCACACACACATCTGCACACACACATTTGCATTTGCTTTTTCATTGCTTTTAACCATTGTAATTGTTAACATTGTAAAAATCTCATTTAGCTTTTACTCATTATGCTCAAAATTCTCGCATTTTTCTCCTCTCTCTCTCTCTCTCTTCCTGTTGCTTCCTTGCGTAACTGTTTGTGTACAGCCATCATATCCTTTACCAATCCGAACATGCAAAACTCATCAATTTATGCGCCAACAACAACAACAACATCAACAGCAGCGGCAGCAGCAACAACGGCAGCAGCATCAAGCGCTAACACCGCCATTGAAGTGGCTCCATCCTCTGCACCACCAACCAAAAGCTCATCATCAGACTCATCCACAACTCCAGCTCTAGGCACGCATCAGGCCGCTCGTCCCTTTCACGGATTCGTGGCGCGATTGCGAAATTTTAAATTCGACGATTCGAAAAATATTAGAAAACGTTTGCATTTCGATTTCATATCGAAGGACAGATTTTTGGGTATGTTTCAAAATTTCATAAACTAATTAACTATTGGCATGGAGAGAGTTTTTGGAAAAGGGATGTGACTTATATATGTATATATTTCTTGTCAAGTATGAAAACCTAAGAACTGCAAAGCGAAAGCTAAACTGCAAAAGCTGTTTGCAAAATTCTTTTTTTTTTTTTACAGGAAGTACTTATATATATTATAATCTAAATATATATAAATATTATATATATATTATACATATTATATACATTATAATCTAGTTGTAAATTTTGAATTATATTTTGATCTAAAATACATTTTAACAGGCAAAGAAAAAACGAATACTTATTGAAAATAAGAATATATATAGACCGACGGTAAACTATATCAACTATATATCAAGATAATGAATTAGGAAATATTCTGTTGTTTCTTACATCCAGCACTACTATTTCTATGATCAGTCGGCTTTCAATTAAATCTCTCTAATCACGTCTCATAATTCTCTACTTCATAGTCTAATCTAACTAAAAGGACATATTTCCATATGAAAATGTAACTTTCCATTAAGTTTATGCTTTCTGTAGTGCAGCACTGCTATTATTTTGAGCACAGTAAAGCACAAATTTTGAATAGATATTTTCCCTTGGTATATTCTTCATAATACCTGCCTTTGCCGAGTTGGTTTTTAATTAACCTCATTTGACATTTTGATCAACAATTTTGTGGGAACATTTTTACGAGCTCAAAATTCCCGAATTAATTTCAATGTCGCCCCGATTCCGAGCCCGACTCGGCTCGTAGGCGTTCCAGTTTCATATTGAAGCTGGCGCCTCACGCACAAAGCCCACACACACAACACACACACATACTCACACACACCCAGCCACTCACAATACTTCCCTTTATTCACAACTTAATTTGAATGATTTTATTGTCTTTTAATGCTACTTACACTTCGACTTGTGCATATTAAAATACATATGTTCATATACCAAATAAATATGTATGTATTTATAGACATGTATGTGTGTCTACTGTCTATTTCGGCTGGAGTAGGAGTGTCTGTCTGTCTGTTAATGAAGCGCATTGCACACGTGGGCCGCAACATGTGTTTTTTTCTCTCTCTGTTTTTCGCTTTTTAATGAAATTCTTTAATCGCTTCTCACCTAGCCGCAGCAGAAGGGGAAGGAAAAATACCAACAGCAAAGCTAAACAAACAATAAATAAAACTAAAAATTGGTAAAACGAAAAGGAAAATAGATTTGAAAAGCTTTCAACGTGAGTTACAATGCCTGACAACTGATTTATCCGCTGCATTCGACATGAGCCACAACCTGTGTAAGTTTTTAATTTGGCGGCTGCCACAGAATGTGGCTCGGGCTGCCACATAAATTCCATCGGCCTGCGCCAGATCAAAGCCAGTGGTGGGTGTGGTGGTGGCGGTGGTGCTGCTGCTACCATAGATCAACCACAGATATTCGGCCATTGCGGCAGGTGGAAATCTAATTCGAGCCAGATAGTTAACCTTCATTTTTGCAATTAAATTAAGCCCGAAAAGTCACTGAACTGCCAATTAAATTAAATGGTAAACACAATCGCTCGCTCTCACTCTTTCGCTGTACTCTCTCTCTCTCTCTCTCTCTCTCTCTCTCTCTCTCTATCACGTCATAAAACGTTCAGCTGAGTGGGTTTATAGCCAAAGTCCAATAACCACACAGTTTGTTTGGATCAAGTTGATCGGTAATTGAAAATGCTCAACACGTGCGCCTCTTCTGCTCGCGTTCATTGGTCATGTTCAATGCCCAACAGTGGGCAGCAAAAGTCTAGCAACAGCTAGAGATAAGCAGAGGCAAACATAGTAGAAAATGTCCTTGTGCAATAAATACCTCAAAAAATACTTAAGACTCTTTTATACCCGAGCTATATCAAAAGGTTTTAAGTCTGGAATTCATGCACTATCAAATCTCGAGCTTTTCCAGCTTAAGTCAAAATAACATTTACACTGGGAGAAACAAGTTGTCTTAGCATAATCATCTCCAACATTGTGTAAGAAATTCCTGTTTTATTCTATCTTATCGAGAGGTGTGAACTGACTTTCGTGCCGCACTGTCTGGCTATTTGTCTATGCGTCTGCCCACTTGCCGCCTGCTTCGTCTTTCTACAAGTGTTCCGGCCCTAAAAATGAGCCATACACCTATTTTCACTCAGCTTTTTTCGCCAGTTTTTCAGCATTGAGTTTAATGATCTCTTGCTACGGCCGCACAACGCCGCGGGGCGCTTTCGTGGCGCTGTCAACACCCAGTCAAATCGGCCGTTAACAAATAATTTCCTGTACTCATACATTGGCTAAATTGTGCCATCTTTCATTTCCTTCGCATGGCTAATGTGTTGGAAAAGTGCATAATTTATTTTCATTGAACACTTCTCATAATGCATCGGCATGCGAAGAATGCCAGAGCAAAGCGAGGGCTTCCCATAAACACTTTCTAGTGCACGCAGAAGGGCAAAACAAACAACGCGAAAGAACAGCTATGCTCGGCACGTCGATACTTTAATACGCTTTCACGTCATGTTCGGCACATTAGCACATTGCCCGATGAAAAAGCATTTAGAAATGAGAGAGACCTCACCTATTTAAGAGTAGCTCGTGTATTTTCTCACACTTCCTCTCCTTCTACTTCTGCTTCTCTCTATTTCTTGTTCGCCGCGCGTTCATTGCTGTTGCTGCCAAAATTATGCGGCACACTTAGAGTTTAATAAATATGCTGATATTCCAAGCATAGAAAGCATAGCTGAAATATAAACAATTGTACACCAAGTAGCAACTAATCGCGATTAGCACTTTTTAGTTAATTTAACTTAATTAGCAAAGCTATTCTATTCGCACACGCACAGAACATAAACGATCAGCAGGACAGACACGCACAGACTAATTTGCCTAATTGTGCTAAGCCTTCATTCGCACTAATACAATGGCAATTATGAGCAGCCAGCAGTTAAAATTCCTTCGCTCACGCCACAAGGAGAGAGAGCACAACTAAGATAACGGGACTAAAAGCATTGCCAATTGCCAATTGCGTGAGCGCAGTGGACATTTTGCATAATGCTCTCACTCTTTCTCTTTGTTCTTCATTCAGCATTTTAAACGCCAATGATGTGTGCACAAAGAATTAACAGTTAACTCCAATTGTTTTGCAGTTCACGTCGCTCAATAAATACCCTTTGTAAGTGTAATTGCTGTTCGTCGATAGCGCATGAACGATGTATAGTATATAAGTTGTAAGACGATTTTCAGATTTATTGCGAATATAACAGAGTGTGATAACTACAAAAGTAATTCATAATGCATACTGCTATAATAATGACTTCTCCTAAACGTTACATAGTATGTGACAAGCCTCAACTATCAGAGGGAAGGGTATAAATAGAACACTTTTAAACGATTGAACAAAAGCTCATCGTCAAGTCGTTAAACTTGCGGCACTTGAAGCTACATTTCTTCTCGTTTATTGTTTTTAGTGGCCCAATTAACCGATCTCTTTCTCCCTCTCTCTCTCTCCCTCTTTCTCGTTTGTTTTGACAGGCGGTCAGCTGAAGACGAAAAATGGACAGAAATACGTGTTTAATGGACCGCCATCGGGTGTCTATGTTTCGAAGGCGTGTTTGGTCATCTCGGCCTTGATAATGTTGGCAGCTCTAATATTCTCAGTGCTTGTCACCTACTATCTCGCCTCGCATAATCTGCCCGTCATGGAGCCCAGGTGAGTAAGCCACGTTAAGAGCTACACCTATGCAGCTAAGCCAGTTGGACTTGTGGGTGTGGCCTGCTTATTCATGTTTAGCACTTTCTTATTCGCCTTCCCTTTTTTTTCTGCATTCTCGTAATGCGTTTTGGCAAACGTCTTAATTGACTGTCGACTCCGGCGTGACCTCATTTCACGTCCGTCTTGAAAGCGAAAGCAATTGATTCGTTGCCTCTGACGCATTTTGAGGTGCGGAAGGGTCGAAGAAGCTGCTTTGGCTCCTTTGGGCAGGCCGCGCCCCACTTGTCCAAATACATTAAGCTCTTTGCATAAGCTAAACCCAAAACCTTTTATCCTTTTACCCATGCCACGACGCACAGCGCCCAGGCACAGTCCAAGGATCTGCAGAGCCATGAGAACGATGCAACGAGCGATTCGCACGCGAATGCAACGCCCCTGGCTAATGCCAAGTTTGATATACCCGGCTGGCTGAAGCAGAAGGACCCGGCAACCACATCCAAGCCGGAGATACCCGTAGTCGTGCCGCCCGTGGGCGACATACCCGTGCAGGAGGAGACGCTGGACACCAATGCCAAGTCAATGGAGCGCACGCTGCAGCTCTACGAGGGCTGGCGCCCACTACACTACAGGTGAGAGCAGGGAAGGGTGGGGGGGCCCTCCCACAGCCGGGGGCAACTACTCAATTTTGCACTTCAGCCCCAATTGAATAATGGCTTCCACGCGCTCGACGACTCCTCAAATTGCTTTGCATGCCCGCATTTCAATTGGAAGCCGTCTGACGGACAGGCGGGCATAAATTGCTGGCGGAGATTTGTTGTCTCCACCGCTTCCGGCTCACAATGTTGCAATTAGCGTCGAGTCTTCCACGAATCGAAATCTATATAACGAGATTTATATGACGATAATAGCTTATCTCTGGGCACTGCAGATGAGCGCGTGTCGGAATACTAAAACGGAATACGGCACGAGCTTTCTCGCCAGATTAGAGTGAATTATTTAAATTCTTGATAAATCCTGACATATGAATGAATGTGTCTGACTGATTGACTGATTAATTCGTTTAGTGATACGATAGCTGTCTGATAAGCTAATTATCCGACTCAATGATTGGCACACTGATTGATGGGTTTAGTATTTGACTGATCACGGAAATGACTGCATGACTGATTAACTTGCAGATTGATAGATTGTATAATTGAATAAATGATTGACTGATTGAATGACTGACCTTTCGATTTATAATGTAATCGATTGACTGGCTGACCAACTGATTGATTAGCCATGTGATTGACTTACTGATTGATTGACTGACTGACCAATCGGCTGATTACTGAATTGACTGAACATCTGGTTGATTGACTGATTGACTGACTGTCCAATTGATTGACTAGTCTTGTGATTGTCTTTCTAATGGATTGATTGATTTACTGGCTGATTTGACTGACTGATTGACTAACCTTCTGAGTCATTTCCTGAGTTACGCACTGATTAGCTGATTGACTAGAAAGCTGAAAAACTTACTGATTGATTGATTGACTGACTGATTAACTGACAGAATCAATAATTAACTTGATTGACTGATGAATGACTACCTGAGTTACATTTTGAATCATTAGCAGAAATGACTGAACATCTGATTGACTGATTGATTGACTGACTGATTAACTAGCAGGCTTAATAATTAACTGATTGACTAAATATCTGAGTCATTACCTGAGTTACTGATTGATAGACGGACTAACTGATTAACTAGGGAACTGATTGACTTAGTGATTGATTAGTAAATGGATTAATTGATTGACTGATATAGACGACTAGTGTAACTAATTGTGTGATCCACTAACCAAAAAATAGGCAAAATAAAAGTTTTGTGACTCGACTCTATGCTTACCCAATAAATATTATATATTCTCTACGAAGCTATATAAACTTCCGTTTGACGATTGTAGTCTCTCCTCCTTATTGTTATTTCTGACATTCGGTATGTCGAGAAACCGTCTCTACATCAATTAAAGTCAAGTTTAAGTGACTTTCAATACAGGCAACTGTCAACAGTGGCCCAACAACATTCGCTTAACCCTTGACCCCATGTCGTGTGCTCCGTTGAGCATATCGTAGGACATTTATTGACGTCATGCCAAAAGATGTTTTGTCAGACGTTCTGTGTTTATGCTTGCAGTACGATGTGCACCCGCTAAGTGGGTCAAGGATTGAGTGTCGCCAGCGGTGCGCCAGTTGGCACTTGGGCTAAGCACACATCCACAGACATCTAACAACTTGTTCAACAATCAAACACCACAGGAGCTGGCCAAATATGTCCAAGCTGTGAGCAGAACCAAACTCAGGCGCAATTGCTCCATGCACTCCCCACAGCCACTGGCCCCCACCTCCTACCGCGAGAGGCGGCAAAGATCTGAGGCCCATCAGAGGCGGTTCTGAGGCAGATCTTTGTGCTGCAGCACGCACGCCAACTGTCAGCACGCCAGATGGGTTGCTTGGTTAGTTAGCTAGAAGATTGGGCGATTGGGAGACGGAAGATGCTGCGGCTAATGCCGCATGCATTAATATAATTGACACAGAAATACCCCAAAGACTTGAATTGAATTGCGTCTGCCGCGCAGCTGGAGCAGTCACTGTTGGCTATCGATGCTCACTGCAAATCGATGTTAACTGATTTTGCAGCTGTTGATCAAAGCGAACGTCCGTCCCTCCGTCCCTCCGTCCGTTCGTTCGTCTGTCTCTCCGTCCGTCCGATCGTCCGTACATTCGTCTATGTGTCCATGGCAAATTGCACTGAACACGCTTCCTGGTTGCCCCCGGGCGCAACAACACATTGTAAAGCAATCGCCGCAATTAAAAGCACCAAGCAACACAGTGGCTCCATCTGGCGGCCAGTTCTTGCCAACGGCATTCTTGACAAAATGTGCGGGCAGGGAAAAGGGGAGCAGAAATTGATCTTCAATTTGATACTCTAACACTTGTCGTGGGGCGTGTAGCGAAGTTAGTCATGATTGCTTTGAAAGCTAAGAAAATGTATGGGTAAAATGGGGTTTGAACTTGTGTCTTAATATTTATGTTTTATTAATTGATTTTTGAGCTTGTCTTAAAATTTTTTTTGCTTGCTTATCGAAAATTGATCGTCTAACTGTTAGGCAAACTTTTACTGCACTGCCTCCTAAAACTCTGTTAGGCAACTTAGCCAAAATCACGTTAGACCTTAGTTCATAGAGCGAAGTTTGAACCAGGAACCTTACGTCCACAGCGCATTAGACTGTCGGCTATGCCCCCTTTTCACATTTGTTTATCTTGATTTCTACAGCTCGCAATTACAGTTTAGCTCCCCTTTCGAACGATTAACACAAACGCCAGTTCTGCAGCGTAGCCGGGCGATTGGCTGACCCGCCGCTGCTGCGCTGATTGATTGGCAGTTTTGATTGAGGCGTCTTGTCGTTTCTGGCAGTGATTAGAGAACTATTTGCACCTGCACTTAAATAGTTGGCAACTGAATAATGCAAAACCTTTTGACCGGTTGCAGAATTGTCATCGAGCCAAATGTCGTGTCGTCCATTAACAACGGAAGTCTGTCCATTGAAATCGAACGGGATCCCAAGGTCAGCAGCTGGGAGCCCATTGTGTTGGACGTGCACAATGTGAGCATCTCCAATGTGCGCGTGATACGCGCCCCCGTTGTCAACGGCAGCGAGGAGGTGGATCTGGATTTCGACAGCGACTACGGGGAGAACAATGCCACCTTTGTGGTTAGGCTGGCCAAGGACCTGGCCGGGGACTCTAAGTTGCGCGTGCTGCTGAGCCTGGACTTTGTCAGCCAGGTGACGGATACGCTGCAGGGCATCTACAAGACCAGCTACACCAATCCAGATACCAAGCAGTTGCAGTAAGTAGTGCACGCGGATAGATCCTTCTTAGGATAGATCCTTCGTAGGATAGATCCTTCTTAGGATAGATTCTTCTTAGGATAGATCCTTCGTAGGATAAATCCTTCATAGGATAGATCCTTCTTAGGATAAATCCTTCTTAGGATAAATCCTTCTTAGGATAGATCCTTCTTAGGATAGATCCTTCTTAGGATAAATCCTTCTTAGGATAGATCGTTCATGTTTGTATCTTCCTTTGCAGATGGGTCATCAGCACTCAGTTCTCGCCCATTGATGCGCGACGCGCCTTCCCCTGCTTCGATCGTCCCGACATGAAGGCCAACTTTACCATCAGCATCGTTCGGGATATCAAGAAGACAATGTGCCTCTCCAACATGCCGAAATATCGTAGCGTGTAAGGCAACTAAAGAGAACCTTATCTAATATCGATATAATCCTACTCAATATTTATCCTCCCGTAGCTCCCATCGCGTTGGTTACATACGCGACGATTTCCAGACCACACCCCGCATGCCGACCTACCTCCTGGCCTTCATTGTCTCCAATATGGTTGACTCACGCTTTGGCGATCTGGACAGCAGCCTAAAGCCGCGCGTGGAGATCTGGACGCGGCCCACCTTTGTGGACATGACCAACTATGCCTATAAGATGGTGCGCAAGTTCCTGCCCTACTACGAGGAATACTTCGGCATCAAGAACAAGCTGCCCAAGATTGATTTGGTTTCGGTGCCGGACTTTGGCTTCAGCGCCATGGAGAACTGGGGCCTGATCACCTTCCGCGACTCGGCGCTGCTGGTGCCCGAGGATCAGGAGCTGGCCTCCTCGTCGGAGCACATGCAGTACGTGGCCCAGATCATTGCCCACGAGCTGGCCCATCAATGGTTCGGCAATCTGGTGACGCCCAAGTGGTGGGACGACCTCTGGCTAAAGGAGGGCTTCGCCTGCTACATGAGCTACAAGGCGCTGAACTACGTGCATCCTGAGTTCCAGATTATGGATACCTTCACAGTGCTGGTAGGTAGAGCTGGAAGTGGATGGAGTTCATAGACTAATTCTCATTACGATACGCAGGAATTCAAGGAGTCGATGCAGCACGATGCCACCAATACCTCGCATTCCATTTCCTTTGATGTGAAGACTTCGAGCGATGTGCGTCGCATCTTCGATCCCATCAGTTATTCGAAGGGCACGATCCTTCTGCGCATGCTGAACTCCATTGTGGGCGACGAAGCCTTCCGTGCGGCCACCCAGGATCTGCTCAAGACTTTCGCCTACGAGAACATGTCGCGCGACGATCTCTGGGCCTTCCTCACGCGCCACGGCCAGGCGAAGGGCACCCTGCCCAAGAACATGAATGTCAAGCAGATCATGGACTCGTGGATAACCCAGCCGGGCTATCCGGTGGTGCATGTGGAGCGCAGTGGTGCCGATCTGGTGCTGCGACAGGAGCGCTACCTGCTGCCCGCTCGCAATCCGCTGGACACCAGCCGCTGGTTCATACCCATCACCTATGAGACGGACGAGCTGCACAAGGGCGACAATATACCCACGCACTGGATGACCCAGGAGCAGGAGCAGCTGGTGATTAGCGACGTCTTCACCTCCACCAACAACAGCGACAACGTGGTCTACCTGAACCTGAACCGCCAGAGCTACTACCGCGTCAACTACGACATGACCTCCTGGCTGGCCCTGAAGAAGAACTTCAGCACACTGCCACGCATCACGCGCGCTCAGCTGCTGGACGATGCACTGCATCTGTCCCAGGCGGAGTATCTGCCCTACGATATACCGTAAGCTTATATATTTATTATAGTAGAGAGTTTCGTCGGAAATAATTGTATATCAAATTTCAGTTTGACTTTCTTAATGGAGCTCTTCACGGCTGTGGACGATGAGCTACTGTGGAGCGCAGCCAAGCCGGGTCTCAACTATCTCATCTACAATCTGAAGCGGGAGCCTGCCTATGAGACCTTTAGGGTAAGTCGAGGGGAGATAGGAAAGCGAGGAAGTTGAGCTAGGTTGGGATAGAAATTTGTTGAATTTAAATTAAATTTCCTAAGTGAAGAACATTTTTCCTGAATTAGGAATTTCAAAAGTTCTAATCCTAATGAAGCTATAGCTTAGTATATAAATTTTTCTCTGAGTGTAACCCGAAATTAACTCAAATTAGAATCTTATCTAAGGAAGTTTTTGCTCAGGTCTAATCTTAGTCTTCCATTACTCACTTTTGTCCCTCTCTTGTCGCTCTAGGCCTTTATGAAGTTCATAGTGCGTCCGGCCTTCGATCATTACGGCCTCAATGAGCCGGACAATGAGTCGCATCTGCAGCTGAAGCATCGCGCTCTGGTCGCCAATTTCGCTTGCAAATTCAACTACGATCGTTGCACTCAGGTGGCTCAGATGAAGTTCCGCGAATGGATGCGCGATGCCAAAAAGAATCCGTGAGTAGAGCAAGCCGCAGCTGAGTTAACCCTAGCTAATTCCGTTCCAATTGCAGCATTAAGCCCAATCTGAAGTCGGTCATATATTGCACGGCGCTGGCGGAGGGCTCGTACCAGGAGTGGTACTTCGCCTACAAGCAGTACAAGCGCACGAACAGCGCCTCGGAGAAGGAGGAGATCCTGACTTCCCTAGGCTGCACCACCAAGCCCTGGCTGCTGTCCAAGTAAGAGATGATAGATGGGGGATGTATAGAGGATATATGCTATTGATAATTTTTATTTAGGTATCTCAATTTGACTGTCAACTCCACGTCGGGCATACTCAAGCAGGATGGCGCCCTGGCCTTCCGTGCCGTCGCCTCCAATGCCATAGGCTATGAGATAGCCTTTGATTTCCTGCAGACCAACATCAAGGAGATAGCCGAATAGTGAGTTTGTCCTTGTATAAAAATTATATACATAAATACAAAAATGATCTCTTCTAGCTACGGCGATGGCTTCTCCACGATAACGGAGATGATCAAGTCCTTGACCATCTACATGAACAAGGACTATCACAAGCAGCAGCTGCAGGCTCTGGCTGCCAATTGCCGCAAGCTCGGCCTGAAGGCCGTCGAGATTGCCATCGGCCTGGCCATGGAGCAGGTGAATGATAATATCTATTGGCGCACCCACTCCTACGACAGCCTCAAGGGCTTCCTCGAGGGCATCGTCAGCGAGTTCCAGATCAACATCTTCTAGGCCACTCGACGTCAACGCAGCGCAGCGCAGCTTTTCAACCAAATGCTACTTTTATTCAACAGCCTCAATATAATTTTAGCAAAAACAAAAATATATGAAACGAATTATTTGCGAAAAGTGATATAAACGTGTAAGTTAGCCAACTTAGTTAAGATACCAAGCGTCTGTAGACCCATAGATCCTCGACTTTTTGCAAGCACATGTATATTTATTTAATTCATAAGTTCGTTCTGCTTCAGTCTAATCTAATTTATTCTTGAGTTTCGCGCCACGTTCCTGCTTTGAATAGAATTAAAGGGAAGAACTCTAGTTTATTATCACAACAATAGCCAAAAGGAAGGAAAGCGAAAGAAGGAAAATCATTTCATTCCGTCTGACAAAAGTTGATAATATCATCGAAACTTTTCCTAATGCTGCTTGGGTAAAATATTAACAAATGAAATACACTTGAATACACTACTACTAAGCCATCTAGCCCTAAGTCAAAGAACATTTAACTAATAAATATCTTAAACTTGTATTAAGTCAAAAGAAAATGAGAAAAACTTTTCCTCGGAATTTTAGTTTTTATTTTTGCTATCACAAAGGATGAACGGAATGCTGCCTTCAGTGAATAGTGGGCGGAAAATGAGTGTCCTTAACGAAAAAGTTTCAAAGTATTGCGAAAGTTAAACCTAAATACATAAATATATATTTAAAAAAAATATATATAACTAATTAATGTTAATGTAAAAGTTATCTATTATGAATTTTATAATGCGTAACACTAAATATATATATTCGCTTAGTGCACAACCATGTAAATAAGTTTTAAAGCCTATTTAACTAAAAACAAATAAATAAATAAATAAACTATGTAATTACGTAAATTTAAATTCAAATTTTGTTTCCTTTATTAGCTAGTACTTTTTATGCCTTTTAAATGGTAGGCGCCAAGGACTTTTATGCCAATGTTTGCCTCAATTTTACACTTAACGAAACAACATATTTATTAATAATTAATATATACAGAGGTTAGCTATTGCTTCTTAAGTGAGATATTCATTATTTTTATTGAATTGAAATTATCTAAGTGTTTTTAATTTTTTTTTTTTTAATTTGCAATAATTTATATTATATTAATAGTATAATATTGCAATATACAAAATAGTACTCAATTTGTTTTTGTCTGGTACTTTTTAGGAAATTCTCTAATAGGCGCCAAGCGCTTATGCCTAATTGTGGCTAAATTTTTCACTTAACGAACCGACAGCCAAAGTAATAAAATAATTGGCATGAACTAAATTTGATATGCACACTTAATAAACTATGTAATTATTTAAATTTTCTACAATTTTCTTACAATTTCGCAAATTTTTAATGGAAACTGAATTTTATATAATTTGATAATATATTTTAAATTTTAAATCTGCCGCCAAGTGTTTTATACCAATCGAAAGAAAATACTGCCTTTTAGCATACCCATTTTTTCGTTAAGAGTGGCAACTAGTCATAGCAAGCAGCTGCTCATAGTGAGCGATTGAAATTGCTTAAGGCTATTTTGTTTACAATTAGAGGCACTAATTGCGAATAAAATAAATATATACAACATTTTACGTGACGTAAAAGTACTGCCAATTGATAAATATATTGCATATATATATTTCCCTAAGTTTAATTGCGCTCTTTTAATTTTAGTCAGTCTGGCAACTCGACTAACAGCTGTTGGTATTTTTATTTTTCCCAGAAATACTGAGCAGCTGTCCAATGCAACACTGCGGTCGAGACTTGTTAAGACCTTCAGGATTGTTTTGAATTTGATGCTTGGAGTAAAAACTTAGCTGGCCATAGATAAAACTGAGAAATTAATTAAACAACAGATTTAACCAACTTAAAAGTATGTATTAGCTCTAATTTACAAGTAATTATAGTATACTATTAATTATTATACAAATAATTTGTAGTGCATGTCCCGCGCAGGAGCTGGACGACCTCGGAGGAGGAAATATTCCTGAGCGTCTGGCAAAAGGCCTTAGGCTCCGTGCTCGGCGGGCGGAATAGGACAGAAATGTGCAAGGACCTGCAGGTTGAGTTTGCGAATAAAGGAATTTATGCCACGGTGGAGAATATAAGAGTAAAAATGGATTCGCTTAAGCGCAAATTTAGTCAGTGAGTTCAAGGAGAGCCAAGACTGAATATTCTGAGATGAAAATTGATGGATTTATGAATATATTGCTTATTTCAGAATAATCAAAGAGGACAAGCCGAAGAAGCCATGGATACATTTTGACAAAATGGTCACAATAATGGGCTATCAGGAACCGCTCCTTGAGCTGCCCGATGTGAGCTCAGGTGAGCTTAATAAAATCTAAATATATTTATATATTCACATTATTCATATTTTATTCATATAATCACCTTACAGACGACGGCTTCAGCGTAGTCTGTGTCGACGATATGTCGGAATACTCCGAGGTCCAGATCGAAGTGGAGGACCTAAGGACCATGCCAGCGTCGACCATGTCAACCGATATAGAGAAGGCCAAGAAACCCGATTCACCTCTGCCCATACCCGATACGGTCTTGGAGCACAAGCCCAGACGCAGGCAATGGGTGGTGCAGGAGGAGCAAATATTCCTGGATGTGTGGAAGAAGTACGAGCGGGATTTGCGTAGCGCCAAAGTAAAGCAGCATGTATATACTGATATGGCATTGGAGCTCCGCAGCCATGGCGTTAGGATCAATCGCGCCGATATCAAGGCGAAAATTGAATCGATTACGCGGAAATTTCGGTGAGATCAGGATATATAGAGATATAGATATAGACTTACCAAATGTCAATTCCATTTGCAGCAAGGAGCGTGATAAAGATGGCAATGATTCGACTTGGATTCACTATGCCAAGGTGCGCGAGCTGTTGAACATTCACAAGACCACGAAGCTTGAACAGTGCTCCGAGCAGAACAACAATGATTCCTCTAGCAACTGCTTCGACGAGGACACGGCAAGCTGTCCACCAACATGTGAGCGCTCCTCGCTCGACTGCGAAGAGAGCGAGCAGCCCTCGAAGAAGGTCAAATGCGATGATTCGAAGAGCAACAGCTCCGAGGATCACTCGGACAATGTAGGCGACGATTGCTATCTCATATACCCGGAGAACCTGGCGCTGGTCATGCTGCACGAAGGGCATCCAATGGAGCAGCCCGTCGACTCGGATGAAACGACCTGCAGACCCCAGCTAAACGAGCAATTTGGCAGATTTGTCATCAAGGAGCTGAACATGCTGAACGACGAGCTCCTAACGGAGGCCAAGAAGAGGATCTACGACATTATCTGCATCATGCACCTGAAGCAAATGCAACAGACTCAAAACTAAACTAACTAACTAATTAAATGTGTGTATGCTAGACTAATTATAGTAGAAGGAACTACAAAGCTAATTTAATTTTTTTTTATTTTATTTATTTGAGTTTACGTAAATTACAAGTCGAGAGTGATAATAAAAAACATAATACATCATAATCGTAATAATCATCTTCATAAGTGTTTGCTTAAGTATTAAATAATTGATTAGGAGATTTTCTCGTTGAATTTGAATTTGATGAAAATTAAATTTGAATTTTTTTTTGATCTTTTATAAATTGATGGCGCGCAAACATTTTTCGAAAACAGATTTTTCCTTTCTTTTCCTTGATTTTTATGTACAAATAACAAAAAATAATAATCACTTATAATAATGATAGGCAAAGAGTTAAAATTAAACAAAGACAATCATGGAGAAACAAACACAAAAATTCGGGGACCCTGGAACGGACGATTGCTTCGGTTCGGTTCGCCCGCAGTCGGGAGCGATTGGATGGGCGGGTTCATATATCTATGCGTGTGTGTGTGTGTGTATATATATATTATATATGATTGGCTGGCCTTAGCCTAGACGTCGATCTGGAATGGGGAGCCGGGTATATGGTCTTCGCCCCATTTGATTAGGAGCACGTACTGGCCGCGATCGCGCACCAGGTACTGCACATTGTAGTTGTTGTGGCCAGCGTGCTTGACGTGGAACTCCTCGCAGGGTCCCTTCGGGCCGTACATGCCCACGTACAGGATGTTGTTGCCTGAGGGAGGAGAGTAAATACACTTAGAGAAAGGTCTTCTATTAGAGTGAATCATTCACACTCACCCGCATCTGTGGCGCAGACGCTGAACTGGTTCTGCTTGCCAATGTAGGCCTTCTTCAGGCCCATGCCCTTGGACACCACCTTGCTGGCATCGGACTTGAAGGTGGGCAGATGGACGCCGGTGTTCTTGCCGCCCTTGGCCACCTTCTGCACGGTCTCCACAATCACCGTGGACGTCTCCTGGGCGCCCTCGTCGGCCAGGCTGTCGCCGCTGGCGTGCACCCGGAAGGGCGAGCCCACGATGTGCATGTTGTTGTACTTGACCGTGATGTAGTGCTCGCCGGGCAGCAGCGGTGTGTAGCGCACCTTGTAGCCCTCCTCGACCTCCGTGCAGTCCATGGCCACCTTCGAGGGGCCGTCGATGGAGACGGCCAGCGTGCCGACGCCCGCGTTGCAGGTGTTGATGATGAAGTCGGCCTTGTGTCCCGTCTTCACGTCGTCCAGGCCGCTGCCCGTGGCGTGCACCGCTGCCGGATCGGCCACATCCTTGCCCACCTTGATTCTGAACGGGGAGTCGGGTATGTGGACGCCGTTGAACTTGACGTGTATGGCATGGATGCCGTTCTCGCGCGGATAGAAGCGCACCGAGTACATGTCGCCGTCGATCACCTGGATGAAGCAATCGTCGTCGGTGCCCGAGGGCGCCACGATCTTGGCGTCCAGCTCGCCCTTGGCGCCGTTCTTGCGCACCATGAACTGGTAGGGCGCGTCGGCCTGGATGTTGCCCTGCGGGAACTGCTGCACCTCCAGCTTGTGGGCGTCGCCCGCGTCGGGTGAGATGTAGACCTTGAAGGGCGAGTCGGGGATGTGGCGGTCGTTGAACTTGAGACCCACGCGATACTCTCCGGGCTCGGTCACCTTGTAGGAGACGTCGCAGCTGCCGTCCTTGCGGTCCTTGAACTCGATGTCGGCCTTGCTGGGACCCTCCACCGAGATGGCCAGCGAGCCGCCGCCGGCCTCACGTGTCCACACATTGAACTCGGCCGTCTCGCCGACGACGCCGCGCTCCAGGCCGGAGCCGCCGGCCTTCACCAAGTGGCTGCCGGAGTCGCGCAGTGGGCCCACTGTGAACTGGAAGGGCGAGCCGGGGATGTGCATCTCGGAGTAGCGCACCGAGACGGTGTGCACGCCCAGCTCCTTGGGCACGAAGTGCACCGAGTAGAGGCCATCCTCGATCTCCTGGATCTCGGCGTCCTCGGTGACGTTGCTGGGCGAGGTGACGCAGGCGGCCAGGTCGAAGGACGTGATGCCGGGCATCTTGAAGGTCAGCTTGCACTGGCTGCCGATCTCGGTGATGGGCACCGCGTCGCGCTCGCGCTGGATCTTCTCGCGCTTGCGATTGCTGCCCTCGCCGGCCACCTTGACGGTGAAGGGAGAGCCCTCGACGTGGTGATCGGCGAACTTCAGGTTGACAATGTAGTAGCCGGGCTCGGTGGGCTTGTAGGAGATGTTCAGCGTGCCGTCGTCCTTGTCGGTGCACTGGATCTCCGCCTTGCTGGGGCCCTCGATGGAGACCGAGAGACCGCCGAAACCGGCGTTGCGCGTGTCCACGGAGAAGATGTTGTCGCTGTGCGTCTGACCCTCCTTGAGGCCCTTGCCGCTGACCTTCACCTTCTTGGCGTCGCCCACCTCGCGCTCGCACACGGTCACCTTGAAGGGCGAGTTGTTGATGTGCTTGCCCAGCCGCTTCACCGACACCATGTGCTCGCCGATCTCGCGTGGCGTGAACGAAATGCCAATGTTGCCCGTGGGCATGCGCTTGAGGAAGCACGGCTCCTCCAGGCCGCTGGGCGCCTGGATGGAGGCGTTCAGAGCGCGCAGATCGTCGTCGGTGATGTCGCCGGGCATGGTCACCTCCGAGCAGGAGCCCACCGAAATCTGGTTACGCTTGCGACCCTCGCCCGTGATCTTGGCAAAGTAGGGCGAGCCCTTGATGTGCTTGTCGCCGAAGCGCACCGACACTTGGTATTCACCCGGAGCCGTGGGCAGATACTGCACCGAAACAGTACCGTCTTTGTTGTCGTGATATTTGATCTGCACCAATCAGAGAAGCATCTATATAGTCAGGATATTGATTGTCGGTCGACTGCTAACTTACGTCCGCCTTGCTGGGTCCCTCGACGGCCATGGTCAGACCGCCGGCGCTGGCGCCCTTGGTGGAGATGGTAAAGTTGGCGGGCTCACCGGTGACGCCGTGCGTCAGGCCAGGTCCATAGGCGGTCACATAGCCGGATGTTATGGAGTCCACATGGAATCTAAATGGAGATCCTACAAAGAAAAAAGCAGCATGAGCAAAAGACTTAAGCCATGTTGAAGGACAGATCATTGATCCCTCCTCCTCCTTCTCTTAACCATCTATTTACCTTGCACAGGCTCGCCATTGTATTTAACAACCAGCTCGTGGGAGCCCTCCTCGCGGGGCTCGTACTTCACGGAGACCGTACCATCACGGTTGTCCTGAATAATGGGCTTGTCTACCTTACCACTTGGCATTCTGACTTCAGCTGCAAGGCAAACGAAAGAAATACTCAGATTAGTCAACCAATCTTAACACTTAACATAACCTCAAAGACCACACAAAAAAAGGGGTGTGGTCGAAAGCTAAACACATCAAAGTGGATCTATATATCTCTAGAGCATATGGAACTCAACACTTTGTGTGGGTGGCTCCCGAAAATCTTCAATATTCCCCAGCGATATCATAATTCACATTTTTATGGCCGAATTTGCGTGACAATATTTATTAAATTCATCTATTTCGGTGCGCGAAAGCAGAGAAAACAAATTATTTTTGAATATTTTTATGAATTCTAATGACGCAGCACAGTTAAAATTAATGGGAACAAATGTTTTTGCACTCGGAACTGGAAAGTTGAATTCGAAATTTGCATTTTAATTGAAATGCCAAAGATATTTTTAAACAGGATATGGATAATACTTAAAGTATTTATGATTCCAAATATTAAAAACAGTTTTTGATTTTCCTTTATATATCACTTAGTATTTGACCCACTTTATGTATATATATTTAATAGTTATATCCTTTTAATAATCCTTCGATTCGATCTCAAAACACTTGTCAACACAGCGACTGCTCCGCACGAACTGAGCTCACAGTAATCTTTCGAATTTCTGAAGAAATTTTCAGCAACGCCTACAATTGGTTTTATACTTTCCCACGCAGTCACCAGGGGAAAAACAAGACAAAAAATGAATATATATATATCGGTCCCGGATGCTTTTGAGGTCAAATATAGGACAATCTTTTCTATTTCGCAGCCACTTATGTATTAGATATATATGTGTGTATATGGTATATATATCCAGAGATCTTATGTGCCACTTTTGACGAGAAGTTTCCAAGAAGCTGGAGGAATCTCTCTTGGACAAACACACTGTGGCACGTGCCCATACTTATATTCGAATTTATTTTATATTCAGCGAAACTTATTTATAAAACAAAGTATATACGCTCTCCTATGTATATATATATACGATTCCCGAAAATATTTTCTAAAAAAATCTGTCACATATATATAAAACTTATATAGAGAGTCGAACGGTGGATCATTAATTTTAAGTGCCTGGCACATAAGAAGCCGCACATATTGATAGCATATTCTACCTGCATATAATTGAGTGTCTGTTTTCTGGTAGTAAATAAGAGATCTTCACACAAAAACAAACAGATTATAAATATAAATATATCTAATGGAAAACAAGATGACTCAGTTCGCACATCTTTTGTTGTTGCGGCACTCTCACATTGTTTATCAAATTATGAGTGCTTTTATTTATATATATTTCTATATCATAAATAAGAGCTCAATAAATTATAACATAAACGATGACAAGTTTTATGTTGATGTTTTTTGGCAGGGCTGCAAATGTTGCGAGGCTGGAATCAATGATTCGGAAACAAGTTCGTGAGATTTGATTTTTGAAATGGATGTGAAGAGTTCAAGTTGAGGTTGAATTTTTGAAAAGGGATCTTCTAAAGGGATCTTGAGATAAAAGAAGTATGATTAGATCGATCAAAACTCTTAGATTTTTGAAAAGGGATCTTCTAAAGGGATCTTGAGATAAAAGAAGTATGATTAGATCAATCAAAACTCTTAGATTTTTGAAAAGGGATCGTCTAAAGGGATCTTGAGATAAAAGAAGTATGATTAGATCAATCAAAACTCTTAGATTTTTAAAAAGGGATCTTGAAATAAAAGAAGTATGATTAGATCAATCAAAACTCTTGCCGTACTAATGCTGTGTTACTAGATTCTAAGTCAAAAGTTTTAGTTGTCTTAAAATTTTTTTTTTAATTGATCTAAAGAGTTCATGTTGATGCTGTGTTTTTGATAGGTATCTTAAGAAGGAATAAGTATAATTAAATCGATGAAAACTCTTGGATATATGTAGTATTTATGTTGAGTAATGGGGTTCTAACTGAACAGCTTGAGTTGTCTTAAAGAAAGATGCATATTGGTCTGAGGAGCTGTAAACTTAAGAACTTTGATTCAGAATTTGATGCTTTTGGAATTACCTTAAGATCATTTCATAGCCTTGATAAACAAATGCATAATAATATATATGCCTATATGAGTGTTTGCCCCTCTTCTATATAAAGTCTATGCCAAAAGTATTTTCATCATAAATTTCAAGAAGTATTCTTAAAGTAGACTCAACTTGTTTTGATATTTCAGATATTTTCATATTTCAGATATATTTTTAGAGATAATGATTCGCCTTGTTTTGATACCCCCAACGAAAAAGAAAAAAAAAACTAACACGAAAGAATAAATAGCCGTGGCTAATCGGTGAACTAAAGCGAAACCTCGGACTGCTAAACAGACATAAATCAGATGGGGGAAAACGTGTCGCGTGCCTGTCCAATGTTAAGCAAATTTTCAAAACAAAACAATTGGCGCTGGGCTGGGTTGGTGGAAAAGCGGCGCAGGAAAATCAAAAAGAAAATGTCTGGCATTAGTGCCAAGTGGAATGGCTTTGGGTGCGAAACAATTGAAAATTTTATTGGCGCTCGCTGATGTGAAACAATTAAACTGACATTTAACGAATTGGCAACGAGAGTGGTGAAAGGAGAACTCAATTTCCAAAGGCCATGGATTGGCTATAGATTGAGTGGAATCTGCGTTCAGCTGTTCAATTTCATAAAATGCAAATGACATGTAAAATGCAAATAATCCGAAATATTTTGTTCAAAGAACTTTTTGCAAATTAACGATCGCAATGTGCGTGAGGCGAGCATTTTGAAGGAAATATCTCTATATATATTTATGGGAAATTAGAAAAATGTATAAAAAATGCTGGCAAGACAACTCTATCTGCCTGTGTTCGCCTGGCCAGGCCATTTTCATTGGACGAGTGAAAAGTAAAAGAGAAAATCACAAATATTTCTGATTATTTATGTTTGAACATTTGTTGCTGTCCGTCCCAGTTGTCGCCCATCTGCAGAGCCACGCCCCGTTTGGCCGCAGCGCTACCTGCGCCACCTCGCATTGCCCATTGAAGCATGGGAATCTGCTGGGCAGTGCCAGCGTCTTGGCATCTTGGCATCTACCTAATGGACGCTGGCAATACAAATGAAAGATTTAATGACTCTCAAGCTGTTCGAGTCAAATCGCGACGTGAGCGTATATATGTTTTCGATATATCAGCAAAACTTTGCGCCATTTGCAGATATGAAATGAAAAATGTAGAGACACTGGGCAACAAAATGGGGTAGGAAAACTGTTGTTGGATATAAGATAGAAGATAGAAGCTAAGGCAACGCAAACTATATATAAATGTTTTTTTTTTTTAAATTTATATTCTTTTTTTAATTATATTTATATTGACCTTTTAGATTTTTTTTAATTTAATCAGTTATATTTTATTTATTATCAATTATATTTATTATATATTATACTTTAATTTTTGTTTTGTTATTTAATTATTTTTTTTTTCGTTTTTTTTTAATTTATATTTATTTTTTTGTATATTTATTTTGACCTTTTCAGATTAATTTTTTTTTTTCAATTTAATCATTTATATTTTATTTTTTGTCAATTATAATGTTTTTTATTTTATTTAAATATAGTTTTGAAATTTTTTATATATAATATTATAAAATATTATTACATAAATAATAAAATTATATTTTTAATATATTTTTTTTTAAATATTTCCATTCTACACAACATTTGCATACATGAAAGCACATTCCGTAATGTAATTAAAATTCTATAAATTTCATCCACCCAAATTTAATTATACACAATATACAAAGACTTTCATGCAATTCAAATCTTTTCAAAGTGTTTCACTACAATTTATTAAAATATATATATATAACAATAAATTATTCACTTTCAGCACTTGTTGGCTAGTGTAAGCTATAATTTATGTTCGCAGCATACGCAGCAGCAACAACAGCAGCAGCAGCACCGCACAAGAGGCCAAGCGAATTTTACGCTTTGTTGCAAACTCTGATAATAAATCATAGAATTTAATTTGCAGCAACGAGCATAATGCCAGCCAATAGACAAATGCGTTGGTCCGATTTTAATATATGTATGAAAGATATATCTGAAAGGCTTTTGCTCATAATTCAAAATTGCATTGCCCGATGTGGGTGTGGGAAAGTGTGTGAGTGTGTGTGTGTGTGGCCAAGCGCCGTCTTCAAGCGGAGACATTTGGTGAGATTTTGGCCATTAACACAAATGAAAACACATTTTTGTGGCTTTAGTCAGCGAAATTGGGTTTATTGACGGCAAAGTCGTGGACGTCATTTTGGCCTGGCAAAATATCAAAATATCAAAAATAAAATATATATACATATAAATATATATATATATATTTGTAGAAGCAACCACAAGCATTTCTGTATGTGTTCAGTGAGACAGAGACAACTCCATGGAATGGAATGTGAAACAAATTTTGATTGATCTTTCTATGCAGTTCCGAGTTTAGGAAATTCTATTTCCTGCCAGTTTTTGAGTGGAAGCACACTGCATGCATGCATATAAAATATTTCATAATTGCCTTTCATTTATTTTTAAGTTTTGTATGATTTGTAAATGGATTCTCATGGATTTTAGCTATAAAAATAATTGAAGTGTTGAAATTTTAAAATTATTTTTACGTTTTTATTATTTTTGTGTAGTTGATTATATTTATGTTAAATATATATTTTTTCATATAAATTGCTGTATTTAAACAAATAACGTATTTTTTCCGTTATATTTTCATAATAATAAAAGTGATTTCTTTTTGTATTTACATAAGTTATATTATAGTTATAAATATGATAGAATTTGTATATATTCAATTTTAAATATTTGTAATATATATAATATATATTCTTGTCTTTTTTATTATTTATATTTTCAAATTATTGTATTGAATTTAACAATCTTTTCATTATATTTTTTAGCTATTTTGCTTATTTTTTTATATTTTATATAATTGCATTTTGAATTTGTAATTAAAGCACTATTTCTTTAGATTCATTATTGAATTTGTTGATATTTATATATATTTTTTTTAATAAATATATTTTTTTTTGCATTTAAAAGTAAATGATTTTTTTTTTTTTATGTTTTAAGTATTTTTTTTTTTAAATTTTGTGATAAAATTTTTTTTGTTTTAATATTTGAGATTTATATATTATTTTTAAGAAAAGTTTTAATTTTTTAATATATGAGAATGATTGATTTTTTTTTAATACTTCAAATATATATATATATATATTTTTAAATCTTTTTAAATGTATATATTTGTTTTTTATATTTTAAATTTATCATTTTATATTATAATTTTTTATACATATTTAATTTTTTATTTTTAATCAGTTTTATGTTTAATTTTCGAGTGCTTTTACCTTGATGTGTTACAATTGAGAAAGATGATTTGAAATTCAATGGCATAAAATCTGAACCATTTAATCCTTGATTCTCTGGTATGTTGGTCTCATGGAAGTAGACGTGTGTACGCTCCGGATGATCGCGCTCGGAGACGGTCACTTTATAGTAGTAGGAGCGGAAAAAGTACGAGTGATCGGCCCAGGTCGCTTCCGGCGTGGGTGGCTTTTCAGATAACCAACTGAAGTGCATTTTGTAAAAGCAATTTTCGTTTTGATTTTTTTTGTTTTATATTATTTTTATGAGTTTCGAAACACGTGTTTGTTTTTGAAATAAAGACACTTAAAATTTAGAACAATTTAATTTAACAACGCGTCGAATGTTGTGCGTATTCCGACTGAGCAGCAGGCAGCAAGGATATGCAGCCAGCCTCTGTTTGGGGCATATCCTTGCTGAGCTATGCACAGCACGAAATAGGCAAACAAACGCAAGGATTCAGCAGCAACAGGAACCAACACTCACACGCTTAAAGGGAAATTGCAAACGCGTTATATAAGAGCATGTAACTAGAAATAGAATTGAATGGGAGCTAAAAAAATGTCTTTGACGATCGAATCCTGTGTGCGAATATCCTTTACACACACACACACACGCACGCACACTGAATTTGCTTTGCAGTATTCGATTATGCTGCTCAATTAATTTGTATTTGACACGATTTGAAATTTGCCAGCGACGTTTGCTCTGCTCAAAAGGTCCACGCGTCTCTACGTCCCGATTTCAAGTGAACATCGACAGTTCCAAATTGAAATTAAGGCCAATATATAAAAGCACGCCAGTTCCTAGCACAGAGATGCGTTTCTACAGCAGCAGCAGCAGCAGCGGCAGCAGCTGAGGCAGCGACGCTGGCAGCATAGATCAGCCACACACACTTAGATCAAGCAAAAAAAAAAATATGGCTGCCGATGCTGAGGCCTGTGCTATAAAGTAGGCAGCAGCAGCAGAGCCAATGAACGATATATAAAATATATTAAGAAAAAAAATTGGAAATATTTGCCATATGACAAGAGTGTGTATGTGTGTGCGAGTGTGTGTGTGTGCATATATGTATACAGAGAACATGGCTAAAACATTCGGGCCAAAGATGTCCTAGTATTTGTCTCTCGGGGACATTTTAACAGTTGTCATTTCGAATTTCGAACTCGAAACTTTGCAAATATAAAATTAATTTATGCATTTCGAATTCATACCTATCTCGCTCTCGCTCTCTCTATCGCCCTCTCTCTTTCTCTCTGTGTGTATGTAAAGGAAATACAATTTATTACTTATCGCTGCACAGGCGACATCAAATTTATTAATATTTGCCCATTAAAAATGTTTAAAAATAAAGGCGATATTTTCTTTTTTATATCCAGCTATAAAACATCAAAAAATGAGCTATCAAAAAAATGTTGTGGAATGTCGAAAATGCGTTAGGCATTATGTCAAACGGTTTTTGTCATCTTTTTTCGGTAGGCTTTGCGATCTTAAGTGTATGTGAACGATTGCTATAAATGTATATATATGCATATGGTATATATATATATATATATATAAATATATATGTATGCAATTGATTTTGTATTAGGTAAATCTTAAATATATTTGGCATTGACATCAAAATGCAATTGGCAAAAATCAATCAACAAAATGCGGCAAAACATTTAGAATACAATTTGTCAACAATTTTTCACTATGAAAAATAATTTCTAAAAATTTAAAACAAAGCTTAATAGGCATTTAATTTTATGACAAACTCTTGAAGTTACAAAAAAAAATGTTTAAAAAATTCTATAAATATTTCAGATTGCTTCGATTTATGTTTATAACCAGAAGTTAGCTTCAATCAGTATATCAATATATGTTCAAGAAAGTATGGTAGAATTAATTGAAAATCAACTAAAATTCGCCTAGAAATAATTCAAATATTTATATATTTATTCAATAATCTGAGCCCAGCTTTAAGTATGGATTGAAGAATTTTTTCTTCCAAAAAATTATATATTATACCCTGAGCCCATTGAAAATGGGAAATCAGGGTATAATGTTTTTTTTCTATAAATTTGTTTGGGGTGAGGGAAATTTATAGTTATATTAGATTATATTAGATATAAACTATATTAACATGACTTCAAACAATATATGTTAGAGCAAAGCTTTGAAGTGAACTGAAATTCGTATTCAAATATGTCAAAGCTAAAGTCAAAAACCCGAATTCAACTCAAAATATGAATAATTTTTAATGCAGTTACTGAAATTTATAGCTGTAGGTTCTGCTTATACTTCACTTCTACTCAGAGTTAAGAACCCATTCAAAATTTCTGGACCTTATAAAGTTGGCTTTTGGGCGTCAGTTGGCTCGTCGCTCTGATGAGCTATGAAAAATGGGTGCAACAAATGCGCAACAAATAATGTCATTTGGGCAAAACGAATCATTTACAATGAACCGTCCTGAAGCGAAATGGAGCGCAGCATTAAAGCGTTGCACGTTCCACATGTGCCACAAAGAGGGGCGACACTTGGCCGAACGGCCAAACGGTGGGCATTTTATTGATTTTCGCTGCCACAAATGAAACGTGGCCGCCGTGGCCGGCACGATCTTTAATGAGTGGACGGCAGACCCAGTTTGGCCTCTTCTCTATATGCATCTCGGTTCTTCGGCCCAAGCCAGTTGCATGGAAGCGTAAAAAGTCGTACAAATATTTGCAACAGGCGGCGACTACCAATCAGCCACCTTCAGATACACACGCAAATATATCTCTATATATTCGTGCATATATATCTACTTATATATAGCTTATTTATTTATTGATTTGCAAAAGAAGCGAACGCCCAATGCAGAACAGCTCATCAATCATGCTGGGAATTTAATAGAATCGTGTGCAAGCGTTTTACAACTCGTAGATCCCTCGACACAACTGCATCAATTTAGCTAATTAACAAATATAAAACACAGATTTTAATTACTTTCACGCTGAGGCGAGCGCAGTCAATGAACCATAAACAAATGAAATTCTCGTTGCCTATAACAACACATCACATAGATATAATAACATAAATCTGCAAAAAGTATTTCTTAGATCTTACACAAAACAAAACAAAAAATACTGAAATATTTGTTGACATTGTTCTTTAATACCCTAACACTAATTGAACATGGGTGAAAGGGGATATTAGGTTTTTAATGTTTGTGTTGATTATGGACAAGAGGAAGCTAATGGAGTAATGAGTAATCTTTCTAAAGAGTATAATATAGCTTAGTCGAGTCTATACTCGACTTGATTATTAACTGAATTCATCTAATCTATCCAACTATGTTTCGTGCACGAATAGATTAGGGGAACTACAAAAGCTAGAGACATTAATTTCGCATAATCGCGAAATCAATCTTAGCCAGACCTATATGTTTTTCTGATTATTCTATTATTTATTTTATATTATTTATATTTCTGATGAAAGGTGAGTTTTAAGAGTTTATTCTGAGGCTTACTTGTACTTGACTATATTATATAATATATATAGAGAGACCAGCTTTGGCATGTCGATTGTTGTATTAGACACAGATTTTCATAGATGATGTTCCTTCATAATTCTCAATTGTTGTTCAAGATCTTCCTCTAAATATGCATTAGTATCCTGCTTCTCTCCTTAAATGTATGTTACAAGAATTTAAATGTATGATATCAAATTTATTTAGAATAATATCTCTCTTCCTTTCTCTCTCCCTCTCTAACTATCTCTGTCTGTTTCTCTTTCCATATCTCTCTCCCTCTGTCTATCTGTCCTCTGTCTCTCTTTCTCTCTCTATTTTATATAGATATTTAAGCTTATTATATATAGATATTTAAGCTAAGGTAACTAAAAGCGAGAATCATCTATTTACGCATATAATACATCAGCTTAAAAAGCCTCCATTCATATTCGAGTTCTGGGTATCTTCTAGTCAAGCAACACTCATTTGAACACTCCTACTGGCTGTCATTGTTGTTGTCTAATTAAGCTGTCCGACTGTCAACAATTAACCAGCTAAGCCGCCAAACTTATGACAGTTCGTCTGTCCGCCCATCTTTAGGTGCATTCTGTCAGTTTCTGTCTCAGTCACTGCCTGGGGTACATTGGCTCTGTCACTTGTTCATTATACATAAAGAGATATGCACATGTATTGTATATCTATACATATCTATGTTTATTTTTGAGATTTTCTTTCAAATTTACGACACTTTCGCTTTCTATTTTTGTTTGTTTCGCGCACAATGGAAGCGGCCAAGAGCTTGTACTAAATTGCAAATGCGAGCCGCTGCTTAAATGGCGCATAAATATTACAAATACCTTCTTGATTAAACAAATCAAATGGCATTTAATTTAAAGCGCAAAATTCAAATTAATATATAAATTTTAAAATGAAACACGAAGCAAAAAGTCTTAAGGGAATGTTGACTTTTTATAAAGAATTTTTTTATGCTAATAAATTCTTTGAGGCATTGTGAATATATAAAAATTTTAAATATATATTGGTAATAAATAAATTACTTACCAGTTACGTTTCCTCCGGTTGTGGGTAGTGGCAATTTTTCAAAGGCAACACTTCTATATGAATGCTCCGATTTTCCGTTGACCAGTTCACTCTATGGAAAAATGTGCATATATAAGAATTTTGGTCGATAGATTGAAATATTTACATATCAAAGATGTAGATAGATTTAATGAAAACTATTACTAAAGATTTAAGCTTTTTTTTTACTACAATTATTATTTCAACAAAGTGTTTATTCAGACCTTACATCTTATAGAAGTTAGCCACTTTTATTCCTTTTTAAAATTTCCTTATTTGTTGCCATATTTTATAAGTATAAAGACTTTAGATTTTGCATAATATTGAACGTTTCATTAATATTTTTTTATAATAACAAAAGTACTCTTGTCGGGACTACCCGACTAGCAAATATCTTAAGCCCTGAGAAAAGCTGATATTCGGAAGGACAGACGAACGCACAGACGGACATGTCTAGATCAACTCAGCTCGTCGTCGTGATCAAGAATATATATACTTTTTGTAGTCTGCCACGCCTACTTCTGCCTCTTACATACTTTTTCCGTTTTTTAATGGTTTCAGGGTATAAAAGGAAACGTAAAATAATTTACTTTATTTTTAATAAAAACACAAATTTATCCTCTATATTATCCGTTTTCTCACTTTTATAATAATTAAATATTCTTGCACTTGCAACTCGATCACTTTAGACAATTTGTTAATATTTCTTTCCAATATTTCTATCCAACATATCTGTTGCTCTTGAATCTTTATATTTTTTCCTTGATTTAAATCGTGATTCTCAACAGCTTTCTTATGCGATGTTGAGTCGTCATATGCATATATATATTTTTTATATATACATAAAAAAAATATATATATAATTTTATTTTTATATACCTCATCTTCTCCAATTTCTACAGTGCTATATCATTTTTTGCTCACCTGTGTCGTTGTCTGCTTAACCACTTTGGTCGTATGCTCCTCGATGTATTCACTGTGCGAGTATTGTTCGATGCTTTCGACAGCCTGAGGTCAATGAAAATCAAAATCAAAAAGCCCAAATTATAAACCATATATATATAGAATATATGCTCAAGATCTCAATTGAAATGCAATGGAACAACAGCCAGACATGCGATTGGTCAAAGATTTCGAAATAGGAACACAATCATGAGTACTACTTATGTACTACAGACAGCTATAGATATATATATACCTAAATATATCTGTACGATTCGTATACTTTGCACTTGTGATGAAATTTGCGCAAATATTTTACAACTATGGATAGTTCGCTGGCTTCTGCTTATTATTAAAAACCGATGCATTGATTGATATGAATATAGAATCGAGAGTGGAAAACTTGAAAGTGTGAAACTGTGCAAGAAGAGCAAGAGAACTAATGAAGCTGCTAAAGAGTGAAAAGCATAACAATAATAAGCACACCCTAGTCGAATCGAGTCGAAAGGAAGTGGCATTGATTGACGCTTTTTCTTTATTACCCTTCTCGCCCCCCTCCGCCCCATCTCGAGTCATGTGCTAAGAATTTCCACAAGCAAACGCTCTTACATAAGCACAGCACATTATAATGAATGCACAAAATATTTATATTGAGAACCGAAAAAAAAGAAGGAAAAAAGTCCAAGATACAAATCTCAATAAAATATTTTCGCTATTAATAAGAAGAAGTACGCGAATTCACAGCCAATCAATAGATGGGCAAAACGAACGGAAAATATATATATATGAATATGATTTCGAAATATATAATATATATATATTGAGGCTGCAGGTGCTACATGCCTTGGGCGAAAACGTCACGAATTATAGAAAACTTCCAGTGTTGCAAAGCGCGACAGTGCGTTTCTGCTGATGACGACGGCGACGTGTACAAACTTGAACTAAGAACGGCTGCGCGACTAGCCCAGGCGACTAGTCGTAGTAGCTGACAATATCGACGCTCACTCAGCCGTCTTCTGCAGCTTCTTCTTCTTCCTGCCTTAATAGTTTCCACAACAAATTCAGCACACACACATGTATATATATAGACCATGTCTCTGTCTCTGTGTGTGTGTGCATTTTATGTGCTTATTTTAATTACTTGCAAATTTTTAGTTGCTGCACATGAATTGCAGGCGCAGAGGCCGTTATGCGCGGCGTATACTTGATATTTTGTGCTGGCCACGCGGTTGCCAGCAACAACAACAACAGCAACAACTGTGATTCAGCAGCCTCTTCATTTAGGTTCTTAGCGCTGCTCTTAACACCATTTACATTATATATATATATTTATATATATATTGCAGCACACACACACATTTAAAAATGTATAATTCAGCAACATTTTGTATATATAAAAATATATATAGTTGCATTTCACACATTTATAATCTTATAATATTTTGCCGTTGTGTGCGTAAAACTAATTTCTACAGCTACAAAAATTGTATATTCATCTTTTTGTTGTTGCTTTTTGCATGATGTAAATTTAGCTTTTTAAATATTGTTAATTATTAATTCAATGTGATTCGTTTGGACTGTAAACAATGTGTTTTTATATGTTACACATCATTTACTTTTTGCCAGTTGTGGTAGACTGGTAACAGACTACAGACTACAGACTGGCAGCAATTTACAGGGTATATTCTGTCAAAGATATTAAGTCTAAGATAGGGAGAAATGTGAATCTTATATACTTATAAAAAAATTTTATTAGAGAAATTTGTTAAAAAATCAGAAAAAAATCTCTTAATATTTTCTTTTTCAAAATTTTCATCTATTTCTTATAATTTAATTTTTAATTTAAATTTTTTGAGCATTTAGGGACTTTGACTTCAGAATCTGTTTATTACTGGCCTCCTTATTGCTGATCTACCCACAACATAATTGATAGAAATTCAAAGAAACTCTAACAATTCCTATGTATTCCATCAGAGCTGGAATATATTTGCTTTAAAATAGATGTAATTGCCTATGAAGCAAAGAAACCTAGCTCTTATGGGAGCTGAAATCGACGCGTTCATACATACGGACAGACGGACGGATAGACAGACAGACGGACAGGGCCAAATCGATTTCTCTTGTCGTCCTGATCAAGAATATATATACTTTATGTGGCCTGCTACGCCTCCTTCTAACAAAACACTATACCCTGATTTCACATTTTCAATGGGCTCAAGGTATAATTAAAAATTAAATATGCTTTAAAAACATATTCTCTATTTGTGTAGGTGTCCTAAGATTTTATAGCCCTCTTAAAAAGCCGGAGAAGAAATAGGGCGAATGTGGTAAATGTCACGTAGACAAAGTAGTTCAAACCAATGAAGTTCATGAATTTATATTGCGCTGTCCACAAAAAAAACCTATAGCGTCGCATAGAGGGCCCAAAAGGGGGTATTGTCTGCCAGACTTATATATAACATTTAAAATTTTTAATGCACAACTAAACATCATTAATTAAAACTAAACATAATTAATCTTTGTTTCAATCAAATAATTATTTCCTAGCTGGGCAAAGTGCCCGCAAATGAAAATTGCGCTAAGAAAAGCATTTCCTATATATGTTGTATATATATTACATATGTATGTATATATATGTATATGTGTGTGTATGTGTATGTGTGTGTGTGTGCGTATTTTGGCTGTGTCCGTCAGTGCTCATAAGGTTGTCGCCTTTTTCTTGACAATTCATTTATCAGCTTGTCAACATTTGTACTTACAACATAATAAAATTTAGCTGAAAGAGAGAGAAACACGCTAAGACGCTAAAACATGCCGAAAATTACTCTCAGAAAAAAGGAATACTACAGATATAATATGGAAATTTGCTGCCATATAGCTCATAAATTCATAATAAATTGGAAATTGTTGAATCAACAAAAAATTAAAGCAAATGTCAATACTAAAGCTTATTTTTCATTCGAATAGAAATTTCAATTGCGAAGTCTAGGAGGTTACATATTAAGCTAGACTACGCATCCGTAAGTTTGAAATTTCTGATCAATTAAAAAATAAGTTTAATGAACAAGAAAATTATCAAATCTAAATTAAAAGGTTTTCCACAATAGAATAGATCTAAGATTCATAAAAGTAGTCATGAAATAGGTAAATACATAGTTTAATGCTGCAATCCCTACAGCATCCAAATTACTATGAACAATAAAAAGGAATACTATAGACATAATATGGACATTTGATGTCATATAGTTTCTAAATTCATAATAAATTGGAAATTGCTGGCTGAACAAAACTATAAACACAAATTTCTATACTAAAACTGATTTTTCTATCGATCAGATATTTCAAAGGCATAGTTACTTATTTACCTAGACTAGATTCAAAAAAATAAGTTTTAGACAAAAATTCGAAAGGTAAGGTAAACAAATCTAGATTAAAAGTTCTTTTAGAATGAATCTAAAATAAATATAAAATATAACAATTATACTCGGATTTCACATGTTCAATGGGTTCGGGGTATAATTAGTCATGAAATAGGTAAATAAATGGCTTAATACTGCGATCCCTATAGCATCCATATATATATTTACTCTATGCAGCAGACAGACGAACAAGTGAGGAGAGGTATCAGAGACTAAAAGATTAACAATCATATAAACAGACGGATATTAATCGAATATGAATGCCTGAGGGTAAAGCATATGCCTTCTATGCTTAGGTACACTTCCTTAAACAAACTCCAACTGATCAAACATTATAAAATCATAATAAAAATAACAATAAAATAGTTACTAATAAAAAAGTGCAAAGTATACGCATTTTGGGTTAGCTAAAAATATAAAAATTAAATAAAATTTGTTGTTAAATTAGCAATTATTATAAATTGATTAAGTTATTTTTTTATGGTAATGTGCTGAAGCAACAAAATTTAGCGCAACCAAGTCAGGTGTGTATGGGTTTTGGTTTTGGTTTTTGCTGTATGATATATAATAAAAACATATATATATATAAATATATATATTTATGCTTGATAGAGGCTGTTAACAATTGGCAAATTACATAAAAAAAACACACACAAACAACTTACGCATAGTAATTTGTAAACTAATTAAGCATTAAAACATTTGAATCAAATAAAGCGCATATTGTAATTTAGCAGAGCAGAGCAGATATTTGGTTGTGGTTGAAATCAAATTTTGAAAACGTTTAACATTCGCATGCAGTTCGAAAATTTTCGAAAAATATTTTAAATTTTTTTTCATTTTTTTTTTTTTTGGTATACAAAACGTTGATTTTGTTGTTGTTTTCATTTATTTTTTGTTGTCATGTTTTACAATGGTGCACTTAAATTGTATTCTCTTTGCTTTATTGCTGGGTCTTCATTGCTCGATATATATATATATGCTTTATATACATATATGCTGTATATATATACATACGTACATATGGTAAATTGTTTGCGTGTTTCGAATTTGAATTCTTTTTTCTTTTACAAAAACAATTTGACATTAACATTGAGGAAAGCACAAAACACAAACACCCAAAATGACTGTGAATTCGACTAGACTTTCATGTACGTGTAGAGTATTCTCTTGTTGCTTATGTGACTAGATTGAGATAGATAGATTATGATAATAATTGCTAATTTTGTTCGATTTCAACA
This sequence comes from Drosophila pegasa, assembly GCA_035046225.1. Taxonomy (NCBI): domain Eukaryota; kingdom Metazoa; phylum Arthropoda; class Insecta; order Diptera; family Drosophilidae; genus Drosophila; species Drosophila pegasa. Next base: position 6,559,677 of record JAWNOD010000398.1, on the reverse strand, counting down.
AATATTTGTGACTAGATTGTTTTGGGCTGCAGTTCTTTGTGTTCTGTTCAGACTACCTTGATGGAGAAGCTGCCATTGGGTATGTCCTTGCCGCCGAACTTCACATTGATGTCGTAGTCCCCGGGGTCGTTCAGGGCGTACAGGATGTCGAAGAAGCCGTCCTTTTCGACTACGTCGATGTCCACGATTTCGCTGTGGGAATAAAGTGGGTTACTACCATCCGCTAGATGGCGTTTGGTTTGTGGATTTACTGACCTGCCCTCCTTGTTGGTTATCTTGCAGGTGACAGCGCCGTCGCCCGCCTCGCGTGCATCCACCTTGAGGTGCGACTGACTGCCGGACGGCTGTATTTTGGGCGCCTCCGCGACGAGCTTGCACTTCTTGGCCTCGCCGGTGGGGAATGCTTCGAGTTTGAAGGGCGAGCCCTCGATCTCCTTGTCGCCGTACTTGATGCTGCACTGGTACGTGCCGCACTCGTCGGGCACAAAGGACACCACGTAGGTGCCGGTGGCCACCTCTTCGAGGCGCGGCTGCATGCGCTTGCCCTTCGGATTCTTGATAGCCACATTGATGTCCGCCTGGCCGGCCTGCTTCGTATCGATCTCGAACTCGGCGGGCAGCGAGGCGGGCGTCTTCTTCTTCTCGTTGACGCCCTTCACGGTGACCTTGGTCGCCTCGGACTTGGGGAACACGGTCATCACGAACGGACTGCAAACACAAGCAGTTGAGCAAGGCCCAGCTGGAAGTCTAGTCAAGTCGAGGCACTCACCTGCATGGCACTTCCTCGTCGGCGAACTTCACCTGGCAGGTGAGCACGGAGCCGGCCTTGGGCGGCACGTAGTGCACCGCGTAAATGCAATTGCCCTTGTCCTCGACGCTCAGGTTGTCCACGGGTATGCCCTCGGAGTTGGTCAGCTTGACGGCAATGCGGCCAGGTCCAGCCTCGCCCACATCCACGTTGAACACCGTCGGCACACTCTCGCGCACCTGGCCGTGCTCGATGCCCGGCCCGTAGACCTTCACCTTGCTGGGGTCGACCGTCTCCTCGACGAGCACGCGGAACGGCGAGCCGGGTATGTGCTTGTCCGCGAAGCGTATGGTGATGTCATACTCGCCCGGATCCGTGGCCAGGTAGTCGACGTCGCAGCTGCCGTCGCGGTTGTCCGTGCAGGTCATCTTGGCCTCGGAGGGTCCCTCGATGGCCAGCGAGAGGCCGCCCTTGCCGGCGCCCTTGGTCTCCACGGTGAACTTGTTCTTCTGGTTGGTCAGGCCCTTCTCCAAGCCCGGGCCGTAGGCCTTGCAGCGCGTCGGATCGCAGCCGCTCTTCACGTTCACCACGAACGGGGAGCCCGGCACGGGTATATTGTCGTACATCAGCTCAATCGTGTGCCGGCCCGCCTCGAAGGGCGAATACATGATGCGGAAGATGTCGTCCGTGGGTCCCTGCACCATCTTGCTGGGCAGCACGTGGCCCATGGGATCGAAGATGGCGCACGACAACTTGCCCGACTCGATATTGCTGCCCACCTTGCTCATGTCCACCATGAAGTCCGTGTCCGCGTTCATGATGACGCCTGTGGGTTGGGGGAGCAACAGCAGGATTAGTAAGGATCGAGGCAGTTGGGCAATTGACAACAACAATGCGATGCGATTAGTGTATCAAATGGTTTAGTTCTCAACAAAAAACAAGACACAAGACAGGATCAACAACAACAAGAGTAACTGGAACGGCAACAGCAAGAGAAGATTAGCCTTGGGTCAGCTGCGTTTCGGGCAGTTTTAGCTGGCTGGGATTAGAGAGAGCAAAGGCGGATTACGGATGGCGGCAGCTGGAGCTGGCTAACTGGTGGTGGAACTCGCATCATAGCCTACCATGCGGCTGGATGCCGATGCCGCTGACGCGCGTATTCTTCAGATTCGGCACGGGCACAATGATCGGCTGGAATGGAGAGCCGTTGATGTGGCGCTCGTTGAACGTGATGTTGACACTGTAGTCGCCCGCCTCGGTGGGCAGGTAGGCGACGTTGCAGGTGCCGTCGCCGTTGTCCCGGCAATTGATGGCCGCCTCGCAGGGCCCCTCGACGGTGACGCCCAGGCCGCCCTGGCCGGCGCCCCGGGTGTCGATCATGAACTCGGCCGGCTGGCCGACGATGCCGCGCTCCAGGCCCGGCCCGTAGGCGTGCACCTTGTTCGAGTCGCTGCCCGTCAGGCACTGCAGCCGGAAGGGGCGTGGCGTTATGGGCGTGCCGCCAAAGCAGATGCTGAGCAAGTACTCGCCCAGCTGCGTGGGCGTGAAGTTGACCAGAAACCCCTCGGCCGTGGGTATGATGTGCGCCTTCACCCGGTTGCCCGACGGACTCGTTATGGTCACCGCCAGGTCCGCCTTGGGCAGACCGTGGGTGATAATACGAAACTGCTGCAAACTGTTCAGGGGCGCGGCTTGTGAATGAATGAAATGACTTGGACTTAGACCATGATGTGCACACATTATAAACTAGAGCTAGAGGGGATTGGACTCGTACTAGTTGGGGCTACTTACTGGGCTCCAGGCCGTCCACCTTGATCTTGGACACGTCCACCGTCTGCTCAACGACCACCTTCTGGCCCAGGGGCACGCGCTGTCCGCCGTACGTCATGGTCGTGGTGTAGGCGCCCTTCATGGGTGGAATGACCTCGACCGAGTAGGTGCTGTCCTGGTTGTCGATGATGCGGCAGGGCACCTCCAGCTTGGTATCCTCGTGCACGATCTTCACCTTGAGCTCAGCCTCGCCAGCATCGCGCGCGTCCACATTGAAGTGGGTGGGCACGTTGGGACGGACGCCCGGCTGCAGCCAGGGGCCGAAGGCCTGCACCTTCGAGGCATCCACGGGCACGCCCACATAGATGCGATGCGGGGAGTTGGGCGTGGAGACGCCACCATAGTTAACTAAGATAAGGAGTGGGAGATTAGTTAGATTCGGCATCCAATGCAGTCATGGATCATCCGGGACTTACCCTCCACGGTGTGGGGCACGCCGGAGTTGGGCGTGTAGCTGACCTTCTTGGTGCCGTCGGGATTGCTCTTGACCTGCACGGGCAGCTTGTTGCCGTAGACATCCTGGACGACAATGTCGAGCGGGGCATTGCCCGCCTTGCTGGTGTCCACGTCGAAGCTGGCCGTCTCGTTGATGGTCACGCCGTTCTTCTCCAGGCCCGGTCCGCTGGCCTTGACCAGCTCCGGGTGGAAGTCGGTGCGCGGCAGTATGTGGGCTATGAACGGCGACTTGGGTATGTCCTCGTTGTCGCAGAGTATGTGCACCGCGTACTCGCCCACGGCAGTTGGATGATACTTGACTAGTGCGGAGCCATCACCGTTGTCGTGGCACTCGATCTCGGCCTGCGAGGGTCCGGCCACGGTGAAGCCGAGTGCGCCCGTCTCGCCGTTGGTCTCCACCACAAAGGCGGCCGGGTAGCCAATGACGCCGCTGCTCAGGCCCGGCCCGTAGGCCACGATGGAGGACTCCTTCTTGGGTCCCACCTTCACCTCGAACGGCGACTTGGGCACCTCCTGCCCGCTGAACGTAATCATGACTACATAGCGACCCTCCTTGGTGGGATAGTAGTGGCACTCGTACGTATTGCCATCCACCTTGGACTGCATGACGTTCTGGTTCATGCCGCCCGGCCCAATGACGCGCACCTCCGGCACACCCTCGCCGGCACCCTCGGTGTGGATTTTGAAGTCGGCATCGTCGCCGACACGCACGCCGGTCGCCTGCAGTCCACGGCCGGAGACGCGCACCTTGCGCGCATCCGACAGCGGCGCCACCTTCACGGGGAAGGGGCTGTTCGGTATGGGCGTGCCCGCATAGAACACATTGACCGAGTGCAGACCCTGCAGGGCGGTGACATATTCGCAGCGCCAAGTATCATTCTCCAACTGGCGCACCTTGGCGGCCACCGACGTCTTGTGGTTGGCCGGATCAATGATGATCACCTCGGGCACACCGCGGCCCGCATCCTTGGTGAGGATGTCAAAGAAGGTCGGCTTCTTGATGGTCACGCCCGTGGGCTGTATGCCGGGCCCGGTGACCTTCACCTTCGAGGCATCGCCCGCATGACCCTCGACCTTGACGGGGAACGGCGACTTGGGTATGTCACGACCCGAATACCTCACGGTCACCTTGTGCAGACCCTCGGCCTTGGGTATGTACGAAATGGTGTAGGTGAGATTCTTGTCGTTGTTGAAGCGCACATCGGCCTTCTCGACGACGCCATCGGGTCCCTCAATCTCCACATCGACAACACCTACAGGAAAATAGACGTAAGATTTAATATATTTCCCATAAGGCCTCCTCCTAGACCCTACCTTTGCCTGCGCTGAAGGTTTCCACGGTGAAGTTGGCGGGCGCACCGACAACGGGGCCAATGGGCTCAATGCCAGGTCCATAGGCGCGCACTCTGCGATAAGGAGAAACAGGGAATTAGTTTAAAATGTATTTAAAATGGCCAAAAATGTTAGCAGTTATTAACATTTACACTAATTTATTAAATTTTACTAAATTCATTTGCAGCCGAAAAGTATGCAGCGCTTTTTGCATGGGCAGCGTTAGCGAGCAGCAGCAGCTAAAAGTATGCAACGATTTTTTACCCGCATCCATATGAGAACATTTTATCAACATTTTCAAATGCCAAACTCTAATACATATAAAACGATTAATAATTATTATTATTTAAGGCAACGAACAGCTTCAACGTCAATTTGCGAACTTTCAAATGAACTGAAACTTAGCAGCAATAAATTGTTTAGTTAGTGCTAATAGTTTGCCAGCTCCAAATGCGCTAATCAAGCGAACAAGATTTTTCAGGTATATACAAGAATCCAGAGACAAGAACAACAGCAAGAACAACAACAACTAAAAGCAGCGGGCAGCCAGAAGCCAAAGCCAAAGCCGGACGACCAGCGTGTTGAAGTATCCATTAGATACGCGCGCTCAAGGCTAGGCACAAAGTAAAGCCGCAGATAACAAAAGAAACAATTCCAAAATAAAAAAGAGAAAAAAACTGAAATAAAAACAGCTTTCCTCGGCAAGCCGAAGATTAAATACCCTAGAGAGATGTCGAAGAAATATTTTTGCAAGCAAGATTAATTGATTGATAGATTGAATTCTTATTGAAACTCTAAGCGGAGACGCTTGGGATAGATTTTAAAGAGCACTCAAGGAATCTAAAAACTCTTTATAGAATTCCTGTTTTAAGAAAAGTGTTTCTAAGTTAAGAACTTGGTTTATAAATCTTGAAAGAAGAAGCTGCTAGTGCATGATCAGATTAAATATAAAATGAAGACATCTTAAAGAGATTAAAGACATAGAAAAGACTATAGCTAATATATCCACCCATATCTTCTATAAATCTCACACTTGAAGATCATCCACCTAATACGCCCTCTGTTAGGGCATTGAGAGATCGCAAATATATAAAACTGGTAGGGCATTTAAATCATGTGAGGCGGGCGCAGAGATATAAAATGCCATAAAGTAGCCAAACGCGAAAACATATCAAAAACGTAAGCCAAAATTAAAAAGTATAAAAAACGGCCGACAAAAAGCGACCCAAAACAAGAAGATGAAGAAGAAGCATGCCGAACTTACCGCGGCGGAGGAATGCTGAGATTTGCAATATTCAGACATTATACACATACATATATATATAAATAAATATATAGGTAGGCAGGTAGTAGTATATATATAGGATATATACACATTATAACAATCGCAAAAAAAAGAAAGAAACCAAATCCAAGAAATTAAAAATGTTTGCCCAGATATGTATTCAAATGTTTGGTAAAAAGAAAAAGATAAATAGAGAAAGAGAGAGAGAGAGAGAGAGAAAGAGAGAATATTAGAAGATCAGTTGGTGGCTTTGAGAACTGGGTTTCAACAATTGCATTACAGTTGGTTTTAGTCCAGTGAGAAAAATTAAGAAAACTTTACGATCTTCTCAGAGAGACAACAATGTGGAAATATTACGTGCCGTAATTGCAGTTCTACCAGTTAGGAAGAGATTAAACCTTAGTCAGAGTAAGACTTACCTATTGGGATTCGTCTTGGGACGCAATGGGGCGCCTGTCTTCAGCTTGGAGTTGGGATACTGCGACAGGTATGTCATCATCGACTGCTCATCCACATTGGGATTGACCAGCTCCTCCGGCTTGATCAGCTGACGCACATTAAGCCAATCATCGGCCAGACCCATAGCTTCCGATGCATTCTGCACCGCGTCCTTGGGATCCCACATCTCCCAGTCGGGGCACAGGCCGGGCGCGCAGGCATCCACCAAGGCGCCCACCGCCTTGCCCGTGGTCCAGTCGTTGGTGAAGTTATTGATCGGCATATCAGGTATCCGCGCGTGTATCCAGTTCAACAGGCTGCCACAGCAAAGAGCAAAGAGTTAAATGTGCATTTGGCACTTCGGGAACGTGTCCAACTACTTACCGCTGCTTGGGCGTCTGGCCGGAGCCATTCAACTGCTTCTCATCCTCGCCATCCCACATGGGCATCGATATCGAGTAGTGCAGAATAAGCGTCCATATAAGACCCAATATCAGTTTCAGCTTGCAGTCGACAATGTCCGAAGAGTCTGTCAAGAGAAGAGATTACATTTCAGAATGAGTTACTTATAGAGAATGTGAAGACTTAAACTGAAAACAAGAATTCAGGAAATTCTTTGAGGAATTTATTCGTTTTATAATTGTTGAAGTTGATTAAATTCTTTTAGGAATTTCTTTGTTTTACAGATCTTGAAGTTTCTTAAAGCTCTACTGAATGAATCTTGAAGTTCCTTAAAACTATACTTAATGAATAGCTATTTCTATGATATTTCAATGATATTTCGAGCTGCCAAAAATAACTTTTAAGATTTTTGAAATATGAGATCTTTTGCAATATCAAAATATAAATTAGTTTAAGCTGCAATTTATGATTTTTCCTTCAAAGATTAAATAACATATCTACGTAAAGAATTTTTTTTTAAAGAATTTACATTTTTAGGGCCTATACAAAAAGTTTGGAAACTACTTTTGTCAAATCGAAGGAGGTTAAAAATTTAATTTGTCTGCTATATCCTGATGACAATTTTTATGAAACTTTTTTAGAAGCTTTTTTCAAACATTTTTTAAAAATATGTGCTGAAATCTATTAAACCCCAATTTAATTTTATTTTAATTATATTAATATATATTAATTTATTTTAATTTTATCTTCTTTTATCTTTCTTTTCAACAGAGTTAAATAAAAAGTTTTTAGGACTTTAGCTGAAACGATCTACACAAATATCCTATACTGATCATATTTAAATATTACTTTTATAATTTATATATGAAATAGGAATATCTTCATATCTACTGCAATACTTCTACAATACAGCTCATACAAATAGTGCTCTTTATAGTAAATGGAAAAGTTAAGTAGAATGAGTTATTGGATATTTGATTGCAGATATCGTGATTTAGTTATTGCAAGTAATTTGAGCTGTTGCATTAGTGGGATTGTTGTCAAACCGGCCAATAGAACGAGGACCACCGTTACGAGCACTCGAAACAGTCATAAACTTAATATGTCTATTAATTGCGTGGACCAACTTTGGCCAATGCCAACAGCAGCAACTGCAACTGCATCTACAGCAACTGGCTGGACGGGCGTCATCTGTCAATGGCAACACCGTTGTTGCAGAACTTGTTGCATGCAACAGCGCCGCAACAAGCTGCCAATTATGTGCAAGGCATTTGCTAACTGTTACAACAACTTTGGCCGCAACAACAATGCCAACACGAGCAACAACGGCCGAGCGCTGTGAGACGGCATTGCTGGCCTGGTCAAGTTCAGGGCTAATGTGCACGCGACCAGCTCGCCGAGCCGGTTTCGTCTTGCCTTACCTCGCCTTGTGATGTCAATTCGAAGCAGCCATAGACGAAATATCTTTTGTTATGTTAAGCGAATCAAACGATTTGAAAACAAATATGTTTGGGAACTGTTATTTTTCGGCGGGTTTATTGAACCGAACGGAAAGCCGCTTTACGAGCATTTGATAAGCATAGAAATGGAAGCGAATGGAAGAGAAAGGTCTGAAGGCACGCACTGATAGCTTATCAAGCGTGGAGCGCGGCCTGGCAACACCTGTTCACTAATCAAGTGGAACCAGGTGACATCTTGCCACGCCCCTCCCTCCCCCTCTCCGTGTCTGTCTGCAATTGCGACCTTGTTATTGAGGCATCACAGTGAAAGTTTAGCGAAACATTAACGTGGCCACCCAACTTAACTGATTGTAACCAAATACAGCAGCCACACATGGCATGCATGCGCACACATGCACACACATGCCAGACATGCGCATGTCATATTCAAGTGACGACAGTCACAGCACAGTGACGTACATCAGTATGTGCATGCGTAGGCAGTTTAATCTGCATCTGCAATGCATAGCTATGTATACCCTGTAGAGAGGGGCAGATGAGGTATATGGGTTGGAGGGAGGATGCTCTTAACTGATCAATTTAATTATTTTTTATACAATTTTAAAGAATTTGCGTACTTAAGAGTCTTTCAGTTAGACTAGACTGCTTAGTAAATTTGGAATATTTATTGTTATTAGATTTTCATATATATAATAAATATAATTGAGACAAAAAAAAAGAAAGAATATAAATATATGAATATACTATATTATATAAGTATATTTACATATATATTATAAATTATATAAAAGGTTCCTACGTATATAAATCCATAAAATACCAAATCAAGTTAATAATAAATATGACTTGAGCTAATCTTTATCAATAACTTGATCTGGTATTTCATGAATTTATATATAATTCATAAATAATATATATGAATATACGTATGAATATATATTCATATTCAAATCCTCTTTTTTCTTTATTTTTTTTTTTTTTTTTTTTGACATAATTTTTATTAATATTTTTGGATTTATTCCTACGATATTTTAATCTTATTTTAAGAATTGTTTTGTATTTTATTCATATTAAATATATTTAATTTAAAATAAAAAGTATTATTAGATATTTTAACATATAACTCAAGTCTACTTCATATATATCTTGACCTGTTATTCACTTTCTAATTATCCTAGTTTAGCCGTCATCTGCTATAGGCAATATTACACTACACACTATAATCATTTCATAATTGCAGGGTATTCGCTGGCTCACCCACTACATTTCGACTTGTTGTTCTGGCTGTCTTTTGGGCGCTTTCTAGTAGAACGCTTTTGCCGCTGCTTTGGCTGCTCAACGAGCCATTAAAACATTTGCTGATACAGCTCCGCCATAAACAAATACATATACATATAACATATATGAATATATGTATATATATACATGGACATAAAGTGGGGCTCTACTTGTTATGGCCAAACGCAGCCTTGCGCCAACATTGGCGAAATTTGCAATTCGGCATTGTTTACTTTTGGTGCCACTTGTGAGAGAGAGATTCAAGATTGGCCAGAATGGAGTTGAAGAAGATGATGTTGTTGATGATCATAATGATGATGTGTAGATGATGATGAAGTTAATGTTGATGTTGACGATGAAACCGGCTAGTTTGGCCTGACTGCCTGCCTGCCAGCCTGCCTCGTAGCCGTCAAATTGTCAGCTCGTGGCCATTTAAACGCACATCTCGTTGGCCATTTGGAAAATGTTTTTAACGCATAAATGACAAATGTATTAACTGCCAGCTAAATGCTCACTCCATTGACGCACATATTTATAAAAATATATTTTTGATGGAGTTGTCAAGCCACGGCATCGAGTCGACTCTCTCAGCTATTGGGAAAGCAGCAATTAAAACGGAGAGAAGAAGCTAAAGAAAAGATGATTTGGCTAATTAGGCTGGCCAATGCCGACAAGCGACTGTCGACTCGAGAGTCGAGACTGCCTCTGACAATCTCTGGAGAATGTCTAACTGTGCTTATAAAACCAACAACAATAACAACGAGCCACTGGCACTGCCTGTCCACTCAGCTGAAGTGTTGTTTGTTCTCGCTTGTAAACTATGCAGAAATATGCTAATAGATGCCATGGACTTTTGCCATAACTGCGATAAATATCTTCAGTTAATGCATATTAACCAGTCGCAGACCCCCCTCGCTGTTCCCCACACACTTAAGAGCCCATACATATGCATAAGTGTGAAGATATACACACATGCATATTAAAGCTAATCGTGAGACGGCAGAGGCAACCACTTCATGCAACAAAACGCAGCAACAATGATGCGCTCGCTGGGGGTTTCTCTTCGCTGCCCGTTGCAACTTAATGTAAATCGTAAGTGCTTGATGTTATCTCCACAGAATTTTGGCAGCTCAAAGAAGCCATTCATGGCCAGTTTACACTGTGTGAAAATGTGGGCATACTAAGTGAAAGAATTTAAATATTTTTAAAAAATATTTAAATAAATTATTGTAATATCTGCGACTTTATTTGGAAGAGTGGCGAATAGTTGATTGATTGATTGACAAACATATTGCTTGAGGAACTGACTAACTGATTGAGTGAAGGACTAGCAGACTGATTGACTGACTGATTGATAAGCGGGCTGATGACTGATTGATAGACTAATTGATTGAATCGAATTAATTAGCTGACTGATTAACTGAGTGAGTAATAGGCTAATTGACTTAGATTAATTCACTAGCTGACTGATTGCATCTGATTGATTGACTTACCGATTGACTATCTGATTGATAAGCTAACTTATTGATTCATAGGTTGATTGCATCTGATTGACTAACTTACCGATGGACTAACTGAAATTTCATTGACTCAGTGATTGCTTGATTGGCTGATTGACTCTGACTGACTGATTGACTGTCTTACTAATACAATATGATTCATATATAGCAAATAAGTACTTCTAATTAATTGTTTGACTGATGTAGACCAATGCTAACTAACGATAGCTAACTAGTTGATAGACAAACTACAATTAATGACTGATTGATCGACTTAATGATTACCTGATTGACTCTGTTTGAGTGACTATCTGACTGATAGCAACTAATTGATTTACTGATTAACTATGCTTGATCAACTGACTGATGATTGAGTCACTTATTGACTGACTGAGTTACATTGATTGATATTATTTAATCAATCAATATAGATTCACCACTATATATATAGATTCACCACTACATGATTGATTGATTGACTGACATTACAATATTATGAGATTTCTATATACTAAGTCCACATAAAAGTAAATGCATAACTTAAGCATAATTATATATAATACTTGCATATATATCATTATAAATGAATATATTAGCTAATAAATCAAAGCAGATATTTAAGTCAGAGTCCCACATATCTTATTCATACAGAAGCTAATTTATTATAGCAAAAATATATCTTGATTTTAAAGTTGTAGAAAATCTTTTTAATGGCTTTCAGAGAAATGTTAGCCATGGAGTGCAGTCCACGATGACATGGCATTATTTGGAGAGCATCAGGCAGAGCCAAAGCAAAGCGTAGCAGCTCCAAGAATTATGATGTTAGGCGCAACTGCGGAAAACTATTTAATTTACAGATAAACAAGAAGCAGAGGCTAAATTGCCAAGTCGCAGTCGATTGCCGTTGCCGTTGCAGTTGGCGACGGAGTCGGAGTTGGAGTCGGAGTTGCAGACTGCAACAAAATCTTTAAGCTGGAGCTGGGTCACAGTCGTCAGACACGTTCTGCCAGAGCTGCAGACACGGAAACTGTGGCAAAGACAACACTAACTGACTGGCTGCCTGGCTGGCCGGCTGCTGATCGCTGTGATTTTTCCCGACATTCTTGCAAGTGGGCCTGGGAAAACCAGTTTTCCACACGACCCAGCCTAATCATGCAGACGCGCGCGCCCGACGCTAATTTAATTAGAGGCAGGGCACCCAAACAGCCGAACTCTGGAGCAGTCGCGCCGTCGAAAGCAGCTCAAACGGTGCCAACTTCTGCCACGGCAGCTCGGTGGCATCGCTTAGAAAGTTGAGCCTGGCTGGCAACAATCAAACGCAGCTCTAAGCCGCTCAGCTCGATTTGGGCAGCTGGCGGTGGTGGTGCTGCGTGGGCTGAGTGTGTGTCTGCCACACGAAGCATTCACCTTGTGGCATACATTTTTTCTGATTGCCTGTCGCATTTCAAAGCTACACTCAGAGAAAACAGATGCGATCTGTATCAGAAGAGATCTTCAGTTCAGTTAGAGCTAGGAAATCTCAAGTCAAATATTTTGAAATATCAATTTCATGCTTAGCCTCAGACATTTTTAGTCTCCCCTCACTTTCACAAGCAATTTGCATTGTCTCAAGGTGCAGCTGTGCTTCGCTCAGTGTACGAGTGTCTAATATTTCATTGTCGTCGCCGGCGCGCACTTGTTTTGGGGTTAATTGAACCGGCTTCTTCTCTCTCTCTAGCGGTACAAGTTGCTAATTTGAATAAATGACTAAATTGCCAGAGATGCAGACAGATTGTGGGGGAGAGAGAGAGAGATCCCAAGGCGCTTGACTCAGCGTGATTAACCCTAATCTTATCACAATTGCATTTTGATCAAGATGATACAGCGCCAAGTGCCACAGCCAAGCATCATTTCTATTTAAAGTCCGTCAATGTCAGTGAGGTGTTTCAATTGATGGCGTCATTATAGAAAAAAAGCAATAAATATTATATTGCCAGTGATTAATAATACTCTACGTGCTGACTGCATTCCGCCGTTGGACATTTCAGCAACAATTCAACGGAAACTCTCTGATAATGCGGCCTGCATATTCAACTAGTCAAGCTAACTCTGGACTCTGATTCATCTACGTGAGTTTGGCCAAAGCAAATATTTCGCTAATCAAAAATAAAATAAAAAACAGTAAAAAGAAACGGAAACAACATAATTTATCTGCTTTTTTATGAACAGGAAGAAGCCAGCGAAAAACTTTTATAATATGCTCTAAAGCACAAGAGAGAATAATACTTTAATTAAATTTTTGTGGTTTAATAATAAACTTAGTTTATAGAATAAATATTTACTAAAGATAGATGGGCATATGATATGCAAATGTGATGAGGTTTTTAATCTAAGATAAACATAAACAGATAACTAGATGATTAAGCTTATAGAGGTAATAGGAGGTACAATTTCTAGATTCATAAATGTACAAAAAAAATGGATTTTTTCGAAATTCTTGTTTTGAATTCTAAATTACTTTTAGTCTTTTTATCAGCTTTACTGTAAAGTGAAAACTAAGTGATATCTCCTTAGCTCTAAATTCTAATAATAATCAACCCTTATCGATAGATCATAAACATATGTTCTCCACTCAATGATCCGCACAAAACATTTAAAAAAAACTAGAAACTAGAAACCATTAAAGATTTCGCACTAAAAATAAATATCATAAACTACATTTGTCAACAAAAAAATAAAATAATTTTACTATCGCAAACATAAGAAATTCCAAGAAAAAAACGCAAACTAACCACAATTAAAAGACCGTTTAAATGTTTATTAACAAATATGTCAATGACAGCAAATGATAAGAAACTAAGATAAATCGACCAGATACGAGCATAAGTAAAAGGGCAAAGAATTTGAAACATATTCCAATTTTGTGAAGCTTCATTTCAAATTAAAAAATTTGATATTGCGCTCAAATTTCGATTTTGGAAGCTTCTTTTTAAATTGAGAAATTTATGGACCTTTGTTGCCATTTTATGATTTCCGTTAATAAATTGTGTACAAAGTCTCAGCAAGAAGTATTTGTAAAGATTATTAACAAGCAGTTAAGAAGTGGGTCAAATGGAACATGAAGCCTCAATTATGATTGCATATCAAAATATTGTATATGGTTTGGTAAATTAAAATTGCCGACTATTTGACACTCGCTCGAGCTACCTCTCTCTCTCTCTCTCTCTCTCGCCCTCTATCCATCTCTCTGTCTCTCTGGTAGCCTCTTAAGGGCTGTTAACTATAGCGTCATCAATAACAATCAATTGGCTGTGACAAATTGAACTAGACTGCTTTATAATGCATTTAATTCTCTATGAAACGCTCCAAAGATCTGTGGAGGCTAGCCCAAAGAGCTGTGAAGTCAATAAAGAAGAATAATGCAGTCGGGTGTTACAGACTGCATTATACGCGCTCACAGTGCAATAGATAGCTACGCCTGATTGAAGTGCTGATATCGATTTTTAGGTTTATCTATATAAAATGTCAAAAATTGGTTTGACAAACTTTAAAAGTGTTGAAGTTATGGATTCTTCATATTATCAAAGCCCCCAAAAGCCTTATATATACATATCATTTGTGATCTATTTTTACGGACAATTAAGTGTAAGACGAAGTTTTAGTTGATTAATCAAGACTGGAAGGGCATAATACAAATTATTTAAACACTTTATAAGACGAGAGTACAGATGACTACTATACATAGTCCCCATATTAAGTCTCGAGTATTAAAACCGACGAAGCAGAACGGCTAACCTTGCGCATAGTCAACTAAGCCTATAGATACCCGAGCTCTAATGACGCTCATCATCCACACTCTAGACTGCAACTAAAGCCTAAACTGACTGATCCATCTAAAGAAAGTATAAGAAGTTATATACCATAAGAAGTAATATACCATAAAATGGAGTTTTCTTAATTGTAAATATATGTATTACAATTAAAAAAACTCTATATACCCCAATTTGCACACATGTGAGCAGTGTATAAATCGCGCAAACTTCTCACAGTTCGCCGAAAAAGTCAGCAAAAGAGCCGCAGATGATGTCATTGAGCAAACTGAGCGACTTTATATATATATATATAAAGATATATATATATATTCATACATATTTCCATACGCGTATTAGGCTTGTTTCTCTGCGCTTAGTATCTTTTTTTATTTATTTTATAATGTTATTTTTGCATTTTTTTTTAATTTTATTGCGCTTGAGTGTTTTTATCATTTTATTTCGTTTTTTTTTCGGTTAGATTTTTAGCGCAAACATTTGGAGATAACTCTACAATTTGTGGCTGGGCTGGGTATATAGGGGAATGGCTATGTATAAGAAACTACACAAGACTTTGCGCTAATTCAATTGACAGCACAAAAGAGCTCCAACAAAATAACAGCGAAATGAATTGTGAGGAATTTGTGAAACCAGTTTAAATTGTTTAACGTCGAACAGTTCAGCACAGCTCCACAATTCTCAGGCTCATTTCTCTTTCTTTCTTTCTTTACTTTAATTTTTGGTGCACAGGAAGAGGTGCGTCTTGAATAAAGTGAAATTAATTAACAGTAAATAGTTGCATATAACTACATATATTGAGAGGAAGGTAAACTCTTGATGTATTGTAGCTTTTCAAATATTTGAAAAGTAAAGTATTTCAGTCGGATGTGCTTGACTAGCAGATACCCGCACTTCATTAAAAATGCTTTGTCTAGTTTATATATATATCATTAGGTTTGGGTATCTAGATATCGAATTGGATAATATAGTATAATAGCAATAAAAGTCCCATAAGCAGATTGATCGATTTCATGAAAATAAAAAACCAAATATTTAGCCCGTATACTATAGATCAATCCCAATTTACAATTTCAAGCCGCTTTCTCCAAAACAGTTTTGGGATTTATGACGAATATCGCACATATATTATGGAAATGCCAGAAGTTATCGATAACTTAAAGCAAATTAAATGAGTACATGGTATAGAAAGATCTATGTGTGGAATTTCTTATCTCCAGTAATTTAAATTTTTCAGATTGACAGTGAAATATATTTGTAGCTACTGAGCAAGAAATAGACAGATAGACAAACCCACAAGTCTAGGCCAACCATAGCTTCTACTGTCTGTCATATATAAATTTAAATAAAAAATAAATATAAATCTATTTTTATTACTTTCTGGCTATAAATACTGAATGACACATCCCAGCTAAGAGCTATGTAATAACTGACATTCTAAACTGATGTTTCAAGCGAATTACTCGAAAAATGAATCATTAGCGTTGTCAAGTGAATCATTTAAGTATCTGTTTAAAATTGGCAAACATTTTTTGATATGAATCACGAGTTTCACAAAAAATTGGCTGCAAGTGTCAAAAGTTATTTTGGCAAACTTTAATCATTGCAAAAGATAGGCCAGCTTTATCAAAGAAACAAAAATACTAAAAAGGAAAGTTTCAGGTATTTGATTGGCGATAAAAAAGAATGATTATTTACCGAATGAAAGTGAAATTACCTTGAAATATTTGCAAGGCCTCAAGAGCTGTCAAAGTTCGAACTCTGTTTAACAAATAAGTGGACTCTGATCGTGTTTGCTCGACTACAATATACCCCATACATAATTACAGATTAGGATATTATGATGTGGTAAAGAAAATAGCCTTGTCTGTAAATCAATATTTATCGATTTTTATATAATTTATAAAGACAAGATTTCCTTAGCATATACAACATTCGATTTTAACTCCCACATCTACCTACATACACCTTATACCTCATGCGGTTCTTGTTTCACTCTTTTTCAGAGGGTATTGCTCATAAAAAGTCGGTTAAAAACACATAAATGTTAAACAATATTTACGTAGCTGTCAATTATTGACAAACTGGTTTTTATGTACTCACAAATACATGTGCATGCTCGTATGTGTAGCTATATGTATTGATATGTAGGTGGCTTCTACTGTACATTTCGACGCTCTTATCAACGAGCTGGTAATGGAATTACAAGTGAAGCAACTCGCTCAGACTCAGATTGGAAATAAACCAAACAAACGAACAAACAAGCTTATCAATTTTGTCATAAAAAAATGTATTCTAATTCGAAATGGTATTTAAAAAGTAATACAACATGTATTTACTGATTGTCTGACCGAGTGCACGTTGAGCCGAGCTTGCAGAGTGACTCATTAGGTCTAGGGTGCGACTATCACATGCTCAACATTTTAATCAATGAAAATTAGCACGATATTAAACATTGCCGTTAGCTGTCGAAGCTCGTGATATAGCTGGGCCTGAACTTGAAAAGCCAATAGCTTTAATAGACCCGTAACACTACACGCCTCGTTGAAGTTCTGACCATCAAAAACTGAAACACTATGAATAGATGACATATACATATATATATCTGTTCACTGACATCATGTCTATGGAGTCATGAGAGCTATGTGAGCACTATTCAAAGCTGTCGCAGCGTAACGTAAACATTTGTCGTACCGAATCTCAAATTATGCATTAAAATTAACAAACGAAAGTAAAACTCGCATTGAAGCTGGGCGCCATGAATAAAATGCTGGCCCACTAACAATGCCGAGTATGTGCGAGTCTATATGACATCATTTGTTTTGTAGTCTTGTCGTATTCAAGAGAAAAAAAAGCAACAGCAATAAGTAAATAAGTTGTGAAGCAACAATGTTGCAGGCCAAGTAATACCCTGCAGTTATAAACTGTTGCTACATGTGCCTAAGAGACCTAACTTTAATCTATAAATCATATATTTCTTTATAACTAAGGAGTTACTTGGGCTATAGCTACCAATTTTAGAGGATGAAAGTTGGCACTACCTGACTTGTGTATACCAAGTATAAAGTCTTAACTGTCTAAAATACTACCTATTTTAGGCTTTGGAATATAGATGTGAAAGATAAATTCTTGCTTTCATTTAGGTATTCATTACATTTTATAATAACAAACAAATAAATATATCCAATATATTATAGATCAATTACTTGTCAATTTAACCCCATTTTGCCTGCCCTCCAAAATTACAGGGTATGCATAAAAAACAATTTGTTTTGGAATGCATTGCAAGTCGTTAGTTAACTAACTCGAGACTCTCTTTCCATTTTTTTTGCCAACAAGACAATACCTGTATATATTTATTTATTTGTTTGGGCCTTTCGCTATCTCTCCCTCTTTATTTTCTCTATTTTGTGCATTCAACTCTGCGCTGATAATAAAATAAACGCCTATTATGCAATTTGTATGGAAATGCTTTAGACTTGCCAACAAAGCAGCTAAGGTTAAACGCAAATTTAAGTTGACTCATGGCCGCAGCAAAACGTGACGCTGCCTACATATGTAGCTATGTGGGAACAAAGGGTGTATCTATGCCCAGCCCAACCCAATTGAATCCCGAATTCCCCGAAACTTCACATAATCAACGAATAAAGATAAATCAAATATCGTCGCTTGCTACTTACCAATGTTAACAATTTTGATGCCCTCATCCTGCAGGAATTTCAGGGCCACCGAGACGTTCTCCAATTTCTGGCTGCGGAATGTTGGACGTTTGTTGTGTTTGGGCAAACGCTTCTGGGACAGCACCTCGATGAGCGCGATCAGACGCAGGCCGTCGGACAGATCCGTTTCCAGATTGTTTATCGAACGATCGATCGTCTTCAGGTGCTCGTTGGCCCAGCGTGTGAAGGTGTTCTGTTGGATTTTCTTCCATTGGGCGTCCTCGGCTAGATCACGTTCGGCCTCCATATCGTCGTCGAAGCTCTCCTCGTACTGTTCCGACTGCTGCTGTTGGTAATATTCGTTCGGCTGTAAGTTTCGTGCGTTTGGGCAGAGAGCAACAAGTTAGGCAGGATATGGAAATGGACATGTGTAGGACAGAGCTATAATAGTTAGGTGGGTGTTTGGCCAGGTTGGGAAGAAGTCGAATAACGCAGGGTCGCAGAGCAAATACTCTTTCATGGAGTAGGCTTGATCAAGTCATAGCAGACCCTTCATATTTCATTTATAGAAGAGAATCGATATAAGTTTTAATCTTTGATTTTTCCTCTAAAAATGATACTACGTATCTTCTTATAGATACTTTTTTTCTGCAGAAAATTAATTTTGTGACCTGCATAAAAAATTTGGTAACTGATGTTACCAAATTAAGGGAGATATTTAAAATTGAATTTGGGTGCCTTTTCCTGACTTTTAGCTACCATTTTTTATAAACTTTTTTCGAAGAAATTTTAAAAATATTTTCTGAAATTTTCCAGAGCCAAATCTTGTTTTATTTGAGGAATAATAAAATAGAGTCTAGAAGGGAAAAAAAAATTTAGGACAATATCTCGAACGATACAGAAAATATTCAACATAAACGGAGAATATGAAGGGTTCGCTATTCTGATGACGCGCAGTGTATAAAAGAACTTCATGGGGGAATAATTCTGATTATAGAACTTATGCAATAAATAAGTTCGAAAAGGTTAACTGAACCAATATAGTAAGAGAATCAAAGAAGCTTTAAAATAAATTTTTAAATATCTCTTTAATCTCCTAAATTCATTGCAAACTAAGGAACCCTTTGCCAGGGAACTTCAGCCGAGTCGCATGGAAATGTCAACGCTGGAGCGTGGCAGATCGCATTCAATGTGATCTCTAGGTGTGGCAATGGACATAACGCCGCCGACTTGTTCCAGTTATACGCTCACACACACGCACACACACTCGGCCAGCCAGACCACACAATCGCACACTCAATACACGTTGAGTGGACATTCGTTCAACTTTCCACGCAAACGCTTCTTCAGGCCAGTGGCCCACAATGTGGCTGAGTGGCTCGCAGCGAAACTCGTATGCCCTACAATGAGCGCATGCGAGCTTGGTGTGGACAGAAGTTATATCAAGTGGAAAAGTCACCAGAATGTATGGGAAATTTTATTACCCGTTGAACTTAACGAAGAACGCACGCAAAGCAGAACAGAAGACGAATGCAAGACGTAAGAAATTCACAAAACTTGTGCGTGTGCGTGTGCGTGTGTGCTGACAAGACCAACTAAAATAGAGTAGGTAGCCCAGAGTCGCCTGTCTGGCGAAAAAGGGCTAGAAAAAGAATTGGAGCGACTGAGACGGCGACGGCGGCGACGACGGCGAATTCGCCGTGCTCGCTGCGCAGCGTGTGAAGTTCATTAACATTTTCATTAACTGCGAAATGTTTTGCAATTAAAACTTGAAGGGAAAAGAAAGCTGTAAGAACTTGCGGAATTTGTTTAGGGCGAGACGCTCAAGGTAACACACACCTGCTCGGCTGGAAAGAGCTCGTTGTTGCTGTTGTTGTGGTTGTAGTTGCTCGTTGGCTGCTGGGCGTAAAAACTTAAATTGCTAAAACTGTTATTGTTATTGCTGTTGTTGTTGTTGCAATTGTTGTAAGCACACGCGGCGACCGCAGCAACGTTGCTCTGCAAATTTGGCGGGTTCTTTCTATAATTATTGTGATTGAGAAATATCGTCGCCTGCGTCTGCGCCTGACCGTTGACGTTGACGTTTGTATAATTCACGTTTGGCACTAATTCAGCAACAGGGGCAACCGCACCGATCTGTTGTTGTTGTTGGCGTTGCTGTTGCTGGCTTCGATTGTTGTGAATTGCTGTCGCTGTGCTTCTTTGCCGCTCGTCGCCGATAGCGTCGTTACTGTTGAGCGTACCGCCGTTAACTAACACCAACCGCTGCTGATCGCTGTACATTTTGACGGCCGGTTTGTTGTTCGAGTTGTTGTAGTAGTTGTTGTTGCTGCTGCCACTGATCAGAGCACGACGGCGCTATCCTATCACACTCTGCGTTTCTACTTTATTGTTTATCGGTCTCTCTCACTCTCTCCCACTCTCTGGCGCGCACGCACGCTTTCGCTCTCTTCGTCGTCTCTGGCTGGACGCTCTCACGGCGCGCATACAAATTCGTTTTGTTTGCGCTCTTTGCTTACAGTAGTTCAGCTGAGCGCTTTTTACACTCTGCCCAAAAAGTTAGTAGTCGTGTACAATGTGTGCAAGAAAATTGATTTATAATATATAAGTATAACTTTTGTTTGTGTTTATAAAACTTTTTATATCTCAAATTACCTTTAACATGTATATATATGTATATTAAGTTCTAGTTTTTAATAAGAAAACATCCCTTTAAAACAAAAACTTGACTCCCGCTCTGATCTACACTGAGCTGACCGGTTTGTTATTGTTGTTGTTTTGTTTACCGGTCTTTCGCTGCGCTCTCTCTCTCTCTTGCGCTCCCTCTTTCTCTTTGCTTCGTGTGCTCTGAGCAAAGCATTAAGCAACTTTGTTTGTTCTGGGGCTCTCACGCTCTTTCTATATGCTGTGCATACACCTTGCACAAAATGTTGGCTCACTTGCTAGCTTTGTTGATAAGCTTTAAAAATTCTCTAGAATTCGACTGTTTATATGCATATATATGTATCTACAGTTTCCATATAAGAATTTTTATTAATAATGCATAGAATATTATTACTACATGCATTTTTATAAGTTTTGCTCTTAGTTTTCAAAGCTTCGCCGTAAAGTATGCACCTCGATTATTAATATCTTTAAAGAGCCGATCAACAGGTGAAGTTGACTTTGAATTTTAAAGAGCAGCTAGAGAGCTTATTGAAATATAATTGAATCTTGAAATGCAATATAAATAAATAGATAACGCGTGTAGTTTATATTGATAATAAAGTCAAGAAGAGTCAGGAAAAGTAGTTCCATCTCTCTTCTTTATAAACATTATATGAGATATATATTTATATATTTTTTATATCAAAACTACAATTGTTACTGATCTTAAATTTGTTTTTAATAAGAATTACTCAAGCCTGATTTGGTTTAATCTTCCATCTTCTGTGAAATTTTCCGTCTCTACATAAGAAATAAATTCCATATGCTAAATATGATTCATACATTCAACTCAAATATTGCACACACTCACGCACACTCACACACACTCACGCACACACACGCCCAAAATGAGAATAAATAAGTGCGGATCGCATTTGGCGAACACCTTTATTTTTTAAGGTGATCGAGCCGAGGGGGTGGCGGGGGGCGTCGCCGACTGAGACATTTGAATGAGCGAGGCAAATGATGCCTAAACGACCTTCTCGATATGGTAAGGAATTGTACATATTAGCCAAATTAGACAACAACAGGAGAAGAAGAAGAAGAAAACAAACAAAAATTAAAGCACTTTTCGAATATTGATTGATTGAGCAGCTGATCTGATTTATATTCTAGACGAATTCTGTTCGAATTAGGCAAAATGACAGCAGAACAGAGAATTTTGAGTGCTGCTCGATTGAGCAGTGATTGACTTGATTGATGTCGGCTTTAAGTGATCTATAATATGCAGCAAACAGTAGATTTAGCTATGTTCCATTTAGCTTCAATCAATCAAAATCTTAAAAACGCTACTGTGGGGAATGTTCACTGATTGATTGATTATTGATTGATTGAATGTATTCGGTGAATTATTCTAAGCATACTAAAGAAGGTTACTTAAATATAAATTTAGAAGTTAGCATAGCAATGATTGATTGATAATTGACCAATTCAATCAATCAGGTGAATCATTCATACCATATAGAAAAATTGTCAATATTTGAATCATTCATACCATATACAAAAATTCTTAATATTTGTATTTGAGTTTAACAGATTATCGTTCCGATAAATTATCGTTTCATACTGCTCATATAGATTGAGTGATGATTGAGCGGATTGACGATGTCATTATATCCATCAAGGCGTACTATATGTGCCTAAATTCTGCTCATGTCTTTTTAACACAGTTATTCAAGTATGAATTAGACTAAGCTAATTGATTGAAGATTGATTGATTTGATTGATAAAGTCTGTAAAGCCTTAAAGAATTGACATAGAACAGCCCAAAGTTCGATAACCTTAGCTGAATTTACAAACACAACCAAAACAACTAATAATTTGATCAAATATTTTGATTGAATATGATTGAAGACATCGTCAAATACGTTCTTTGGCTAGCTATAACTCAAACAAAGACTTCGCTAATCTTTGTGAAATGAGTAAAAAGGGAAACATAGAATAACTCGAAATTTAAGCATCTATAATGTGCTGATTGATGGCACATTGATTGAGCTGCTTAACGTTGCTGTTAAATTGTTAATTAGATAATTCCAGCCTCGTTCACTGTTGCCAAATTAGTCCAGAAACTGAGCAAAATCGTATCACATTTCGATTGACTTTGTCAACAAGTCCTTCACGTCTGGCTCTCCCAAGGGAGCTGCCGCTTGACCATTTAGAGTAGCCCAAGTGTGACTGACTGACTGATTGACCTTAAAGTCGGCTAGCACAAAATCGAGCCCAATATGGAAATAAATTCAAACGCGCGTCGCACCAAAAACAGTCGAGCAAGACGAACGTGAGGCGCCACTTGGCTCGTTTGCCTTGGGGGCATGAATCAGCAGCGCACCTAGCGAAATGCTAAATAAATTTTCACTTCCATTTTAATTAATTTTAATTTATATGCAACTGCACACACACACACACACACACACTGAGAGGGAAAATGTGCTCTAAAAATAAATTGACAAATATTTGAAATTTGTTGTTGTTTTTATGAAAAGGTAATGCAAACCACATGTCCTCCATTGCGACCCAAAATGCAAACAACTCGATCAACACTGGCCAAAACGCATGCAAATGGAAATTATTTGTCTAGGAAATTGTGGGCACAGGTGAGAGGCAAAGGTGCGACAGAACAGAGAAAGAAACTCACTTTTCGTGCTGCCATTTTGATATGATTTTATATGATTTTAATTTATACAAATATTTTTCAAATATTTTTTTAATACTGTTCACTCTGCACTTTATAGTTTCAATTATTAAATATTTTTCAAAATATATATTTTGATTTTGATTTTATTTTTATATTTTATGAGCTGCGCGCGTTCTGTTCCGTTTGATTTGCTCGAGCGTTTTGTTCACTTTGGGGAACTTGACTTTGGCACTTGGTAAACGACTCGTTGTTGTTGTTGTTTCTGTTGCTGTCGTTAGTCAGGTTGTAATCTTTAATGTTCTGCTCGTCGCAATTTCTCAGTTGGACTGAGTTCGCTTCGTCTCCTTGCTCAATGTTTTTATGCAGCCAAAACGCGCGCAGCTCTTTTATATATATATTTATTTCCATTTTTTTTCTCTCAATTTCTTTATTATTATTTGCTCAGTGTTTTACAGCAGTGGGCATAAGACTATGAACAGTCAACGGAAATTGGACAGAGATATATGGTTAAGGCATTTTTTTTATAATTTTTATCAAATAAGAAAAGTATTATTGTCTAAAGAGTTTGACAAAGCTAAATATTGAAAAAACTTAGAGCGCAGATTTCGACATTATTTCGAAATATTAATTCCTATAATTGTATATATTTAAAAAACTTAAAGTTGGAACCTCAAAGCTGGAACCTTTGATCTATTATTCTGTTCTATACGATCATAGTGTATCCTAGCTCCTGGCCTCTTCTATGCCATTCAGGTATACGGAATTGCTGCCCAAACGCACCTGAACAAACTGCGTGTTCTACAAGCAAAGACGGTGAGAAAGATCACTCGGGCCCCGTGGTACATGAAAACCAGAGAAATTGAGCGTGACCTTAAAGTCACTAGAATCGAAGACAAAATCCAGGAGATCGCTATAAAATATAATGAAAGGTAAGATCGTCATCCTAAGAGCCTTGCTAGAACCACAGCGCTAAGATCTGCCAACCCACGAACGAGAGTCAGAAGAAGACTCAAACGACGCCACCCTCAAGACCTACCTAACCGGGTCTTGACATAAAAACAAGTCAATTATTACCTTACATTTCTCACTGTTACACTGTAAATATCTTATTATTATAACAAACTACTCTAATTAATAACACAATTCTGATTAGAATGAAAGAAAATAGTATCAAAAATTGGAAAAAACAAAAGTTTGTCTAAAGTTACTAAAACTAATCAATAATAATAATAATTATATTTAAAAAATTTTAAGTATATAAAAATTCGAAATAAATTATTTTTTAAAAATTTAAATAAAAATAGTTATTATAAAATTACTTAAGTTAATTTTATTCAACCAATAATAAATATTACAGGGTATAAAGAAGATATCAAAATAGCTTATATATAATACCTATATATGCTACGAGTGCTTCTATTCAACTGCCGCGCACTGTGCTGATCATCATCAATACATAATTTCTTCAATATTTATTTTGCTGCATGTTTTGTGCTTTGTATTTGCGCTGCTTGCAGCGCACAACGACAACGACAACGACAACGGCAACGACGTCGACGTCGCTGCTGGCGTCGACTGCACTCTTGACTCTGTGCTCAACGACAGTTGGCAGCGACAGAGGCAGAGCGACTGCGACAGCAGCAGCAGCAGCAGCAGCTTTTGGCGATATTGCCCACAAACAACTTTGGATGATTTTTGCGCGCAGCTGATTTTGTTGTTCTTTTATAAATAGTTGCAATTGTTGTTGCTGTTGTTGTTGTTGTTGTTAGGCATGCTTGATTTGTTGCCAATTGCAGGCGTATTGTCATTAACCCCCACCCCCCATGCCTCCCTCGGCAGACATTCTTCCCTCTGCGCTCTCGTGACTCATAATTTGCGCTTGAATTAAATCCACCAAAATATATATGTTTGTTTCATATATGTTTAACAATAATATATTATAATAGTTGGCCAGACTTCATAAAAAAATATGAAATGAGAGAAAAGAAATGTTGTTGCTGCTGCTGCATGTTGTTTGCGGCATGTCGTATGACTAATTCCCTGACCAGCTCAGCCTTTAACATAAACTCTTTGATTTTATTCGCATTTTGCCGTTTCGCGGGGTTCAAAAAACTTTTCGCAAAATATCTGCGCAAATTTATGTTATTTATATTAAATTAAAGATGAAATAGACCGCGTTCCCAGCCAACTGAATTTTGTCTTTGCCTTTGCAATAATTTCGATTGTGTTTTCAGTTAGAAATGCCAGAGGAAGTCAGCAAAACAAGAGATATGCTCAGGCCCAAGCATTTATACACAAAATATATGTAGATATATCAATTCAGCTAAGGAAAAAATCTGCACATTTTCTCTTGTTTTTGCAGAAATGTATAAGAATTAAATTTACAAAAAAAAAATTTTTATTTTCATAAGTAATTCATGCTTTCATGTCACAAAATTTATTTCTGTGGATGCTGTACCATACATCAGGAACTCTGTTCTACATAGAGACCTCGCTAGTCCTTACGTGGCAGATGAAGTACGCAGACTCAACGAACGGTATCTCCAGATTCTAAGCATACTAGCAATAAACCTACTTGATAACACCACACACACCAGACGTTTAAAAAAAGGCACCCACTGGACCTGCCATTCCTGCCGTCATAGAACTGATGAATATTTTATTCCTTAAACCTAAGCCCACAATATAAATAATATAAATGTCAATCTCATATGTAATACAAATTATTTATTGTAAAATTATTGTAATTTAACAAAAAACGCAATGTAAACTATTTTTCAAAATAAATTAAAGTAAAGGGTAAATATAATCACAGAAACTTAACTAAAATAGTTGCATAAAGAACAGAAAAACATGTGAAAAATATTCAATTTTTCTATTGAAATGCAAGGCCCTCTATTGCAAAAGCTGTAAATATTTCCATTGCAATAAAATGAAAAACTGTTCTTTTACTAATTAATTGAGGAGTTAGCCCTATTTTATTCAGCTTTCCAAGTGGCTTTAAACTTATTTAGACTCGTCGCAGGAGGTCTGCAGGCAACGTCTACAGTTGATTTACCTATAAATTCCCCCACTTTGATAGACTTGAGTTTTAATTTAAAATAAATATGGCACGCAAATCTGTGTTCTACAAAAGCCCAGAAGTTCTACCTTCTGAAAATATATATATTTTAAAATTATTAATGGACCTCTACGTCGAAGGAAATATTCATTATCTGCGTATTTATCGTGAAGCTGGATTGACGCGCTCAGAATAATGGCTTGCTTGCATTTATTGATCTATTCAATAGTTTGACAATTTTCAATTCAATTCAATTTTTGCTTAAACTCGAAGCGAGACTAAACTAAATATATAGCTTATTCGATAAATCACAAAATCTTTCATTATTCCAAAAGTCTATAACCTCATATTCACCATTTCAAAGGGTTTCTAAATTCTTTCTATAATCAAAAAATTTCAAAATTTGCCAAGCGAAAACTTTGCGCATTTAGTCGATTTGAATATAAAATAATAATGTATATTAGTTATAGTTTCTTTCTTTTTTTTGTTGCTGCCAACATTTTATGGCTTGTCAGCAGCTGTTTATAATTTAATGTTACGCATACGCCGCGTTGGCGTCCTCCAATTATTCACGTGCAAACAATTGGCTAAAAGAGCACACTCTCTCCCTCTCTCGCTCGTTCTTTCTCTCTCATTCTCTCACTTATTTGCTCTCTCACACGTCTTGTCGACACAGCCAAAAATAAAGCCCCTTTCATATCCATAAAAACAATTGCGAAACATGAAAATTGTTCGCAATATTTCAAAATTCTTCCGAGTTCATTTTGGAAATGGTCTATAAATCGCTCAGACTCAGGTGCGCTGGGGCATGCAATCGGTATCTAAATTAAGAACCGAGACAACAGCATGTGGTGCTACAGCTGGCCAGACGAGGGACTCCAGCGCGCACTCGGGAGGCCCCTGTCAAAAGCCCCCAGAAAAATGGCAACTATTTGGCAAAATCGAATATAAATGCTCAGAAATTGAATCATCTAGACTAGATATACATATAATTATACATATTTGCTTGCACACAGTACACGTACTTATATATATACATAGCTATATATATATAGGTATTTCTCTAGAATTTCAGTTGTTGCCTTCAAAAGGCAGAAATCTTTTCACATACTTTGACATTTTTCGATCTCGGTCTCGATCTCGTTTCGTTATGCACTAATTGAGTAATTATTGGGCGCTATATGTACAACACACGCGCTAACATATAGTATATAGAATATATATATATACGCATATGTATATATATAGCTACACGTTTTTGTTTTGGCACTTGAATCGCTCGGTTGCGTATACGCCGCGTATTCCCTGTGAGACGTTAGCCACGGCACGCAAATGCTCCGCACACTTCGAAGTCAATGCAGCAACTGAAAATTCTGTTTTTCGAAAATTCTCAGCCATTACCATGCCATCTACATATTTATACACATGACTATATGTATATATATATCTGAGCATTTGAGAGCGTCTGGCAAAAAATTATTTCGAAAAAAATTATATATATATACGTTTATACATATAATTATTTTCAGTATTTCCATATCTTTTTGAGCAATTCTTGACAGCACCCGCCTCGAGCATTTCACGTCTTTCGAACATGACTAAGTGTGTGTTGTGGGTCTACCTGCTACCTGCTGCCTGCTACCTGTCCTTAATTAGATCAACGACACGTGTATACGAGGCAGACAAACCTATTTGACACTGCTAAACTCGTAAATCAAAATCCAAACAACATTTGTTCACTGACGCACAGCTCTTTTTTCTCAGCTAATTTCCTGGTAAATCTAATCAAATCGATATTCGATACGAAGGAAAAATCTTAACGAAATATGCATTGACTTGATTGCTAGCTAGAAAATATTGGAAAAACTTTTTGTTTGTAAGTTTCAACTTTATCTTATCGAGTTCAAACTTATTTTCATCTCTGTGAAACAAATTACTTAAAGAGTGATTCATTCATGGGGAAAATCTAGTGCAATATTTTGGCATATGCTAGACTGCGAAATACCCTAACGTTGGAAAAAACTGAAAGCTTAGCTTAGATCGCTGCAGTTCAAACAAGCTGAAACGTTTAAACAAGGAGCGCACAAATAAATATATTTAATTTTAAGAAAATTTAATCAGTTTCAATGTTTTTTTTTTTTAATATTGATAAAAAATTAAACTTCTTTAAAATAAGAAAATGTGTCAACAATTTATTTGTTTTATGACTAAAAATCCTGAAACTTGTTATAACTCTCCTTCACATAACTCTCTCTATAGCAACTACAAAAAATAGTATATTTATTTTAACACTTTACATTACATTATTTTTTTATCAAAATTGTAAAAAAACAGTCAGCTGTTCACAGAAAAAGTCTCATAAATATACCATAACCTCAACTGTCTACCACACTTGTCTTTGCAACGTGGATTGAGGGTAGTCCAGCACTTTGGTGCGTTGCATTTGGACATCGAGAACGCGCCCGCTGACTTCGATTTGGGCAACGCCTTCGAAGGGTAATCGATGGGCAAAGTGGGTATAGTGTCGACCATTGATGGCTATCAGATAACTGTCAACTGTGACGAGCAGCTGAATGATAAATTGTTCGCCCTTTCGAAACGGGTTCGGCGAGGAAATCTCTTCGCGGTTCCACTGATTGGCAACTCTGCTATTGCGTACGAGATGATTCTTCTTAAATCGAGACTTGATGTGGAAGGGAATATCCCTTGTGTCAAACAGAAAGGATATCTCGAATCTATGGAAGATATATACATAATATAAGGACAGCTGTTAGAACAATTGAGATTCAGTAGACTTACTCTTCACATTTTCTATCGATGTGGCCACTGAACAGCAAACTATCGCCCTCGCTGAGTGGCTCAACTGCGATTTCGCCGCCGTTGCCAAATTGTATGCAAGGTGTAGACTAAAATGGAGTAAATACATGGGATTAAGATAAGAGAGGAATTGAATAATATATTTAAAATAGAGAAAACATTTTGATAACAGAAGACGCAAGAAAATTTTCAGGTATTGCATGATTTTCAGGCCTTACATGCAAAACTGTTATGGTCTGCCTTGAGCTTACTTAAGTATATACTCAAGATTAAAATTGCCTAAGTTCTAGATAGTAGTAGATGAGGTCACAAAGACCTCTTTTATATGGTACCGACGGTCAGAAAACCAGGTGAACATCCTTCGAAAGTGATTTACTTAACATTATTTAATGAAAATCTCATCAAAAAATATTTCTATCGAACATCTGATTAAAGAATGGGGTAATTTAAAGCCGATGTCTAAAGTATAAAAATAATCAAAAATGCAGAGGATATTCATGAAACTATGTGAACAATTTTGAGACTCTAACCTTAAAGACGTGCGAGCTATAATTTAATAACTGAATCTATATTGATAAAACGGAAATAGTTGTCGATTCTTTGAAACAAATTTGATCTGTGCATGCTATGGATGGAGAAAGACTTGTTCATACATACGAACAGATGGAAGGACGGACAGACAGAGGGATTTACGGATGGACACGTGGACGGACAAGACAACAAACGGACAAGGCTAAGTCGTCTCAGCTCGTCGTCCAGATCAACAAGATTAGATATCATTTATTATCTCTGACACGCCTCTTTCTGCCTGTGACAAAATTTTAACCTCATTTCACATTTTCAATATGTTCGGGATATAATAATTGATATATTCAATGCTTACCATCAGATCGAGTACACGATTCGGATAGCCGCGAGTCTCGGAGCGATGTATGCGTATGTCATCCACATGATGTTTCACTTCGAGATAACGAACCCTATCATATGATAGTCGATGGGCAAACGACTCCATGTGATGTCCATTGATGGAAATCAAGTAGCTGTGCTGCGTGACGACCACCTGAACCGCAAAGTTCCCGCCGGGCTGAAAGATAAATGGCAGTGCCGAGTGCAGCTCCTCGCGCGCCCACGTACCGCGCACCCGACTGTTGCGCACTACAGTCCGGGCCGCGAATCGGGGATTGATGTGCAGAGCTACGTCATCATTGTCCAACACAAAGTTGATGGAGAAACTAAGGATAGAAGACTTAATAATATTAAGTTACTCAATAATAACTGTGATCGTACACTTCGGCATCTGGTAGGATCCTGCCCGTAAACAAGTAGCTAACGCCCTCATATAGCTGACCAATTTCAGTCCTGTAGCTTGCTATAGATGGGTATAGAAATGAGTTTACTTTAGGTTATCAGATATTTTATAGAACTTACGATCTGGTATCTCAAATGCATCAATAAGGACGATGGCTGATTCGCCAATCATGGGTCCGTTGGCTCCGTTGGGATTTACCATCACATCACCTGGATGCAGCTCAGCGGGAACAGTCTCATAGCCGGGATGAACTTCGGCTGGTATGCTTTCAACGCCCGGATAGACTTCAGCCGGATACACCTCGGGGCCAGGATAAACCTCGGCGGGCACACTCTCGACAATGGGACAAACAACTATGGGAACAACGGGTTCGATGACAGGATCAGGCACTGGCTCAGGCATAGGCATAGGCACAGGTGTAATAGGCACAACAATGGGAATGCTAGAAAGGTAAAGTACAATAAGAAGTTTACTAAGAGGAAGATTTTTGCAGCTAAAAGTAGACCTTAAGATATCCAAAAAAGGCTGTAAAATATTGCATATTTTTAGGAGGTTACAGAAATGTTGGCTCTGACAGCTACAATAACATAATCCAGGTAAGCCTTATACAAATATGTTTCAAATATAAATAATTAAAATCCTCGCTTACCTGTTGGGATCCGTTTTGGGCCGCAGTGGTGCGCCTTCCTTGAGCTTGCAGTTGGGATATTGCGCCAGGTATGTCATTACGGACTGCTCATCCACATTGGGATCGACCAGTTCCTCGGGCCTGATCAGCTGATGCACATCCAGCCATGCATCGGCCAGCTCCATGGCCTCAGTAGCGTTTTGCACGGAGTTCTCGGGATGCCATAGATCCCAGTCGGGACATAGGCCGGGCGCACAGGCATCAACCAAAGCGCCCATTGGCTTGCCCGTTGTCCAGTCCTTGGTGAAGTTGGTGATGGACATGAAGGGTATCTTGAATTGTATCCAAGCGAGCAGACTGCAGAGGACAAGATTTATTAAATACAGATATTAAATTAAAGTAAGGAAAACCCACCGTTGCTTGGGCGTTTGAGTAACTTCTGCCGGTGGCTTCTCCTCATCGCCTTCCCACACGGGCATCGAGATGGAGTAGTGCAGAATGAGTGTCCAAATGAGACCCAGAATCAGCTTCAATCTGCCATCGACTATGTCCGTAGAGTCTGCAAATGTTACGATTAGGTGTGGAGGGGGACTTGATATAGCCGACGCCCAATCGACTTACCTATGTTAACAATCTTGATGCCCTCATTCATGAGAAAGGTGAGTGCAATCGAGACGTTGTCCATTTTCTGACTGCGGAACGTTGGGCGTTTGCTGTGCGGCGGCAGTTGCTTCTGCGACAGCACCTCGACGAGCAGAATCAGCCGAAGGCCATCCGAGAAATCCGTTTCCAGATTGTCGATGGAACTGCCGACGGTCTTCAAGTGCTCGTTGGCCCAGCGAGTGAAAGTATTTTCCTGGATTTGCTTCCATTGTGCGTGCTCGCCCAGATTATGTTCCGCCTGCATGTTGAACTATGTGAGAAATTCTTCAAGTTTTAGGTTTTTTGTAATTTCTTTTCCGATTTTAATGCTTTCACCGTGACAATTTCTGATCGACTGAACTCGTTGCGGCATTGCGAGCCCATATTTTAATGCAGAGAACAAATTGCGGTATACCCTGTAAGTAATTAAAATCATTCATAGGGTGTTATGTGCTTGAGACTGTTTAAGGTGTTTGAGACTATTTCTAAGAGGAATTTCATGAATTGGTCTCTATATAAGTCTCTCTTCAAGAAAGGAAGAACATCCTTACTTGGGTATACAGCTAGAACCACCTGGAAACTTTAGTAAGTATAGCTTAGGGTTCGAACCTACAGCCTCTATTGAATTTCAATACGTAATTCAAAATTTCACATTCTCAAACCCCTAGTTCACATAGAAATCTATAGATATAAGCCTTTCAGCACAGGGCATTTCCTAGTCCGTCTCTACCTTCTCTCTCTCTCTCAAATTCCTTATCAGCAACAATTTCAATCGAGCAACTCGTAAATAGATAAAAGGCGTGACTAAAACTCAAACAAACTTGGGGCAAACAAAATTTGTCATATTTTTTTATGTCAGTCTCTCGCGTATTATCAATATGTGAACTTTTATTTTTGGCTTCAAAGAAATTTGGTATTGGCCTCCGATAAGCGGGAAAAACTGCACTGAATCATACTTAACTGACGGCATTAATTTTAAATAAAATCCAAGCCTAACACCTGTCTGTGCAGTAACTAAAGAAGTCTTTAGTATAATTTATTTATTTTTAACACATTCGCAAGTAATCTAATCAATTGAGATATCAAAATTTTGCTTTATTTTTATTGGGCGTGGTTGTTTGGACAAGTTGTTTAGAAATATTTATATTATATATTTATATGTCTGCTCAAAACATATTGAAAATTTTATATATTTAAAAAAAAAAATAGAAAAATAAATAAAAGTAATAATAAATATATTAGAAAATCTTCTAAAGACTGTACTATATTTTTCCTGTAGAAGTACTAATTGTGTATATAATATTATGAATATTATTTTTATAAAATTGCATCAGAAATTGATAAGATTAGAGTCAAAACCATAAAGTCTCATAGCAGTGCTATTATTATTTTCTTCAACTTTAACAATTTTTAGCTACGCCTACAAAAATTTTTAGTTCTTAAGATAAGATCAGCAAATTGATAGATAGTTCTTTTACTTCAAAAGATTAACTGTAAATCTTGTTGGACTCATTAACAGCCCTAAAACTTATATTTCATGATCTAATCTCAAATTTATATTGACTAAATTGTAATTGCTTGAGCTGTGAACGTGTATAACAGAATCGTCAGCTCAGAAATTTGTTGCATGATTATTTGTCTAAATAGTTTAAGATAATCAAAGACTATTCAATATCAGATTTTGAAGGTTTTCATTACAACTTATGTAGAATAGAATTTTTTATTTATATATACAATCTTTGTATATTGTACATATTTGGGTATATGTATTTTTGAATCTGTGATATAAATTCTAATGTATATAGATATATATATACCTTTCTTTATTTATGGATTATATAGCTTTCTAGCAGCATAGCATACATACATTTCAATATAAGATCATAAAAGGTCCTATTTACATAGATCTTAACTTGCTCTATGAATCTCTTAATATAAATAATCCTTCGAGCAGTACAAACTTGAACATATTTACAAAGAAAAAACTAAAACTAATATTAACTTCAACTAATTGTTTGCTCTTCCACACCCGCACATCTGCCGTTGCCCGAGATGGTGCGCCTTATCCATTCGCTGTAGTAGCGCATGTCCATGAACACATCGGGCACACCCTGTGCACAGGGCACAATGAAGTTGAGTATGGCAACGAGCTGATCCCTGTAGACCAGCGGACCACCTGTGTCGCCGTGGCAGGCGCCAATGTTCCGTTCTCGAAAGGCGCAGACGTGGCCCGCTCCCAGCTGGACATCCTCGTAGCTGTCGAGCCGTGCCTCACACGCCGGCCGAGCTATATGCTGCTGTTGCACGCGTTGCAGCTGCGTGGGCGTGACACCGCCCACCGACTGTGTGCCCCAGCCCGTGAAGAGTAGCTCTGCGGCGCCAGTGGGCCAGGGCTCGTGCGCCAGCCGCACAGCCCGAGTCACTGCATCGAAGGCAATGCTCGCGTTCAGCCGGAGCAGCGCAATGTCATTGTGGTACTTGGGCCGATCGTAGCTGCAGTGCAGATAGATGGCAGCGGGATAGTGCACGGCACCCGGCTCCGTGTAGCGAGTGGTGCCCATGACCACGCGCAGCCGATCCGCCGGCCAACCACTCACACAGTGGCCCGCCGTTAGTATCCAGCTGGCTGAGATTATCGCTCCGCCACAGAGATGGCTGCCCGTCAGCGTTTGCAGCGAGATCTGATAGGGCGCATCGCCGGCAGCAGCATTCTGACCGCCCACAATTGTCTCAGCGGGGCGTGGCAGCAGCAATAGCAATGTGAGAGGCAGTAGACAGAGCTTGCACTGTGTCATAGTTGGCAGCGAAGAGCGGACTGAACAATTGGCAGTGGTTTCTTACCCTGCGATAAGGTAGATCGACTTTGCAGCCAATCGAAACATAAGAGTTTTAGATATCGACAATAAACTGATTTATGACTACATCAATTAATGGTCAAGCAATAATCTATAAAAAAAAAATAAAAAATAAAATAAAAACTACTGATAAAATTGAGGTATTTGATTGTAGATATATACGAGGCGTGTTTAAGAAGTAGCGCGAATATTAATTTGTATGAGTTGTTGTCTTTTATGAGTATATTATATTATATATCTCTCAATTTATTTAATGGCTTAATTATGCCAACAAGGTTGAGGATTGAAATTAAGATGTCAAATAAAGATTTCATCGAATAAGGAATTAAAAAAGTTTACAGAAATTTATATTTATTTATTCAAGTACTTTGAAGACTGGTAAAAAAGTTGGTAAAAGTAAAACAGCATACAGCATACACAGCATACACAGCATACACAGCATACACAGCATACACAGCATACACAGCATACACAGCATACACAGCATACAGCATACAGTAGGTAACATATATTATGGGAATGATATTGAAGGATATAAATATATATTCATAATAAAACAAGTAAGAGTGCTCTAAATATGTTACATTTCCACCCCTATGCCTACGCATAATTGTGTATTTGAGTTGTTGTCTTTTATGAGTATATTATATTATATATATCTCAATTTATTTAATAGCTTAATTATGTCAACAAGGTTAAGGATTGAGATAAAAATGTCAGATAAAGTTTTCATCGAATGAGGAATTAAAAAAGTTTACAGAAATTTATATTTTCAAGTACTTCGAGAACTGGTAAAAAAGTAGGTAAAAGTGTATCATATATAATGGGGATGATATTGAAGGATAATAAATATAAATTCATAATAAAAAAAAATTGTGAAAAAAAACCTAAAAACTTAAACAGATCTCTTATGATGATGGAAATCGAAATTGAAATGAACAACAGGTTTGCTGCACAAATTCTGGTATGGAATAAACACTGCATTTGTAACACCTTAAGCTGAAGTAAAAAAAAAAATGTATATATATCTTAATTGAAAACCCTTTAGATACTTGAAATATGAAAGAGAACTACAAGAAGGAGCACAAGTAATCCTCCGATGCTTTCTTTGCTGTAATCTATTGGAAATTGGCATAACTTTTTAGCTACACAGTGCGACACGTAACTCTCTAGAGTCGATGGCTTAATACTCTTCCTGGCATAATTAAATTTGTGATATGGGGATGGAAGGTAGATGAGGGTCGTTTGTAAATGGAGAAACAAATACTATAAATAACAAAAAAAGTTAAGTCCTATTACTCATATACTTAAAAACAGCTATGATATATATAGAAGGCCGCTCGATATAATATCTTTTGCTTTAACTAACGGATAAAAGCGCCAAGAGTCAAAGCCATATCAACCCGTTATATCACATCGATCAGTTATATAAGGAGTTTACAGTTTTCTAGATATGTGCTGCACATAGTTCGATAAACCGATTTATCATCGTTGCACAGTCAATTCGATCGCAATAAATCCAGTTTTGTATTGGTTGATAAGGAGCGGAAATGAGACCTATACGAACTGGACTTGGTCAGCAAGAAAAAGTCGAGTACATTATGAATATGCAGTGGTCTGGCTATCGCTAGACCCGGCTATGGCAATCATAAACTGCCGCAGGCATCCATAAAGTTCGCCTGATAAAAGTCCGTGGAGGAAGCCGTCGATAAAACTCTTACAACATTTTTGCATTTTAGTCTGTGTTGGTTTCTCCTACGGAAAAGATGAAATTGCTTTACATTTGCCTGGTAATCGGGCTGCTGCAGATGACCCAGGCCAAGCGGCTGATGGCAATGGATGCGGCTGACAGAGCGTCGATGGGCGGGCGCATTGTGGGCGGGCAGCCGGCAGAGATTGGCTACGCCAAGTATCAGGTCTCCCTGCAGCCGGCGCTGGGCTATCACAACTGCGGCGGCGCCATCCTCAACGAGCGCTGGATCATTACGGCGGGCCACTGCGTCGTCACCTTTCCGCCCGAGTTCATTGTCGTGGTGACAGGCACCAATCGCTATGCGGAGCCCGGCGGCGTCTACTACGCGGAGGAGGTGCACGTCCACTGCATGTACGACAAGCCCTACATGCACAATGACATAGCCCTGGTGAAGGTCAGCGAGGCCATCGTCTTCGACGAGCTGACCCAGCCCATAGCGCTGCCCGTGGGGCCGCTGCGCGAGGGCGACGAGATCGTGCTCACCGGCTGGGGCGCCGAGGTGCCCAATGGCAACGCCAATGAGAACCTGCAGAAGGTCACCTTTGGCTTCGTCAAGCTGCAGGAGTGCCTGGCCATCTTCAACCAGACGAGCAGCATGGGCGTCGGCCACATCTGCACCTTCGCCAAGGAGGGCGAGGGCGGCTGCCACGGCGACTCGGGTGGGCCGCTCGTGAGCAACGGCTACCTGGTGGGCGTGGTCAACTGGGGTCGGCCCTGCGCCAAGGGCTTCCCGGACGTGCAGGCCAACGTGTACTACTACCTGGACTGGCTGCGCAACGTGCTCAGCGGCAATGCCAAGTGCTCCACCTGAGCTCAACATGAAATAAAGATTTAACAGCTTGAATGGAATTGAAATCGGATTCGTTTTTCTTTTATTTCAATCAGACGCCATAGTTGCTGGCATAGCAGTGACAGTCCTTGCAGGAGGCTGAATCTTGGGTGCGTCGTATCCAGTCGCGGTAGTAGTAGGCCGAGGCATAGTTGTCCGGATAGCCGACGGCACAGGGATAGCCCCAGTTGACCAGGCCATAGAGCACGCCGTCCTTGGCCACGGGGCCGCCCGAGTCGCCGTGGCAGGCGCCCACACCCTGGTCCGTCAGCGTGCATATGTGTCCGGGCCCATTGAACACATCCCCCTCCATTATCTCCTGGCACGTCGCATGGTCCACGTACGTGAGCGTCGCCTGCTGCAGCACTTCGGGCGTGTCGCTGCCGTACTCCGTGGAGCCCCAGCCCGTGAGCAGCAGCTGCGATCCGTTGGCCAGCGGCGCATCCGGCAGCACGACGGGCTTCGTGTACTCGTTCCACTTGATCGAATCGTTGAGCCGCAGCAGCGCAATGTCGTTGTGGTAGTCGGGCGCATTGTAATTGCAGTGCACCCAGTGCTCCTCCACGAAGTACTTGGCGTCGGGCTTTTCCCAGTGCACGGTGCCAGTCACGACGCGTAGGTAGGTCGGGTTGTAGCCATAGACGCAGTGGGCGGCAGTGAGGACGTGGTACTCATCGATGATGGCGCCGCCGCACATGTGATCGCCGTACATGCCCTGCAGCGAGATCTGATAGGGTGCCTGACCCAGCTTGGCATCGGTGCCGCCCACCACGCGGGCACCAAAGTCCTGCCGGCTGCCGAATCGCTTCAGCTGCTTGGCCGTGGGCTCCGGCATCCGTTTACCCTCGGCCGGAGTGCTCCAGCTGAGCAGGCACAGGCACAGCACTGCACCGACGACTAGTCCAAAATCCTTCCACATTCTGACAGCTCAATCTGAGAACGCGTATTAAACGCGCCTCCGCGTCGTGATTTCGCTTTTATACTCCGCCAAACTGTGGGCAGATCATAAATCGGCCTGGATGTTGTCCCACTGTCGATATCTAGCCCATAAAATGATATAGACGCGTTCTGATTACGATTTTGTTGAAGGCAATTAATATCGCAGTCGGACACTGCCTTGATGACTCGACTGAAAAGAGCTTGAAGCATAGAGACACGCGGATACCCTAAGCGAGCGGGACTCTAAAGTTTCCAAATTCCTTTGTAGATTTTGTGCAAATTTTATATGTTAAATTTGGAAATTGTTTTTAGCATACTTTTTGGCGCGGCATTGTGAGTTGGGATAAAATAGATGGATCTTATTTAAAATATCATGTCTGCTATATGGAAGGGAAGGTGAGGATAGTCCTTAAGGGGTTGCCATTAAATAGCTTCGTATTGACTTGGCTGTA
This sequence comes from Drosophila pegasa, assembly GCA_035046225.1. Classification (NCBI taxonomy): domain Eukaryota; kingdom Metazoa; phylum Arthropoda; class Insecta; order Diptera; family Drosophilidae; genus Drosophila; species Drosophila pegasa. The sequence continues at coordinate 6,520,858 of JAWNOD010000398.1, read as the reverse complement.
TGTATATTTCATAACATTTTCAGACTTCAAAAGTTTGTTTTGGTGTTCGAAGCAATAATATACATTTAGGCATAGCTATATGTATATCCAGAAATCCTTAGTAGATAATTTGTCTTTTAGCTGACTATATAGCATTTTAGTTTCAGTTTTAGTATAATGTTAAGTATTAAAGCTTTTGATACCAATTTTTTTTTTAATTTTTACAGAGCTTAGCTATCTCTTTTCAACTGAAATATTACATCAAAACAATAATATAAGTACTATTTAAAATATTAAATTTTATTTTCAAACTAATAAAATAAAGTTAAGGTCTTCCAGTCCAATAGTCTTCCCAGCCTTCATATATTGAATACCTCTATATAACTTTGTGGTGCGGTCTCTTACAACAAAAGTAAAATTATTCAAAATGTTACGAAGATGGACTGTAGACGACTCTTATGCTGGGAAGTCTCTTCTAGGAGATATTATTTATTTACAAATAATATAATACAATGAAACAAAATTAATAAATTAAATCTCTAAAAAAAAAATTTAAAAAAAAATTCATCTCTTGCCAGAACGAAGTTAAAAGGTATTGGATCAAAATGGAGACAACAAAAATTTTTGTAATGTTTTGTATATTAAAAAAATCGTGTTTAAATTGTTCTAAAAAAAGCGAAATTACTTAATGAACAACCTAATATGTTCCGAATAAATAAATATAAATAAAACTAAAAATTATATTGAATACCTTTATTTCAAGCCTTCTGCTTTGATGCATTATTTCTACTATTCTATAAAAAATGTCTAAAATGTTAAAAGTAAATAAATTAAATATGCACTGAGTTAAGTCTGCAATGGAACACGTAAGCTTTTGCAAAAAATACCCTCTTCAGTATTAACTAAATTTCCTTATTGAGTCTAAGTGATGCAGTCACAGGTAACCAAGTATATCAAGTTGACATAAAGATAAAGTATTTTTACAAGTCAGAGGCCAAGTACTCTATAAAAGTAAACAAGCCCCAATATCCTAACGCCACAGAGTAGATATTATTTAATAACTTTTATGAAGCCACAATAACAAAAAAAAAAGTTATCCAATGAAAACAAAGTCATAAACACAATGGAAATATCCAATATCCAAGAAAATGAACTTTAAACTGTCCGAAAATGCAATTAAAACAATAAATCAATCATTATGCAATTATATATTAGTCACATCTATATATATATATAGATCGATATAGGTAAGGGGACGTCTCAATTGACGCGTTGCTTGCAGCCGGAGATGGCGCGACGTATCCAGTCGGCGTAGTAGACTATGTTGGCGTGCATATCCGGCTTGCCCACGGCACAGGGGGCACCCCAGTTGACCACGCCCACCACCTTGTTCTGCCACATGATGGGTCCGCCGGAGTCGCCGTTGCAGGCGCCCTCGCCCTCCCGCGTGAAGGTGCACAGGTGGCCTATGTCGACGCTGTCCGTGTCATCCCAGGCAGCACGGCACGCGGCCTTATCGATGACCGTCAGATTGATGGTCTGCAGTCGTTCCACGACCGGAAAATTGAGCTCCGGTGCGCCCCAGCCGGTGAGCGTGACCGTGGCACCGGCTGGCGGATACTCTGTACTTAGCTCGGCCGGCTGTGTCCGCTCGTTGAACACAATCGACTCGTTCAGGTGGAACAGTCCGATGTCATTGGCATACATGGCTGGGATGTCGTAGAGGCAGTGCACCAGGGCCTTGTCCACGAAGTGCACGTGCCCGGGCACCAGCCTGTCGTTGGTTCCCACCACAATGCGTAGCTCGTCGATGGTAAAGTCGTTGGCACAGTGGCCCGCCGTGAGGATCCAGCGCTCATCGATGATCACTCCGCCACAGAAATGGCTCTTCCAGCTCGTCTGTACCGAGACCTGATAAGGCGCCGCTCCCTCCTCTGCCTCCTGGCCGCCCACTATGCGATTGCCATATGCCTGTGGATATTTATGATGGATACGCTTGGCCCAGCTGACGTCAATGGAACTGCCCAGCAGCAGCAGCAGCAGACAAAGGCACAGCCAAGACGCGTTCAGTGCGGACATGCTGATCTATGGTTGGGGCTACGTGTGAACTGCAATTAATGACCAGCAATGAAAAACTAAATGTATTTAGTCGAAGCTTTTATATGGACTCGATACACTGGAAAAAAGTGGGGATGAAATTACAATACTATATTATTTCTTTCTTTTTTTTAGGGATTATGTTTTATTTTTTTTTTAATCTGGTTTCGATTTAACTTAGAATAGTTATCTCTAAGCAATCAAGCCTTAACATTTCAAATTTTTTTTATTTAATTAGCATGGAATAGTATAAATTCCATATATTTTTGCGGACTAAAAGATTAAACTGAAGTGCTTTAATTTCAGCTTAAGTCAACTCTCTGCGATACGCTTCACTAACTTCAGCTAATTTCCAAATATGGCTTCAAATTCAGGTTGCTTTAATTTTTTTTTTTTTATTAAAATAGTTTTATTTATTTTTTGTTTAAATCCTAAGAACTTTAAATGTAAGTGTAAGAATGGGCTTGTATATTGGTAGAGTTCCAGCTTTGAAAAATTGAATCTCTTAAGGATATCTTTGCTGGGTTCTTAAGGCAAATAATCAAGTCTTGACTCCAGAGAACTTTGTGAGATAAACTGCAATAAGCAAATCGAATTATTATATCTAGCCTAAGATTTAGATTAATCTAGAGATTAATCTCTAGCTTATACTATATTATATAAATATTACAGGGTATACACTCCAGAAGTAGCTGACTCATTGTGGAGTTGGACTGCAAATGTCTGAGCTGTAGCCCAGAATCCGAATCTATGTTCTAGCAATCTAAGATCTAACAGCTCTACATCTCACACAACATTTCAGCTCCTAGCAAATCCTTTCCATTCTCGCAGTGTATCCGTTTATTACACCTGGAAAGTTTCGGTCACAGTGGCTATCGCGGAATGCGTTTCTTAGGCAACAAACTGGCCAAATCTTTATGAATGTAAATAAAGTCCATATCAGTTTGCATATCTTTACGATGAGCAGGATAAAACCCGCACGGTAAATGCGCTCAATTGGAGGGTCCATAAACTGGGCACAGATAGGCTGCGCTGGACAGAACTTATCGTTCCGCCAGTGCCCATAAAACAGTCATAATCCAGCGATAAGACACGTCCGATGTGTAATTCCAGTGCAGATCGTGAATGAATTTCAGTTTCAATTCAAGACTTCGCTACAATGGCATCGATTTCGAGATCAGCCTGGCTGCTCAGTCTCTATCTCTGCCTCTGTGTGGGTGTAGAGGGGCTGCGTCAGCATGCGTCAGGGGAGGCAGCTGAGCGCATGCATCTGCAGACGAATCCCAAGCTAATCCAGGGCCGCGTTGCGGGTGGACAGCAGGCGGAGCCAGGCACTTGGCCCTGGATTGTCTCGCTGCAGAATCAGTTTGGGTTTCCCTTCTGCAGCGGCGTCATCATCGACGACCTTTGGATCCTGACCGCCGCCAGCTGCGTAACCGGCCTGCGTCCACGCAACCTGATCGCCCTAGCCGGCACTGTCAGCTCCTGGAACAACTCAGCGCCGGGCTACTACGTCGACGAGATCCACGTTCACTGCAACTTCGACAAGCCGCTCTACCATAACGACATCGCGCTGCTCCATCTGACCGGCGCCATTGAGTACAGTCCGGAGGTGGCCAAGGCAACGCTCGCGGAGATCGATGAGCTGGAGCAGGGCGAACCGCTGCGCTTTGCGGGCTGGGGCACGGAATCGGCAGGCGGCACCAACTCGCAGTATTTGCTGCAGTCGGAGGGCGACTATTTGCCCGTCAGCGAGTGCCGCCAGGTGCTGCAAAACGACGACGACGTGGACCTGGGCCACGTGTGCGTCCAGATGGAGGCCGGCAAGGGCGCCTGCCATGGCGACTCCGGCGGCCCACTGGTCAATGCCCAGCAGCAGCTGGTGGGCATCGGCAACTGGGGCGTGCCCTGCGGCCGCGGCTATCCGGATGTCTACAGCCGCGTGGCCTTCTACAACGATTGGATACGCACCATCACGACGGGCTGTGGCCAGACCGAGGCCTAGGCTATAAATCACCTATCAGCTCTTGATTTCTACTTGCCTCAATAAAAGTTATGCGATTTTTATATATCGAACGATATTTGGTTTTATTCTGATTGATATTAGACCCACTTTATGGCGGGTCATTAATATCCAAGACATTGCTTAGCTGCTTGCCATTGGGCCCACCTCTGGATCAGTCCACTTTCAACTGAGCTGCCAACATGTCTTACCCAATCGGAGTTTCGCTCTCCATCCTGCTGCTGCTGCTGCTGCAGTTGGCCTCCTCGCAAGGAGCGCAGCAACGTCGCGTCTTCCCCTCGATGCCTGCGCCCAACATCAACTCGCGCATTGTCGGCGGCGAGGAGGCGGCCTTGGGTGCAGCGCCCTATCAGGTCTCCATTCAGAATATGCTCGGGTATATACACTTTTATAATATGTACAAGTTAAAGAAGTTATATAACGGAGAAGGAGGTTGTGTTGTGTCTGATTAGTGAATATGCTGAGGAAGTGCTGTGATTGTAGTGAAATTTGATAAATAATATAATGAAAATAATTAAATTAAAGTACAAGAATGAAAAAAAAATAAAATAATAATAATATAATTTGATAGTATAATAAAATAATACCAATATTTGGATTATTCTTCAGCAGTTGTGTAGCCTGAGAAAATATTTTGTGTAAATGGATAATATGTACATACTTAATTAAAATTTAAAATTAAACACAGAATCGCATATACAATTGCTTTAAAGCATATATGTCGGGAATAGATCTTTAGTTCTATCCTTGAACGCCAACTAACAATACGCATCCTGGCTCAAGTCTCAGTCTGAAATCTCAGGTCTCAAATCATATGGGTTTACTGATGTATATAAGAAAAGAACGTACACAAAAAATCTTTTTAATGTATCACAAATCTATATAGGAAAATTAGTAATGAAATAATATTTTATTTTAATAATTAAATGTTTATTAAAATTCAATTAGTAATCCAAATTTGAATTGAAAAAATATTATTTCAGTACTAATTTTCCTATATAGATTTGTGATACATTAAAAAGATTTTGTGTGTATGTCCTTAAAAATGTATTGCTCAGACATTCTTGTCTTTTCCTTTGAGATAAGTTCATTTTAAGGACTCTAGCTTAGAAAGCTTAGAAAGGGTCCGCTCCAGTCCACACTCAGTCCAGAACAAAGAGCAACTCGGAGAGTCCAGCACAAGTGCTTGTTCACCTCTTTAGCTTCAACTTTTCAATATTTTAACGAATTCAAGAGCAGCTGCGCGCTCGTAGTGCGAGCATAGCTTACACAAGCTCAGCCAACCTAATCCACAGTGATCATAGGGAGAGCGATACTGCAACTCGCACGGTTCCAGCTCCACCTGCTACTCTTTACAGTGCTCATAGCTTAATGTAGACTAAATTTACAAATTAATTTTATTTTTACAAATGACTTAATACCTTATATAACTTAATCTAACAGAACCAGGTATTAACCAACACGACCTAACTCATATTTATCCAAATCAGACTAAATCTAACCAAACTCATTTCTCTCTCCGCTCTTGCAGCAACCACATGTGCGGCGGTGTCATCATACATGATCAGTTTATCCTGACCGCAGCCAGCTGCCTGGCGGGCATGCGCAAGAACAACTTTAAGGTCGTGATGAGCACCAACGACTGGGCGGGTCCCGCCTGGGAGTATTACGTGGAGGACGTGATACTGCACTGCAAATTCGACAAGCCGTTGTATCACAACGACATTGCCCTGATCAAGATGCAAACGCTGGTGGCCTACGACGAGGTCACGCAGAACATAACCATCGCCGACGTAGATGACCTGGTCGAGGGGGAAAAGCTGATATTGACGGGCTGGGGCATCGCCGAGGAAAGCGGCGAGTACGTCAACAATTTGAAGAAAGTGGAGCTGACCTACGTGCCGACAGCCCGCTGCAATTCGACCTTCTACCAGACACCCGACCTGGACATCGGCCATCTGTGCGCCGTGGGCAAGGTGGGCGCCGGTGCCTGCCACGGCGACCATGGCGGTCCGCTGGTCGATGCCAAGGGCCGCCTCGTCGGCATCAGCAACTGGGGCGTGCCGTGCGGTCACGGCTTTCCCGATGTCTTCGCGCGTGTCAGCTTCTACAACGATTGGATTCAGAGCACAATTAAAGGCTGCACTCTACAAAACCCGTAAGTCATGCCCGCCCCTAATCTAGGCCAGACGTCTGGATGATGATATCACTGTAGTCATTGGACCCTTGCAAAACTTTGGCTTGTTACACTAGAAAGACCAATCAATGAAATGTTTTAAAATTGATTTTTGATCTTTCTAAATACACTGTGGAAAAATTGAAATATACTTGAGAGATGTGTTGATTCGTCGTTGTCTTGAACTTAAAGAAAATATTTATATTACTTAGGGTTAACCTTTTATAGCAGTTGCTTGATTCAGCTAATTAAGGATCCAAATTTGAAAACTAATTTACATAGGAATATACAGAAAGAGAACGAAACAGATATGATATGATTATAATTAATAGACTTTACAGGCAGACAGAGAGAGAGAGAGAGAGAGAGAGAGAGAGAGAGAGAGAGAGAGAGAGAGAGAGAGATAAATACAGACAATAATAGAGAATGACAGAGGTATAGAGTCAGAAATTGAGAGGAAGCGAAAGGGAGCTATTAAATATACTACATGAGGCTTAAAATTGTGAACATAATCTAAATTCTTTAAAATTGTATATATTTGTTTAATTTTCTTATTTTTTGGAACAAGACGGAGTTATTGATTACGGGAGAGTTGAGTTCGGATTGTTCAAAGGTTTTTTGAAGGGCTTATACTTATAATTCTTAGAAGACCTTTGAACATTAAGATTCTACTTCGTCATAACAAAATTCTTTATAATTTATGGAAAGTATTTTGTGAGACAGATGAGACTGACGAGATTGAAGCAATTCTAAAGTTTAGCGTAATTAGTTAGGAGGAGTTAATTTGACTTCGGTTTCAAAAACAGTGTTTTATTTATATTCATTGATTTATAGGAAAGTGATAATGATTCTTAAATATTTTTATAAATTCAATGAGTATAGTGCTTGAACCCTGGACTTCATGCTACGAATTCAGTCAGTAATATAGATATATATAACATATAGAAAAACTTTAATTAACCAATCCATAGTAAACCAATCTTTTCTAGCAGTGTACTTTCGCCCAATTTGCCCTCAAGTGGGCAATATTTCATGAATAATTCAGAATAAGTCAATACTATGATTGCTTTTTATTGTCTGGTGTGAAATGGAGAGTTCCGGCTACCGATTACGCGCTAGACGTGTGCTCGGCAGCGTGAGGTTGGCTGTCGATCAAAGTTAGATTACGCTGCGTATGAGTAATTTGTTATTATAGCTAACGAATCGATTCGCTGTCACTGCGCCGAGTGATTGGCGGTACTTTTCCGACTGGCGAAGAATTTCGGGCTTATCAGCGTGTTGGCTATGGTAATGTATTGGCATAGAACTTACCGAGAATCGAGTCTGAGCCCTTATCTTAACGGCTCGCGTATTCAAAGAAAGCTGCCAGGCGATAACAGGCAACAGGTAGCCGACTATAAAAGGAAACGGCCCACCAAAATCTTCGCAATTCGAAATTGAAAGTCGCGTAACGCAAACACAAATACCTTAAAGATGAAGTTCCTCATTCTAATCAGCTCGCTGCTGATCTTCGCCCAGTGTGGACTCGCACGCACGCTTAACCGTCCGCTGGACCAGGACGTCGTCCTGCCCGAAGCGCGCATTGTGGGCGGCACCGATGCACCCGAGGGCTGGGCACCCTACCAGGTCTCCATCATGAACACCTTCGGCGAGCACGTGTGCGGCGGCAGCATCATTGCGGAGCATTGGATACTCACAGCCGCCCACTGCCTGGACTGGCCCATACAGTACCTGAAGATCGTCACCGGCACGAACGACTACACAAAGCCCGGCGTAGAGCATCTGGTGGATGCGGCCAAGAAGCACAGCGGCCACGACAAGCCCATCTACCACAACGACATCGCACTCATCCACACAGCCACGCCCATTGTCTTCAACAAGCGCACGCAGCCCGTCAAGCTGGCCAGCGCGCAGAGCCTGATGTCGGGTGACAAGGTAACCCTAACCGGCTGGGGCAGCACCAAGGCCTGGGGACGTTATGTCACCCAGCTGCAGAAGGTCGATCTCGCCTATTTGGCGCACGACAGCTGCAAGTCGAAGGTGCGCAATGCCGCCTGGTTGGGCGAAGGACACATCTGCAGCCTTACCAAGGAGGGCGAGGGATCCTGCAGCGGCGACTCAGGCGGTCCGCTCGTCGATGCGAAGCAAACGCTCGTGGGCGTGGTCAACTGGGGTGAGGCGTGTGCCCTGGGCTATCCGGATGTGTATGCCTCGGTCTCGTATTACCGAAACTGGATCAACGAGGTGATGGCAGAGCACGGCAAGGCCTAATCAAAGGAGGAGGAGAGGAGATATGTAGAAGAGCATGTCGAACAACAACAAAAGGCGAATAGAAGCCAAACTGAACAAATTTTTTTTATATATTTATATAGCCATAAGCCTTTAGACCATAAGTCCAGAAACTGTACATTTTATCACGCATATATCGCAACAATATAAAATATAAAATATTTATGAACCTATAAAGATGTCCATTAATTCTTTATCACGTTATTAACTTGTTTTCTGGTAGAGTTCAAAGAGGAGAGTTTACGGAAATTCCACTCCCCGAATTCCTTAGTCATAAAATCGAAATTGACGGCGCATGGCTGATCGTCTAATGAGTCGATTCATTGTCTATTATTAGCCAAGTCAGCTGCTGTTATTCAATCATTGCCTGATAAGCATACTAAGTAGTTATCTAATACACAGGGGCTAGTCATTGCTTCTAGTAAATAATATGAAGTGCTTATCAGGCGGTTCCAAAAAAAGAAATAATTAACTAAAAATTGATAGCCTTTAAACTATTCCTAAAAGTCATTATTATTAGTTAATGCTAAGATTAAAGGGAAATTAGCCAATTCCCCAGAATTACTGATAATCGTAATACTTAAGCTGCCAGAGGTTTAAAATACCCCACCTGTATAAGACAAACATTTATTCGACTGATAAGATTTATATAATTAACTTTAGAGTTCCACGACAGGTCGACAAAATTAGAAAGATTTTCTATATTCATGCACTGACTCATCCAGTAAATCATGGGCTAAGTGCATGGGTCCACTCCACTAACAAAAATCATATGTTGTGCCTTTAGTGGAATCGATTACGAGTGATCTACTCTAAGCTGCTTCAACTTGACGAAACTATCAGAAAGGAACCTTATCAACAGCACTTGATAGCATTGAAGCTCGAATGGCTAATAAAAAAAGGCTTGACAAACTAATCTTCCTTTATGATAATGGGAGTCCAGTCGCAGTTAGAGCCAAACTATTATAGACTTGTTTGTATGGAATCTTCCAAACATTTTACAACCAAAAATTTTCCTTGCCGATTATAATTTGTAAGGTCAATGGCTCATGGACGGAGCAAGTAGTGTAATGCGCAGTAGCTAAAAATTAAGTTAGATCATTAAACATATTTTCAAGTGGGCATTAAAATATTGCTTGACAGGTAGTATAAATGGTATAATTGGTATAAGTGGAATATATAGTATAGATGGTATGGATGTTATAGATGGTATAGATGATATATATGGTATAGATGGTATACATGGTATACATGGTATATACTATCTATCTATTTAGATGGTATAGATGTTTTAGATGATATAGCTGGTATAGGTAATATAGATAATATAGATAGTATAGATATTAATATAGTATAGATAGTATAGATGGTATATTTAATAGTATAGATGGTATGGTAATTTACTTTGATATTCTTAAAAACCTAAGCTATGTATTGTACTTAAAAAAAAACTGTATAGTTTTTCTATATTATTTTAATTATTTAATAATTCCAAATATTTCCATACTCCCTCAGAAAACCTATATAATAAATTTGTTCCTCTATTTTCAGCTTAGAAAACTTTCGAATTGTGAGGGACTTCCTCTAGACTTAGCCACTAACTGAAGCAATATCATTTGACTACTTCTAGCTTCGACAACACAATAGTTCGCGGAACTCTCAGCTATTCACTTGCTCTACTAACGGCGTCAAAATAGCAACCCAAGGTTGGCGCTCTTTAAATGCCTATCTATAGACGATATGTAATCCCACTGCGAATGCGCCGAATGAAACTTCAAGTGGAAACAATCAGAGTGGAGCTTTCAATGCTTATGCATGCCTCTTCAACCTCGTGCTCGCAGCGTGAGCTGTCGCCTTATCAGCGTAGACCCGCTTTATATGCAGCCCCTGGGAAATCTGGGGCTTACGTGATGTCCATACCAAAGCTGAGCTTCAAGAAGACATAAAAGAAGAAGAATGTGCAGTTGAAGGCAACATTCGAAATGCTTTTGCTGCTGCTCTGGGTCAACCTGCTCGTAGCTGGAGTGCAGTTGGATGAGCAGTTGCTGTACCCGCCCCAGTACACCAGGGAGCGCATTGTGGGCGGCGAGGATGCACCCGAGGGCATGGCGCCCTATCAGATCTCACTGCAGGGCGCGAAGAGTGGCCAGCACTCGTGTGGCGGCGCCATCATAGACGAACGTTGGATTCTGACTGCGGCGCACTGCATCCATGGCAAGACGCCCGAAGCCTTCCGCGTGCTGACGGGCACCCAGGACCTGAAGCAGAACGTCTCCAGGTACTACTATGTGGACAGGATTCTCGAGCACTGCGACTACGAGCCGCGCAAGTACCGCAACGACATTGCGCTGTTGCACCTGAACGAGTCGATCGTGTTTGACAATGCCACGCAGCCTGTGCAGCTGGAGCACGAGCCGCTGATGCCAGGTGATCGCCTCCTGCTCACCGGCTGGGGCACCTTGTCGCTGGGTGGAGAGGTGCCCGCCAAGCTGCAGCGCCTGGAGGTGGAGTACGTGCCCTTCGAGGAGTGCCGCGAGGCGCACGGCAACAGCAGCCACGTGGACATCGGCCACGTCTGCACCTACAATGACAAGGGGCGCGGGGCGTGCCACGGCGACTCCGGCGGGCCGCTGGTGCACAATGGCAAGCTCGTGGCGCTCGTCAACTGGGGCATGCCCTGCGCCAAGGGCAAGCCGGACGCCAGCGCCAGCATTGCCTACTATCACGACTTCGTCCGCACCCACCTCAGTCTGCACGAGACGGCAGCAGCGGCTGGCACTGAGGAACTGGCAGCTTGGAGAAGTAAAACCCATTGTCATTAATGGGGGCACATGGAGATGGAGACTCTATAGAGAAAGTCTTTGAATAAAGCTGATAATAGACCAAATATAGTTAAATATATGATAACATATCAAAGAGTTCATTCTATCCAGAGATTTGTTTATAAAGATTTCTTTTACTTTTAGATCAACAAAGATTCCAAATGCTCTTTGATTCTACATACTTTTCTATTCTACTATAGCTTTTTGAGGAACCAAGTCTAAAAATATGAATTCTTTTATTTTATATTTTTATCATATATACTTACCTATCTCTTTTAATTAAATATTTTATATTAATCTGCTCGAGTCAAGAATGTCCGACTAGAATATACCCGGAGCACTAAACAGAGCTGATTTCCTAGTTATATATCGATTTTTATCGGAAATAAGCCATTGAGATGAGCTATCGATACTAGATATAGAAACAGAAATATTAATTAAAAATTAAAAGTCTTTTGCTTTTGTGGCTTACGAGATAGACAAACGATAAACAGATGACAACACGGACCGACAGACATGGCTATATCTGTTTGTCGCCTTAATCTATTATATATACGATATGGGATCCACGTCTTCTTCTGCCAGTTATATAAATTTAAAAAAAAAATTACAGGACCGACGCTTTTTATTTCAAATTCCTATATCTATATATCTATATCCCACGATGTGTAAGGGTGGATATGCTAGGGTAGATATAGGTGTAGGAATATCAGAAAAACGCCTGTGCGCCAAAAGTTTTGTTGATATTCATTTCCCAGAATTTGCCTTGGTTAACAAATAATCTGTCCGTCCGTCAGTCAATAAATTGCTAAACTCCTTATTCTACTTGTAATAGCTAAAATAAGAATGATTACGATTTAGAATTTTCTAAAATACTCCGCTTAATCAACGATACGAATAATTTAAAATTTAAATCATATCAAATTCATTTTCAACTAATCATTTTTTCAACAATTGTAAACCTTTAATACGGATTGGCTACAAGATGTGCTTAAACAACTAATAATTCACTTATAAACTTAGACAACAGGAAAATGTGCGAGTTCAACTGGGATGTGGGACGAACTAACTAAGATTCGCCTAGGGTGAGCAATGAAGATACTTTAGAACTGATTCGAGGGCAGATACTGATTGTTGATGGGGCCGCTAAGGTTGGCGCTGCCGTGCTCGATGGACTGTTGCTGCTGCTGCTGCTGGTGCTGCTGCTGCTGGTGGTGCTGGTGCTCCTCTTCCTCCTCTTCGGGCGCATCCAGAGAGCCCACGACGGAGGTGATGGGCGCCAAGCCCTCGTCGGTGATGGTGGAGCTGCCGCCCAGAGCGTCGTATTGGGTCTGGATCTGGCGCTGGGCGTTGAGCGCCTCCTCGGGCGTGCGGTACTTGATGAAGAAGACCTCGGGCTTGTTGATGTGCTGCGGCGCATCGGCAATGGCATCCTGCAGATCGGAGGCTGTCGTCTTCTTGGCCAGCACATAGACCACGGTCTTCTCCTGCTTCAGGCTCTTGGCCAGGTTCAGGGCGGCAGCGCGATTCGTCTGGGCGGGCGTCTTCACGAAGAGCACATTGTAGTGGTTGCGCGGCTGCTGGTTCAGCTGCTGCAGCTCATCCTGAATCTCGTCGTCCGACTCCTCGGGCGCCGTGTGTATGAAGAAGTTCTTGGTGACGATGGGCTTCTTGGGAATGCGGACGCGTGGACGCGAGCGACGTGTCTGCTGCAGCGGCGCCGTCTGGAAGTTGACCGGGAAGTTGGCGGGCATGGGGAAGGGCGCGACCGGACGCTGCTGCTGCTGCTGCTGCTGCTGATACTGGCCGACGGGCGGCAGGTAGGGCAATGGCACGGACAGAGGTGGCAGCACGGGATGCGACGAATGCGACTGCTGCGACTGTTGCTGCTGCAGCTGCTGATTGAGCAAATGCGCCACGACAGTCGGCTGCTGCTGCTGCTGCTGGCGGTAGTTGTAGCCGCCCTGCTGCGTGAGGCTGATGTCGGCGCGGGCCAAGGCCAAAGCGGCCACAAGAACGGTCTGAAGGAGAAAGAGAAGTTCGTATGAGCACTGATAATCCATGATGAATATATGATATATATATATATATATATTCCTCTCCAGTTAAATCCATTGTCAACGCACCACAAATATCTTCATGCTGCTGCTTGGAACTTAGTTAGTCGCACTCGCTGTGTCTCGGCTGTTCTCTAGCTGGCTGCGGGTCAAGTGGCTGTGATGATGGGTCAAGCGCTGACACCGTCTTTTATACGCGGCCCGAGCCAACAAGTTTATAATCGGAAACAAATAATGAAACAGCAGCAGCGCCACTCACAATAAAAAAGAAGAAAACAATCAAAAAAAAAATATCGTTGCAACAGTCAAAATTTCATATGCAAAAGCGAGAGTGAGGGAGAGAGAGGGAGTGTGTCTCTGTGTGTGTGAGTGAGAGGCAACTAGTGGGGCGTTTGGGTGGCAAGTGCCAGTCGGGCCTTTTTGTTACGCCTCAAAACAGTCTATTGTCTTGGGCCCACAAATCAAGTGGGGCTCGCGCTGACAATGGACGAGCCAAAGTTGTTTGTTGACTTCACCCTTTACCTTACCCTAGTTTGACATGGCTCCATATCAATGAAGCAGCCGGGGCTACGCACTTTCAATGCAGCCAAGTAGTATAGGGTTACTTTGAAAGAAAAAGAAGCGACAAGTGTTTAGGATTAGAGCCAAAGTGAACAAGCTTACAGCAGCATAATTGAATAAGACTTGTGTTGGTTTTTTAATTAAATTCTATTTTTTTTATTACCATAAATATTATATAAATTAGAATGGGGTTTAGACTTGTTTCACGTAGATTATCTAAATGCGTTAAACTTTAAGAGAATTTATTAATCTAGGTTTACTAAATAAAAATTTTGGCTAAAGTTTTTAACTAGCAATAATCACACCTCAGTAGAACTTCACCAGTAGAACTGGTGACGATATCGCCTCTGCGCAAAAAAAATTTATTTGTTTCAGTTTTGAGCTTAAATTTTATAGCTTGAATTTTATTATATTTTCTTTTTGTCTTAGTGAATTGAGTAACCTAGTTTCAGGCAATGTGTATTTTTCTGTTCGTTTCTCTTTTTGAATAAATTTTCATTGCTCTCTAGCTAGGCTCAAATATTCTACTCATGAGTGTCCTCTTCTATAAATTTGTTCATATAAAAATTTTATATTGATGTATATTGGGGAAAAAAGCTGTATCTATCAGACTTTTATAAGTAGAGTACAAATACTTAGCAGATCAACTGCTGTTGAGCTTCTCTCAAAATAAATTTATAAATCATTACCATTGCAGCTGAAGTCATCTAAAGTCTTAGAGCATAGGAAAGTTTTGCTGGTCAAATACTGTACTATTCTCTATTTAAATCAGCATATTGATAGAGGATAAACTTTCTCAATAATTTAACTGCTCTTGGCTTACGATTGAGTAGTAATAGCTTAGTAGACTATGCAGTCTGACTGCAATGCTTTGACTAATTATAATTAGTACTAGCTATAGCAGTTACCTTAGTTGATTCCCTAAAGCTGTCATAAGAGTTCAGTCGCCCTAAAGATTAATCCACTAAGACTATTCTTCTAGAATAATTTCTTAAAATATTTAAAAATACATTTTCTATTCTTATCAGATATTCTTTTCATTCTGCCCAGTTTCTTAAAACTAAAATCAATTAACTTTCCTAACAAAAGCTTGAAATATTTTATTGAAAAATAAAAATTTAATTTTATACAAAGATGAAACTTTAGAAACTTTAATTTTATGCATGCTGAATTATTGAGTTTAACTTAAGCTAAGATATAAATATTTAAAACATTAATTTTATTAGCTCATGCTATTGTATGTAGAGTCTCTCTCCGATGCTCCTATAAGCACATATATAAAACTCAAGTTAAAGCAAAATAAGCTACATAATATATATAACAAATAAGTATATATAACAAAATATATATATACATATACAAAAATATATATATCTATTTATTTCATCTTATTTTACAATCCATTGTTTTACTTTTAAAGCCTGCCCAAAAACTCCACTAACAAAAGAACACGCTCTGGGGCAAATATTTTTGCCAAAAAAAACTTTATTAATTTAATTTAATTATGGCAAGAAAAGAGAAATAAATTGTAAAAAGTCGAGCGAAAACAAAAGGTGTTGAACAAATCATAAAACTTCGCAATTTGCTGGGAGTATTTGCATTGAAGTTGAAGTTGAATGACTCGAGCGTTTGTTATGCAAATATCGATTGATAGCGCCGAGGTTACAAACGATTACAATCGATCCGCACAGCGGACTGTACCCGCTGAACCGTAAAAGGCCAAAATGCAAATGCAGATGTGAATGCAAATGCAAATGGAATTGGAATTGGACGTGACTTCGGGCTGGAGACGGCGCAGCCTCCGTATTTTGCGTGCTGTAAAGATAACATCAAGGTCTAGTTTGCTATTGTGTGCAGCTCTATCGACACACACAATAAATTTGTCAACTCTAAATGCGCCAAATTGATACAAATGCGTAAATATAAATATATATATGTATATATGTATGGCTATATGTAATCCAAATTCAGCCATTAGTCAGTTGCGATACACAAAAGTGAAGGTAAATCACTTTGTCAATTTGAAAGCTCTCGTTTCCAGTTTAGTTTCAGTTTAGCTCCAGTTTGGGGCTAAACGGAAATGGGTTGTCATAACGGGCATTATCTGCATGAAGACTTTGTTAATTAAATCAGACAGTTATGGAAATAACTGTGCAGCCCACTAATTTATCTGTAATCCAATTATGATAAAGCTGCGCATATTTATATATGTATATACATCCCACGCTGCACTCTGGAACCAAGCCAAGCATTAAATGGGTCAACTTATGCAAGTATCTAATGCAGTTCAAGCCCAACAAACTACTTCACATCTTCGCGCTGTGTCCAACCGGAGCTAAACAAGCAAACAGGTTTCACACTTTCTCACGCCATTTGCCCCAAAGCGAAGTAGCGAATTGGAAGGGGAAAACGTTTGCTTCACATTTAATAAATATGCAAAAATTAGTAAGAGTGCTCTAGTGGGCAGTATCAGACTGGAAGATACCCGGTCAGAGCAAATTGTTTTTTCTGAAGGGGTTACGAATTAAGGTAGCCAAGAAGTATTATTGTTTCTATTGTTATATAAAAGAACATGCAATGTTCTAACACTAAGACTACTAACCAAATGAATATATATAAATATTTAAAATCAGAGAAGGTTAATATTTGAGGTGTTTTATGGGCTGGCTGAGTCATATGTATTCAAAAGCGAGGATAGTCATAACTATGATAATTGTATGATTAAAATTGCATTTAGTCAATAATGTGAAACAAATTATATTTTACTTATTTAAGACTTTAACTTGTATTACTCTAAAAAAAATCCTGGATATATATAGTTTTTGACTAGATAATAATCTTATAACAAATCAGCTCTTCTACCTGATGACTGTCTACTGACTAATCTTTCATCTGTCTATCTATCAGATTTTTTTTTTCTGATGAACAAAATCTAAATAGATAGAATAATTCATCAGATATGCAGCTATATCTACATTCTCTACCTTACGAACTCCCCCCCAAAACCAATATACCCTCTTTTGGCTTATCCATCTCGCAGACTAAATACATAGTTTCCCCCAAACATATAAATATATTAAAAAACAGTCTCCGATCGACTTCCGCTCGTAATGTGAAACCGAAGGGTTTTCGCATTCATTTGGGCTAAACGCATTTCGCAAATCTTAAATCACGAGCTGGGCTTATCTGAAAAAAATAAATTTAGACTGAAATATAACACATCATGTTGATAAAATATATATGTATAAATAAAAAGTGAATGCAGGCGCGGCATAAATTTGAATTTTCGTAACAAGCTCTTCTTCTTCTTTTGCTTAATTTATTAATTTATTGTGAAGCTAACGCTTCGCACTGTCAGATTTTGACATTGGCCTTTGTTCGCTGTGGTAATACGACGTGGTGGGGGATTATACGCATACGCATAGGCATAGGCATAAGACGTAGGGCATACGCCTAACTAGCGTCTGGAACAGACATTTGATTAGGTGCTCGAATGACTAATGCACATTTGATTATTGGCCTCAAAATGATTTCAGATTAATTATACTCCTTACGCTGCATTGACAAATCTCACGAAATGCCCAAATCGTTGTCTCCAAACGTCCAAAACGAGTCGAGGCAGCACGAAATTAATGAATGAATTCGAATTGATTTCATAGCCATCGCGTCGCTCACGAAAATATATATATATATATATGAAATGAGCTTGTGATTGATTCATAAGTATTTTATATCAATTAGGTGGCTTAGCCTTAAGGCAAAATCGTATGCCTTATTAGAGGCAGAGAAATCCCAATTTAAATGCGACTAGCTTATTTATATTTTAAAGTTATTAATGAATGTGGGCTAAAGGCGGAACATAATATATTTTAGGAAGAAACTCTTCAATCATAGCGAAAAATTTAGTAAGTCAAATTGATTGACATACTTGTGAGAGATTGACAGAAAGGATTGGAGAGTTTTTATGCGATATTTTTTATAAATATTAATATGATTTACCTTTTAAAAACAACTTCAGTTTATAATAAAATTTTAACATGTATATTTTACTACGAATGTATTTTAAGTTATATGTAAGATATATACCCAGGCAAACATTCAGCAATGTAAGATTCCTTTTGCAGTGACTAAAATTCCTAGGACTATTACATTTTAATAGATTAATTAGGATTGAATACATATAACTATTATAGTTACATAATAATTTATTTGGAGATAATATATATAGCTATTATATTTACATAATTTAGTTTATAGTTATTTAGAAACAAGGTATAACTTAATATATTTATATGTTTCTATATATATATTATAGTATGATATATAATAGGATATTTAATATATAAGAAGCATTATTTATAATGCATAATAATATTATATATAATATATAATGGTATTGGGGTAGACAAATATAAGCAACAACCACAATTAATGAATGAATTCAGAGACCAACTCAAGAGCAAGTCATGCAAGCATGAGTGCAAGAAAATGTTGCATGCTTTCAGGCGTTTGTGAAGTGGCGCCATCTATATTTCAACTAGCTGCTTGACCATCAAAGACTTCGTGCAATGTTAAGCTTTGACATATTGACTGAGCAGAGCCCAATGCAAATTTAATTTGAAACTTAATTTTACAACTTTAATATTAAATATAAAAATATTAAATATATTGATAGTCAATATTTAAGAAAAATTAATTGTATTTAAAATACATTTAAAATGTGACATAAAATCAAATTTCCAATTTATTGTCACGTATTTATATAATATCGTATTTCATCAGACAAATCGCAGTACGTTTTTGAGCCATAAACTTGACCATGCCAATTAGTGCCTCAAAAATCAACAACACGTAATCAGCATTCGAAAAGAATCAAACTGCATTGCCGTCATAAAGTTCTACTATTTTGGTGCCCTATAAAGCCGATAATAGCTGTCCAGCTTGGATTGGTCACTTGACGCTGGGTCTAATGCTTATCTGTATTATATTTAGTCACACAGCACACAGTACAAAGCAGGTGATTTCCTTTTATCGCGTGCCTGTGGTCAGCTGTAGTAAATCCATAAAGTCGACCAACTCGTGCCACATTCAGAGAATCACAATGAGCCATGAACATAAACCCAGTGATAATATGCGGACATACATGGGCTCACGGGCTATAATTAGACATTAGTTGTAGGTATTTATGTGGCAATTATTGGAGCAAAAAAATTGCAACAAGTCCGCTCCGTCGACCCTTGAGCCCAGCAGCGGAACGCTTTCAAGTTACGCATACGCAGCGTAGGCCGTAGAACGCAAAATAGAAGGCCTGCCGACGTGCTTATAAAACGTTTCTTTATTATATTATATAGTAGTTAAACGTAGTTTAAATTTAAGGCACATGCTTTGAATGTCACATCAATTGACTAGTTGAAATTTCATTTGAATTCATTTGAATGCTGCTTTCAAATAATGAGTATAAGTTGTGTCTGGTCTGTCGTTGCTCTCTGGTTGGGGTTGGGATTGGGATCTTTGGTGTGTCTAGCTAGCTGCCTCGACT
Source organism: Drosophila pegasa (assembly GCA_035046225.1). Taxonomy (NCBI): domain Eukaryota; kingdom Metazoa; phylum Arthropoda; class Insecta; order Diptera; family Drosophilidae; genus Drosophila; species Drosophila pegasa. The sequence goes on along the minus strand of JAWNOD010000398.1, from coordinate 6,501,315 downwards.
GCCACTGCACGGCTTACAGCAGCGCCTTGCGCACTGCCACGCCCAGGAGCAGCATGAGGCCCAAGCCTTGGACAGACGTGCGGCCGGCTGAGCCGTTCCGCTCCTGCTGCTGCTGCACCAAGACCAAGGCGCGATTGTTCTCGCTCTGCAGCTCGCGGTAGTTGTTGTGCAGCTGCTTGTCCTGCTTGTACTCGATCTCCTTGAACTGGTTCACCTGCTCGAGCGTCACGGGGTACGTGTTCGTCAGCACGATCCAGGTGACGGCCTCGGCGCACGTGGGCGTGGTCAGAGAGCCGGCGTAGGTGAAGTATGTGTCCACGATGGGCACCAGATCGTTCACCGCCAGGCTGTCCGCCACATGGGTGGGCACATTCATCTGGGCATAGCTCTTCACGTGGTCCAGGCTCTTGATGATGCTGCCGATGGCATCGTTGGGCGTGTTGGACACGTGGTAGAGCACGCCGATCACCACGATGCCGTCCTTAAAGTCGGCCGCCATGCTGATGTTGGGATAGATCTTGTTGCGATGCACAATGTGCACCTCCAGCGGGTAGCGTATGTCGTTTATGGTGTGCTCTGACCACCAGTGCATGTGGATCTGCTCCACCACGAACTCACTGGACAGGCCTCCACCGCTCAGCGTCAGGTCGTGCGCAAAGCCAGAGAGTTGGACTGCAAATAAAATGGAATTTAGTTGAGATATTTTTGCATGTGTGGAGTATAGTGAGTATTCACTTGAGTGTCCATTGTTGACCATTTTCAGTGCGCGTTGACGCTCGTCGTAGTTCTCGAACTTGAGTGGAGTGAACTCGCCCTTCAGTGCGCCCTTCGCGTGCAAATTGATGGGACTCTGCTTCCTGCCCGTATCACACAGACCGCCCCACTTGGGAAATGCTATAAATATGAGTGCAAAGAAAGATTTCTTTAATATAGAGCATGATTATTATATTGATTATGATATAAATAAAAATTATTTGCAACTGCAGTGGTTGACGAACGTGGATTCTGTGGGCATATGAGTGAAGTATAATATATTACTTATATATCATCTCTGGTCATTCCCATAAAATATATTTATATCCAATATAATGTGATATAATAAATTATAATATATTTTTATATATCTGCATAATGTGTGTTGGCATGCTAAATTTGTCGCATTTTTATTCATTTGTTGTCTGTCATCTGGATGCCAGAGGTGACATTGGCTACGAGATCTGTTTTTTGTTTGAACAACTTTGAGAATTAAGAAAAACTGCATTAAAATGATTAAGGCATATAAATTTTTATTCAGCAAGATTTTCAAGGCTCTAAGATCTTTCTCTCTCTATTTCTGCTCATTTTCTGTCTCGCTCTTTCCATCTCTCTCTTTATATTTCTGTTCCTCTCGGTCCCTTTCTCTCCCTTTCTCCGTCTCTCACTCTCTAAGTCTGTCTATAAGTCGAGCTGTCTCTATTTATCCATCTTTCGTTGTCTTTCTTTCTAATCTTCTCTCTCTTTCTCTTGCTCTCTTTGGCTCTCTCTCTCACTCTCATATACTCTTCCACTCTCCATCTTTCTCTTCCTTTGTCTCTCTCAAAGGCAACTTCCCTCTATATCTATATGTCACTCTCTCTCTCTCTCTCTCTCTATATATATATTTCTCTTCCTTGTTCACATTCTCTCGCTAATATATTTCTCCCTATTTTATCTCTAATTGCCTTTCCTTATTGTTTCTCTCATTCTTTATCTCGATCCCTACTTGTCTCTCATTTCCATTTCTCTTTAGATCTCTCTCTCACTCTCTCTCTCTCTCTCTATATATATATATATATATCTGTCACTCACTCTCTCCCTCTCTCTCTCTTTCTCTCTCTCTCTTTCTCTCTCTCTCTATCTCTCTCTAGCATTCTTAATATTCCCCTCTACCGCCCGTCTCTCGATTATCTTTATCGCATTACTGCCCTAGAGGGCATTGCAGCTGCCTCAATTGGTATTTTCAGCAAATTCAAATTCCGTGTCTTGTTTTAAGTTCATTTACTTTGTCGTTTTCGAATTTGTGTGCACGGCAATTTGGCACAATTTAGATAAACGCTGTTTGTAGAGCTATCACAACTGGGCATTGGAATGGGAGAGACTTGACTATGATAAGCGACTGCGACTGCTACTGCGACTATGCAAATGCGCGTTGATTAACTAATGCGAGCTTCAATGAGTCCAACAATGAACTCGAATTTAAATATACCTCCACACTATTTATTTATATATCTTTTATTGACTCTACTTACGCTCATTCTCATTGCTGTCCAGGTCCGGATAGCCCCATTCGCTGGCGGCGCCGAGTGCCAGAAAGCTGCAAGCTGCAAGGCGAAATAGAGGAAAATGTCAAACATTAAGTATACGCAGTGTAACAGGTTTAATGCACCCATTTGGGCGTTCATGCTCATGTGTGCACATTAAAATGTGAAAATGTATGTAATTATATATTTTCTCGGTACTCTTCAACTTGACCGACATAAAACACGTTTTCCGGCCATCAAAATGGCACAGAATGTGGCCGATGTGTGCCATAAAAGACAAGTTTAACGAACAAAGGAGGGCAGCAGAAGAGCAGCCGCAGCAGCAGCAGAGCTCTATATAGCATAATGTTGTCTGCGTCGGCTCTTTGGCAACGTCAACAGCCGCGCTGCGGCACCTTGCACTTGACTTTGGCCGACCAAACATGCGCTAAAAATAATGCCACGAATTTATGATGTCGCCGTGCGGCAGCAAAACCAGCAGCAGTGGCAGAGGTAGCAGCAGCGGCAGCAGCAGCGGCAGCTCGTCTATAAACATAATATATACTGTGCATAGATTTGAGCATTATATTATATTTTAATTGCATTCGCAAATGTTTGCATAACATAAACACAATTCGAAAGTGGGTGACTATTAAATATGCTCAGCTGAGCTCGTTGGCCGATTGCCTAGTTGCCTCATAGGTAGAAGAGGGCATAGATAGAAACAGATACAGGAGATGTAGATAGATATAAGATATGTAATGTTTAGCATTTGCTTTAATTCATTTATAAACTGCATGAATATGTGGTATTAAACTAGCCATTTCTCAAGTTACTTAAGTCTCTAAATGAATCCTCATCAACTGTAAGGCAATAAGAGAAGCTTAAAAGAAAGGAATGTGCGTGCACGCATGCAAAATATAAATTGTATAAAATGTGATATGCTCAACTGTTTCTATGTACTAAAATTTATTTTGCTACATCTTCAGCTCTTATATTACTTAAAAAAGCAACTGAAAAGATATATAGATAACTAAATGATTTGCAAAAGATATATGGAAATATATTATAGGGAAATATATATAAGGGATTTCCGTATAGTATGTATGCTGATGCAGGCCAAATTTTATATTTGTATACATTATATTTATATTATTTTTATATTTCTAGCTCTTATAGTGCTCAACGGAATGAAGCCTTAAATTCGTACAGCTCTGATAGTGCTCAAGCTAATGCAGTCCCAAAATCCATGAATAAAAAGCTTGGACCGATCAGCAACAGCCGCGAACCGCATAGAGAGAGAGAGAGAGAGAACCGCATAGGGTTGCCTTCTGTATGTGCATATGTGTCGAATGTACATGTTGAATGCATGCACATATATACATACTATATGCTCTCCTTCTCAGCGACGGAACGCTATGTATAAGAATCCTATGTATTTAGGCTCAGCTCAGTTTTTATGTTGAGCAAAGAATCATTCTGAAAGAATTATCAAATGGAGCTGACGCTCAGATGTAATTAATGTGTTAAACCACAAATCACATATATAGAAAAATCTACAATGCTTTTAAAATTCTAGAGTTATTGAAGTCGCAAAATTAACTTTAAGGAATAGAAAATTATTGAATGGCAAACTTCAGAAACATATATAAAGGCAAATAGCATCACAGACTGAGCGATGTCAGCTCTCCCAAAAAACTATCTACCCATCAATTTAGATATGTTCAGAACTGCCACATCTCGAAAAATAGGTATAAGGCAAGTAATTAAGGTGGGATATAAAAAAAAATATTAAATATTAAATATAATGAATTTGTTTACTAATCCGTCAGCCAAGTTTAAATTATCCAACTCGAATAGTGCTCAAGCTAATGCAGTATCAAAACATTATAGCTCGAGCTAACCCACTCTCAAAATCAACCTCAAGAAGAGAAAACTTGATATATATAAGCAATTTGAAAGCGCCCAAGTAGTAAACATGACAAGACAAACGGAGCTAAGTCAGCTCATGAGGCAGAGCGAGACCGGACGAACAACCAAACAACTTTGCATACAATACATAAATCACGTTTCCTTCATGCATTTAGAACCCTTCTCTGCCTGCGACATACAGTTCCCAGAAGCTAGTCTACCCCATTTAGTCATAATCACTGCGATTTCAGCTTATAAAAAATCTGCAATACAAGCAAACTGTTTTTTTTTTTCTTCTTTATTTTTAACTTGAATTGGTTTTTTTTTAAAAGCATTTTGGCAGCTAACCATCAGCATATGTCACCCAAAAAATTTCATGGCTGTGCGAAATCAAGAATCTTTTTTCTTAATTTCTTCTCTTGAGACTATATAGCTGTCGCTAACGATATAGTTTGACCCATTCGTATAACTCTCAGAGTGTTTATATAGCCATCAATGGGTTAATAAAAGCGATCGTTAAAAAGATATGGAAAAGAAAAGCCTCTGATTTATGATTTGCCAAATCTCTCAAATATTTATGCTGCCATTTGACATTAGCAGAAAATAGAAAGGGATATATACTATATATAGATATATCTTATATATATGCTTTCACCCAAATGACGACAGCAACTAAGAAAACAATTTTTTCTGGATTTATGGCTTTGCGAAATGTGCTATATATTTTACTTAAGTCTTTTCTTCTCTCAAGCACGTGCCCAACAGCTGATGCGAGAATTCGAAATCTTTGCAATTAGAAATTCTAGACAATGTACGCTTCTAGTCTGATTTATGTCTATCTCTATGAATGTATATATATTTGCTATTGTGCACATGTCTAATGAGATTTTGATGTTTCCAATTGCAGAAACTAATTATATCTCTGCAGACAAATGAATTCACTAAGCGGACAAGCAGCTCGCATGGCAAACGTTTGTTTTATGGGCCAATTTGGAAAAGGCAACATTGATTGGCGCTGCTTTCTAATTTATTTTTAAAATATTTTATTTTAACTGTTGAAATTATGAGAAATTTATTGCTGCCTCTAGTTGAAATGTCTACCATTAAACTAATGACTTTTACTATATATAACATTTTTGGTATGAAATATTGTTTATCTGTTAACATTTTATGGACAGATTGTTAAGAGCTAGATTATTTTTATATATATTTGCTTTACTAGCATTTTTGTATGAATTTTATTTTCATTCATTTATTCTTCTTTCTTTATTCTCTTTCTTCTTATATTCAGTCCAATATTTATTAAAATATTTATTCTTATATTTAGTCAAATATTTTATAGTAATTTTATTTCTTATTAATTAAATAACAAATATAAATAATTTTGATTACTTTCAAAATTTAATTTTGTAAAGATTTCTGTAAAAATATATTTTCAGTTAAATTTCAAATCTCTAATTTTGATTGTGAATCATTACCCTGAACTCATTAAAAATTGCTATAAAAAAGAATATAATAATTATGAGCAAATGTATATAAAAGACAGAAGTAAGTCTTATCGATCTTTAGAATATATATGTATGTGTTTATAAATATAAATGAAACTATCGCTGATTACGCTAACCTGAAGACACGTGATTAGCAACCTTCTACACTTTCTATCTACAATTGTTTTAAAAATATTTCTCAACAAATTTAGAATTTATTTCAAGAAGAGAAAGAAAGAAAGTGAAGAGAAAAGAAAGACCAATTGAAAAACTTGCAAGACTATAGCTCGAATGATAAAGAAATGATTAAAGATTAGCTGAGCACGTGTAGGGTACGATATTCTGATTACGTTTAATATACATATACATTTAATAAGTATATTTATATAAGTATATTTATTACTAATCAAGACGACAAACCGATTCTATCATAGAATCAATTCATAGACCAAGATCTGCTAAATAGCAGAGTATTGAAGTAGATAGGGACAGGCATGTGACTCTCTTTGTCTGCTTATCTATCCATAGAACAGGTAAAGCGATTAAAATTGATAGATCAACTCAGTTCGATCGATTGTATATAAACTACAAGAACTCAAACCAATTTTTTATCATAGCTCAATATGCATCTATCAGCACAATTTGTTAGTGTAAACTGCAGATAATAAAAGCTGTAGATGCTAAATTAGATATGTAATGCATATATAATTTACATATATATATTATTTATTTTCTATAAATTTTTGTTTTGACTTGATATGCCGCTTTAAGAAAATTCCCCACAAATTCTCATTTTAAACTAGCAAAGCCTCTAACTTAAACACTTTCACACACTTGAAAGTCATCATGAGGCGCTGAAAGTTTCATTAAGATTGTACAAGTAACGGCAAAGTTATTTAATAACACGGCTCGCCTAGTGTGGGAGAGTGGGCGGGGCGAACGCAGTAGCTGCATAAAATGAGCAATTAGCGAAGCAAGTGTAGATGTAAGTGTATGTGTGTATGTGTGTTTGTAAGCTTGTGTGTGTGTGTAAGTCCACAAGAGTTCAAGCACTTCTATGCCCAGTCGAGACTCCAGCGCAATATGTCTGCTCGCTTAGCCTCTGCTCCTTCGCTCCAATTGCCTAATCATTTCCGCTGCTGATAACGTTTAACACCTTTAACACCTGTCATCAATCATAATTATGTGAGAGATAATAAAGTGAAGAGCCCGCAGGCTTATACATACGTATATATAGAGATTAATTTCACAGCTCAATCAATTTATGAATTCTAGACATTTAAATAAAGCGCAACAGATTGCAGCTTAAATATTTTAATTGCAGCAAACGAAATTATTAGATACTTAAACGATATCGGAGCGCGAGTATATGTCGGATGCCAGATACAAACTGATATAGTTAATGGCAGCAGCGAGAGCAGCAGCAGCCACATGCAACATAGGGCAAACTGTAATTAAAACTCGCATGCAACCAAAAGGCAATTAAAACTTGTTAAAAGAAGCGGGGCGGCAGCGGGGGCAGGGGCAGGCGCTGAGCTAGGGGCTGTGGCTGGGGAGGTGGCGTAACAATTACCCGGAGTGTTGAACAAAACTGCCAACAAAACGATAATTGCATCGCGGATGCCAAAACAATGCGAAAAATTGCACAAAACACAGAAGAGCGAGAAAGTTGAGCGTGAGACAGAGATAGAGATAGAGGGAGAGAGAGAGAGGCAAAAAGTGCAATATGCAACTGATTTGATAAGTATTTTATGCGCTTTAAAAATTAGAGTTAGACTCGAGACGGGTATATCAATCTGGAGCAACTGTTGGACTATTGAAGCTTCAGTTGGATACCGTTTATATAGAATATATAGTCTAAATATAAAGCTTGAATTAGATATAGTTTACATAGAATATGCATTCTACATTCTACATAAAATATATCCAACTTAAACTTTACCTATATCTATATCTATGTATTTATGTATATATATGTATATGCCTGATCTATATCAACATTAGCTCTATCTTTGTGCATATCTGACTGTCTATCTCTATAGCTCTCTTTCTGCATTGTAACTTTTATATCAAAGACTTTACAATGCACGTACTTATCTCTTAAAACGCCCACAGGCCTTAGTAATTAAGAGAAGATCCCATAATTAAGATATATATTTAATGTTTTGAGAATTTACATGTAATTGACCGTAATCAAAATCTATACGATGTGCAGCGACCATATATATTATATAAATTGAAAGTAGATATCTTTAAATACGAACGAAGCCAAATGAAAAGGCTTCCTATCCAAAAGGATAGGATATCCAAAAGGATATCAGCAAGTCAGGCATACCCAGTTAAAGTAAATATGCAAATAGATAACAGCACTGCATTCTACAGGACATCTGCAAGGCGAATACTCCACCAGCTTGCCGCACTGATAGTTAAGCAAAGCCAAACTAAATATACAACCTCTACATGAACCGAAGGGTATTTTCAAGTCGAGCATACCCAGCTCTTCCCACTCGCAGTTAAACGTTTCTCGATCTTGGTACACATACAACCTCTACATCAACTAAAGGATATTTTCGCGTCGAGCATGCCCAGCTCGTCCCACTCGCAGTTAAACGTTTCTCGATCTTGGCACTTAAAGCGCTGAGCCGTGGCCACAATTGGCTCGTCTCAGCGTCCGTCAGTGTCAGCGCGATGCACATGTCAACTTTAGCAACAGCCGTGACATGCGCTCGGCCAGATTTGACAACGGGATGTGTGCGTGCGTGTGTGTGTGCTAGGCAGTTTCTCCGACTTGGAAGATTCGCGTTGTCATGTGGCATTTGACTCGATTTGGCTGTTGTTGTGTTTATCGCGGCTGTCCGCACTTTTTGGCCATGTCAGCTGAAAACAATTGAGAGAATTTCGCATGCGGCGCGATAAAATGCCATCAGCTGTGCAATTTTTGCGAAGGCCCGTTCCCATTCTACTTTTCGCCTACTCACGGCGCGCCAGACGCCCCTCGCGGTGATTTTCCATATATTGTAAAATATCTATTTACATTTCTTATATTATCCACTATAATCAAAGTCGTTCGCTGATAAACGATTTTCGGGAGTGCGCTCTGTTTTATGCGATTATCACACGGCGCGCTTGATAACGCCAATATAGAAATTATTATCATACAGTGCGGGTCATGTGAATACGTCCCCGCTGATAGCCATTCATAAGGCGAGGGAAAATTGAGGAAAAGAAGTAGAGATAAAAGGGGGAATCGACTTCGACTCTGTAAACATTTGGCTGATGTGTGAAATCGGTTTATTATTCATTATTATTGTTATTACTAAAAATATTGGGCATGAAATGAAATGACGAAATTACTGGAAATTCAAATATAATGAGCTTAGACTGCGCGTTTCTTTTAGGCATATAACCTATTTGCATTGTCATTATTATTACTATTACTATTAGTCATTCATCATTAATAATCATTCATTCATTAATGCTTAATTGTAATGTCTAAAATGTTGAAAATGGTAGCAAGTAATATATGACATGTTAACTAATAGCAGCTTTTAGTAATCAATCATTGTCATTATCATTATCATTAAGATAATTCATTCATCAACAAATCATATTAAAAAGCGATTTACAATATTTTCCATTCATTCATATATGTTTTTTGTAATACTTGTTAACAACTATAATATTTCATATAGAATGATAGCAGTAGTTAGTAGTTAGTATATTGTTTTTACTGATCAATCATTGTCATTATCATTATCACTATGATTAGTGATTCATCAAAGGAACAAATACAAAAGTTAATAAAAATATGTTTGATTGTTGAGCTGATTTCAGCAACTACTTGAACTATTGAATCAGCTTAGACTAAGTGAGATTTCTGTCATGTAAACTATTGTCATTATCATTATCATTAATATTAATCGGTCATCAGTATTTCTCATTCATTCATAAATGTTTGATTGTAAATCTTGTTAACAACTATAATATTTCATATATAATGGAATGATAGATAGTATAGTGACAGCTATTACTGATCAATTATTGTCATTGTCATTATCATCATCCTTGAGGCTACTCGTGCATCAAAAACAAAACTTTCACAAAAGTTAATTAAAATATGTTTCTTTATTGAAATTGATACTAAATATGTGCGCAAGTACTTGAACTATGGAATCACTTGAGACTGCTTGAACATTGTATCTTATTGGCTATTACTATTATCATTCATATTAGTCATATGCTATGATAGTTTAAATTTTTGCAAGTTGTAAACAGCTGGTTGAATTTTGAAATTGATCTAGATTAATTATAACTTTTACTACTCTATAATATGTCTCATTATCTTAAAAAATATTCATTAATCAATATTAGTCACTTAATACGTTATAAGCATATATAATGTGATTGATTGACAAATTTAAATTTCAAAATGTTGACAAGATTGATTAGGCTTTAGATGGATGTAGTAAAAAAGGGGAATTTACATGTTTACCTATTAAAAATATTTATTTAGTTTAGCTAAATCAATAAGAGTCTCAAGTGGATTCAGAAACGTGTATCTAAGCCAACTCTTTATCTCTGGACTGTGAACGAAGACGTCGCCAAATGCCAATTACCCGAGCTGATTGCGCGAAATGAATGTGCTCTTTGCTTTATTTTGGCTGTTATGAATGAGTTTATTAATTAAGTACCAGATTTTATGGCAGTGATTGTGGATGATCGATGGCAATGCGAAAACTTTCCATCAACTTTGATGGAAGTGGGCTGGTCTGGACTCTACGCATATCAAAGAACTCACAATGCAATTATAAGTTATAAACAAACAGCTGATAAGACACTATAAGAACTTAAGTAGTACATTGCAACTGATTGCCGATTGTCTCCCTATACATATATATATATATATATGAATAAACAAGTATATATAGCTATCAATGCAAAACGGAAGCTGATAGCTAAACTATCTGTAGACGTCCCGGGGTCGAGGGTCGAGGGTCGTGTCAATTGTGATGCTTTTCACACGGCTTGTTGCATTTCAAAGGGAAAACAAATTACGAATTGCATTCTCAGTCTCAGTCTCAGTGTCAGTCTCAGTTTCATTTTCGTACATGCGAAAAGTGAGTCTTATCTACGAGTTGATATTTCTCAAGTTGAGTTGATTTTAATGCAGAGCTATCAGAGTTGTAGCTATCGGAGAGGAAGCCTCTTGAGAAGAAACTCATTACCGAGTGGGGCAAATGAGTATGGCTTGATTCATTAGCAATTATCAAAGCGAAATAATCAATTGACGCACTGCCGAGGGGCGATGCCGTTGTATAATCAGTTAATAACATACGACACACAGGTATATATAATTGGCCCATTGTATCTTTAACCAAAATCTCTGCTAATCTTTAATACGAAAACCCAGAAGCTCGCAACGCGCTACTGCGCTATCATGACGTGCCTTGTTATTAACTTTTATGGTCGCAAATCGGAATCGGAATCGAAATTGGAATCGAATCTGTCTCTCCGGCGAGCGCCTCTATAAAACTTTATACTTATAATTCCCAAATAATTGTTTAATATGTGCTTAGGCATGCCCAATGGCCGCTTATCAAAGTGCTTTATTTTTTGCAATGCTTTATCAGCGATTTGTGAAATTCAATCGGAGGTAAACAAAATTGCTTTATAACGCACTTCGATTGGGCGAGCTAAGTGATTAAGACACTCCTTAGAGGATATCGACCGGGAACGTCAACCTTTCAGGAAGTGATTGTAGAAGATATCGGTCATAATGTACTACGCATGAAACCCTTTAAAAGCTCACCCAATAGGGTTCGACAAACGATTGAGAACTGATCCGAATCATTTCCTAACTGAACTGCGCAGGAACTGTTCAAGAGCTGATGAAATCAGTTCTTGAACGGATTGAGTAACGATCTTAGCTGATTACAAACTGCCTTCCAAATTAATTGTGAACGTTTTTGAGAACTGATTGAGAACTGCTTGTGAGCTCTATGAGAACTGTTTGTGAAGGGATAATGAACTGATTCTCAGGGCGAACTAAGAGATAACGGGTTGAATTTGTGCCAAAACTAATATTTTCTTGAGCTGTATGAGAGATATATTTGGGAAGGCATAATAAACTGATTCTAAGGGCGAACTCAACGAGAAATGATTAAACTTGTTCAAGAACAGTTTGAGAAGGCATAATGAATTAATTTTAAGGAGAAACTTATATAGAACTGATCGAGAACTATTCGTGAAATATAGGAGAATTGTTTGAGAAGAGATAATGAACTGATTCTAAGGGCGAACTAGTTGAGAAATGATGGAACTTCTACAAGAGTTGATAGAGAACTTTTCTTGAAGGTATAATAAACTGATTTGGAGCACATGGCGACTTGACTAATGAAACGAGAAAATTTCAAGAAGTAATCAGAACATGGCTAAATTGATCAAAATAGAAACTCTGCTAGACTGCACAATTACTAATCTTAAACTGCTCTAAAGCTAATAAACTACTAAATCATAAATTGCTGAAAAACTGATCCCAACATTTTAAATGAAATATTTGGCATGTCTTTAAAAATTAATATAAAGATGAGTTTCGGCTTTGATCATGAACTAAACGGAAGTAAATGAAGAGCTCCATAAGAACTGATCCTGATCATGATCATGCCTTCGCACTTACTGATCGCTGATTAAACGTGTCATAAGCTAGGCTAATAATGTATCACATTACCTCAGGGAATTATCGAGAACTGATCACAAGCTGATCGAGAACTAAACAACATCCGACAGTTGACAATAAAATCTTAACGAGTGTTGAGTTCAATTCGTGTTTGACTTCAGTGACCTTATGTGGTCAGTGGGGAGGGCGCGGCTATTTGCCAGATTTTACGGGCGCCGCTGAGTCAAGAGTCGGAGTTGAGCTTAACAGTTAGGCAATTGATAATAAAAATTCTGCCAAATTGCCTAATAGATAGTTGTTTACCTATGTTTATTGTAAGTCTATGTGACGCATGATATCGAAGTACTTCAGAAGTTGCGTGAGTCGACAGTTTTATCTGATTTTCAACGGCTTCGGCTATGTGTTGTGTTTTTTTAATTAACCAACAGAAAAAGAAAAAAATGAAGAGAAAAAATTCCCCGCTTTGTTGTAGAAACTGATCTACTTAAAAAAAAATAAGATAAAAAAAATTATTTATTTTTTAAGTATTAAAAAACTTTCACAACTGTTAAAATTTATAAACGTTTTCTCGATCGATGTGAGATCGATCCAAAATGTTTCTACTGGAAGACAACGGTTAAGCAGGCACAAGACGTGACAATTCGCGTTTTGATAGTGGAAAACTTTTGTAGAACAAATCTGAAGAATGTCTGTACGAAACACATGTAATTACAATCGTTTTTTTTTTTTTTTTTGCAGCATTCCAGCATAGTGGCAAAAATACCTACTTAGAACTAATCGAACATGAAACCGCGGTAAAAACTTTTGGAAATAATTTGAAAAATTTACCTATAACTGCGAGGAAATGCATCTCTATCAATTGAATATTTTCAAAATATTTAACTCGATTTATTTATTATTATTATTTTTAACACACTTGCACTTTTATTTGAATTAGTTTAGAGAGCGACTGTTAAGGACTCGAATCCCTTGCGAGCTCAATGACAACTCCATAAAACTGAAATGGAATCGCCGCCTTTTATAACCAAAACCGAGGCGAACCGATACGAAGAACAGAACCCGCAGCCCACAGCACAGAATGATTACTGAATGCCGTACGAGCATCGGGCGAATAAGTGCGCATACACATACACACACACATACACACAGAGAAAAGATACACACACACGCACACAATTGCACGCAGAGAGACGGTAAGAATTGAATTGGATTATGGCATGGGCACATACAGGTTAGCTGTATTTTCGGGGCATTCTATGCTCGCTCTCCCTCACTCTCTCATTTCGTGCTAGCGAAAAGACCACAAAATGGAGCTGATTAAACAACTGCAACAACTACAGCAATAACAACAACGAGCGAGCCGAAGGCAGCCGAACGAATTGCAATGTACCGAACGCTTGCGGCGACGCGTCGCTGCCGACATCGCTGCTGCGAAGCTGAAGACGCGGCGATTAATTGATAAGCAAGCGAGCAAAGCTAAATGAGCAATAAATGGGCGTAATAAAAGGTAGTAGCAACTAACAGCTGTTGCGAACAGAGAGAGAGAGAGAGGTAGCGAGAGCGAGATCGAAATGAGAGCAGCTGCAAAAACGACGCGAGCTCTGGCAGCGCTGCGACTGCGACGCCGGAAGTGACGTTGCGGCAGCTGAATTGAACATTTCAATTCGCGCGCTTCGAATTTGGCCAATGTTTGGTCAGCGATGCAAATAAATCTAAATTAATATTAATAAGAGGCTGAGGACGGGATAGGTACTGCTCAAGCGATTTGCCAATTTAAATTTTAAGATTAATTAATGCGGGGTCAAGTGACAGATGCTTCGCTTGTAGTTGTTGCAGGCACGAGAGAGAGAGAGAGTGTGTGTGTGTGTGCGTGTGTGTGTGTATTCATGTATGCTGCCTTTTGTTGGGCTTTGCTGTCGACGTCGCGTCGTTAAACTGCACTTAATACATAACAAAAGTCAATGTCAACGAAAATGCTACCGACTGCGCTGTCGACAGGCTAATGAGCAGCGCGCTTGTGTATGTGTGTGTGTGTGTGTGTGTGAGCGAGAGAGAGTTGCAAGGGAATTTACTCACCTAGCCGCTTGAGTATAAATCAAAATGCATTTCCGCTGCAAAATTGCTGTCGACGCCAATTTGCGGTTTGTGTGGTTTTGGCGATATGCGCACATTGATACCCTGTAAATAACAATATTTAAGTAAATAACAAAACGACTAAATAGCATGTCTTGACATAAAATATACACTAAATAGGCTAATTTATCGTAAAAAAAGAACGGTTTATCAGCTAATTAACATCAATGTGCATTTCGCTGTGTGCAACTGCATTTAAGAAATAGCAACAACACATTAAAGCGGAAAAACAAACTACATTGATGAAAAGGCAGCGTCACGCGACTTTTCCCAGCTGAGCATAAAATGGAAAAAAATAGGGAAAAAAATCAAAAAAGTCATGCGACTGACCCGAATAGCCAATACAATTACATTAAACGGCAAAGGTCTGCAACATGTGTGTTAAAGAGACGTCTATAAAAATGCGACTCGGCTGCCATTTGATGAATTGAGCAAATTGAAATCAAATGAAATTCAATTGAGTGGCGAGCCACATGTGATTTGTGCTGTTGGTATCGCTTCAATGATCAAACAACTTAATTAAATCATCCGCAACGGCGCGGCAAAGTGAGCAAAATGTTTCACTTTCCACTCTTTGAAATTGACGATTGCGCGCGCTCGCGTCGCTGTGCAACTCTGTGTTTGTTGCAGCCCTGGTTGGATATCGAAAATGTAACAACAAAATCAAACAGTTGGCAACGCCCAGTTGCTTGTCAGTTTGCAGTGATGCCCCACTGTGCGCTTCATGTCACATATGTTTTTCGAGTGTGCCTTGAAGCAAACATTGGGTTATTTTACAAAAAGTATTTATCCAAATAGTATTGTTGAATTTATTGTGTTCGAAACATTTGAAGAGCCGAGCGAGCAGAGCTAAATTTGTGAAAGATTGTTACGAACGCGAGGCTATTGCATCAAGTTGGCAGCATTGCCGAATGCTGAGCTGCGAAGCAGTGTGCGAAAGCAAACCGAAGAGAACGCAGCGCAGCCGAAAAAAAATTTTTGGAAGCAGTTAAGCAGCGCACTGCACGCGATATATTTTTTATTTTCAAAAGATTGAAGCTAATATTGAAGAATTTAGCAGATCAACGTGCCGGTCAGCCGTAAGTGCATTAACTTTTCAAACATTCTACGTAATTAGACAGTCGCGTAGTTCGTCCGAAGAATTTTTTTTTGCAAGAAGCGAAAAAAATTTTTGCACAGCGGCAAAGGCGGCAGCAGCAGCCGAGACTGCGGCGAATTTGTGCAGCAAAAGAGAGCTGAAAATGATGAAAAATTCTACAAAAAGCGAACGCAGCGTGAAATAGTTGAGAATACGAAACTAGTTAAATAATTATATTCACACAGATTTACGGAAGTCTCAAGAAATGATGACTAAAAATTTGATACATTTGTATGTGTGTATGAAAAATCGGCATGTGCTGGGGCATGTGTGTTAGTAGTGTGTGTGTGTGCATAAAATTCTTATTGGAAAAGCGTGCTCAGCATTTCGGCGGCTGCTGACAGTTGAATGTATATATATATACATATCTATATATATGTGTATGTGTGTGTGTGTGAGTGTTGGTGTGTGTGTGCCTGTGTGAGAGCTGAGAAGTGATGTGAAGACACAAAAGAAAGACGACGGCGCAGCGGCGCTGGCTATAAAATAAAGAAGAAGACAACGGACCAGCGCTGCCCCGGCAAAAGCGCGTTGACGTTTCTCGCTGCATTTGTTGTCGTTGTTGTTGCTCTTGGTATTTAGCTACCGTTCTCGACCAGAAAGGAATTTCCTATGCTTGGCCCAAAATAACTTCAAAACTTTTGATTGCCATCGCGCGGCTGTTGCCGCTGCCTCAGCCGCAGCCGCCGTCGCTGCTGCTCTGCCGTTCGCCATTCGCCATCATTCGCAGCGCCGTTAATTTGCCCGTGTCAATCCATAAGCTCATAATTTCGCCTTAAACTGTATTTATTATTGTTATTGTCAGCTCTCTCTCTCTCTCTCTCTCCCTTGCTCTTGTTTATTTTTTCAGGAACTGCGAGAGTTGAGCGTACGTATGTGTGTGTGGGTGCAACAGCAAGCATAACCACCGCAAAGCAACAACAACAAAAACAACAAACAGAAAGAGCAACAAAGCAAAAGACTGATAAAGCAACAGCAGGGAATAACAAAGATTTGAAGCAACAACGCTAAACTCTGTCGTTGTGTGTGTGTGTGTAGGTGTTGCGCTGCCAATGCAAATTCTCTTTGATTTAATTTCAACTTCTCTCTCCCTCTCTCTCTCTCTCTCTTTCCAGAGGCTAACACACAAAATACGTCGGCTTGAGTGAGCGGCGATTGGCGGGGGCGCGTACTGTAGTATCAATTACAACTACTACAACAACAACAACGACAACTAGCTGCAGACAGGAGTTGGACGCCGGCGAACACAGGGTTAACAAAATGGACGATCTTATGGTCGAAGTGCGACTCGATAATGGTGCCTACTACAAGGTAAGAGAGCGAGCACAAGCGAGAGAGAGTGTCCGAGCGGGAGAACTCCAAAGCTGAAGTCGCCGCTGCGGCGACGTCGGCGTCAGCGCCAGCGCAGCGACTGCAACATGTGCCGAAGGCAGCGACGGCCTCAGTTTCTAATTTCGTAAATTTTAGCTTTATTTCTATAAATACCTGCATCATTTTGTTGAGTGGAGTCTCGCATCGAAATACGCACACACACACACACACACGCACACGCACGCATTCACATAGGGCGCACGCTGTCGCTGCCTCTGTGTTGGGGGTGTGCGTGTGTCGCGCCGCCTGCGCGAGCGTCGCTGCAGATTCGCGTATGTGCACGTGTGTATGTGTGTGTGTGCGTGTATGCGAGCAGGCAGGCTCCGCAGAGTTGCTTTCAGCTCTGCTGACGTTCGCGGCGAAAAACTTTGCTTTGCTGCTTTGTGATTTCCCTTTCTAAAGCTTATCAGATTTGCATACATAATACGTTTTGATGGCTTTGATAGCAAAGTGGAATTTATTTGCAAATGTGCAATAGTATTTTTATTCATTAAGGGACTACGTCTAGTTTATGGACAAACTTTGCCGAGTCCTTGAACGAACGGCATTCAATCAAATGGGATATTCGAACTCATTAGCCATTAGCGGTAAATTGCTTTTTGATTAGGTGAAATTGTGCGAGGATTAGATGGGGGCTAATCAGGGCTAGTAATAGATGAATTTCCAGGAACTATATTGACCATGTGAAGTGAAACTTCACTTAATCTTAGCGTAATTGAAAACTTTTTGCTATTTCTCAGAATCGAAAGGACTCTTCCTCCATAAGGAAATCTATTTAGGTACGCAAAATGCCCTTTAGATCTTTCAACGTAAATTATGTAGAAAATTAAGGAAATTTTTTTATATATGCCAAATTTCCTTTAGGTCTTTCAAAGGAAATTATATTAGAAGAGTACCTAAAGATTTAATTTAGAATTTAGGGATTTATCTTATATACTCTCTCTGTATGCATTATAATTTTAACTCAGCTAAATCGGAATCTGGCTTACATGCAAAATTCTTTTTATGTCTTCCAAAGGAAATTATATAGAAGAAATTGCCAAAGATGTTTATAAGAAACATGATTTTTTCTATAGTCTGTAGTCCCTTCCCCTTGGGTCTTTCAAAGGAAATAATGTAGAAATTGAATGCGTTATTTAATATCTAAATTTAAATTATATAAATTTCTTTCATTTTGTACATAATAATAAATTCAATTTATCTTTCAAAGCAAATTATGTAGAAGACATTGCCAAGGATGTTTATAAGAAAAGGGATTTATTTTCTATACTCTATATGCATTTGAACTTTTACCCAGTTGAATCAGAATCTGTTTTATAAGCGACATTCCCTTTATATCTTATATTATATTTATATATCTTAGCAAGGAAATTATGTAGAAATTATCTCCAAGAAAAGGGGTTTCCCTTCTATACTCTCTTTGCTTGGATCAGAGTCTCGTTGATTGGCTTGCCTTGCGATTAGGCTTCATTGCATTGCATCTCTTATCAGTAGACGGCAGTAGTTGGGACCGCGCGTGTGTGGCACGTTTTGTTGAACGCATTTAGCTGGTCATTCGCTCATAAAAATGTATAATTAAAAGCAAAATTATGTATCTATAGCTTTGGGGAACGTATCATAAAGCAACGGGCGCAGACCAACTATATAAATGACACACATTTTTCTTTCACTCTTGTCTTTTCTTGTGCTGCCGCTGTCGCTGTCCTCATCTCTGTCGCTGCCTACGTCAACGCCAACAACTACAATAATAATAATAACAACAACAACTACAACTACTGCTACTGCTACAACAGGGCCAGGTGACAGCTGTCGGCGATGATGGCATCTTTGTGGATGTGGACGGGTAAGTCTTGCGACAAACTCTATAACAAAAATCAAACCACCGAACGGCAGCCGCAGCAGCCTGTTTATATTGCAATTTATATATACATATTATTATTAATTTTATTTCTATTATTATTATTCGTGTTTTGGGGCCCATTTTACAAACGATTTGCAACAATGATGCGCACTGCACTTCGTCTCTCTCTTGGCAAACGCTTGCCCATCGTCCGTCTGGCTGTGCGTTGGGAGACGCCACCGTTTGGCGCACTTTGTTAAATGCTGCTGCAGCAGCAGCTCCTTCAGACAAACGACGGACGGACGGACTGGCGGACTGACCGTGTGATCCGCGTGCCGCCCAAGTGTCAGCTCTTCCCATGCATGTGTGTGTGTGTGTGTGTGTGCACGCGTCGCGCTGTCAGGCCTCAGCGGCAAATGCCACTAAGCAGCAGCAGACGTCGCAGTCGACGTCGCCGCCGCATTTGGCTATTTTTAATCGCGGAAAGAAACCATTTTTCTTGTCATTTCTTTTGCTTTGCTTTCGTTTTGTTTATATCCTTGCAGACAGGGCATCAACATTATGTGATAAAGTGTGTAACAAGCGAGAGATATTAGCGAATTAGTGTAATAATTATAGAGGTATATATAGATCAGGTCAAATGCTTCCAATTAATTAATCAGATAAACTTGAGAAAAATGTATTGAAGAATGAGTTTTAGCATGATAGCAATAGAATATTGTATTATGAATTAGTATAATAGATTAGTGCATATAGATCTTTGATAATAACCTATTGGGGATCGAGTATTAGTATCATTCTTTTCATTCTATTATGATAACAGTCCATAGCTTCCATACTACATAGATTGGAATACTATATTATTTATAGATTACATACTTACATATATAGTATAGTAAATATAGTATATATATATTATATACTATTTAGGTTACGTTCATTCAACCATAGATTTATCTACTAAATCTTATCAAGAATCAGTTCATACAAATATATATTATAATATATATACATAGACTCCATACTAGACAGATTAGTATATTATACATTTTGATTCCAAACTATGATATTTGATTCTTATAATTTTGTTGCCTTATCCATACAGATTACTCTGCCCTATATAGCTACGCGTATTCAACAATAGATTTGCCTACTAAATTGTATCTTATAAATCTCTTAATACAAATTTACATAAAAAGAGTATTTAATCTTCGGCTTAACTTTATCAAGTTTCTAGTTTGTTATTGTGCTTTGCGCTTGTTGCATTTTTGGAGCAATTGTTGTAGTTTTTCAATTTAGAAGAATTTTAGTCAGTTTTTAATTTGATTTATGTATATATGTATATGCATAAATATTGATATATATATATATTTCTTCTTCTTTTTTTTTGGTTATTTATTTTTGCTGAGCTTGCGCAGCTGAGTCTAAATTTAGTTGCCACCCTGTTGCTGCTCTGCATGTGTGTGTGTGCGGACGGGCGGGAGTGTCTGTGTTTATGTCATTTCCGATCTATGTCTTGGGTATTAAGAAGAAAAAAACAAGTAGGGGGCACCCCCGCGATTGGGTGTTGAGCACGCTTGGCACACAGCCAGCCGCTGCAATCAACGTCGACTGCGCTGCCAGCGTCGGCAAACACTTGTCTGCAGCCATGTTCGCAATCAAATATTTTGGCACACGGCATTTAAATGAACATTTCGCCTGGCTCATTATGCCAAAGCGAAGTAAATGTGTTTTCTCTCTGCCATCTTAACTTTTGCTCAATTGCTTTTGTTTGTTTTGTTTCTTGTCTTTCCGTCCGCTTGATTGTTGCTGCAGCGTGCCTGAGGTGCTGAAATACGCATTCGTCAATGTTCGCCTGCCGCCCGATGAGGCTGTCGTGGCGGCGCCCAGCTTCGAGGAGGGCATGGAGGTGGAGGTATTCACGCGCACAAACGAACGCGAGACGTGCGGCTGGTGGGTGGCTGTCATCAAAATGCTCAAAGCTGATATCTGTGCGGTCGCATACATTGGCTTCGAGACGCCCTATACCGAAATCTGCGAATTGGGCAGACTGCGCGCCAAAAATCCAAATCCGCCAATTACGCCCAAGTCGTTCTATCAGTTCACGCTGCCCGTGCCCGAGGAACTGCGCGAAGAGTGAGTAGACTAACTAAATATATATTTGGAAATATAATTAATATCTCGATTTGCCTTTGCAGAGCTCAAAAGGATGGCATACACAAGGAGTTTCAGCGCACCATCGATGCGGGCGTTTGCAACTACAATCGCGAAATAGATGCCCTGATTGTCATCTCGAAATGGGAACACACTCAGAAGCGGGCCAGCATGCTCAAGGATATGCATTTTCGTAATCTCTCACAAAAGGTGAAGTCAGCTGGATGTGATATGATGTAGCAATTGTATAGTAAATCAATATGTTCTTATTCCCTCACAGGTTATGCTATTGAAAAGGACTGAAGAAGCTGCGCGTCAGCTCGAAACGACCAGGCTGATGAGTCGTGGGTGAGTTGTAATGGAGAGTGTAAGGATATGGGAATTAAAGCTGTAAAGAAGTTGAGGCATCTCTATTCCATGCCCAATCCCATATTTCTATGGACTCCAATGACAATTTCTAGTTACATAATGTAAAATAATCCTTTCTCTTATTCTCTTCCCTCTTTAGCAACTTTATCGAGGAATTTCGTGTGCGCGAAGATCTCATGGGCCTGGCAATTGGCTCACACGGCTCCAATATACAAGCGGCACGCACGCTGGTCGGCGTTACGAATATTGAGCTGGAGGAAAAATCGTGCACATTCAAGATAAGCGGCGAGACAGAGGAGTCCGTGCAGCGGGCACGAGCCATGCTCGAATATGCCGAGGAGTTCTTTCAAGTGCCCAGGGAGCTGGTTGGCAAGGTGATTGGCAAGAATGGCCGCATCATACAGGAGATTGTGGATAAAAGCGGAGTGTTTCGAATCAAGGTGAGTGCTGTGAGTATTGTACACCTTGCGTGGCGTGGCCTAATCAAGCAACAACCATAAACCAAAAAAAAAAAAAAAAAACAGATCGCTGGCGATGACGAACAGGATCAGAATATACCACGCGAGCCGGCGCACGTACCCTTTGTGTTCATTGGCACCATGGAGAGCATTGCGAATGCCAAAGTGCTGCTGGAGTATCATCTGTCACACCTGAAGGTGAGTTGGAATGAGTTACGAAGAGGAATGTAATCCATGCTAATGCCCCTTTGTATGGTTTATTTAGGAAGTGGAGCAACTGCGCCAGGAGAAGCTGGAAATCGATCAACAGCTGCGCGCCATACAGGAGTCGTCGATGGGCTCCACACAGAGCTTCGCTGTGTCGCGGCGCTCAGAGCGCGGCTACAGCAGCGACATTGAGTCGGTGCGCTCGATACGTGGCGGCGGCGGCGGTGGCCAGCGCGGTCGTGGGCGCGGCCGTGGCGGCGGTGGCAACAACATGAACCAGCGCTATCACAACAACCGACGCGAAGACGACGACTACAACTCCCGCGGCGACCATCAGCGCGACCAGCGCTACAATGATCGCAACAGCGGCGGCCCACCAAATGCTGGCAATAACGGTGGTGGCAGTGGCGGCGGCGGCAGTGGCGGCGGCGGAGGCAGTGGTGGCATCCAGAACTATCGCGGCGGCAACGACCGTCGCGGTGTCAATCGCCGGCCGCCACGCAACGAGCAGAACGGCAGGGACTATCAGTACCACAACCACACCGATGAGATGCGAGAGACGCGCGAAGTGAGCAGCGTGGAGCGTGGTGAGTTGACCAAGCAACGAATGGATTAAGACAGAAAGAGAGAGAGGGAGAGGGAACGGGAGAGCAGTCGGCATGAGGATCGTTTAAGCGGGGGGCCAAGACGTTCTCTATATGCAAGCAACCACTATTGACTGTGTGTGTGTGTGTGTGTGTGTGTGGTTAAGAGTATACATATATATATATATATATATATATATATATGTATATTTATATATATATATATATATGTGTTGTTTTTTTTTGGCGAACAAATGAATCGAATTTGTACTATTCAATGTAACCCCATATGTAATGTGACTTTTGACATTATAAATTTGATTTCTGATTGGGTTGATCCCCCGCTTAATACTGCCAGCTCTTGTCTTATTTCAATCGCGTCGCCTGTACACATCTATGTTTCTCTCTTCCGGCACAGCGGACAGCAACTCATCGTACGAGGGCAGCTCCAGAAGACGCAGAAGGCAGAAGAACAACAATGCGCCCGGCAACAGTGAGTATGGTGAGGCTGAGTGCACTTGAATGCTAGTCAAGCTCAACAACTTCTGACCACACTTGCAGCAAATGGCGCGGTGGGCAATAACAACAACAACAACAACACCAATAACAAATCACAGCAGCAGCAGCCGCCGTCATCCTCGTCGTCGACGTCAGCACAGCAGCAGCCGCAGGCGCCAGCACAATCGAACAAGGCGCCGCTGAATGCCCAGGAGAACAGCAAACAGAGCAGCGGCACTGCGAACGCCGCGGCCGGCAAGTCGAAGGATGCGCCGCGGAATAGCGACAAGCAGCAGGCGGCCACACAGCAGCAGCAACAGTTGCTGCCGCAGCAGCAACAACAACAACAGCAACCACCGCAGCAGGCACAACAGCCACAGCCCCAGGGGCCACAGCAGCCGCAGCAGCAGCAGTCAAAGCCCAGGCGCAACAACAAGAATCGCAAC
Organism: Drosophila pegasa; assembly: GCA_035046225.1. Lineage (NCBI taxonomy): Eukaryota > Metazoa > Arthropoda > Insecta > Diptera > Drosophilidae > Drosophila > Drosophila pegasa. The sequence continues at coordinate 6,477,785 of JAWNOD010000398.1, read as the reverse complement.
AACCACGCGGAGCAGGCGGTTACCACGGATGTCATCAAGAAGGAGGGGCTGGTCAATGGTACGTCCTAATTAGCAGCAGCAAGGGCAACAGCAACAGCACCAGAAACAACATTACGGCAACAGCAACAACAACAACAGCAAATACAAACAAAATGCAAATCGTTCGTTTAACAACATGTTGTATATGCGCATCAGGCAGGAGACAAACACACACACACACACACTCACACACACACACATCCACAACAGGCAGGCAGATAAATAAATTTTAAAATTCACGTCGTTTACAAATCGCCGCAACACAACAAAATACACACACATACACAACATAACGAAACAACCAACAACAACAACAAACAGAACAACGTGTAGAGTAGGCATAAATAACAAAATGTTTGAGAAACTATTTCGAGTAACTAAACTAAATAAAAACAAGCATATATATATACATGAATAATGTAACACACACACACATACATTTATACTAATACGTCACACACACACAGACAGCTCGAATTATACACAAACAGCAAAAGAAGAGGAACGCAAAACACAACCATGCCTAGGCTTATAATTTTAATTGAAATTAAATTAAATAAAAACAATCAAAAAAAAGGAAAAACCAAAAGGAAACTGAAGGAAATATGTGTATAAACCAAAACTAAAATGCAATTAATAGAAAAAAGAGAATAACAACAAATTGGAATATGTTAACTTAAACTTAAAAGCAGGCAATTAGCATAGTTTTTCAAGAGAAGAAAAATAAATTAAATTGCTATAACAAAAAATATAAATAAAAACAAATGCCGAAAATGCGCTTCTAAAGCGCGTTTCTTCTGCAACTTGAAAAGTTTCTAGTTACATAAACAAAATTGTAGTGAAAGAAAATCAATGTAATTGCTCACATATATACCATATATATATGTATATATTGATATATATATAAATGGTATATATGTGATATATCTACTGTGTAATTTCCTTTGTAAATTATATTTAGTTTGTCAAGATTTGTGTATAATTCGTGCGTGAAACAAAACTAAATTGCAACAGTTATTAATCGATATTTTTTCCTATATATTTCTATATATACACATATAGCTTCGTACATTTTTATTATTTTTTTAACACACATTTTGTATTATTATTGTTTAGTCACGTAAATATGCTTGCGCAGTGAATTTCAACAAGTTATCATATGGCTTCAAAAATGTCGAATTTTTGATTCATTTTAAAATTTGTTGCATTTTGTGTTATGTCGAAGCTGAACTTTAACAATATGGAAACCTCTCTTATTTGTATAACGTTGTATTTATTACTACTATTATTTAACACACACTCACACCCACACCCACTCACATACACACACCCAAACACCTACACACACCCACACACACACGCTCGCTCATACATCTACGCAAAGAACATGAATGGGGTAAATAAATAAATATAATTCATTAACATTTTTGTTGATATCAAATCATATAAATTATATTCAACTTTGCCAATACCTATCACGCGTATAACTAATTTATTAGTCCTCTATTAAATACTCTTAAATTATTTAAAGCAGCGATAAACATTAACAACAACAACAACAATCAACTGGGAGATACAACAACAACCACAGCAACAACAACAAACATTATTAAAAGCTAGTTAAAAGAGAAACGAATTCATTAAAATCAATTTGAAGATATTTAAATTTAAAAGTTAAAAGAAAAGAAAAACATAAAATAATTAAAGCAAACAACAACAACAACACCCACATATATAAGAACAAACAAAAAATATAATATAAAATACAAAACACAGAGATCTTCTCATTTATTTGAAGAACAATGTCAATAATATATAAGCAAGAAAACAACAAAAATCTTTTAACATACGTATAAAACAAAAGGGAAAACAAACAAAAAAAAAACAAACGATAAATAATAGAAATGTTGTGTAATTCAAATAAAAAATACAAGAAATTAAAAAAAAAAAACAAAAAAGAATAAAATAAAAAGAGAAAAAATGTGCGATCTAAAAATTATTATTTATATGAAGATGAACTTATATAGAAATATAGCAAGTAAATTTTATTAATTTAAAATTTATATATATAAAAAACAAAAACAAACAAAACATAAAAAAAACTAAAAAATGCGAATTTATTTGAACGTTTTTGCCTTTATTTCCGCACGCCTTTTATGTCCAGCTGAAAACATATTTGCTTTTATAGTGGAGGAGGAACGGAGGAGAGTCACACAGCTATAAAGAGGAATTTGACTTGAAGAGAAATGGGCTTACGTAATACTAAGAAGAATTTGACTTGAAGAGAAATGGGAGGGATTACGTAATACTTGGAATTCAATTGAATTCATTAATAAAACATTTCATAATTCCAACTATAATAAAATAAAATACTAAAATGAAAACTTTTTACCATATGAAAAAAAAACTTACCATATCATATGGTAAAAAGTTTTCATTTAGTATTTTATTTTATTTTATTATAGTTGGAATTAAGAAATTTTGGGTATGCATTGATATAGATAGATCTTCATTTAACTATCTTAGTCTTTAGATCTTATAGATATTTATCAACTTAATTTCGAATACTAAAATTTGACCGTATGGTTAGAGGGCTTACTTAATTGACAGAAAAAACAATATAATATATTCAGTTATATATGTAATTGTGAATAGATGTGAATGTGTGCTAAAATTTATGAGATTTTCAAGTTATATATCTACTAGAAGTTGTCAGGATTGCTATACTTTAGAGGGCTTACTTTACTGGAACAAAATAGATGAATAGATGAAAGTGGTCTAAAATTTATAGATAGTGTTGTCAGGACTTCTAAAAGACAGAATGTAGAGTTTTGCAAATTCCATTAAAATTCTTCCTTAACTAGCGACAAAATAAGGTAAACTCAGAATAGATTATAAAGAAATTACATATTCAAAAATTATATATCTTTTGGCCCTAAAACACGTAAATTATACGTCATTTAAAATTTTATTTTCTTATTTTAGTTTATTTTAATTTTAATTCAGGCTTTCAGCACGCATCTGACTAATCTTCTAACTTTTAGTATTTTACGATTTATCTTTAGAAAACTTTACCTTTTTTTAAGTATTTTACTTTTTCAGTATTTAATTTCTTGTTTATTTTATTATTTTACGATTTTTTCTTAGAGTATTTTACGACTTTTTTAAAGTATTTTTTTTTTAGATTTAACAATTTTTTAAAAGCATTTTTAGTATTTTACGATTTTTCTTTAGAGTATTTTTACGACTTTCTTTAAAGTATTGTATTTTTTTTTTTAGATTTAACAAATTTTTTAAAAGTATTTTACGACTTTTTTTAGTGCTTTAAATATTTATTTGCTTTCATTTGCATTCAGCTTTCATGTACTCACCTGCACATATCACTATCTGCTCGTCATAGATAACTAATCAACATATTTGGAGCTCGTTTTCTTAGCTCCCACATATCTTATATATACATTTTTATTAATATTTTTAATTAGTTATTTTCCTTCGGTTTCTCTCTCGCTGTCATAGCTTGTCGCGGCGGCAGTGAAGATAGTGGCTGTGATTTGTCGAATGGCCACACAACCAGCTAACCACACTGCCAAAGCGCATAGCCAATCGGATTGTAGGGTATTCTTTTTCGTTCTTTTTTTGTATGATAGAATGAATAATACAAAAAAATGAGGGAGCGAATGAATGGAAAGTTTGAAAAGTCGCGCCAAGCGCAATTCGCTGGGATGCCGCCGCGAGCTTTTCGGCGCGGCGAAAACACTTTGCGCCATCTTGCGTCTCTTTGGCGGCAACATCGGCGACGCCAGCGGCTTATCCACTTATGCTGCATTTTATGCTACGTTGCGTGGCCGTCGAAAGCTTTTGCTTTTGCGGTTTGGCGTGGCTCCCAGCGCAGCGCTGCAAAATATGCAATGAAACCTTGAGATACATATTCATATACATATATATGTTGGGCGAACTGTGGCTTTTAATGTTGGCCTTGACAAGTGGGTCGCGGCGGGGCCTAGGGAAAGTTGGACGGCAAACAAATTACTTGGAGCATGCGACGTCTGAAGGTCGCTCTTTAGTTAGTTTTGCTTTGCTTTAAGCAAGTCGCATAATAATTGCTTTCGGTTTTAAGCTAAGAGTGGGCCACGCCCGCTCTCTCGCTGGAGCTGGGATGAGTCGACCCGCTTTCAAGGTCATCGCAAGCGAGTCGAACTAGATGTTCATTTACTGTTTAACATGATTTATGCTCGGTTATCTAATCTTTATGCTCAAATGTATCTGCAGTTGACTATGATAGCTTTATGCATCAAATGTATCTTTTAGTAGATGCATTAAAATTTCTTCTTGATAATTTCGTGGTGATCTATCTAGTATTTCTTTTTATCTATGTATTTATATGTTAATCTATGTATATAATTTTATGTATGCATAGATAAAAACATATGCATCTATGATCTATCTATTTGGATATTATCTATATCATATATTTTTATCATCTATCTATCTATCTGTATCTTTATCATCTATCTATATCATCTATGATATACATACAGATGGATAGATACAGATCTATCATGATATATCATCTATCTATCTATAGGTAGATATCATCTATCTATCTATAGGTAGATATATGTATCAATGCAATTATATTGTCTACCTGTATATATGTCTATCTATCAATCTATATCTATCTTTATCTATATGTAGCTATCTATATGTCTAGATATTATCACTATCTATTGTACCTTTCTATCTATCTGCATATTGGACTATGTATCAAATGCATCTGACTCTTACATATCAAATGTATCTGCGTCTTATGTACCAATATGTCTATCTATCTATATGTACATATATATTATCTGTATCTCTGACTTCTATGTAGTTGTATCTTTTATATGCATCAAATGTATCTCTGACTTCTATATGGTATGTATCAAATGTATCTTTTATGTGCATCAAATGTATCTGACTTCTACAATATGTATCAAATGTATCTCTGTCTTATATAAGTATCTTTTTGATATTTTTTTTCTATAACCAAGTGTTATACATATATCTTATATATGATAGAACATATATCTATATATATTTAAAATGAATCACCCTGTTTTTTCATGTAACTGGATGTATATCTACAAATATAAATGACAAATGCAGTTTATGTATCTTTCGTAAATCGAAATGTATCTTGGGCAAATTTTAGATAGATTTGTTGCCCTAATTATACAGAAATAAAACGACACACATTAAGTATATATATATTTTTTTTCTTTAATAGAATACAGTTTTATTAACATTTAGTTTCTTTATACGCTTACATTTAGCTTGTACTTAAAATTAAATTGGAAAAAAAAAGAAATTAAATGAATTGTAAATATATATTCATATATTCGTATCACACTATTCACAAAAATTGCATATTGTTTCATTGTATATTGTTTCAGCATTTAGTTGTTGCATTCGGGAAGATTGTACGTTCTGGAATGTCGTACCAGATAGTGCATTTACAAGCTTCAGAATGTTTCAGTGCAAATGCACTCCTGACACGCAGCCCAAAACTGTCTCAGAGGATGCTATGCTATAGATACTTTCATCTGTTTTCGTTTCGTATATATTTATATATTTTCTTTTAGTTTTTCTTTTTCGTTTTCTTTTAACTGAACAACGACGAGAACGCAAAACACTGTCGAGCTGGCGGCGCAGGCGGCGGCGGCGGCGTGTCAGTGTGGGCGTGGCAGCGGACGCAGCGGCATCAGTTGACTCGCTTTGTTATTGTTATTGTTATTCTCTTCTCTAATTGTTATTCATGTCGTGTGGATACCAAAACAAAAATATTATACAGCGCAACGGGAACACAAAAAGCAACCAACAAAAAAAAAACGAAAAGAAACAACTAAAAACGTGCGAGAGAGAGAGTGGGAGAGAGAGAGGGAGGGAGAGAGTGGGCGGTAGATCGTGGAGCAGCAAACATGACAAACTAAAAATTTGTAGAAAAAAATTAAACTTTATCAATTTACGATTTCCAACTAAACAAATGCGATTAGCAGTTTTATGGGCGCAGAGCAATGATCGGACGATTGCCGCCAAAAATGGGTCAAGATATGGGTGAGAGAGATAAAAAGAGAGAGCATATATATATAATATATATGTGTGTGAGAGAAAGAGATATATATATGGCTAGTGAGTGTGTCATTTTGTGCTTTATAAGTGTGGCGAATACCCTGTAAAAACAATTATTGCAGTCCAAAAGCCAGTCCAAGTTTATTAGAATAAAATGCAATCACATTTTGGAATGTTTCAAATATTTCATATGTGAATATTTGAGTATTTAAATATATATATTCACTGCTCACAAATCAAGAAAACTCACTTTGGCTTTCTTAGAAAAAGTTTACAAACAAAATATTGTTTTTTTTTTTAGAAGAAAATTCGATTGAAGATCGTTTGAGCTAGATATGCTCATATAATCTTAACAGACTTCAGACTTTGTCTATAAAAAGATATATCAAATGCCATTTTATAAATGGTTCTATTTAGTAGAACTTTACAATAAAGTCCAATGTATCTAGATGTAGCAAAAGTGAAGCTTATATTTGATATTTAGCATGATCGTAGCAATATTGAAAATATAATATAGTAAGACCAAATTGAACTGATGTTAAATTGATTTATATTTCAATAGAAATTAAATTCCAAGTTGTCTATAGCTCTATGGCTCTATAGTTAGCAGAGCTTTATAGTTTGTATAAACAATTGTATTTGTAGAGTTGTCTCAGATTGCTTACGATCAGAAATTTCTATATTTCAGGAATCTTATATAGTTCTTCAACACTTAATAGTCTGCCTAAGCAGTTGACTTTATAGAGCTGTCTCAATCTTTTAGCGATCAAGAATCTCTCTCTTTCTCTCTATATATACACATATATATTCTATACATATTCTTCAACATGTCACCTATAGCTTTCTTATAACATTCACAAACAAGTCAAAAGAAAGGCAAAATGCGGAAATCGACGTCAAACAAACGATTTGGACTTAGAATTAAGCGTGGCGCTACGATGCGTCGCATCGTGGCAGCTGGCTATAAGATAAGAGCGCCCCAAATGCTGATTAAGCACAATTTCAGTTCATTCCAAAGTCGATTTTGATTTTAGGCCCAAAAGTATGTAGGTGTCTAAGTGTGTGTGCGTGTGCGTATGTGCGTCAATTGAAAAATGTTAAAAATTGTTGCTGCTTAAAGCCAATTTAATTCACAGTCTAAGCCAATTTTTTTATGGAGCAGATGAATTAGTGCGTGGCACAGTGGGTGCAGCAGCTGCCAAGTAGAGAATAAAGGGGGGCGAGCAGGAGGAGAAGGAGGAGCTTTGCTTCAGTGACTAGGTGCGGCTACAGTGAAAGCTCATTAAAGCGCGTTGAAATTGAATTCATTAAATTTATAATTGAAGAAGAAGGAATTAAGAGAAGATATATCATTTCAGATGAAGAAATATTAGAGAAGACGAAATTAAGAGAAGATATATCATTTCAGATGATATATAGTTTAATGATTTATATATTGATATATATCTTTAGCTTGTAGTTCATGTAAAGTTTCATGATTTCAGATTGAGAATTCGAAAACTGAACGAAAATCTTTTTTAAACTCTTTCTTTGCTTTACGTTTTCATTTCGATTCCAAGTCAAAGCTAAGCTCAGACATTTTTACAGCATATTTGAGCACCTCTAGCTAGCTGTGCGTGCTTAGGGTTTTTACTGTAGCGCAACCACGCAAACTGCAGAACGCCGAAAACCATGTGCAAGGCAAGCAAACGAAGAAACAAAAGCCAGACAGAGGCCAACAAATAATTGCGTATACGCCGCATGCGCCGCACAATTAGCAAACCGTTTTTCCAAGTGTAACAACAAATACAAGAGAAATAGTTATATATATATATATATACATCTTCATATATATATATTCTGTATATAACTGAATTTTAATCGCGTGTGCGCTCTAATTTCTAACGAAAAACAGAGAGAGAGAGAGCGAGAGAGAACGAGCGAGCGAGAGAAGAGAAGTGAGAAATACAGTAATAACTCATAAATAAATGCACAAGTGCGAGGGCAATGGCAACTAGTACAGTAAAACACATTAACACAACCCAAGCAATTAAATAAATTAAGGCTTATTTGTGTCAGTGTGTGCGTGTGCGTGTGTGTGACGCGCGCTTAAAAAAAAACTAAACTTGAGCAGAAAAAAAAATATATGAAAAAAAGCCAAAATGGAAATTATAAATTTATGATGTGTGTTAATTGGGTTAGCTGCCTCTAGCACGAGCACAAACGAGTTGTATCGACTGTAAAATATGCCCCGCATAGTGCGAAGAGCGGTCAGTCCATGTGGCACAGTAGGTCAAGAGGGTGGAAAGTGGGCTCAAAAATAGTCTATACTGGATCTTTAAGTACTGCCCAATGGCATTCAAACTATGTTGGGCATGCATAAAGCTGATTGCTATAGAACTTGCTTCTAACTTGCAGCTTCGAAAACGTTTTTATTCGAGAATTTTTAAGTTTATACGAGCTTGAATTCCATGTTTAGTCTCAAACAAAAATTATAAAAAATACTATCAATATTTAAGGAAATAAAAATTAAAAAGTTGTTTTAATTTTTTTAATGTATATATACATATATATGTTATATATAGAGGCTTTAAAATCACAATTTCCAACAAATTTCACTACCAATTTCAATCTATAAAAATGTTCTTTAAAATTTAATATTTAATTATTATAAAAAATAAAAATAAATATTGTTTTTGTTTAGCTTTAATATAAAAAATTTTTTCTTCTAATTTTTAATTCAATTATTTTTTTTTAGATTATTATTTTTTATAAAATTATTTATGTATAATAATTTATTTTATATTTTTTTGATATAAAATATTTATTTTTTAATTTTTTAATTCATTATTCATTATTTTTTTTATATTATCAATTTATTTTTTTATAAAATAATTTCAATTTTTTATATAATTTTTTTTTTTATTATTTATTATTATTTTTATTTTTTATTTTATTTTTTTTTTTTAATATAATTATATTTATTTCTTATATAATTATTATTTTTTTTATATATTTTTTTTTTGCTTTTCCAAATTTTTGTATTATTTTATATAAATATTTTTATTTTTATATAATAATTAAAAAATTAACTTATTTTTTTCAGCCTTCAAAATGTTGAATTTCGAATCACAATTCTCTCTATTTCTTCGAGTGCAGGCATTTAGTTGACAACTTTTACTAGCCCATTTCTGCTAGTGTATCAAATCTTGAAAAGTCTCTCAAATTAACACTAACTTGCCACGCCTCTAGCTACAGCAACGCCCAGTGCGCGCCGACCTGCTGCGGCCTGCCCCCACCCAGCCCTTGCTTAAGCAAACACTTAGTAACTTGGTTATAATTTCATTAGGCAAATGCTGAGCGCTTTTCATTAACAGTTCTCAGTGTACATATAGAGCGAGTCTGTGTGTGTGAGTGTGCGTGTGCATAGTTGTCGTAGTTGTTGACCAACACGCTTAGCTTTTATCTGGGTCATAAATGCCGACACAGAAACCTGCCCTGCCAATGTGTCATAAAAAACAGTTCGAGCGCTGCTCCAAGTGTTGCCAGCTTAGTTTTGTTTTGCTTCTTTTTTTTCTGTCAGCGGAAGTTGGCCAAAAGAGTTGCAAGAGCAGTGCAAACGTAAAGGCCAAAAAGCAGCAACAGCAGCAGCAGCTCCATAAATCTACTTAAATTAATTTTTACTTTGTTTCTTTTTGAGGGCATGCGACAGTCGCCCAATCGCACAGTAAACGCTCGTTAGCGTGTTTGCCGCTTCAACTGAGGAAACCACCTTAAGTTGGCCAAATATTTGCCGTGCTTTTTAGCGTGCGGCTACTGTGGGCGCCAAGCCATGTGCAAACAACGCAACGGCGATTTCGATTGTGAAATGCGCCCGGCAACAAACGCGCATTCAATTTTCTTTACACACGAATTGCAAAGGAGTTTTAAGCTATTTGTAATACTCGCTCAGTGTGTGGAAAGAGGGCATATTGGGCGGAGAATCTATTAAACTGCTTTTAATGAATGCTAAACAAACTTGGAGTAAAGCGAGAAGCTAGAGATTTGGAGCATGTAATATATATAGTCAAGAGTAGATGAGTCTTAGAGTCTTAGGGAGAGTTAAGATCGGGAGATGATATATCTAGATCGAGAACTCTTGAAATTTTATATATGGACAAAGTTTTAGTGCTAGAGATACTCTGCCAGATATTAGACCCACAAATTCACATCAATTTTCTTATAATTTGAGCTTTTTATAAAAAGTTAAGATCGGAAATTACTATAGCTACTATGAAACTAGGTCTAGAACTCTTGCGATTCTAGATATATATACCAATTTTTCTGCTATATTTTCCCTATCGAACACTAGACCCATAAATTCACATAAATTTTGTCAAAATTTGAACTATTTATAAAAAGTAGCTAGGGCTCGACTGTTAAGATTAAGAATTACTATGAAACAAGACCAATAACTCTTGCAATTTTATATATATATACCTCATTTTAATGCTATATCTTCCATATCAAAACATTACACCCATAAATTCACATCAATTTTGTCATAATTTCGGCTATTTTTAAGCAGCGTATCATGCAGTCGCTAGGGCTCGACGACTGCAGCATTCCTAGTTGTTTATATTAATACTTTTTTATTTCTTTTTGGTTTTTTGTTAAAGAGTAGGGAGAATTATCTATTTGTCTGCGCTAGCTTGGGGCATTTTTCGGCTAATTTTAAATCGCAAGCGAATTCGAAAGCAACAAACAACGAACTGAGTCATGCGGCAAATGCGTGATAGGCTCGAAGATTTTCGGTTTTGTGCGGCCAGGCGAGCACGAAGCGAAACGCAACGTAACATGGCATAAATGTGGAAAAATACGAGAGATTGCGATATAGGGGCAAGAAATATATATACAATATATACATATATTATATATAAAGCGACCCATTGATATGGAGACCCAATATGGAAAGAGAGCGCGAAAAGTGGAGAGGAGCGTGAAAGCGTGAAGATTAACGAACATCTTTAATTGAAATCTATGCAGAAAGCGATATATATATATGCATATATATAGATCTATAGATCTATATATTGTATATATATATATTTGTTAACAAGATGTGAAACCCTAATTGATACAAAATGCAATTAAAAATAAAAATCATTTGTCATTTGACAAATTTGTAAGATTAAGTATTGAGTTGAAGTACTGGGAAGCAGCCTGTAAAACGTTTAAGAAAATGATAGCAAATGTTTAATGTTTAAAAAACTTTAAAAATGTTAAGAGAATGGGGCAAACAGTTAGAGGTTACAGATTTTAAAAGCTTTAAGAAACGATTGCTAAAATGTCATAGAAAAGAATCAGATATCTAGAGCTCTAAAAGGCAGTAGACAGCCAGTAAAACGTTTAGGAAAAAGTCAAAGACAATTCGAAAATAATTAAGGTAAATTGTTTTCTTGTAAAACAAAGGCAGTTCAGAGAAACGACAGCCAAATGGTTATTGCAAACGTGAAAATGTCTGTTAATACATTTAGGAACAAGCTACAAAGGGAAATTTGAAAGATAATTCAAAATTCAATTGAATTCGTGAAAATTCCTGCTAAAACATTTAAGAACAAGCTACAAAGGGGAATTTAAAGCTTGAAGCTATACAAAATTCAATTGAATTCAATTGAAAACCCTTTCATAGACTGTAAAAAGTTAGTTAATTAAGAACTTGACACAAAGTGCAATCAAACTATAGATAAATCAAGGCCTAGCCATAGGTCTTAACCATATAAGCTTTACGCCTTTGTATCTAGGTATATGGCATATCCATGGGTCACAGTCTAATTATAGTTTCCGTGAAAAACTGGTCAACATTTTCTGGTTTGCAGCACAGACAAAGAGAGCTTTGTTTCCGTTGAGTAATCTAAAATTCTAGCTTTGCATTTATTATGAAACTAACAAGAACACACAGACAGACAGACACACTCACACACACACACGGGCACACACTCATGACACAGTTATAATATCTAATTCGTTTGTTGTGCAAACAGAGTAGAAGAAGGCAGGCAACTGGCTTTCAAGACTGGCAAGGCAAAGTAAGGGAACCAAATTTGAACTAGTTAAAGTTGCAGCCAAGTTGGCACAAGGCACAGAAGTCGACTATATATATAGATATGCCATATATATATATATATATATATATATATATATCTGTATACTATATATATAGTATATGCAGTATGCTATAGATACGATTCTTGGCAGGTCGGTTGGGTAACAACATTGCAGCTGACCCAAATTGCTGGGCCTCGATTTATAGTGTTTTCTCTCTTGTGTCGCCCTCCCTCTCTCTCTTTCTCACATTCTCTGTGTGATGTAATAAGTGAAAAGCGAAATGACACAAAAGTGCGCATTGATTTTGCCAATGCAGCGGGGCGGAGCAATCGAAGCGGTGCGGGCGGATTTGCAACTGCTGCTGCTGCCTTGAGCAATGCCTGTGCTGTGTGTGTGTGAGTGTGTGTATGTGTGTGTATGTGTGTGTATCTGTGTGTGTATTTGTGTGTATATGTGTGTGCCTATTTGAGTTATGCTATAGATTTATGCAGCATTTCAGTCGCATTCTCATTCGCATTCTCATTGTCAATTTTCATTTTGACCGTATTTTTTGGTGACCAACATTTCGCTTTCAAGTACAGTAAAAACTGACTAAAATGAAAATGAATAAATAAAAATTAAATTATAATATATAAATTATAATTGAAATATACAAAAATGCAAAATATCTAACTAAATCAACAACAGCTGTTCGTTAGCACAGTTTTCACTGTATTTATATAGAGTGAGGCAGTGGGGAGGAGGGGGGCGGGGGTTGGTTCGCAGCACCCTCCACCCCCAGCTCAGCTCCGCCCTTTACAGTTTGCCATTTGCCAATGTGCAATGTGCGCTGAGTGCATTTTGGCGCCTTGCCAAAGAGAATTTTTATTTTTGGCTTCTTGGCTAAGCTCGCAGCGTGCGCAGCCTTGCGGCACAAACTGCAGCAGTAGATACCCGATATATATGCCAGCACACACACACACACATACACTATATATAAGGTGTATATATAGCGCTGCATCCATTTGGCCAGGTTATGCAGTTCGCAATCAATAACAAAGCAGATTGAGGCGAAAGAACACATCCTTGCAAAATTTTTTATAAGGTTCGCCAAAAATGGGGGGCGCCTGGGCGGAATATAGAAAAACTGGGTCGCAACACTGACCCAATTCTTCGGGCTTCAGATGATAACTGTGCAGTTGACGCTGCGAACGGAAAGCTGTAGGCATTTTCGGCCTGAAAACTGGGTAAGGCGACCTTGTCGGCTGCTCTGAAGGTCGCTCCCCGGCCAACAGAGCATGAAATATACACAAATTGCTAGCGATATATATATATATATATACAATATATATATTAGATGTGGGCAGCGCTACGTATATATATGTATGTATGTTTGCTTTACTATGTACATTGATTTGAAAGCATTTTGGTTTGCTTATCTGGAAACACGTGATTCATGCTAGCTGCGAACGGAATTGAGGCTGCTCCGGCTAAGCCAGACAGCTTATCAGCATAGTTGGCTGATTTGCCAGGAATTGAACGACCAATTAATACCCTACATGGGTATAGAAAGTATATATTTAGGGGGTATATATTTTTTATATATATAAAGATAATGTAGATGTAGATATATTTTATATAAAAATGGAAATTTACATCTTTTTGGCTTTTCATTTGAGATTGAACGACCAATTAATACCCTACAGGGTATAGAGGCAATATATATTTAGAAAGTATATTTAATATCTATAAAGATAATATCTATATAGATATAGAAATATATTATATAGATATAGAAGTTCACGTTTTCTTGGCCTTTCATTTGAGAAGTTTCAGATCATGGATCGTGGTTCATTTACCTTTCACAGAACCATGACTCAACACAAAGATTTATTTAAACAATTACCAATTTAGATAATGCTGCAAAAATGATAGCACTCATATAGATCTGAACTTTGATTCATATATGGACAAAGGTTGCTTTAAAATTTTGGGAAACAAACAAATTTCAAATAAACAAATTTTTTGCGTTCACTGATCTAGGCGATTATATATACGTATATATAATGATATAACACTCTGAAATACTTTAGACTTTTGCAGTCACAGCCTGACTAATTGCGCTGACTGATCAGCAATGCGTATATATGATCTATCTTTAGCATATCTCTGCTTCCACGTGATCTATATAGCAGCTAGTTGAATAATGATTAACTGCTTGAAAAAGTGTGCCAAACGTGAGATATGTTTTATAAAAGTATCTCTCAAAAGTATCTTTTACAGCCGCAGCTTAACTAACGACTGCCGACACATCGCAGACGCTGGATGATGTCATCCGACGTACTTTTTACTCTGTCTCTGCTGCTTCTTCCTATTTTTTTTTTGCAAATACGTAACGCTTGTCTCCAGACAGTCAGACAGACAAATATGTAGATAGTCGGAGCTTAGCTGTAGCTGTAGATAGCTAGATAGACAAATGGCAGCACAAATTTGTCTGTTCGGGTTGTTGACGCGTCTGCTGATATGAGATAGCGAGGAGGGAAAAGAGAGAGGGAGAGGGAGAGCGAGAGAGGGAGAGACTAGCTACTTGAGGTACGAATTCCAAAAGCGCATTAACTGAATAAATAAACACAACATATTTTGTAAGCGCGAAAATACAGCTAAATAAAGTTGTAGTACGGTAAATGTTGTCTATGAAGAATCTGCAAACCGTTAATGGAATTGCAGACTCGAGAAAGAATTAGCTGAATAAATTATAGATATTATATAGACATATCTATTAGATTTTAGTTTCAGCTCTTCATTAAATTCTTTCCATTTCTGGATTCATTTAAAATTAATTTAAATATTTCTAAATTTTCTAATTCCTTTATCTATAATCCCACAAACCCAGGGAACTTTTGCCGTACTTGGAATCTCAGTTGAACTTGTGCATTTTGCACTCGAACAATTTATTTCGCTTCAAATGAAAACAGCAAAAATTGTTCATAATTAATTGCTTTAGCAATTTTGAAAAACAGGTTTTCCAAAGAGCTTTGGCAACTGCAACAAATTTTATATAGCTTTATATACACACAATATATATATGTATATATATATCTATGAAGAATTGGCTGTGTTGTGCGCTAATTGAGCGTATAATCGGTTTGTACTACAAAAAGAGATAGAAAAAAAAAAAAACATAATATAGTAATTTCAACTCGTTTTCTGTCTGCTCAGGGTTTGGCCCTGTGAATCATTTTTTAGGTATTTCGCCTTGTGCGCAGCTTTAAGCGCGCTTTAAAATACACAAATTAATTAAAGCTTCACTTTGTGTTGTTTTTTTTTAATACTTCTTCTTTTGCTGCTCTAGTTTTCTGTGTCAAATGCATTTTGCAGTCATCTTTTCACACACACACAGAGAGAGACAAAATCGACCTCATAACGAGCCTTGCCATGCCCACCCACACACACACACCCCCACACACACACACACAGAGACAGCTGTGTGTGTGAATGGGCAGCACATGCCCGTTTGTTATTTTTACACACAGAAAATATTGCAAAAATTCTGCAATACAAGCGAAGCATTCTATATATACACACACGGATAGATAGCTATATAAGCCAATAAAATGTGCTCCGCGTGTGTGTAATACAAGCTGCATGTGTGCAAGGTCAAGTGGTTACGTTATGCAGCCCGCGCGTGTGTGTGTGTGTGTGCTAGAGTGAAATCGCGCATACGCCGCGTGTGTCAGCGTATGATCGTATATTTGTGCGCGTCTTGTTTAATTGGCAGTGCACGAAATTCGTTTCAAGTGGGCCGCTCATTAAAGCGTCGCTTTAATTGGCATTTCGCTGCGGCGAATTACAATATGCAACGATGGATAAGGATTCGTTAAAGAAGAAAGCCATTTGCATTACATAAAGCAAGGCAACAACAACAACAAGCCAAATGCAGGCGAATCTAAATTTAAACTCAACGAAAGACTCTGGCAGCGAAAAAAGTAAACGAAAGAGAGAGAGAGGGAGAGAGGAACAGGGGGCGAACGCTTGGTTGGCGTGCGTGCGTGGGAGACAGGCAACTGGAGTGGATGAGCCGTGGATGATTGTTTTCTACCTACACGCACGCTCACCCACACACTCACACGCACACAGATGCGAACTTAAAGCTTCAATCTAACGGCACAACAATTGCTGGGCAATTGCAGCTGCTTCACATGGCATTTGCTTTGTTTCATTTTCATTGTTGCATAATGCAAGCGAAATAAATGCAAATAGAAACGCGAAATCTAAAATGAAAATGAATTTTACGGGCAGATGCGCTGACACGCGTTACGTGTGCAAAAAAAAAAAACAGTTTATGCAATGCACACACACACAGATGATATAGAGGAGACAGACACACACACATGTTAGGTTAAACAGCTGTTTTTGGTTATAACGGAATAACAATACGTTGCGCTGCTGCTGCTGCTGCCGCTGGTCGCCTAATCCAAGTCCAAAAGCACAGCCAACTGACAGCTGCTGCCGCTGCCGCTTCGTGATGTTGTTAACTCGATGTGGAAATTAAAACTGACGACTGACGGCGCTGGCCGTTGCAGCTGAAAGCATACGGCAGCTGGCAGCCAGCACGGGCAGCGCTGCCGGCGCCGACTGCAGCTGCGCTAGCGACAGCGCCAGCGACTGCAATGCCGTCGTCGTCGTTGTTGTTGCTGCCGCTGCTGTTATTCTTCTTCTGTTCTGCTTCTTCCTCTTTTTCGTCATGTTCTTCTTGTTGTTGTTGTCGTAAAAGAAACTGTTACAATTTTAGGCCAATTTCTTTGTGTACCGCGACACGACGCGACGCGACGACAAAAATTTCGATGGCCACGCGGCGTGAATGAAACTTGCAGCAAATACACATGCAACTGTATGAGCGTGTGTGTGTGTGTGTGCGAGTAGAGTGAGTTGGTGCGCGGGCAGCCACAAAGACGCGCAAAGGTGAAATATACTAAACGCTGTGGCATTTATTTCTGTACGAGCCTCGCGCTCGCTCTCTCTCTCTCTCGCTGCAACTGCAACAAGGTGGCACAACACCCCAACAGCCAACACACACACACTTAAGCACACAGTCCCGCAAAACTTTTCATTTCGTTCGGCGCAAAGTCAACTGCAAACTACGCTGCTCTAATGCTGAAGCGCAACTGTCAGCTGCTCAGCGCTCGCGAGCAGCGCCAAGTGTAGAGAGAGCGCGCGAGTCAGAGAGCTTTTCACACTCACACTCACACTCTCTCAGCAGGAAACGGCACAGCTGAAGCTTTCGCTTTGCAGCTCTGTCGTCGCCTGCAGTTGCTGTTGCTGTTGTTGTTGCTTTAACTATTTTTTTTTTTTACTTTTAAGTTTTTTTTAACAACTTTGTTCGCATGACGCAAATGTAGTAGGTACGGGCTACTGCTCATGCCACACTAAACTATTTCTATGTCGGTGCGTGTGTGTGTGTGTGTGTGTGTGTGAGTGTATAACAAGCTGTCTCTCACGTTTGAGTTGACGCCGACGTCGCTGCTGCCTTTGCCTTTACGCCCTCTACATAGCAGCTAGATAGACATAGATATAGAGCGCCATCTCGCTCGCACACCAAAAACTGTCCCATGTCAGTTGCATTTTGCATTGGGCGTTAATGTTCAAGGTGATTTACCTGTGTGTGTGTGCGAGTCTTTGTGTGTGTGTGTTTGTGTGAAGGCGGCTTACCATGTGTCACACTTGCGGCGCGAGTCACCCTGTGCACGCGCGCACATTCCGCAATTATGCGAAATTATCGATCAAATTTTGTTCTAAGGTCAACTTAAATTGAAAATTAAGCGTTATATATACTATATATATATATTTTTTATATATATTATGTATTAGCTAGCTACTGCTATCGCTGTAAATCTGTTTGTGCATGACTAAAAACATTTCGTGTCATTATTTAGAGTTACTTTTAACAATATATATATATATATACAGATATAGATATATGCGTATATATAACAGATTTAATGACATTTCATTTATATTGTGTAGCTCTCCATTATTAAAAACGACTATTGTAGAATATATATGTATATAATCTTCAAGTTTATATAGATTATCTATTGCTTATGTACATATCTTATCCCCTGATTGGGTTCTACGTACATAAGACTTATCTATAAACTTGTGAGTAGAGAGCTATAATATCTGTGCCTTATTGAGTTCTAGGCATATATAAAACTTATCAATTTGTGAGTAGACAGTTATAATATGTGCCTTATCATGAATTATAAAAGGGAACTATTTTTTTTTTGAACACAGTAGTCTAAGTTTTGTCGTACTATTATTTTTTGAACACAGCTGTTCAAAACAAGTAAGAAAACTCTAGTCGGGCGCAACCGACTAGGGGATACCCTGAGCCTCGTCGAACCTGTGTTTTTCAATACACTTATATTTTGCGTAAAATTATAAAAAAAATTCAAGTTTACTCTTTAACAGCCAAAAAACTTTTTTATTAAAAACTGACATTTGCGAGGTTCGAACCTACGTTAATTACTCAATGTGTATCGTCTCTACCAACAACGCCACCTAATTTTTATAAAATTAAAAAACTAAATTAATTTCTGGCGTCGCCTGGTCTCGAACCCAGGTCCTCACGTTTCTCGTGCATCGCTTCTACCAACGACGCCACTCCACTGTCTTAGAAAGTGATGGCAAATGTAAACTAAAGCAGCAGCTGATAATTCAACAAAATTCAAACGTAATTTGCGATTCTTCGAATCGACTAAAATGCGAGCGTTTGTATGTGTGTGTGCAAGTGCGTTCGCTTGGCGCTGCTGCCGCGTGTTTTTGCAAAGTAGCCAAACGTTTTGTTTAATAACTTTTTTGCTCTTTAACGGATTTCAATGAAATTTTCGGCATATGATCAACATATTCTATGGGCATATTTGTCAGTTTAATAAAAACGCCAACTCATTCGCATTTTGGCTATATTTGAGACTGAACTTCAATTGGGGAAAATTTGGGGCCGGTATCCAAAATATAACAAAATTCGAAATTGTATAAAATACATATAAGGCTAAATATAAAATTTGGTGTCTTCAACTTAAAAGATGGGCGAGATAGAATTTTTTAACTGAATTTCGATTTTGTTTTTAATCGATAACAATTAATTGGGAATAGTTATCGATTTTTTAAAACAAACTCGATCTGCGCGTGCTATACACGGACCTACAAAAAAAATTTCAAGTCTCTAGCTCTTATACGGGCTGAAATCGACGCGTTCAAACATACGGACAGACGGACAGACGGACGGACGGACGGACGGACGGACGGACAGACGGACAGACGGACAGACGGACAGACGGACATGGCTCAATCGATTTCTCTTGTCGTCCTGATCAAGAATATATATACTTTATGGGGTCTGCCACGCCTCCTTCTGCCTGTTACATACATCCAACAAAAACATTATACCCTGATTTCCCATTTTCAATGGGCTCAGGGTATAAAAAATAATAGTACGACAAAACTTAGATTACATATCTTCCTAGGGTAACTCTTTTTCTTTAAGAACATACATTTTGTGGCCTAAAAGAGAGAGATTAAGTAATTGTGGCTATATAATTGAGCGAAATATTAACAAATGAGTTTGAATGCGCGCTATTCTGATGAACAACTTTTTGCAACTATTTTTTTAAAGTTTTTTTCTACAACATTTTAAAAATCATTTGAAAAGAATAAATTAGAGCTCCATAGGATAAAAATACTTCCTGAAATTTTCCAGAGTTGAATCTCATTTCATTTGAAAAATTATAAATTAGAGTTCCATAGGAAAAAAATATTTCCTGGAATTTTCTAGAGTTGAATCTCATTGCATTTGAAAAAGGATTAATTAGAGTTCCATAGGAAAAAAATGTATAGGACATCGCGAATGATATAGAAAATATTTAATATTCACGGAGAATGCGCTATCCTATATAGTAATCTATATACAATACTTTGCCTATAGTACTATATATATAAAATACTTTGCCTATACTAACATATCTATATCAAATACTTTATCTACTCTCTCATTTTCACCTGCTCCACACAACATAGTCAGTGCAAAGTTTACGAATAAATGCACAAAGCACAATTGATGAGGCTTACCTAATAACTATTTCGTAAGCTTTAATGCTAGCTGAAATGTAAACAGGTTTCAGAACAATTTGAAGTGTCCACGTCTATATATACGCTTAAATATTCTAAATTTTTTTTGTATAATAAAAACACATTGCAATTTATCAAGTCGCAGTTGACTTCATCATATAAAAAAATCATAGCACACGATGAGCTCATTTAATGGCTCGAACTGTGATGAATTAGCGGCGCATAAGAGATGTATCAATTATATAAAAGAGATAGACAGAGATATACGTATATCAAGCCAATCAGGTGATGCATTTGCGATGTCTTTTTTCGCTTACATAAGCCGCTCGATATATATAGAGGACAAGGGACAACATGTGCACGGCTAAAATCAATTTCAATTTCACTTTCCTTGACCTCTTGGCCAGCAACAATGAGAGGCGACGACGTCCACAGAGTCAGTCAACAAAGGATAATTGAGGGTCATTTGAAATGCAAAAGTGACAAAAATGCAGCTGAATGCAAATAAATGTCGAAATAATGTCAAACGATTTTGCCACACTTTGTAGCAGGCACCGCCTCTGAGTACCTAGAAACACCCTCCCCCCTCCCCCCACATCCCCTCCCTCCCTCTGTCGGCTCTGTCAATGAGCCAAAAAGTCGAAAAAGCGGCACAAACAGCAGCCAAAGCGAAACGAAAATAGAAAATTTTCGTTTTCGCGCTGCACGCGAGATTTTCTTTGAAACCAATTCGAATTGCAGCATGAAAATCTCGTTTAATTGTTTTGCCCAACTTCAACCAATAAATAAGTTAAGCATTGCTTAGCAAAGAGTTTTAACAGCTCAAAGATGCCCTTTAATTTGATTGATTGAAGCTTCAATTGTATTTGAAGTGCATTAATTTAGATAGCGAAGGGTATGTAACTGGGCGTATATACCCGTTTATGTTTTACTTAATGACGGGATATTAAAAAAGGGTAATACACATTGATGTGTGCATATTACAGACTTTATATATCAAGATTGGTGCTTATAGCTCTTATAGTTCTCGAGATATGCTCAAATATAGCTCAGCTGTATATCGATATTTATCGATTTTGTTTATTCTTAGTTTAAAAAATGTAAGAATATTGATCTACGCATGTATTGATCTACGCATATGTAGACTACATATCAAGTTTAATGCAGATAGCTCTTATAATTGTCGAGATATGGTAAAAAACAGGATCCTTATATGGATAGTTATCGATTTCAGATAGTTCTTAGTTCAAAAAAACGGTAATCCTATTGATCTAATCATGTATCGGAGTCCCTACATCAAATTAAGTGTTTGTAGGTCTTACAATTCTCGAGATATGCTCAAATACAGTTTAGCTGTATATCGATTTTTGATATTCCTGGTTTAAAAAAAATGTTATGCACATTAATCTGTATATATATCAGAGTCTACATATCAAATTTGGTGTTTGTAGCTCTTGTAATTCTTGAGTTATGATCAAATACAGTTTGGCTGTATATCGATTTTTGACATTCCTGATCTTAAAAAAAGGTAATACATATTACTCTGTATATATATCAGAGTCTACATATCAAATTTGGTGTTTGTAGCTCTTATAATTCTCGAGTTATGATCAATAAAATACACTCTATATCGATACCTATCGATTTGGGATATTATTAGTTAGTTAAAAATATGCCAAATGCACCATAAACTATAAAGACCTTACATATCTGCTCAATTGTGACCTCTAGCTCTGAGAATCTTATAGATTTCCTAAGCTAATCACCGATATTTATCGATTCTACTACTTTCGTACCCTTTGCAAACCCTCACCTGCTAGTCCATCATACCCCGCCACTCTCTCACTCCCAATTATTGCAGGGCATTACAATTTCACTCGCATTTACACTACAAACTGTTCGACTGGCATAATTATGATTTCATTGAATAATTTTCAGAGCGTTTCTTTCGAGTTTCGGCGCATTCAAGCGCACTCCTCTGTGCCACGCCCCCTGCGGCGCTTGATGAGTGCTGAATAGTGAAGGCGTATGAATGTTTTATGGTTTTTTTTCGTTTTTTAATTTTCTCTACAATTCACAAATTGGGAAACTAAAAATCAAAATTGTTTGGATCGAAGATCGAGATGCGTACGAACAAGAAGTAAATGCTGAATAATATATAATATAATATGCAATTTTTGTCGTAATTAATTTCTTTCTTATTCAAATTATTCTTAAAATTATTTGCACAAATTTTCGCAATGTTTGAATTTTTGGGCAAGATCTGATTGAATTTTCTTTACATAATTTTTCATTTGGTTTTTCCGTGGGGTAGATAAATGAAAATTCGTTAAAGAAAGCTTATGGCTAAGAAATATTTAGTATGGTCAAATGAATTTAAAACAAAGTTTAACTCAAAAGGTAATTAGGAGGAAAAAAAAACGTTTTTAACCAAAAACAAAGTTAAAACTTTGGAGACTTGCAAAGAAAATCCAAGACTTTCGATCAACGTGAAGCGCTACTCACCCTGTCAATGTTGTTGTTGTTGTTGCTTCTGGGTGTTGTTGTTGTTGCTTCTAGTATTGTTGTTGTTGCTGCTGTTGCATTGGCTGTCAACGGCCTCTGGATACCACCAGCTGTGTTCACTTGCAGCATATTCAAAGCGAGCACAGGGTGTATCCCAGCGGCAATTGCACAGAGTGAAAAAGCTCGATAAAAAGCTCAGCGAAGACACAAACCATTGGCCATTGTTCGATTCAGCTGCAGTCGCTGCTGTTGTTGTTTTTGCTGTAGTTGCTATTGTTTTTGTTTTTTCTTTTGCTACATTCTTTTTCACTTGTTTTGCACTGCATTTTTCACTGATTTCATCACAACAATTCGAATTTCACCATGCACTTTGCACTAAACAACATAAAATTAGGTAACTGAATTTAAGGAATGTTTTTATATGTTTTTGTTTGCATTTGATCGGAGCTTGAAATTTTCCGTATTTAAAATTTAATTTCAATTATTTTTAGATAATTTGTCTAGAATTTTCGCATTTCGAACTAACTAACATTGATTTATAGCTGTATATGTATGTGTGTATACAGTGAAAGCTCTGATAGAGGCATATTTATATATATCTATGTACTCTACTCTATATACTTTATTATTATATGTACTCTTCTCTATTTACCCTTCTCTATATACAATCTATATACTTCCTCTATATACTTTTTTTAAATAGTTTCTATATAGTCTCTATATATAGCTCTTCTCCATATACCCTCCTCTATATACTTTTCTCTATATACTCTCTATATACTTCCTCTATATACTTCCTCTATAAGCTTCCTCTATATACTCTTCTCTAAATAGTTTTTATATGCTCTCTATATATAGCCTTTCTACCTTTCTCTATATACCATTCTATATATACCCTCCATCTCTCTACATACTCTCTATATAAGCCCTTCTCTATATACCCAACTTTATATACTCCCATTTATATACTCTGCTCTATATACAATAATCTTTTTACCCTACACTAAATATTGTTTTCTTCTATATTCTGATTATATTCTCAAATTCTTACATATAAATCAATTTTTTTTTCATTTCATTTCATTTTCATTTTCTTTTACATAATCAATTTCAAAATTTATGGAAAAACTAAAAAAAAAACTATTTTCAAACTTTAAAAAATCATAAAAATTTCTTATAATATTATATAAAATTGAAATAATAATTTACAAAATATTTATACAAAATATATTATTTTTATCAAGCTCAACTCTAAATTAAACTTTTTTATTTTATAAAATAATTCAACTTTATCCAGCTCAAATCCAAATTTAATTTTCTTTTCTTCATATAATATCTACATTTACATCTTCTATTATCTTTAATCTTCCTCCCATTAAAGCCCAACTGCTCCTCAGGTGTCTGCCTTAAAGAGCTTTTAACTGTATTTTCACACATAAACAAATTCGCTTCAAGATTTCAATTCAAAATTTCACAATTTGCCAGCTGCCTCGAGCCACTGCGACGCATCGATTAATGTCGCAAATATACAGTTATCTACACACACATACACACATATATATATAGATAACTGTATATGTATGTGCAGCATATGTAAATAATACAAAAAGCTGCTTTTGCTTACGCATCGCATCTTCTGCTATGAGCGTGTGTGTGTGCCTTTGTGTGTGTGTGTGTGAAAAGGTCAAAGCGTAATAAACACAAGACGAAATTGTGTTGCATATGCCAAGGCGCAGCATGAGCTAAGACTGTGTGTGTGTCTCTTTCTCTCTCTCTCTCTCTGTGTGCACTGCATACATTATTCAGAATTTGCTGTCCATATGTTAGGCAAACATTAAAAAATATAAACCAAAATCACATGACACAGCACAGAAAATTTCACACACACACACACTTGTATTTTTAGCTGCTAATCAATTTTTCCGCACCTGATTATGTTATTTTTGTTTTTCATTTTTTTCTTTCAACGCGTCACACAATTAACGCACTCATATGGCAACTCCACACACACACATACACATATAGATAGTTATTTATATGTGTATATATGTATGGCAACGCTGGTCCGTTTGCGGAGCTGCCTGACCTCGACGGGAGTGCGCTCGACACTGAACGGAACGGAACAACTGTGCGACAGGCTGGCAGCTAGCGCGTCGCAGCCGCAACAGCAGCGGCAGCAGCAGCATCCTGTTGGCTGCAGCTGTGTTCGCACAGGTGCGCGTCATTGTATCCCAGTAAATATGCAACAGCATTATTCACTCACACACACACACGCACGCACGCACACAGCAGCGAAAGAGAAAGTCTCGGGCAGCTGGCTAATGGGCATACAACAAAAGCAAACAGTTGGCAGACGTCGGCAGCGACGCAACTGCGCTGCCTTAAGTCGCCCACGCAAAAGCTATGCGAAAAGCTTTTGCAATGCTCTCGCTTGCCTGTTTGTTTTTGTTTTTCTTTTCACATTGACTTATTTACCTCTCACACATATATATAAATACATACCTGCTGCTAGCAAGCTTAGCCTAGCAGCGTGCTCACTCTTGCTTACGCCTTTGCCGCGCTCTCTCACACTCTCTGCGTCCCTCTCACTCTCTCGCGCTCGCTCCCTCTCTCTGTCTCTTCGTATGCTCTCCAACTCTGCTGTTAGTTTGCCGGCTGGCGTCGCTGCCGCGTCACAGCCTTCGATGACGGCAAGCGCAACAATAAAAACATTTTCAAGTTCAAGTTAGCCGCTCTCTCAGTGCGCATGTCATGCGCCATTTTTGTTTGCCCGCTCGCTCGCACACGTAGCACCACAGGCAAGCGAACGTCAGTTGCAGCAGCAACAGTGGGTTAGGTTGGGTTGCTGCTGTCGACGACGGCTCTCTGCTGCTGCACTTTCATTGTTCTTGCTTTGCCTCTGTCCGAGAGAGCTGAAAACGTTTTGTAGCTCTTCCTCTTTTGCTCGCATGATTTATTTTTCTTCATCTTTTTTTTTGTTTTTTTTTTTTTTTGGTATTATTCGTGTTTACTTTTATTTCGCAAGCCCTTTTTGTGTTCCTTTGTGTGTGGGCGTCTGTGTGTGTGTGTGTTTGCTGTCATTGCTGTTGCTCTTGCTCTTGTTGTTGTTGTTGTAGCTGGTTCACTCGGCTGTCGCTAATTAAATTTCCATGCTGACGCTGGCACACTAAAAATAAATATACAAGATGAGATTTTGTTTGAAATTCCATAGGTAAATATTAACTTAACGAAAAGTGCAGGAGGCAAAAGAAGAAAAAAACAAATAATCGAACATTTTGGTTGAGTGTGTGTGCTTTTGAATTCGCCTTATTTGCATACTCTTCTACAGAGTCTTATAAACGTCTTATATTGCACTTTGCTTTGTCAATTCACAGTTTTGAATTCGCCCTGCCTAATTTGCATACTCTTCTACAGACTCTTATAAATGTCTTATATTGCACTTTGCTTTGTGTCAATTTACAGTTAATCAATAGCATATGCGATGCGATACACTTGGCGAAATTTGTATACACTTTTAGTCATCTATGTGAGGGCATTCCACATTCGCTTATGCGTGCAAATTCAAATTTGTTTATTTCGTTTGAAGAACCAAAAATATTTGCATTTTATTTATGTGGCGGCACACGTGCAAATTTCACACTTGGCAACCGTCCTACCTACGGGAACGTATGTATGTATAGGTGTGAATACATACATACATACATGTATGTGTGCATATATAGGGTATGCGAATGTATTACAGTACACAAAATGAAGGTCACTCGCGGTGGATTGCACATTCTTCTTGTTCAAGAGCGAAAACAAATTTCAAATTCTATACCAAAAATATATAGAAAATGATTTATATACAATGTATGTGAACTGAAATATATTCATAAATTATGAATCAAAATGTCTTAATTATTATACATAATTTGCTTTAACATTTGTGCTTAAAAATTAGAATTAATTGTAAATTAGTCGAATTTTAAAGAGTACAAATTTATTGTTTAATTTTATATTAAATATTTATTATTTATAAAATTATATTTATTTAATAAAAATAGTACAAAATTATTATTTAATTTTTATACATTTTTCTAGGATTTATTTATTTTTTTTTTATTTAGTAAAAAAATACAAAATGTTTGTTTAATTTTTTATATATTTTTTTAGAATTTTTTTTGTTATTTATTTATTTATTTTTTTTTTTTTCATTTTATTTATTAATTTCTAATTTATTCAAATTCAAAATTCATTTTGTGCTTTTTTTGTAGCATTTATTCAGTTTATGCTTGAAATACTATATATTTGCTGAAATTTAAATTTAAAATCGTGCAATGCATATGTAAATGAAGCGTTAAATGATTTAGTAACAGTTCCCACAGGGTTTCTGGTATCTCTTAGTCGAGCCGTCGCGACTAGAGCACCCTTACTTGTTTTTTTTTTTTCATTTTATTTATTAATTTCTAATGTATTCAAATTCCAAATTCATTTAATGCTATTTTTGTAGCAATTTACTCAGTTTATGCTTGAAATATATTATACATATATAAATATATTATATTTGCTGAACTTTGAAATTCAAAAATCGTGAATATTTAATTTTGAAATGCATTTTATAGTGCTACGCCTGGTGCCAAGGTCTTTGTAGCGGTGCAACGAACTCGGAAACTATGCAAAATTCAAGTGTTTGGAATTTACTAACTAATAAAAAAATAATTTTTCTCATATACAATATAAAATAACCTTGAAAATTTTGTGCAGTGCACTGGTTGTAATGTAGGGGGCGATGGGCGTGGCGGCGCGGTTATCAAATTGATTTTGCTTTTGCTTTTGTTTTTGTGTCAAATTTTTGTAAGCTAAAAATCCATTAAGCCGACTCGGCGCCATTCGTTTAATTAAATGAAGAGCGAACAGTTATTTTTTCCCATTTTTGTTATTGTTCGAACAGTGAGTGGCGCGAGAGAATGCGATTGCGATTGCAGGCGTGTGCAAGCAGCAGAGACAATCAGCGAAATAGAATTTCAATTGATGCGAGAGCGAGCAAGACAGATAATCAAGTGGAAATGGAAGGCAAAGTAGAAGGAGGTGAAGGGGAAATGGAAATGGCATAAGCGAACAAGTGCAAAAAGTCAAAAGCAATGCCGTCGGCAAATTTAAAGCTAATAACTATTTTGAGTGGGAGAGAGAGAGAGAGAGGGGTAGGGTAGCTGGCGAGCGAAAGCACACGCAGCGACTGCACAACTGTAGTTAGTCAGGCGTGCGTAACGTTTTAATTCTAAATATTGTTCTTCTTCTTTTTTGTATTTTTGTAATGTTTCGTTGAATTTTGTGTTTGATGCGCATTGCTTTTTGCTTGTGTTTTTCGTTGGCTTCCTCTTCCTCTTTGTTTGACGTTGCTCTCGCTGTGTCTCTTTGACGTGCGCCCTCTCGCTCTGACCTGCTGTCTCGTTTCTCGCTTGCGCAGCGAAACGTGCCAAACTGGTTTATCACACATTCGCACAAACACACAGACACACACAAGCAAAAGCTTTGCCCACTATTGCCTATTCGCTCGCACCCGCTGGCCGCATGAACAACTAGTATCTTAACCTTGAACTTGAAACACATACAGACCGCCACCGCCACCACCTCGACACACTGCTGAACAACAACAACAACAACAACAGCAATAAAGAAGAAGACGACGAAGCTGACGCTGACGCCAGCAGCAACGCCGCCATCTCAGCACAAGTATTTAGGTTTTTTTTCTTTCTCTCTGTGTTCCTCTTTTCACTCGTGCCATGTGTTTGCGCTTTAATATGCCCCTCTGTGTATGCCTGTCTGTCTGTTTTGTATGTATGTGCGTGTGTGTGTGTGTTAGTTTAGCTTTCTTTAGTATTTTCGTTGTTTGTTTTGTTGGAAATTCGTACACTAGAATTTATTAACTGCGCTATTGATTACAGCTCGATGTTATTTAACACTGGCGCAAAAGGGTATTTTATACTAAAATATCCCAAGCATAAATGTACCTAAATTGGTACTTTACACTTTTAATGGTACAGTGATTCGTTTTAGATAAATTATTTTAGAGAATTTATTTTTTATCAATTTTTTTTTATTATTTTAGGAATTTAAAACATTCAATTACTTGTTTGCCCTTAATTTTTGGTACATTTGCTAGTGTACCCTTTTGTATGCAGTTGTACCTTTTGCATGACGTCACTATTTGACAAAGATGACTTTGCGCTCATCACACTCCTCGCACTCACTATCTTCCCCCCTTCGGTCGCTGTCGCTGTCTCCCTTCCACCTCCTGTTGCTCTCAATACTCGCATGCCGCGAACTGTTACATAAAAGTTTTTCAAATCTCACAAGCACGCAAGCACAACTTGACTGAAAGTTTAAATATAAGCACACATACACTGAGAGAGAGTGAGCGAGAAAGAGAGAGAGACAAGTAAGTACCGTAGATTTTGTCGGGTTTGCGGTTTGTCAATCGTCGTCGTGGGCAGAGGGAGAGGGCAGAGCAGGCGGGATACGTGGCTCAGTTCTTGATTGCAAATCTACGAGATAGAAATGTACCTATATGAATATATATATATATATCTGATATATAATATATATTACTTTATATATATATATTTATATATATAAATATCTGTAGATGAGTGGGCAGTTAGCGATTGCATCAAAGCACATTGCGAGTTAGCGATTGCATCAAAGCACAAAGCACAAATATTCATATATCGCACATATACTTTATATACACACATCATATATATCTGTACTTATATACGATATATAGTGTGGTTTACAATTTCACAGAATTGTTTAGCAATCAACAACTCGCATTTATTATATAAATGTTAGACAACAGCAAAAAACGGGGGAAAAAAAAAACAGTTGACCAATTAAAAGGCGGCTTTACTTTTAGGTTAAGTCACGTGATGTCTCATTTATGGAACTGCACAATAAAATATCGTCCAAAACAAGGCGTTCTCACATATATATCTACGTATATATGTATGTATAAACAAAATGCTTTCGAGTTCTCAAGTTACGTATGGCCCGTTGAGTGAAGATATTACGAATGTGCATGGGAGAGGTGGGTAAGAAAACTCTTATAATATATGAGATATAATATTTTGTAAGTGGGTAAGAAAACTCTTCTAAATATCAGATATAACATTTTGTAAGTGGGTAAGAAAACTTTTATAATATAGCAGATATAAAAGTTATAAATCTTCTAAATATCAGATATATTTTGTATTATAAATAATTTTTATAATATTTTATAAAAGCCATTATTTGGAAAGAAATATTGAAAAAATATATTTGCTTTGATTTCTAGTCTAACAACTTTTTTTTCTAAAATGTAATTACTTGAATAGTTTATTCCATATGGACTGTACCACTCGCGCCCCCTCTATGTATTTTGTAACTTCAGCAAAATTGTTATAAAATTCAAAGTTTTGATGGGGATTGATAAAATTAATATATTATCTATTTAAATGATATTGTGTAGATAATATATTGATATATTAATCCCCACGAAACTCTTTTATTTTTATCACTAATGAGAGAGTACAGTGACTATTTAGTGTATATTGCATCTATTCAATCCTTAAACGTTACCAAAAAATCGAATGATCTAACCTCGTAAAATTGTTGTAAAATTAGTTTTCTCAATTTGACTATAGTCTAACAAATGTTGTAGCTGGGTTGGATGACAGCTTTAAAGTGTTGGAAAAGAAAACAAATTGACGAGGCAAAAGAAATTGGAAAAAGTGTTGTAAAACGCTTTAGAAAACTATGTAAATGTTGCGACTCTTGCGATTAATCAACCACATATACAACATACACATATATTGTTTTTTTTTTGTTGCAGTGTATATACTGTATATAGTATTAGCAGTGTTCTAAAACTGTTCATATTGCTAGCAGTGTTGTAAACTGTTTTAATCCTATGTGCTAATATTCTATTGTGCTAATACTATATACAATTTACAGCAGTTTACAACATTGCTAGTACTTTGAACAGTTCTACAACACTGCTAATACTATGAGCTATAGCTAGAACTATTTGTATGTTTTTACAACACAGAAAATATGTACAGTACTGTTAGTTAGCATTTAACAACACTACTGGTAATACTATTACTATTTTTATTCTATTTCACAATAATCAAATATATTACAAAATTAGTATGATTTTACAACACTAAAAATGAGCAATTAATAACACTCATGGCAATACAAATACTATGCTAAAATGTTTATATTTTTTTATAATTTCATAAAATTCCTATATGTATAATCATAATAAAAATGTTCAGATACATAAAAACCTCTTTTTTGGTAGTCTAAAATTTTTTTATATATAATCATAATCGTACTACTTGAAATACAAATCAAATACCTACATCAAAACCCTTTTTTACAGTTACAAAATTATTTTATGTATAATCATAATCTTAACAAAATTGTTCAGATACATAAAATCCCCTTTTTTACAGCTACATAATTATTTTATATTTTTTTAACTCCCATTATTCAAATATGCCTGCATTTAGCAGCTTTTTTTTGTTACTCTATTGAACATTTCAAATTTACAACAGAAGCTTTCGTCCAACTTTTCTCTCAGTGTATGCGCGCTGCGTACTGGCCCTAAGAGTTTTTGCTGCTTCCCTTACGCCTCACTTAAACGTTTCTTCTGCTGCTTCTTCTACATTTTGTAATTTATGCAAGCCATGTCCATTTGGCTATTAAATGCGAATTCCTATTAAACAATTGCAATCGGACAGGACACACACACACACACATACAGACACTAATACAAACAAATACAATGCTCGACTTCCAAGAAAATTAATTTTATTGTTTTTCTCTCCTCTAACATTTTGTTGCTTTGCTTATTCTCCTTTTTTTTGCGCTTTGCACTCTTACACACACACACACACACACATGGCTACTTTTTTTTCTCCACTATTTAGTTGTTGGGAATTTTGTTTTCAATTTAATTTCTATGCTTCGTTTTGTCTTTTTTGTTTATGTTATAAAAATATATTTTTATATTTCAGCAAATGCGGCGGCAAAACACAGAATTAGGAATAAAAAAAAAAAATAAAAAATTGTTATTGAAAAAGTGCCGGGGCGCACGTATACAAGCGTTTGTGTAAATACGTAAATATGTACGTACATACATACATACATACATGTACGTATGTGTGTGTGTGCAATATGAAATGTTTGCAAGCTTTTCTTTTAACAATTGTCTCTCTCACACAGCAGCAACAACAACAGCCAAAACAGTTATCGCAGCGCAAATGTATGAATAGAAAGAAGAAAAAACGTAACTACGACGCAATACAGTTTACTCACACTCTTTGTCACATTCTTCGCATCTCTCGGCGCAGATTTTTGTGTTGTTTTTTTTTTGGTTTTTGTTTTTGGGCTTTTGTCGCTAACGGCTTAAACGAACGAGGGTTGCTTGCGGCATTTTGCGTGGCAGGACAACAGCAACGACGCAATATGCATACAAAATACATATATATATATATATAGTATTTATACCGAATTTTAACTGGCTTTTATTTCCGCATTCCGCACACGAACTGCGCAATGGACACGCGGACACCCGAACAGCCGAACAGGAACTGCGCTGTGCTGCGATCGGTTAAAGGTGCCACCGCTCAATGTCGTCGCCGTTAGACGCAGGCCGCATGGAAGCCGCGCTGCTTGCGTGCGACGTCGTCGCTTCTAGCTTCTACGATTCGCTCTCGCCGCACGTTCACTCACACTTGCAGCTCAGTTTCAGTTTCGTTAAGTTTTTTTCCTTCCTGTTCCTGTTGTTCTTCCACACCACCGATGGTTGCCCTACTGCCCCACACACCGATGCTGCTGCCATGCCCGCGCCATCATCGTTCCCAGTACCAGCAGCAGCAGCACACACAGCACGTCGTGGCCTTCAGCCGCATTTCTTTCTCTCTTTCACGCTCTCACTCGTACTCACTCTCGCTCTCTGCCTCTCTCTATCTCTCTCTCTGGCTGTGCCGTTCTCTGCCACTGTCATTCTTTCATTCATATATTCTACTTGTCCCTTGCCCAACGTTTTTACTTTTTTAAATTCTTTGCTCATTTGAGTTCGCGAATGTGTGTGTGTGCGTGTGTTTATGTATTTTTATCCGTGTGCGTGTGCGCTCTGCTGCGCTTGTGTTGGTGGTTTTGACTGTGCTTTTTTACGCTCCGCAACGAAAAATATAGTTTTTTTACATTTCATTTATCTATGAGTTTGTGTGTGTGTGATGAGCTTTACTTTTGCTTTTTGTGTCGCTTGCCGTTTTCTATTGCCATTTCAGTGCGAGGATTAGACGAAATACAACAGGATCTACTAGATATCTATCTAAATAATACATGCACATACATATGTATGTATGTATGTATGTATGTACATATGCACATAGAGCATGCCTGGCTGTAAATGGCTTGTGTTTCAATTCGCTTTCGTTCCATAGCAAAAACTAGATACACGCACGCACTCTCACACACACACACACACACACTCGCACACAACACTTGCATATACCAAGCGTCAGAATTGCAGCGAATTTAAAGTACAGTGGGCTTTAGCTCATAAAAATTTTGCAAACTTTTTTTTTATATATTTTATTATTCAAGTTTAAGTATTTTGTTTAATTTAAATATCAAAAAAATTGTATAAAATCGAATTAGAGATAAAATTTTGAAATAATATACATTTATTTATTTTTTATATAAAGAAAAAGGATTTTTAGGAAAATATTTTTTTTATATGAAAAAAAAAATAAAATTTAAAAATTTTAATTTAAATTAAAATTAAAATAAAATAAAAAGAAAAGGATCTTTAGGAAAAGACTTTTTTATATGAAAATAAAATAAAATTTGAAAATTTTAATTTTAATTATTTTTTTTTATATGAAAGTAAAATAAAATTTAAAAATTTTAATTTAAATTAAAATAAAATAAAAAGGATTTTTAGGAAAATACTTTTTTTATATAAAAATAAAATAAAATAAAATTTGAAAACTTTAGTTTTAATTAAAATAAAATAAAATTTGAAATTTAAATTAAAATAAAATAAATTTAAAATGTTCGTTAACTTTTGTTTCTGTATTTAATATATAGAAATATGTAATACTCAAACCAATCGATATGTATATATTTTTGGATATGCCCTATATATTCTCTAATAAAATGTGTTCGCCTGTTGCGCTTCATATTTATATATATATATATATATATATATATATATATATATATATATATATATATATATATATAAAGATTATACAGATTTTCGCAACTTTTTCCATTTTTTTGTTGTAAATAAATACCTTGCTTAGAAACACCAGTCACACATGACGTCGAGCAGTTGTCTTCGTTTCGCAGCTTTTACACCTGGTTTTTTCACCTCTTCGGATGATGCAATGTTTTTCCTCCATTCTTTTTCATTTGATTTTCACTGACATTTCTTTCGCATGCATAATTAAGAATTTTGTTTGTATAATAAGGCAGAACGTAATCACATGTTCGACACGTAACATTCGCAGGAGAGATTCAGGTGGAAATATTTATATAGACATTTTATTGCACTATTTAATTTAATTTTATTTTTTTGTATATTTAGTTTTAGCTCAAATTGAAATATGATTGAAAATAGTTGCTCTTTACTTTTACACACTTCTCAATTGCTTCTTTTTTTTTTTTTTTTGCACAATTAATTAATTATTATTTTTTATTAAAAATATTTTTTAACATTTATTGTTTTTTTTTTCTTCTTTTTCTGACTTTTTTTTCTTTTTGGCAATTTAAATTGATGTGTCTAATTATAATTATTTACCATGAATTGAAATCAATTTATTTATTTTATTTTATTTTTATATAGTATTTGACTCCTGTTGCCAGTGTGCAGTGATTTCTATGCGGGACTGTTTGGGAATGGTACGTTGCTCGCAGCTTGCTAGTCGCGCTTTCAATGCCAAGCAGCGAAGAGACGGCCAGCGAAACAAGCCTTCGACGACGTTGACGCTGACGTTGACGTCGCCGTCGCCGTCGCCGTCGCTTTACGCTTCGTTTTTGTTCGCTGTCGTACTGATGTCATTTCGTCGTCGTTTATCCGAGCCGAAGCGAATACGAATACGAAGCGCGCTCAACTGCATGTGCATTTGTGTGCGAGTGTGTGAGTGAGTGTATGCGCGTGTGTGTGTGTGTGTGAGCGCGCCGAAGCTCAGCCAATGCCAAGAGCGACACCCAAAGCTCAGCTCACGAACGGTTCAAGTTCAAGGATGTTATGCAATAAAGCGCATGCAAGAGCGCAGCGTATGAGCTACATACACACACATACACATATGTTTATATGTATGTACATATGTATGGAGGCGGTTGCATATAAAGGAAGCTGCTGTCGCTGTCGCTGCTGACGCCGACGCTGACGCTGCTCGCACGTATTCAATTCGCCGCTGATCTCACACACACACAGAGTCGCTGCCGCTGCCGCTGTCGCTGCTGCTGCTGCTGTTAGCTTGTGCAGTCTACCCTGACCGCGCCTTAGTTACTGTTACACACACATACAAACATGTGCATACGTGTGTGGCAGGCACTGTCTATGTGTGTGCCCTGTGCCTGGGCTAACCGGGTTACAAAAAAAAGTATATAATTAGCGCATTTACTGACTAACTGCAACAGCAGCAGCAACAACAACAACAATTAGCAAGCACACACACACACACACACACACAAATAAATATATATATATATGTGTATTTTTTCTATAGATAAATGTGCGTGTGTTGCAATTTGCGAGCGTCTTTGCTCTTTGACGCCCCGCCCACCACCTACATCCCCCTTGAATTGCTTAATTGAATTTGTTTGGGCTTGCTAGTGTCTGTGTGAATACAGTTATGCATGTAAGTATGCATACACGTATGTATTTAAGTGCGCCACGCTCTTTGACTTGTTTGTTTAATTGTTTAATTTAATTAAATGCTTCAACTGCACTGTTTGCATCGCAAGGCAGAGTATCTCAATCTCGGACTGTGAATGTATCTGTATCTGTATCTGAGTCTGCAAATGTATCTGTATCTATATGTGCTTTTATAGTTCTAGTTCTATATGTATCTGTATCTGTATCTGTATCTGTATCTGTATCTGTATCTGTATCTGTATCTGTATCTGTATCTGTATCTGTATCTGTATCTGTATCTGTATCTGTATCTGTATCTGTATCTGTATCTGTATCTGTATCTGTATCTGTATCTGTATCTGTATCTGTATCTGTATCTGTATCTGTATCTGTATCTGTATCTGTATCTGTATCTGTATCTGTATCTGTATCTGTATCTGTATCTGTATCTGTATCTGTATCTGTATCTGTATCTGTATCTGTATCTGTATCTGTATCTGTATCTGTATCTGTATCTGTATCTGTATCTGTATCTGTATCTGTATCTGTATCTGTATCTGTATCTGTATCTGTATCTGTATCTGTATCTGTATCTGTATCTGTATCTGTATCTGTATCTGTATCTGTATCTATATTTTA
Source organism: Drosophila pegasa (assembly GCA_035046225.1). Taxonomy (NCBI): domain Eukaryota; kingdom Metazoa; phylum Arthropoda; class Insecta; order Diptera; family Drosophilidae; genus Drosophila; species Drosophila pegasa. The sequence continues at coordinate 6,441,415 of JAWNOD010000398.1, read as the reverse complement.
TCTGTATCTGTATCTGTATCTGTATCTATATCTATATTTTATATGTATCTGTATCTCTATTTCCATCTGTATCTATGTATATATATTTACCTGTATCTGTATCTCTGAGCGTGCACCTGTTTGTGCAACAGATGATTTTTGCAAGCCTTCCGCTTTATAAATTTCCCCATCTGTCGCTGCTGCTGCTGCTGTGCTGCTTTCTTATGTCATGCTCAGCGTAGTCTTATTAAGGGTACCTAGATACACACACACATATATATATATATATAAATTTATATATACATTCCCTCATATATGTCCATTTATAGCTACTGCCAGCTTGAGTAGCCCAGCTGCACTTCTCTGTTTGGGGTAAACAAAATTCATCCGCATTTCTATAGTGAAATGCAAAAGTCTTGGTATGCGTTAAGCGGCATTGCGCGGCCAATCAGTCAGTCAGTCAGTCAATCATGATGTAAACAAAGCAAAAATGTGCACACCTGAAATATCTACTTACATTTTCATGCCTATTTGAAAGGAAAAGGAATAAATTAAAATTTATATTAAATTAAACATTTTTTTTTAAATAAAATTTATAAATTAAAATGTATATATTAAAATTTATATATTAAAATTTATATATTAAAATTTATATATTAAAATTTATATTAATTTAATTTTTTTTTAATAATGTTTAAATATACTAAAATTTATTTTTTTTTAAATTTAAATTAAAAAAAAATATAATTACCTTATATTTTTCTTCTCTCTCTCTCTCTTCCTCCCCACCCTCTCTCTCTCTCTCTCTCTTTTTTCACTCCATCTAAATTGCGTATACGTCCAGCTGTGCATTGCTTGCTTTCACTCACTGTATTTGGGATATTCCCCATTTCAAACAGCATTATCTAAGAAATAATAATATTATTTTTTTTTATTATTAAGAAGTTAAGTTTACGCCAGCTCGGGCAATCTGTGAATTTCCTGTGAGGAAAATATTTTGTTTACTATTTGAGAATTGGCATAAAAATGATTTTTATTTTGTATACAAAGCGAGCGAAAAGCGGGCGACTTGGCTCAACCCAATCAAGAACTAGAGAAATATATAAACATATATGTATGTATGTATATATGTATATGTATGTATGTATGTATCTATATACAGTGAGTCCATATTGACTATTTTCATATCTATTATAAATTGTGTATACGCTGAAAATGAAGGGAAATAGCAGCAAGCGCAATTGCGAACGTGATGAAATAGTAATGGGCGGGGGCGCAGCGAGAGCGGGGCTGCATACATTTCGCAAGCAGTGTAGGTTGCGGCTCTGTTGCTGTTGCTGCAAATTCGCCCTTTGCCGTCGCAGCGCATGTCAAGAGTAGGTGACCTTGACAGTGAACTTGAAACAAATGCTACAAGGATTGTGCTGCTCTCCCGCTCTCTCTTTCTCTCGCTGTTCGCATGTTGTGTGAAACGAAACGGGAATGAAACGCAGCGAAAAACTAGCAAGAGGCGAAGAGCGAGCAAACAACAACCTGAATTCGTCAAAAGCTCTCACACTGCAGCTGCAGCTCTGGGCAGCAGCGTGGGGGCGAGCCGACATTGTGCGCTTGTGTGTGTGCCTTAAATGACTACATATAGAATGAAACGAGCGCTCTCTCGCTCACTTACGCTCTCGCTCACTTGCGCTCTCCGCTCTGCGCTCTCTCGCGCACGATGAATCATCGCTGAGTGAGACCCATTGTCTGCAGTCGACGCTGGCAATTCGTGCCAGAAATTTCGCTTTCATGTTTCACTTTCGCATATGGCAAGTGAAGGGCGCTTTTTATGCAATGCTAACGGCAAAAACATATTGTATGCTTGCTTGCATTTGTGCCTATGTATGTGTGTGTGAGTGTGTGTGTGAGGCGCTCTGGCATAGAAGTAATTTCGATTTCATTCGCAATTGGAATTTATCGAGTTTCAACTTTACCGTTTCACTACGTGTGGGTGTGGGCGTGTGTGCACCGCCCTCCTCCCACGCCCTGCAGCTGCCTGTCACTTACGTCAATGGACAACGTCAGCAGCTGCAAGTTCAGCAACATGGCTCAAAGCTCTTACACATTCGTTAGGCGTAACGGCATATTAAGCACATTCGCTGCAATTACAGTGCTTGCCATTTAAATAGAATCAGCTCAGAAATTGTGAATTGCAAATTAAAGAAGAAAAGAATTTTTTCTTAAGAAAACTTTAGTCGGGCGTGACCGACTAGGGGATACCCTGAGTCCCGTCGTATCTGTGTTTTTCAAGGAATTTGGGGGAATCGGGGCCGGTATCCAAAATTTAACAAAATTCAAAATTGCATAAAATACATATAAAGCTAAATATAAAATTTTGTGTCTCTAGCTAAAAAGATGGGCGAGATAGAATTTTTTAACTGAATTCCGATTTTGTTTTTAATCGATAACAATTAATTGGGGATAGTTATCGATTATTTAAAATAAACATGATCTGCGCGTGCTATACACGGACCTACATAAAAAAAATTCAAGTCTCTAGCTCTTATACGGGCTGAAATCGACGCGTTCAAACATACGGACAGACGGACAGGGCCAAATCGATTTCTCTTGTCGTCCTGACCAAGAATATATATACTTTATGGGGTCTGCCACGCCTCCTTCTGCCTGTTACATATATCCAACAAAAAGATTATACCCTGATTTCCCATTTTCAATGGGCTCAGCGTATAAAAAAAAACACACCCCGGGCCAGTAGCTAATTTCTATTTATAATTGCACCGTTTTATAACGTCACAGCAATAAGCATAGCGCGAACCCTCTGCAAACACATGAAAACTGTTCGATTTTCGCACAGCAGCTGTTATATGGGGAAACTGTTATACACTTGCATACGCAGGCAAGCGGCGTGTGAGCTGAGAATTTATGCTTTCTAATATGGCGGCGGCTGGGCAATGCAATTGGAAAGTTTTGCAGCTTAGAATATTGCCAAAAAAAAAGAAAAAGGGCAAAAAAAAAAAACGACAAATAGAGAGCGCACAGCTAGGCATTGCGCAGCCAAGTGCAAGAGCGAGAGAGAGCGCGTGCTTTTGTATGCATATGTACATATGCAAGTACCTATATACACACGTGTGTGTGTGTGTGTGTGTGTGTGTGCGATAACCTTGAGACTGCTTTGAATTTAGTTGGCACATCAGTGCGAGCGAGATAGCGAGAGAGCGTGCGCTAGCGCGCGAGAGAGCGGGAAATGCAGGCGTACAGCTTGCAATGCGCCTGCTGCTCTTGCCTCTGCTCCGTTTGTTTGTTTGCACGAGCGTGCATGTGTGCGTGCGTGTGTGTACATATACTTTAAACTTTTTCGCTTTGGTACAAATTTCATGCGATGCCCTGCTGTCACGCTCTTCTTCTTCTTCTTCTTTGCGCTCGCTCGCGCGTTAGTATATTTTTGTTGTTGTTGCTGTGCTTGCGACGAAATGCAACTCACGTTCAAGGCCAGTATCAAAATGCATTAGTATAAGAGTGGCACACACACACACACACATGACGGCTGTGCGCGAGTGTGAGCGAGAGAGCGCGAGAGCGCGAGAGCTTTGGTTTGGCTTGGTTTGGCTCGCTGCTGTCGTCAGTTGTCAACTGCATTTGCTCTGGCTGTAAAGCGCAAGCAGATGAGAAAACTATGTGTGTGAGTGTGTGTGTGTGTATGAGTGTATGCTTATGTGTATGTGTGTATGTGTGTGTGTGTAGCTGACTATCTTTGATCTGACAAATACTTGACTTATTCCTCTATGATCCTAATTCGCCTTTGTCAAATCGAAGATAAATGAGGAAAGGAAGATGAGGAAAGTACAGTGGAGCGCAATGTGTGAAATTCGAATTTAATGAAATTCTAGTATAAAATAATTAAATAAAATTAGTTAATAAAATAAATAAATCAAAAAAATAAAAAAAACATTTGTATCTTAAAATAAATAAATAAAATAATTAAATAAAATAAATAAATAATTTTGCTCTTAAAATAAATAAATAAATAAAATAAATAAAAAATAAAATAAATGAAATAAATAAAATAAATAAAATAAATAAAATAAATAAATAAAATAAATAAAATAAAATAAATAATTAATTTTTCTCTTGAACTAAATAAATAAATAAAATACATAAATAAAATAAATTAATAATATTTTTTCTCTAGTGACTACAGTACATGTAGCATGTCTACTTAGCTCTTATATTATTCCACTCAACTGCAGGTCGTATCTAATCATTTTCTTTCTTTTAATTTGTTATCTAATCTAAGCGCTTTGCATGAATTCGATGGAAACGAGACTTCACGGCATTACAATTAAGTTCAATTCAATTATACGGAATTACATGCAATATAGAAATACCTATATACATACATACATACATACATATATACATATATATTTCTATATATATATATCTATCTCATTTTATGTCATCTTATTAATTTTTCTGTATATATCTTTTTGGTATGCAATTGCTCTCAAACTGTCGAATGAGATTGGAAATGCAATCAGGCATGAAAATTACAGTGCCTCTCAAATAGCTACATACACATCAGACAGTGTGTGTGGGCGTGTGTGTGTAATATGGAAATTTACTATTTTCTATAATAGCAAATTGTCGTTATTATAAGCTATTATAAGTCGTATATATAACTATTCACAAATAAAATACTAGTTCTTTTTTCGGTAAAGCCTATAAAATCATATCTTAAATTGAAAGTACTTAAATGAACTACTAGTTCTTTTTGCACGGCAAACCATATTTTATTCTTGAGTCAGCATGAACTACTTAATAATAAAGAATACTCAAATGAACTACTAGTTCTTTTTGTTAGATAAATCATAGAAAGTAAATCTTATTTTGAAGGCCTTCTATAATGTCTTTCAAGACGTCTCAAATATATTATGGAAAGGCTTCACTGCTTTTTATTTCCGTTTCAATTTAAAATTTACTTTCATATTGTTCGAGTATTCTTTATCGTTGAGTAGTTCATATGAGCTCCTCTTGTAACTTTAAGGAAACTATGATACTAGCTTAGAACTATGTAGATAAAAGGCAAAGTGATGAGCCACAACTATATTGGACAATCTCAGTGGCGAACCAAAAACTCAAGATTCCCATATGGGCGATTCCCACTCAGAGAGATTCCCACTTAGAGAGATTCCCACTTTTTGCGTATAACCAGTGTAAAGCTTCTTCTGACTAGGTTAAACGATTTCCAGCTGGTTTCGAGTTATGTCACCTTATTTTGCTCCGAAGTAGAGTCAGTCGCCTTCTACGACAAGCTCTCAAATGCTGTGGATGTATTCTCTCCTTTCGGGGAAATTAAAGATATAGTACAATAATGACAGTTAAATGATTTAATACAAAATAAACTAGTTTATATGAGCTAATGAAGGACGATAAATGAACTAGTGCCGATTTCATATCATATTTTTTTAATGACGAAATTTTGTCTAATCCCACTAATCTATGTGTGAAGTTTGTATATTTGTGTTCATTATATATAGATATATAGATATTTATTTAGCAATAATGTGAGTTAAATGGTTCACAAATGTTATGCATACAAAATGAACTAGTTCCAATATTGATTCAATGAAGCCAAGAATCAACGGTTTGTTTTTGCTCAAAGGCAGCTGAGATCCTTTGAGCTAAACCTTAGCTTGAGCTTACATTATCATGATCTTTCTCTCTCTCTCTTTCCCACTCTCTCTCTCTCTCTCTCTCCCACTCTCTCTCTCTCTCTCCCTCCCTCCCTCTCTCTCTCCCTCTTTTTCAAACACACAAAGCAAAAACAATTGCATTTCATTCAATATAAAAGTTTGCTTGATTGATTGATTGACTGCCATCAGTGTGAGCTCATTTTCCAACACTGGCCAGAGTCGCATGGAAATGTGCCTAGTGCATTCCAGTGGAATATGGAAAAGTCTCTCGAATGTGCGCTGCTAGAGAGGACAAGGTCAACTGTTGGCCCAGAGCAGAGCCGAGCAGAGCAGCGCCCAATTGCACTCGAAACTTCTACTGCGCTCAGTCTCCATCTCTCCCTCTTTCTCTCTCCCCTCTACCATCTCTCTCTTTCTCTCTTGTTGCTTTGGCTGTCGCCTACGCCTTGGCATTTCAGTTACTTTGGCTGCGTGGGCGTCAGCAGCTGTTGAGCTGCATCAACTGCCTTTGCTGCTGCTGTGGCTCTGCCTGCCCCCCCTGGCTCCTGCCACGTCCTTCAATTAGTTGACGGCACCAGCTGCGTGCCGCATGCCACACGCCACATGCCCCACAGCGCGGCCCACGTTCGCCTTGCCCGGAACGGTCAACAAGCTCGGCCCAATTCCTTCCTGGCTGCAATTCGATGAGCACTCGACACTAATTGCAGCCCGGAATATGTGCGCACATGCGGTCATAGATGCAGAGACAGAGATACATTGATACATATGTATCTATATGTAGATTGAGCTACAGATACATGTGTCTTTATCTATGTCTGTCTAGAGATGCAAACGAATGTGTGTTTGGGATACATTTAGCATGAGTTTTTAGCTATGCCTGTCTATAGATACAAATGTATCTTTGTGTTTATAGATACAAATGTATCTTTGTATTTATAGATACAAATGTATCTTTGTTTTTATAGATACAAATACAAATGTATCTTTATCTATATCTGTATACGAATATTTATATGTCTTTATTCTGAGAACAGATACATTAGATACATTCATACATACTAGGTTTCTCTACAGATACAAATGTATCTACATCTGTCAACAGACTAATATGTATCTATAGATACATATTTATCTTGATCTAAGTCTGTCTACAAATATGTATACGTATCTTTTATAGCTCTACAGATACAAATCTATCTAAAACTTGATTTGATTTTAGATACAAATGTATCTATATCTGTGAATACATTGAAATGTGTATCTATCTCTAGATCTAGCTATAAACTAGAGTTAGCTATAGATATATATGCCTCCTTATATATATCTGTCTAGATATACGAATGAAAATTATAGATACATTTAGTATCTGTATTTATCTATGTCTACAGATACATTTATATCTTTATCTTTAGCTGTATGCACTTGTGTTTTTGTCATACTCTGCTTGCAGATAGATATGTATCTAAAACTAGGTTTGACTATAGATACAAATGTATCTATAGCTGTCGACAGACTGATGTGTATCTATAGGTATATCTTGCTATAGCTACATATTTATCGTTATCTAAGTTTGTCAAAAAATATGTATAAGTATCTTAATTTAACTCTACCTAAATATATCTATCTAAAATTTGATTTGAATTTAGATACAAATGTATCTATATCTGTGAATACATTGAAATGTATCTATATCTATATCTATGTATCTATACCATAGATCTGGATGTTTGTAACTATTTAATTTTTTGTCTGTAGATACTTTTGTATCTATATTTATATCTTTCTATGCAAACATATATATTTGCTTACCTATATCTAGGGCTGGCAAGAGAAACGTATGCAGTTATATATATATATTATATATTTGTCAATAGATCTTACTACATATACTTATGTATCTATACCTTTCTCTGTCCATAAAAATGTTTGTATCTCATATGTATGTGCTTCAATGTGTATCTACATTTATGTATGCTTCGATATCTACAATATTCTTCAGATACATTTTTATCTAAATCTATTGTATCTATCTGTCATCAGATTTATGTTTATTTGAATATCTATGTACACAGATACATATGTATCTATAGATATATCTATATTTTTAAAGCACGTTTCTATGAGCCGATTTAGATATAGATATTTTTAGCTATGTATTCTTCGAGCTATCTACCCCTAGATATTGATATCACTATAGATACATATTGAACTGCTAATCCAAAATATTCGACAGATAATTTTTTATTTATCTATCTATATATCTGTATATAAATACACAAAATTATCTATGTATCTTTAGCTGTTTTTAAAATGGTTTATCTTAATTTGAGTAGAATTACTTGAAAGTAAAAATTAAAATTAAAATTAAAATTAAAATTAAAATTATCTTTCCCATTTAACATTTATTATTAGGATTTAAAACGCATTCAGCCACTGTCTTTCCAGGCTCCACGTTCCAATTGATAGGAAGTCGGCTGTCACAACAGTTATATAAATATGTATAAACACACACACTTGCACATGCATGCAGTGTGCATGTGTGTGGGCGTGTGTCTGTGTGTGGGTGTGCATGTGCATCTCTCTCTCTCTCTCTCTCTCTCTCTCTCTCTCCCTCTCTCCCTCTCTCTCTGTGTTCAAATATAGATTCACGTTCATGAAACTGCCAACAGATGGCGCCACTTAAAACATTAGCTAATACACAAACCACGCAAGCTTTTACTTTAACAGTGAGCGAATGTTAACTAACATAGCGCAACTATTTACAGGTAAATCCTAGTGTGGGGCAGGTGTAATGGCGGCAGGAGTTAAATGTGGGCCGCACGCAATGCGTAAGACACAAGTCACAGCATGATTGGAAAATAGCCAGCGGATGTAATTTAGACAGAGAAGTCAGAGAATGCCGAGGGGCGTGTTTGATGTTTTGAGCCCAACTGTCAAAGCCAACAGACAAATAGATAAAATGACAAATTGATAAAGCACAGGTAGTACAGGTAGCACAGGTAGTGGCAACTGGCAGCTGCTGCAACCTGTGACAGGGAAAACTGACCACATGTCAATGCAAAGCAACTTCAAAGCGTCGAAATGACGGCCAACCAACTACACTGGGCGAAAAGTGGGCGTTGAACTTGAAAGTTTATTTTATTTGAATGGAATTTGTTTATTGGTATGGGTTTTAGTTTTAATTTTTGAATAGCTTACTTAAAGTTATAAGTAAAATTTACATCAATTCAAGACATTTTTATGATTTATATTGATTTTTATTTTATAATATTTTATAAGTTATAAAATTTAAGTAATTAGTTTTTATTTTTAATAAATATGTAATTCATGAATTAAATACTTTAGATTTAAAATTTGCATTCATAAATAAAATAGTTTAGACTTAATATAATTTATTTTTGCTCAATTTTTTAATTAAATATTTTAATACAAATTTTAAGTTATTCTTTTTTTAATAAAAATGATTAAATAAAAATTAAAAGAGATTTATCTTAAGCACACGATTTTATAAATCATAATTTTTTTATTAATATTTTTTCTATTTAAATATAAATGAACTTTTTAAATTGCATTTCTACACAATCTATGCATGTATTTAGATACGTTTTCTTCGACTAATTTAAAATATGTAATATTTAATCTTATAATTTTCAGAAACAAATTTTGGTTTTTAGTTGAAACAAAGATTTTTTTTAAATTTAAATTTTTCTTTTGTTGCTTTGCTTGCCTAACTGTTTTTGCTTTATGTTCAAAAGTCAGTTAAGATAGGAATATATTATTTATAAAATAACTTCATATTTTTTGACTGAGCAAAGGAACAACCTGAGTAAATTTTACTTATATTTTTAAAAATTCAATGTACTCCTTTCTTAAATTTAAAATGGTATAAAACTATAAATATATGTTCATTAAAAATTAAAAACTAAAATTTGAATTGAATGTTTCGTCTTTCATACAAAAATTATGAAAAGTATGGAAAGAGAGGAGATTTTTTTATCAATCTGCTCCAAGTTTTCAATGTCCTAAGTTCATTATATTAAATTTATAAAAAAATAAAAAAAAGTTTTTTATATATATTTTTATATGATTTATTATTATATATTTTTTAAAATTAAAATAAAATGTGTTTTTGATCCTAAGGAGTTTCAAAACTATTTCAATTTTTATGTCAAATGTAGAAAGAGTGGCCAAGCGATTTCTTTCTTTAAGAAAGTGTTAATAGCTTTAAAACTTTTCCATTTAAAAATACTTTTTCTTAAGCAAAGTTTCAGTCTCCGCTTAAGGAGCTGCAATCAAAGTTGATTTGCGCACTTAATGAATGCGAGCAGCTACTGTGGTGGGGCTTTGGTTTCGCTGAGTGTAGCTGGGGTAACTAGGGTTAGGCCCCCGGGGTCGATGGGGCGTGACAGCAGGTTAACAACTGGTAATTGCGACAATAATTTTGCATTTGCATTCGCAATTCGCAATTCGCAGCTCGCATAACATGACAAACGTGGCGAGTGCAGAGCGCCGCTCGATGCGTTTAATTGAAAATTCATAAGCGAATAGTTGGTCAAAGGTTTTGCAATATTCAAATGACAATTAGATGTGCCTCCCCCCCTCTGTGTGTGTGTGTGTGTGCCACGCCCATGCAATAAAACAGTTGCGGCGTCCCACAATGGCAATGGCAGAGAATGTGCGCAACATTTAATTACCGAAACAGAGACGTCGCGCCGTTGACCCGTGCAAAGGGTTTACCCAAAACTCCAATTGGAATTTCAATATGTGACCATTGCACACGAATACACTGAGATAAATTGCTGGCAGCAATTCTAAAGAGTTGGAAGTAAGACTAAATGTTGTATATCTTTTTGCTGCATTGATTTTCTTTTGATTATAATTATTGTATAAAATAGATAGTAGTGAAATTAGCGTTTATCAATCAGTCAATCAATTGATTGGTCAATCTTGATTGATGAACTACTAAATTACTAGTTGAAAGAATTAATTCAGGGACTAACCCATGGGTGATGACTGATTGAGAGTGCCCGATTGACGGTGTGATTGGGTGACTTGTCAACTTATTGATTTATTCTATTTGACCATTGACTGACTGATATACTGACTGAACTGCTGATTGACAGTGTTTGAGGGACTGAGCTGTTGACTTGTGGACTGTCTGATTGACTGCATTTGACTCATTGACTGACAGAGATACTGATTGATGGAATAAGTTATTGACTCACTAATTGATGGACTGAATGATTGACTGTAGTTGACTCATTGACTATCTGATATACAGAGAAAATTTACTAAGTAAAAAAAACTGATTGATTGATTGATGAATTCATTGACTGTTGACTGACTGATTGACACTCACTGTTTCATGGAATAACAGATTTAATGACTGATTGACTGACTTATTTGACTCATTGATTGACTGATGACTAAGAGATATTGAATGGATGATGATGACTACTTGACTAACTGGTTGACTTAAGACGACACTGTTTGATTGACTGCTTAGATATACAATTTGATTGATTGATTATTTGGCTGATTGTTAGACTGATAGATGATTGATTTACTACTTGATTGACTGACAAACTGATTGACATACTGAATTGACTGATTGAATGACTGATTGTTGGAAAATTGAGCTGACTGATTCACTGACTGATTGCCTGATAGATAAATCAGGTATCTGAGGAAATTTCAGATTTCTAACATGAAATTGTTTTTGAATACGGATTTCTTACTTTAAATATATATTTAAAAATTAAAAAAATCAAGTTAGAATTTGTTTGGAAATACTGTTAATATTTATGAATTTATTAACTTAATCGAAATTCTTTTGTATTCTCTTCTCTGAGTGTACTCCACACTATTGTTTGTGTGTCAATTAATGTGTGAATTATTCATGCCTTTTCCATCTAATTAGAGTCGTAAATGCAGATTGCGGGACATAAAAGCTTCAAATAGGCTAAGCGAGTGTTATCTGCCATGCGGAGATAGACCGAGAGATAAAGTGCGATGGGGAGCCGCGACGCAGTCAGTCTCTTCTTATGCCCAGCTGCGACATGGCCCGGTCGGAGCGCGTGAAAAGTTTCTGCTTCCAGCTGCGCTTCAAGTCGACGCAGCTGTTCCTGGTGGCGGGGGGCGTGGTGGTGGCGCTGCTGGTGTCGCTGCTGTGCATCGGCTTCACCATTCGCTTCGAGGTGGAGCACGAGGTGGCGAACGTGGCGGACGTGGACTACTGGAAGGACTGGGTGGCCATCGAGCAGAAGCTCTGGTACGACAGGGGCATCGAGGAGCTGAAGCGCGCCATGCGCGTCTACTCGCCGCAGCGCCAGCCCCGCCAGGTGCTCATCCTGATGGTGCAGGGCATCGATGCACCCGCCCTGGCCGCAGCTCGCTTCAGCAGCTCCGACGTCAGCTCCAATGCCAACTACATCTGGGATCGGTTTCCGCACACGGCCAGGCTGAAGAACAGCTGCAGCTACAGCTCGCCCTGCGATGCGGCGGCTGCCTATCGCGCCCTCTGGTCCGGCGTGCCCCTGGCAGCGGTGCAGCAAGAGCGGAGCAACTGCAGCAGCGGCGCTGGATCGGAGCTGCTGAGCGTACTGCGGCAGGCGCAGCTGGCGGGCTTTCGCACGGGTTTCGTGACCAATCAACGTCTGACGGGCGCCTTGGGCGCTGCGCTCTACGCCCAGGCGACGCCCAGCAGCTGGGAGTGCGACGGCCTGATGCCAGTGGGCGCCATCGAGGCGGGCTGCCAGGATGTGGCCCAGCAGCTCGTCTCGGGTGCAGCGGGGCAAGCGCTCAATGTGCTGCTCGGCGGCGGGCGGCAGCTGCTGCGCGCCAAGGTGTCCAGCTTCGAGTGGGATCCCGTGGAGGAGTCGCTGTGCCGCGCCAGAGCCGGACGCAATCTGCTGCGCGACTGGCAGAGCCAGAAGCTCAAGCTCAAGCCCAGCCGGCGCTTCGAGCTGGTGCAGCAGGCGCAGGAGCTGAGCTCCATCAACGGCAGCAGCCTCGACTACCTGCTGGGCGTCCTGGCCAACGGGGATTTGAGTAGCAACGTCCGGGCGCCCACGCTGCAGCTGATGCTCAATAGGACGCTGCAGGTGCTCCAGCGACCGGGTGTGGGCCATCTGCTGGTCGTGGAGCACCAGGTCAGGTCGTCCACGCTGGCCGGCGAGCGGCAGCAGCTGGAGCTGCTCAACGCCACGCTCGCTGAGCTGCTGCTGGGCCACAAGGAGCTGCTCACCCTGGTGCTGCTGACCAATGGCAACTACCTCGGCGCCAGTCGGGACGTAAGCGAGGAGACGCAGCTGGTGAGCACGCTCGATGAGGTCTTCCAGGGGCCAGAGCTGGAGCTGCAGCGCCGAATGCAGCAGATGCCGTCGGAGAGTTTGCTCTTTGCACAGGGTGAGTTAGGCGGGCACAGGGTGTAGCACTTTTATTAACTCTTTTTTTTTAAGGCCCCAAATCGTTGCTCTTCTATGGCGTGCACGATGAAACCTATCTGGCTCAAGCGTTGTCCTACGCCCTGGGCATCGATGTATTCGGCAGGCAGCTGTAGAGTTTTTAGATGAGATAAAGAATATTATTTTATATGATATAATAATCAATATTACAGTTAAGCTTAATTTGTTTTTGATTTTTGTTCATGTTTGTAAATCAACTAAATATATGCTTTTATTTTTAAGAATTTTTAAAACTATTTTCTGGAATGTTTCAGAGCCTAATCTTTTTTCATTCCAAAGAGAATAAAACAGAGTCTTATGGGAAAAAAATGTAGAACGAAATCTCGAACAATATAGAAAATATTCTACATTAACGGAAAGCCCGAAAGGTGCGCTATCCTGATGACGCGCAGTGTATTTATTATTTAATATTTATTTCATATTTTTATCTGAAATATATTTTAAATATATTTTATATATATTTAATATTCATTTTATATTTATTTCGGATTAATCTTGTAGAAGAGGTCATCAGGAACTGTTCGTAAGATTATAAAAGATACAGCTTTATTCAATTTTACATGACTCCATTACGCACATCATCATCACCCTTATCAAAGAAGGATATGTTTAATAGACACCTAGGCAACCATTTAACTGAGCTAATATTCCACACTCAGTCATTCGGCTACAGCTTGAAACTGGAGAAAGAAACATTAGTGAGTGAGTTACAAGTATATAGTGCTCTACTGCTCAGAGTATTTTTTCTCTAATGGGAGACACTCAGAGCGACTTTTAAGAACCAGATAACCGACTGAGTTCCACGATTTATTTTGAAGTCAAATGTGTGATATAGTTGTTCTCTTCTTTTGAGTATCAAAGAGCGACGCATTTTATTTAAAATTGGCTTATTTCTACTGCCAAGATTTCTCATTGCATATAATTGAAGCAGAGGGCACACATCTTCTACTAAAGTCTCTCTATACTAAATCATTTAATATTGGAGATGGTCGTAAATTCCTCAATGCGCTCCCGCACTCCAATTGAAGGCAGGAAATGGTTGTCAATAACATGTTCATGGAACAATAAATGTAATGAGACCTTTTATTGCCATACATTCTTTGTATAATAGCTTATATGATACCGCATTATCTTTCTTAGATAGGGATAAAGTAGAGGTATTTATAAGAGGGTTTCAAAGTTTGTTAGCAGCTTTTATTTATTTCATAATTAATTTAATATTTAATTGTTTATTCATTCTTTTATCAAATTATATATGTGATATGTATATATACACATAATCCATATAGATTATTTAAATAAAAGAATAAATGAATAATTAAGTATTAAATAAAATAATAAATAAACATATAAGGAAATTTTCGACTATTATTATTAATGTGAAAAAGTCAAACTTGTGGACTTATAAATACATATAATAACTATATAAATAAATATATATAAATAAATATATAAATAAATATATATCATATATGTGATATATTTTATTTATATTTTATTTATTTATTTATACACTTTCATTTTTGTGATTGGTCTATTATTATTATTTTAATATTTTTTTTTTATTTTATTTATTTATTTTATATTTTGCTTATTTTGTACCCAAGCGAAATTTCTTGCAAGGGTTTTAGCAATCTTTTCTTGACTTATACTATTATATATAATATCATAAATTCCCCTCATCCCTCAACTCCCTTCAAATAAAACTCGTTTTCCTTAATTTTTTGTCTTTTCGATAATATTTGTTGGATTATTTGTTAAACTTTAACTAGTAAACGCTTTATTCATAGAATGCTATAAATTGAATATGAAATTAAACAACAACATTGGTGCCATTGGCTTCCGTCGGCAGCATCCAATTGAATGGGGGCGTGGCAGCGGCAACTGTTGCCGGCAGCTCCAGTGGGCGATTGACAGTGGCCGCCGTCGCTGCCGCTGCCGCCGCCGCTGTTGTTGTCGATGTGGCAGCAATGCGTGGCACGGGGCGCAGCACATGCGAGCTGGGTCATTTGACGGGCAGCGGCGGCAGCATGTTGTGGGCCACGTTCGAGAGCTGGCGCAAGTGGTTCGCGTGGACGTACTGGAAGGCCGAGGAGCGCTCCAGCTGCTGGCTGAGATAGAGCTCGCCCAGCGAGTAGAAGCGCGGCTGAAAGGGGAAGCCGCCGAAGCGTGGCGTGGCCGGATTGCCATAGCTCTTGGGCGCGCCCGACACGGGGGGATACAGGGCGCTGCAGTGTGGCGGTGGGCGTGGCAGCACATAGGCCGGCGCCGGCAACTGTTGCTGCTGTTGTTGGTGCTGTTGCTGCTGCTGCTGGTGGTGATGTTGTTGTTGTTGGTGTTGTTGCTGCTGCTGAAAGAATTCCATGCTCTTCAGATTGTCCAGCATCTGATGCGAGGCCTGATGCTTCTTCAGATAGGCGTAGCTGCAAGGGGGCGTGGCTTTAATAGAGACATCAGTTAGTGTGAGAGTCACCCGCTTACCGGCGAAAGGTTTTGCCGCACTGTGGACACGGATAGATGCCGTCGCCGACATCCGCATCGCAGCCCGCTGCCGCCTTGTGGCCAGCCTCTGGGGCGCTGCTGCCGTTGCTGCTGCCATTGCTGCTGCTGTTGGCGGCGTCGCTGGCACCACTCGCTGCCCGCTTCTTACCCGACTGCATCTCCGACTTGGGCTTGTGCCAGCGGCGATGCGAGGCCAAGTTCGCTGGACAATTGAAAACCTAAGAATGAAAAGATTTGGGTTAGCTAAAAGATGGATATCGAATATATTGAAGAATTGTTGAAGATTTCCGCTAGGACAGACATTGAGGCAGGCAAATGTTAGATTATTTATAAATAAATGGCGGAGCCTATTTAATATAGAAATAGCTAAATGCGACTATAGGACTCTGGTAAATTATCTTAATCCACTTAGTTTTCGAGTGAGCTTCTGGATGTTCCTATGTTCCAGCCTTTCTTATTAATTTAAAAAAGAATATAATTGAATAATTATAATCAAGCATATTTAAGATTATATTGATTAATCTTTAAATGCTTTAATCTTGATTTATTAATAAAATTAAAGAACACACTCTAACCATTTTTTTTTCATGTTTGACGTATGTACATAAGAAATCTAGCTGATAGCTTGAAACTGCTAACTGTAATAAAGTTTTTCTGCGAATATTTTATATATTGCTGAAGCTTCAGCTTAATTCAAAAATTCATAAATTTGTATAGCCCGAATACGCATAAAATCTAACGTAAAGCTCGAAGCTGCCATTATTCTCTCTTCTAATATTATTTATTATAAATATATAATCCCAATTACAAGTATCTGCTTCTTTAACTATGCGAAAAATACATATGCAAAGCTCAAAACTGCTTGATTTTAAGCTTTGGCTGTTAGCTAACAGCTTTTCAACTGAAAAACTTTTGTTGCTTTAGTTTAGACATCATGCAGAACTCTCAAAAATCTCTTAATTATAAGCTTTTACCTTATATGTTCTATACTTTTGATTAAACAAATTTGTTTCTTTAACTTAAGAAATTTAATTTGAAGCTAAAACCTGCTTAATATGCTATCATCGGTTCACTCTTTCTACTACATTATTATATGTCTATAAGGAAAAACTTAACTTGCTTGAACATGAAATATTTTACTTCCTTTTGCTTAACAAACTCAAGAATTTGACTGGAAGCTGAGAGCTTCTTCATAGAAGCTTTATCTAAGTAAATTTAGCAATTGAAAACCCATTGTTGCTTTACTTTGATAAGCTTTCACTTAAATCTTTACTTCAAGAAACTTTCACTTAAAGCTTTACTTCAATAAACTTTCACTTAAGCTTTCAGTTGCCAAACCAAAAGTTATACTTCTCCTTCCTTAAGCTATAGATAATCACAGAAAACTTTCATAACCTTTAATATTTCTTAAGATCAAAGTGAAAGCTTAAGTCTGTGAAAGTTTCTGCCACTACATAATTTGAAAGCTTACCTTTTCGCACTCGGAGCACTTGTACTCGATGTGAACGATGCGTGGGCAGCGGTGCTGGGCGAGCATGAAGGCGTCGTCGTAGACGGTGCGGCAGAGCTGGCAGAGATAGTCGCCGATTTTGTTCTCGATGCTGGCCAGGATGGCCTTGGCCTCCTCGGTGATTTCGACCACGTTGAAGGCGGGATCAATGTCGCCTTTGCGCACCACCAGCTCCTCGTCGTCACGCAGCTTGCGAATGATGGTGCCGGACACGGGGCTGATGGTCTCCTCGTCGACGTTCGCCGCGTGCTTGCGCAACTTGGTGCGGCGACGTTCCGGCTTGTGTTTGCGCAACAGCGAGGCGTGTGCCTCCGGCTGTGGTTGGGGCTGCAGCTGTGCTGGAGCTGGGGCTTGCTCCCGCGCTGGATTAGTGGCTTCGCTCAAGTCCATGTAGACCTTTTCCGGCTGCTCCTCGCTGGCAGCTGCTGCCGCCTCAGCCTCCAGCTCGAGGCACTCCTTGGCCGACTGGGCAAAGTCGCGCTTGAAGAGCTTGTCCAGGCCATCGATGGCCTGATTGTGCAGCTCCTCATCCTCATAGATCAGGTCGTTCCTCTTCAGCGCCTGCCTGCTCTGCTGCGGCACCAGCTCCACTCCATTGTCATCGTCATCATCGTCGTTGCCCAGAATGTCCACAAATACCTCCTCATCGTCGTCCTGCTCCTGCTGCTGCTGCTGCGTTTCGTCGTGAACTTGTATAGTGTCCTCCTCATCGGCATCCACATCGCCCTCTCCATCGTTGTCGCCGTCGCCATCGGCCTCTGTGTCCGTGGCATAGTCATTGTAGTCATGGGAACTGACAACTGTTTCATCCTCGTCCTCGGTCAACACAATCGTCTCATCCTCCTGGCAGCTGCTGCTGCTGCTCGCCGCCGTCCTAGTCACGCTCGATTGACTTGCCGGAATTTGCGCAAAGTTACTTTTGCCGTGAAAATTACTTTTATCATACGCCGCACCCTCAAAGCCATAGCCAGCCAGTTGATGCGGCTGCTGCTGATGGAAGTAGCTGGTGGCAGCTGCCACTGTGGCTGCTGCTGCTGTTGCGGCTGCTGCTGCTGGTGGCTGCATCACGAGCGCCGCATGTGGCCGCCACAGGTAATTCTCCTCGGACATTAATCTTTGACGCTTGCGAGGCGGCGAGGGCGTCGATGGCGGCGTAATTGGCACCATATTCGTTGCGGCGCGCAGCGACAGATCCAGTGGGGAGAGCAGCGATAGCGATATAGCCGACCTGCTATGCTGGCTAAATTGCGCAAATGTCTCGTTGATTGCCGGCAATGGGCGGCAGTCGGCGTAATGCACCTGTGGGTGTGGCACCAGCGGCGGCTGGCTCAATTGGTTCATATTCAACATGTTTCCGTACTCAGCTCTACTTTTTGCGTGATATTATTTCCTTTCTTTACTTTAAGATGAATTGTTTAATATAGTTTAATATTTAATTTAATATTTTATATATATTTTTAGAATTATTTTTTAATATTTTCTTTTATTTTAAGTTAAATAGTTGGAATACTGGAAATTAAAATAATATATTTTGAATAGGGTTAGTAACTTATTTTCATCTACAAATATATAAAACATATATAAAAATATCTTTTATAAAAAGGGAAAATATTGAAATTCAAATAAATATTTTATTTTAAAATTTATAAAATATGTATAAAATTTATAATTTTATTGCTTTATATTTTG
The DNA here is from genome assembly GCA_035046225.1 of Drosophila pegasa. Classification (NCBI taxonomy): domain Eukaryota; kingdom Metazoa; phylum Arthropoda; class Insecta; order Diptera; family Drosophilidae; genus Drosophila; species Drosophila pegasa. Next base: position 6,422,579 of record JAWNOD010000398.1, on the reverse strand, counting down.
TATTATATTTCGAAACTGTTTTCTAATGATATTTTTATAAGCTTTTATTTAAAAACGATAAATGGAAAAATGTAAAACCTAAAAATATGTTCTAATATATTTTTTTATATATTCACAAATATTTTTTTATGTAAGATATATTTTTTAAATTTAGAATTTTTGCAGAAAATATTTTCTAATTTTTTTTTCAGTTACTATATTTTATTTATTTTAAGAAAAATATATTTAAAAAATTATTAAATAAATATTTTCTAATATGTTTTTAATATTTTTTTATATAATATTTTTTTTAATATTTTTTATATATTTTTTTAAATTTAGATTTTTTGCAAAACAAATTGTCTAATGTTTTTCAGTTACTATTATTTGTTTTATATTTAGAAAAAATATTTAAGAAAATTAGAAAGAAATATATTTTCTAATTTGTTTGTAATATTTTTTTTAATAAGTACATTATTAAAGCTATGAAATTTTTTTTCAGTGCATTTTATTTAGAAAATATTTTCTAATATATTCTTCTATTCCTTTTTGGACAATGTTTCATGCTAATTTTAGCAATTTTAAAGTTCCCCAAAATATATAGTAATATATATGTGGTAATACATAAATACAGTGTAACTATTTGAAAATCTCAAAGTTCGAAAATACTTTAGTGTTTTTAATAAGATTTTAATACATTTTTATTTGAATCCTGACTTAAATTTTTCAAAGTCACGTAAAACCCAGTTCAATAATGTGGAAAGCCAAAGCAAAGAATATCCAAGTGTCTGCTTTGATATGAAAACTTAACTGAATCAGCAACTAAATTTTTCTGCACAAATTTTGAAAAACTTTTTTGAACATTCACAAACTTTTCTTTTGTGCTTCGAAATAGTTTCAAGTTCTTTAATACATTTTTATGATGTCACTTATTTGAAATCTATAAATGCTATACGTTCAAGAATTGTCTCAAAAAAACTTTTACTTGAGCAAAAACACTTTTTTTTATAAAAGAGTCTAAAAATATCTAAAACATTTTCATATTTCCACTATAACTATCATTTTTTTATATACATATATTTAGTAAAATATTATATATTTACTTGCAAAAAACTTTTTCGAATTTGTATAAGTTTCAGTTTTAATTTAGTGTTATTTTTGCCGCACTTGAAGTTAATTTATTTTCAATTAACATTTAATTACTTTCAAGGAACGCACTTGTACACTAGATTTATATGTATGTATGTGTATAGAGCACATATATTATATATGGAAATCCGCACACGGATTGAAATTTACCGTTGCACGCAACCTGCTCGTCGCACCCGTCGAGCTCAACTGAGGCTTCGTTGGCGCTGCGAGGATATGTGAGCGCCTTGTTGGCTCACCTGTCGCAATGCCAGCGACGAAAATTGGGTTTGCGTCGCGAAGCCAATGAAAGCCCACGCAAGCCAGAACAGCGCACCACCCAGCCCACCGCCCTGCCGCCCACTCAGCCACACACACACCCCGCCAGCAGGCAGCAGCATGCCCATCTTCAGGCTCTCTCGCTCGCACACAGCTGTGGAATGCCCGCTAGCTGGCGTGGGATTCGCTCGCAGCGCATAACGGGACTGTTGCAACCACCTCGGCCCGCACTTGCTCTCGCGCACTGGCGCCGAGAGGCGCATGCGCTGCCACGCCCACGCGCAGCAGCTGCGAGAGCAATGTGAATATTTGAATTTGCGTTTTGCTTTTTTTCTGCACGCCAGAGGGCGCCACAGCCGCTGGGCATCTGTTGCGCCGCAGCGCTCATTGGACGCAGTGAACGGCGGCCACGCCCCCTAACAGCCAAAGGATTTGTCGCACAGCATGAACGGAATTTCATTGAATTGCAAATGAAGAATTTCAATGCAATGCATTGGAGTTTCGAACGTCTGGCAGGGGGGGGGGGGGGATCGAATGTGGAGAGGCAGCCGCAGCAGCAGCAGCAGCAGCTACTGTCCCAGCCGGAAACTGGATTTTGTTGTTGCTCACATTTTCCTTACCCTGACCGACGTCAGCCTTGTGCAGACATTTTAAGAGCCAAAGGATTATTTTGGTGGGTCTCGCTTCCTTTTTTTTTGTGATTTCGCTGTCCTTTTTTTTGTCCTTTTAATGACCACTTCCTGCGCATGTGGGCAATGCAATTCCAAAATGGCGTCAGTCCCGCTGTCCTTTAAAGCTGCTTTAAAATTTGTCAGGCGAAAGCAAAAGCAACAAAAAATACCAAAACCTAATTAAACGCAGTTCTCAGCTGCTCGAAAACAAGGACGTCTAATGAACAGGAATGTAATTACCAACATTTTGTGTCAGCTCATAACCAAATTAAGAGGTCGCGTTGACTGCAGAAAAAAAAGAAGAAGAAAACTTGAGCAAGGTTGGGCAAGGATGACGAGCAGATATCCTGTATGTGACATGAAAAGCCAAGACAGACCAACATTGATCTGACTCTATTAACTTGTATCGCATATTGCAAGACAGTTCATAGTTGACTTAGCCTACACGCCCTTTTCCATCTCGCCTTCCAACTTAATCCTTTTGACAAATCTCTTTCAAAAAGTTCCTTAATAATACATTGATATTTTCTAAGTTTTCATAAATTGTTTTAGGTTTCGTATCATAATATCTTATTTCGTAATTATCTATTGAAAACTAAAGAGATTCTGTTTATTTGAAGTGTATTAAGAGTCTTAGGAGACGTCTATCTGGTTGCAGATTCGATTTTAAAGCATGTTTTTTTATTACAAAATTCCATTGGTCTACATAGTTGATTCTCAGAAAATACACAAATACCTGTAAATTTAATTTAAAACATATATAAATAAATTATTCAATATATCAGTATCAGTAGAGCTGAAATTTCAATTATTTACTTCAGCTACATGATATAGGGACTTCCTGCAGCTTAATCGCTATGCATCGTGAGCAATAAATTGTCTCGTTACAGAGTTTTTATTTCTGAAATAATTTTAATATAATAGATTAGCTTCTAGTCCAAAAACTATTTTTTTAAAGGAGAGTCTGAAAAATGTTCGAAATAATACAAAACGTATAAAAAATGTATATAAATATTTTTAAATATTTTTTCTTCTTCTTGAAGTCACAAGAATCTCATCTGCTGGGAGCATATAAAATATCTTTCTGTTAAGATATTTTGTAGATAAATTAATCTTAAGCATAAACTCGCTTTTGCTATCGATGCTAAATTTCTATGGAATTTACTATATATAATTTACCATATATAAATGTCTATAAAAACATATACAATATTTTTATCACACACTTCTATGACAGCTATATAACACATTGATTCTACCCAAATACACTTATTTCATTCATATATATTCATTCATTCGCATTTTTACAACTAGTCAAAATATCTGATATACCCATTTGAAGTAATTTTCCACACACAGAGTATATGAAACGAAAAAATTCTGCAGAAAAGTGAACTAATAACTTTTCAGCTCTTTTAACATTTTTTCACCTTGCTGCATTATTACAAATTTTTTTGACTTCTTAGCCAGGTCAACAACGAGCTACACTTTGTGGTTTCCTTTGGCAACGGCAAATTGTGAGTGGCTCAATGAAGGCACTCGGTCGCTGTGTCTCATTAAAATATCTGCGGCTTTTGTAAGAAGCTGCAGACTCTTGCCTTGCCTTGTCTTCCCTTTCCTTGCCTTGCCTTGGCTGCTGTTGGAACAGCGGGATGCTGCACTCTAATTAGCCTTGGTAGTAGCATTTTTCACTCATTTGCATGCCGTCAGCGGCGTTGATTTTGTAAGGCTAATTGCACAGGTTGGCGTTGCGGGCTCTGCTCGCATGGCTCAAGGTGTCAAATTACACCGCATAGCTATCAAAACCACAACTAAAGCTCCGTTCCGGGCCCATGCCACCCCTAGCCCAGGGGGATGACTGCGGTTTTCTCCTTCCTCTCTCTCTCTCTCTCACTCGCTTTTTACTAGATATCTACTTACACGCCGTGAGGGTGGGTAATGGGCTCTTAATTAGGCTCATATAGGATATTGTGGCAAACACATTTACGATATGTTTATTTGCGGCAGATCGTTCAGATTGAAGGATTAGCTAAGCATGCGTGGACAAGTGCAAGGGGGGCTTTCAAGGTTCATTGGATTGCGTATCTGATCAAGAATGATTCGCCTTTTTATTGCTAATAAAATTGAGTCTATCAGTGACTATATCAGTGGAGTATGAATTTATCTGACATCTATGAGCTATAGTTGGCAAATTTGTTTACAAAAGGGATTACTCATAATACGATTTTTTGCGAATTTTTTATCCGATAAAAAATCTAGGTAAATATGTAGACTTTCATATTTATTAAAAAATATCTGATAGTATATTCCCGTGCGTGTATATATTGATGGAAATAGTATGATTCTATTCAACATATAGTAGAGTAGCTAAAAGAATAAAAAATCCTGTATGGAGAGTTTCCTTGAGATTGATAATGAAATTAGATATAGCCCTTATGCATTATTGACTTTCGCTAATACGAATTTATAATAAAAAACCTTTCAAAATTTCAGTTTATTCGAGTGCCTAAATTGTGGGTGCACAGTATTTAAAGTAAACAAAATTCCTTATAGATATATGCATTATAAATATATGCTTCAATACGTAAAGCATAAATTTTACCTTTAATATATATCATATATTTATATATATATATATATATATATATATATATATATATATATATATATATATATAAATATATATATATATAATATCTATCACTCAAAGTAATACCAAACAAAAAAACCTTTCAGTCTCTGTCCTTTATAGTTTCGACTCAATACAACCTCCACAAGTTGCCGTTGGCGTTGTTGGCTCTGCCGGACATTAGAAACTTCCTGTGGGGCAGGTGGAGTACAAAACGATATTGCCAGACGTAGCTTGTATCGCTGGCATTTGGCCAGTTGGGCAACGTTTGATGACCTTTAATGGATGACCAGGCTCGGACCCAGCTCGAACGGCAGGCTCAAACTTAATTGTGGCAGAGTTTTTTTGTTAGTTAGTTTTTTTCGGTCGTCCAAGGGGGCTAGTTTTAATTAGAGTCGCATGGAAGTATGCCCCGAGGCTGGTGCAATTCTTATGCAAATGCGTTTAATTACAAAACTGTGAAACTGAATTACGCAACATTGCGTTATTTTAGTGAATTACTTTCGAGTGGAGTTCGTGTGTTTAATTGCCCAACTCAACGCCTTTCTAATTGCGAATCCTTCTTGAGGCCAAGGCGCCAACAAAGCAACAAACTTCAAATTGCCAACTGACGCCAGGCAGTCAGACAGCCAAGCAGCCGCTAGTCGGGCACTCAGTACTCAGTCTTAGCCCAGGCTGACAAATTTCCATTTGAATTCTTATTTTTATGCTGCTCAAAATTGAATTTCAAGTCGACTTTGTAGCCAGCAAAATCGATTTTGATTGATTCAATTTGCGCGGCGTGTGATAGCATGTCACACGGACGATGCATATATACATGAGTGCTTCGCACTATGGATGGTGTGTTACCATGTGTTACAGTGGCAACAGTTGAATAGAAATAGCTATGAAATGGAAGTTATTTTGGTATAAGGATATTTAACTAGAAGAAATTAAACTAAGAAAATTAACTTAAGGCGGAAGTCTATTATATAATAGAATCCGCAGCTCAAATAGACGGAGAGACTGTCGAATGATTGAATCGATATACGCAATCCAATTGACTCTTGAACTCAAATCCCGAATATCTCTGATGATACATATAGTAGATAAAATATTATAATATATTTATGCATTTATTCTTATATCCTTCATATAAACTCCTCTCTCTCTACCATAAAAAATAATCAATTACTCTTTAAATAAACCTAGCAAATATTTTATTTAAAAAATTCCTTATTTAATAAATAAATTTTAATAAATAAATAAATAATAAATATTATGCCTAATATTTATTTTAAAGATTTTCCGTTCCAAGTTTTAGTATACCACTATACCACCAGGCAAGCCTCCAAAAACATCACTAAGTTAGTCCTATAAGCGCACGACATGTTTACTCTGCCTTCATCTATTGACCACCCTACTCAATCAAAATCTATCCAAAAAGATTCGACTAGTTATTGGCTCTCAAATTGTTGTTAGTCCATGCCCATCCTATTCCCATTCCCATCCCCATCTACTAAGCTATTCCAAGGTTTAGGTTAAGGAAAATTGAAAAGAAAAAGCTTAAGCGAGCGTGCCCTCGTCGAGGCTAATAGGAAAATGTTTATAGATAAAAAGGCGACAAATTGAATTTGCAAAGGTCAGACATAAGTGTGACACTTGATAGCAGGCATTCGCACTTCACGCAGGACACGCAGCTCCTTGCCGGAATTCCATTCGAATTTCCATTTGCCATATATTCGCATTATAAACATTTTTCATTTTTTCCTTTTGGCAAATTGAATTTGCGAAATGATTTGATTGTGCATTGAAAGGCCTTCGCAACAGGGTGCGACCCGAGCTGCCGCCCCTTTAGACACTCTGATATCTGTTATGAAAGAGGCCAAGGTAAACCGCATTAGGGATTTTAATTAACTGTGAAAATGGCGCCACACACATATATATCTATATATCCATTAAAATATCAAATTACACAAACTAAAAACGTTTTTTTAACGCCCAACTGCCAAAGCTTAATGGGTTGGAAGGACTTTAGTGACTTAAGTAGAACGGGTCAGCGACAGCACAGGACTTTGATATGCTATTATCATGTCTTTTTTTTGGGTTTATTAAAGATTAAGTAGGATATTATTGGTAAGGGTTTTATGCACGAGTATATAATTTATAATAAAGCTTAGTTTTTTACGCCTATATATGGACTCGTCAAACCGAGGGATTTCTTCATTAAGTGCACAGATCTATAAAAGAAACCTATTTCAAATATTAGAGACTTTTGTTTTATGAAATACACACATCAGGATGTCACTATCTCGCTCTCGAAATTAAGTTCTCATAGTATAGAGCATAGTGCAGAGCGATCAAGAATATGTAAACTAATGAATGATAATTGAAATAGCAGCTATTCTCAAGGTTCAGGATTTCTTCTATTAGGCAAGTAAATTAAAGCACTCTTACTAATTATTTTTGGCATGCCATCCCTTGAAACTCATATAAATTAAAAAGAAAAACATAATTTCAAATTATTTGTAATAGTAACAAATAAAATTGATCTGATCGCAAAGCCTATGCTCTCTATTAAATTACCCAAAAACTAGCTCATTCGTGGCGGGCTTCCTCCCCCATCGATTGGGCATTGAGCATATTGTTTTTCTATTAATTATAGACAAATGACATAGGAAAATTGCAGCAACAATGCGCACATATGGCTTCCACTCTACTTAGCGAGGGAAAACCGCAAATGTCCCGCGGGAAATGCAAAAAGCAGCGGCAGCAGCAGCAGTAGCAACAGGAGGAGCTGGCGTAACACGCGATAGTCAAAAGATAATCACAATAATCGGACGCTGCACTCGGTCGCTTTAAACGATTTTCAATATGTCAAGGGAAAAGCGCCTCACGTATGACGCACAATGGAAAATTCGATGGGCAAACAGAATCGAAGGTAGTCGAAGCCAACAATCGGCTTAGAGTGCACGCTGTGGGGGGTTGACCTACGGCAGCCCAGCCTCGAGGGTGACCGTGTCCTTGCCGTAATTACGTATCCTTTGTTCGCTGCCTCACATGTGCATGTGCACCAAGGCAGCAACGCAGCAAGGCATCGCGCGGGCAGAGTGCGAGGCGAGGTCTCAAAGAGAGTGGATGACTGCGTTTGCTATGTAACCCAGATGACAAAACTAGGTGTCTCTAGAGCTGACGTAAGCTCAAAAATATGCTCAAGGAAGTTGGATTTAAAATCGATATTTATCGAAATATTTAAAGGTGCATGGGAACTTATATTGGCAAAATTTTTTGTATATACCTTTAAATGATAGATTTAGATTCCTAGATGTGATGTTCATACCTGAGCTCAATCATATCATTGAACCCTATTGATAATATATGTGCGTTGCTTAACTATATAAGAAATCATAGGGAAATTATTTGTAGATCCTTCTTTAAATCGATATTTATCGAAATAGAAAAGAAGATATATATGTTATGGAGTATGAAAACTTATAATATTTTCAACGTATAGCTAACTATTGACAAATATTATTTATTTCAAGATTTATACCGATATTATTACATAATATTTTGATAAGCTGAAGTAGTAAGCCAAACGTCTTCTGTGAATACTATATGGGAACTTTACTAAAAAAGTGTACAAAGTGGTTTTTGATATCAGATATATCAAAATTTTCAATAAACACCAAATGACTGAGTCGACTTCATTTCACCAGCGTCGTCACTTGCATGGCGAATATTTTGGGTATATCGCCGGTGACCTCCACAATTTCGGTGAAGAACTTGTAAGTGCCTTTGCGTATAGTGTCCGCGCTGACTATGCGCTTCACGCCTATGTTCTCAATGCTGTAGTTGGCCACCTGCACTGGGCACTCGAGCACCTTGCTAATGTGAATGGAGCTCATGAAGAATTGGCGAAAGCTCGGATCGTTGAGGAAGGCACAAAAGTCCATGTGTCGAATGTCGAAAGCCTTGGTGAAATTGTTGCTTCCCTCGAACTTCACCCGCATGTTTATGTTCATTATGAGATAGTTGCTGCCCAGCTTCCGATCGAGCTTGACAAAGACATCGAAGCTTTTGCGATCCTCGTGTATGTGTGAGGAGGCCTGCATAAAGTGCTGATCGCCGTGAATTCGAACGCGTTCAAAGTAGAGATCGACCTGAAACACGGATTTTGAGCGGGGAATTTTAGAAATAAGTTATTTCTATACCTTTTGCTGTGGCTCTTCTTCTACCTCAGATGAATTATTCGAGTTTTCCATGCGGGCTAGAGCGCAAAGCCACAATAGAACGAACAGACGTTTCATTACGAAATGATAGCATATTCAGTCTGCATGAAATTGTAAACAAAATATATTACTTAATGTGGCTAATTTAATTTGTAATTAAGCTTAGTTGAAGCTTGACTGAACTAACGCTACCCTGTGTAATAGATGCTACTGGTGAGCTAGTTATAAGCGGGATGTAATATTTGAAATTCATCGGGGTTCATAATAATATAAAAAAAATAAATAAAATATTAAAAAAAAAAAAATAAAATAAAATATTAAAAACAATAATAATACAAAAATCGTAATCTTGGTATTATACAAAATTTTTTACAAAATATAAATAAAAACCTTTTTTATAATACCTTTTGCATTGGCTATCGTGCGTCTTCTACTTTATATGTATGTAGACAATATGTAGAACAGTCGATGCACGAGCATTTGAACTGATCGAACGATAATAAGCTTCTCTTATTATGCTCAAACTGCGATTACCAGCTGAGCATGATCAAGCCGATGCGCTGTGAGAGTTAGAATGTATGTAACGAATAAAGGAGAAAAATTACGATTAAACGCATTCTCTCTATCTCTTGGAAAGCTAGCATAGTCTATTGTGCCAACAGACGCTCTTACATTATTATACAATGTTAGACGTACCGCCCCTGACTAGGTCCAACATTATATAACATAATATAACATAATATATTCTAAATAGGCACAAAATTGTGATTTGTGTCAGGTAATTGAAATATTATATTTTAAGTCTAAGCCTAATTCTATTACATAACTTATTCTTTACATATTACTTCATAATTACTTTTCAGTTCTTTGAAGTTTTCCATACCTAGTTCTTCTAACTTTTCATTATTTTAAGGTAATTAAGTTTCCTAACCCATTTGGCTAAGTGAGCAGGCAGGTTTCTAACATAGTTTGTAGGTAATTTGTCAGGCATATATACATATACATATACAGCTTATATATATATAGTGGGTACTTATATGTCACCACTTAGTCGACGTCTCAATTAGCTAACCGACGGATATGTGCGCAATCAGGGCACATTCATTAAGCGAGAACAAGAACAAACGACTAAGGGACATAGCTCAAAAATATATATACCTATATACTATATATGCTATATATATCTTATATATATATATAGTCAGGAAGCGGCAAAGTGTTGAAAAGCCAATTAGCGTTGCTTTTGCCAAATGACAGGAAGGAAGCCATAACCACAGCAGCGACTGCAGCCACAGTGGCTGGATGTGACTGTGGAGGAGGATGTGGAGGAGGATGTGAATGTGGGTGTGGATGTGCGTGTAAATGTGGAAATGGCAAATGTTTGGAATGAAAAGTTGCAAATTTATGAAAAACCGCACGCAGCGTCAACACCTCGATAAGCCAAAGAGTGCGAGTATAAACACTCACTTAGTCAGTCAGTCAGTCAGTCAATCAGTCAGGCAGTGCCTCAATCTGTCACTGTGGTGCAACTGTAGAGATGAGCGTTTGGAGATATTTTGCAACACTAGAAGAAACTGGCTTCAATCTTGTATAGATACTTTACGACTTTTTAAGGATGTTTAAGGAAACTTAGACAGGCTGAAATTTAGTAAATACTGTTGACATAGCTTATATGAAACGTTTCTAGAAATAATAAACTTTATATATCTATACCAGTTTATACTTATCAAACTAATAAACTAGTCTAAATAAAAGCAATAAAATATATTTGTTTGCAAATCGATTCATTTAATAAATTTCTGTTCTATCTTTAGACTAGATCAACAGTAATATAATTGGGAAACTTGGTAACTCTACTTCAAGCACTATTAAACATAATCTTTACCCTGTTTACCAGGCACGTCGTGGGTGTCGCTGGTTCTATGGGTCATATATACATCAAATCTTAACTGTCTAGGCTTGATAGCGTCACATATAATAGTGGTAGTGTTGCTTAAAATATATAACATTTATATTTATCACGTCTTAAATACAAATTCACTTATATACAATTTCAGGGTTTGGAAGGCGACTGATATACCTGGTTTCCTCTACCTGAAGATAGACAGCTGAAGCTGACCATCAGCATTAAAACATATCTGTCTATCCTCCCATTCCAGTCCATCCCTTGAAATAGATATTACTTAGCTAGTAGAAATTATATTTAATTTGTTAAATTTCATTGCCAAATCACAAATTTGTCGTGTAAGGTCGTGACTGTTCGTGTCACGCACGCATACATCGCCACATGCCCAGCTCTGAACAGGTGTTGTGTAATTTTCTGCGTCATTTAATTAAGCCGATTCAATGGGCGACTAGAGAGAGTGGGAGCAGGTGGTGCGGTGTTGCGGTGGGTGGGTGTGGCATTCGGGAGTTCATGTTGCGTAACTGTCGATTGGACTTAGGCAGCTTACAGGCTGCCCGTCTGTCTGTCCATCCCACATGTGTGGTAATTAACTAAAATTTGCGCTTAAATAATTGATTATGTTTTGGCTTAATTATTTATTCATAATCTCTAATGGTGGCGCCGCCGACAAGAGCAGCTTACAGGTTAGCAGCTTAGTTGCGATTAATAGCAAACATTGATACAATGTTTCATAAACATAATAATAACGATTAACATTAACAAGGGAGACATAAGCTAATTAGCCTAGGGCTTGCGCACACGTGTGTCGGCCAGGAAGCAGGCGACCACCGCGTTGCCGCGCTCCGAGTCGTGCAGCGTCACCTGCAGGCGTGTGGGCACCTCTGGCTGGTTGCTCGCCACGGGCAGCAGCAGCCGATAGGTGACATCCTCGTCAGCATCCAATGGACAGTAGGCGCCGTGCAGCAAGTTCTGGCACACATTGCTGCGCTGCGCGTCCAGCTCAAAGGGTAAGGTGACGCCTAGCGAGGTCAGGTGCACCTTGGCCGTCAGCTGATGCATGCCATTGCGAGCTGCAGGAAGATCGTCAATTAGATACCTTGGCATATATATGGTATATATATATTTATAGTTCTACTCACTGGCTACGAACTGTATGGCTATGCTGGACTCTTGACCCTTGATCAGCTCACAGGGCAGCGCATTGCAGTCATTTATTTGCACCATCAAAGGCAGCGGACTCTTTGTGTTGACGCCTATAAAGGAATACCCCTAATGAGTATATATCATATATATACGATTTTTAGCAATTTACTCACAATGCCTGACGGGCGTATCGGCGCTGGCGTATGTCAAGATCAGTCCAAAGATCAGGCATGTATATAGAGTAACTTGACTGGCAGACATTTTGTATTTCCTTTTTGTTGGAGATCTCCTTGCGGTAACTGTTTGACTAACTGATGTCTTAATCCAAAGCTGTTTGAGCTTGTTGTGACCATTGTGCGGCAATCGCCGCCTTTTATATCAATTGCGACTTCCTCAGTTCAGCTGCACGCGCGGCCTTATCTAATCGACTCAGTTAATAGGCCATTTTATTATGCGTTATACCCAATATAGCTGGCTAGCTAATCTATTGGCGAAATTCTTTTAATCGTTTGTCTGCGATTTAAATAGACATCCAAGGAAATCGAAAGTTTTCTAGGTGTAATTGTAAGGCAGCTTAATGTGGGCGGAGTTTGGAGTAGATTTAAATTTTTTTAAGTTGAGATTCTATAATATGTAATTTTAATATTTTGTGTATGCATATATAATATTTTATAATATAGAATATATTATGGAATATATAATATTAAGATTATCCTAACAACAGTAATAGAATATAATCTTCAAAACAGAAACAACTTAAAGGAATGGGAAATATCATGAATAATTGATAGACGAGCTAACTAAATGACTGACGTGGCTTAAAATATATTGAACACTGTTTGTATTGATTGGCTAACTAACTAACTGACGGATAGTTAGTCAGCCAATCCTTAGTGACAAAGCTCTAAAATCGAGGTATTTTGTAAGGAAAAAGCAATTTGAAAGTGAAATTAGAGAAGCTAAATGCTAGCTCAGAAATTGATTAATTTTCCCCTTTTTTTATAGGAATAAGATTTGAGTATTATAATATCTATTCAAATAAATTCTCAGGTATATATTAATTGACATTAATATTCACATAAGTAAAAGTATGAAATTTGAACTAGCACTAGCATGTAGCTGCTTGGAAAAGCTTAATATAAATATATAACTAAAAAGTCCTATGTGATTTGTACTTTTCAATCGAATTTACCTAGAATAAAATACTTGTTAAATAAAAGTGAAATCTTTAGGCAATAAAACGTCCAACATTTTCATTTAATTACTTTATGATATCTTTAAATAGATTTATGGACTCCTAATGCTTTAGGGAAACTCGGCTAGCTTTGATTCATAATGTACCTCTTAAGAGACTCAATAGACTCAGTTACCTCTCAGTATGTTGACGTTTTTCGCGTGCTTTACCGAGTGCACTTCCACCTCCAAAACAAACTCAAGTACCCCTTAGCGATACGGTGCGTGCAGGTGAACCGAGCTACCAGGTGACTTAGATAAGATGCTGAACCGAACACCTGTTGGTGTCCAACTGCTGCTGGTACAGCCGAACTCGCTATTCGCGCTTATCAAACGAAGGCGTTAATAAAATTTGCAAATGATTAGTAAAAATGGCAAACAGTAAGGGAAAAAATGTTTTTCTTGCATATTTTCAGGCGACAAGAAATCTACCCTTGTCGAAAGAGAGTGGGGGAGGGGTGGATGCGCCTGCTTAGCTATGTGCTTGTCTATATGTTTATATATATATTTGTATTTGCGCGTCACATTAACATCAATTTATATGCATAGGCAATTTGAAGCAAGTTTTATACAATTTCTTACACCCACTTGACTTTACAAGTAGCACCACCGGCGGACGCAACAGGAGCAAGCGGATTACCAGAATGTCAAGGGGTGAACGCAGCCAAGTGCCTGTTAGCTAAATTTCATCAATATTCTCATATTTTCTGTTTTAAATTTCAACTGTTTTATATGCAAATTAGCTAAGCGATTTTCCACAGCTTGCGAGTAACTTGATTTTGTTTCCTTAGCTGTTGTTGTTGTTGTTGTTTCCTTTTTTTTGTGAAAATTGATTTTTAAATGTTTACGTCGAGCTTATTAAAATGCCTAAATGATTGGCCAGGGCTGTAGACTTTTGTTGCACACTCAAGTGCTGAAGCAATTATTTTAATTTGCATCTAATATTTTGAATATGGAGAACAGCTGCTATGGGGTCTTTGTGAGGTTATGTGCATAGCTCAGAGCTTTACTATAAATAACACATAATGCAACTCAAGTTAAGCTGCAAATTTATTAACTGAAATCGCAGTGCAAAATGCTTAGAAATTGCTATAAAATTTAAAATTAAAAACTTTATCCTTCTGCCTTTATAAATTATGCATTTAAGCCAATTGAAATGCGCATTGAAGAGGATTGCATGCAAAATTGCAAATATTTCAACATTCAAATGTCGAATACCGAAAAAATCTAAAAATTGAGCTAACTTTTAACTGAAATTATAGAGCTGTAAAAGTCCCAACCACTCGAATTATGTGCAAAAGTCTGAAAGTGCAATTTGCTACTCGCTCATGAGTAGTAGCATTAGAGGTATATGGGTTGTATGTTAGTTGAAGCTGGAAATGTTCAAAGTATCTTGGGGTATATATGATGGACTAATAATACACTTAAGTTTTATAGAGTCTGAAGACCCCACAGTTTTCGTAAAAACTTCCCTGAGAGGCAGCTGTCGCTAAAGAATTTTATAAAATATTGAATTCTCGAACAGTTTACAAAACTTGAACGAGTATTGAGCAGTCAGGCATGCATACAACTGCAACGTTCTTACTAGTTAATTATGCATGACTGCACTTTAAATACACAGAGAGCGAAGTGGAGGGAGAGAAGGGGGCAAGAGGGCGAGAGAGTTGCACATATTTATGCAAATAGAGTAATATTTTTCTTTGGCAAATGTTTCAACGTATTTGTGTTGAACAAAATGGAGAAGGTAGGAAGGTAAGTCAAATGGGGGTCCACATTAAATGCCAACACGTAAGCCCTGTGCCGAAGGTAAATTGCTCGACAGCAAAGTTGTCGAAACGCATGTTCTCTTGATTTCGGGAAACATGAATTTTGCATTCATTTAATTACAGCGCCCCAAACACAGGCCAGGCAGCCGCAGCCGGCCAGGTACCTTGGTAGCTGGCCAAATTAATTAGAGCTCTTGGCAAAAACGAGAGAAAAAAACTGGAAAAATATTTAATAATTTTTGCATGACAGCCTATGCAAATTGGTGCTGAAATATATCAAAGTGCGCGCCAGGGCGGAAAACTATGCAAAGGGACGCAGCTGAAAATTGCAAGTGAAAAGAAAATGCTGCTCAAGGGCAGTTGGTCAGCTGACCAGAATGGCAATAGAGTGCATGAGCCTGGAGAGTGCTCGACTTGGAGATATCATGTATAAGGTAAAGAACTTAGATTAGATAGAATACAGAACTGTTCTGTTGTAAAATCGATATTTATCGATACACAACTTTAAAACACACAGAAGACAAATGGAAAGCTAACTGGATATGCTATAGACTATCAGTTACATAACCCAACTTCCCACCCAGTAAGCCCTCTCTTTCCACACTTCAGATATTTACAGAGTATATGAAGATGAAAACCTCAAAAAACTGGTTTTGTTACATTGTTAAAATACAAACAGTTGAATGCACTCGCTAGCCAGCCGTGGCAAACTATGACCGAAACTAGGATGGAGAAACCATAGAGTCCATCTGGGGGTAGTTTGATTGCATAAGAAGGGTTGTTCGTGCCTTAATTAGCACACCTGTTGACAGGGTGACCGGCCAGTGACAATTGGGCGTGTCTGAGGAAGCATTCCTCTGTTAATTGACAGCACACGACCGAACCATCAGATATGCCCGTAAAATTTAATGAAAAATTAACAGCAAGAGAAATCAAATTGTCGCCTAATTGAGACACAATGCAACCAACTTGCAGCTATTAAATTACGTGTAAACAAAAGGCGCACTGGGAATGTCCTGATTGCGGCCCAAAAGGTCACAGGCAGGTGAGGTGAGGTGAGCTGGGCTCAGCTGCGGACAGTCTGCGCCTGGCCCCGGCCAGGGGCTTGGCGTGACAAATTGCCGGGCTCGAACGTTGGCATTCGACGCTGTCAGCTTTGATTTGACAAATTAATTGAGTTCCTGCTGCAGCAGCAGGTAGAGTGAAACATGTCAGCTTAAATCAAATTGTACCAAAATATACCGAGTACAGGCTGACATATTTTTGTAACTGTGTATGTAGCTGAATCGGATGTCTGTATGTGTATGTGTATCTGTATCTGTATCTGTATCTGTATCTGTATCTGTATCTGTATCTGTATCTGTATCTGTATCTGTATCTGTATCTGTATCTGTATCTGTATCTGTATCTGTATCTGTATCTGTATCTGTATCTGTAGCCCCCTAATATTATATCAAAAATGTTGCTCCATTTTCTTTTCATTTCTTATTACGCTTAAAAATATGCAACAAATTCTCAAAGATTTTCCTTGTTGCATTCGCTAAGTTATTAAACCAAATGACATAAAAAACGTGAGGAACTGAAAAAAAGTCGAGACGCATTATCGATTTCAAGCGGCGGAACAGCAGCTAAGCTCGAGGGAAGCGGGCAGTGAAAAGAGCCAGGTAATACTTTGGGGAATATGCAAAAAAAAAAAAAGCAGGAGGTGGAACAAGAAGGGAAGACATCCGAAAATAAACGCAGATAAAAGTGCAAACGGAAATGGCAAATGGCAAATGGGGTAAGTAATGCTGGGACTGTGAAAGTATGCCGCCTGATCTCCCGGCTCAGATTTTCCGGTTCAGATAATTGCATTAGATGGAACTGAAAATAGAAAATCTCACATATATATCTGTATATGTATTTAAGTACGACAGAAATCAATGCCAGGCGCTTGATGTTAATCAAATATTGCGGTTCCATTCTCAAAATAAGAAGCTAAAAGCCTTGACACACACACAGACTCACTCGGGAGAGTGGAGGAGGACATTTTGTATAGGATTTTGCCATTGCTTTGACATATTAAATAATGCCACAACAATTACAACTGTGCAGCATGTGACATCAAGCAGAAGACGTCCAGGTGGCAGGGCTGAAGCCACGGCCCAGCCAGAGCTGGGGGCACGACTTACAGATTTCAGCAGCATGTATGCGAAAATCTCTTGCTGCGCTGGCCACATGTCAACCCACATGCCCAACCACCACCACCCGCCGCAGCATTACGAGATTTTTCTACCTTTTTTTTGTCGTTTGCGAAAAGATACTTTATTGCGAGGGCTATGGGAGCAGTTGTTGTACTGCATAGGCTGAGTGAAGGCAGAATTCGGGAGTGAAGGAAGACTGAAATGAGACTGGGTTATGACTAGCTCAGGAGTGAGTCAAGGGGATATATAGAGTCGGTGTGAATGAGGACTAAGTCAGAGCTGAGTCCAGAGTGCAGCAAAGCTAAGTTAGTGATGAATTGATTATATTCTATACTGAATCTTCCAGTTTAAACTCTTTTCTAGTTATTTCTCTTTGAGTTCACAAATCTCAAAAATTTTCAAATAAAAACTAAATTGAAAATTCTATAAAAAAATATTTTTTTTATAACATTTATCTATAATTTTCCATACCTTTGTAAAATTTACTATTTAGCAACTTTTTTGTTCATTTGACAAACCTTATGAGCGCCTCTCGCGCTTTTACCGCTGGCGAATTTTCACTGTATTGCCAGCAAATTATATTTTTCAGCTTACTTTTCGTCGGTTTCTTGCAATTTTTTATTTTTATTTGAAGTTTTATTGACAATGGCTTTCGTTGCAGTACAAATGTCTCTGTTTCTGGGCTTCATTTCTTATATATATATGTATGTGTATATATATAGAATATATATGTATATGCTTTGTCCTTTTATGCGTAAGCTTGCTCGCCTGATTTTTTTCTGTTCCGGGATTTATTTCGCACTGGCTTTGTGGTCGACCGAAGTTCTTTGGACAGCAAGCTCTCGTGTCATTCGCAATGCACTTACAAGTATTTTTAAATGGGTCTCTAAAGCTGAGTAAAGTATATTATATATAATTTTGTGCTTTACTTAGACACTCTATCTTTGTTCCATGCTCTCACAGAGCAAAATATTCCCAAAAAGTTGCTCTAATCTGAGTCCCACATTTCAAAAAGTCCACTTATAAATAATTTAAGTGCTTAAAGTACGAGCTTTATGGACAATCTTGGAACAGTTGCATGACATACATATGTCTGTATATATAGCCACAAAATGACTAGCTGATAAAGCTCTTATGCAGCTGTAAGTCAACTCTCTGTAGAGATATAGACCAGGCATATGTCGCACTCGTATCTGAAAGGAAACTGTTTACACTCAAATTAAGTAACTTTACAATGATTGGTGTTCCTTTGAGGAAAAGCACTCAATGGCCGGCAAACCGCATTGCTGCGTTAACAAATTAGAAAACGCCTTCGATTGATAAGATAAGCGCTGCGAGTCACTCAAAGCGAGCTCATGTAGTGTGGCTATAAAAACGAAGTGGTGCAAACTAATTGGTAAATATTACTTTGGCAGCTGCTCAGCAGAAGTTCCTGAAAAAAAATAATCAAAATGCAACAGAAGCTGCTAATCAGTCTAAGCATTTTGCTTCTAGTTTCATTAGTGAACGGGAGCCAGGCCGACGAGAAATTGGAGGCGACGCAAGTCAAGCGATGTAGGTTGCTCTATAATCCAAAATATATTTGTATATTCAATAGATCTCCTTCATTTCTAGGCTCGGGCAACAAACCCTTTCCGCTGGAGGTGCGCGTCCCTGGCTGTCTGGTGCCGCCTTGCAACATCATCAAGGGCAGCGTGCAAATATTTGAAATCGACTTTGCTGTCGACAAGTATATAACGAAGTTGACGGCGAAGGTGAAGGCCACCACCCTGAGCATTATAACGGTGCCCTATGAACTGCCTCCAGATGTGGCCGCCGTCTGTCAGAATCTTATGTATGGCGCCTACTGTCCGCTCTATCCCACGGAGGATGTCACCTACCAGTTCAAGTTCCCAATCGGCGACTATCCCGAGGTGGGTGTCAAGATTGAAATCTATTTGGTGGATCAGGATAAAGATATTGCCACCTGCTTCATCTGCGATATCAAAGTGAAGAAGGGCAGAAACGGCACGGTCTACGAGCTCAACTATCTGGACTGATGAAGCGCTCTACGTCAAACTCATTTATATATTGGCATACTGTGATATGTTTTTTTTTAATGAATATAAATAAAAATATGGAAAGGAAAAACATTTTGTGATAGTTCGCTGCATCCAAAAAAAAAAAAAAACAATATTAATTTGCAGCTGGCCATAAAAGTAATCACTGAAGATTTAAGTGCAATCGATCATAAAAGCTCGACGTACTCCTACAGTGAAGTCAAGTGTCTTAATAGCCGTAATAGTCCGCATTGATAAGTGCGCACAGGTGAGTGCAGATGTTGCTAGCACACCTGTTCGCGCGTTCAGTGAAATGGCAACGTGAAGGCCGCACAGAGAAATGTACCCGGAGCCTATCAAAAGCAGAAAGATGATGATTACCTTTTCTCCTTATCAATGTCAAGAGCACGAATCACCAGACACTGCGCGAAATTTATACACATTAAAGACGGAATTGCATGTGCAGCTGATAATAGGATAGAAAATAGGAATTTTAATATCTTTATTATCCTTAGAAATATTATATATATATTGAAAAAAAAAAAAAATAGTTGTAAAAATATATATAACTCATAAAGATCATATCGTTCAACTGTTATTATATTATATATATACGATACATATTTTTATTTCCATTTTTGTAATAATATATAATAATATTAAATAAATATATTATAAACAAAGCCAAGATATATATAATCAATAAGTGACTTTTCAAGATACATATGTGAAAAATTATGAAAAAATTTTTATGAAAAATTATGAAAGGTGTGAACTATTCAAAAAAGTTACTCTACTCAAGCAGCCCATAAACCTCTAGGTTTTGTATCCTAATCCTTATAGTGTAGGGTTGCCATCCGTCCTGGAATTCCGGGACATGTCCCGCTTTCGGAGGTAATGTCCCGGTATCCCGACCTGACAAAAAATTGTCCCGGTTTTCTACTGTTTCAATAAAAAAATCGTCACTTTAAGAAAATGTAACTGAAAAGAATAATTTTGAGTCTCATTGGTGAACGAATTAACTTGTGATTTGTCCCTTTTTCTCAGAAGGGAAAAATGCCGAAGTCTGTACTTCTATGATGCTATGTAAATATTAAGAAAGTTAAGTTAAAGTGTATTTTAAACAGTGATTTATTTTAATAAGTGTGTGCGTGAGGGGGGGGGGGGGGAGATAGTCCTTGACCATCCGTCCCGGAATAGCCTGAAGTCCATGTGGTCACCCTATTATAGTGCTAAGACGCAAATAAATAAAAGTCTCAATACTTAAACTAATTTAAAAAATAATTAAAATTTATTTTTACTACTAATATTTGACTTACTATTATAATATATTTAATCGATATTCATTAATTTTTCAATTTGACTTTAAATTTCTGATAACCCCATTCAATTTTTCAAATTTGTTGTAAATATTTACTTTAATTTACATTTTGTATATTTTTGTAAATTTAATTTAAACACAGTAATGTGAAACCCTCTTTAATTTCGTTCAGTGTCGCTTTGCACTCAATCAAAATCGTTGCGGCCAAATCAAGCCATTTCGAGTAGCACCATATGGCCAATTCATGAGGCCTGCTGCTGCCGGTCAATAAATGATTATCAATGCTGATTTGATTAGCATTTGAGCTACCCAGGCAATTAATATTAATTTATAATTTGAGTGCAAATCACAACGTCATCAAACACACAGAAATTCGCTATCAAGCGAGCTGATAGGGCGGTGCACTGGAAGGCTGGAAGCGAAACGATGACGTCGATGGATGTGGTAAACAAAGTTAAGCATTCGATATTTATTTGACAAGAATGTGAACAGACGACCAAGTGGCCCAATCAGTCAGCACCGTAGCGCCGCGCAGTATAGTACTTAGTACAACTGCTCTATAGAATCAGTGTGTCGGCTTCGATCGGTTCTAGCTCCAGTCGCGATGATGGGCCTTTGCGGATCTTGCAGCTGACCATAAAGCAGCTAATGATATTGTCGTCGGCGTCGTGGAGTGTGACGGTAACTTCGGCCGTGATTTCGGGAAATATGGGCTCCACATAAAAGTTGAATCTGTACGTAACATCCTCGTCCTTGTCGATGGGGCAAATGGCGCCGTACAAGAGATTTTTGCACACATTGGAGATCTCCTCGGGCAGATCGTATGGCACACTAATGCCAAAGACTTTAGCTGACACTTTTGTCGTGATGCTTGCAATATTGTTTTTATCTGTGTAACGCAAAGTAACGATATAAATTCGTATAGAGAGTATGAGGAAATACTACTTACTGCCTAGGAACTGGACATCCATAATAGCGAACTGACCCTTGTAGACCACACATGGCGGCTCTTCGCAGTCTTGGATGTCAACGCGCAGTGGAAATGGTATGTTTTTACCTGGAAAGCGAGAAGTTTTAGTAGTACTCTTAAAAGTATGCTATACTTTTTTGTTTGACTAAAAGCTCTAAGTTCCTTTCATATTAGTAGCGTTAGTGATAAGCCTTATCTAAAGCTGGGTGATAAATATATCAATAGAAGTGCCACTTATATGTATATATATATATATATATATATGCACATATTCGTATTTGTATATATATTCAAATTTTAATTGCTTTCATAGCATGATTAGCGAAAAAAAATACCTGCTACTAATACTGATTAGAAGCAAAAAAATGCAAATTTCCGTCGCATAGCTTTGAGCACATGTACACAACGAGTTCAGGGGCACTTAAAGAATTGAAGTGTTTGTTAGAAAGTCTAATAATTATTAATTTGATTTATTCGGAAAGTTTTTTTATTTAAAAAATCTACATTTAGTACCGCTCTTAGTAGCTCAAATACCCTAAGTATATAGGAAATCCACAAAATGTATATGGCTAGACAATACTTCTTTTATATTTTTATATTTAAACAAATTTAACTAAAACAAGTAAGAACCCTTATGGGGTCTGCCACGCCTCCTTCTGCCTGTTACATACATCCAAAAAAAAACCATTATACCCTGATTTCACATACATCCAAAGTCGAAATTCATTTTATTTTCTCATTTTTTCTTAAATAAACTTACACTCTTTGACTGGGGTAGCGCCACAGGTGATGCACAGGTAGGCAAGTGTCAGGAAAACAACGCGAAACATTGTGTGAAAAAATATAAATTAAAAGTTTTTAATTGAAATGCTTCTGCAGGCGGAACTACGCAAAGCCACTAGCAGTTGAATGCGGTAAATGAAACTGACTTCTCAATGGGGGAACATTAAATAGAAAATGTTTAGGCTGGTGGTCAAGTTTATCAAAAGCGGCGCAAATTGCTATCGATGGCCAGGTGTTTAAAAAGTAGATGGGGCACAAAAAAACCATAGGCATAATGATAATTATAATGATGAAAATACAATGTAGTCTGCAGGTGTACGCCGGGTCTCGTCAAAATCAGTATATAACGTAAAATTTGACTGATAAGTGTGGGTAAACAGCTACTTAATGGCCATGGGCAACGATTAATGGGGGCGTTGACGTAGTTGGGAAACGCGTTTGATTAGAGTAAAGTTCTAAGTAAATACAGCCGGCAAATCTGATCAAATGCGTGAGCAAATTCTGACTAATACTGCGTGAATCATTAGCGACAAGATAAGCTAAGATTTGAAATCAGCGGGCAAACGGTTAAGATGCCTATCGAATCGGCAGGCTGCCTATCGAACAGCCACCACAACTTCAAATCGAAATTGTCAAATGCTAAGGCGGCTAAACACAGTCACACTTTTTCCGGCAACTCTGTGACAGAAAGAGAGAGACAGTGCGACTGTCAGTTGTTTAAAATATTTTCATTTTAAATTCTGTTTCAAATAAATATGGATGATGAACATTTTAAGCGACAATTGGCCATGAAATTTCCTGGCTTATACTTTGAGCGCAACAAAGACAACGGCGTTGCCATTGGCGGAGGGGTCTACATATATGCCAAATGGGTACGCCTGAAGATCTTTTTACCACATTTCCCAGAGCTGCGAGACTTTCATATGCGCGTGCAGGAGAACCTGGAGTTTAAGCGCTACACCAGTCGAAATATACCTATTGAAGCGAAGTGGCTGGTGGAAGATCTGATATTGTATGTGGTACAGCTATCGCCCGAAGATTCAATGCTGGATTCAGATGCTTATTCAAATGAACAAAAAAGTAATATATATAAGGAGATTATCGAGTTGCACAAGCCGCAAGAATATCGCCTGCAAGTGAACGAGGGTTGCACGCGGGTTCGCTTCTGTGGTTTTGCCGAGCATGAGGCACATTACTTGGAGTTGGAGCTGCCGTCGTTGCATTTGTTGGACCACAGTCTGCCCGACTGCATCCAACTGAAAGATATATTCGAAAGCAGCTCTCACTCGCTCACCGACATCCTGCGTCAATATCTCAAGATGCTGGAGGAGCTACGCCCGTTCTATGAGAGTTTCGCCAGCATTGATGAGCTGTGCGATGTGCTGCAACCTCATCCAATTACCACTAAGCACAACACACGTGTGTTTCCACTCAAAGATCGTGTGTACCTCAAGGTGACCATAGCCGATCCCTTTGCCAGCTATGCCTCCATGGCCGTGCAGATCATAGGACCCACCGAGGAGGTGGCACACCTACGACATGTGCTGAGCGATGGACTCGCCAATTGGGATATTGAACTGGACATCCACAAGAATCTCTTGCATATATTCGACCTGTGCTACTTTCCGATGCCAGCAGACATTGATGTGCAGGAGGAGAAAGAGATGGACGAGCAGCGATGCAACATATGCTTCACCTATCGCCTCGACAGCGGCGAGGTGCCTCTCGTCTCCTGTGATAATTCCCGATGCGTGCTCAAGTGTCATGCAGCTTGTCTGAAGGAATGGTTCGACACGCTGGTCGAGGGCAAAACCTTTCTAGAAGTATCCTTCGGCGAGTGTCCGTTTTGCAAGGCAGTAAGTATTTAGTTGTGAGTAATATAATAGATATATAATAAAATTCGCTCTGCTTAACATTTCAGAAGCTGTCCACATCCTTCGCTGTGCTGCTAAATAACTAAATAAATCCTTCGGCCAGTGTCCGCTTTGCAAGGCAGTAAGTATTTGGTTATGAATAATATAAAGGATATATAATAAAATTCACTCTGCTTAACTTTTCAGATGCTGTCCAAATCCTGCGCTGTGCTGCTAAAGAACCAAGTTGAAGTCGATTCCACAAGAAATTTCGTATATATGGGATTTTGCTGTATATATGTATTTACGTGGAATACGACAACAATTAGTTAGATTTAAAAAAATAAAGAGTAATACATTAATCACGCCGATATATCTTAAATATGAATTAGTTGTAATATAAGTAGGTAAATCAATCTTAATGTTTGCACGCGTACAAGCCTGTCCGTAACTGACGACAATGTCTTTTGCATTCCTAATGTAAAAGTATTTAGACAATTGAGTGAAACGAAGAGATTATGCAGGCCCGTCAGATGGTCGAAGACGACGACGACAACAACAAGAACAGTAGCTGCCAATACGTTTCACCAGTCGCCAGCCTCATTCAAGTTCTCTGGAGACGAGACGCAACAGATTCCGCACAACAAACGTGCTGCCATGCGTTGGCGTACGCTCGCTGGTTTTACCAATGCGAACGCTGGAGCCAGCCAGACCGAAGAACACCTTGGGGGCCAGATTCGGTTCGACTGCCTTGAACTCCCAGCCCACATGTTGTGCGCAAAACTTGCATATAATTATGTGCCACTGGTAGCCGGGGAACCAGCTAAACTCGGTGGATGGCTCCCCACTATAGCCAATGGCGTGCGCAATCACCCTATACACTGTATTTGTCTCATGTATATAGCCAGCTGGAATGAGAATAGAACAGATTAGTTGCGGAAACACTCCATATTGATTGATACTGGCTAACCTGAATTGCAGTATTGCGTTTGCACGCCGTGCTTGGACATGGCAAACAGATCGGAGCAATATGCCAGGCTGCTGTTGCAGTAGCGGCAATAGAAGAGCGATTCCTGCTTCAAGGTGGTGCCAATGATCTGCAGTCTTATGTTCACAGAATCCGTGAGAAATGTCAGGCGCATCATTTTCTCCGTGAGATGCAAGTTGCGCACCAGCCAAAATGACAACTGGATGGGACACTTTGGCATGGTATCTATTTTATGTATTTCTAGCTTTTGGCGTGCCTTCTCCACAATGTGCTCGAATGAGTATTCCCCGCAGGCCTCCACAGGCCAGGGGGTCGTGGTCAGTTGAAAGCGGCGAAATTTGTCCTGCATGGAAGGTATATCACGAAAACGATTCAATGAGCCCATGTCAATGCACTTGAGCGGCTCGGGCAGGAAGTACTCTGGCAATATTTTAACCTTGCTGTAACACTTCATGGTCGGATTCCTTGCTATGTACTGGGGCGGTCTAAAATAGGCATAAGATTAGCAACAAAATAAAGCTCCATATCCTATCATACTCACCCTTGTATATCGTCGCAGTTGATGACGATCCGTTGCAAGGCGCGGGACTTGTAAAACACATGCTGTCGTCCGCTTTCACCTTTCTCATAGATCTGGCAGGTGACGCCGTAGAGCTTGTGGGGGTTATCGTCCGGCGGCTGCATCAGTGGAAAGCCAACGCCGAAGATGACTCCATCTCGTCCCGTATCCTCGATCTCCTCATCGATGATGTTTCCATCAATCATAAAGGGCAACACCTCGCCAGGAAAGAGTATGTGCTGGTGCATGAATATAAGCATGCGATGTGTGCTGCCCACTTCCAAGTAGTCCACGCCGGGCACACGATTCAGATTCGTTCCGAAATATGAATGCTCTGCCGGCAGATTTGTGTCGAAGCGAACGCCCTCTTCCATGTCAATATCCAGGGGTGGCGGCGGCGATGATTCGGATGTATCATCTGGAACAGTATTGATCACATCAGCGTTGTTAGCATCATCGCTCGCCCTGCCACGAATGCGATCCTGGCTAAAAACCATGCTACGCACGCGCTGCAAAAAGTTTTCACGTCGCAACAGTGTTGCAATACCTCCATCCCGATTGCGAGCCTGCGAGACCAGCATGTCCACCGCCGAACGGACACGATTCGCCGGTATCATCCAACGTGGCACAGCCTCCGCATCCGAATCGTCTAAACCAACATTACATGAGAAACACAATTAGCGTTGGTTTTGCAAATGCCAGCCGACTAACCTTCACTGCCTGGACTGTCCAGGGACATGTCACTGCCGCTGTGCCTAGAGCTGACGCTCGCTCGACTCGGACTGTCGTTGTTGCCCAATGGTTGTTCCGCCTGCTGCTCTGGGCTCGCCGCCGCCGCCGCCTCCTCCTCAATCTCAGCGGGGGGCGTTGGGCTTGTGGCCACATTTGGATTTTGCGGTGGTGCAACCGTGCCCGTGTCTTCTCTCAGCTGGTTGGCACGACGCATCAGCTCTGTGACATCCACCATAAGCTCACTCACCTCCTCGAACATGTTGTCCACCTCCTCTATCATGTTCTCAAGCCTCGCCCGACTGTTCACATGCGCCGTAGTCACGGCAGCTATTGCACTAGCTCCAGCTTCAGCACTGGTTCCATCTCCGTCTCCATCTTCAGCTCCAACTCCAGCTTGATTTCCGCTGCTTTGTGGAACTTCCTCGTCCATTCCTAACTCAACCTGCATTTCAGCTGCAGCTGCAGTTGCACTTGCATTTGCATTTGTGTTTGTGCTGGATGAGCTGGTCTCATCGATTTCTGCGCATTAGTATATTCACATTTAAATGTTTTCATAAATTGATTGAGATTGCCCTGCACATACCTGCTGTCTCTTCATCGTCCATTTTTTCGGCGAATCAGTTCTGTTTATGTATATTTTGTTCGTTGGGAAAATTAAACTTTTTGATTTTTCTGCTGTTTTCTGTGCTATTGATATGTATACAAAGATACAGCTGAAGGTTCAGTGACAGGGTTGCCAGGTGCGCTGCCACGCTGAGAGGTTTAATTTGATTGTTGTAATTGCTTAAGCACACGGCATTGTTATTACTTGTTGACAATTTTAGAAAATACTCTAAATTTTCCAGCTAATAATCCCAAAAATTATTGTGGTATTTTTTATCAAATTGAATTAGTGACGTAGCCTGGCAACTCCAGCAATTAATAACATTTGTGCCATGTACACTGACCCTTTAACATGATCTTTAACATATCTGCTGATGAATGGAGCTTGGCTTGGGAGCCGATTCTCAGTGCTCCCCAACCACACAGCTCAGTTTTATGCATTGCGCTGTAGCGAATGGACGTCGATCCCGAATAAACACAGTTCGAGATTATCATCAAGCGAGCGCGCCAAACTAGACTAAATTAATTTGCATAAGCCGTCAACAAAAAAAACCAAAACATGTTTCAAATGCACTTTGTATTATTTTGTGGATTGTTTACTGTTATTATTGGCTTTGGCTGTGCCCAAGTCGCCTATGTGGAGGACGCTGACATCGATAAGCAGAAAAGTAATCTGGAGGTAGGCGATCCAACAAGACCTCAACAGCTGATAAGACAAACCCAAAACAGCATCACGCACTCTCTCTCTCTATCTCTATCTCTGTTACTCTCGCTCTAGGGTCGCAAGCCGTTGTACTCGCCCGCCCGCTGCGCCCGCTACCAACTACTGTACCCTGGAGATCAGCTCAACGACTGGATATGCGATTGCGCACCAGGTAGAGGTCCATTAAAATGGCGATGACATAATATCAATAATAATTACTCAAAACGTGTTGATGCGCGTGTACTTTACATGACCAGCGGCACTGTATCACCCAGATACCGATGCCTGCTACCCAGCGTACAGGCAGGGGCCCTGCAACGATAGCCAAATGCTGGTGTTGTACAAGGAGAAAGTTATACCCGAGTGCGTCAGCAATCCCTGTCGACTGGATGGCCATTTCCTGATACGCGACAAGTGCTTCCAGTTCGGCAACACGAGTCGCGAATTTAATCCCTGCCCCAACAGGGAGTACACCTTTGTGATGGGCGTCAATCCAAAGACTCTCATGGTCGACTGTGTGCAGCTGTCCACTCAGCTGGAGACGCGCATCTCTCTTGGTTCAGTAGCTCCGCCAGAGTACCACATTGAGATGGCACAGAAATGTGGGCGCGGCAGTCGCCTGTATGCGCAAGGGCGCTGCACGGCAACTCCAACTAAATAAAATACTCAACATGATTTTACAACTTTTTAGCTTAAAGCAATTTAACAATAACAACTACTTATGTACAAGTGTAAATCGAGTCGAGTTTAGGGCTTTAAATTGCTTTTCCGACGAGACTTGGGTGACTCTGCCACTGGATCCACGGTGGCCTCAAGTATTTCCTCCACACTTTCGCTGCTAATGTCATCCTCCTCGACTAGATTGACGCCATCCTCCAAGCTCTGCTCGTCGTTTACCGATTCCAGCTTCAGCAATGTATTCTCCATGGAAGCGAGGAAGGAGCTCTCGCTGTATTCTGGCCATTGACGGAACTGGGCGAATAACGTGAACATTTGACTGGGCGTCAGGTCGCCGAACTGTGTGTATATATTGATGCCGGGATAGTAATCTCGTGTGCTAATGCTGGTGCTTTGCATCGTGTACGGCGGCAAATGCTGGGCGGATTCATCTGCGTAGGTGGGCATCACTCTTTCCGGCGCATTTTGGTTGATGATCAGCCTGGGCCCACAGCCAGGGACCCACTTCCTACAAGACATTCAATCAATAAGTACACGACTTGGCTTAGCTTTCCGGCTTTCCAGTTCACTTACTCCAGATTGGGTATGATGCGGTTGCGTCGACTCACGAAATTCTGCTTTATGAAGAACCAGAGGGCAGGCAGATCTTGAACTGGGCAGATTTCATGCAGATTACGACGCGGCACGAATTTAACCAAATACAGATACTCCGGGTTGATCGACTTGACCTTGCCCAACTTGCTGCTCTTGGTCAGATTGTAGTCAGCTTGCACGGGCAGGAAGCTTTCGCGCGGCACCTTGGCTATAAAGCGATGCTCAAACAGTATTTGAAATAGCACCGTGGAGGAGCGATAGATCAAGTAGCCGATCTTGTTCGAGCACGTCAAGTGCTGCAAGAGTGAGGATTATTAAGTACATGAATACCATATAAGGATCGTGTAGGGGTACGCACGATGTAAATGGGCGGCGGCAGCGCCAGAATCATCTCACACCGACCCAAGTTGTAGAGGCTCGTCTGGAAGATCAGCGAGTTGATCAGATGCTTGAAGAAGGGGTAAGAGCCAACGGCGCCAAAGACCAGCATGTTGATATCTGTAAAGAGCAAAAAGGAGTTGATATATATTTCTATAAGACATATATTAGACTTGCCTTCATTGAATGCCTTGCGGGGCACATCGCTCAGCAAATCGAGCAGCCGCGTTCCACTATCCATTTTGTCCATGTAGGCCAACTTCCATAGAGCAATAAAATCGCCGTAGCGCACCTTCACACGATCCGGATACAGTGCATGCAACTCCTGTAAGCGTGGCATGAAGTACTCCATAGATTCAATCAGAATGATCTTACGGAACTGTGTCTCACGATCGAGCAAATGCCGCGTGAAGTGCCCCGGCCCGGGATTCAGCTCCAGCACGGTATCGCATCTACTTTGCCGCAGATGCGGCTCCAGGTAGTCATTGATCTGTTCCGCTATCTGCGCATTGGCCACATACATGTGCGTGACAACCTTTTGCTTCTTGGAGAGCAGCTTCTCGGGGAACTCGCCGCTGTAGCGTGCCACCCGCTCCGCCTGTACGGCCCGCTTGGACTTGGTGCTCTGGTAGCAGCTGCTCAGTCTCTGAATGTTCCTCGCGCTGCACAGCCTCAAGCTGCAACGCAGGGACAACATTTTCCTAACTTTTTTTTATTTATTTGAATTAAATAATTGAGCAAGTCTTGTCTGCCCGCTGTTCAAACGGTTTGTTTACAGTTCTCGCTGCTCGAGTGCGTTGTGCAGCACTGAATTGCTTTCCTTTCCAACACTGATTTTGTTGGTTATGTTTACAAATTGCTGGGAATTTGTCAATGCTTCAATTGTTGAGGCGAGTAGTTTAATTTAATTGTTAATTAAAATAGAAACAAATACGAAATGGGCAAGGTCATGTCGATGGTGGCGCGCAAGGCCAACCGCTTCAATGTGGAGAACCGGGCGCACCGCGTGCTGGAACGGGAGAAGCCAACGCCGGCGCCCAAATACGAATCCAATCTGCGCGACATGGAAAGAACTTTGGAGTGTAAGCACTTTATGGAGCTTTTATAAATAAATATTCAGCACATTCCCTTATTACTTGCAACTACAGTGGATCCCACCTTCGTGGACAAACTAAATACAAAGGACGCCAGCTTGGATACAAGACTAAAAGACGTTTATGTAACATCAAAGGATCAATTTGTGGGTTAAGCAATGAGCGTAGCTCATGGAATATATTGATAACAATCTAATCTACTGCATTCAGATTCAACGCGTGCTGCAACGCCAAGCAGCCGACAGACCGCTGCCCTTGGAGCGCACCACACCGGACGACTTTGAGTATGGCTACATGGAGCCCACGCGAACATCGAGCGGGCATTGCACACTGCGTCAGGCGATGCAGTTCATCAACGACCATCAGCTGCATCCCGAAGAGTGGACAGCCACGAAAATAGCTGATCAATACAAGCTGAAAGAGGCGCATGTTGGTGAGTTAACGAATATCCTAAATATTTAATAGATCCCTTAAATATTTATTTAACTAATTTCACTTGCAGCAAATATCCTGTACTACTTCAAGACGTTCAGCGTCTACATACCTGATCAGAAGTACAAGGACAAATTACTGACGCAAGCCAGGCAGAAACTCATCCAGGAAAAGCCTAGTACATAATAGTCCAAATTAGTTAACAATTGAATGGATCGTAGTCTTCGTAGTTAAAATGCTTGTTATTAATTAAACCTATCTTTTATTGTATAAATTGCTTAGTTGCATTTTTTGTATCACACAATGGCATTCGGTGGACAGTTGTAGACGTTCAGGGACTTGTCTTCTGAGGCAGATATTACTTTATCATTGCTTGGGCTATAGCGTACGCCCCACACCTGATCGGTGTGCTCGTTGAAAGTGTGCAGGCACTTGCGCTCTGCCGTATCCCAGACCTTGACGCTGCGATCACTCGACGAGCTGGCAAAGTGTTTGCCATCTTCCGAAAAGGAGACACACAGCACCCAGGAGGCGTGGCCGGACAAGGTGCCCACCACATCGGAATGTGCACTATAATTTGGAATAGAATAGATTTTCAACTCAACTTGATTGACTAGAAGTCGAACTTACACGTCGTAGAGCTTCATGTGTCCATCGTCGGAGCCAGTGAGCAGCATCTGTGAGTTCGGCGAAAAGCAGAGACTGCGCACGGGCATGGCATGGCCCTCCAGCGTTTGGGCCACCTTGCCAGCAGCCACATCGAAGATGGTAATGATGCCATCAATTGCGCCATTAGCAATGTACTTGCCATCGGGACTCTAGAAATTTTAAAGAGTTTTACTTCTAGGCAATCATAAACAAGTTTTTTCTCTTACATATGCAATGCTCAGCGTATATTTGCCATTCTGGGCGTCCAGCACCTGCTCTGCTTTGCCAGTCTCCACGCTGTACATTGAAATCTTGCCATCGTTTAGGCCAGAGATGACATACTTGTTGCACGGCGAGAAGCCCACTGTCCACAGATCGACTGGCCCGAATGTCAGCATATGCTTCTTATCGCCAGTGCGGGCATTCCACAGGCACATGCTAGAGTCTAGTGAGCTGCTGGCAATTGCTGGTAAATCAAATTTAGTGAATTATAGTAAAAATTAACAATAATTTAAATAGCTCTTCATACTTTGACCATCGGAGCTGACGGCAACGGAGACGACACCAAGGGCATGGCCCTTTAGCTTGTGTCGCAGTTTCAGAGTGTTATCTTCACGCACATCCCACACCTTGACCAGATCGTCTAAGCCACCGGTCACTATGAAATCCGTTGGTTTCTTCTCTTTTTTGTCAAAATCAAATGGATTCGCTTCCTCTTCTACGGCGCTCGCATCGCCAGGTGCCGGCTCTGGGTCGCGTCCCCAGGCGCATGCCCAGAGTGCATTGTCATGTGCATTTTCCTCTTTGTGTAACAAGGAAAACTAAAGAATAATGGGCTTTTTATTTAATTTAAAAACTCAATATTTATAATATTCACCATTTTCAATGCGGACGCTTAAAATTATTTTTTGGCAAATTGAGTTTACGATAGAGATGGGTGAAGTCGTTCACAATCAGTAAGAACCAGCTAGAGACTCACGTGAACAAGTTCCCAACACTCAAAATCATATGTTTACTGTTGTCAAACATTTTACTGATGTCAAGATAAATATTTAATTGAAATGACAATAATGAATTATGCAAATCCATAATTTACTCGTCTTAATAATGGATGTTGGTAATGTTATTGAAATTATTATCTTTGATGAAAATATTGCTTAATGGTTTCAATGTATTTTCACGCTTTCCAAATATGGGCACACTTATTCAATGAAAAACTCAACACTGATGATTGCTTCGCTCTTGGCATTTTATTCCCTATTCTCATACGCAATGGCCGCCAACAAGGAACGCACTTTCATCATGGTGAAGCCCGATGGAGTCCAAAGAGGACTTGTCGGCAAAATCATCGAGCGTTTTGAGCAGAAGGGCTTCAAATTGGTAGCAATGAAGTTCATGTGGGTAAGTAAAGCCGGCCGCTTAATTGAATTAAGAAATCGATAAGTACGCGTGTCCAAATTGTCGTGTTTAACCTCAACAAGCAAGGGGTTGCCCTTGCTGATATTGTAAGTGACCGGTTGAGGTTAGATCGCATATAAGAATCTAATTTTAGAGGTCACGAAGATGTTAGCCCAGCATTAATACGTTCAATTCATTCAATTTCAGGCTCAAAAGGACTTGTTGGAGAAGCATTATGCTGATCTGTCTGCCCGCCCCTTCTTCCCCGGTTTGGTCAACTACATGAACTCCGGTCCAGTGGTTCCCATGGTGTGGGAGGGTCTAAACGTGGTCAAGACCGGCCGTCAGATGTTGGGCGCTACCAACCCAGCTGACTCCCTGCCCGGCACCATCCGTGGCGATTTCTGCATTCAGGTCGGCCGCAACATCATCCACGGCTCCGACGCTGTTGAGTCAGCCGAGAAGGAGATCGCTCTGTGGTTCACCGAGAAAGAGCTGGTCACCTGGGCCCCAGCTGCCAAGGACTGGATTTACGAATAGACGTCAAATGCAATGCATTGATCTGTCCGGTACTCACTAAGGCTAAATGCAATTCTTTTAAAGAATAAAAATTCCACACTATATACACATTGATATTCGCGCCTGTTTTATTCACATTTATATTTGGCCCACTCTGCCGATGACGCTTCCGTTGGCAACACCCAGCCGTGGGGTATGCTGCTGCCCACTTTGCCGGAACTTATGTACGAATCCCAAATGGCTCTGTAAATAGAAATTATTTATGACGATGATTGATTGAGGGAGCTATCAAACGAGCTAACCTTCGCTCCACTAATGCCTGTGTCTTACGTTCCTTCAAATATCCCTGCTTTAAGGGCACCGTAGGAATTCCAAAAATAGCTTTGGCCCACTGCGCCTCACAGCTGGTGGGCACTTCTTGGTTGATTGCATTTATGCTCTCCTGCTGCACACGCCGCCAGACTGTTCGCATTCTGGCAAGTTTTTTGCCCAAGTCGCCTGTGCCCCCTCGCGCCTTGTACAGCCTCTCCAGCAAGTCCAGTGTGTGCAGCATATTGGCGGAGTCATGACGCTTCTTGAGTGTTATGTGCTCCGCTTGCTTAGGTGCTGTCAAGCGTGCCTCGCCTGCTGCACACGCTGTTGGTGATGACGTGGCCAGCTTGGCGGACTGGGAAGCAGACCTATTCACCTTCATTTGTAACTTGACCAACTTTTGCTTGGCCCTTTGACGCCTTTGTTTACGTTCCCACTGAATGCGTGCCAGCTTTTCACATGGCAGCTCTGACAGCTGCGCTAGTAAATTTGTAGTTTCTCTTTCCACTTGGACAGACTGCTCCAAGTCGAAGTCATTTGGTGACGCATTGCTGGCAGTTTCCAAAAATTGTAAATTCTTAATGAGATTGCTAATATTTGCCTTTATTTCGCTTAGTTTGAGGCCTTGCGGCATATCGACTAACAGTGTTGGTTAACGTTGCACAATATATGTTTATACTGGGAGTAAGTAGCTTGGTTAAAGTAAAATACAGGGAAGAATTTTGGGTACGGCATTGGAACAGCTGATTGTTTTATGATTGAAGAACAGCTTCTGCCTCGCTTAGCAGCTCTGCTGCCTTTGTGTACTCCTCCGTTTCCTTGAGATCCTGCTCATCCTGCAGAAATTTTTGCAACAGCTCGAACTCCTTTTGCAGTCTGTGAAAAAATTTCATTATCTTTAGTATTGACTAAAACTGATTCGAGGTAATTAAATGAGTCACCTTCGCTTTGAGTCTGGTATCATCATTTGGCATTCCTGTATCACCTCTTCCTGCTTGCGTAGAACGTGTTCATCAGCTCCCTCGGCCTTGAACTTTTCCAGACGAGCAAACTCTGTTGTCACTTCCTTCTCGTAAACGGACTTCTCCTTCGCCAGGCGCTTCACAACACCCGATTTTATTACTAGCTGCCTTATGCGTGGATCTGCCATATCTGTGATTATGTCGGTTTATAAGTACTACCACAGCTATAAATTATATTGTGCTTGCAATTCTAAATTGTTGCTTTCAATTTTTTATTTAATTTATCGAAAATTTCAGCACGGCCGGCTGAGCTTTGTCGCTTTGTTGTTTATAAATGCCGCCTGTGAGTCAGCTAGCACAGAGTTGCCACACTTTTCACTGAATTCACTGCAGTTCCAGTTCCGAAAATCGGTTGGCCATGGAATAAGCTGAGTTCGCCAAGAGAAGTGAAACAAAGAACCGACTTTGAAATACCCTGCACACATTACGAAAATACTTCAATTAATTTTAACTAAAAATCAGAAATATTAAAACAATATTTCCAGTTATTTGTTGTATTTTACGGTTAAGCATTCTTTATTTTTATTTTCTCAATTAATACATTAAAAGATCATTTTCTGTTTCTGTTTATTAAGCAACGTTTTCTGTATCCATGAATTGTGTGTGTTTTCTGTTGTGGGTTACAATTATAAGTTTCATAGTAACGACAATGAATGCATTATGTATGTATGTGGCTAATTGTTTATGAGAAACATTTGATTAAATTATGCAAATGCCCATGAGGCTCAATAGAACATTTAGAATGTTTACAAAACCGCATATGATTATGTTTTTATGAATATTATTTTTGTAATACTTCTTAAGCATTTGTCTTTTTTTTGTTTTTGTTTTTCTGGGAAAAATTTTGAATTCATTGCGAATGTAGTCTTGATTTTGTTTTTTTTTAGTTTTAGGGTTCGTAAGATGCAGAGTGGTTTAAAACTAAATTCTGAAAATTACTTTATATAATATATATAGATTTTAAATCGAATGCCTCCGACTGACTTATCAAAAGTATAAAAAGTGTTTAAAATCCATTGATTGAAAGAATGGCGCTTGTGATAAATGAGGGGGCAAGTAGAGTAGGGGGCGTGGTGTATAGAGGGGGTGGTGGTGCCGGGCTAGCAGCAAACTCCAGTGGCGAATACATTCTGATAATTATGATGCTCAGTGCGGGACTGTTTCCTGCGAAACGATTTGCGGTGGCGAAACAAGTTTAGATAGCTAGAGTATATGATGATTATGAATATGATGGCGATCGACTTGGCGTACGCATACGGGAATGATTCCGGGTGAGCGACGTGTCCGTTCGCTTCCACCTCGTCGCGTACCGCGAGGACTGGTGTTGTTGTCGCTGCCACGCCCTCGCCACTAATTGTGTGTGTGTTTGTAATAAATTGCAATAGTTCCTCGAGTTTATATAATAGATGAATGCAGCAGTTAATAGTTGTAGTTGATGAAGTTTTATGCGCCACGGACTCTGTGTCAAGCCCTTGCAATGCTTTTGCTCGTCTACGATGAATAGATACTATAAATTTTAAGTGTGTTGTTGCTTTTGCCGTTTGCTGTTTGAGTGTTTGAGTGTTGTTGTTGTTGTTGTTTATGTTGTTGTTATTTGAATTACAAGTCTGCTGACACCCTAGTTATTTCTTCTTCTGTGCCTTCTCAGCGGCTTTTGTCACTTTGCCCGAGGTCGTTTCTTTAAAGTTCACCGATTTGATGACTCCGACCGCGACAGTCTGACGCATGTCACGCACCGCGAACCGTCCCAGCGGCGGAAATTCTTGGAAGCTTTCGACGCACAGTGGCTTAGTGGGCACCAGCATGATGATGGCCGCATCGCCAGACTTGATGGCCTTCGGCTCGGTCTCGGTGGTCTTGCCCGTACGGCGATCGCACTTCTCCTTGATCTCGGCGAACTTGCATGCAATGTGTGCCGTGTGGCAATCCAAAACGGGGGTATACCCATTGGCAATCTGCCCAGGATGATTGAGCACAATGACCTGAAGAACAAAAACAATTATCAGTACAAATCAAAACACATTGCATTCCGATTAACCCACCTGAGCCGTAAAGTCAGCAGCGCCTCGTGGTGGATTGTTCTTCGAGTCGCCAGCCACGTAGCCACGACGCAACTCCTTCACCGAGACGTTCTTTACATTGAAGCCGACATTGTCACCCGGCATGGCCTCGGTCAACGCCTCGTGATGCATCTCGACGGACTTGACCTCAGTCACCAGATTAACCGGAGCAAAGTTTACCACCATGCCTGAAACCAGAAAGGGAATGAGTCAATTGAACATTTTTAATTTGTTCATTGCCTTTCTCACCTGGCTTGAGTACGCCAGTCTCCACACGACCTACGGGTACTGTGCCTATGCCACCGATCTTGTAGACATCCTGCAGAGGCAGGCGCAGCGGTTTGTCAGTGGGCCGCTGGGGCGGCATAATCGCGTCCAGCGCGTCAATCAAGCACTTGCCCTCCGTCTTGCCCTCCTTGCGCTCGACGGTCCAGCCCTTGAACCAGGGCATCTTCTCGGACGGCTCGAGCATGTTGTCGCCATGCCAGCCCGAGATGGGCACAAAGGCGACCGAGGCCGGATTGTAGCCGATCTTCTTGATGTACGAGGACACCTCCTTCTTGATCTCCTCGTAGCGTGCCTCGCTGTAGGGCGGCTCCGTAGAGTCCATCTTGTTGACGCCCACAATCAGCTGCTTGACGCCCAGCGTGAAGGCCAACAGCGCATGCTCGCGCGTCTGGCCATTCTTCGAGATGCCAGCCTCGAATTCGCCCGTGCCGGCGGCCACAATGAGCACGGCACAATCCGCTTGCGAAGTGCCCGTAATCATGTTCTTGATGAAATCCCTATGGCCGGGCGCATCGATGATAGTCACATAATACTTGGCCGTCTCGAACTTCCACAGAGCAATGTCAATGGTGATGCCGCGCTCGCGCTCAGCCTTCAGTTTGTCGAGCACCCAGGCATACTTGAACGAGCCCTTGCCCATCTCCTGGGCCTCCTTCTCGAACTTCTCAATCGTACGCTTATCGATTCCGCCGCATTTATAAATCAAATGGCCCGTGGTGGTCGACTTGCCGGAGTCGACGTGGCCAATCACGACGATGTTAATATGAATCTTCTCCTTACCCATGGTTCAGCTATGTTATCAGCGACGCGACAAATATCTCTGGAGTCTCTGAGCTCAAATAATTTCTGATTTTCCTTCCTATTTTTTTTTTGTTCAGTAGTTTTCGATACAACCTGCAGGGCAAATGACATATACACATATATATATAAATATGTAGATTCAGGTACGTATATCAAATTTGGAGCGTGGGTGGCGTAGAGAAAGAGAGAGAGAGAGAGAGAGTGATGGAGAGAGCGAACAAGCAAAGGCGTGTGCTATAAGGACACGAACGAGCGTAGTCAGGAGCTGCATGTTTGTATGAATGTATGTACGTGCATATGTAGGTATGTATGTATGTATATAGGTATGTAAGTAGGTATGCATGTAGGTATGTATGTAGGTATGTATGTAGGCATGTATGCATGTATAGCTAAGGTGTGGGCGTGCAAGTGGGCGCGACTCTGTTCGCGGTGTAGAGACTCAAATGCTGCCGCTGCTGCTGCTGCTGCAGCTATATTGCTCTGCATATACAGTGAAAGTTCGCTAAAGCGCAGACTTGCATGTCGATGTAAATTATGCACTTAAAAGATGCATCGAAAAATGCACATACTTTTGCAGTTTACTGTGGGAGCTCTGCCTTTTTCACTTGGATAATTTTACTAAATTACGATGGCTTTAGAAGTTTATTGTCGATGTCAAAATTGTTTGATTGAAACTTCCGATTTTTGTATCAAAGAAAACTAGATATACTAGTCATGCATACCAACTAGATTAAAAGTTTGTCGTTTTTTTTTCTTGACTATTTTTGATCTTATTCTTAGAATAATTTTTTTTAATAGGAAATTTATTTCTTAAGTTTTTATTATAGTTTTTAGACTCATTATTTCTTTTATTATGGATAAATTAAATTTTTCTTTTATATTCACTCATAAAAAAATATTTTAAAAAAATTAATTAGTCAAAAAAATACATTTTTGTTACATGAAATAAATTTCCTATTTCACTACCGGCATTAAGGTCGACCCAAGAGAAAATGTTGCACTAAGTAGAGCTTACACTACATACATATGTATGTATGTACATACATACCTACAGATGTATGTGTAACTGTGTATGCAGATATATATTATATAGATATATTAACAAAAAGTTAGCTAAAACTCACCCGGAAATCGGTTTAGATGTAACTTGCTGCTTACAGGCGCTTTAAATGGCAATGCACTGAAAAAAAAAACAGTTTTCAGGTGAAATACATATAGAAACTATTTCACAATAATGGAAAAATCTCTATGCCAAACACTAGTGAAATTAATGCAATTTTTTTATATTTTCCATACATAAGTTACACATTGAAATATTACCAATTGAGGCCGCCCACACGTCTGTTCGTTAGTCAATCGCGGAAAATCTGGACAATAAGTGTGCAAGCGGAGAGTCTCAATGGTTGAAACGAAAAATCAATAATGAACCCAGACAAACGACGAGAGCTTCTGGAGCTGAAAAGCGCGACTGAGCCGAACGGCGACGGCGGCGACGTAGCCGAATGCACTCCCTGACAGTGCCCGCCCCCAGCCAGCCCACCCACCTGCAGTATTTCAATTATGTCCGGCCGGCAGCATTTGAGGACGGGCTTAGCTATGAATACCTCCGCTGACAATGGCTTTGTTGTAGTGTAACAATAATTTAACAACAATTATAACTCAATTTATTTTAAGAGGCGCAGCGAATGAGGAGAAGGCGGAGGCGAAGGAGGTGGTGAAAATCAATGTTGGTGGCAAAGAGCGAGTGCAACGGTATTTGTAGCTTTTGCTCATCGCCGGCATTTGCGGCATTCGTGTGCTCTTTTCTCTGCTCACGACGATTCGAAAGGGTGAAAAACTGCAAACACACACACACACAGACACATACACAACTAGCACACGCATACACACATGCATGCAGAGCCATAAATGCCGCTGCTTCGGGTTGCACTTGCTCATCGTTTCCGTTGGTCGCCGCCGTCTTGGATAAACTTGCAAAAACAACAAGGAGACAAGCATGCATACATGCACACATGCAGATGTGCATGCATGTGAGAGCGCCTCTGTGTGTCTATGTGTGTATGCATTGACTCTTTAGCGTGATTTATTTTCTAGCCTAGAAACAATTTCGACTTGCGCTTTTTCTTTAGTTATTTTTAACAACATTTGCATGTGTGTGTGTGTGTATGCATTTGCACACAAGTGCAAATTAAAAAGAAGAACCTTAAAGGGAAATGTAAAAATACTTTGCCATGCTGTCTGTCTCTCGCTCGCTCTCTCTGCAGCGATGTAACGGAATTGCACGCAAAGCTGCATACATACGAACACGCATACATATACGTACGTATGTATGGAGCATGTATTATGTTGACTCACTTTAAATTTGGCAACATAACTGTGCAGCAAGCATACGCACGCACACAGCCACACAAGCGCACACGAGCAACTGCAGACTTCTGCAGCCACGGCCGCCATTTTGGAATTTACCAGAGAGCTGGTCATATGTATGAACGTGCGTATGTACGAATATGTACATATGCATACACGTTATGTAGATGAAATTCTATGCACGCAAATGTATAAATATTTATGCATAAATATTTAATCTGACTATTTGTCATTTTTGGCAGTAATAAACATTGCGCCGTTACATACACACGAGCATTCTTGCACACACACACACACACACACACACACACTTATTATGCAAAACCTTAGAATCGAGGCGCCGGCCGGCAAACGCACGAAATTTAAACTTCCTTTAATGCTTCACACGGATCGAAATACGCATCAATAATAAACAGTTGCATAGACACACTCACTTTACTCTCATTTAACACACAAATAATTAATCGATGGTTATTAGTGAGAGCGTTATTAAAGGATTTTATGAAAGCTGCACGGACCTGCTCGGTGCGTGCACTTACCTCGAAACCAGAAAACGGAAAGACCGAACTCGTGCGAAACAGGCAGTCGAAGCTTGACGAAGATACCGAGCAGCCGACGGCCGCTGCACGATGATGCAACGGCCGAATGGCAGATAGAGTGGCCAACCAACTGGGGCAAGGGAATGGGCATGGGATGGCAAATTGAAAATTGAAAATTGCGGGCACTTTTAAACAGTCGCCGCTAATTGACAGCACAATGCACGTCCGATTAGCGCCGCAAAAAGAAGAAGCGATTGTGAGAGAGAGAGAGAGAGAGAGCTTACCGTTAGCTAAGCGTTAGAGTCAGCTGTTCGCAATTTTGATGTGCAGCGCGATATTAGATGGGCGTAAATAATTGGTTACGCGTTTATTACTATTTAATTAGAGGGTTTTAATAATTATTTGACTTACAATTATCTTGAACAAATTTATAAATCTTGAACTTTTCTTAGGTAAGAAAATATTTACGGAAATAGACGAAATAATTAAATTTTCTGTGGGTACGAATCGTGATTTTTGTGCAATTTACTTTACAAATTCTAGTTGTATATGATTTCAGCTGTTCAAATTTTGATAGTCAGTGCAAAGGTAGACAGACTGAAGTAATAGGCCACGACTGAATTTGTTTTAAATTTAAATGCTGAGTAAGTCGAGCGCTTGCCGGAAGAGTTATTAAATTTGCAAAGGTATTTATAGCAAAGGACGAATGAATTAAAGATTCACGAATCACAATTTGCGTGCAATTCGCTTTAAAATATTCTAAACAGAAAGTCAATGTCGGCAATTAATTATACATAGTTGTATATATTTGTATGTCCTATATATATCATATGTTCTATATTCTATACATTAACAATTATTTCCATTCGCTGTCCGACTCATATTCAGGCCAATCTGGTTTAACGTCTAGGGGAAGTTTCTTCTGCTCCAGGTATTCATTAAATTGCTCTGGTATAGACATAAATCTACGTATTTTTAGGCGGAATTGCCTCCAGGTCCACTGGCCATGATTGCGACGATCTGTCACCATGGCCTTGTAGTTGAATTTGTATTTATTAAGGAAATATGAGAGCTCCTTTACCACG
The DNA here is from genome assembly GCA_035046225.1 of Drosophila pegasa. NCBI lineage: Eukaryota > Metazoa > Arthropoda > Insecta > Diptera > Drosophilidae > Drosophila > Drosophila pegasa. The sequence continues at coordinate 6,380,685 of JAWNOD010000398.1, read as the reverse complement.
CCCTTCGGTAATCTGCAATTGCAACATATATATAGTAACTAATACAGCATAAACAATATATTTTATATCCCTACCTGAACTCCGGATCGGCTCTTCGATCGATTGCCATCTGTTCGAGTTCTTGGACGACGTGCCCCCGCTTTGGTTGCGGAGTCTCTGTCTTGTCCTTCTTGGAGCCCAGAGCTGCCAGATCCTCGTCATCCAGCTCCTCCTCGGCGAAGCCATTAACAAATTTTACCGCCTCAAGCCTTTCGCGTTTGTAGTTGGGTACGCCCACCGACTTGTTGGGATCACTGGCCAGGCCCATTTCACTGAAATTGGTGCCCACGCGTTTTCCATCCAGCCACAACTTCTTCAACTCTGGACTGTAAAGCGCGCATATAAAACTTTAAGTGTCAACAAATGCATGCCAGCATACTTACTCCTTGATTTTGCCGGTGTTTTTACGAGTCTTGTTCATCGTCTTTCGGTTGACATTGTAGCGGTAGCGCTTACGCACATGATTCTTGCGAATTTTCATTATTTTTCTGTTGAATTGTTAAAAACCAACGCGACGAAAACAAAACAATTGCACGTGTTGCAGCTGTGTGCTATCGAAATAGTTATCGAAATATCGACATTAGGATTGCTGCATGACATTCCACACATAAATATCGATAGGCAATCGAGCCGGTGAACGAACACCGGCAAATATCGATACAGCGATGTTTTGATGTTTTCGTGCATCACTAATTTTATATTTATAAAGAAAGATGCGCGACGAAATTTTGGATCCGCATAATTTGGTTAAAAACCGGGAGATATTATACCGGTTAATGATCAGGTAGGCTTAAACTAATTGCCTATAAGGCCTATTGCTTATGAGTCTTCTCTATATGCAGCCAGTTAATGTACGATGGCTTGGAAAAATTTGCCATGGAGCTGTCCATGCTGGTCAAGGCGGATCAGTGTGCTCCAAGCGAGCGTCTGCTGCACGTCATGATCTCCGGCATGCAAATAATGTCCGACAAGGATAAAACCAACATGGATGATGTGCTGCCGGGCATTGATCTAGAATTCGAGCCGGAAGCATCGGCACTGGCTCCAGAGCCACATTCCTATGAAACCGCTTATGTGACCTCGCACAAGCAGGCTTGCCGTGCTGGTGCTTTCAGCTTTGATGGTTCCCTGGTGGCCACTGGCAGTGTGGATGCCAGTATTAAGATATTGGATGTGGAACGCATGTTGGCCAAATCAGCGCCGGAAGACATCGAACCCGGACGGGAACAACAGGGTCATCCAGTTATTCGCACACTGTATGATCACACGGATGAAGTGTCGTATCTGGAGTTTCATCCCAAGGAGCACATACTGGCGTCAGCATCGCGCGACGGCACCGTCAAACTCTTCGACATCGCCAAGCCATCGGTGAAGAAGGCGCACAAGGTGCTCACCGACTGTGAGCCAGTGCTGTGCGTATCCTTCCATCCCACTGGCGACTACATAGCCATTGGCACGGAACACAATGTGCTGCGTGTCTACGATGTGCATACAACGCAGTGTTTCGTTAGCGCGATTCCATCGCAGCAGCACAAGGCGGGCGTCACCTGCGTCAAGTATTCGCCCACGGCCAAGCTCTATGCGACAGGCAGCTTCGATGGCGACATCAAAATATGGGACGGCATAAGTGGACGTTGCGTCAACACGATTGCTGAAGCACACAGCGGAGCAGCCATTTGCTCCTTGCAGTTTACAAGAAACGGAAAGGTGGGTAGATAACGATATCTTAGTTGAGTTTCGTAATCTATATACCATCTTTCTTGTAGTACTTGCTTTCATCTGGCATGGATTCGATTGTCTATCTGTGGGAGCTCTGCACCAGTCGCCCCATACAAACGTATACGGGCGCCGGCACCACGGGCAAGCAGGAGCATCAAGCGGAGGCTGTTTTCAATCACACCGAGGACTATGTGCTGTTCCCCGATGAGGCGACCACGTCCTTGTGCTCGTGGAACTCGCGTAATGGCTGTCGCCTTACACTCAACTCTCTGGGTCACAACGGGCCTGTGCGCTACATAACCCATTCACCGAATGCGCCAGCTTTTCTCACCTGCTCCGATGATTTCCGTGCACGTTTCTGGTATCGTCGTGCCAATAATCAATAAATGTTAGGCTAGGATTTTAATAAAATATAATTATAAAAAATAAAAAAATATTTTAATAAAAATAAGCAATTATATGACAAGAAATAATTGATTTGTTTTCGTTTAGATTTTTGCCTGCAACAATGCCCGCATAAGTATGCTATATATTTTGGCAATTGCTTATACCTGCCAATAGATGGCGCCAACTATGCACTTCAGTATTTCCTAGATTTCAAAGTCTTGAAGCTTAGTTAAAATTAAATTGATTAAGCAATAAGTGTAATATCCTTTTGATTTATCGTCTAAATATATGCAGTTTAATTCTTCAAGTAAAAATATTGATTTGTAATATAAATAATATATATACACATTTCTAATTTTTTTAAAAATATATTTCTCTATTTGTTATTCTTTTTTTTTATAGTGTACAATTTATTTTTATTTTATTTTGTATAAGGAAATATGTTTTAATTGAAAGATCCAAAGTTGAAATAAGAAAAATTGTGACATAAAATGGTATAAAATCTATTTATTGAGCGCATTGACAGCTTAAGTCGTAATGAGTGCTTTAAGTAAATATCTATATATATTGACAAAAATATATAATATGAAATGCTGAGTACTTTCTTTTTGTGCGTACGATTTGTGCTAAGGCAATCAATTGAGTAACAGCTGGCTGATGATATAGTATCCGCGGTTGAGCTTAAGTAAGAATATCAGTTATTTTTCACTGGAAGTCCGTTGCGCATCTCGACAATGCCTTAGAAGCGACTTATGCATACTTAACTAAATAGTAACTAGATCAAAAATGCTATATGTATATGTATAAGCTATACTTAAGAGCTAAAAAGTCTGCTAGAGCATAATTAAGTAGTCGTTAATTAAGTTTACAACATTCACATGGGTCGGACGGGCCGGACGCCACTCAGTTATAATTTTCATTATGATTTCTTTCTTTTTGATAATTGCACAATTAGCCAATTCAGTGGGGCTTCGGTCTGTTGTCTTACCAATGGACCACACACCCATTAATCTACGGTCTTTGAGTATTTCAACGTAATACTATGTACAACAAATATAAAATTAAAAGACTAAACAAAATACAGTTCAACAAAATCACACAGGAAATAAACAAAAATAATAAAAAAAAAATAACGTAACGAGTAGAAAGTAGCGAGTAAATTTAGTTGGACGGCGCCCACTCGTTGGTTTCTGAAGCACACAGATGTCGGCTTAGGGTGTGACAAGAGCTGTCTAGGGAAGCTACTCGTTGCTTTCGAATCGGGAGTAAATAACTGAATGTAGCGAGTGCAATAGCTTAATTTACTCGTTAGGTTTTTATAGCGAGTAAATTCGTACTCGTTGCTTTTATGTAAATCTTGTTCTTGATGTTCTTAATGGATTTTTTTATAGCGAGTATGTTCACTCGTTGCATTACTATAGCGAGTAAGCTTACTCGTTACTTGAATGTAGCGAGTAAATCTACTCGTTATTTTTATATAACTTGGGAGTAAATAAACTTTCACTAGCAAAGCAATTAACTCGTTGCTTCTTTATAGCGAGTAGCTTTACTCGTTGCTCGACTACAGCCTATAAATGCACTCGTTGCTTTTATAGAGCGAGTAAATTAACTAGTTATTGCACAGCATTCATTTCATTTCTAACTCACATAGAGTAACCCCACTCGTTGCTCAAACATAGCGAGTAAATTCACTCGTTGCTCGCCACTTGCCTCAAGCCATAGAAATGCCAATTGATAATTTAAATCAGACCTAAATCGAAAATTCTAAACCAAAATTCTAAACGGAGGCAGTGGGTTTTAAGAAATTTTCTACTAGTTAATCAGTTGCATTTGGACTTAGGACTAAATAATTATTAAGTACATAGTGTCGATAGAACTTAATCGTAAGGCTTTTTTATGGACGGAACCTCGTTGAACTTATTGCTATAACTGTAAGTATCTATTGCTTAACTAACCAATTTAGCTATCTGATGTGCACTAAAGGTCCTTAAGGATCGGTATTAACTAGTAACTATATCTATATATTAATTTATATATAGATTGTATGCGCTTGAGTTCGTTTTGAGTTCTGACCAGGGGCGTAGGCTGAGTGTGGCTCTAGGTAAATGCATAAATTTAATAGTCGCATATCGAGTATGCAGTTCTTGAATGATTGATGGAGTTTAAGTATTTTTTGTTTAGTATTCATTTGTATCCCCTTTTTCCCCGTAACCAACACTTTGCCTCTACGCCCCTGCTTCTGACAATTGCTTAGCTTTAAGTATTTTACAGTTGTGTGTGTTTTGTTTAAGGCACGCTCTCTCCCTCACTCTCACTCTCTCTCTTTCTCCTTGTCTCTCACCTTCACTCTCTCTATCTCTCTATCTTTTTCTCTCGATCTATTCTGTCTCTCTCACTCTTTCTCTCCCTTCCTCGTCCTTTCCCTCGATCTACTCTGTGTTCCTTTCTCTTCTACTCTTTCATTCTTCATTTTTTCTCTATCTTTCTTTCTCACCTACTCTCGCTTTTTCTCCTCTCTCTCTAACTCTAACTCCCGCTCTCACTCTCTCTCTCTCTTTCTCTTTATCTCTATTAATCTCTCCTCTTCTCTGTCTGTTGCTCTCTCATCTGTCCTCTCTCTTTGCCCATCTTACTCGCTCAGCTATCCGCCATTTCTCTCTCTCTTTCGCTCTCTCTCTATATCTTTTTCTCTCTCTCTCTTCCCTCTTACTCGCTCATCTATCCTCCTTATCTCTCTCTCTTTCTTACTATAACCCTTTTATACCCCTCTCTATGACTCTCCCGCTATACCTTTATTGCTGTCTCTTACTCTCACTTTTTCCCTTTTCCTTTCTCTCTCTTCCTCCCTCCTCCTCCTTCAGTTAACACCTGTTGGCACTGGCGGCAGGCTTTTGCCCTCGTACATGGCTGGCGGTGAGGGCGATGGCGATGGCGAGATTTGTATCTCATTCTTGATGATGACGTCATGCTGCAGGCTGAGCATTGCGGCTGCTGCGGAGGTGGGCGTGGCCGGTGCTGGATAGCCAGCATCAGCTTCCTGTTGCTCCTGCTTGACATCAGGCAGCAGCAGCAGCTGCTCCTGCTCCAGTTGCTGTTGCTCCAGTTGCTGCTGCTCCAATTGTTGCTGCTGCTGCTCGAGTTGCTGTTGCTGCTGCTGCTGCTGCTCCAACTGTTGCTGCTGCTGTTGCTGTTGTTGCTGCTGGTAGAGCGTCGTGTGCATGTCGCCCGCTGCTGCCGCCGAGATCAGATACTTGAGCGGACTGAAGCCGCTGATGTCCTTGGGCGGCGTGAAGTTCTCGTGCGTCATCTTCAGGTGGTTCTTCATCTTGTCCGGGCGGGAGAACTCCTTGCAGCACACCGGGCAGGGGAACACCTTGCGGTGCTTGCCCTCGTGGTAGAGGAAGGCGTGCCGCTGGAAGCTGTACTTGTTCTTGAAGGTCTTCTGCATGTTCTCCTTGGCGCACTCGGTGCAGCGATAGACGCCCTCGACCACGCTCGCATAGCGGAACAGATCCAGGCCGCGCACCGACATCTCCGTCAGATGCTCGGCCTGGTCGTCCAGCGTCGACTGGGCCTTGCGTCGCACCCGTCGCCGCTGTATCGGCCGCTTGGCCGTGCCAGAGCTGCGTGAGCGGGCGGAGCTGCGCTCGATGCTGGGCAGCGGCTCCTCGAAGGACTCGTGCGGCGTCGTATAGCCGGGCAACCCGGCATTCTCGTCGGCCAGCGTCAGCAGCTCATGATCCGTCTCATCGCTCTTGTCCGCCACGCAGAGCAGCTCCAGATCTTCATCCGCATAGCTCGTCTCGGCGACGGGCGGCGACTGCGACGCGGCGGGCTGTGGCGCCTGCGACTGCGACGACGGCGCCTGGTAATAGTCCGACTTGAGCAGGGGATTGCCCGTGGCGGCCATGTGCAGCAGCAGCTGCTGATGCAGACTGGAATTGTTGTTGTTGTTGTTGCTGCTGCTATTGTTGTTGCTGTTGTTGTTGCTGTTGTTGTTGCTGCTGGTTGCCTGCTGCGCTTGCCGCTCTGCTACGTTGGCCAGCGACTGCAGCGCGCTGCAGCTGCTCTCCTGCTCGCTGGCCTCCTCCAAGGACGCTGTTGGCAATGCCAGAGACACCAATGTGTCCGGATCCTTGGCACCGCCACGCAGCTGCTGCTTGAGCAGCGAATTGCTGTTGTTGCTGCTGCTGCTGTTGTTATTGTTGTTTGACTGTGACTTTGAATGTGACTGTGACTGCGACTGGGACTGTGACTGGGACTGTGACTGGGACTGACTGCTGGCATTAATCGCACGTATCTTCAGGCCCAATATGGTGGGCAGGTGCAGCGGTGCCGCGGCGCCCATGTCGCTGGTCTCCCTCGCAACTGGCGGCGTCTCTGTGGCAGCAGCTGTTGAAATTTGCGTCGCTGTCGAGCCGAACAGGCGCTGCGAGAGCTCGGGCGTGGCTGGAAATTGAAATGGAAAATGGAATTTATATAAATTACAAATATATTCTAATATAATTATATGTAACTCAAATCAATTTATATAAATTACAAATATTCGAATAAAATTATATTCGACTCAAATCATATTAAGTTAGGGCTGTTCCATACTACATATATCACTTTATATATATTTATTTATTCTTAGGCTATATCATAATTAGTATAAAATTTTTTTAATAATCAATATTCATATTAATCCTCTTTAAATGTCTAAACTCTCTTATAACTTATGCTTAACGCCTTTGGCACACATTTTCAGAGCATTTTTATAGACTTTGCTTGAGCGTCTTATTAGGTAGAACAAAGAAGAACAAAATATTCATATAGAATAATAATCAAAAATTAAATAATGTTCAAAATATGAAAATGAAAATATTTGGGCATCAAAATCATGACTGTCTAATTATAATATAATAATATTATTATGGAAGGTCTGATAACAATTATTAATAATAAAAATGAAAAAAAAGATTTTTTTTTAAAATTGATTTAGTTTCTTTTTGTGGCATTGTTAGATGAAAGACATAAAAATATGCATATGAAATAATAATTTTTGATTATTATTTCATATGCATATTTTTATGTCTTTCATCTAACAATGCCACAAAAAGAAACTAAATCAATTTAAAAAAAAAATCTTTTTTTTTCATTTTTATTATTAATAATTGTTATCAGACCTTCCATAATAATGTTTAAAATATTCAAGATCAAATTTCAATTTCAATTTCATTCTGGCTGACAAACTGAAAAGCTGAGAATATTGCTTTTGTAACGTATCCATCTTGCTCAGATTTGCTCAAATTGCTAGAGACTTGAAATAGTTATTTAAACTAAGTCTGTTCAAACTTGTACTTTATCGCAGATGAATAGCAATAGCTAACCTCTGTAAAAACAAAATATATATCAAACGCTTAATTATAAGTGCTTAAAGAAAAAAAAAGCCAATAAATAATATGAAAAAATTAATAATAAATTTGTATTTGTAATCCTAGCCCCTGAAACACAATCATTACAGTTAAAAAAATTAATAAAAAATTTGTATTCGTAATCCTAGACCCTTGTGACTTCTGCTTGTTCCCTGAACTAAAGAGGTCCAACACTTCTATTAAATATATAGAGGCGGCATCGAAGAAGGAGCTGAACAAGATTACAAAAAATTATGTTGTGCAGGACTTCGAGTCTGCATATAATATCTGATGAGTATTGCTTCGAGGGGCTATAAAATATATATTCTATATATATGTATTGGTATAAAATATATATTCTATATATATATATATTCTATTCTATTTTCAACAATATTCTTTTGTCTCACGGAAAAAAAATCACAGCAGTATTTTAAGCTCAAACGGTAGTAACACTTTACTCGCAATAAATTCAATCATATCAATCATATTTATATTACAATTCCCGATACTCTTTCACATGAGTTCTTTCCAAATATAATTTGATCAACTTTTGCTATAGCTTTTGATTACAACAATTAATCTAGCTACTATATAATTCATATGTCTGTATATATTAATTTTCCATATTAATAGGTTTATCAAAGTAAATATTATCGTCTTTTGCAACAGCTTTTGATTAGAACAATTAATCTAGCTACTCTATAGAGAATATATATTATATATAATATATATCTCTATATATTAATTGTTTGTCCACATTAAAAAGTTTATCAAAATAAATATTATCGCTTGAATTTGAGTATGATTTCCTAAATATATAAAAAAAAGAAAAAATATATATAAATAAATTAAATATAAAATTAAATTCAATCAATAGTTTAACTGCAAATAAAACGCAAACAATTTGTTTCTTTTACAGAACTGTTTTTGCTGTTGTTGTTGTTGTGTGTGTGTATTTTATTTCTCTTCACATTTGTCAGTTAATCGATATATAATAATAATAATAATCATTTATCGTACTTCGTAATAAAATATAACAAAATATGTTGTTTTTTTTTAATGTTTTGTTTAAATGAATAATATTGCGTGATTTACTAATATTGATTAATTTTACAAGCTTAATTGTTGTTCAATTAATTCATTTATTTATGCATTTTTCACTCTATATATAGTTCAGATATTCTTTAGCCTTGTGTTTAATTTAATGTTTTTTATTGTTATTTTTATTTTTCTTTTGTTTTCTTTGGGCATCAAAAGCATGACTGTTTAATTATAATATAATAATAATAATATTATGGAAGGTCTGATAATAGTTAATAATAATAATAATGATAAAAAATAAGAGTTCTTCGTTCGAGTTGGAAATTGATTTGTTTTTGTTAGGGATAGTCCCGCAATAATATTGTTTTGATGTGGGCCAAAAAAAAACACATATTTTGATATAAAACGTAAACTAAAATTAAAAGTTAAAATATAAATACATACAATGCATTCGTATATATGTATATATAACTGTTAATGCCAAAAGATATATGGGTATATATGTTTTATATTTTATTGTTGGGTTAGCCATAGAGTTATTGAATGGGTGGATAGAGCTTTACGTTAACTTAACTAAATTGCACTAGCTAACACTAAATAAAGAATTAAAAACAAATTATTATTTAATAAATTATAATGTTTTCATTTTAAATTATTTATTACATTTTTTTTATATTTTATTTTGATGCTAACAAAAGTTGGAGCTGTTTCTGTTTTGTTTTCATTTAATATTTTGCAATGCAACAAATTCAAATCAAATTTAATTTTTTCTCTTTTTCAAGTTTTTGTTTTTTTTTTTTTGTATTTTTTTGTTTTTGTTTTTATTTTGGAGATCGTGTTCATATTTTGCTGCTATTTTGTTGAATTAACTTGATTTGCTTTTGATTTGTTTTTGCACTCAATTTTTATTTTTATTTTATTTTATTTTTGCTTTTGTTTTGCTTCATTTCTTTGGCGATAATTTAAGCCTCCGAGATATACAACATAAATTTTAATTGTTTTTGTTTTGTTTGTGTTTAAAGTAATCATAGATAGATAAATTATTTGCATAGTTGGTCTTTAGACTACGTTAGTTATAGCTTGTTTTTGTTTCCTTTATAATGAACATAAGCATAATATTTAATCAATAATTATTTTGTTTTTTTCATATTTATTTTATATTTATGTTTTGTTGCAGCTCACAGCAAACCCGAGCGAAACATTTGCAATCTTTCGCCTCGAGTCTGTGCGGGGCTGCGCGCTTACAGATTTCTCTCCGATTTGGATCGGGCCGCCATATAGCGCTACCAATCTATAGTTTTTTGTTTTGTTTTTTCTTTCAACTAGCTTCATTTGAAGGCAACAAGGTAGATCTGTGCGTAGCTTTGCAGCTCGCACGATTCACACAGATTTATATAAACATTTAAACGTAGAACATTATGTTTAGTATATATAGATACATATATATATGTATATATGTGTGTATGGTATATATAAATTAATTAATAGATCTATAGCTACGCATACCAAAATTATATAGTGAAATATGTTTTTATATATATTTTTAGTTTCTCATTAACTAAAATTTAAATATTTTTTTGTCAATTTTTTATATGCTTTATAAGGCCGCTGCGGTGCTGCATTCATTAAAAAATTATATATATATATATATATATATATTTTTTTTTTACATTAGTTTAATTAATAATATTACATATAATATATATATTTTACTTTTTTTTTTTGATTAAGTGCTATTTTTTTTATAGATTTTGTTTATATAATGTTTAAACTAATTTGAAAATAATTGCACAACAAAAGTTCGTATAAAAAAAATTAAAAAGAAAAGTTTTTATGTATATAGATAGATATATATACGTATATATATATATATTGAATATATATATGTAGAGAGTGTGAAAAATGAATACATTTCAATAGAGGAAACTTCATGCTGTCAAGTTTAAATAACTAAAAAACAAAATTAACAAATTTGAAATGTTGAAAGGCCTCTCCATCTATACACATATACATATATATATATATTATAGCATATATATAGATAATTCCCCTCTCTGATTCCGCTGTGATAAGGCACACTTAGCGCCTGGCGCTTGCCTTCGACTTTTCTATATATTTTTTTTTATTTTTGATTTTGGAATATGCGGCTCTCTATGCGTGTGTGTGTGTGGGAGATTACTGCGCCGCTGCAGCAGCCGCTGCCGCCGCTGTGGTCGCCAGCGACCCCAGCGAGCCGCTCGACGATGACGTCGACGACGATGATGAGGTGGATAACGCATTGTTGGTCGCCGTCAGCGATTGATTCGAATTCTGCGCACTCAAATCGGGCGGCGCGGCCGTATTGCCCGCTGCCACGCCCAGCGACTGGTGGGCCAGACTGGCGGCCGCCACATTGGCCAGCGCCGTCGATGGATTCTCAATCTTATGTATGATCTTCACGTGCGCCGTCATGTTGTCCTTGCGCGTGAACTCCTTGAAGCAGAACGGACACGGATAGACCTTGACGTTGCGCTTATGCGACGTCACGTAATGCCGGCAGAAGTTGCTGATGTGCGTATAGACCCGAGAGCAGACCTTGCAGCGATACGTGTGCTCGCCCTCTTTGGTACAATAGTCGCGCACCGAGCCCTCCGCCTCGCCCTCGCCCACATTGCTGCTGAGATTGAGTTTGGTTTTCACGGCGGGCGCCACGGTCACGCCCCCGCTGCCGCTGCTCAGGTTCGGCGTGCTGCCGCCGAGCAGCTCCGACTTGGGCTTGAAGCCATCGTTGCTATTGTACAGATCCAGATAATCCTGCCCGGCAGCATAGGCACCCTTCACCACGTCCCCGTTCTGCTGCTGCTTGAGCTTGGGTCGCTTCTGCGCACGCGGCTTGGAGGACGACGACGAGGCGGGCGATACCAGCGGCGTAGATGCGGCATTCACCTTGCCAATCGGCGTCAGCTTCGGAATGCTCACCATGGACTTGCCACCGCTGGCAATGCCCACAATGTTGAGCTTCAGACCGCCGCCGGCGACGGCTGTTGTGGCCGCCAGTGCTGCCGACTCCGCCTGATGCTTGCGCTGCGCTGCGATGAGGAATGCCTGCTGTCTGGCCTGCTCGTTGAGATGCTGGTTGTCCGTGGATGTGTTCTGGTCCTGCGTCGGTGAGCTGTCCGTCAACGGATTGTACTTGAATTCCACGGGCTCGTCATATTCGTCCAGCATCAGCTGTGGCTCCATATACGAGGTGTCCATGCCGTCGCCATCGCTGTCATTGCCATCTAAAATAATGTGGGAATGGGTTAGTTATCAAATAGGCTGTTGGGCGTGCATGAGTGTGCGTGTGTGTGTGTGTAGAGTATGCAAAAGAAAGGCAAAAACACAAATGAACAAGTTTCAAATCGGTTCGGAAAAGCTATAGGGATTTTCAAGCCATATTTCAAAGCACTAGCAACGCGTGACGAAACGAAAAAGATTTTTCATCCATTTCTCTTTTTTTCAAATATTTTCCAACAAATTTTTCAGCATTTTTCTTTCGTTTTGGATTTCGTTAAGATATAGTAAAAAAAAACGTTTTTCTCGTTTTTTCTTTGTGATTTTTCGCTTTTGGTTTTAACGCGGATTTTTCATGAGTTTTTCAATTCGTTTTTCTTTTTCTGATATATATATATTTATTTCAAGCGTCGGCCTTAAATCCCTGTGAGCTTCAACCCGATTTTTCAACTTGACTAAATTCTTCTTCTTCAGCATTTGTGGATTTGCATTTCTTTGGCATCGCTGTTGTTGTTGTTGTTGTTGCATACACTCACCTGGCGAAATGCGAAACTCAGCAAATGCGCGTCAAAACGAATTCGTAAACACACTACAATTGCAGTTAAATAACTTTCATTTTTTTTTTTTTTTTTGAATATTTTAAATACAAATTTTCTCACTCTTTTTTCAAGTCACAAAAGTAAAACCGACGCGAATTAAATTTTCTTCGTTTTTCGTTTTTGGTTTTTTCTGTTTGAAATGCGTAAATCCCTTTTAGCTTTTCCGATAACACAATTCGAAATTTATGCAAATGAGTTTTTCGAATGTTTTTCGAAATGTTGCGTTTGTTTTTTACTATTTTCTAGTTTGATTGGTTTTGTATTAATTTATTGTGCTGTGTTTCCTCAGTTCAATTTCAGTTAAAACTTAATAAACTGTACGTAAATACTATAGATTGATTGATTGTTTGATTGACTGTTTGATTGATGGAGTTTGATTCTTAGTCCTAGGCAAAGGAATTGTTTAGCTTAGACTAAATTTAAATGATTTTCTTTTTTTAATTTTTCTTTTTATAAAGATGAAATGCAAATGAAGAGAGCTGAGAACGTGTTCCACTCACCGGAAGTGCTGTTGTCGTCTTGCTGCTGTGCCATGCGCTGCTGATCTTTCCCGCTCTTTGATCTCTTCGTGGGCAACGAGTCGCGGCTTTCCTGCAAATTGTTTCAAGTTGCGGGCAAAGATTAATTTATGTAAGTGAGGCAGAGGTCAGCCAGACTTACATTTAGATCATCGTGGTGGGCAGAGTCTTGTTGGTTGTCATCGGAGCCGTCATCATTGCCGGAATACGAGTCGGCGCACAGCTTGCCATTGCCCATATCCGAGTCCTATTTGGAGAAATTATAGGTGTAAATTAGTGTAGCTTATATAAAGTTGTGTATATGGTGTAAGCTTGACTGAGTTGCTAGGGAATCTAATCTAAAATTTGCCTTTCTCAAGGGAATCGATATCTATCTAATGTATATGTCTTTGTATTTGTATATATAAACATGTGTAAAGCTTTCAAATTACTAGAGATCAAGTGGAATTCCTTTAAATATTTGTTAATATACATATCCGAGTCCTATTTTGAGATATTATAGGTGTAAATTAGTGGAGCTTATATTGAGTTGTGTATGTGTTATAAGTTTGACTGAGTTGCTAGACAAAAGTAATCTAAAATTTGCTTTACTCTAGGGAATCTATATCTATCTAATCTATATGCCTTCGTATTTGTATATATAAACATATGTAAAGCTTATAAATTACTAAAGATCAAGTGAAATCGCTTTACATATTTGTTTAAACAAAGCTTGAAGCAGTAACTACTTGATACATGTTTAAGTATTTCCATTGGATGAAACAGAAAACTAACTTCAAAGTTAATCTATTTGGTTGAACTCTAAAATTCATCAATTCAGTAGCATCTTAAGCGGTATTACTTATACAATATATAACAATTCCTTTCAATTTATAACATATTTAATAATATAACATATTCTTTCAATTTATAACATATTGCATACCTATACAATATAAAACATATTCATCAAATCTGTACAATCAACAATATACGGCATATATATAAAGATACGTTTTAGCTCCTAACTCCTTAGTTATATCTGCACAATTACAACTTCAATTCTTGCTCTTCACTGTCAATTATATCCACACAATTTCCATTTTTAACTGAACTTCAAGCTTTACATTACAGATGTTAATACCTACAGGTATCCACTTATAACTAATACAATGTATTTCTTCGACTTTACATCCCCTTAACACTTACATTCAAAATGCCCTCGCGTTCGTATTCATCATAGTCGTTGCCTGTGCCGTTCGAGCTGCCCGACAGCTTGCGCGGTCTGCCTCGTTTGCGTTTGGGCATCAGCGCTGTGCTGAGCAGCGATGCTTGTTGCAGCTGCTGCTGTTGTTGTTGCTGTTGCTGCTGCTGTTGCTGCTGCTGCTGTGTGGCAGCCTGCAGTGCGGCCGCGGCAGCATTGGCGGCCAGGACATTGGTCTGTTGCTTGCGCTGCTGCGGCACCAGGTACGGCTGTATGCGCTGCAATTGGGGCGGCGCCGGTGCACTTTCCGCTGAGGTGGGCTTGTCGTCGTTGACCTCGGTGAGGCCCTTGATGCGCAGACTCTCGGCGACGCGCAAGAAGGCGGTGAGGCGCTCCTGATCGACTGAGACCTCGCCACGGTACATAAAGTCCAGCAGGGATTTCATATCCGAGTAGGGCACATCTTTCAATATGACAATCGGATGCTTCTCCGGATGATTGACAAACAGCGCATTGAAGTATGGACTGCAGGCGGATAGCACCATCTGTCAAATGGTAAATTAGAGAGAGAGAGAGGGAGAGAGAGAGAGGACATACTAAATTTTAGTATCAATTTAAGTTAAACTATTTATCGTGCATACCTTGTGTGCCTTTAGGTACTGACCCTCGACGGCCAGCGTCACATCTGTGAAGGTCTCAGCGTGCAGCAGCTGATCGAAGACGGATAACAGATTGCTCTGATGGTTGTTCCAGCGCAAACAAAATCGTTGAGATGCCATCTTCATTTGGAAGCCGTTTTGTGTGGATTTTAATTTTACGCTGACGTCAATTGGGCGTTGGAATTTTGATCGAGGATCGGCCTGTGAATTCCTCTATGCCGTTCGCTTATGTATTGCATGCAATTTCACTTTAACAAATATCCTTGACGTCCTTTTTAGTTGCAACAGTTGCTTAACATTGTGATATTATTGTCAAAGAATTCTGCAAAGGGAAGCGAATAACAGATAAAACAATTAGTTATCTTTCTTCCTAATTAGGGAGTAATTATTTATGAATTAAGCAGATATTTCTCCTCTCTTTTTTTTTAGTTCATTTCAATCAAGCTTTCGCTGACATGACAAAAGGATTGGAAAATGGAAATCAGTTCGAGGGAATGGCGAAAGGGCAGCGCAGGGGGCAGGGGTTGACCACAATGAGCTCTAGCTCAGCTCAGCTCGACGATTCGTCACTCGCCGCTCATAAATTAAATGCAAACCAAATTTAATTTAACAGACGACCCGCCAGGTCAAATAGACGGCAAAGGTCCGCATATTATGCAGGCAGCGACTGGAAGGCAGGCGAGCAGGCAGACAGGAAAAAAAAACTAAATGAGGAAATCTAAATGGAAATTTCAAATGTTTCAAATGGGCAAATGACAACAACAATAGCAATAAGAACAACAGCAGAACAACGACAACAACAGTAACACACCCACACAGATGCACACATACACACGCACGCACCGATCTCAGCGCGGAGCGGGAGACTCTCTCTCTCTCTCTTTGTGTCTGTGACTGAGTTTGCCTGCCTACACGACCCAGTCGAACTGACGTGCATGCAAAAGGCACAGGGAAATTCACATGCAAGCATAGGGAAATTGTATAATAATGCTGAATTTCCTTGCAATTTGCTCATACTGAACAAATTATGATTTTTGTCAACATTAATTACATTGCTGAGAAATATTCATTAATATTATATTCAGGCAAACGCAAAAATATTTCAATTAATGTTTCTGCATTGTCTGCCTCGCAAGGATATTTGCTTAAAATTTCCCCAGTGCCTCTGGGTTTTTATTTTATTTGGGCTATTTCGCTAATGTGGGACGACGACAACTGTTATGAACGGCGCGTGCATGTGTGTGAGTGTGTGTAGACTTGAAAACTTGCCAAAGGGTGTGGAAGCTTAGAGAAACAAATTAAAGCGAATACAGAGAAACACACACACAATCACACTCAAATAAACACACGTACACGTACACAGCTTTAGCAACAGGCACGTAAATTGTGTAAAGGAGAATGGGCAAAAGTTTACACAGCAGCAAAAGTCATTAAATTTTCGAGTAGCTGGCATAAGAAAATCTTGGTAGAACGCTCCAGATCCAGCATATCCACACACACACGCACACACACTCACACATTGATAAATATTGTTCATAGCACTTATCACTTGATTCATTTTGCCTTTTTCTTTTTTTTTCTTCTTCTTTTTTCTTTGCTATCGTCGCAACTCCTTAGCATGCTCACACACACACACACACACATGCAGCGCAGTCTAGCTGCCTTCCTTCCCTCTTGCACTTGTTGCTTATGTTTGCCAACGTTCGCTCTTATCTTATCGCACGAGTCTGCTTTGTACACTTAATTTAAAATCATTAATTTTACAATTTCACTTGCTGTCTAATTATTACACATGCCTTTCGTTTTTCGATTTTGTTTATGCTCTTGCTCTCTTTTTATATTTCGTTTTTTTTTTTGTTAGTGCAATTTTCGTAGTAATTGTTATTGTTTCGTAGTGCACTTGTCCAAATTAATTGAATGGGCCGTACGTCACTCAAACCGAACGCGCTCTCCGACTCTCTCTCCCTCTCTCAGAGAGCGCGAGAGCAGACGTTAGACACTTGCCGCATATTTCTACATAAAAACATTGCCGCTCTCTCTTACACACACACACACACACACACACACACTAACAGACAGCGAGCTTTTAAAGTTCCGAGCAGCTTTTGCAGCAGTAGAAAAAAAATTTGCTTTGCTGATCTAGCGCAGTGGCATTAATAAATAGTTTTTGTTTGTGCGCTCACATACTTGCATTTATTTATTTATTTTTCCCATCTATAAACTGTGTTGACTTTGTTGTAATATTTGTGCAGAACCAAAACAAACGAGCTGCTTGTAAATTAGTTTCTTTCTTTCTTTGGTCGAGCCAAGTTTTTCAAGTTATGCTTGCCGCTGACACGTCCTCACTTGAGCAGGCCTCGCGAGTGAATGAGCGAAGTCGAAACGAACGAAGTGAACAAGTCAAAGTCCTCGCGCAGGAAGCCGACTGCGCAGCCCCGACACGCACGCACGCACACACTCACACGCGCATACATACAATCAGACACACACACACACACTCACACACGCAGGCGCACACGGATAGGCAGCATGATAAGCGTTCGTCGTTCGTGGAGGGGTGGGAGGCGGGCCTGAGGAGATCACTTTACATGCGCTTATTTTTACACCCCCTTGCTATGGCAGCAGCAGCACACACACTCACACACACACATGCATATGTATTTTCAGGCACTTTTGGGACAATTTCAATGGGGGGCGGCTGGCAAAATCATTTTCACATGTTTCACAATTATCTCTCTCTCTCTCTTTCTTTCTTTCTTTCGTGTATGCACCTTTCTTTGCTGTTTGCCGTTAACTGCTGACGCCTGCTGTTTTCCTTTTGCTTAACTTTTACTTTTTTGTTTTTGCACGTTTTTTTTTTGTTTAATTTTAACTTTGCAACAATCTTGTCGCGTTGCCCGAAATTTTCAAATGGAAATTTTCACAATTCAGTGCGAGTGAGATAGATGGAGTGGGAGAGGGGGCGCGTCGAGCGAGCGAGCGAACGAACGAACGAACGAGCGAAACGCAATGGGAAATCTCTTTGCCGCCAAATTCGTCCGTCTCGTTTGACACCAATACACTGACTGAACGATCCTCGGCTCCTAAACGACGAGCCAAGCGACGGCCGAGGCCTCTGCTGCTTCTGCTGCTGCCGCCGCTGTTGCTGTTGTTGCTGCTGCTGCTTCTTCTTCTTCTACTACTTGCCCGCTTCTTGCTACACACGCACGCACACAGCGATACACGCGCACACACACACACATGGACGGCAATCCTACATCCGTCGGCCACAGTCGTCGTCGCGCGCCAGCTGCGCTGCCAGCGTCGCAGTCAACGTTACGCTCTCTCACAAAAGGAACGAACGAACACTTTTGATGGCCGAGTCCCCAAGTCTCCAAAACGACGCGCTCTCGCGCTCTTTCGGTCTATAACTCTACACTTGTGTTGTGTTCGCTCGCTCGCGCAGTCGGACGTCGGTTCGCTGCTTGCGCCTTTGACTTTTTGAATTTTTAATTTCCCTTGCACGCGATGAGGCCTGCGCGCGCGAGCGGGAGAGGGAGGAGGAGGCAGCGGCAGCGAAGGGGACGGACGAACGGACGTGCCAGCAACGTTGACGAAACGGGGTTATAAAGAAAAACATGATGGAAAAAGAAAAAGCTAGAAACAACATTGGGTGCCGCAGCGCAGCAGCCGCTTATGTCGCTCTGCCTCTGCCTCTACCTCTCTCGCGCTCCCTCTCTCCCTCACACACACACGCTATGTGCTTGTAATTGTAAGGGCAATAGGCGGCACTTGGGTTGGGCGGCTGTCGGGCTGCTGCTCTGGGGTTGGGCTGCAGTCGCTGCCAATGCCTTTGGTTTTTCCAACTGTGTGTGTGTGTGTGTGGTTGGCTCGGCTTGGCTTGGCTTTTGCGGCAATTGGAAAAACATGTGGAAACTTGAGCCAGCGACGCAGGCCTCACACAACAACAACAACAAATTAAATTGTCTCTGTGTGCGTGTGCAGTTGAAGGAGCGTTTGTGTGTGGGCGCGCTTGTGTTGGTGCGGGCATTACGTAAGCAACTGTAAATTCTACACAGGCGAATGACGAATTTTCAAATTGGAATCCTATAAGCGCTGCGCAATTGGATTGTTTTTTTTTCTCTCGCTCTTCTCATTTGTACTTAATTTTTTTCCTACTGCTGCTAGCAGCTTTTAAGCTGCCAAATGTTTTTTTTTTCTGTTTCCTCTCTCTCTTTCTCTGCGCTTATCCTACACACCCATATATGTACGTGTTGCTGTTGTTGTTGTTTTCGCCTAGTCTACACTCTTTAGGCGTAACGGAACCCGCCGCTGCCCTTGCCTAATGCTCTTACAACGGAAGCGAGTGCTTTGCCTAATATGCGCTCTCTCTCCCTCTCGCACACACAGAAGGCACACCTAGGCGAAGATCCATGCACACACACACACACACACACGCAGCGCAACAAATACAGCTAAATGCATGGGTGTGTGTGTGTATAGACGAACGGCAGCAACAACAACAAGGTAGCCACTGAATCGTAAATTCCTGTTGCTGGCTCAGCTCAGCGCTCTGCCGACGTCGCTGCCGCTGCCGCCAGTGCTGTTGTTGTTTGCCTTGCCCTATTGCGTGTTGTCGGTTGGTTTTGTTGTTGTTGTTGTTTTATTTTTTTGCAGTCTGTTTAATTTTTTTTTTCTACTTTTGAGTTGTTGTTTTTATGGTGGAGCTTTACCACGAACGCTCGCCCATTGTTACTATTTTTTTTTTATTGTTGTTCTACTTAGTCGCTGATCTAATGCCTGTGTGTGTGCGTGTGTGTGTGTATGTAAATGTAAGCGTTGTAACTTCCCCATAGAATGCTTTTGTCTCTCACACTAAAGCCTTGCTCGGCTAGGCCTTTAAGAGCAAAATGCCCATAAATGACTTTAGTTAATTTCCCTTCAAAATGAAATTTCCCCCGCAACAAGAGTTGCTTCTATGTGGTTAGGCGCGCAACGTGTTACTCAATATCTTGGGCCAAAAAGTAGGTTGCTATCATGTGGGGGCAGCCGCTGCTGCTGCGTGACACTTGGGACACACATGGCCCACACAGCCTCGCATCGCCCCCACAATCAAAAGCCGATCGCGGCCCAGCCTGCGATTGTGACCGCGCCGTCACAGAGCTTGGCGCTGCTCTCTTAATGTGTCTGTGCATGTGTGTGTGTGTGTGTGCGAGAGCGCGCGCTGCGTTGGAAGCTCTCAGGGTCTGTTTGATTTCCTACAGTGCTGTTGGCTGTGTAAACAAAAAAATTGAAGAGGAAGAAGATGCGAGACTAGAAGTTACCCTGTTAGATAATTATTATAATTATTTTATTAATTTTTTTTTTATTAAAGATGATGTGATTTTAGAGTTAATTTTGAAAAGAGATAAATTCTTTTTTTTTATTAATATTTATATAACTATTTGGAGTTAATTTTGAAAAGAGATAAATTCTTTTTTATTTTATTAATATTTAGAGTTAATTTTGACAAGAGATAAATTCTTTTTTTTATTAATATTTTTATAACTATTTGGAGTTAATTTTGAAAAGAGATAAATTCTTTTTTTTTTATTAATATTTATGTAACTATTTAGAGTTAATTTTGAAAAGAGATAAATTATTTTTTTTTATTAATATTTATATAACTATTTAGAGTTAATTTTGAAAAGAGATAAATTCTTTTTTTTTATGAATATTTAGAGTTAATTTTGAAAAGAGATAAATTCTTTTTTTTTTAATAATATTTCTATAACTATTTGGAGTTAATTTTGAAAAGAGATAAATTCTTTTTTTTTCATTAATATTTATATAACTATTTAGAGTTAATTTTGAAAAGAGATAAATTATTTTTTTATTAACTATTTATATAACTATTTTGAAAAGAGATAAATTCTTTTTTTTTATTAATATTTATATAACTATTTGGAGTTAATTTTGAAAAGAGATAAATTTTTTTTTTTTATTAATATTTATATAACTATTTGGAGTTAATTTTGAAAAGAGATAATTTTTTTTTTAAATTAATATTTATATAACTATTTAAAGTTAATTTTGAAAAGAGATAAATTATTTTTTTTATTAATATTTATATAACTGTTTAGAGTTAATTTTGAAAAGAGATAAATTCTTTTTTTTTTTATTAATATTTAGAGTTAATTTTGAAAAGAGATAAATTCTTTTTTTTTTATTAATATTTATATAACTATTTAGAGTTAATTTTGAAAAGAGATAAATTCTTTTTTTTTTATTAATATTTAGAGGTAATTTTGAAAAGAGATAAATTCTTTTTTTTTATTAATATTTATATAACTATTTAGAGTTAATTTTGAAAAGAGATAAATTATTTTTTTTTTATTAATATTTATATAACTATTTAGAGTTAATTTTAAAAAGAGATAAATTATTTTTTTTTATGAATATTTTTATAACTAATATACCCGCTTTTTTAGCTTTCTTTAGGTGCAGGGTATTGAAAAAAACGAGTGAATGAGTTGGCTGCGCGCGACAAAAGCGTTAGACGAACATGTCCATATCCATATACATGCATGCATGTGTGTGTGTGTGCCTGTGTGTGTGTGGCAGCCAACTGTTGATGACTGCGGCAACTGACTAACTGGCAGGGTTCTGCTGCCTCTGCCGCCGCTGCCGCTGGCGCTGCTGCCGTCACGCGGAACAGGTATCGCAGGTTGGCACCAAACACATGTACCGCCAGCCGAGCCAGCAGCGCCCTCTCCTCCCCCTTCAGCTGAGCCCAAGCAACAACTGCTTCAAGCTACGACGATCGTTTCGTCTCGACGTCGTCGTCGCTGTCGGCGTCGCTGTCGGCGTCGTCGTCGTCGTCGTTGTGGCCCGCTAACCGCCAACTGTTTCTGGCTCTGGTTCCTCTGTTGCTCTATGATTTTCTAATGCTTCCTCCACCCAGCGCTCCTCCAGCGACAATTTGTTGACTGATTGTGTGAGCCGTTTGGCTCACACACACACAAACACACACACACACAGACGTTAATTTTTTTTCTTCTCGTTCTTGTCTTCGTTTCGTTTCGTTTTCTAGCGTCGACGTTCGTCATAAAGTCCCGTTGTTGTTGTTGGCGTCGTCGCGCAAGTGTAGAAATTCCTTTGCACGTAGGCAAAGTGGAAACAGCAACAACAACAACAACAAGAAAAAAAGCTTAGCTCAAAACAACAAAAAGGTCGCCACGTAAGCAGCAACAGCAGCAGCCCTCATTTACACACACACACACTCGCATGTGCATGTGGGCTGTCCAATGCCACAACACATAACAGAAACACATGTAGAAATACACACACACATGCACACACATTTAGTGTAGACTTACACACACACACACGAAACAAAGTCCTAAGCTCGCGCCGTCCAATGGGCCGCAACTGTCATTGAAATGTAACTGAGCCTCCGCATGCGTGGGCACACACACACATACACACACACACACACACACACACACACACACATGCTTATAGCTGTATGAATTGGAGAAATTTAATAATAGACAGCAAAACATAGCGGAGATCAGCGTCGACGTCGCACAGTGGTCACTGTTCCCATAAAGGGAACAAACAGAAAACAAGTAAAAAAAACTCTAGTCAGGCGTGACCGACTAGGGGATACCCTGAGCCCCGTCGAATCTGTGTTTTTCATAGAATTTGGGGGAATTTGGGGCCGGTATCCAAAAAATAGCAAAATTCAAAATTGTATAAAATACATATAATGCTAAATATAAAATTTGGTGTCTCTAGCTTAAAAGATGGGTGAGATATAATATTTTCGTTTTTGTTTTTAATCGATAACAATTAATTGGGGATAGTTATCGATTTTTTAAAATAAACTCGATCTGCGCGGGCTATACGCGGACCTACAAAAAACATTTCAAGTCTCTAGCTCTTATACGGGACGGACGGACAGACGGACAGGTCCAAATCAATTTCTCTTGTCGTCCTGATCAAGAATATATATACTTTATGGGGTCTGTCACGCCTGTCCTTCTGCCTGTTACATACATCCAACAAAAAGATTATACCCTGATTTCCCATTTTCAATGGGCTCAGGGTATAAAAAAAGGTGGGCACAGCATGAAAGCTCCTTAGGAGGGAAATTTGTTGACAGCTGAGCAGAGGCGACTAGCAATTACCCTGCATGTGAATTTTAGATTAGATTTGATAAATATTAAATTTGGTTTCTTCTATTTCTCTCTATCTTAAAGCTAATTGCATTGTTTGTTATCTAATGCCTTATCTCTGCTTATTTCATTTATATGCATTATAAATTTCTTTAAAATATTTCTTGTCAAATATTTTGCATTTCGTGCCCATTGTCGCTGCCTTGAAGGTGTTTCTGTTTTTCCTATGCTGGTGCCATTTGCGGAGGAGTTGCGCAGCCCCAAAACGCCAACGGTAGGGCCCCCATAGCTGGCGCTCGCCTAGGGCTGAGCCCGTAACAAGGGGGCGTGGCGTATGGGATGAAGCGACTCGACTTGAGAGTGTTGTAAACAACGAAAACTCGTTAGACTTTGGAGCGAGGGGCGAGGCGGGGGCTGTCGGCTGAGCGGGTCTCCGTCTCCAACACGACGAGCGCCAACTGGATCGCTGACTGAAGCTGTTGACTGATTTGTTAGCCGTCGTTGGCCAACTATCGATGGCTGCTGGCCAACTCTGCCCGAGCTATGCCAATAGCAAAGGCTCGATTACAACACGATCTATGAACATGATGCACTGTGCACAATTTTTGGTAGGACAACATCTTTCATTTGATGTAAAAATATACATAGATATTTAGATATAAAATTAAGCAACAACAAAATTTTAAATATATATTTGCACTCAATATTTAAAAAAAAAAAATGATAATTAAAAAATATATATATTTATCTAATCTTGATTTGAAAATAAAATTAAATTAAAATTGGCCACAAATGATATTAATTAAATTTGTATATTATAAATAAATATAGAAAAATATAATAATAATTAAATCGAATCTATAATTTTAATATAAAATTCAAATATGAATAAAATATAATAAATAAAAATATAAATAAATTTATTTATTTATTTAAGAACTAACTTATTAATAGTTAAATTATAGCCTAGCTTAATACTAGGCTATGGCAGCAGAGGCCTTCAGCCTTAATATAAATAAATATATGAATCTAATCTATAATTTAAAAAAAATATATAATATTTATTTATAAATATCGCAAAAAAAAGTGTAATAATGTTATCGAAATATTATAAAAATTTAATCTAATAAAAAAAATTAATTAAAAAATAATAATATTAATTCAGCAAAAGAATAATAATAATAAAAATAAATAAATAATTAATACATAAATCTATTCTTTAATATGAAATTAAAATAAAATAAATATTATACACAAATAAGGAAAAAATTGTATACAATATATAAATCTAATCTATAATTGAGGAAAATAAGGAACATAAATAAATATAGCATAAAAATGTTAATTAAATACAATATAAATTGAATCTATAATTTGAATATAAGTTTTTAATAAGTATTGTATAAGACATTTTATTTTATTTTATTTTATTTATTTTATTGAATATAAAAATATTCAACAATTTTAAATTCGAGAGAAATAATGATTATTAAATACTAAATATTATTCCCCAAATTTCGCGCAGTGTATGTTGTTTTTATGGCTGTAGTTTCGCTGACATTTTGTCAACCATAAAATGTAGACACACACACACACACACATGCAGAGCTAAGAGAAGGGCGCTTCTTCTAGCAGGCAATTGCCTCAACATCTCTTCTTCTTCTCCTCCTCCTTCTTCTTCTCCAACTCCATGCGGCCTGTCAGGTTTATTGATCTATGAGTTGTTTTTGTGCCAGCTTCACGCCTCGGCCCACACAGCTGCAGCCAGCTACCCCTCCCCCTCCCCCTCCTCCTCTGCTCATCTGCCCTGTGAGCTTTTCTTTTCTTTACTTTTCTTTGCTTTGCTTTTCTTTTTTATGCTGTTGTCCTTAATTTAGACATGGAAATGCGGGTCAGCCATTCGCTATGACAGAGGGGGGAGAGAGACAGAGAGGAGGGCAAGTAACAAGTTTGACATAGTTCGGCAAACGTTAAGTCTTCGAGAAAGATCGTGGCTGATTAATGTAATTATGAAAATAATTATCGAGGCAAATAACAGCGCAAGAAATGTTAGACTACCTAAAAGCTGTTAAGCGCTGCTGTTAAATAACAGTCGCTGTTAAACAACATTAACTGTTCAGACGCATTCCATTGTAGAAGAGCGGGATATGCGTGTGAGTGTGAATGTGTGTTTGCATGTGTGTGTGTGCGTATTTCAGTGAAATCATATTTTTTTTTGTGGTTTTCTTAACCGCTGATAACGCGCGCTTCAAGGAATCACTCACGCACACACACGCACACGCACACAGAGAGATAGAAGAAGAGAGTGAGGAAGAGAGCGGCGTGCACATGTATTGTTTACATTCATGCAAGATAAAAGCGTCGCTCGCCAATTGCAGCGAATATCTCAAGTGAAAAAGAGCAAGAAAAAATGCCGTTGTTTTCTTTTTTTGTTGCTAGGAGCAGAAGAGCATGTGATGTTAAAAAGCTCACATGCACTGCGATTAGCATTGATAGCAAACTAGCCGCAGCGAAAGTGAGCAAAGTTTTTTTGGAGAGTGAGAGAGCGCACACACCGGAAAGCGACATATTTAATTACACACACACACACACGCATGTGTATGTTTTGGGCTGGCCCATGACGCAAAGCTGCCCACACACAATATTTAACGACTGCGCGTATGTGTGTGTGTGTGTGTCGCTTCCTTGCGTTAGAAATTTATATTTTTAAAAAATCTGACCCAAATACTGCATCCAGTCCGAAATCCTCAGGAAAGCAAAACAGATGTGTAACTGCAAACACACACACACACATGCACACATAAGTCTACACACCCACACACATTCGGCATTGGCATGTAGAATTTCAATATACGCCGCATGCATATCCACCCGCACCGCCCAGCTGCTAGCGCGAAGCGAACGCGGCGAACATGAGGATCGCACGGCAACAACAACAACAACGACAAACAAAAGAAACAGCAGAGACAGCGACTATTGAAATAAAAGCACGCAGCAGCAGCAGCGGCGGCGGCAGCGCTCGCTGCTTTCTCTTCGTGCGCTGGGGTTGACGACGTCGGCTCGCCTCGCCTCGCTTCGTTCTCGCTGCCTGCGTGCATATTTTTTTTTTTTTTGTATTCTCCTTATTGCTCTCCTGGCGCGTTTGCGTAAGTGAGTGTGTGTGTGTGTGTGTGCTATGCTTGTGTCGACGTTTGGCCCCTTGATAAAAATTGTGTATGCCTGCTGCTCGCTGCTCTGCTCCACCTTAGCTGCAGCCGCAGTCGCAGCAACAGTTGCGCACTCAATTAAGCTTATCGCGCACTGTGCGTGCATATGCGCGTGTGTGTGTGTGTGTGTGTGCGGCCTGCGCCTGTGTTGGGATATTTGCGCTGAGTGCTTTTGAGGTAATTTTCTCTTGTGGCGCGCTCCTTGACGACGGAGGGAAAAGTACATTTGCTTGCTTGGCATTCGTCGCAGCGTGTGAGTGTGCGTGTGTGTGTGTGTGTATTGGTGTCGTGTGCAAAAGGCAGCGACGCAGCGTTAAAAATCCTCTTTGAGAGGATTATTGTCGTGTGCTCTTTGCCTGCTGTGCGTGTGCCGCACAGTGTCGCACATGTGCTTTGCCTGCCACGAATACCGCAATAGTCAAGCATCCTAATTGACATTTGCGCTCGTCAACCACTGTGAACGACGCGACCCCCTGCCGCCTGCGCCAGTGTTCCGTTCCATAAACGGACAATGTCCCCTGGCCAGAGCTTAAGGGTAGCAGCGACAGAGGCAGCGGCAGCGGCAGAGGCAGAGGCAGAGGCAGAGGCAGCAACAGTGACAGCGACAGCGACGCTTTCAATTACATTTCATTTGCATTTCGTAGCTGCTTATTTCTGTACGTGTGTGTGTGTGTGTGTGTGAATGTTTATTTTTGCTGATGTTGCCTTTTCTGCTCACACACACACACACACGCGTAAGTCCTCAGTGTTTTTTCGCCGTTGCTTTAACCAAGCGCATGCAAAATAGGAAACGATTTTTTTTCGCCTGGCCACAACTGGGCGAATACTTGACGCGGACATTGGACATTGAGCTGCGCGGGCAGCGCAGTCGGCGGCGTTAATTGAATTAAAGCGCTTACAAAATAAATAGGCTGCAGACGGATGCGCTCTCTCCCTCTCCCCCTCTCTCTCACTCTCTCTATTGACTTTAGCTTAAGCATGTTGAAATCCTTTCGGCAGACGTTGCATATTTTACATTTTTTTTCCTCTTCTCACTCATAACTGTTAACCCACTTCCTTTGCGCAAAGAGAGTAGAAGAAGAGAAAAAAAAGCGAAGAGACAGCGAAAAGTTTGTAGAAATTCGAAAATGTTGCTGCTATCACTTCGCTTGCTTTTTGCTACATTCTTGAAGCTTTACTGTTGTTGTTGCTGTTGTTGTTTTTGCTCAATTGCAAAACATATTTTGGTCACTGACCTTTTCTTTTATTTTGCCTGCTTTTCGACTGTATTTTCGTTGTTGTTGTTGTGTTCCACTTTTTAAATTCCGCTGCTGCTGCTGCAGCTTTTCCTTGCTGTTGAGCAACTGTTAAGTTCGCGAGGGCTAATAACGCGCTCAAACAATTGCATAAAAGCTTTAAAAAAACATCATACGTGTGCGTGTGTGTGTGTGTGCGATGCGCTGAATGAGATAAAAGCACAGCAGAGTCAAGTGATAAAAATCAGCAGCGCATTCAGCAACAACAATGCCAAAAGTAACTAAAGAATTCAGCCGAAAGGCAAAAGAGAAAGAAGAAGAAGCAACGAATGGCAGAGCGCATTGTCAATAATTTGTTGTTTTTATTTTTGGGAATTTCTTTAGACAGGAGCTTTACAGCTGCGTTGCCTGAAGAAGAAAAAAGCAACTAAAGGAAAACAGAAATTTGGGCAGCGTATTGTGTGAGTAATATATGCATATAATTTAATTTATAAATAAATGCAGGAAATTGTAGTCAAGCGAAAAATCGCTGCAATAACTAGAAAAGAAAAGTACCAGAGCGCAAGAGTAGGATTTAACAGGCGAGAAGAGCAGGAAATTGTGCTCAATAAAAAGTCCCTATGGCAAAAGAAAAGCAAAAAAGTCCCAAGAGCGCAAGTGTAGAGTAATTAGCAGGAGTGTAGAGCAGCTGTGCTCAGTGTGTGTGTGCAGGAAATTCTACTCAATAAAAAAAACCCTGTGGCAAAAAAAAAGCCCAAGAGCGCAAGTGTAGAGGAATTACCCAGGAGGAGGATAGGAGAATAGAACAACTGTATGTGTGTGCAGGAAATTCTACTCAATGAAAAGTCCCTGTGTAGAGTAATTGACAGGAGAGCGGAACACATGTTTTTGTGTTTGTGTGAGTGCGTAGCTTTTGTTTTAGTTAGCACTTGTCATGCATGTTTTTATTATTTTTTTATTTTATTTTGATTTTTGTTTTTGTGCAGCAGCAAGCGCTAAAAAGCGTTAGTCATGTTGGCGCGTCTGTGCTTTGCGCTCTTTTTAATTGCTCGCGATCGCCGGCTGAACAACAGTTATAATTTGAGAACAATTTTATTTGTTGCGCGTGTGCCGCGAGCGCAAAGCTTAAACGAGAGAGCGGCAGAGAGAGAGAGAGAGAGAGAGAGCACGACGCTATTATTGTTTTTGCTGCTGCTGCTCTGTTTCATTAACAAAACAACAGCAATATTTATGTGTGATTAGTTTGCGTTGGTTTCCTTAGCGCACACTGCATGCACACACACACACACACACGAATAAAATGTTAGTATGTGTGTGAAGTGGGTTAAGCTGACAAAAAGCAACTGGAGATTGGAGATTGGGATTTGTGTTTTTTTTCTCTCTACAACTTTAATGTGATTTGCATAATTTGTATTTGCTGCCGCTGTGTGTGTGTGTGGCCCGCACAGGTGTTGTAGCTAGTCGCGCGCCAGGGTTGCCATGACGCCGCAGCGGAAGTGACGACGACGTCGCTGCCGCTGCTGCTGGGAATTGCAATAGGAGCTTTCAGCGCACAGTGAGGCAGAAGGAGAGAGAGCGAGAGAGCGACAGCGCTGCTGATCTATGCACATATACGCATGCATGTATTTATGCTACGCAGCCCATAGTTCGCCTGCTCGCTCAGTCACACACGCACACACACACACACACACACACACACACACACACACACGCATTCATTCAGAAATTACGCTTTGCTGTTGTTTGTATACCCTGCATAGCGTAGATATGAGGAGGTGATGTTAATAATGTTAAATAAATGTTAATAAACTTTAACAAATTCTGCATTTTATGTATATTGTTTACAGAAATACTCTCTGTTAATTTAAAATAATTTCCACAGTTTTATTTTTACCATAAAACAATTACATACAGATTATATCGTAGTCAGTCAATAATGTTAAATAAATGTTAATAATTTTTAAAAAAATTTCTGCCGGTCGTATATTGCTTACAGAAAGTTTCTCAGTTAAATTAAAATAATTTCCAGTTTTTTTTAGCATACAATCACATACAGGGTATTCCATAGTCAGTCAATAATGTTATAATAAATGTAAATAATCTTTAACATATTTTCTCGCATATCATATAACACTCACAGCAATATACTCTATTAAATATAAACAAATTCAACTGCTTACAGGGTATTTCATAGTCAGGCACATGGCTAATCAAATTCTTTCTGCTATTGTCTATAGACATGGACTCACAGGGCCCAGGCAATGGAATGTGTCAGCCAGCTACTGCACGCGAATTGGGGATCTACTATTTGTGGGGCTCCCCCTCCCCCTTCCCCTGCCCCACTTTATTTTTTTTTTTGTAGCTCAAAAGGGGTGCGGCCTCGCTGACTGTTGACGATTGACGAATGGGGCTGGGAATTGCGATCCGATGCGATCCGATTCGGATCCGATTTGGATCGTTGTTTGGCTCTGGGTCTGTTGTGCAGCGGCGAATTGGAAAACAAAAAGGAAATGGGAGACGGAAAATGACAAAGATCACTGAAGCAAAACCGAATAGCAACAACAGCAACAACAACAACTACAACAATTTGTATCTATCTATCTATGTATCTATGTATCTTTCTATCTACATGTCTATATAGTATGCACAGCTATGAGATACAATATGCCCGACTGCCTTCACTGCCTGCACTGAAATGGATGCATAAACGAGGCTTGGATAATAATATCATTTTTATGATATAACTAGGAGAGTGGACTAGACGACTTTATGCATTAGACTTGTAGATTTTATATTGAAGAATTTGAAATTTTTAGTTTTGGTTTTTATCTTATAATGGGATTATATTAAAGAAATAAAAAAAGTATAAATTTAATTTGAATTTTAACTAATTTTCAATCTATCTAAAATAGAATTTGTATAAAAAATATTGGGTAATTCGCTTTGAAATTCTAAAGAAAATGGGAAATTTTTCAATAAATGTTTGCATTTAAGAATTGCAAAAAAAATCAAAATAAAAGCATATTAATATAATTAAAAATGTATTAATATAAAAATATATATACAAAGTATATTCAATTTTAACTATTTTTTAAATGATTTTTGCATTCGAGAATTGCAAAAAAAAAAAAATAAATTCAAGAATAATAATATAGCTAAATATATTTAATTTTTTTTTTATAATTTTTAATAAATGTTTGCATTTAAGAATTGCAAGAAAAAATTCGAAATAAAATAATATTAATAAATTAAAATATATTTTAATTTTAATTCGATTTTTGCATTCAAGAATTGCAAAAAAAACAATAATAATATAATCATTATTTTTTTAAATTTTAAATAATTTTTTTATACATTTTTGCATTGAAGAATTGCAAAACAAAATTCAAAATAAAAGAATAATAATATAATTGAATATATTTTGAGATATTAGACAACATTTAGACTTCCTTATATAAAAAAAAAATTTTTCATAAATAAATTCATGAATATATTATTTATTATATCTTCTTAGAAGATCACCTCTATCAGCTATTATATCTATTTGAAAACCCGCTTAAAAATTCAAAAATTTTCTATAATTCAGATATTCCATAGAGCAGTTAAGTACCACTTATGAGCATGTCTATCAAATGAACTTAAGCTATCTATACAATAAATTATTTATTATAATAATTTTTATATATTTCTTTTACTATTTATTTCTTATCTCTTGGTATAAACCATAATATTCTTCTAAAAAAATTAGTATCTAAATATATTTATAGATAATCATAGATAAAACATATCTATATGTCATTTCTAGATAATATCATGCTCATATCTCATTTATCACATATCAAAATTTTTAAATATTTCGCACAAAGATTTCATTTTTCTTCTAAAAAAAAACCTTGTATATATTTCTCTGTATAGATAATTATAGATAATCATAGATAAAACATATGTATCTATATATCATTTCTGGATAATCTCATGTTCATATATAATTTCTAGATAATATAATTTTCAAATATCATTAATCACACATCAAATATTATAAATATATCACACAAAGATTTCGTTTTTTCTAAGTTTAAATGGAAATGCAAGTAGGCGAGCGGCTGTAGAAATTCTAGGAAATACAAAAAAAAAACAGTCAGCGGCGATCCACAAGTTGGAGACCTGTTCGACTATAAACCGTATGAAAAAGGAGAAAAAAAGTGTAGAGCTGTCAGCAGTGGAGAGAGGGCGAGAAGTTGCGCTGGGTCGCGACATGTTGCTGACGTTTTACTGTTACATATTCATTCATTTGCAAATACAAATACAAACACAAACAAATACAAATACATATATATGTAATACATGTGTATATATGTATTTGCTGCACTTACCGTTTTTTTGAAAGCTTTAGTAATCCGCTCCTGATTTTGTCTTGTTGGAAAGTTTATTTTGTTTTTGTTTCTTTTTCTTTTCTCCTTTTTTTTGTTGCTGAAATAACTGTAAGCACAAACACTTGAGGCACTGTTTCAGATTTTGGTTTTCTTCTATTTGCCGTTATTCGTTATCGTATAATTCTTCGCTATTCTTTTGTTATTGCAAAAAGGCAGAGTCAGGCGAGAGTTGCAACAGTTGTGAATAGGTTGAAAACGGAATCGAAAATAACTCAATACACAATTCACAGCTGAGCTGAGCAATTGCCGCGTGCAAGCAACGGCGGCGCACGAATCTCCAATCAGAACTGAAACGTAGGGATGTCGACGCAGACGCCGTCGCCGTGTTGTCGTTGTCCCTGAATGTTAATGTTTGTTGCTGTTGCTGTCGCTGTCGCTGCCGCTGCCAGCGTCGCGACGAACGTCGGGCACGAACGAGAGCACGATCACGAAAAGCCGAACTGTGCGCGCGGACAGGGCGGCAGAATTGGGCTGTCGGTTAGGCGAGGAGAGGAGCGGCGGCTGGGCGGAAGAGTTGGTTGAAGCCGATGTGACTGCGCCTTAGTATGCGTGTGTGTGTGTGTGTAGAGTAGATGTACGCGTGTGTGTGTGTGTAGGGGCTGCCACGACGACGAACACGCGCGCCTGTTTTACGACGTTTGCTGGTGTTGGTATCGATGTCGTCGCCGCTGGGTGGATAATAATATCGTCGTCTACGCTCTGCTCCCGTTTCGTGTTTTTGTAATGGCGGCTTTCAAATGTGATAAATGGACGTGTGTGTGTGTGTTTGTGTGAAGCCGAGTCGCAGCCTTCGTGTGCGCTAGAAACCGAAATGGAAAAAAAACGTTAAGTGGGATGTTGACGGACGCGGACGAGCGGATGAAATGGAATGAGCGTTTGAATTGGCTTGGCGGCCAGCAAAACCAGCCAAAGTGCTAAAACGCCGCAGTCGGCCCAGAGCAGATAAAGACAGCGCGAGAGAGAGAGACAGAGAGGGAGAGCGAGCGAGCAGCAACTTGACATTTTGACTTGCTGCTCACTAATACAATTACAGTGCGCGGCGAGCAGCAGCCGCAGCAGCAGTCGCAGCAACAGTCGCCGCTGCGTTGGCGCTGTTCTTAGTCGTTCGCCCTTTACGCTCTTTCGACTCTACACAGTTACGCGCGCTCGCTCTCGCTCTCTTTCGGACGCGCTCTCTCTCTCGCTGCTGGCCTGATAAGCGCGCATGTCGAAATCAAGTGAGCACGCTCTCTCGCTTTGGCTTCCTTTTGCTCATTCGCTGTGACCTGCCGCTGCTCGCCCCTCCCCCTCCCCGCCGCTCACCCGCTGCCGACGCTTTCGTGCTGTCGTTGCTTCAGCGTATTACGAAATATGACAACAATGCAGTTTTCGTGGCAGCGCGTCTGCTCGTCCTCGTTTCGCTCTGCCGCCGCCGACGTCGACGCTGCTTCTGCTGGCTTCGGCTAGCTGTTATTGCATGCTCAGCATAAAGCTGCGCTCTCTCTCGCTACTCTCTCTCTCTCTGCCACTCGCTCTCTCTTCGCAAGTGGGTGGCTCTTAGCTCTTACTGCTCTGTTTGTTTATTTCTTCTCGCATCACTTGCAAATTGATTGCATCTCGATGAAGTTTGCCGTTGTTGTTGTTGTTGCCGCTATAAATAGTAACAGGGAAATTTTCTAACGCTGCGCATTCCGCTACATCTATTTAATAAATGCCATCCCATTATAATAAGAAAACGGGTTTTCGATCAGAACGCGTGCCCCGTTCGCTGGCGCGCGTCTCACTGAAACCGAAATCAAATCGACTTTTCCCCGCTTCACACCTGAGCTTAATTTTATGTGCATACGAAATCGTATGAGCCGGGGAACCCTACGTCCCCTTTCAGTCCCAGCCCGCAATTAATGCTGTCTATTATAATGGTATTTCTATGCCTAAATACTGGGGCGTTACCCACAGTCGAGGCGAGCACAGACTTAGATAACGCCAGGATCATTAACGAATCGTTAATCAAAATGCCCAGCGAATTCCTTGGGGCATTCTTGCTGGATACCCTGCACTGGTATACAGGGTGGGTATAACAGGGGGGCGGGGCAGAGGCAGGAAGGTTTTGTATATGAAGAAAGATTTGGATGTATTAAAATATCAATAAATCTCGAGAGGCAGGAGAGATTTGTATATGAAGAAAGATTTGGATGTCTTCAAATATCAATAAATCTCGAGAACTACAAGTTTGTGGATTATAATATTTAATATAAAGATTAGGGTATAACATCATTTCCATGATAATAAAATTTTAGATGAATAAAAGTAAAACTGCGGAAATAAAAATAAAAACATTCAGAATTTTCTTTTTCTTTTAATTCTAATATTCTGGAGCTGAATTCATACCTAAGTCTATGTATCAAATATTGTAGTCCATTATCTTATAGTTCTCGAGATTTATTGGTATTTAAATACGGGGTATCTTCCACCTAAATCACATTGCTCTACTAACTCAGATCGGCTTTTGATAGATATGATATCATATCAAATAATACTTAGACTTAGCTCCAATCGAAGAAACTGACTTTAAAATATATTCCAGATGTAATTCGATGAATTCTGGACTTGGCATTACTTCATGGAATTTCTAGTCAAGTTATTGAAATTGCAATATAAATTAAAATTAATTGCTTTATAGCTTATTTCGTCAGAGTCTGATTGTGATTATGCAAAGCAAGCGATGAATCACTCCGGCTTGGCGTCGACAAAGGGTGTGCATTTGATTATTGGATACTCTGTAATTACCGTTCAATTGAAATCGAAATTGAATATGAATATTTAAGCAACTATGGCATAATTAATTAAGTGTCTATTAAAATAGTGGGACAGCTTAATATCCCTGTATTTAAACTCCTTTTGGATAATTGATTGATTGCTTCAAAAAATAGTGGGACTTGTTAAAATGGCCCTGTATTTAAGTAGCTATTTCTTAATTCTTAATTAAAGTTGTGGAACCTGCCAAAATTTCCCTGCATTAAAGCAACTATATCATAAATAATTTATTGTCTAATAAAATTTTTCCTAGTGTTTAAGCTCCTTTTGGATAGTTGATTGATTGCTTTAAAAAATAGTGGGACTCGTTAAAATGTCCCTGTATTTAAGTAACTATTTCATAATTAATTGACTGCCTGTAAAATTGTGGAACCTGTTCAAATATCCCTGTATTTAATTTCCTATTGGATAATTGATTGATCGCTTAAAATAGGGGGACTTGTTAAAATGTCCCTGTATTTAGGTAACTATTTCATAATTAATTGATTGCCTTATGAAATTGTGGCACCTGTTCAAATATCCCTGTATTTAATTTCCTATTGGATAATTGATTGATCGCTTAAAATAGGGGGACTTGTTAAAATGTCCCTGTATTTAAGTAACTATTTCATAATTTATTGATTGCTTAATAAAATTGTGGAACCTGTTCAAATATTCCTATATTGAAACTTCTATTGATTGATTGTCTCACATTAACTACATTGCATAATCCCCATATGCATATGGGATATTACCCACTTTTATAATAATTTATCTTCAATTTGCAATTGGTGTTACGAGCTCAAGTAAAGTCCCAGGGTACTGCCCATCCAAATAATGGGTTCTACAACTGGGCTAACGTTGCTCAACAGGTTTGTGGGCTGCGCGAGTTGTTATTTCCCCACGTCTGATATAAATTAATTGTTTAATTGTTGTTGTTGTAGTTGTTGTCGCTTAGCGGCATCCGAATTTGCTTTTAATTAAACAAAAGTCTCCAAAGTGTTTCGTGCAAAGGCGTTTTGTCTCTCTCTGCGAGTCTCCACCTCCCTCTCCGCGTAGCTCAACCTTCGTCGCCTGTGCGTAGGGGTTTTGCGTATGTCTCTCAATTATTTACCCAATCGTCCCCCCTCCGCGCTCGGCTCCACTCCTCCCCTCCCTCGGCCCTGTTATTTATTAGACCAAAGTCGTGCACTTCGTCAACGTTGAATCGAATCCGTTTTCAAAAGCAAAAAGAGAGAAAAACAACAACGAATAGGTATTCTGTGTGGGATTCTCCAATGTTTTGATCCAACTGCTGTTTGTATAGACAGGCGTGATACCCTGTAATTTTGAAGAGTTATTATTTAACAGCTGTTTTCTTAGAAAGGTTTCAATCCTTGCCAAAAAATACAATTTTAATATTTATATACCTTTGATACCCTGTAAAATATATAATTTGTAATATTTATATACCTTTGATATCGTGTAATATATTTTAATATTTAACTGCAGTTTGCTTAGACGCATTTGATACCCTGCAAAATATATAACTTTAATATTTATATACAATATTTTAATAAATAATATATATTTTAGTCAAATTTCAGTTCGTTTTAAT
Source organism: Drosophila pegasa (assembly GCA_035046225.1). Classification (NCBI taxonomy): domain Eukaryota; kingdom Metazoa; phylum Arthropoda; class Insecta; order Diptera; family Drosophilidae; genus Drosophila; species Drosophila pegasa. The sequence goes on along the minus strand of JAWNOD010000398.1, from coordinate 6,344,505 downwards.
ATTTATAGGGTATCTCAGATATAAATAATATATATCGATTTATAATATCTTAATAAAAATACAAAAATATCCCTTATATCCCATAGCTAAGCCCATTTACAAGCTAAATTTAACTTTATATTATATATGCAGGGTATTTACTAGTCAATCACTCTCGCTGCTTATCGCCTTGGCTTGTTTATAATACGGATTTGTGGCTAATGCTCGGCCAAACTGGTTTCCCCATTGGCCAAGTTGCCCATCAAGGAATCGCTAGACCCAATTTGTTTATTGTTATTTTCGATTTCGAATGGATGCTAAAATATATATGAAACGCATAAGATTTGAATTAATTTAAAGCGGCTTCGCCTGCGGAATGACGCACCTCATTCGGACCGCTTGGAGAGTTATAATTAGCATACGACTGATTAGACTTTTTAGCCAGCCAGACCCATGCGGTAATTCCCAGTAATTGCTGTTGGCAAATGCATGTGCTCGAAAGGAATTTCAGTGCAAGGTGGGCAATATATTTGTGCCCATTTTGGCGAGCTTTAATTTCCCAGTATTTTTTTTTTTTTGCAGCTAATCCTTATAGTGGAGCAGGAGCTATTTGAGTGAATGTCAAATATTGATGAAAAAAAAAAATTAAAAAAATATTGAATTATCTAGAATAACGTTTTTATCTCTTCATAAACTCTGCGATGTTAGATAATCTCTTTTGCTGCCTAAACAATATGCAGATGCTTATGTAAATTATGTATCTATGCCTAACGGTAAAGGGAATGGCCACAGCCAACTTTGTTGCCAACAAAAAAAAAAATGTGAGCGAGCTCCCTAAGCTGCAACGCATTAAAATGCTTGACCTGAATTCCGGGCCCAGCGCGGCTCAGTGAAACTAGCCAAAGATGTGAAGCCCAAAAAGTGAGACTAACTTGGTTTTTCCTTAACGGAGTTTTCTCTCTCTGTGTGTGTGAGATTTTCCTGCTAGTTGTGGATCGCTCGCTTCCCAAAAGCTATTCCAACTGGAATGCACTGGGCCAGCTGCACAGTACATTCCCGTTGTTGCTTTTGGCTGGCAGCCATTTTGGTTTTTGTTTTTGCTTTTGCTTTTGTGTGTGTGTTTTTTTCTACACGTAATGAGCGCGCCCTTTTTAATGCAGCGCTCGCCTAACAGCTAACGGTAAGCGCTGAACGGCTCTCTCTCAGTCTGTTTTCTCACACTCCATTATGGCTGCGCTGCGACTGCGACTGCGGCTGAGGCTAGGCTTTGGCCTGGGCTGCTCTGGAAGCTTCTGCGCTGCTGCTGCTGCTGCGGCTGGAAAAAAGCTGACGCAAAATGTTTTTTCCCTCTCTCTCCCCTTCTCTCTTTTTATTTGACGAAAGCAACCACAAAACGGAAAACCTGGTGCGCTCAACTCTTCGCACTCGCTCGGCTAGGGTCAAGTGAGCTGTCTTCTGCGTTGCCCACATTGATTAATTTGTTGAAAAATAATAGGGTTGCCATCTAACGGGCAGAGCTTTCGGCTTCCTTCGCCGCTTAATTGCTGGAAGTTTCGACGAAGAGTGGATGCCAAGAAAGAACCAGCTTCAGCTAGACAAATGGCAATGCAATAATCATAATTACAAGTTAACCTTAAGAGTGACACAAATCCGGTCACAGCCACGCTGTGCGCGGCCTCTCGTTCGTTCCCAGCAATTAACTTCAAATGACACAAATGCCACCAAGGCACGCCACCCGCCGCAGTTGCTGCCGCCGCCGCCGTCGCCGTCGCCGTCGCAGTCGCCGTCACAGTCACAGCCGCCCACATTGCAAGTGAACGGCAACTTTGATGACGCCCACAATGATGCGAAGCAGTTGCGGTTCATTTGATCGAAGCTTTTTTTTTTCTTCTCAGCTAGCATTCCATACAACGTGTAGGACTTGGAGAGAGAGAGCGCGCAAAAAAAAAGAGAGCGCGAGCGTATTGTGTTTATGAATTTTGTAATTGCCATCTCATCTTTGCTATAACTCTACACACACACATACACACATACACAGGCGAGCTAGTGTAAAGTGCAGCAGCGCTGCCGACAGCAACTGCGGTTTTTGGCTGCGCTGCTTCATTGAAAAACTGTGTGAAATTTAACAGCGCCTGAGGATAATACGTGTGCGCATGTGCATGTATATGTGTGCATCTCTATGCGCGTGTGTGTGTCTAACTATTACAAGTGCTGCAGCTTTGCCTTTGTCTTCGAATTCGAGTTCGACTGCGGCTGCGACTGCGACTTCGGCTCATTCAATTCAAATAACTCGTGATTTCGTAAGCCTGTTTCTCAGTTACTTGGGCGCTGCAGCTGATTCGAGGCCATTTTAGACAGCGACGCTGACGTTGGCGTCGACAGCAAGTGCTGCTGCTGCTGCTTGATGTTGTTGCTTTTGTTGTCGCTGCAGTTAGATGCCAAAGCTCTGTAGTCTGCATGTTATTGTTGTTGGTGTTTGTTTTTGTGTGGTATTGCAAGCGTGATGACCTTGAGCCGCTCATTTTAACCAAGTGGCTTTGCGTGTGTGTGTGTGTGTGTGTGTGTGTGTTAGCCAGTCCCAGTTACTTTTGGCATCTTGTTGAGCTCTGCTTGCCCAGCCACTCAATAGCGATCGCAACTTTGTTTTTTTTTTCTTGCTTAGATTTGTATTTGTTTTTGTTTTTGTTTTTCTTTTCATTTGCATTTGCTTTTGCGCTTCAGGTTTATTTTTTTTTTCGCCTTTTTGCTGTCATCTCTTTTGCGCATTCATTCATCGATTTTGCGACCACTTCGGGTGACAGGCTGACCAGTTGCTGTTGTTGCTGTTGTTGTCATTAGCTGAAATTCTCCACTCTCAAGGCTTGGAGATTTCTTAGATTTCTAACTGTGACGCCGCTCAATGCTGGCAAATTACACAAAAAATTCTACACCGCACAGTTACATTGCGAGCTTTTGTTATTGTTTTTGTTGTTGCTATTTTTTCTTCTTCTTTTTCGCTTTTGCTTGACACATTCATTCATGAATACTCGGAACAATGTGCACCAAGTGGCGTCACAAGCGACGTATGAGTAATATGCAAGTGAAATCATATGCGATGCACAAATGTACAAATATATATATGTATGTGTGTAGGTGTGTGTATATATATTTATAATTCAATTATATTATGCATTCAAATGAATTACTGTCAAATTAAATTCATTATGAAATGCAATTTTGAGCGCATAAGACACAGTTGGAGACAGAGAGGTTGGAGAGTGAGAGAGAGAGAGGTGGAGAGTTAGAGGGTTAGAGTTGTGCTATTAAGTTGGCTGCGCCCGACTTTGTTTTTCAATTGGAGCTAAAAAATAGCTAAAAATCAAGCTAAGCTTAATTTTATATGCTCTATTTAGATTTTTAAAGGGAGTGTATTAGTTTTTTGTTTTAAATTGAAGACTTTTTGAAAATTGAATTTAAAATATGAATTTATTAGATTTTTTTTTGTAAATTGAAGACTTTTTGAAAAATTTGGCTAAAAAAACAATTTTTTTTTATTCAAGGCTTTTTAAAAAATTGAGCTAAAATAAAAATTCGTTTGCCTTTGTTTTAATTCAAGACTCTTCCTTAAAATAGAGATAACATTTAAATTTTATGACTTTTTTACCATGACTAAATTTATTTTACTTATAGATTCATTCCTTATCAACGATCTATTAATCTAGGTTTGAAATGTGGTTATTTGTGCTTATAACTTATTAATTATGAAATTAAACTAATTAATAATGAAATTAATTAATTAGCTAGCTATATAAATGGGAATGCCTCTATATTATAGAAATTATGATAAATTAATTAATTAATTAATTACTAATTATTTATTAAATGTTTAATTATTAATTTTAATTTATTAATTTCATTATAAACTAATTTAAACTAATACATAAAATTAAAATTAATAAATTAAAAATTAATGAATAATATTTTCTATAATATAGAGGCCTTCCTATATATAGCTCATATATAGCTTGATCCATAATCTACCCTAATATAGACTACTATTTTCTTAGCTATCAATTCTATAATATTTACCGACCTTAACTAAACTTTTATTCTAGGGTTTTTAGGTCCAACTTGGAGCTGGCTAAAAATCGACAAAAACTACGTGATTTTAGACTTGATTTGGGAAAATGAAAATGTTGCAAAGAAATTCGCTTTGGTTGCAAACGAGAATGTTCGGATTGCCAAGGCAAACAAACAAGAAGAAGAAGAAGAAGAGGCAGCAGAAGCAGACGCAGATAAACAAGAAGCAAAATGAAGATTATGAAGAAGAAGAAGAAGCAGAAGAAGACGAAGTCAGAAGCGGACAAAAGTTGTTCGCATTATTCGATATTTGTTGCTTAAGCAGAAGTCGTAGCCTCGCTGCCTAGAAGGTCGGCCGAGGGGCGGGACATGGTGGGGCAATGGATGGGGGGGGGGGGGGGGGGGCTGATACAAAAAGCTCGGCTGAAGGTGAAGCGCGGCACGGCACGGCACGGGGGGTGGGGGATGGCTTCCACGCCTAGCTTTAGCTTTTTTTTGGGGCGATTTTCTGGCTGGCAGCGCATTTTTTTGCTGTCGCAGTTCTTTTTGCCCCAATGTTGACGCCAAATGACCCACATTTTCCGAAAGAGCCAAGGGGGCTGGCCGGTGCAAGGGGTCAGGTGCGGAGGGGGGAGGGGCGCTGGCGACTTGGGTTTACTGAGTTAGCAAGAAATGCCGCAAATGTTGCAACTGCATATCGTGAATAATTGGAGCACTCAGCCAAGTGCGCGGCACGTTTTCATCTTCATTTTTTGTTGGCTCTTTTTTTTTTGGGGGATCTTCTGCAAGCTATAGGAAGCCGCTGCCAAGGTAAGCGTTGGCGTTGGCGTTGGCGTCGGCCATATGCCTGACCTCACACGGACCAAAAAATATCGAAAATCAATAGATTTGCATGAAGGGAAGGTATTTCAGAATGTTTCAGTGGGGGGTTGGACGAAGAGTGAATACACTTATTAGAGTAGATATATAAGATAATATATATAAATATATAAGAAAAATTTATCTAAATATATGTACATTATTATAATATAATCATCAACTGGAAAATCATTTCGAATCTGTGTTGGAAGCATAGTAGATCTGGTAAACTTAGGATTTCTTTTTTAAGATTTCTTAAAAAGCGGGAAAAGTTTTCATACAAAAACAAGCTATTTGGCATATTCAATCTATATATAGATATATTTATAGGTGCTATAATCATATTGACTTGTAATTCTTAAGTAAACTCAAGAATTTTCATATTCAAAAGGAAATTTCTCATTTTAGATCTTAAGATCTTAAGATCATATAATGGATTTATCATATGATACTTAACTTAACTTAAGATATTTTATGACAAATTTTTTGGATGTGTCACAAATAGATTTATTTAATGAAATGTCTATCAAAAGTAGTTGAAAAACTTAGTTATATTCAACACCATAGTGAACTAACTCCATGAAGACTTCATTTTTCACCCATAGTCTAATAATTTGATGATATTTCCCCATTATGAGTCACATATTTAATAACATATTTATATTAATGTTTGTGAGGGCAAGCAGCCTGATTGCCGCCCAGGCTTATCAGCGCTAAGGGCCGTTGTTGTCCTGATAAATCCTGTTGCTGTTGCTGTTGCTATTGCCGCTGCTGATAAGCCACACGTGCTGATAAAAGTCAAATCAGCAATGAAACATAAATGATAAGCCACACACACATACAATGCAGGCGTCCTGGTAAATACTCACTCTCTCTCACACACACACACACGCACACACACACAGCAATGCTTATCAGCGTGATGATTAACTCCTGCGCCTCAACACTGCGGCCCATGTGTGAGTGTCTGTGTGCGTGTGCGATAAGCCCAGCTGGACTTTATAGAGCAAATGCTGCTCGAGCAAACGCTGCTGACATATTTCTGAAAAATGTCGCTGAAGAACCTCAAAATAAAGAACTAATAAAAAGTTTAAAAAAGGTGAAAATTACAGTTGATATTAATGTTGTGATTAATATTTTTAAATAAATTATATCAAATTTTTTGATTTGCTGTGTCTAAGGTAGACTTTATAGAGCAAAAATAAAATCTGCATTTTTAAGATTAATAATAATAATTTGAACATTTTTTAAAAAAATTTTTGGTTTTATTCGGAAGACAAATTTTTAATCTAGATCTAGTTATTAACTTGTGCATATATACACATTAAATTAAAGAATTTGTGCAGATATTTATATTCGTAAAAGACACTTTTTTCAAGTCAGTTCTCAGTCAAGTTTTTTTGTCAGTCAAATTTAGATTTTGTCTTTTAAAAAAATGAAACTTTATCGTAGTCTATACAAAAAATTAAAAAAAGTGCCTTGAAATACTTTATAGAGATTTTAGGTATATTAAATATTTATAAAATAATATTCTACAATATATCTATAGATTTGGGAAAATCTATAAAAATAATATAAAATATTAAAAAAAAATTTCAGATATTTTATATTATTTTGTATGGACTTTTTCTATAGATTGTGGATATATTAAATATTTATAAAATAATATAGGAAAGATTTATAAAAGCAATATAAAATATCTAATAATATTTCAGATATATATAAAATATTTCAGATATTTTATATTATTTTGTATATGTTTTTCCTATAGATATCTCCTATACTAGATATCATTATATCAACAGCTATGAGCTATGTCATAGATATAATGATATTCAGTGGGAAATATCTATTGTATAATATAAACTCATTTAAATTATCTACAGATATTTTCTACTTGGTTTCATTATATCCACAGCCATGTTATAGATACTTTCTACTGGGTATCATTCATATCACCCATAAAACTCTCTCTGTCTCTCTCCACAACTGCAACTCCTCCATATGTGGCCTGTATCCTGGAACTGCCTGGGTGCCCAAATAAAAAATCAATAAGCTAAACGCGATAAAGTTTTTATTTCCACTCTTTCTCTTGTTTTTTTTTCGCTATCTTTTATATGAATCAGACTGCTATAAAAATATTTGCTCAATAAAACGATATTTGTGGCGGGATATGGAGAGAGCCTTGTCCGGCTTTGTGGTTTCTCCTGGCCAATTATCTGATAAGGCGAGAGGGAGGCGTGACGGGGGCGTTGACCAAGAGGCAAACAAACAAATGCTGTTATCGAGGCACGGGCACAGCAAGAAGTGGATTGTGGAATATGAGAAATGCGAGAAATACGAATTCGAGCATTGCCCCTTCGCTGGGAATCCTCTGCCGTGGCGGAAGACCCGCAGCGGCTTATCAAAATCAAGCAGCAAACACACACGAAACGAAACGAAACGAAACGTAATGTAATGTAAATAGTGGAAGCAGGAAAACTGTTGAGTTTTTCCATAGGAAACAGAGAGAGAGTGGAAAGAGCGATAGGCAAGCAGGAAAAACCTTTGGCCAGGCAGCCAAAGTGCATTCGCCCAGGAGCTGGACAATGATAATGCCAGAGGCCGCTAAGAATCCATTAGCAGTCGTTGGGGAAGGGAGTGGAGAGGGGCGGGGGGTGCCTCAAGAACGAACAGAGGTGGCAGAGCCAATGGGTACGGGGACAATGGCCCCCTTTTTGCGCCTATGAGCCAGCAGAAAAAAGAGAAGTCAATAGGTGCGCTGGGCAGTGAGCGAGGGCTAGCGAGATGCCCTGTAATCGAATGGAGGAAAGGTTAATAGAAGAGGGAAGTCGTCATAGTATCATAATGAAAAAGAAACTATATACTTATAGCTATCAGAATATTTTATTTAAATTCTATAAATAAAAAGTTGAAAGAAGAAAATTTATGAATATATTTATATTTATTTATATTTCAATATATTAATAAATAAATCGATAATTGATGGTTTAGAAATATATAGTAATTATTAAAATATAAAGAACTATTTAAACTTTCTGGGAATCCGTTTTTTTATTTTAATATATTTTTTATTTTATTTTATTTGAATTCTTTCAACTTCTTACAAGCAGCACTATTATTATTTTGAACAGTCAATATTCAAAGTGTCTCTCGAAGAAAGTCAATAACTCATTAATTCTTACCGAAAGTAACGGAATTTTTTTTGTAATTCTCTTCTTTGCGTTCTATTCGAAACAGAAAGGGAACATCTTTTTACTTTCTATAGAAAATATTAGTTTTTATTTTGTTTTATGTTTTGTGTAGTGCAGCACTATAATTTTTTTTGAACACAGCTTAAAAATATGGTAAAAGTAGAAAAGTCAAATTAAAAGCCTATTAGTTTAAATATAATTAATAATAAATATAATAATAATAATTACAAATTCTAGCATTTATCGATTGCAATTGTGATTTATACAAATAGAGAATACAGAACTTAATAAAGGCCAGAATTAGAGGCGATTCATTTGAGTAGATAAAGAAAACTCGACTGATGTTCTATGACGAGCTTATAAAGGAAGCATTCTATAGCGATACTTATGATATTCTTATGTCAGAGGCAAGCACATAAGGTCAATGATAATAACAACCAATAGAGTGTATTCACAGCTGAAACAATCTTTAAGATAGGCGTGAATACACTAGGCTGTATATCAATATTTTTAGCATGTGGACAAAGGGAAGAATCTGGTGAAACTGTTGTGCAAAAATATTAATATAATTTAGATTAAGATAGAGAAGATAGGCGTAAAATATCAGAGTCAACTTGCGAGTGTCGAACTACAGAATTTTATGTGGATATACCAAAGTTACTTTAGACAATTGTATGTACAGCTTTTACTATATTTAACAGGAGTTCAATATGAAGGTGTTGAAAACGAGGTAATAGATTTTTGATAGAATGCTGTGACTGATGCCTACACCTGTAACTAAAGATGCAAATTTGCAAATATTAAACCTTGCTTATGTATTCTATTTTAGCAATCGATATTTATCGATCAATAAATTATATTGCTTTATATATTATAAACAAGCGCGTTTACAGCTTAGCAGATCTTTTAGGGAACTTTATTAAACTTGTATACCCCTTCATACACATATGTACAGGGTATCACGAAGAAAAAGTGTGTGTGCAAATGGAAATGGGTGCATGTGGAGCTGCCAAGTGGCTGCCCAGGCTGCGCAGCGTGCCACCAAGTGTTAGTGCTCCCTGCGTACGTACGTGAGTGTGAGAGTGTGTGTGTATCTGTGTGGAAAGGGTTCAATGCACGATTTCTTTCTTTTTCCCAGCCGCTCAAGCTGTTGCTGTTGCCATGGGAAAATGCGGCGCTGGCAAATGAAAAACTAATAAATATTGCAACTGGGAATGCGACGCTGTTGCTGCTGCAGGATCAGCTCGAGTGCAACCCTCAATTTGTTAATTGCCAAACAATTCGAAAGTAAAAAGTCGCGCGCGCAGCTCGCGAGTTGAAAAGATGAAAATTCTGCGGGTTGACTGAAGGATCGTCGCATTTGATTGGCCTTAATTGAGGTCAATGAGAGGTTGCCTCTGTGTAAATTCTCCCGTCAACGACGCAATCGTCGTCACACACGCGCCGCCTGATCAACGGCTGGTAATGCAGCAGAATTATGCAGGATCAGGGAGTTGGAGTGGGCAATCAGAAGGAGGAGGGAGGTGCGACAAGGGAGGTGGGCAGCCAGAGCGAATACGGTAGTCAAGAGATTGGCAAAACATGTGGGCAGGATCGATATGAATGGGAACTGAATTGAAGGTACTTCAGTTTGAGTTTCAGCTAATGTAGTGTCTAATATGGGAAGAAACTGTTTATAGCTTTAAATAATTTCTATAGCTGTAGATATTTGAAATATATTATCTATACTCTATGATCTATGATCTATCTTTACCCTTTGTTAAACTAGAAAACTTTTTATATACAAACTATGAACTCTTTGTATATCTTAGATCTCAAAATCTACAAAAATTTTTCATAGGGCAAATCTAAGGTCTAATTCATTTATTGGGAAGAGGAGCTACTGCACCAAAATATATTATTTGAAATTATATTTTTGGAATATGGGTGCTATGTATATTCTTCAATGAGTCATGCTCTTTTAAGACAAAACATAAATATTTACTGGTCGTGCTATGAGAAAGACCTAAGATCGACGCATACAGATCTATGGATAAAGGGAAGAAAGGGCAGACAAACAGCCAGAAAGTGAGTATAGTAGAGTAGAGTAGAGAAGTAGAAGTAGAGCACCTTAGAGTAGAGTATAGTATAGTATCGTAGAGTATAGTAGATCAGTAGAGTAGAGTTAAATATAGTAGAGAAGAGTAAAGTTTAATATAGTAGGAGTGGAGTAGGAGTATAGAAGGAGTAGAGTAGGAGTAGAGTAGGAGTAGAGTAGGAGTAGAGTAGGAGTAGAGTAGGAGTAGAGTAGGAGTAGAGTAGGAGGAGAGTAGGAGTAGAGTAGGAGTAGAGTAGGAGTAGAGTAGGAGTAGAGTAGGAGTAGAGTAGGAGTAGAGTAGGAGTAGAGTAGGAATAGAGTAGGAGTAGAGTAGAAGTAGAGTAGGAGTAGAGCAAAGGTATAGTAGGAGTAGGAGTATAGTAGAAGTAGAGTAGAATAGAGAAGAGTAAACCAGAGAAGAGCAGAGAGATCGACTCTGTTATTGATCGTGATGAATTCTATAAAAGTGCACCAAAAGTTATTCAAAATTCAACATAGACTTTATTGCAAATTCTCGTCTTCAACGGTTTCAGAGTTTTATGAAAAAAGAGTTTACTCATAAAGCTCTCTAAGATCTTAAACTATGCTTACGATAAATTTTGTATTACTATAATAAATATCTATCCTACAATAAAATCTTTCAACACTCTATAAATATAGCCCAATATTAAAGGCGTATTATCTTAATCCCCTTCTATACCATTCTTATACCTACTTCTCTAATGCCCATCAGCGATCAACATATTTACAAACAAAAGAGAATAAACTAAACTGCAGATAAGCGTAAAATAGTTTGGTATACAAATATCATCGTCAGCCAACAGGCAGAGCGATCCTTCCCAAATCGACCGCAAAGTTGAATGAACGATCTTAAGCAAGATCTTAGGCCGATAACAAAGGCACAAGACTCCGAAGACAAACAAAGCGTTTTGTCCTGCTGTGAGGATTAAGGTGTAAACGCAGGCTGTGAGAAATCAAAAGATCAGCAAAAGTTAATCAGCAATGCGGCATGAATAGCCAGAGAGGAGAAGAAAAGGCAAAAGGCAAAAGGATAAAAAGTGAAAGGATCTGCATTGTGTGGAGATGTGCGTGCTGCGATACGCGTGTGTTCCACGAATAGCACACAGCGAACACGCCCACGCACGAAATGAAACTCGAGCCCGCAGGATTTAACAAACAGTTGTACCCTGTACAATTTGAATTAGGATTGGTGTGGGTAGATGGGTGGATTGGTTGAGTATGTAACATGTGGTAAGAATGAGAGTTTTGACATTAACTTTAAATAATAATAATATTAATAATAATCCAATTTCATTATTATCTTAATTGTGTTATGTTCTTCGAGTTATAATATATCGATTAGAAAATATAGTTTTTTATTGAACACAATTTAATAATCTAATAATATGTATAAATTCTTTTTTAGTTCAGGTATATGCAGTTTAAGTTTCTAACACTTCATGGTGGGTATGCCTAATAACCCAAGTTTCCCTAGGAAATAATGTAGAATATATAAAAATTCGAATATCGTAGTATTAGATAGTTCTATTTCTACTTCTACTTCTACTTCTACTTCTACTTCTACTTCTACTTCTACTTCTACTTCTACTTCTACTTCTACTTCTACTTCTACTTCTACTTCTACTTCTACTTCTACTTCTACTTCTACTTCTACTTCTACTTCTACTTCTAGATCAATGTGTCTAAATACATTTTCTATACTCAATTCAAAATTTCAACATCATTACAGGGTATATATTAGTCAAGCCTTCCCCCTTGCTACACCCCTGTCTTCAAATTGCTGTTGGTGTTGAGTAATTTGTGTGCCACGCTCAGGAAATCTGTTAAGCGGTTAACAAAAACACAAACACAAAAAAAATAGTCTCAGGTTCTGCTAGGGGTTGAATTAACCCCTAGCGCGCCGCTGCTGCTGAAGAAGGGAGGGAGGGACGGAGGTAGGCAGTCAGAAAAGGAGCCGGAGAACTACCGAACAACGGCTGATCATATGCTGGTGCGCTATTTCTGTAACGCGCAGTCGACGGAGGGTTGCGTCCACTTGAGTCCCGCTATGTGGGCCGCACTCTGCGCGCCCAGGGGTTGAGGCGAAATTGTTATTTATATATCGTGTGGGCTTGTCAATCTTAATAATGATTTCCTTTATGCATTTACATAAACACAAGTACCCGCAGTTGCCGCCGAGGCAATTCTCCTTGGCCAGGATAAGTAATGCGATTGCAATTGAAATTCGATTTCAATTCAAAGTTCCCACAGCCCGGAATTTAGCTTTGTTTGTTTCTTAACTTCTTATCGTAGCATGGCCTAATGATGCGTGAGTGATAAATTATTGGAATTCAAGTTTGAATAAGTGAAAGCAAATAGAATTTATATGCATGGCTATAGTTCTTCGTTGAAGGATCAATGTGCAGCTGTGAGCCTTAATAGATCTACAGTAGCTATTGTCTGTCTTCTTTTATTTAACAGGTTTCCTTGTCTTTTGGTCTTTCTTTATATATTGATTGGTTCAAAAGCAAACACTCTTCAGTTGGGGTAGTTGATTTTTATCATTCAATGGACATTTATTGACCATTTCGCCTAATGTACTCAGTTATATGATTCTGAATGCATATAGAGATGAAGCCTATGATATTTGCAGCACATATTATGAATAAACTATTTGGGTTCTATGCCTCTGATATAGACTTCATACATGATCAATGAAGTCGCCTTCTGTTTTACGATCGCCACGAATGCCTGCTACTTCTAATTTTTTTGTGAATTTTATGTCGTTTTTTAGCTCTTACGATTCATCGAAAAATCGAATGATACTGTTTTATGTTCTCTGATCTATTACGATTCATCAATAATAATATGAAGGTCCTACAGGATTTACCAATCAAACTAAGGGTTATATTTTCACAAAGGTTTCTGAATTCCTAGTTCTAAATGTAAATCGAGCAGAGTTAGCTCATATCAGCTCTTGGTAATATTCTCAAAAATTGCTTCAGATAGAAACCCTGAAAGTTATTCTAAAAAATCGAATAATATTTATGAAAAGTAAGTCACATCAAAAATTGTTCAACTAGAATCATATTTATGTATCGAATCATATTTATGAAAAATAAGTCTCATCAAAAATTATTCAACTATCTAAAAAATATGATAATATTGTAATATATTGGGTTGTTCATTAAGTAATTTCGCTTTTTTTAGAGCAATTTAAACACGATTTTTTTTAATATACAAAACATTACAAAAATTTTTGTTGTTTCCATTTTGATCCAATACCTTTTAACTTCTTTCTGGCAAGAGATGAATTCCATGCTCATAAAATTGTTTATCCTTGCTGGCAAAAAACGGAGCTAACTCGATTTTGAGGCCTTGATTTGAGACTACAATTTTTCCATCCAAAAATTTTTGCAGAGACCGGAACGAGTACTTGTCTGAAGGTGCCAAGCCTGGTGAACATGGTGGAAGTGGTAGCATTTCCCATTCAAGCTGCAAATGCTTTTGGCAAGGGATCAAATCACAGTCGTTAATGCGGTGAAGCAAATTTCGTACTGTAAGACCACGAGGCACCCATATGTCAAGCTTCGAAATTTATTTAATACGATTCATATGCTTGGGAACGGTTTCATTCGACAAATTTAAACTTTTAACAATCTCTCAAAATGTTATTCAACGATTTGCATCCACCAACGACTTTATTTTATCCACATCGGCTTCAATCGTCCTTCCAGGACGTGGTGCATCCCTAAGATCGAAATTGCCGGAACGAAATTCTGCAAACCAATTTTTGCATCGGGGTTTGGTTAACACATCTTCTCCGTACACATCACACAATTTTCGCCTCACTTGAACAGCATTTTGACCATTTTGATAGTCAAACAGTAAAATATGCCGAAAATTCAGTTTTCGATCTTCCATCTTCGATAGGGCTCCAAACTTAAACTATTCCAATAACCTTAACCAAATTTTGTACAAACTAGCCTCAATATATAAGCTATTAAAAAATGTAACGGTAAAACAGTTAAGTTTGAAGTTGGCTTTGAAAAAAATCACTGCATTCAGCTGTTTAAAAAAAGCGAAATTACTTAATGAACAACCCAATAGTATAAAAGAATATAAAATAAAATAATAATAAATAAATAAAATTATAAAAAAATGATAAAATACTAATAAAAAATATATGATAATAATATAAAATAATTTCCCTATTTGACAATACAATAATGATATTGACTTCCTTAATTTATGATGAATATCGTGTCATTCTCAATTCCTACAGCTTATATAAATATACATAAATATACTATATATATCCACATAAATACTTCCTATTTCAACTTCAAGTAGCCAAGTCAAGGATCGATGTAAATGGATCTTTAATTGCTGGCCATTTCAGCTTGAAGGGGCTTTTAAGCATTTCCCCTTTTGGCCATATGATCTATATCTCGTGTGATTTCTCCGGCATATGCGAACCGCAATTGGGATACGAATCGGATGCGGCGATTGGGCCACTTGGAATGCCTAAAATTAGATCAATCGCAACCAAAAAAAAAACGTATTCTATTTATATGCAAATTAATCAAGCAAGGAGAGCAGCGAGTGAGAGAGAGAGAGAGAGAGAGCGAAAGAGAGGGCAGGCAGCTAAAAAAGATACTTTTACAGTCACAGATACAGATACACAGATACATAGACACATAGCGATTCAGTTGGCGCAGCTGAAAGAAAAGCTATTAGAGGCAAATTCCTGTTCCTTTGTCTATGCACAAATTGCCGCCAAGAGCTGCGTCTGCGTCTGTGGCTGCGGCAGCGGCTGCTGTTGCCCATCCACAAAAGATACGCGCAGCTAAATTGCATTTTTATCTATTTTTACATAGGGGAAAATGCCGACGCTGACGTCGACTGAGCGTGCGGAGGATTACAGAGAAAATGCATGGAGAGCAATTTCCTTCCTGCTGCCGCAAATAGCTGTAATAATAAAAAAAAAAACAGATCTCTCGATGCCTGCGCCTGTTTATGGCCCGACGATCAAGCTGTCGCTGCTGCTGCCACGGCTGCTGCTGCTGAGGAGGATGCCACAAGAAAAGCAGGAAAAACTCCTTGGCCACACACAACCAAAGCGGGCAGGCCCCAGTCCAAGTCGCTGCCACAGCCACAGCCTCTGCCTCAGCTGCAGTTGCAGTTGCAGTTGCAGCTAGTTGTGTCCTCCTCCTATTGCATGTGGCTGCCACAGATCGTTGCCTGAGTGTGTGTGTGCGTGCGTGTGTGTGTGTGTGTGTGTGTGCCTAGCCTGGTGCCTGCTGCCTGGCGGCCTGTTGCCTGGTTCAATGAACTGCCGTCACCTCTGGACGCTGCGCTGCAACTGTGCCGCGCACAATCCTTTTTCTTTATACCCTGCACGCGGGGTATTATAGATTTGTCACACAGTGGGGAGCACGAAGAGTCGAATAAGTCGACTATGCATGTCTAAGCAGGATGTCAGATTGTACGTGGGTGACTATGACAATGATAATGATAATGATAATGATAATGATAATGATAATGATAATCAGCTGAAAAAGAATGATCATGAAATATAACGAAATAAAATCATGATAATGATATTGCTAATTATAATGACAATGATAGTCTAATGATAACTCTAATGATTAATAGAAAATTGCAGTAACGGCGAAAATGTTTGTTCTAAGGGTAATTATAATGACAATGATAATAATAATGACAATGATAATGAGATTTATAATAAAAATGATCATGAAAAATGGTGATGATGACAATAATCAGTAGGATGGCAGCAATGGCTGGCTATAATAATGATTATGATAATGATGATGATAATGATGATATTCATAAGAATTATAATAAACATTATCAATGAAAAATGCTAATGACGGTGATAATGTTAATAGCAACGAGAATTGTAATGTCAATGAATATGGTAATGATAATGCTCATGAGAATTATGATACAAATGAACAATGAAAAATTGTAATGATGGTGATAATGCCAATGATATTCATATTGGATATTAATATGGGTATAATTGTGATATGGTTAGTTAAAAATAATCGATATAATCCCAAAATGACATTGATAGTGATACAAAAAATTACTATGCAATGGCAATGATAATGATAATAAAACTGGTAGTAAATGCAGAGGTAATGAAAACAAAAATGATCGTAATAATGACATACAAATAATGATAGTAATGAGATTGATAGGCATAATGATGAGAAGACCTTAAAAAATCGTATCAACCTTAGTGGATAGACTTTATCATAGAGCTCTATATAGAGCTCTACATACGTATCCGCAGACATACAAGTTTATATGCCATAAAAGGGTATTTGTTGCTCGGCCAGCTCAATCGAAAAACGTTTTCTTGTTTTTCTTCGGATTTTTCTTGGTTCACCCTTCACTTGATCTCTCGTGACTTCTCCTGCCGCTTGCCGCTCGCGGCTCGCTCTGCTTGGTGCTCGTCGTTTGCTGCCTGCCTCTAAGGAGCTGTGCAGGAGTTGGTTTCAAGGGTTTCAGTTTATTTCGAGATGTTGCCCATGTCGTTGTTGCTGCTGCTGTTGTTGTTGTTGTCTGGGGGCTTTGGATTTCACTTGGCGTTGGCTTCGTGTGGGGAAATGTAAACATTTCATCGTCGTCATCATAATCGCAGCGCGCCGCTCGCTGCTCGCTGCTCGCCAGGCTGGTTTATTTTCTTGTGTGTATCTTTGCTCTTTGCCTGCCTCTGCCCCCGCCCCCACTCCTGTGTACCCCCCCTCCCATTCCATTGCCTTCGCTGCTGACTCGGCGCGCGTATCCCTTTTTTTCGCTGGAATGCGCTGATTGTTTACTCAAATAAGTATTTGATCTTCTGTTCAGTTTTTTGTCACTGTTGATCTTTGTCTTCCTTCTCGTTTTTTTCTCGTCGTTGTCGTTCTCGTGATCGCTTTGCATTTGTGTTTATCTTGAAGGATTTTTAAGGAATCGAAAAAGTTTTGCTGATCGTGTTTTAAGATTTTTAGATGGAATTTGAGTTGTGGAAGGATGTTTGAAGAGAGGCATATAGTAAATTAGATTATTATTTATTTGATATATGATACGTGATCTGTACAAAGTGATCTTTAATGATCGCTGAAGTTATATAATATGATCTTTACAAAGCGATCTTTAATGATCGCTGAAGTGATATAATATGATCTGAATAGAATGATCTTTAATGATCGCTGAAATGATATCATGTTTGAGCCTTTAGATGAGTAACTATTGGGTATAATATGATATTATTTCAATAACATATATCATGATCTGTGATCTATATGAATGATCTCTTGAGCTGAGCTTTGATGATCACTGGGATGATACTATGAATGTCTTCCTTACCCTATGATTTCATCATGTATTCAGTTCATATCCTTAGTAAGTATGCTCTTTCCTTATATGATCAGTTAGAGATCATATAAGAAGTTACAGTATGATCTGTCTTATATAATCAGTTACAGATCATGATCAGATAGATATAGGTGGATACAATAAGGAATCAATCAAGTTAAATTTTTTTTAACAAAATGATCTAACTTATACCCTCTTTAGGAGCTTATCTTCAGTTTTCATTGTAGGTACAGTCATCACTGCAAATGCTACAAGTATAAAGGATCGACGCCAGCAACAAGTCACATTTGAGACTCAAAGAGAGAAAGAGAGAGACATCGAGAGAGAGGCGGGGGGCGATGCAGAGGAAGCCAGAGTCTAGTAAACAAAGCAAGGCAGACCAAGTGCGCGGCACAGCAAACAAATCGGGCACAGAGGCGGGGGCAAATGCAGCGACAGGGGTAGCTAAGTTGGGCTGTGGGGTAGGGGCAGCAGTTGCTGCTGGCTGCGTGGGGGCCTGGACCTTGACGCGCTCGTTGGCTCGTTGGCTCGTTGGCCTGCCTGGCCGACTGGCTGAAGCGAGCCTGAAACACTTTGGGTTTCTGCTGCGCATATCCTCCACGCACGTACATGTCTTGGGCGATTATTCATGACTTTATGGACCCGGGTAGAAGGACATTAAAATTGTTTTTACGCCAACTCATTGGCTGGGCCAGAGGATCAAACTGGTTCTGCTTTGTATGCCACTCACACACAGTCGCCAGTTCCAGAGTCACAGCCAGCAAGTCAGGGGCCGCTCCTTGGGACTTGGAATCTGGCGAAACCAGTTTTCGTGGTCTCCTCTACCTGTTGCCTGTCGCCTGTTGCCTGGTCGTTGCCTGTTGCAGCGCGGCTCCCACGAAAAAAGGGATACTGGTGAGCAAACACACTCACACACACACACAGCTGCATGGCATGACGAAGCCTTGTTTATCCAATTTTATGTGTGTTTACCTTTGCGCAATCCTTTCGTCCTCGCCACCATCTCCTGATTGCTTTACTTCATTTTTTATACGTTACTTTTATCGTATTTCGCTTTACTGCTCGCTCCGTGATCTCCTTTCTGGGCCTGCGTACAGTTTCGATGCGGCCTGAAAAATACTTGACTGCATTTATGGACCTCCAAAAAGTAACTAAATAACTTTGGGGCGCAGCAAACAGGTCTGAGAAAGGGTTTATTCTTAAGCGAAAAACTTAAACTAAGAAATTGGGCTTTCAAGAGTTGGGGTCATCTAAGTTTTGGTATTTCATAAGGTGTCCTTGGAGGGAAACTAGAGCTCTTTGATAATTAGGAAGAAGCTATTTAAGTGCTCTTTAAGGCGGAAGGAGCAGACTTATCGATGATATCCATTTCTACGAGATCTTATAAACTATAGTAATTATAATATAGTTAAAATCTTTTATGGACAAAAGATAGGTCATTTCATATTTCATAGAAATTTTTTCTTTTCCTACAAACTTTAATATTTGACTTTCTAACCTTAATATTTAAATGAATGGTCTTTTAATGATGTTTTTTTGAGAACACGTTTTAGGGGTATCTTATGTTAAGAAAATGTTTTAAAATCAACTCAAAACACTCAAAGATAAGACCTTTAGTAAAAGACAGATATATGTTACAAGTATTTCATAGTGTATAAACCATAAGTTGTTTAATAAATTGATTAAGATTATAATAAACAAAACATTATACCCTGAATTGCCATTTTCTATGGGTTCAGGGTATAAAAAGTGCCTATGAAATTTTATTTATAGTTTTTCATATTATTTTGTGTATATACTAATATGGTGTTTGTATTCAACATAGAAAATATAAAGAAAAACATTTTAGATAATTGAAATTAAAAAAAAAAAATATATACAACTTAATTATATTAACAACTTTATTATATTAGCAACTTGATATATTATATTAGCATTTCTTATAATTAATTGCAATATACGAATTTTATTTATATATATACAAACAATTTTTTTCTAAATATGAATTTCTATTTATCGATTGGTGCTCCAATTTTTTCTCCCTTAAAAATATTATTCTCTATAAAAACTCATAGATTCATTTTGAAATATATTATATAAAATGCGAGAGTTTATTGCAATTTTGTTTTATATTGATCTTAATTCATTATATATATTTTGTTATATATTTATATACATTTTGTTATATATTTTTAAATAAAATTTTTACCTGAAGCCTTTTAGTGGTTTGCGTCTTTTATCTCTGTCAGGATAGATTAGCTCTTAAGTGCATAAGTGAAGAAATTTGTCAACTTTGTTTGCCTGGGCTCAACTTTGTGTTGTGCATATTAAGTTGACGTCGTTGAGAGTGTGTGTGTGTGGAGCTACCTCAAATGGCTTCTGCTCTGCAGATAATGCTCCGCTGCTGCCGTTGCTGCTGCTGTTGTTGTTGTTATTGTTTGCTAAGCCAAGCAAATGGCAGTGGGTCCAGCTGTGGATCCACAGCCCACAAAGCAAAGCCCTCAAACGGCATTTGCTTAGAGAAAGGCACTTGAGCTGAACTTGGTTAAGTTGTTATGTGTGTCTAGGTGTTGGGTATATCCTGTACAAAAGAAAAAGTGAGCAGAAGAAAGTTGTATTAAGAGAGAGAAATGGAGGTTGAGACGGGGCAGCTAGTTGGGGTCTGTTGTGAGTGACTGAAACTTATATATAATATATATATATATTTATATATAATATATAGGCTGATCTAAAAACTGATCTAAAGTAGAATTTTATTGCAGGGTATCACCTAGTCCATCATCATTTTTCTGCTGCTTTTTGACTAGTTGTTTTTTATTGTTATGGAAAATAGTGCGCAAACGCAAATGCGCGGCAGCAAAAAGGCAACAGCAGGGCACAAGAAAATCCACAAAGAGAGCAGCAACAACAGCAGCAACAACAACAATAATAATAGCAACAATAACAACAACAACAATATATTCAGAAACAACAACAAGTCGAGCAGCAGCGCAGGAAAACAGCAGACAACAAAAAGGGCGAACAAAAATGCTGGAAAATATTGTGTGAAAAGTCAGAGTGTGTGTGTGTGTGTGCTAGTGTGTGTGTGTGTGTGTGTGTGTGTGTAACAAGTTGAATGGCCTGCTTATGCCTGTGCTAGCCCCAGTTTTGCCGCAGCAATTGCTCGAGTAATGAAGGGTTCTGCCAGCTCCTCGCCTGCCCAGCCAAGTGACACAGAGCCAGCAGTGAGGGGGGTGGGGGAGGGGCGGGTGGTGTTGCTGGTGGCGCAGGCAAATGTTCACCTGTTGCTGCTGCTGCTGCCGCTGGTTCTCAGGATGCCGGCATACAATTGCTTGGCGGTTCAGCGCCTGAGAAAGCACTTAAATGGTTTTTCATGCTAGGCCCAGCTTTCCCAAGGAAATTGTCTAGCTCTTGGCTAAAGCCACTCGCTGGCTGTGGGTTGGCGGGGCCTCGGCTGGTGTGCATTGCGGCTCCACAGGAAGCCACAGCCACAGCCACCACCACCGTATACGTAATTTTGCGGCGACCAAGAAGGAATCGCAACCACAAGCGCCCAGACCTCGCGATCTAAGCCCCATTTGCGATCCGCATTGGCATCTGGCAAATCGGCTGCGAAATTGCTGAAGGAAACGCACGAGTGGCGCAGGAGAGAGTCGCCGCTGCAGCCGCATTTGTCTGTGCGCTGTGCCCTACTCTCTTTTGGTTCATTCAACTTCGGGCAGCTAAAAAGCAAACGGGCTGCAGTCGCTAGCTCCAAGCTTTACTATTACACTGCGA
Source organism: Drosophila pegasa (assembly GCA_035046225.1). NCBI lineage: Eukaryota > Metazoa > Arthropoda > Insecta > Diptera > Drosophilidae > Drosophila > Drosophila pegasa. The sequence continues at coordinate 6,323,172 of JAWNOD010000398.1, read as the reverse complement.
GAAATTGCATGGGTGTATATGAATAGTTTTAGGTAGATCTGTGATTTGATAGGCAATAGCTAATACTAATAATAATATATTCATATACTATAATAATATTCATATTTAGTGTAAAAAATATTTATAGTTCAATTTAGTATAAGGCAATAGTATATGTAAATATTTCAATTTAGTATAAGCTATTAGGTTTTAACTCTCATTGATTATTATTATTTCATGACAATAATAATAATAAAAGTAGCAATAAGCAATAATGGCAATAATGGGCTGCCTAGATCATTGCTTGGGGAAGTAATAGAATATAATCTCTAATTATTTTGCTCATATTATTCTGGTTTGAATTTATATATGTTTTTATTTTAATATGTATTCCTATAAATTCCAATATTTCAAATAATTATGAAAATATAAAAAAATAATAAAATGTTCACTAGCCTTTAAAATATATATTTTAAGATATAAGATATAAGATATATTAAAAATATTTAAGAGAGAAATTTGTTTATTTTCTTGTCTTTCATATGTTCTTTAGCTTTGGATCTAGCCTTACATTAACTAGAAATTAAAACGTGTTAAGCAAACTAAATCACAGAAGTCAATCGAATTTTACTCAGAACTGTCAATGGATTGTTACGAATGAGTGACTGACATGGCTTTAGAAGACTATAAATCAATTTACTAGAGTCCTTCTGCTAAATCAATAAACTAAAAAATGCAATAATTCATTAAATAATTCATAATTCATAAAATTCAATAACAGCAATAAATTTAAGTAAAAATTCAATATTTCATACAGTAAAAATATTTAAATTCACAAAATTCAATAATTCATAACAATTTCTTTTAAAGGGAAAATATTTAAATATTTGAATTATTTGTAATTTTTTTATTTAAGCTACTAATATATAGGTATATAGCTAAAAAGATATAGCAGACTTAAATTTTTTATATATTTCTATATAAATTATAATAAATTAAATTAATATTTGAGCAAGGAAAAACAAGCTAAGAAATTGAAAAAAACCTAAATAAAATGTGATAATATCAAAAAGTATAATACCCAAAGCAAATACACATAATTGCTATACTTTAATCAAGTTTACTCACAATAAAATCAAACTTCATATGCACTTTCGCACAGTGTAGTCAGTTGCCTAGGCTAGCTGGATAGCTGCTTGGATGGATAGTCGAATGGATGGATGGATGGATGGATAGATGGTTGGTTGGCTGGTGAGTTGGTTGGCTGCTTGGGCTTGGGCTGCTCTGCCAGCCACTGTTTAGGCGCTAGCTGCATGGCTGACTGCGCAGTTGGTCTAGCGCGGTCTAATGCCTTAGTCAGCGGCAGCTGGTGGTGGCCGTGGCCAACTGGGAGGTATGGCCACACCGAGACGGGAGCGATCAAGAACTGGAAGGATGGCCGGGATGGCCGGGATTGCAGCGGTTGCTGCCAATTGGAAGCGGTGCATTGGCCCGGTTTTGCCATGGCAGCAACTCAAATTGCAACAACGACGGCGGCAGCAACAGTTGCTGCCGTTGCGGCAACAGCATGTTTTACAAATGGATTTCATGTTCAGTGCGTTATGTTTCTTGGAAAGGATTGCTCTGCTTGGCTTGTCATGGCCATGTCTGGCCGCGCATACAACAAAAAGCGAGCGCGTCGTAAACATGAAACATTCAAATGCACAAATGCGGCTCAGGAAGCGTGCAGCTTGGCCTCAGCTTATTTGGTAGCTGCCACAAGTTGCGGCAGCGCGGCTCCGACTCGCAGCGATCCTGCCACCGCCAGACGCCACCTTGGTGGTCAAGCCCAGCGTCGGGTCAATTGTCAAAGTCATAAAAACTGTTAACAGAACGGCTACCGATTCTTCTTCGTTTTTTTTTTCGCTCTCCTGCTCCTTCGACTCCTGTGCAAGAGAGAGGGAGAGAAGGAGAGAGAGGTAATGCAATCAAAATAAATTTTTTTTATTACGTTTCCCACAAATGTTTTATGTGCAGGAAACTGCGTCGGGTTAATTAGCTGGACCTCAACCTTTCGCTGAGAAAATTTCAAAGGAAAATGTTGAAATGCAAGTTGATGCAAGCGATAAGCAGCAGCAGCCGCAGCAGTAGCAACTGTTGCTGCTGCAGCAGCTACAGGCAGCAGCAGCAAAATACAAAATTGATATAAATTCTGGCTGAAATTTCATTAATTCTTGACTCGGCACAAAACTTGGCCGGAGACCATAAAATATTCAAATATCGCGCAAGGCCTCATATATATATATATATATATATGTATATGTTTGTAAACATATATAAATTAAAACGAATTGCAATAAAAAATTCAACTCCCGTTTCAACGTGCTCACATGCAATACATATATATATATATATGTATATATATACTTGCGCTTGCAAGGATTGATCGCCTCCTCGAATGACATATTATTTAGCAAATTGAAAAGGCGCAAAAAGAGAAACAACTCAAAGTGTTTTGTTTCCATAGGACTGACTGTCAGATACTCTGTACGGACTAGATATACATGTGAAGACATTTACATGAAAAAATGTAAAAGTACGTGTAAAAGGTCTTCCAGCTGACTTTCCATATATATAAAATTTATACTATATATACTTAATTTGCTTTCACATTTATAATATACGCCTTTTGCTACCAATATATTTTTATATATTCTTATATATATAGTATTTGGCTGTATATCTTTTTTAGATATAAAAAAAATTGAAAATATATACTATATATACTATATTATATGTAGATACATATTTCCTAGATATATAAATATATTTACTTATATTGTTAATAATCTATAGATTTTTCCCTAATTTGTCTGTAACTAATTTCAAACTAATAATAATAATAATAATAATAATAATAATAATAACTTTTTCATATTTTCATATGTGTTGATATAAAAATCTAGAAAAATCCCTGCTTTCCCATTCTCAATAAGTTCAGGGCTTACAAATTGTTAAGATACTCTCTTGTCCTTACTAAACACTAAAAAAAAACGATATTTAGCAATAGTAAAAATGCTTTTAGTCCCAGTCCACAATTGCAGCCTCTGACTGTAAAAACTTCAGGCACTGAAAGATAAATTATATTTGAAGTGGAAAGCATGAAAATTTTTATAAAAATTGATTTATTCTGCTCCGATATAGATATGCAAAATCAAACTTTGAAAATTGTATATATTCAGTTGCATTTGTAAGCCATATGAGTCTCAGTTTGCTCTTTAAATAAATATAAATATACAATAATATATTATATATTTTATTATATAAATTTATATATAATATCACAAATTCAATACACCCTCTTTAAGCCATCACTCAATGAGTACAGGGTATGCATAAAAAAGTTTTACGGGCTGTGCAGTTCGCACGTTACAATTACGGCGAGTCGTCTGCCGCCTACCCTTCACAGAGCAAAAGAGAAAGAGAGAGAGAGGAAGAGCGGGAGAAGAAGAGAGGGCGCAGAAGAATTGTAGGGCTTGTTTTTTGGGTTGGGCTCCGCCTTGCTACACACTTTGGAATGCAAATCAATGGCCCCAGCCCCGACAGTGTCCCAGGCACAGGCAACGGCGAAGGCAACGGCGAAGGCAAAGGCGAAGGCGATAAAAGTATCCTCTGACTTTCGAGGCTGGCATGAAAAATAAATAACTTCTGCAGATCCCCCCTAACAAAAGCGATGGCAAAAGCTATAGCTGTGCATTTGTATCTGTATCTGTGACTGTGGACTTGTAGTTGTATCTGGATATTTAAATACATGCTGATGTATCTGCGGCTGTGGTTTTGTATCTGTATCTGAATATGCCTATGTAGATTTTGTATCTGTATCTGTTGAGTAATTAAACATGTTTAGATGAAATTGTCTCTGTATCTTTCACTACACATTTGTATCTATTATGTATATGTATCTATAACTGTATCTGTACATTTGTATCTACCTCTTTTTTTCAGCATACAGCATACACAGCATACAGCATACACAGCATACAGCATACAGCATACAGCATACAGCATACACAGCATACAGCATACAGCATACAGCATACACAGCATACAGCATACAGCATACAGCATACAGCATACAGCATACAGCATACATTATCTTTAGCTGTGTATCTTCATTTGTATCTGTAGATTTGTATCTGATTCTTGGTATATGTATCTAAAGATTGCTTATAGCTGAGGATTTGCATCTTAATTTGTATGGATATCTGTGTGCTTATGGGTGTATATATTTGTCTCCTTGTCTACCTGAAAGTATCTGTATCTTCATCTGGGAGTTTTTATGTATAACTTTGTATTTGTATCTTTATCCCTGCATTTCTTTCTACAGCTCTGCATTCGTCTTTATATATGCACATTTGTATCTGTAGCGTTATATTTGTATCTATATCTGTCCCTTTGTATCTGTAGCTCTTCATTTTTGTATCTTTATCTTTCCATTTGTATCTGTACCTTCATATTTGTATCTATATCTGTGCATTTGTATCTTAAGCTCTTTATATTTCATTCAGTATCTGTAGTCTTGTGCGTGCATCGGTATCTGTGCTTGGCCACACTCGGCTGACTCTGCGGCCTTCCTCGGGCTGCACCCTGTGGCGGCGAGCCAATTGTTTGCAGCACGTCCTCGCTACGGTAGGTGCTTCACTCTCACACGCACACACACTCTCACACACACGACTCAACTTTGTATATATATCGAATATTTGATCGCTGCTTGGTGCTTGAGATTCCATACGAGCGCAGCCCCAGCCCCAAGTCGCCCCAGCCTCAACCAGGCGACCCCTTCGGCTCCTGCGCCAGTCCCTGCCTGGTCCCTATGCCCGTGCACCCCCCGCCTGTGCCCGTGAGTGGCGCAAAAGATAATGAAAGTCAATGTCTGTGCAAGGGTACAGGATATGCTGTGTGCCAAGCATATACATATTGACTTCGTCTTTCGCTTGTTTGCCTTGCTCCACGGACAAACATCTCCACACAGTGCCAGCTCTTTGTTTTCAAGTGCTCCGCGCCGTCCCTCTGAAATAAAAGGGAAGCCAGCCAGGCGGCCAGGCAGCCGGGCAGCCAGGCAAGGGAACAATTTTTTTTTGGGGCGATCGGGCAATCGGGCAATTCAGTTTATCTTTCCCAAGTAATTCTTTCTCATAAGCGCAGCCTTGAGAGGGAGAAATTGTCAGTGGTTCGGTTCAGGGTTCGAATCATGCTATAGGACTAGACTTTTGGTTTAGTTAGTGATTCAATTGATGCAAAACTTAGATGTAGTTCTGGTTTGCAGGACCCCCAAGCCTTAACCGAAACCTGTTCCCAAGAAATCTTAAAAGACTTTCCAATTCGAGACTCTCCTCTTGAAGAGGGAAAATTGTGGACTCTGTAATTACGCAAAGCATTTAGGTCACTTAAGAAAGGACAAGAACGAAATTGATGGAGGATCGTTTTGAGAAATCAAGCAACAAATATGACGAAACATGACGAATGAACGTGGTTTCTTCGAGCGTAACAAACCCGTTCAAATATTTGCTTGTAACGATGGCCAGGTGTTTGTGTCAATATCGCAGTCTATTTGAAGAGGATCGAGAGTCGTCGTCGTCGAGTCGAGTCGAGGATCCACGTTCCCAGCAGACTTAAGCAACTGATTGCGTGTAAATAGCGCTGCGAGCGAGGGATAAAGCAGCGTAGGGGGTAGGAAAAATTGAGCAGCCACTGCGAGATACATAAATATCGAATTGTATCTAAATCCTGCCACAAGGATCGCTGCGGACAGGCAACGTGGGAGAATGATTGAAGCAAGAGAAATAACGAGAACTGGACCCGAGGCTAATGTGTGTGCAAGTGTGTGTGTGTGTCTCGGTTTGACAGGCCTGAAATGAGCAAAGAGTTGAGTCGAAGTAAAGCGAAGCTAAAGGATATGCGACGTCAAGGAACATTAAGTAGCTTCAAGGCACTTAAAATTGAAAAATCAAAAATTTAATAGTAGAGTGAGCATGACTAGCTAATGCCCTGTAAGCATAAAAAGAAAAAAAATGAACAGTGAGATATGAACAGTTGAAGATATAGAATGAAACTATGAAAACTTCTTAAGATATTGTAAAAAGCGAATTCAGCATATGAAAAGGTGTCAATTTCTGTTGTTAATGTTAATCGATAGTTATCGATTTCGGGTTAGGAAGAGATTTTGAAGGCCTTTATAAATGCAAATTATGGCTTATTATAGGGGAATTCTGCCTTGATAGATGGGATTTATATCTTATTAGATAGGACTATGACAAAATTGTAGAAAGACACAACTCTTTAGATACTGTCGAAACGAGAAATATGCTCAAGCAATTGACTAACGATATATATCGATATTTATGTGATATATACCTGTTATCGATAACTTATATACAATTCCCATAGTTGTTTATGTTGTTTATGTAGTTGTATAGTTATATGAGCAGTGTATTGATACTTTGCATTAGTAAATCGATAATTATTGATTCTAATTACTAGCCAAAAGTTAATTAAGCAAAGTTAGCACAATCCGCACATATCTCAGTTATGATTAATACAACTAAGAAAAACTGCCAAACTGAATAATTTCTGTTATCAATTTCATAAGCTCAACATTAATCGATATCAATAACCATGCTCATGAACATCAATCGATGTCTTCTTGACATACTTTATTGGCAAGCAGTTGCCGCCTGGAAAGCCGCACACTTGAGCACATTAATTTAGCTATCTCTTGATCATATCGATTAGCAATATATAATTTATCGATTCGTAACTGCCTCAACTTAAGTATACCTCCTTATTCGATTCGTAACTGCCTTAACTTAAGTATACCCCCGCCCACTTTAAGCCAACTGGAATGGGTCAAGGGTATAACGAGCTGAATCACACTAAAATGAAATCTTAAAATTGCGTTCACATGCGCGGCTCCTGGTTATTTTTTCGGGCCAATTGAGTGGCCCAAAAGGAGATCATGGGAAACTTTGCTGTTTCTGTTTGCTGGCTAACGAAACCAGTTGACTGTGTCTTGATTTGCCCGTCGAGAGGGGTGAAAGTCGCAACTTGTTGGCCCTAATTATGACAGCGTGACGCTGGGGAGCAAACAGGATAACGAGCTGCCTGCGTGTGTGTGTGTGTGCAGGTGCCTTTGATATTTTCATTTCATTTCCATTTTCACAGGATAATCGCAGGGGTGAACGCGGGTCAAGGCGCGTGAAAATTATGCACGCTTCGTAATTGGAGGCAGCGCACCTAGGCAACCTGCCTCGAGAATTTTATGGTAATTAAATGGTCCTTAAGATCCGGCTACTGGTCAGCGCTCTCAGCACTCGGTTCACACGCCCTGCCGCAGGTACAGTCTCCGCCTGGCTCTCATAGTGCCCCGTCATATCCGACGATCAAAAGGGGCCACGGCTCACACAGTGCTTCCGGATTTAAAGCCCGAAAAACGTCATTAGCAAAGTTAGAAAAGAAGTTGAAAAACATTAGAAAAGATTGCCTAGCGTGTGAGTGAGAGAGAGAGAGAGAGGGAGAGTGTATGTGTGAGTGAGAGAACGGGTGAGTGTGTGTTTGTGTGCAGCGCATCGGAAGTTCCCACAGGTCGGCAATTATGACGCAACATAATTTTTGGTCAAGTCTTGTGCTGATGAAAACGATCCGCTGTGATGACAAAACCAAAAGGCCTGGCGGCTGCGCAGCGACTGCTAATTAAAAAGGAATTTCTGTCTCTCTGTCACATACACTGTTTTGATGGGTATTGAGGGGGGTATATTAGTGAGGCGATTAATTGCTTAATTTAATAATTTATAAAGTCTTAAATGTATTTATGTATTTTTTATTAAATTATACTTTAAAGAAGGTTTCTATATTTCATGTATACACTGTTTGCTGACAGGGTATATTGGCTTGTCTATCAAACAGTCTAGACTTTATATAGACTTTATAGTTTAGCTAAACGCTTAAAATAATTATATAAATATTTTTTTTTAATTATATGAATTTTACAAAAAAGTTCTATGTCTGTTTATACATTGTTTGTCAACTTGTTGAATGGGTATATAGGGCTGATATATTCTATGTCTGTTTATACATTTTTTGTCAGCTGTTGAAGGAGTATATAAGGTCGATATATTGTTAATTTTATGAAGTTTTCAAATTATATTTTTTTTATATTTATATTTTTTTGTTAAATTCAGATTAAAATATATATAATATATATTTTTTATTGAATTCAGATTCAGGAAATATCTATAATTATTGATACTCAGCTTGCAAACTGGGTATATTGGTTTGACTATCAGACAGTCTAGACTTTATAGTTTAGCTGAACTCTTTGCATTTCTATATTTATATATCATATTACTTAGACGCATTTTCAAAGGAATTTCCATGCCAGCGTATAAACCTGTTTCCAAACAAGGCATATTGGTTTGTTTACCCAACAGTCTAAACTTTATAGTTCATCTAAACTCTTTGACTTTCGTATATTTTATAAATATTTATAGTTATATTTATTTGATATATAATAGGAAGGAATTTCTATGTCTGTTTATACATTGGTATACTTTACAGGGTATATAGGTTTGTCTACTACCAAGATTTTATTTTTCAGCTACAAATTTCTTAGCTCTTACATTGCCTATTAATATATGAATATTTCAACGAAATTTCTATAGCTCTTCATACACTTTTTACCACTAATTAAATGGGGTATATTGCTTGCATTTCAGTACTAGGAACATCAACAACCTGTGGGACTTGTAAAAATGAACTGAAAGCAATCTTTTTAGACCTCACACCCTTACTTACCCATCCAATCCCATTCCCCGTACAGAGTATGTCGCATATATCTACTGTCGGGTATATATACGTCGGGCATATCTACTCGGAACCTGTGGGAGTTGGGAAACAGAAGTGAAAGCAATCTTTTTAGACCTCACACCCTTACTTATCCACTCCATTCCCTATTCCCCGTACAGAGTATATCGCAGTTGATTTCCAATCAATTGCTCAGCTTCTCTTGCTCAGCTCTTTCTCTTTTCTCTTTTATTTTACAAGCAATTAGACGTGTCAAGGTGGGCCTTGGGGCGGGGGCAGGTGTGGCTGGCAGTTACAGCAATCAGGAGAGTGCTAATTTAGTAATCACAAGTCGCCGTCGCCGTCGCCGTTGCCATCGCCAGCCTCCAACCGGTTGTTAGATCCTCAAAAACTAGAAGATCTTTGTCGCTAGTCGGACCCCCCTTTCCCCTTTCCCCTTCCCCACTTCCCCCACTGTCCATTCCCACTCGCAGCTCTCCTCGTTGTTGTCTCTAACGGGTCGCAAGGTGTGAAATATCTGTTGCTGTTGTTCAGCTTCTTCTTCTACTTGGCTGGTGTTGAATCAGGTGCCGTTCGCCTCGACTGCGGCGCTGCTTGACGTCGTGAGCATACAATAACTCGGATCCTCCCCCTGCCAAAAAGAACTAGACACATACATGAGTCGATAATTTAGAAATCTTTACAATATCATATTCAACTCAAAGATTGATAGAGACAGAGAGAGGGAGGTAGAGAGTGAGGGAGAGAGGACAGTTCTCACCATAGGGCAAAGCTAACAGCGAAACCCTTCGTCTCGCTGGGATATTCTCATCTATCTTGAACTTTGTCTCTTTTATCTGTGGCATTCTTGAGTTTCTCTTTCTTTCTTCTAGGTGTTTTGTGCCATTTGTCTCATTCAGCTGTGTGTGAAAAGTATTTTTTTAACTTGTCAAATAGGCCTATAGAAATAAGCAAGCAAAGAACCAAGACTAGGTTTAATAAAAGCCAAGTTACTATGGGTATTTATTGAAAGATCTTAAAAGATCCTCAAACTTATCTAGATTATTATAATATATAATATATGAATGATTGCCTGAGCTGAAAACTTTTTCATTTATAGATATTCAAGGATGGGATAGGTAAAAATAACTCAGTTATTTCGAATATATTTTATAGGCCTATAGAAATACGCAACGAGAGAACTAAGACTAGATTCAATAAAAGTCAAGTTACCTATAGAAACTCATGGAAATGATCCTATAATAAAGATCTTAAATATTCTATATCTTATTATACAACTTTTTTAGATTATAATAATACGTCAAATATATGATTCATTGCCTAATATAAAACCTTTTTCATCTACAGACACTCAAGAATAGGATCGGTAAAAATATCTCAATTATTTCGAATATCTTGTATAAATATTGTAATAAATAGGCCTATAGAAATACGCAACGAGAGAACTAAAACTAGGTTTAATAAAAGCCAAGTTGCTATAGGTATGCATGAAAATGATCCTATAATAAAGATATTAAATACTCTATATCTTATAAAATTTTTTTAGATTATAATAATACGTCTAATATATGATCCATTACCTCATCTAAAACCTTTTTCATCAACAAACATTCAAGGATAGGTTCGTTACATCTCAGTTACTTCGAATATCTTTGATAAATAGTGGAAAAACCAGCTGAATAATATGGTTACATTGGAGCCTGGCCTAAACAAATTAGAGTCTTGGAGAGGTAAACAAAGCATCAATATTCCTGGCGGCTGTGGAAACCCTCTAAATGGCATCCTCAGCTAATTTACAACACGTGCAATCAGACGTCGGGTCGCTGACCGCAGTCGACGTCGCCCTAGGCAGCAACCCAGATTGACAAACGAGATTCAAAGCGATCGCATAGCAGAACAAGAGGAGGAAGAAGGAGGAGGAGAGGAAGATGTAACAGCGGCAGCGACGTCGGCAGAAGGTAAGGGCAGCGAGCAGCGAAGCGTAAAGTTAAGGACAGAGACGAGGCAGGGTGAGCCTAGAGAGGAGCCTGCGATAGACAAAGTAGCCATGGAAAAAGAAAGAGAGAGGGAGAGGGAGAGAGAGAGGGGTGGAGAGAAGGAGAGCGTGGAGAGGGAGAGCGGAGAGTAGGCAGAGCGCAGAGTAGGGAGCGTAAACATTAAGTCATAAATAATATTGTTTACACAAATGGTTCACGTAGGCGGCGACCAGGTTCGTAACTCCTGAGACTCCCGAAAAAAACATTTTGTCTTGGGTTTGGGTCTCTTTTTTTTTGGGTCAATGGCTGTAGATCCTCCACGCACTCACACGCATGTGGCGAGCTAAAAATAAAGATGAGCTCAAGTTTGGCTGATTACGAGAAAAGTTATAAAGTTTCAGGCTCGAGCATGATTTCCAGCTAACCCTATAAAACGCGACGGCGCTGTGCGTGTGTAACGGGCGCGGAGCTGGCGGCGTAAAAGGGGAGCAACAGGCTTTCAGCCACTCAGCTCACATAAAAAACTAAAAAAAAAAACTAACAACAACAGGTAGAAATCAAATAGAAAATGGAATAGACAAAAGGCAAATGGAGGAAGTGGCAGAGCTGGCTGGCAGCGGCAGAGGCAGCGGCAGCGGCAGCGGCAGCATAAACAACGGACACCATCAGCACCAAACCACCGGCACGTAGCCACGCATACACACACACAAGCACTCGCACACACACACACACACACATGCTTACACGCAACTAAGTTTGTCTATCTGCAAAGGCATTTCGAGTTTCATTTTATGTTTTGACCCCTTTTAAGTTCAAGAACCCTTTTCCTCACAACCTCGCACACACACACACACAGCCATACACACTCGCACTCACACTCACACAAATAAGCGCGCAGTCGGCGCAGCACAGCATACACACGCTCACTCCCAGCTCTTGAGCGTCAACTGAGCGCGCGCGAGCGACTCGTTAGAGATTTATAATGCAGCCAACAGCCAGCCAAGCCTCACGGCGTCGCCGCACTCTTTGCTTTATGCGGGCCACCACCACCACTAATACAATTGCAGCAGCGCTGTCGCTGCGCAGTCGCTGGCAAGCCTTGAGAGTAAGTCTCCACGGCGCAAAGCTTAGCTCAGCGCAGTTCAGCCCTGCGCGAGCGCTGTGTGAGTTTGAGTGTAGAGTTGGAGAGCGCCGCCTCTGTCTGTGGCTTGTTATTGTTTTGGCAGTTGCTCTTCATGCTCGTTGTTGTTGTTGTTGTACTGGTTGCCGTTGGTTTTTGGGGTGTTGTAGAATGCCAAGTCACATTTATTTCAGCTTCGTTTTCAATAATGGGCGCAACAAGTGTATTTCGTTTTTGTTTCTCTTTTATTTTCAGTTTTCAGTTTTTTCTTTCTTTCTGATTTATGCGCTTGCTGCTGCGACTCTGCTTCGAATTATTAATTGATTGATGATAACTAATTATGTTAATTGGATAATGAAATGAAATGTGTCAAGACACAGTTTGTGGCTTCATTTCATTCAGGTTGCGGGACAGTTGCTGAAAGCTTTTCACCGCCGACAGGTGACGCACGCAGAGTTGGCAGGAAAAAGCTACATATAAGACGAAAAGCTCCGCTGCTGCTGCTGCTACTGCTGCCGTTGCTATAAGGCTCTTCGTCTCTATCGCGTTTCTAATGAACAGTTACATCCTCCGCAACACGAAATCAACAGCTGAAAGAGCCGCTCATGGTCGTTGTGCCATAAATGGCAACGAAACGAAATTGAAATTAAGCAAATGAGTGGGAACACAGACGCGACAAAGGAAAAACAAAGCCAACAACGAACAACAACAACAAAGCGCAGCTCGCAAACAAGTCGTCAAAGTCCAAGTCAAGAGATGCTGCTGCCGCCGCTGCTGCCGCTGCTGCTGCTATCTTGTCTAGCGAGCATTGAAGGCGGATGCGCACCTACAAACCAAATGAGGAAGAGGAGCAGCAGCAGCAGCCGCCGCCGCAGCCGTGAGCTGTAGCGGATGCTATGCCAAAGCTTTGAGCTTCAACTGGGCCAAAAAAAAAAAAACTAGCAAGAATGTTGCACTTGAGCTTAGGCGACTGCATGGATACTCTGTACATTTGTTGATGTTTGTTAAGGCGGCTAGTGGGCGTGGCAGCAGGAATAATCTATATGTATTTCATATGAATTTATTTTGCATTAAGTAAAAACTTTAGTCAAAAGTTTTAGCAAAACCAATATACCCCTTTCACACACTGTCTACAGGGTATTCACGAGCGAGTGCCTGCCTGCCTGCCTGCTTGGTCTGCTCGCGGCAGGTTCTCGAAGGCCTTGTCTCTCTGGCGGCTGCGGGCAGCCACTCGTATTGGGCATTGGGCATTGGGCCACATGTCCCACGCGTTAATTTACATATCAAGCTCCAGCTAACGGTACATATTTACGCAATCCCCAAAAAAAAAATGAAGAGAAGCAGAAGAATGCAACGAGGAAAGGGAGAGAAAGGGTTTCTTTCATTTCAGCTCGAACGTCGTCGAATCATAAAAATACAAAATAATACAGAAATGGGCGACGCTTTTAACATAAAAATACAAATACACACACACACACTCACACACACATGAGTGTGTGCAAGGCAAATACAGTTACAAATACAGTATGAATGAAAGACGTGGACGGGCGCGAACGCATGTAAATTGGCGGCCCCATACTGAAGAAGAAAACCCAAAGAAGAGCAAGAGGAGGAGAAGGAGGAGGAGGAAGAAGAGCAGAAGTTACTTTCCACTTTTGGGCTGGCGACGACGACGACGACGACAAGTCAGGTGGCCCATCGGCCAAACGGACTAAGCACAGTGAAGCAAGCAGCTCAGTTAATTGCCTGAAAACTTTAATTGGTTAATTGAATTTTATGCAGACTAATTTCTTGCAGTGTAGAGGGCTTGCAGGGAATTGATCTAATAAACTAAAAAATATTTTGTATATTCTAAAACTTTTATTAATGTTTAAATAATTTGTACTAAACACAAAAATATAAATAAGTTTTAAATTTGGCTTTTAAAAGTGTTTTTAAAAATGATTAAATTACATATAAATATTAGACAGAATTTTGTAATATTATTATATTTTTTTTTAATATTCTAAAGCAAAATAAATACAAATTATATTGATTATTTTGAATACCTAAAATTAAAATAAATATAAATTAATATTGATTACATAAAATTTCAATAATATTATTGAAATTAACAGATATTGAAAATAACTTTAAAAGGACAAAATAATATTAATATCAGTCATAAAATAATATAAAAATTTAATTAATTAAAACTGAAATAATGAAAAACAGTATTAACATAAAAATCGAATTTATAAAACATTAAAAACGTTTGGTAAAGAAAATGAGCAACTATTAAAAATAAATAAATAATTAACGATGTTAAATAAAAAAATTAAAAACAAAAGCTTTAAAAAGGTTAGTTTTTTGATACTAACGTTTAATATACAACTAAAAGAATATGAACAAATATTAAGAAAAATATTTAAATTTAATTAATATTAATATTTTTTATTATTTTTTTTAATTTAAATTATTTTTTAAATTTTAATTATTATTTAGATTTAATTAAGATATATAAAAATTAGCGTAAATAATATTACAAAATTTTAATGTATAAGTATATTATGAAAATTATTAAATAAATTTATTTATTTTTAAAATTTTAACTCTAAAGTAGCTATGAATTCACTAATTCTATTATTTTCCTTACCACAGGTTCTTTTTTCAATGGATCAAAAAATTAAATTTTATATATCCATAATATTCCCATATATGTAAACTAAGAAAAAACACTCTGACCATCCTTAGGGCTTCAACCTATGCTCTTCACTTCTAAATGCATTTGATATTTCCATACATTTCGCACCTTTGCCACATGGAGCCCCAATGTATGTCAGCTAGTTTTGTGGGGGAGGGCGTGTCTACATTTATGGTCAGGCGACAAATTGTAAGATATTTGAAAGCGTTTGCGGGCGGAGTCCTCAGCGCGACTTTGATTTGGGGCCTGGCCCTAGGCCACGAACAGGTACAGGTTGCAGCGCATAGCGCGAGGCGTTTTCTTTCATATTTTACTGTTACGATGTCTTAAAAGCAGAGATCTTGCTCCTCACTGCGCTGGCACGCTCCCCACGCTCCCCACTCGGCACTCTCTCCTCAGTTGGCCCAGTTCAATGACCGTAAACGGACGGCCGGTCCCTCTTTTGTTGTTGTCGCTTCTTTCGCGGTTCTTCCTGACTGCCTGCTTCGCCTGCTGCTTCGTCTAGCTTTCTATTGTCTGATGATTTCCAAAAAACGAAGAAGACGAAGACGAAGAAGAAGAAGCGGAGAAACGGAGAAAAAAGAAACGCTTGTGGGTTTTAACCCTACAATGGGATGGGAATGGGAATTGGAATCGAGTGTGGGGGAATGGGAAGCTAGCGCGCTGCCCACATCCACATTCCAACCTGTGTGTGCCAGAGTATGTGTGATAGTTTCTACAATCTACCTCTTTCCTTCTCACTCTCCCTCTCTCTCTCTCACTCTCGCTCTTCGTACTGTTGAGGATTAATAATGCGAGTGGGCATTTGATCTATTGACGAGCTGTTGCCGAAAAAGTCCAGAGATTTTGTATGATTCTGTTGTACGCACGGTTCATTGACTCTGACTCTGGCCAGGGACTCTATCGGCTTGTCTACCTTGGCGCGAGTGTGTGGGCCCCATAGGGTACTACTCTATGATTAATGGCTTCTTTTGCACCATCCATGAAATTATAAACATTTTCGTGTTCAGCCTGGCAATCGTTGAAACGTTTACGAAACTCCAGTTAAATGCAATCTATCATTTATTCAAAATCCAAACGAGAGTGAGAAAGATGCGGCCTGGGCGAGCCTGGAGCTGAATACATATTTTGAAAAAATAAGAAAAAATATATATATATAGATATATGATATATATTTGATTTTGTTTTTAAATTGCATTAAAATTGGTTTCAAGCTTGCCTTGATGAGCATATATCAGCAGCCTTAATGCTTTTTCGACTTGAAATTCTGTTCAGAAACTAATTAATTTGGACAGTTGACAAAAGAAGTAGAAGAGGAAGTGTGCTATCTAAGACAGTTAACTTCATTTAAAAGCTAGAAAGCCCTGTCTCAGGCTTAGTATGATAATATATACACAACTACACAATGGCGCCACCAAAAACTGATTATATTTGATTTTGTTTTTAATCGATAACAATTAACTGGGGATAGTTATCGATTTTTTAAAATAAACTTGATCTGCGCGTGCTCTACACGGACCTACAAAAAAAATTTCAAGTCTCTAGTTTTTATATGTTCGGAAATCGGCGCGTTCAAACATACAGACGGACGGACGGACAGACAGACAGACGGAGAGGGCCAAATCAATTTCTCTTGTCGTCCTGATCAAGAATATATATACTTTATGGGGTCTGCCACGCCTCCTTCTGCCTGTTACAACAAAAACATTATACCCTGATTTCCCATTTTCAATGGGCTCAGGGTATAAAAAGACAAATCACGAGGCAAAATTTATTTTGCAGTCTATAAAACCTCCATTTCCATATAATACACCTTTAGCTAAAATCAAAATCGATAGATGGCGCCACTCTATTATAACAGCCTTCGTAGCTAAACCTTAACTTGTTTGGCTTTACAATTACTCCGCCCTTCGTTTCAATTTGATTTTGAGTTCAAGCCTGAACATGCTATGGGAAAGTGTGTGTCGGTCGGCCCAGACCCTTGGCCAACAACTCATTAGCATGTAGCAAGTGCAGAGGGCTATTAAAATAGTGCGCTACCCCCATAAAATCAGGTAAAGCATTACGCAACAGGTCCGAAATGCCAAACAGGCGAATGATTTAGCTGCACAACACGCTGACCTGATATTGTCGCAGTCATGGGAAACTGTCAGCCAGACCACCTACACCAACTGGCCCCACCCCTTTGCTCTCTCTCTCGTGTAACTGTAACAGGTTCACGCATAGCGCACCACAGCCAAAATCCCAGTCCACGTTACATGTGTATGAAAATCGTAAGCGTAACGAATGCATTCAAATTCAATGTGAACGGGAATAAGGTTATGTTTAGCTTTGTCAATTGAACGAAGTTTGTAATACACTTAAAGGAATGTGTGGAATATGTAATATATGGAAATTAATATATATCTAAAAAAGGTTTAATAATAATTTCAAATAAAATTAGAAAATTAAATTAAATTATTCGTTATTCAAATAATATAAAATAAATTCACAAAAAAAAGATTTATTTAAATTATTTAAATATTTGCCCATCTCCATTTTTTATCAAAAATATATATTGATAAACAATTTCCCAATATATTCAAGTCCAATGTCCCATGCTTTTAATATAGGACAACATATAAATGTTAAAGTTAGTCCAGTACTACCCCGAAACATTTAGAAGCATATAGAACTTTGACTTTTACTGGTGAAAATATTGCATTATCAACAAAGTATACTGATAGATCGCCTTTGAACAGATGAAAATAGATAGCTCAATGAATCAAACTATATAAGACTTAGCTTCGAAGTATATGCTCCTCATCTAGTATATCTATCTATCTATCTATCTATCTATCTATCTATCTATATATATACATAATTTGTAATATATATATATCTAGAATATCTATATATCTATCTACATCTAGTATTATATTATATATAAATATGTATTATATCTCATAATAACTTTAAAGCCAAAACCCACCTCCCACATTAACTAAACTCACCCTTTGTTAGAGTATTAGAAATGAATTTGATTTCAGTCAGCTTTAAGTTTAGCGAGATCGGATATGTATTTGACGGCTTTTCAGCAACTGCAACAGGCGCTGTTCATAAACAAAAAAAATTTGTAAAAATAGTCAACTAATGCGCCTGGCTAGGGGCACGAAGGAATCAATGTAATTATTCACCCCTCGCTCTTGTGTGTGGGCATTTCCGTTTCGCTTTCACGTCTAGGGTATGTCGAATGCCCGCAGTTGGCTTCGTGGGCCGGACCCTCGCAGTTCGGCTGCGCCCAAGTGTCCGGAAATGAGATGCAAATATTATGTGGGATTCATGACCATGTCCTTGTGAAGCTCACAACAACAACAGCAACAATAACATCCGTAGAACACACCCCGACAAAAAATTCTTGCCCCTGGACAGCAACAATTAAAACGGTGCATGCGCCGCTGACTCTGCCGCTGAGGGTTGCCGCATGCCCCATGCCACATGCGCCTCCTCGCATTATTGAAATTTATAAATGAGCTCATCTATTTACCCTGTTCTACATACATATATACTTATAGCTGAGATCGTCCACGCCCTCTAAGAAAATTGTCTTAACGTGCATTTTCCTCGCAGCAAATGTGAAAATTTGCTTGCTTCACTGGTTTTATACCACGTAATTTACTCAGCGACCGCGAGTTGCCTATGATAAGATCTAGCCCAAAAGTTATGAAAACACTTACGTTGTCGAAGAAAATTATGCAAACCTTTTCATGAGTTTTCTTTCCGATCCTGAGAAATTGGTTAATTTCTTTACTTTTAAATTCTTTCGCTATGCATTATAAAGTATTATAGTTTTGAATATGTTATTGCAGCCGATCTTGAGAATCTTGAGATCGTATTTTATAGCTATGTAGATTAATGTTAATATATGTTGGAGTAGATGCATAGATCTTGGAATGAAAATGCAAGATTATAAGATATATTATATATAGTTATATAAGTAGTCAGATTTAACATTCATCTGTATAAGTATTAATGTTGTTATTCTTAACATCTTCATTCACTGATCTTCAATATTAAGTTTTAGTCAGATCATTTTTATTATTATATCGAAATATTTTAACGATTTTTAGTTTTTATTAATTTGCTTAATATTTTTTGTTCTTTCCGCAAATCTTAAAATTGTATATCGGGTCTTAAACAAATTATAATGATATATACTTTAAATGCAATATATAAAAATATGTTTTTTTTTATTTTTTATTTTTTTGTGTTCTTAAAAGAGCTAAAAATAATATAGTAAAGCATATTACGAAGTAAAAGTACCATAAGATTTTATTTTATTAAGTGGAACATCATAAGAATTTTCTTTAATACTTTGGAGACTTCACCTTTTACGCGAATATTTTAGCGCAGCTTAAAATTCCAACAAAGATGTAGATCTAGATTAATCTATATCTTTAAGTGGTGTATACAAAAGTAATATTATCATATCATATTATAAGACCTCTTCTATCACTTAAGTTCAATTCACCTATTCAACAAACTAAATCTTCTAAGATAATTTTGAAAGCTTTAGCTGAACGGCCGCCTAGATGAGATCCAGATTGTGAAACTCTTATTGGGAACATATTTGTGAGCTGATTTGGGTCAAACGAATGCTTGCAATAAGTGCAAACAGATGAGCTCTAGAGGAGATTGCAACAACCGAGCATCACAAAAGATTGAGAATGGAGCCGAGACTGGAACTGAGGCAGGGACTGGAGACTGGAGGGAGTGTGAAATAATGTGATTAACAGATTTTTCATTGTATACAATTTCAGACACAGAGAGAGAGAGAGAGAAAGAGAGAGAGAGAGAGAGAGGGAGAGACGTTGAAGAAGATCGTCTCATTATTTATCATCCTCAGCAACAGGAAAATAAGAATCTAACCCCCGATTTGGACGGAGCGGCAATTGCGTCCAGAAACTAGGCGCAAATCAACAGCCGAGAAGTTCAACGAACCGAGTTCTCCTGCTCTTCTCCTCTTCCTCTCTGTTTCTCTTTGTCTATGTGTGTGTGTGTGTGTATGTGAGCTAGCGCCTAGATTGTGTCCAAGCGCAACTACAAAAGGGGCTGGGGCAGCGACTGGAGCTGGGGCAGTGGCAGAGGCAGGGGCAGCGACGCATCACGGACGAAACGAAAGCACAAAGCGTTACAATGTTAATGTTAATGGATATGGATACTCAGCCCGAGGCGCTGCCCGACAGCCCGACTGCCTGGCAGCCAGCTCCAGCTCTCGCTCCAGCAGCGAGCGCACATTCTTTGTGCCCAGGGAACTGGCGCTGCTGAGAATTCCATGGAAAGCTTGCCAGCTGTGCATCGAGCAGGCATTTCGAAGTGTAGTAATACTCGACTTGATCCATAGTTCAACTGAACTGCTGCCCCAACTGCTTGATCTTAAGATACTGTTACATATCATATTTAGCTTTTTATTTCCTTTAAAATGTGTGAGATTCCTGGGAGCAGAGATATGATAGGTGTATAGCAATATTTGCAGACTTCTAATATAGATTTTAATATTTTTAAATTATTATCTAGCAATTAAATATCATAGTTGATATTTGAATACTAAGAGGCGAAGGTAAGATATCAGCAAGAAAGAGTGAGCCAGTCGGGAGTGATCGACTAGGAGATATCCTGAACTCTTAGAAGAGCTGCTGTAGATCATGTGCAATTAAGAGAGGACAAATAAGAAGAAGGGTAAAATAATCTTATAATATCATCAGGTATTTACAATGCTACCTTGCAAGTGCATATAAAATATTTATAATATAACAATGTAAAGAGAAGGAAGAGAGAAAGGAAAACTTGTATATCCATCAGTTAATTGATATATAATTTGTAATAAGATATGTTCAGAAGAGGGAAGAATTAAAGGTTTTTATATATTTATCAGTTACTTATAAAACAAAGGTTAATATCATATAAGATCATATATTCGAGAGAAGTAAAAAGAGGAGACAATTTTGATGAGCCATCATTTACTAAAAAGAAATTTGATAGTCTCCTATGAGACTTGTTAAGTCTTCTCTGAGAACCTTACAATGAATATTACAACATATTACGAAATATGTGTGTAGAAAATATATTTTGAAGGTCATTAAGTCTACAAATTCCTAAGCAGCAGCAACAGCTGAGACTAAGACTAATCTATAGAATGAGCATGAGCATGCGCATGTAATATATGTTAATAATATGTCAGCTTCAGGTTAAAGAAGTTTTTTAAAAGTCATCCGAAAGATAATAACAAAAGTTACTTCAGATTTTCTAAACGATAGATATATAGATTGATGCTGGATAGATACTTATACAATATAACAAAATCAGAGTTATCTCAGATTTTCTATAATATCATACGAATGATATTTCTATAACACAACCAAAGTTATCTCAGCTGTCATGTAATAAGCCTTAATTGACTTAAATCTCTCTATTTCTCTGGAAATTTCAATTTGCCTGGCTCGTGATTAATGTATTAATTTTGCAGATCCTTGAAATGGGAAAGTAAATTGAAGGCCGCATTCTCTTCGTTCGTTCTGATCCCCTTTATAATTGACTGGCATCTATCAAGCGCATAATTTCTACTTTTTCTTCATTTAAATTAATGTACATATCTATATATGTGTGTACAGATGTGTGTGTGTGAGTGTCGTTGCTGTTATGAATGTATCAATTGTCAGTTTCCTTTATGCATGCCACTCACTCGCCTTCAACACTTGGGCGACGGGCTCCTCCTGACTGCGGCTCCACTTAAGTCTCGAGCGGGTCTCGAGCGTGTCTCTCGCTGTGCGCTTTGTTTCCTTAATGCTTTCTCTTCTGCTCCCAATTTTTGTACAATATAATTTCACCATCCGGGCAATGGGATCTCATAATTGCCATGCCCCATGCACCCCGCCCCTCCCTACGATAGGGATTGCTGCAATTGGTTTTCTGGTTCTGGTTTTATGGTCCTTCGCTCGTATCTGTCAAGTGTTTGCTTCCCCTCCTTTTACAAGCACAGAGAAAGAGATAGAGGTAGACAGAGACAGAAAGAGAGAGGGAGATAGGATAAAAAGTAAGGCAAGAGTGCAGGAAATATTGAGTTTGTAATTATGTTGATGTGCAACTATTATAGATTGTAGATAAATGTGCCCATAGAGAAATTACATAAGTGAGAACATAATTGAAGCACAATTTCTATGAGGCTTAAAGCACTGGGATTCATTGTGAAAATAATAATAATATAATTAAGCTTATATGGATTGAAGAAAAGTTCATTTATAAATTGTCTGAGGCAAACAGAAGCTTGATTTAGTTTTCAAAACATCTGTCACATGATTTAAATTTATTTTAAATATGTCTTTGAAAGAGCTAAAACTTTATAATAATAAATAAATAATATTAATAATACTTAAAAACTCATTAAATGCATATATTATATATATTTTATTAAGTGTGAATATTTATTTTTAGTCTTTAATAATTCTGATAAAGTTCCAAATTCGGGAAAATTTTCATATCAACATTTTTTGAATACATTTTTTTAAATTATTTTAGATTCATTATTTTTATTTTATTTTAGACTTAGACCAAAAATTTAATTTTGTATATTTTTGTTTCTTACATATTGCTAACTGTTGAGAATTAATATAAAATTGTTGGGATGAACGGGATTTCGTTGGCGGAAGTATCGGACTAGATTATCAAACTTAACTGAGACCCATTAAAGCATTAAAAAATTAATGAATTAACTGTTAAGGTTTAGCGCAAATTACAATAATTTTTTTTTATATTAAATATGCATATTTTAATGTTTTAGGAGGTTTAATTTTAGATTGTAATATATGTAAGAATTATATCTTCTTTTTATTTGATTCCCATATTCAAACAGAATACAAATTTCATATATTTCTTAAAGTTAGGCAAATTTCTTACAACTAGATTCATTTGTGTTGAAGATAAAAAGTTTAAAATTAAATTTAAATAAAATATAGGGAAAACCCTATATTTGCAAAGGATAGTTAATGAAAAGTTCCAGCTCTTAAAGTGTTCTATTTTGCTAGAGTAAGATTTAAGTCCATTATCAGCCACCTTTTGTTCAAGTGTATTTATGTAGATATACTTGATATATGCAATTGTCGTACTCGAAGAACAACTGCGCTTTGTCCCTAATTAGTTCTCCTTGTAGACCTTGGCTAACGGTCGCAAGATCTGCTGAAGCGCGTCCGCTTAGGACTTGCCACTTGACGTGCCGCGTCGCGATGTGGCGTGCTGTTGCATCTTCCTCCTGGCTGCTTCCTGTGGCCGTTGCAATTGCCGTTGCCGTTGCTGTTGCCGTTGCAGTCTAGCCACCCCTGACGACAACATTTAAATATTCAAACGATCGCTTCACACTCGCGCAGACACTGAGATTCCACCACCAAACGAAGAACCACCATGCACCACCACATCAACGTCTTCTGCTGCTTCTTCTTACCTGTGCATCCAGCTGCCTAGCTGGCGGAGGGTTGCTAGACTATCTAATTAACATTTTCTCTTTGTATCTTTTAAGGTTCGTCTCGAGCGCTGAGGTTCGCTGGCTCAGGTGCTGGTGGTGGCTCAGGTGTCGGCGCAGCGCAGCGCTCATCATCAGGTGTAACTGCCGCTCGTCTCAAGGATTTCGGGAACGCATCGCTGCGCACAAACAAACGCTCAACCAGCTCTTTGTTCGCCAGCCACAACAGACCCTGACTCTGACTCTGTCTCTGACTTCGACTTCGACTTCGCGTTCAACTTCGTCCTGACTGCCGTCAATTATTTCAAAATGCGTTAATGCTTTTTGCCTCTTCCTTTTGCCCCGTCTCTCTTCGCCCGCTCGTTCGCCTTTTGTGATCCTCGTTGGCTCCCCTAAAAGGTCGCTTTATCACTTGGGCCCGGCCCTTTTGTCTGAGGCTCACTGCCCGCGATTCTCATTCCCGGTACGTCACAGTCGAGTCGGCGGGGCTTTTGCTGAGCCAATGCGTCGCTTTGTTGTACCTGCACCGAAAGGCTGTATGGGGTAGCTTAGGCTTGTGAAGAACAGGAAAAGTTGGGTTGATAACTTGTTTAGTTTACTTAAGATAGATAGAGATATTACCTAAGATAGATAGATAGATATTTGGATTGGACGTTTTTTTAGTATGTTCTTCGAGCTATCCGATTTTCTTTAAACTTTCATAAATATATAAATAATTATATATTTTATGTATAGGTCTGATCTATGCTCTGTATATCTATCTAGGTCTATATAGATGTATCTGTAAATAGAAAAAAAAAAACATTTTATATATATATAAACTTTCACTACATTATTTCATTTACTTACCCACGTATACGTTCTCTGCCAGGTATATTCAAGTCGTTCATTTCTATATTTTTTCATAATTTTTTTCCTGTTGTCAATCAGAGTGGCAATTGCCGCTTTTGTTGCTCCTGAGCGACCCTCGCTGCACGTTCTTTTCTGTTGCTTTTTCAGTTTTTCTGTTTGGTTCTCTTTTTTGAGTGTTGGGCATTAATTTCGTGAGCATCCTGTTGCTTGGTCTTGCATGAAAACAGGATGCCAACGACCGTGTAAATGCACGGGCTTTATTTTTGATACGCGCCCATCGAGTGAGTGGAGTATATACGTTTTAGTAATGGAAAGATTGCTGACCTTGCAGCGACTGTTGGTGCTATTGAAGATGGGGACTTTAAATGATAAATCTGTTGATGGCCTATAAAATGTTAAGATTTGTTGAATACTCCCATTCGAAGCTGGAAATGATATCTATGCCTATGTGATTCTACTAGGAATGTGGCAAATCAGAAAAACTCCTTCATTCACTAGATTAGAGATAAAACTCTAACTTGAAAGTTTGTGTTGACATTTTTTTTAGATTGTAGATCACAGTTTAGAGCGAAATTTGTAACTTTTTCTGGTTGACACTCCACATGTAGATTTATATACTATATAGTAATCCCATTCAATCGTAACAAATCGGGAAATATTGATTTTGACTAAATGAACGAGTATGAAGCAGTTGGTAGAGCTGAACTAAAATATTCTTACTTGCTTTTATTTTCAATTTTCTGGCTTTTCGATTTGACTTTAACCCTCGGGAGAGAGAGGCATAGGGTGGGATAGAGTTATAGAGAGGGAGAGTTGAATTTTTAATAGTTTTGTTTGGTTTCTAATTTAAATGCTTATTACAATGTTTAACTGTTGCTGTTGTTGTTGTTCTTCCTGTTGCTCTTTTTACAGGGTGTGGTAAGTGATCAATTTCCGCTGGGCATTAAAACTAATTGACTTTAGCGAGTTCAATAATGTAGAGTTATTTTTTGACATATAAGCTAAAAACAGGATATAAAGGCTATTTTTTAAAATAAATTTTAATGGCCAATTGAGTGTCAAAAGAAAGGCAATGCGAACCTGTTACAATTTTCTTTATATTTTACAATCAGAAACTATGCTTATAACTTCCACCTAGAGACTTCTCTTTCTCTACAATCCTTACATTAGCTGGAGGATAAAAGCTTAACCTCAAGCCAAAGGAAGTGTCAACCAAACTACAGCAAGAACCCGCCAAATAAAAAGCCAAACAAATCAAAATCAATTTGTCAAGCGGCACTTGCCACCATAAACAAAAGCGACAACGGCAACAACTGCAACTATGAGCAGAAGAGAGAAGCGAAGAGAAGAGCGCTTTGAAAAGACGTTCGAACGGCAATCAGAAATCAAAACAAAAACCGCTAAAATAACAGAAAAAGTCACAAGAAATGTGGCGCAGAACGAGTTTTGTATTCCAACGCGGCGGAAAGGGGCTAAGCGGTTAATCGGAATCAGAAATGAAACTTAAATACCCTGTAATTGAGGGCAAGAGAGGAAGGCTGAGTGGCATGGAGTCTATATTTATAATGAGAATTAGGAGAATAAGCTAAGAGGAGCTTTAGATGACTTTTACTGAAGAGTTAATTTCAGATAGACATATAGATAATGCAGAAAAAGATGTGCTGAGAAACAAAGACAGATATAGATAAACATATTCAGATAGACAGATTTATGTTATAGATTAATAGAAGGATTATACATGAATATATGTATAAGAAATAAAAAGATAGACCGACTGGATAGATATATGAAAATGAAATGATAGATACTTAGTCATCTACGTTGTATCTACATTTTCGAAATTTAAATTTTCCCAACATTCAATGATTAGACAGATGATTAGGTACAAATAAAAAATATTTTAATATTTAAATACATATCTTTGTTTAAATAAAACACTTTAAAAGCGAAATATATTACCTAAAAAATTCTTTATAGATCAAATTAGAAAATTAAATTGATACAAAATTGTCCCAGTGCGAAGCACAGTACAGCGATCGTATGTTAGCACGTCTTAAAGTCAGTTTCCTCCTCATCCGCTTAGTGCAGGGTATAGCCTAGTCGAGCGCAACCTAGTCTAGAGCACGCTTGCGGCAAGCGCGTGGCAGCAGCAACAGCAGCAGCAACAGTACACAAGTGCAACGGCAGCCGTGGAGTCAGCCCTGGCACACGTAGGGCAACCCATACAAATGAGTCAGACAGGTCGCCGCGCCAATTGAAATGGAAGAGCAGAGGAGGGAGGGAGGAGCCGGGGCAGGGGCGGGGGAACAGGATCCGTTGCAATCGGTGAACGATTGTTGAGAAATGCAAAACCAGTGGCCAGAGTAACTGGACAACATTTGCAAGTGGGCGGCAGTGGGAGGTGGGGCGGTGGGGATGGAGGCGTGGTCGATGCGACAACTTCATTTGTCGCCAATGCCAGTGCTGGGGCATACAACGGAAACAGCAAATACGACAGCAGGGGGGCAACTGGGGGGCGTGGCAGGGGGGGCAAAGCAACTTGCGGCACGTCGCCAGGCAAATTGAGGTTAAGTAATGCAGTCAAATGCGTGAAAAATGGCAAAAAGAGCAAAAGCAAAAGAAGCAAAAGAAAATGAAGAAGCAGCAGACGAAGCACACAGCGACTGGCATTAGCAATGGGGAGTGCTGGCGGAGGAGGTGGAGGTGGAGACGGTGCGGATAGCGTGGGGGTCGGGGCAGGGCCTTAAAAGGAGGACAAGAGCGTTCGCTCATGCGCGCAGCCCAAAAGCCAAGCCCCAAAATAAGGAGTTGCGTGTAGGATCCGCTGCGTGACGGCGACTTGAAACGAGGCACGTTGCCAACAAAAGCAATAACAATTGAAGCGAGCTCTGTGGGTGAGTAAGAGACTGGGAGATGCCCTGCATGTTGGCTTGAGTTGGAGTGAACTCCTACTTATTGTGAGAGATATATAAAAGTAGAAAATAAAATAAATAAATGTCGATATACTGATTAAGCAGACAGTGAGCCAGCACTCCAATAACTTGAGTATTAAAAGCCAAACCAAACGTTACTTGAGCATTAAAAGCTCAAACACAGCCGTAGGCCGACTAAGTTGATTAGATGAAGAGGAGTTGTAATCTAAGCTAAGACTACTCTAAGGAAAAAACATCAATCTAAATACGTTTTGATCCGAAGTACTAACATTTTTGGTAAGGTCCGTAGCGCCAGTGCCGTCTTACCCGCATTTAAGGTTATTTATTTTTAAGAATATTATTAAATAAATATTTTAGATAAAAAAAAATAAATAGGAAAATGGCTCATAAAGACATTCCAAAATATTTGTCTTCCTTATGCTCTTATATACCAGAAACTATCTTTAATCTATAATTCTTCTTCTTCAATCTTGCTTAACTTTTACTCTTTGTCTGATACTTACCATCTTTCTAGATACCAAGAAAAAGTCAAGAAGTGGTGTATAAACATATGTGTCTAGAACAGAGTATCTATAACAGAGTATCATCTATATATAATAGGCATTACATTTTGATTCATCTATATATAAATAAAAGAGAAGTGCTCGATTGATTCATGCATTTATGATATACTAAAAATTAATATGAATGGGTAGAATTTAGACAAGAGAATAATACTAGCTGGTATTTAATAAGGTAGGGCTCTTAATACTCGACCACGTCTTACCTAATGCACTCAGGCGATCCGTCCTTGCAATGAAATGGGGCAACAGCAGGGAGCTATAATGGCAAATGGAACGCGATTTTTAAGATATCTATAACTCATAACTCATATATATATAAAATATGTCAGCTACATAATCTTAAGACACCTAATATAAAAGGCATGATTATAGACTCGACGAACAAAAATAAATATTACACACATAACTAAGCAACACTTTATAATTATATGTATTACTCACATATCACCTCATTCATGATCATACCCCTCTCTCAGTGCATTCCCAATTGCCCCCAGGGTATAACAAGTGATGTTGTCATCATCGTGGTCTGCGCGCATTCCTGCAATTGGTTTTTGGGGTCAGTCGCGTTTGGCTGGTAGCAAAAGTGACTCATGTCAGTCACAAGTCAAAAGGGGGCTTACCTCTAAGACCCGCTCTCTCTCTCTCTCCCTTTCTCTCTCTCTCTCTCTCTGCTGTTGCCCCTCTTGAATTGTGGTAATTAATTTTTGGCGAGGCACCTACATAGTGTAGCTGACACCGTGGCCGGCACCTGCGACTCGATCCCAGAATCTGCAAGGCCTCATCCGCTGGCAAAAACTGGTTGCAGTTGCCGCAGTTGTTGCTGTTGTTGCTGTTGCCCCCGTTGGTTGCAAATGCCGTTTGCTCTTTACGCGCAACTTCTAATCCGTTGGAATTTCAGACACGCCAAACTGGCACACAGACTGACGTTAGACACTGTTTGCAGACACACCGAGACAGGTTCAGCTGCTGCTGCGGCTGCGGCTGCTGCTGCAACCGAGTCGAGTGGCATGGCAGTTGGGTGGCACGGCATCTCGATGGCATTGGCTGCTGCCAAAATGTCAAGAGTTTGTCCAACACAACTGGGAAGTATGCATGAAAAGCGCCCGAGCAAGAGGATTATAACCTTTTGCCTACATAATTTGCTTAGTCTAGCTCATCAGTCAGCTCAGATGAAGGGGTTGGGCCAAGGAGTTGGCTAATATTGTGAGGAAATTCATGTATGTGAGCTTAAGTTAACATGGATTTGCTGTGCTTCTACTCTGATTGAGTAGACTTATAATATTTACTGAATTTATATTTATTTTAATTACCTCTATTAATACAACAGTTAACCTGAGTGAGAGACAGATGTGTAGAAAGAGTTAAAGTACAACAGGTATAAGTCAACTAGATAGACTACAAGCATCTTGAGCAGTTATAACAATTTGTCTATATAATAATTATATTTATGCCCTGAGCATCTACGATGACTAATTCCTGTCTCAGACTTAGATTTATCACGTCTTGGCTATTTTGCTAGCTTGTGCTATTTCTAGAAGCATTTGCATTAGTTGCACTGCATAGCACTAAGGTAGCTTCTACAGCTATACTCTATCCTGGAAATAAAACAATGAGGATGTTAAATTTCTTCAAAAGTTGGCCCACTGCAACAGGTCAGCTATTAACGAGCGGCTGTCTATATTAATGAGAATCGCATAGGTGGGCTATATAAAAAGTTCTAGTAAATGTTATCGAGCATTATAAATAAATACATACGAAAGCATATGAATTTTAAATACATGCATACATATATGCATTTATATTTGCATAGACATATATATAGACATATATATATCCCTTTAAAAAAATACACATATATGTACAATATATACATTCCAATTGTGAAATATAGATTTAAAGTTTGTCTTACGCATACATCTACAATAAATAAAAATATTAAAAAAAGACTATGTTACACATAACTACATACTTACCTTTATATATAGCCACATAAATACAGTTTATGTAGCCAAATATACATATAGTATGGTCCTATGGTGACCACATGGTCGACCAAAAAATGTACAAAAATGTAGTTAGATAAAAGACCTACAGTTTTATTTGAATTCATGAGAATCGCAAAGAAGAGCTTTACAAAAATAGTTTTTATTTTATACTTGATAGAATGGATGTCAGGCCACTACTTGGCTTATATTTGATGTAAGAGAAATTAAATACATTTTCCCCAAACTTTAAAAATATATTTAATATATATAGTACCTAAATATTTAATCAGATCTTATATAATATATCAATGTATCTTATATATTGTTGTGCTTTATTTCCCTAAACATTTTTAACATTCATATAAAGCTTTTGATACAAATTTAGTTTTTACAGAGTTTAGCTATCGCTTTTCAACATATCAATGCATCTATCTATATAACTAAATTATTATTTTATTATTATCATATTATTCGAATATTCATTAGCACCCCATATATGACTAATGTAATTAATCTCCTATGCGAGTAAAATAGAATAGTTCTCAAAGCGATAAAACTTTTCATACATACTAAAAATCCATATTAATAGTTAGCATTCAGACTAGAGAATAATACTATTTAGTACTTAATGAGTTAGAGCTCTTAATTTTCGGGCACGTCTTACCTAATGCCCTCGGGCATTACGTTTTTTTTCGAATCAAATGGGGCGGCGGCAGGGAGTCAGCACGGCAAATGGCACGCGCTTTATTTTTAATGGTTTGCGATGAATAATAATAATAACAGACAGCAGCAGCGCAGAGTCGAGTGTGTGTGTGTGTGTGTGTGTGTGGATTACGTAAGTGAATAAAAGTAATAACAGTTGCCGAGAAAAACTTGAATTTTCACGCAAGTGAAATGAGCGCGCAACAGGCAAGAGCCAGTTGCACTTTTCTCAAGCAGCAACAACAACAACGGAGGAAAAATTAAATTTGCCAGGCTGCGGCGGCGGCAGCGACGCCGGCAGAGGCAGCTACTGCAACCAGTTTCACTTTGCGAAAGCAACATCAGTTTCAATTTCAATTTCATTCGAGTGCCGAACGTTGCGGGCGAAAAACGCAGCTGCCCACAAACGATACCAGATCCCAAATTTCAACTATCCAAAATCCACTGAAAGATGAAGCTGGCCGACCTGGACGCGCAGTACGAGCGCTTTCCGGAGATCAAGCGCGAGGAGATGCAGAAGTTCGTCGACTGGATACACGCCCAGCCGCACATCTCGCCCCACTTCTCGGAGGGGGAGGCGCTGCACTTCTTCCACGCCTGCAAGTACAGCATGGAAATGGCCAAGCAGGTGCTGGACACGAATCTAACGGCGCGCACCCACCTGGACGACTTCTTTGTGAACCTGGACATCGAGTCGAATCAGCTGAAGAGAGCCATGAAAACGGTGTAGGAAAAGTTGACTTGATCCGAGTACTGTCACCTGTAATTAATCTATCCCATTCGCAGTTCCATCGTTCCATTGCCCCATGCCACGCCGGAGGGCTATCGTGTTATAGTGGCCAAGCTGGAGGATCTGAATGCATCCCATTTCAATTACGCTGACATCATGAAACTGTAAGTCCAAAAAAAAAAAGCTAAAAGCCCTGACACGTATTTAGATAAATGTATTTCGTATATATATAGTATATATATTATATATACCCAGTCAAAGTTCGCTTAAAATAAAAATAAAACTTTTAGTACAGCTCACTCAATGTTGCTAGAAATAGGTAATGCCCATATAACCTAAACATCTGACAGATTAGATTAGAAAAAAAAAACAAGTAAGAAAACTCTAGTCGGGCGTGACCGACTAGGGGATACCCTGAGCCCTATCGAATCTGTGTTTTTCATAGAATTTGGTATCCAAAATATAACAAAATTCAAAATTGCATAAAATACAATACGGACGGACAGACAGACGGACAGGTCCAAATTTTCATTTTCAATGGGCTCAGGGTATAAAAATTGTTTCGGGCTTCTGGATGATAATGCTTAGTCGTCTACTAAATATTTTTAAATTGCCTGAAAACAAATGGGAAATCTTAGCTTATTTATTGCACTGTCATAAATTACAATTTGTTATTAGTTTCGGTGTATTCTCTCTTAGAAGCCTAATTGCCTAATGGGTAATACCTATATTAGTGACATCTGAAATATTCAATAATAGTTATGAGTGCTAATAATATCAATTAGTGGATTACGCTCACTCGAATATTGTCAGTCATAATTATGACAGGTGCAAAATAGGCTTAACACAGCGGAGAGTCAAAGCTCAAAGTGCCACAAGTCAGAAGCCAATGAAAACGTCAGAGCAACTACTCAAACTGCAACGAACAAGCACGCAACATGACATGATCGGGCACAGATACATATGCAGGGTGCAGATACAGATACACAGATGCAGCAATATATATATACAGAGGCAGTTACAGATACAAAATTGGATATAGATACAGATACATGCGCAGCCACAACTATATATACAGAAGCAGATATATAGATACAAGCAAGGGCATAGATGCAGATACATGTGCAGTCATAGATACATATGTATGCAGGCATAGATATTGATATAAACATTGGTAAAGATATATCTTTGTATCTATAGATACATTTCTTTGTGCAGACATAGATGCAACCAAGGGCATCGATACATATACAAACATATGACATGACAGTCATACAGATACATATGCCGCCATAGATACATATACATGCGCACTTATAGATACAGATAAAGTTGCTACTACAGATATGTATATAAACATATCTTTAGATACATTTCTTTGCACAGACATAGATGCAACCAAAGGCATCGATACATATACAAACATATATACAGGCATAGATATAGATACATGTGAGGACATAGATACATACACATACGCAGTTATAGATGCAGATACAATTGCTACTACAGATATATCTATAAACACATCTATAGATACATTTCTTTGTACAGATATAAATCAAACATAGGTAAAGATACAAACACGTATTAGTAGTCATAGATACAGATACAGCTGCTGGGTCAGATATGGATATAAACAGATATAGATACATACATAAACATACATACATATGTGTACTGACATAGATACAATGAGTCAATCATAGATACAGATACATTTGCTGACATAAATATAGGCTCATCTGCTCTCAGATAAAGATACAAAGATACAGCGATACACATTGCAGACAAAGGCATAGATACAAATTCTGATGCAGTTAAAGAGACATATTCATAGATACAGATACATTTACTGGCACATTTTCAGCAACACACGCAAATACAGCTGCATATACAAGCGAGGCAACAATTTGTTGTTTAATGATTGGCAATTGAAAAACTGAAAAATTCAAAAAGTTAACAAACAAAAAAATAAAGCATCAACACAAATAACATATTGTCATGCATGGTGATCCGTGTTAATTATTATTTGCAGCTACTGCATGGTGTTCGATTACTGGATGTACGAGGATGGCATACAGCCGGGCCACGTGATCGTCATAGATCTGAAGGGCTGCTCCTTGGGCCACGTGGCGCGCATCGGCCTGCTGCAGATGAAGAAGTTTCTTTTCTATTTGCAGGTGAGAGGGAAAAAATTTGTATTATAAAATAGATGTATAGAAATAAAAATATAGGAAATATTTATTTGGTAATTTTAACAATTAGAGTTAAATTTAAAGTAATATAAAAAATAATAGTGAAATATAATTATATTTAAAATAATATAAAAAATAATAGTGAAATATAAATATATTTAAAATATATTCTAAAGGTTCTTCTGCTAAGAATATAATTATTTGAATTTTATATTAAGTGGCGAGCCTTCCTCTAGTAATTAGCCACGTTGCAAAAAGTGTTGCATACTTTTGCGCTTGTATTAAATTCTTCTGAGAACCCAACTAAAAATAGAATATTCTATTGTATGAAAAATAAAAATGAAAATAATATTTAATTCTGTATTTGAATACAAATCTCTCCACTTATGCATATGATATTCTACATACAAAACTCATATTATTTTACATCTCTCTCTCTCTCTATCTATCTCCTTATCCACATCTGCCCCTTATTTCTTCAGGAAGCCGCTGCCATTCGTCTCATTGGCTTTCACTTCATCAACATTGTGCCCTTTATGGACAAGATAATGGCGCTAATGAATCCGTTTATGAAAAAGGAGCTGACCAGCATCCTCTACTTGCACAACGATATCAACGAGTTCTTCAAATTTGTGCCGCAAGAGATACTGCCAAAGGACTACGGCGGACCACTCGAAGAGACCAAAGTGGCAAGGGGTAGGCACTAAATACAATATCTCTACTCTTCTTATACATACATTAATCTTCCATATATACTCCAATAGATCTTTACTACAACAAAATGATAGATGATCGAAAGCAAATACTGGAATTCGAGGCGCGCCATCAGGTGAACGAAAAGCTGAGGCCGGGCAAGCCGAAGAATGCGTCCGATCTGTTTGGCATCGCGGGTAACTTTAAGAAATTGGATATAGATTAATATAAATGCTTCACAAATAGTTGGGTCTTCTCATTTATGGTGTTTTGATAATAAATAAAGTCATTTTACATTGTCAATTGACAGCTGGAACTTGTCTTCATTTTATTCAGCTTAGAGCTATATTCTAGAATAGTTAAAGATTTCAAGATTTCTTACAGAGTCGATACAGAGTGTACAGATGCCTTCGGTTGGCGGCGACTCCTGCTAGGTGGTCTTACACGATTATACGCTATTAAGAACTATTAAATAGTTGCCCGTTGGGTAACATAAGTAGTAGATAAGTCCATCTCATGGTTATACATAACTTACAGGCTATGTGAGCAAAATATTAAAACTATTCAAATATGTATATATGTATATATTGATATATATATAATATGTATATATGTCAATAAAATAAATCTTGTTTTCGTTAGTGCTAACTAATTTATTGTATGTTATTGTAATTCTTGTAGCATTATTTATACAACTGCGCCAGCTTTAGCTTGTGTTGAGGTTCACAACAATTGGATCCAACAGCTGCACCTGAAGTAATTGTTACCTGCAAGAAAAGGGAAAGAGAACGAAGTTGTAAATTGGAAATTTTGTATTGTAAAAAGTAGTAGTTCTAGTATATAGCTCAAAGGCAGCCCACGAAAGAGGAGGTTTGTTAGGCGGTAGGCAGTAATACAGCTCGACACATGGTCATAACGCTGGCTTAACTGACGGCGTACATACAATTTGTACCATAAACAATTAAGAGTGCTCTAGTCGAGACGGCTCGACTAAGAGATACCTTGAACCCTGCGGGAGCTAATTTTAAAATCATTTTACGCTTCTTTTATATATACAATGCATATAACGCATGCACACATACATACTTATGTGTAGACACGCGCTTGAATACCCATTTTCTGTGGGTTTAGGATAAAAAGAAAATAGTTAGATTCTTGGTTTGCTCAAGATGTAATCAAAATGAATCGACACTTCCTATGCTACCTTTGTGATGTGGTATAAAAATTAGTTCTACAATACATAGCTTCTGATTGTAATCGTAAATGATAGAGACTGGACAAGCTTGGCAAGAAAGAAACATAACTTTCCATTCGATTATTGATCTAGCTTAAATATATATATATATATATTTAGGGTATTCAGAGAGTTTGATTCCTATTACACCTTTTGTTTATTATCTAAGTTTGGTCAAGATGTAATCAAGATGAACCGACACTTCCTATACTACTTACTACCTATATGATATAGTAGTTCATATTGACGCCCATAGCTACAGCCTGTAATCGATAATATATACAAAATTATTCTGATAGCGACAAGTTTGATAAGGTAGCTTAAAAATAGCCATATAACTATTTAAAAGCGTCTATTGCTCTAGCTAAAATATATGTATTTTTGGTGTTCAGAGAGTATGATTCCTATTAAACCTTCAGTTTACTATTTAGATTCGGTTCTTCTTCTTCTTATGCTACCCCGATGATACAGCCTGCAATCGATAATCTCTACAAAATCATTCTGAAAGAGAAAAGTTTAACAAGGTTGCTTAAAATTACCCGTATATATATTTCGACTCAATTGTTGATCTAGCTTAACCATATATATATTTTAGGAATTCAGTGAGTCTTATTCCCATTACACTGTCTCTCAGCTATCTACAAACTCATACAACATATCCTAATCATTGTCTCGCAATACGTAAGAAAGTTTTGTCTTCAAATCGAGCTTTACAGTCGCACCATAAATACACATTTTTATGGCCTTGACTTTATGATCGCTGGCGCTATTACTCACTGTTGAAAGCCATGATTTTGTTGGTTGTGGCGCATGGTCTGGGCGTTGTTGCTGTTGTTGTTGCTGCTGTTGTTGTTGTTCATGTTGTTGATGTTGTTGATGTTGATGGGATTGTTGGCGTTGCGGGCGCGGCTGTTGCCCTTGGGCGGGCCGCGACTCGTGGACTTCGCCACGTGCTTCTGGTGCTGCTCCGTAATGTGCCCGAACTGCGCATTGCTGGTGACTGTGATGGGCAACTGAATGAGTAGAAGACGCCGATTAGAATTGAGGAATTGCAATGGGAATAGATTCAATTTACGGGTATGTTGTAGCGCTGCACGGGAATGGGCTGCGTCTGCTTGGCCTGGGGGTAGCTGACTTGAGTGTAGCGCTGGTTGCTGGTCATGATGGTGTTGCCCAGCTGCGTGGTCGTGGCGGGCGAGATGAGGGTGACCGGCGAGACAATGGTGCTGTTGTTCGGCGCGGGCATCGTCGAGGGCAGCGACACGGGCCGCAGAAACGTGTTGTTGGGCAACTTGAGCATCTCGGCGGTGGCGGCGGGCGGCGAGGGATTCACTAGCGATATCATCGGCTGATGTGTCCACTTCTTGTTGGGTGCCCCAACGACGGATGTCCGGTTCATTTGCTGGCTGGGACTCGGCGTTGTGCTGCTGGTCATCTGCTTGTTCCTGCCGCGACCCGTGACCTCAGTCTGTGGCTGTGGATGTGGCTGTGGCTGTGGCATCGGCAGCGATTGCTGCTGCGGCTGTGGCTGTGGCTGCGGCAGCGGCAGTGGCAGTTGCAGTGGCTGCACCTGCACCTGCGTCTGTGCCTGCACCTGTGCCTGCGCCTGCACCGTCGCTGCCTGGCCGCAACTGCTCGCGTGCCGCTGCCAGTGCACCTGCTGGCAGGGATAGTCGCAGTAGGACGTGTTCCAGCAGCAATACAGCTGCGCCTCGCGCATGCACTGCGCGCACCACTGCTTCTTCTTGGCCTCCTCCACGGCGCGCATGCGCTCCAGCGTGCTGTGCTGTCGCAGCTCGCTGATCACGCGCTTGTTCTCCTGCTCCATGGTCTTGCGCATCTCGGAGATCAACAGATCCGTGGAGCGCTGCAGGTCCGCCAGCTGCCGCTCGTATTGCTGCTTCATGCGCTCGTTCTCCAGCGTCAGCTCAGCGATGCGCGCCTGCAGCACACTGGGCTCTCCGCTGGCCAGATCGCTCATCGTGTCCTCAATGACCGAGATGAAGTAGTCCGTGATCTGCAGGAAACGAAATGGGATTAGCTAACTCGAACTCTTACAACTCGATTTATCGATGGAGTCTCTGATTGATTCATTGATATCGCTACATACACCTGCCCGCAGCTGCTCACCTTGTGCGCATTCTCCTTGAGCCGGGTTGAGAGTGGTCCGGCATGGGCTGGATAGATATTGGAGCCGTCTGACTGCAGCGGGCCGCCCGGCCGCATCGTCAGCCTGGGTGGCCCGGAACGCAGCACCAGCTCGCCCATCGCAGTCGCCAGGCCGGGCGTGATAGGCTCCGACGGCGTCGACTCACTCACCAGGGTCTCACTGGGCAGCCCGTTCAGAGCGCTGGCCAGGAAGCTTCCCGACTCCGGGCCACTGGCCACGGGCCGAATGGTGGCAGTCGTCGCTGTGGTCAGCCCCGCCAGCGGCGGCGGAGGCACCGAGCTGCTGGTAAATGTGGACGCAGGCGCTGGAATGGGCACAGCCGTGATCGATGTCATCGCTTTCGTGGTCTGCAGCGTGCTCTTGGACACGGCTCTCAGCGGTGGAACCGGTATGCTCATCAGGCTGGAGGTGCTGAGGCTGCTGCTGCTGCCAATGCCGCCGATGCCAGCTCCACCGCCATTGGTGTTGCGCGGCTCCATGGGTATCACCACCATGTTGGACTTGAGCAGACTTGGGGTGGGCGGGGCGGCTGGCAGGGGCAGCACGACATGCCCCGACGTCTCATTCAACGACTTGTCGCTCTTCACGCGCAGCTGCTGCATCTTGGGCGAGGCCTGAGCAGCTGGTCGCTGGCTGCTGCTCGACGACGTGGGCGACGGCGGCGCCGGTGGTGGCGTGGGCGTGGGCGAGTGCGCTGAGGCGGGCAACGGGCCATGAGGCACGCCCCGCAACGAGCCTCGCTTGGCTGCCGGCGGCGTCGTCGTCGTCATCGTCGTATCGGCCACTTTGGGCGCCTGCCTCTGGCTCAATCTCTGTATGGTGGTGTCGCCCACGAAGCGCACAAAGGTATCGGTCGCGGGCGTAGCCAAGCTTGGCGAGGGCACGGCTTCCACCGGGACAGGCAGCGCCTCTCGACTGGGCAGCGCGGGCGGCGGCAGCATTGCGGGCTTAATGGTATTCGTTTCCACTTCCTCCTCGCTGAGCACCTCTTCCTTGATCTGAACCGTCTCAGTGGTTGCAGCTGCCGGTGGTGCTTCGGGCTGCTCCGCTGATGCTGCTGCTCCTGCTGTTGCATTGGGCAGGCTGATCTCAGGCGCAGCTTGCTGCTGCGGCTCCTGCTCGACTGGCGGCGCTTGGGTTGCCGTAGCACTGGGCACCTCCTCACCTTCCTCCGGCTCGGAGAGCACTTCCTTCTTGATCTCCACAAAGGGCACCACCTTGCTAATGAGCTGCTGCTGCTGTCGCTCCACTGCGCGCTGCCTGGCTGCCGACTCACTCGACTGGACTGTGCTTGGCATTGCCTGTGCTGGCGGTGCCTTCTGTTGCTGTGGCTGCACCTGCTGCAGCTGCACCTGCTGCTGCTGATCCCGTGGTATCTTGGTGATGGTGACGCCTTGGCGTCGGCGCACCAGCTCCACCACCGACTCCACGCCTGGACTTGCTTCACTTGAGCTGGGCGTAGCCGTCTCCACCTTGACCTGTTCCGTTTCCGCTTCAGTTAGCTGTTGCTCCTCCTCCGTATCGTCCTGGCTCTCCGCCGCCGCCGTCTTGCGCGCGTGCTTCGCTCGGCGCCGCTGCTCCGCGCTGGTGCCCTGTTGGCTCGCCTCGCTGCTGGCGTCGCTCTGCGAATGCTTGCGCTTGATCGTGGACAGCGCACCCTCGGCCAGGGCGGAGGATAGCCTGACCAATGTCTTGCAGGACTCCAGGGATTTGCGCTTGAGCAACACAGTGCAGCCGCGGGATTCCCGCAGATCGTCGCCCGCTCGGGGTATCACCTCGTAGTTGCTGCTCTTCGGCTTCGGGTGCTCGTTGGTCGACAGCGGCGACGACGAATCGGCGTCGTGGATGGGCTTCTTGCTGGGGCTGCCTGACTGATCCGATTCGTTGCCCGACTCTGTGGCCTTCGTCTTCTTGACAATGGATAATTTGTCGCCCGATGTCTTGCGGATGAGGAACTGCAGCGGGGCCTTGTTGGCGGGCGCCAGTTGCTCTCGGCTGTCGACTTCGTGGACGCCCGGCATCATCTGGTCCAGCTGCTGCTGCTCGTCCTGCGGATCGTAGGGCGAGCGTAGCGGCGCATAGTTAAAGGCGCCAATTTTACTCTTGATGTGCTCAATGTGCACCTCCACCTCGCGGATGCACTCGGCCAGATCCCGTGCGGATCGTCGACTCGTCTGCGTGTTGGGATCTTCTGCGGAGTACAGAAAGCAATCCTTGACGGGCACATTGGCGCGATCGTGCTTGCCGAAGAAGCGCACATTGACCCCGGCATTGGGGCCGCAGCCCATGGCCTTGGCCGGCCAGTAGGGAAAGCCCTTCAGCTTGGCCCACAGCAGCAGGTGGGGATGGGTGCACACCTTGACGAACCACTCGTCGCTGGAGTTGGCATTCAAATAGCACTCGGCGCAGGTATCAATCTCGTTGGCCTCCTGACGGCACACCTTGACCACTGCCTTCGCAGCTTGCTCCACCTTCACATCTGCCAAAGAAAGCAAAGGATTACATTTAGATAAAATACAGAGATCCATTATGATTCCACCTACCTCCACCGTCCAAGATGAGCGCATTGTGCTGCATCCACTTCACCTCGCCGAGGAACTCGTCGGCGCTGCTAAACTCGTGATTTTTTATGCGTTCCGCCAAGCTCTCAAAGCTCACCGGATTTGCAAAGTATTTGCTGTAGCTATCGGGCAGCACATCCTGTGGTGCGCGCAATTTGTGTACCTGCAAAAATAAGGACAACAATTAGGAATTGCATTAAATTAATTAATTTACTCATTCGCACAAATATACCCTCTCTGCTGCCGTGAACAGCGTAACTTGTGACTGCTGCAGCAGCAGCTAAACAGCTGTGCAGCAATTCGCCGGCTAAGAGAGTCGCGGCCAATTCGCCGTCTGAGCGCGTCGCGGCGAAGAGAGTGAGCGCAATTTCTATTGTAAACAAACAAGTTTGACAAGCGAAGAGAGAGAGAGAGAGGCGAAAGCAACAACCACAGGCAGCAGCCCAGAGCAGAGCCAGTATGTGCGCTCACTCCAATGCCTGTGTGTGTGTGTGTGTGTGTGTGTGCGTGTGCGAGCGTAACTAACCTCAAATTACACAGCAAACGTAGCTGAGGCGGCAATCCCAGGCAATAATATATTGCGCCGCACCACTACCTCTGCTGCGTCGCTGCTGCGTCGCTGCCGCTGCCGCTGCTCTTGCTGAATTCTTTTGTGCTTATTGCGCTGCTTCTTTGATTTGCCTTTCTTTCTCTTTTGTTTGTTTGCTTTGCCTTGCACATATTCATGTACATTTATGCTCGTACATTACAGCAGCTAATACGTATGTATGTGTGTATGTAAGTTAATTTGTCTGCGGTTTACACTTTGTAATTGTTTCTAACGCTCATTGCCAGCTAACGGCTCTAACATTAAATTAATTAATTCATTTCTCGCACATTTTATGCCCGCATTAATTTGCCACTTTATGGAGTGTTCTCGCTTTCGCTCGAGTCTCTGCTCTCTGTTTCGTGTTCAAGCATAAAATGGCGCCCATCAACAACTAGAAAATAATTGCCCCAAAATTATAATCCTAAGCCTTAATAAAGTTGCCCAAAAATGTGCAAAATATTAATATAGACACGAAAAATTCATGGAGTTTTGCAATTCTAATTGAAATTATAATTTTAAATGTGACATAGAGTCTAATTAGAAAGGTGAAAGAAATTTATAGAAATATAATTTGATTATTACTTTTAACATTATTAAGCTGTTTTTATATTAATCTTTTTTTTTTAGTTTTTATCATTATTTATTAACCTATTAATCTATTCTTTATAATCCCATTTTGAATGCTAATAAGAATTTCAATTTCAATTTCATTAATATACATAATTAAACTAATTTTATATTAATCAATTTTTTTTGTAAATTTTTATCATTATATATTAACCTATTAATCTATTATAATCCCAATTTGAATTCTAATAACAATTTCATGGCTGCAGTCTGGAAAGCTGATGGCATTTCAATAGAAATTAATTTTTAATAGGAAATTCACGTGCTTCTCTGAGAACGTTCACAAATTTTCTTGTTTTACAATTTATTGTGCAATTAACAATAAATCCCAGTATTTGGAATTACACTCTACATACTAATATTTTTCATACAGATAAATTCCCAGCAGAAGAGGGGAAGTTGAAACTACAAAAGCAACGAGAACGAGAGACTTCAGGTATCTACACGTTTTCTTAGCGAGAGAGAGCGAGAGGCAGAGAGAGAGCAAAAGCCAGTGCTGGCGATGGCAGCGAAGAGAGCGCGTAACTGAAGACCTACATACACTCACACACGCAGCTGCATGTGTGCGTGTGTGTGTATGTAAGTGAACGGCTCTTTATGTAATTGTCGTTGTGTGCGCGTAAATATTTCGCGTGTTTCTTCTTTCAAAATGACAAAACGAACGAATGCAAAGCGAAGGCAGAGATAATGGAAATTGCGATCGGTAACGGAAAGCGAGTAATATGTGTGTGTATAAGTGTGTGTGTGTGTGTTCACTCACCCCGCGCACCAGCTTCATGCGCTCCAGCGCATAGGCGAACAGCTGACTGAGCAGATCCACGGAGACATCGTTGCGACGTGGCCTTTGGCGTGGGCAGACAAATAAGGGGAAATTAGAGTTAACTGTTAACTCGAATGTAGGCCAAACACTTACCGTTTGGGCGCGCTTTCGATGAGCAGGCATTCGGGACACTTCCAGGCGCTGTCGAACTTCGTGGAGGCGGGTCGCACGCAGTAGGCGTGGAAGGAGCGCAGGCATTTGGAGCAGGGCATGAGGGAGCCGCCAGCGCGGCACTTCCAGCAGAAGGGATCCCAGCCATGCTGCAATAGAGGGAAATTTCATTATAGTGGGATATTTGTATACATGGGATATATTTGATAAATTACCTTTGGTGCCGGCTGCCAGATCTCGTCGAGCCGCTTCTGCAGCTCTTCGCGAGCATCGCCACTGGTTCCGCCGCCCGAGACCGTGATCTTTGTCTCATCCGTGGCGTCCGAGAACATGGACAGATTGGGATCGGTGTCCGCTGTGGAGCTGGTGCGCCACTCGCCCCCATCCGCATCCGCCTCTGCTTCAGCCTCCGCGTCAGCGTCTGCCTTGATTCCTGCCTCGATTCGTCGGTGCTCGGAGGCGGTCTTGCTGCGGGAGCGAAAGCGCCGGCGGCTGCTGCTGTTGCTCTCCTCCTCGGTCTCCTCGTTGGCGCTCAGCTCCGTCAGCGGCTCCTCGCCAGCATCGCAGGCCACCGAGAAGTTGCGTCTCTTCTTCGTCTGCCTGCTGGGCATCTGCTGGGCCGTCTGCTGCCACTCCTCGAGCGAGTCCCAAATGGGCGCGTGGATGCTCTTGCTGCGCTTCAGCGTGGCCCTCGCGCCGCCCCTCAAGCTGCTCGCCGAGCTGGGCAGCGTGCTGGACAGGGAGCTGCTGCTCGACGAGGCCTGCCTGATGTTCTGCTCCGCGATGGCGCGCGACTTGCGGCGCTTCATCTTGGCGCTGTCGCAGACGTAGGCGTTCAGCACCTGCGACTCGATGTGGGAGCGCTGCAGCGCCAGCATCTCCTTCGTCACGCGCACCTTCGCCTCCTGCTTGGGCGTGGATGTGCCCGTGGGCTTCGCCTCGCCCGCATGGCTCGCCACCTTGGTCAGCTTCATTGTGAGCGACGCATGGCCGCCGGCAGCTGGGGCTGCCTCCTTCCAGGCGCTCGAGTTGGAGGAGCTGCTGCCATTGGCCGAGCCCGGCGGCGAGCTGACCACGTACTTCAATCGCTTGTTGTGCAGCGACTCGCGCTCCTGCCCAGCAGACGCGCCCGCCCACAGCGTGGGAGGCGGACTGTCGATGGCCGACGTCGCCTCATAGATGGGCCGCGGTATCGACTTGCTGCTGTCGTCGTCGTCGCTGCTGTCCATCTCTGATTTGTGATTGACTGAAAGAGAGAGAGAAATGTGCATGAGTTGATGTATTTTAAATAATGGGAAATGTGTATATACTGGGATTTATTTATATACATTTATGATATGGAAGATGCATGGGCTCGAAAGAGTCTTGAAATCTTCGGAATTTATTTATCATTTATCTTTATGGGAAGCTCGGCACCTCTTTCTACTTAGTATAACTCTCTATAATGGGAAATATTTATATATTGGGATATATTTATATACATTTATAATATGGAAAAGGCATGGGCTCGAAAG
This sequence comes from Drosophila pegasa, assembly GCA_035046225.1. Classification (NCBI taxonomy): domain Eukaryota; kingdom Metazoa; phylum Arthropoda; class Insecta; order Diptera; family Drosophilidae; genus Drosophila; species Drosophila pegasa. The sequence goes on along the minus strand of JAWNOD010000398.1, from coordinate 6,279,800 downwards.
AGTCTTGAAATCCTTAGGAAACTCATTTATCTTTATGGGAAGGTCGGCAGCTCTTTCTACTTAGTATAACTCTATATAATGGGAAATATTTAGATATTGGGATATATTTATATACATTTATGATGTAGAAGAGGCATGGGCTCGAAAGAGTCTTGAAATCCTTAGGAAACTCATTTATCTTTTATTGGGAAGGTCGGCATCTCTTTCTACTTAACTCTATATAATGGGAAATATTTATATATTGGGATATATTTATGTACATTTCTGATATGGCAGAGGCATGGGCTCAAAAAGAGTCTTGAAATCCTTAGGAAACTCATTTATCTTTATGGGAAGCTCGGCATCTCTTTCTACTTAGTAAAACTCTATAGCTCTATAAGATATATAGATATATCAGTAATATTTAGATATATAGAAAGTTGATTTTGTTCTTGAAAATATATTTGAATTAAGATTTTTTTTTTTTTTTTTTGGATAAACGAAATTTTTTTCTTTTACTATACAACTTTATAAGATTTATAGGTATATCAGTAACATATAGATATGTAGCACAACTAAAAAGTTGATATTGTTCAAGAATATAATGACTAAATTTATTTTTTTTCTTGAAATATATACACAGCTTTTTAATATATATTGTTATATAACTCACATATAGATATATCCATATATCACTACTCTAAAACAGATGTTTTTCAAGAAAATATGAGAATATACATATATATTCTTGAAATATATATGTAACTCTATAAGATATATAACTCATGTATAGATATGTATGTGGTACAATTGAAAAGTTCATATTGTTAAAGAATATATATGTGTATATACATGCATATATGTATATATAAATATGTGGTACAATTAAAAAGTTCATATTGTTCAAGAATATATACAAATGTGCATATATGTATATATAAATATTCAACTTAAAACTACAATTGAAAATTTGCTATTGTTGAATATATCTATCTTGATTAACAACAATCGGACTATCAACAGCATTTTAAGCTCATTAATCGCTCAATTTCCGTAATGAGTCTAATTATAATAATAATAATATTACGCTATATAAATGCTAAATATTTAACAATTTCCTTTACACATTCAATTTTATATTCAATTTTTATATACCCATTATTATTTTGCGAGCTTTTTCAAAATGTCGTCTATCTCTACACGTAAAACAATAAATATAGGGAAATTGTCTCCAACATCTGCTCATCGCGCAGTAATAATTTTTGCATTTCGTTACTCGCTAAAGCTCGTGCGACGAGTTCGTCAACGAGTTCGCTGCCAGCTAAGCGAAAGAGAGCGCAAAAGAAGGGGAGGAGAAGAAGTAATGGATGAAGAAACTCACCAGGATTTGATTTTCAATGCCGCTGCATGCCAATACACATGCTTTCGTATAAGTGTATGACGGTGTACTTTTAATTGGTAGAAAAAACTTCTTTTATTATTGTTTTGTTGTTGTTGCTCCGCTTTGCTTTCACGCTTGCGGCTCGTTCTGCATTGTGTTTTCTCAGTTGCCTTTTACTTTTGTTGTTGTTGCTGTTGCCACTCTGCTGCTCTTCTTCTTCTTGTTGTTGTTGTAGTACGTGCAACTGCAAAATGTACACAAGATATAAAAAAGACGTCCATTTCATTTTTACATACATTCGTACGTACGTACGTTAGCCCTGCACATTTTGTATATGCGCACACTTACCTACACACATGCACACACACACACACACATGAATACGTACGTACGCATGCAGACGAAGCGATTTTAATTTTCCTTTGCTTAATTGTGTTTTTTTCTTGTTGCCGTATAGATTATGATGCAGTTGAACAGCTGTTGTTATCAATGCCTACTCAAAACATTTTCTTACAATATTGTTGAATATTTGATTTTAGTTTTGGCCGCACCAGAAAATGAAAAAACACACCAAACTCGATGCGTCGTCGGCAAAGCGACTGAAAATGAATTCGCCGCAATCGGCACAGTTCGCCCGTTGTCAGTCAGATGTTGACGCTGCTTACGCTCATTTTAGCGCTCCATCTTGCTCGCTTGCTCGCTCGCGCGCTCTTCGCTGCGTGCTGCGGTGAGTGCGGCGACTGCGGGCGGCTCTTAGGCGGCTCTCTTAAGAGCAATTGTGTGTCAATGCGGTGTCATTTGGTTTTGTGCTCATCATTGATTATGATAATATATTAAAAGTACGCATACATGCGGACATGTTTATGTGTGTGTGTGTGTGTGTGTGCATGCATATACATATATCAATTGTAAAATTTGTGTATGATTGCATATAAATTTATTTTATATGCTCTTAGATATTAGAGTAAATTATTTATTATTAACAGATGAATGATTAAATAGATATAGAAATATAATAAAAAATATATAAAAATAAAATATATGCATTGGAATTTTTTTTATATTTTTTATATTTATATATAAACTTTTTTTTATCGAAAATATGATGTTATGTATTTTTACACTTAACAAAAAATTCCCATAAAATATTTAATGATATATAAATATCTATTTACACACATATATATATATTTATATACCTATATATACATGGTCGTAAAAGTTCAAGTCTAACAACTTTTGGGCTCTTTTTTTTATGGATATTTTCTTTGCAAGTCTAAAGTTTATTTTTGGCTTCATCAATGCTCTGAGTTATAGTCTCTCCACACTTACTCGAAGCACATTTCTCAAGATCTCTTACCTTTGTGGGCTTACTCATCTAGAAACCCCTCGACTGCTAGCCTAAGTAGTCGCCGTAAACAATCGACAAGAATTTTGACAGTTGCGAACTCAAGTTTGGGCATCATGAAAAATCAAATAAATAGAACGGCGCTCATATATTCATGGCAAGCGATGGGGGCCGAGCCCCAAAAAGGAAAGTTGCCACACATAAACCCATGCATAAAGGTCGAACTAAGTGGGGAGCTGGCGGCTCGGGCAGCTCGGGCTCCTGCCCAGTCTGGCATAAATACATGCGAGACGATGTTGTTATACAAGATGCGAGCGTACCTGCTGCTGCACGGGCCAACATGTCAATGAATGGAGATTACGTACATAATTTGTATTCCAAAAAATACCGAAAACTGTTCCAAAACAAATAACAACAACGACGAAAACTTACTCGACGCGCCATTTTTATGGGCGTGTAAGGCAAATTGGGTACGAGAGAAGCATATTGGGACTAGAGATTAGTATATTCAGTATATATATATTTGTTAGGACTTAGAAATAAATTAAATAATAATAAATAATTCATTTAATATAGAGTTACAAATAGAGTTAAGTAATATTTATATTTTATTTATTTATGGTCTAAGATGAGTTCATTGAGCTAAAAGTTCGAGATTCTCTTTTAAACTGATTCAAGGTGGCATTCAAAACATCTTGAGTTAGGTATTTCACAGTCTGTTATGCCCCATTGCCATATTCGAACTTTGGTATTGATAGTTATATATCAACATATACAATTTAAGTTCCATTTAGTCAAAAGTCTATCATAGTATTTTTAACTGATTCGCAATATGACACATAGCAAGTATTATTGCAGTCTGTTATACCCGATTATCTTATTTTAACTTGGATATAGATAGATCCTTTATAATCTTAGTTCCATCTAGTCGAAAGTCTATCAAGCCCTTTTCAACTAATTTGATCAACTATCAAGTATTATAGCAGTCTGTTATACACGATTACCTTATTCCAATTTGATATAGATATAGATATCTTAATCCAACTTCGAAATATATAGTTATATATCCACATTTACAATCTTAGTTCCATCTAGTCGAAAGTCTATCAACCCATTTTTAAAAGATTATAACAACTAAAAAGTATTATCACAGTATGTCATACCCGATTGCCAGGCTCTAATTTCGATAGTTACCATATATATATTCATTTATAGTTTTAGTTCCAGCTAGTCAAAATACTACAAAAACTCTTTACAACTGACTCATTTGTAGAATGTTATAAGGTATTATCACAGTGGGTTATGCCCGATTGAAATATTCCAAATTAGATATGTTAGAAATATATCTATATATCTTCACACTCTTACATTCATCAATTCAAAATCCTAGCAAACTCCTCTTAACAGTCGGAAAATAAGAGCTCGTACAAAGTATTATTACAGTCGAATATACCCGTCTGTCATATGCGAACTTGCAAATTGATACCCCTATACCTCTATATCTTCCATTACAGATATACTCAAAAGTAATTTTCATCCATCTACTCACATCAACCCCTTCAACCGCTAAAGTATCAACGCAGTCGGCTATGCCCGTTCACACTTTTCTAACGTCGATTTTGCGTTTGTTTTGTGTGTGTGTTTTTTCTGTGCATGGGCAAAGTTTTTTTTTGGTTTTTTGCCCCTGCTGCTGGAGTGTTCCTTGGGGAGCAATTGGGTTAATATTTGCCACATAAATTTGCAAGCGAAACACTTTAATCAATGCTCAGTCGGGGATGAGTTCTGAATGCACCTTTAAGCATAAGCTGAGGGCATATTGATTCGAAAAACAAAACTAAGCCTCAGGCATCCAGCTATCCACGTGCTCAGATTGGGCAAGAGATACCAAGAGAGAGAGACAGAGAGAGGGGGATAGAGAGAGAGAGAGAGTGGGCGACTGTCAGTTATAACGTATTGCATTTCATTTTGTTGATCTTCGAGCTGCAGGCAGCTTTCGGCTCGTAACGACTTGCATAATCGCTTAAATGGAATTTATAGAAATCCTAGCTGCACCTGAGTCCTAAGCGGAGCAGGCAAAAGAGTGACGCACAAATAGCAAGAGCGAGACGGCGACCCAGCGAGCGACAGAGAAAGGGAGTCAGCTGCAAAGGCCACGCCGCTGACACTCTACACTTAGCGAAAAGTGATGTAAGGTTTTAAATGAATTTTCAGTTCATTTAAGTTTCTTATCTGTAAAGTGTTTTCAGATAGAGCTGAGAATGAGGGATTAGACTGACTATAGGTTAGGTGTGATAGGGATAAGAATGAGGGCTTAGAGTGAGTATAGATTGGATCTTAGAGGGCTAAGAAAGAGGGCTTAGACTGACTCTGGGTTGGTTTTGAGAGGGCTGAGAAGAAGGGCTTGAGCTTAGTATACATGGGTACAGATAGTTGAGATTCAAAGTAAGCTTCAATATATGATTTTTTCTCTAAAGGTAAAACCATTTATCTTTCTAAAGTATATTTTTCCTTTAAGTAGATCAACTTTGTAACCTACACAAAAATCTGGGCAACTATTGTAGCCGAATTGAATGAGATATTTAAAATCTATGCTGAAGACAAATTCTTAGCAACATTTTTTGTGAAAGACTTTTTAAAAAATTTTTAAAAAAATATTTTTGGAAATGAATCAGAGCCCAATTTTGTTTTATTTAAAAAAAATAAATAAAATAGAGCGCAATAGAAAATTATTTGTAGGACAGTAGCTCGAATGATATAGAAAAAATTTAACCTTCACGAAGAACGGGAAGGCTGAGTCTCTCCTGATGACGCGCAGTGTATCAAACATAGCATATCAGAAAGGGCTAAGCAACAGGGCTTAAGATGACTATGGGTTAGGTTATTACCAAGTCAAGTATGTCAACTATGCACTCAGTCAGACGCTTTAATCGTATACTAATGCGAATAGGTCAAGGCTCTGGATCTCGCATCTGTTGAACCAATCCCAAGCGGCTAATTTAAACGGGTTTTTAAACTTGTGTTGAGCCTAACTGCGTCGCCTAGGGTATATTGCAATTTCATATTTTACTATGAATTATAGCTTAAAGCCTGATTATTAGTGTATTTAATAGGCATAAATAGAATTAGGAATATAAATATAAAAAAATAGTAGAATTTATTCCAGCTCTCGAACGGCCAAGACTTTTAAATATAAATAGAAATTAAAAAAAAAATGGTTGAATTTATTCGAATTTTCGAAGAAACTGCCAAGATTTTTTAAGCCTAAAGGTTGGTTCAAAAAATTGTTTTGATTTTAAAAAATTTATGTTAGTCGCCAAAAATAAAAAGGGACCTTAGTCCCTTGAATAAAGTATCTTAAAAAATATTGAAAGTTTTTAATAATTTCTACATCATTTTTAGATATTTTATTACAGCATCTTAAATACAAAATTTAAATCTTAAAATTTTAAAGCAGATATAAAAAGTTCTTAAATAAAAATTACCATAAAGAGCTAAGAATTTTATGCGCAATCTTAAAAATTCGAACTTTAATTTCAATAACTTTTTCATTACCAAACAAAGTGTCTTTTTTTTCGCCAAGTGTAGCCATTGGCAATTATTGAGCGCTTGCCAAGAATAGGGGCATACTATATAGCCAGAGCCAGAGCGAGTGGCTGCTTCTTATTCCTCTATTGCTGCTGCTGCTGCGGCTGCTGCTGCTGCTGTGGGGCGGCGCAATGTAACAGGAGCAATAACTGTTTGGCAAACAGATTTATTTTGCAGGCTCTTCATTGTTGCCGGCCTCCCACGTCTGCCGCGTCCTGATTGCTGCCTGCTCTTGGCAGGCGCCTCGAGCCTCCAGCAGCAGCTCCTGCCCGCCGTCCGCCGCCCGCCGCCCGCCGTCCGCTTCTTCAAATATTGGTTTCTAAATTTTCATTGCCATTGCGGCCGGGCCGGGTTGGGCGCAGGTCCTGACTGTTGCAGCTGCATGTTTTGGCCACATTCGCTAGCTGCTGGCTGTTGGCTTCTGGTCGCTGGCTGTTGGCTGCTGGCTGTTGGCTTCTGGCTGCTCCATGCGGTGCACTGCATCATTTTTGCATTAGAAAAGTGCCCGCTCGCTGCAAGCTGTAAATAAGCCAAGCTCCTGCTCCTCTTCCTCTCCCTTTCTATGGCTAAATCCAAGTCCAACTCCAAGTCCCAGAGTTGCCAGCGACTGCTCCAACCGCAAATTATGCTTGTCAAAAATGAATGTTACATTCGTAATGTAAATGGAAAACGAACGGGCGGGTGGGTGTCCCGAAAAAACAGAAGATGCTGCCACGCTCTGCCACGGCCGGGTGGGTGACTGGGTGGGTGGGTGAGTGGTGGGCGTGCGCATATAGGTTTTTGCGGTGGCAAACGGTACGTGCTCAATGCGTCGACAATCTCTAGAGGAAGCGCAGCTAGCGCAAATGAAGCCAAGGCATTGATGGGCATCGTCGGTGTGGCTGGCTGGGTGGGCTGGCTCTGTGTGTCGACGTATCCAGCTCTGGCTGACTTGGTGGTTTGACTTTACCGCAGTCACCACAGCGCCAGCAGCAGCACCAGCAGCAGCTCCTGCAGCAGCGCCCTCCCGGATGCTGGCGGCATTTGGAGGCAGCTGCGCGCAACTTTGACTAAATGTGTTTTGAGTGCATTAAAATGAAAATGTTATTACGCGCTCGCTCCGCTCTCGCCTCTCTATGCGCTTCTCAGCTGTCTCATTATTGCCACATTTGATGTGTGCGCCACATGGAAGCGGCGGAGATTAAGCAAGCTTCGAGTGGGCCGGGCCGGGTCGGCTGCTTGAAATCGTTGTCCAAATACGAATCGAACGGAATTTCCTGCACACTTGCCGCTGCTTGAGTTCGATCAACAAGTGAGGACAGTCGGAAAAAGGATGCGCTTTGCTCAGCCAAATTATGCAGATTAGCCCGAGGATGTGCACGGCTATGCAAGGATATGCGGCACAGGAAGTCGCCAGTTGCAAGCACCATTGGCAAGGCTAACAGAAACTCAAATTGATTTGAGCTCCTGTTTACCAAATCAAGCGATGAGCCGCACATGCATATGCAGAACGGAAGAGTTGTGGAAATTCATGCGTTTTCCTACCAGGATATTAAACAGGTAGGCAATTCGGGGTCCTTTAACGATTCCAGCCAATCGAGGTCGAGTCGAATTGCAGAGCCGTAATTACATAAAGGAGTCCGCATCGAATTGCCAGAACAAGCTTCTTTAAGTACTCTAATAAATAAGCACGCACCTAGCAAAGGCCCATACAACACGCATATATCATAATTTAATCATAATTCTAAGTTCTTTACTGCTTAATTCCAGTCCGGTTTTATATTCTAAAGCCATAAAATACGCCTCAAATTTAAATTTAACTCAAATTTATTGCGTATACGCAGTGTGCGCATTGTTGAGAGCTGCTTTGATTACGAGCGTTTCTGGCGGGGCGGCCGGGTTATCTAGATTCATTACCAGAACATACTCCACAGAGACAATGAATTGCTACAGCTAGGCAGTGATGTCGTATGTCCATTAAAAGGGGATGATCGAGTTGCATGATGGAGTTGTAGGCGGTGGAAATTTGTGTGAATGAGGATATGACAGGGAGGTTTAATTGAAGGTAATACGGAGATTAATGACAATGACAATGAGGAGAGTAATGATAATGGTAATGAGAAAGAGGATAATAATGACAAATGGATTTGTGTTGATAAGGAAATAGATGAGAGCGATAAAGACAGTGACTACGGTAATAATAATGCTAATGATAATGGCAATGAAAGTGGTAATAAAATAATAAAGGATAGTACCAATGGGTTCATCATTAGCCTAATCATAATTATAATATAAGAATTTATATTATGATAATGAAAGGATAATGACAATGCTAATGAAAATGCTACTGATCATAAAAATGAAAGTGGTAATAAAACACAACTATTAAGTGGTAATACAACATTGACAATGCTAATGATAATGAAAATGAAAGTGGTAATACAGCAATGCTAATGATAATGAAAATGAAAGTGGTAATAAACCAATGATAATTCTAATATTAATAAAAATGAAATAATTAATAAAACAAATTACAATAATATTGGTAATGATAATGACAATGCTTATGCTAATCATAATATTTAAGCAATGAAATTGATCATAATAATGATAGTTACGATAGTAAGGTAACGATTATGCTAATGACAATTATAATGTACATATGAATGATGGATCATGGTCCATTGCCATTGCTATTACCATTAGTATGGCTATTGATTATTATAATTTTAATACTAAAGATAAGGGAGATTAAGAATGTTAAAAATAGGTCAACTCCTCATTATAATAATGACACTGAAAGCGATATTGATATTGAGATTGACAAAAGCTAAGTTCCTAAATATTGTATTATAATTTCATTTGTTCCTTCCCTTACCTTACAGAGCATCTGCTAGTCGTTCATTCGCGACTGCCACAGCAACAATCAGCAATCAAAAGTGAATAAGAGCGAGCACACACATGTAATTTAGTTTTTATTCAATTTATTTCATATTTCCGTTCGTGTTCATTGTTATTATATTATTATTACATTTATTCCATCTATGTTAATATAGTGTGTAGTAAAGCTTGACAATCTATACCAAAGGATAATGCTATCTTCATGTATGTGAGTTATACATACATACATATACATACACGTATTTATTCATATATATATCTATTTATTTACTTATATATGTTTCTTTCTTTCGTTTTTCTTTTTTGGCAATATTTTGTCATGTTCTCTCTATGTTTGTGTGAATCATGTTTTAGTTTTTATTTTCATATTTTATTTGATTTTTGACTTTTTGAAATGTGATCAAAATATTTGAAGTCGTGTCAAATGTGTAAATGCATTCAAATTTTGTAATTTTGTTAGAAATTGGAGCTGAAATACAAAAATTGGCTACAAATTTGTTTTTCCTCTTTACGCTTACGTAATATCGAGCGACATTTGCAAAAGGTAAAAATATTGTACTACAATTTCGCATTTGAATTTATTTATTTGCTGCAAGCTGAATTTCCTTTTACGTTTTTTCTCTCTTTTTTTTTTGTAATTCATTTTCCTTTCTGTTGCATTCTGCATGTTGCATGCTGCATGTTTGCGTTTTGTTTGTGTAATTGCATGCGACGTGGGAGTTCAGAGTGTTCGCTAGAGATGAGCGGGCAACGTGACACGACGTGGCACGGGCAGTATGATTGGGAATACTTGTGATTTCCTATCTCAATTAAACTGAATTGAAATAATGAGATGATTTATGAAATTATATATACGAAAAGGTTAAAAAATCGTATAAAATCATTTGGACTTATCTAATAATTTCTGGACTAAATAAATGCAATAGGTATACTAAATATAATCTCATATATAGATATATAAATGAATCGTGTTGAAAGATAGTTTTAAAAACAACTTCACTCAATAGATACCAAAATGAAAATCATAAAAAAAATAAATAGCAAAAATCATTATTTATTTCGAAAATTTTATATTTTTAAATATTTATTAACATTTAAAACAAAATCGCAAAAAATTTAAAAATATAGCATGTATATAGATAATAATAAAAACTTTTTAGTTTACAATATAAAAATGTACATAGAGCTCAATAAAATACAAACGTATATAAAAAAATCAAAAAAAATTGTTTTCTTTTAAATATAAATATTTATCAAATTTAGATACAAATCTTATATAATAAGTATAATTTTAGAATTAAAAAAAGAATACTAAAAAACCTTACACAATATAAAAATTAATCAAATAAAAAATATAAATGCATTTAATAAGACTTATTAAAAAACTATTTTATTGAACTTTTTATAAATATTTATTAAATAAATGTAAAAATCTTGAATAAAACAAAAATATAAGATTATTTATAGCAATATATAAATATATAAAAAGAAATATAATTATATTTAAAATTAGTTTATAATATAGAAAAGTAGTTTCATATTCCTAAATGCAGTGGATGTCCATATTCTGCTCTAAGCTCACTTTTCCCCATATTTTTTCGTGCTTCTACAGGACACGCGCTCATCCCTGGTGTGCAACTCATTGGCCTTCAATGTGCTCGCATACGCATTGTGTTGTTGAGCTGATTCCATTTGACTATATAGAAGGGTATTTTGCTATATATGTATATATGTATGTATGCTGAGCGAACTAAGAACGTAATTAAAACTATATTTGTAGCATACGCAATGCCTCTCTGTGTGTGTGAGTGTATGAGTGTGTGTGTGAGTGTGTAAATGTGTATTTGAATGTTGACGTTTACGGAGTTTAGTTGTGTTTGACTGTGCTGTTTGCATTCTGGTGGTTAGCAACACTTTTTAATTAGTTGAAACGATTTCAAAGAACGGGGGAGGTAATACGAATCTTTGCTTTTACAAACAGCTCAGTTAAATGTATATATATGTATATATACATATATATATACGTAGTCATGCAAGTAGAAATAGTAAATAAATGTGTTTGTTTGTGATGTGAACCAAAAGCTAAATATCAGTTCCATGCCTTATAGAGCCACAACAACAATTTTAAGCAAAAACAAAATACTATATATATATGAATTGTACATATAGTAAAATCAAAAATCTCTCAACTATACACAGAGCTTATATCAATACGTGCAGCAGCTATATATATATATGCATTTATATGTTAAAACTTTTTGGAGCATCTATGAGATCTGAAGGGAAAAAATTCGCTATTTACTGACATTTATCGCTATTGATTTTACTCATTTATTATATTATATAATTTCTATTATTCTTATTATTATGTTCTTTTTCGTTATTAAATGTGCAATTGTTTGTTTTCCTCGTCAAAAATCAAAAATCCCCTTGAGCGCTGTGCCCACAAAATATCAAAAAATGGGAGGCGTCGTTATGTGTGTGTGTGGTTTTTGGAGCTGTGTAAATATTTGCTAGCAAATTATGTGTATTGCCTTCTATTATTTATTAAATGTTCCTTTTTTTCAATTATAATACTCGTTTGTGAAGTTGAAGAGGGTATATGGGTTTTATGATTGAAGTTTGGAATCATTTTCAAGGATTCACAGAGCTTAAATCTGAGCAGACATTTGATTAGCTTGGAAATTATGAATCAACTATATCTTTGGCAATTTAAGAGTGATTCAGTTCCCTCTTAATCAGTTAATCATATTCAACTCCCTGCAAACGAGTATTCTGCCGTCGGTTAGCCCGACTGCCCTATTCCATTTTGATTTTATTTGTATTTGCCTTGTTGCAGTAAGTAAATCCGCCTTACAATTACCTTTACATATTTAAACAACATTTGCACTATGTATATACACACACATATATATTAATATATAGAGTGAAACATATATGTATCTGGCATTCAGCTGTTTTTTTTTGTTTTTTTGCTTTTTGGAAATTGTTTTCTATGCTCTTAGATTTAGTTATTATTAAATTTATAATTTACATTTACATTATCAAGCTCGAGTTGTAAACATTCTACACAAAAATTATTCTGCTGCCTATGTTTTTGCTTTCGATTCCTACTCTATACGAATATATATATATATATGTGACATTATATATATACATACACATATATAGAGGATATACATATATAATATGATTTACACCCATGCATATTCCATTAGAGATAGTAAAATTGTTTAGTTTTCAACTAGTTTAGATTATCGCTTTTTTATGAACCTTGCTTTTGTTTTTTTACACTTATCTATATACAATTTGTGTTTTTAAAAATTCATTAAAAACAGATCAAATAAATTGGAAATATTATGCAACACTCGAAATGCTATCAGATTGTATAAAAACTCACTTTTTGGAGTCTGCAAATAACGAAATCGTTTTTTTTTTCCTAGCTCAACTTGCTTTTGGCTTTTTATTTTAGCTTTTAGCTCTTAGTTTTTAGCCTTTTTATAGCTGAATAAATGTGAGCATTTTCGGCGTATATTCTAACTTATTTCTTGGCATTTATAGCTTTTTGTTTTAGTTGTTAAGCTGTTTGGCAACCATTTTCCTAATTTTTTTTTTAATTTGAAAGTCAGTTTGAAGAAAATATTTAAACAATAAAATATTAAAAAAAAAAAATTAAATTTTTTTTAAATATTTTACAATTTAGTTTGTATAGGTAAAATAGTTAAGAAACAATAATTTAAACAAATACATTCAGCCTTTGCAGACAAATGCCTCTAAAACAAACTAGAAAACTCTAAATTTTCTTTATTTTTTTAAAGTTTTATTTTGCATTTTTAATCAACCAGAAAAGTGTGCAAACAAAAACAAATACACTGTTGCATAGTGTAAACCGAGCAGCTTAAAACAGCTTTGTGACAAAAACACAAAATATTATTTGAAAATATTATTGGAAAAAACAAAACTTAACAAGTTCAACTAGATAGAGGTACGCAATTGTTTTTGGCTTGTTTACTTTTCGATTTGTTTTGGAAGAGCTAGAAACTAAGTTTATGTATGTGTGTATGTGTGTATATATATTTTATTCTTGTATCTAAATGTGCTGTTGATGAATTGTTAAAAGCATTAACATTTAAAACAGAGCTGTAAAACATTTACTTTTTGGCATCGTTCGATTTCGTATGGAGCTGGGCGCATTTAAAATCAATTTTATATATATTTTCGATTTTAAAAAATTTCTAAAAATTCTTTTACTATATACAAAATATAAATGAAGGAAAATTAAAATATATAATATATATATATATATGCTATGGCATGGCTAAAAAGTATATATATATATATGTACGTATATTTAGAAAATAGTTAATTATATATGCATATATATATATTTCAGGTATAATACTTGGGTTAGGGGAACTCTAATATCTATATATATATATGTCGGAGAAATAACATAATTGTGCTACTATGCAACAGAGTGCGTCTGCACTCGCCAGATGGCCAAATGTCCGAGTTACACACACACAGACACACAATATGTGTCGGCGCGTGCTGGAAATATGCATTGGGTACCCTTGAACGTTTTCATGTGGAACGTAGACAAAATTGCATATGGCAATGCCGTGCAGACTGGAAGGGTCTCGTTTTAGCGCGACGACAGCGTTGTGCCGCTGTCGTCAAGTGTGGTTCGGTTGTAGGCACAATAAGTTAGACGGGCAACGAGTGAAGTTGTGGCGTGAGACTTAGTGCGGCCGAAACTCGCTGCGCTGGAATCGTAGACCAAATTAATAAAAACCTTAATGCTCCAACATCAGAAGTGGGATCTGGATCTGACTCGCTAATCAATATGCCAAATGATCAATGGCGAATGTTAATGGAATTACAGAATAAAAATCTAATCGAACTTGTGAAAGAACTAAGATCAACGGCACTTGAAAAAAACAAACAGTAAAACAGTAGTGTTACCGAAATTCAATGCAGAAATATAATTCTAGCGGAAAGTGACTTTAAAAGTAGTGCGTTTCTGTTGGTCTAGAGTGCAGCGTTGGAAGGTTTTGCGTCGCAGTGGCTCTCACAAATATGCTAACCAGACATATTAAACAAAAGCTAAGTACTGAGTATCAAAGTAGTAATTTTGAAGAATGTGTTGATCATGTCCATGGGAATCCGTTAAGCGACAGAAGGGTTGTTAAGCAAGGCGTTTGGCTGCTTTGCGAAGGCGCGCTGCGGCTGCGCTGAGCGAACGTACTTTTCTGTGCAAGGTCACGCACACATTCAAACACGCGTACTTTTTCCTATGTGTGTGCACGCACGTGGGCAATCGCTTGTATTCTGGTCGATTCGAAGAATCGAGAATTTGCGTTTGAATTTTGTTGAATTGTCTATTGGTCGGTCGCGTTCGACTGGAGTTTTCGTGCTTGTTTGAACTTAATTATTGTTTGAACTTAATTACTGGTCTAATAGAATGCATAGGTGCTGTGATATCAGCTATATCTTGTTTGGAGTACCAAACCGAATAATAGCAGACCAGGGTAGGTGTTTTGCACAGCAAGTCGAGTGACAAAGACAAGTCCTTTAGAATTGTTTATTAGAAAGGTAGCGTCCTCCGTGTGATATAGCACATGAGGTTGATTTGGCAGAATCAAGAGCTCGAGTAGTGAAGAATATTTCGGTGGCAACATATAGCAAGGAAAAATCTGATTAAACCAAGGCTAAGGTTGTTAGATACCACAGCTACGGTTTGTTAGATACCAAGGCTAAGGTTGTTATACGAAGTGTGAGATTTTGTGTTATTAAAGAATGAAGAAAGGCAACAAACAAGGTTAAGTCCAAAGTTTAGAGGACCTTTACAAATAGCTGAATTGTTAGACGGAGATAGATACATTCTCAAATCTTTGACAAATAATAGAAAATATAAGTACGCTCACGAGGATATAAAGCAGTTGCTAGATAGGTATTTACCAACTGAATTAGGAAGTTGTGAATGATTGAATGGTGAGAGTGAAACTGTTGAAACAGACAGTATGAGAGTGAAACAGTTGAAACAGACTGTATGGAAGCTGTTGAAATACACAGTACACTGTTGAAAGAGACAGTAAAACTGCCGTGAGGCAGTTAGCTGTTGAAAGAGACAGTATGGAAAGAAGCTGTTGAAATACACAGTACACTGTTGAAAGAGACAGTAAAACTGCCGTGAGGCAGTTAGCTGTTGAAAGAGACAGTATGGAAAGAAGCTGTTGAAAGACACAGTACACTGTTGAAAGAGACAGTAAAACTGTCGTGAGACAGTTAGCTGTTGAAAGAGACAGTATGAGAGTTGATTGGTATGCAAGCACAAGTGCAAAACAAATGTTTTGATCATGGCGTGTGGCGCATATGATGTAAAGAATTTTATGAAAGTTGAAAAAAAAAGGTTGAATGAATGGGTTAATGAATGAAATCAAAAGTTGAAGATAAAATGATGTAAGGATTCATATGAAAAAAATTGTAGTTGAGAAATTTATATGAAAACAAGAATATTGTTATGTTATTTTTGATAATTTGTAAAGAAAATAGGTTATATAGTAAAGCATTTCTAAAGAATTACACGAGGTCGTGTTATGGTCAGGATGGCCGTGTCGGAGAAATAACATAATTGTGCTACTATGCAACAGAGTGCGTCTGCACTCGCCAGATGGCCAAATGTCCGAGTTACACACACACAGACACACAATATGTGTCGGCGCGTGCTGGAAATATGCATTGGGTACCCTTGAACGTTTTCATGTGGAACGTAGACAAAATTGCATATGGCAATGCCGTGCAGACTGGAAGGGTCTCGTTTTAGCGCGACGACAGCGTTGTGCCGCTGTCGTCAAGTGTGGTTCGGTTGTAGGCACAATAAGTTAGACGGGCAACGAGTGAAGTTGTGGCGTGAGACTTAGTGCGGCCGAAACTCGCTGCGCTGGAATCGTAGACCAAATTAATAAAAACCTTAATGCTCCAACATATATATATATATATATATATAGTTTAATGTGGCTATAGTGGATTATACAATGAGCAAAAAAATTTCTAACCGTTTATATTGACTATATCCATATAGAAGTCTATATATATATACCGATTTTGTACAGCTTATGGAATTAAGTTTTTGGTCTAGCATTGTTATTTTTTTTCGTTTTCTCTTTACCAAATTAGACAAACTACGCTCGATTAATGGCAAATGCCACTGGAAACATTTCGAATCATCATTTGCCATTCGCCCCCGCTGCCCACTCAGCTGTGAATGACAAATTCTGATTGGGTAATTGGCATGTGGTGGGAGGGGGGGCGAATGTCAGTGCTGTTCAGTGGATTGCATCTAAAATTTAGGAATGGGTTACCATGGATTCTATATGTATTTCGTTTTTACATCTAATTAGACTACATTTCTTTTCTTTTTTACTTAGCTTTCAGAGAGTTTCATAAAATCATTATTAATTTTCGCACGCTGCTAACAAAACATTCTCAAATTCTCCCGAAATTTCTCTCTTTTGATTCTACATAAATTGCTCTTGGATTCGCATTCGCGCATTCTGCTTTAAATTGCTGCAGTCAATAGATTGTTGAGTTTTCTATTATTATTTTTTTTGTTTATATTAAAATGTTACTTGAGAAGAAATTAGCTGATATGAAACAAAACGATTTACTTTTTTCTTATCGTTTTTGTTTGCGCTGTGAGCTGATTGTTTTGGGTTTGGCAGCACAATCTATTGACCGACAGAGGGCGCTAGCGGCTGGTGCTAGCGGGCAACGAGGGAACTATTGGCCGACAGGTGGCGCGCCTTACACCTGTGTGCCATAATACTAGAGCGAGACGAACTCGCCCGCCCCGGCACCAGCACCAGCGCCAGCATTGCCCTTCTCCATGCCCGGCGCCGGCTCCGTCGTCTGCAGCATCTGCTGGTGATGGTGGTGCTGCTGTTGCTGTTGGTGGTGCAGCTGATGTTGATGCTCCTGGGCCGCGGTCTCCGCCTCTGTCATGCTGGAGTCGGCCGTCGTCTCGCTGAACAGCGTCTCGTTCTCGTCCGGCAGCGACAGCGTCGAGTTGCCCAGCCCGCCGCTGGCCGTGATGCGGCGCCCCATATTATCGTACTTGGGATAGGCGGAGCTGTCGCGCAGCGGCGTCGCCTCCACGATGGGCGGCGTGCTGCAGGCGGATGTGGGCGCATTGTTGATGCAGCTGGCGCAGTTGGCGGCGGACATGGCTGGCGCAGCTGCTGTCGGATGGTGGCACTGCACCACGGCGGTGACAGCCGGCGGCGGTGGTGGCGGTGGCAGCGGCAGCTCCATGTCACTGTTGACACCGCCCCCGCCCCCGCCGCCGCAATGATAGCCGCCCGCGTCCAGATTGTACGTCACGATCTCGTCGTGCGGATAGAGATTCGTAGCAGCTGGGCCAGCGCCTGCTCCCGGCTGCAGCGACGAGTCCTTCTTCAGTATGCCGCGGCGCGTCGTGTGCCGCGGCAGCGTGGCGAACTGAGCCACAGCCTGGCCGTCGCTGGTGGTGCTGCTGCTGCTGCCCGCGGCACTGCCGTCCCCGGAGCACTGGACGTCCTGCAGACGCTTGGGTATGTTGAGCAGATCGGGATACATGTTGATGTCGGCGCCGTCCAGCATGTCCTGGGTGACCGAGACGCGTATGAATATGTTGCCAAAGGTGGGATTCGGCACGATGTTGGAGCAGAACTCCGGCGGCGGTGGAAAGACGCCCACGTTCAGCGGGAACTCCTCCGACAGCTGGCCGTGCCCGTGCCCGTGCGAGTGCGCGTGCAGCTGGTGCTGATGCTGATGCTGGTAGCTGGCCATGGAGGTGGGCACGCTGATCAGGCCGCAGGTGGGATCCTTGACGGTCATCAGCTGCTGCCGCATGTGCTGCCCGGCCTGACCCTGGCCACCGCCGTGCACCTGCTGCTGCTGCTGCTGCTGCTGTTGCTGCTGATGCTGCTGCTGCTGCTGCTGCTGGGCCATGCCCGCGCGATGACTCTCCACGGCGTGGATCTCGATCTGATTGAAGCCCAGAGTGGAGTCCGTCTTGTTGATGGAGCTGGGGTTGTTGTCGATGCCGTAGCTGTCGCCGCGGTCGTTCGTGGTCGTCGTCACACTCGAGTCCAGCAGCTTCTTCTCCTGGTCATTGAAGCTGACGCTGGACTTGACGCCCGCCTTGTTGGCGTGCCGATGCTGGCGCGTCGTCCGCTTGCAGAGGCAGACCACGAACGAGATGGCGATGAGCAGGAAGACGGTGCCGAAGATGCCCATGATGAGCCCGAAGTACCAGAACGTCTCCGGCGTCTTCACCAGCACGTGCTGCACGATCTCGCTCAGGTAGATGCTGATGTTCTGGGTCATGGATCCGATCAGGTTGCTGCCCGTGCAGGCGTAGGTGCCCGCGTCCAGGCTGCTCACATTGAAGACGGTCAGGTTGCTCCAGAGCTTGTCGGACGTGATGCTCTCCGTGTCGAAGAGCACGTTGTCGTTGTCCAGAATCTTGCCGTTCAGCTCCCAGCTGACCTCGGGCAGCGGATCGCCGTAGACCAGGCAGCTGAAGGTCGTGTTGCTGCCAATGTCGATGTTGGTCGCCTCCTCGTTGTTGAAGATCTCCACGCGGGGCGGACAGCCGAAGAGCTCATCGTCCACACTGTCCCAGGTGCGATCCTTCTGCGCCGGCGGCCCCTTGCACACCAGGCTCACGGAGCTCAGCCGGCTGCCCACATACCAGTTGCGGAATTTGCGCAGCTTGCAGTTGCACTGCCAGGGATTCTCCTCCAGGGAGAGCGTCTTCAGGTTGCCCATGTGCTGGAAGACGTATTCGCTGAGGCTCTCCAGCAGGTTGTTCTTCAGATTGAGGAACTCCAGCAAGTTGAGGTTGGCCAGCGACATGGGATCTATGTAGGATATCAGACAGTCGTGCATGTCCAGCGTGCGTAGGTGAGGCAAGATGGGGAACTGGTAGGCGGACAAACGCTTGAGCGGATTCCCATTTAGGTAGAGTATGCGCAGTCTGTCGTTGCCCATGAACGTGTCCTTGTCGAGCATCTCGAGCTTGTTGTCCGACAGATCGATTTCCACGAGAATCTTCAGGTTGCGAAAACTCTCCTTGTGTATGTATTGGACCTCGGATTTCTTCAGATAAATGCGCTGCAGGTTGAGCAGACCCAACGCCGAGAACTCCTCCCGGTTCAGATATGGTATGTGATTATCGTTAAGCACCAGCACCTGCAGCTCGGTGCTCAGTGTGCTCGGTATGCTCGTCAGCTGCAGCGAGCTGCATATCGCTGACTTTTTGCCGTTCGTCCACTTGCAGGTGCAGTTGGAGGCGCAGCTCTGCGACCAGTCATCCGCCCACGCCCAGCCCACCAAGCCAGTGAGGCACACGAGCCAAAGCAGCTGCTGCCAGGCTGCAAGCACAAAAAAGAAATACGACGTGTGTGTGTGTGAGAGAGAGTGAGCGACATTTTAGCTGACAAAGATAAAGTTAAAGCGAAATAAATACGGAGGAGAAATGAAGAATAAACTTTGGCTAGCTGAAGAGTGAATACCCTGAACTACATATGTGTGATGTTGGGAATGTATTGGATTGGGTTTAAGATGGTTAGAGAAAGGTGAGTCGATGTCATGAGAGATCATTGATAGGTATTTTATATAGAGAAGAAATAGATTTCCTTAAAGAAGCCTTATATATCAATCGTCCAGCGTATAATATATAATAGGTCCATTATAATAAGACTGACTATTAAATAATCTTTTAGACATAGAGGTTAAAAGACAGCAAATATGCTGGTATTAGATGGTATATAGATTTGATATGAAATTGACAAATAATCTATTAGACATAAAGCTTACAGAGCTGAATACTGTATATATATCGTACGGATGTGCTATGAATTTGCTTAAATGCAGCTTTAGTAGTGCGAGCCTATAACTCCAAGTTAAAAGTATTTGCATTACTTAAAAAAATTTTTTTTAATTAACTAGGGTCTTAGTTATATACATCCCGTTTTCAAACATCGATTTCTGACTCTATGCTTAAAAATTGGATGTAACCAAGATCCTAGTTAATAAAAGTTTTTTTTTCATTCGTCTTACAAAGGAATATACAATAAATAGTAAACATTTGTAGTTTGAACCTGTAACTCCAAGTTAATAGTATTTGCTTTACTTAAAGAAAAGAAAATTTCATTAACTAGGATCTTAGTTAAACACATCCAAAATTCAAACATCGATTTTTGACTCTATGTTTAAAAATCGGATGTATATAATCAGGTTCCGAGCTAATAAAGTTTTTCTTCGTTCGTCTTAAAAATTAATCTACAATAAGTAATAATAATAAAAATTCGTCAAAAAAGAAGAACCTGGCTTGATTAGAGACGGATGACAAGCTGTGAATACATTTAGCATTCTTCTATGTTGCATATAAACGATATATACATTATAAAGCCCGCATTGATGGGTTTGTAGTTCGAAGTACCGAACCGTACCGAATAAACAAACAAAAATCCTTATAAAAGCAGCTTCGAAATTGAGAGCTTAGTCTGAAAGCTCGCAGTTAGACAGCCAAGGCCTCAATTACCTCGTATTCAAAATCAATTATATATGCAAATCTATATATTTATATATATAAATCTGCTATAGGTTACACATTTCATGACAGAATTATAATACTCTGCAGCTCTGTGGCCCTTTCTCTTTCTTATGCTGAACAAAAAATCCAATGATTGACGACCTTTGGTTCAGGCTTTTGTTTTATGTGCCACTTACCTGGCAGCCGGATGCTGCTGCTGCTGCCTCTGCTGCTGCTGCTCCCGCTGCTGTTGCCTCTGCCGCTGCTGGCTTTGGTTCTCCATTTCGCTGCCATGCTGTGCACTTGTCCCGCTGCGTATTTGTCGCTGCGTCTGACCCTCTGCCCGCTGGACCTGGACCCGGACCCGGACCCCAGTCTCGGTCGCGACCTCGCCAATTGATGACTCTAAATGGCTTTGGCTGATTCGATTGCCATGTTTCACATCATGTTGCCGTCGCTGGCGAAAGGGGGCTCCATTACATATTACTCGGCACTTTGGCCACTTTTCTGGCACACAGAAGGCAAATTTTTGCCGCTGCACTCGACTGCGACAGTTTCTTATCGAATTTAGTTTTCAGCTCTTGTTTTTCTTCTACTTCTTCTTGTTTTTATTGAGCTCTCTTTCGCGCTTCACTACACTCGCCTCTCTCCTCTCCTCTCTCTCTCTCTCTCCTCTCCTCTCTCCCTTTATGTCTCTTTTAAGTTCAGTGCTTCAGGAAAAGAAGAAGGAAAAGAAGAAAATCTTAGAGTTAATATTTGTAGTTCGTATAAGTTTTGCAATTGACTAGAGCAAGCAAAAAGTAGTAAGTGTCTTGGGAGCTGAGACTTAAGGAATATCTTTAATGATATAGATTGTAAAAGTATTTTATATATGCTTGAAGTTAGCTGTGCTAAGGAAGTTTGAGGCTATTAGAAAACATAATACTAGAAAAGAAAATTGATATGTTTTCTTAGACTTACTCTATTTCAGAACTTATATTGTGTATACTTATTAGAATTTATATTTTTCTTAGAATTTATATTTTTATTATTCTTAAAATCAATAATTATTTCCGTAGAGCGTTGGCTATATATAAATCATAGTGTAGATCATAGATGTGTTTCTATTCGACTAAAATGTTTGAAGCTCAAGGAATATCCCCAATGATATCTCATGTAAAAGCATTTTATATATGCTTGGAGTTAGCTGGGATAAGCAACCATGAGGTTAGTATAAAAAATGATACTACTCAAAGAGAAATGGTATTTTTTAGATATTTACTATAGATATAATTATAATATAATATAATATAATATAATATAATATAATATAATATAATATAATATAATATAATATAATATAATATAATATAATATAATATAATATAATATAATATAATATAATATAATATAATATAATATAATATAATATAATATGTCATTATATTAGTCATACTCATAGGAGATAATAACTAATATCTGGAATATTTTCATGATTGATTAATATAAATTTATAAAAAATGCATATAGTAACTAATATTATTATTATTTTTATTTCAATATAACGCCAAATAATCATATATGATCTGAACTTGATAGACAGCGAATATTTTATCCGATTCAGAGCGGTTTTTAAGTAGAAATCATGGTAAGACCTCTTTCAATCTGACAAATGGTCTCTGGTCATGGTTCACTTTCAAAAGCTGAGCTAAAGTGCCGAAACCTGATGCATCACACAATTTCTTCTACTACTAGAGATGAAGAGAAAAAGGAACCAACCTAGCAGAAACTGTGGGTGAAGTAGAAATAGAGAAAATAATGGAGCAAACGTGCAAAGGAAAAAAATGCTTGGAAACGAGACTGTGATTTATCCGAAGAGGCATTGCTAAGGAAAAGCTGGGAGCTGGACGTTGGAATACTTAGGACAATGCTGAATAACAGCACATAGGGAGACTGTATAAAGGCCACTTCCAAGGTAAGATACAGCTGAAGAAAGAGGAAGCAGAAATACAACTGACGACTTGGTTGAAGATGCATACATTTTTTTAACAAACTTCAAGCAATAGAGAATAATATTTTTATTATTTTTCTTAGTATTATTATCATCATTATTAATTTTATTATTATCATTATCATTTCAATACCAATCCATACAATTATAGACAAGAAAATCAATCAAGTTATTCACTTTTCCAACCTTCCACTAAACCAGTCACACTCACCTAACTGGGAGGCAAACCTTGAATTCCTTAGACCTAGCTGCTTCATCCTTGAATGGCTCCGGATTAAAGCATTTGAGGTTTGAGCTTGATTTGACTGCAACAATCCATGTATCGTTTCTGTTGCTCTCTGGCAATAAAATTAAGTACAGAATCTTTCTTTTACATTCATTCAACATTTGCTCAACCCTCGAGCGCCTTTTATTTCAGCAACAAAAACCTTGAGCAGGATGAAGGAGGCAGAAGAAAAAAAAAGGAGACGAAGAAAAAACGTCATTTGCAGCAGTGTTCGGCAGTCGGATTAGTTTTCAGTGTTGGCCAGGCACAAAGCTGATTCAGATGCTTCCGTTTAAACTTTTAAAGAATGCGAGACCGTCCAAAGGGGAGGAGTGGGGGGAGGGGAGGGTGGAAAGAGAGAAACAAAATGGACTTTACTTAGAGCATCATTTTCAGGAACAATGTGCATTGTGTTGTTGTCGATTGTAATTGTAGTTGGCTCATTGGTAATCTCAATTTACCGAAGCTCGGCCAGTAAATGGAAATGCCAAACAATGGGCCAATGGGATCGGCCTTTAGCCAAAGCTTTAAAATGGCCTATCAACAACAATTTGTAGTTCGTTGTTCACGTTAAGAATGGCGGGCGGTTTGAGCCATTTGCCGCTGCCTGTTTCACAGAGCAACAATGCGGCGCAACAGCTACGAGCCCCAACCCAGCCCCCAGCCCCCTGCCCACTCGACATCTTCACAAAATCAGCATCAAAAGCCTGTCGAATGCTTCTCTTTTTTTCATTCTCTTTTTCAGCTTTTTTTATATTTCTTTTTTTGTTTTCGCTTCAAAGAGACGCAGCAGCAGCAGCTTGAAAATGAGGCACAAGTAAAAATTTGCTTCATGCAGCAGCAGGCAAATGCTGCAAAAACTGCTGAATTACCCACCTACATTCACACACACCAACACACACACACATATATACCTGCACACACACAATGAAAACGAAAAATGCTCTGAAGGTTCATTTGTCAATTTGCCATTTGAATTTGTATTTGAGAAATTCACTTGGCCGCTTTTGCGCTTTGTTCTGCCCCCCTCCGCCAGTCTCCACCTCCAACTCAGTCTCATTCATGGCGCATCTCTCTCTCCCTTTCTCTCTCTCTCTCTGAGTTGGCTAAGATGCTTTGGCAATGCGGATAATATTTCCTGTGCCAGTGCAGCAGTTGGCAGCGCAATTGCAGCGCCAACCCGAGCCTTCCAAGCCCTACTCAGAGCCAGCCTCGCTGCCGCCGCCGTCGTCGCCGTCGCCTCTGCTCTGCCAATTCAAACTGATTTTTTTTTTACCCGCTGCCTTTTGTGGCTGCCACATGCCACACTGTCTGTCTCTCTCTCTCTCTCTCTCTCTCTTTTCTCTCTCTCTCTCTCTCTCTCTCTCTCTCTGTGTGAGCCTTACAATCGTCGACAGTTTTATTTGTGCAGCTTTATGAGCACTCGCACACACACACACTTGAAGAGATCCGCAATGGCAGACACTCGACTCGCCTAGCCTCACCTCTTCTCACCTCCCTTCCCCCCTCGCCCCTTGATATATTCATAAATGTAGCACAGTGGGCCGCAAAAGCCAAAAAGCTAATTCAATGGCCAATTGCCAAAAAAGCTGAAGAAGCTGAAGCTCAAGCAAACTGAAACGAATTCGACAAAATGGTTGCAGAATATTAAAAAAATATTATGATAGGATCTCTCAGTTGATATGTGGAAAAAGTGGTGCAGCCGCAGCAGCCGTAGCAGCAGCAGCAGCAAGTCGTAAAGCAAATCAATTAACTGATACAGATCAATAATACAGTTATGCTCCATAAGCATGCGGAATTGAAGATGCCAAGCGCAGGCCTAAAAACCCTAAACTGAACTAAACTGAAATCACTTTTCGCTCGGCATTTGGCAGTTGGCAGTTGACCCGGTCAGCCGATGGGCCAATGGGCCAATGGGCAAATTGCATATACCTCGCATTGTATTTGGTAATTGGATTTCTTTGTGGGGGGCAGCAACAATTTTCATGGCTGCCATTGTGCCAAAGTAATTAATTTTACTAAAATTTATAAAGCTAACAAATATGTTGGAAATATATTGAAAAGTTGTGCAATTAGAGGTATACCACCTGGACAATACCCTGTAATTGGGCAGACTATATTAAAAAGTTAAATGGATTTTGTAGTATGAAAAAGCCCTTTTAAAGCTGATTAAAATTAATTGAATTGCATTAAAAAGTTTTGCTGAATGAACTGCCCATTTTTTTATAAGTAAATTCAAAATGAATTGGAAATATATTTTTAAAAAAGTTTAATTTATTTCAATGATAAAAACATAAAAACATTTTTATAAGTAAATTCGAAATGAATTGGAAATATATTTAAAAAAAAAAATTTAATTCTTTTCAAGGATAAAAAAAGTGTAAAGTGAATAGGAAAAATATTTTAAAAAAATTACATTTATTTCAATGATAAAAAACATTTTTATTTTATATATAGATCTATATGAATGACTGCAAAGTGCACAAAAATTATTAATTCAATTTAAAGAGGAAAAAATAATTTGCAGTTTTTCATAAGGCATTACCCTAGCCACAAATTTACAGGGTATACACACATACATATATACAAATATATGTACATATAGATTGAGTGCAAGCCAGACAGCTTCATATTATTTCTATGGCACACAAAAGCATCTGCTAAAAACAAAGCCATTCATTTATGATTTTCTCAGTTATGCGTGAAATGAAATCCACAGAGATTTCAGCAAAATCTTGCAAACTTTTGCGAAGCTCCACACAAATACGTACACACATACACACATACATACATATACATCGATGGATGAGCATTTGTGAGAGACGTTTGAAATTAATATTGACATGAGCGGAAGATGAAATATTAATTGGCGTTTGAGACTGCTCCTCAAAGCAGACGCTCGAGATGCCTTCAATTAAATGCAGGCAGGCGGGCGGGCAAGGGGGGCGTATACTTAACTTAATTAATTCACATACAATTAATTTGTTTGCTGCAGTTATTGCAATCATATGCGCGTGTATGCAATACATTCTGACTTTCAGCCGTCAGTCTAGACGTCGGGCAAACCTCACGCATCATTAGCTCCAGCTTATGAGCTGCAACTGAAGTGTAAACACGATTTTGTGCACAGCTTGCCAAACGATTTCACTCTAAACAAAGGCGAAGCGTAAGTTGTAGCTGACTTGGGGAAATTACGGACATAAATACATTAATTAATTATAGTGCCTAAACAAACGATGACGAAGGAGGAGTCTATTTCTGTTGCAGAACAAATAATCTGATTAATATAGACCTGTCCAAATGAACTCAAATACGGATGGGCTGCTATGGCAACGTTGCTATTTGGGCTGGGTCAACTGCAGGATACTCGTTTCAGCTACAAAATAGACAAAAGTCATTGTCCTAATATACGTACACTAATACACGTATTTTGATACAGAGGGGGCGTGCTATATAATTTAGAGATTTGTAAAGAGCGTAGCTCAACAGTTATCTCTTTGCAAGTGAGATCTTAGTAGTTTATAGCTCTAAAACTAAGTTAGTTATATTTTATTTATTTATTTTATTTTTAGTTACCTCTTTTACATGTGTTCCATGAATGTCTCTACATCCTTTTAGATCGATCTATTTTATTTATTTTTAAATATTTTTTACATGTGTTCCATAAATGTCTTTTATATCATTTTAGATCGATTTATAAAAAAACATACGCTTTTTTGCCTAAATCTCGGTTTCTAACCGGGTTTCCAGTTTTTCTATATATGCAAAGTTTACCTATATAACTTTAACTTTCAAGATATACTACAGGATGCTCTTGATTCCAGTTTCGAGTCTCTATATATTTTCTCGTACAAAAATAAATAAATTCGCGAAGTTTCCTCCCCTGTGCATATACCAAAAGTATCTTTAAACTATATAAGAGCAGGCAACACAAATTTATATAGATGTAATTTAAAGAAATTATTTTATAGATTATTCTATAGACTGAGACAGACTTGATTGTGTACAAATTTGATATACTTTTTTTCTCTTCATGCTTTGAAAAGTATTTGAAAAGTATTTCTCTGTAATCATAAGTTTCGCTTACGCATCACTATCTATACCAAACTTTAAGTTTTAGGATTCTATAGATAATCAGTTCACCTTGTGTGAAGACAGTTTTCTCACAAAAACTAATATAATTTTTCCATTTCATGACCGGGAATTAAAAAGTATTCTTACAAAAACTAATATACTTCATCCACTTCATGCACCAAAAAGTATTTATCTCTAATCATAAGTTTAATTAGCTTAGCTTCTATAGATACACATATAGATAGTAACAATCAGACCGTCTGGAGATGGTTTGGGCTCTCTAATCATAAGTTCAGCTATCAATATGATCTAGACCAAATTTTAAGTTATTGGCTTCCGTCTATCAGGAGTCTCCACACAAAACCCAATATACTTACTTCACTTTTTACACCGGTATAAAAATATATTTCTCTCTAATCACGGCTCCGACAGCGGCTTTTGTTTAAAGTCAGTCAGCGTTGAGCCATCAATTGGGCCGGTTAAGTCGAGAGCGACGAGTGCGTGGTAAATAATTCTGGGAATTTGGTTATCGCGCGGGCTGCTTTGATGTGTTCGGGGTAAGTGGCCATCCGAGTTACAGGTTACCTTTTGCAGCTGAACGCAAAAAAATCGTAAAATTCAATTGAATGAACCTGTCTCGGCTCCGACTGCTGCAAGCCGTTGCCCTTGGAAAGTTCTGCTCCTTCTGTCAGTCTGTCGACATGGAAAAGAAAGGTCGAAGGCCAGCCTTTTCGTTTTCTCTGCATATTATTTACATACGCAATGCGAACGTGTTAATCGATGTGATTCCAAAGAAAACAATCAACTTTTTGATGAGCTTTGTTTTAATTTCACGCTGACTTTCTGACATTTAGAAATATTAATATATATTTGATATATATTTATTTATTTGCCAAAAGTTACTATCAGCACACATGAGAGTTGCGAATCTTGAGCAGATCTGAGTCTAATTTATTAAATTTAAATTTCTAGCTGACATTTTGATTTATTTCATCTTGGAATGCAGAAAAAGCTGCTGCAAGACGTTGACATTTGATTCCATTTATATATATGTTTATATATATATCGTGACAAAGTTCAAAGCTAAAAGCTCACGCTTTAGTTCCATTCATCATACATATATACATGATCCAGGTGGGCGGCTCAAATCCCAAAGCAGATTTCAATTTCAATATTTCTTTAATACAAACACACACTCCCTCTCTCTCTCCCTACCTCCCTCTCTCTCGTCTCCCTCCCTCTTCATTTTCTCTCTGGAGAGCGCATTTAGTATGCTTAACTGCAATGCATTCGTAAATAATGCACAGGTAAAGTTGTAAATGGTAGACAGAGGCATAAACCATCCGGCTCGTTGGCTGACTGGTTGGCTGGTTGGCTGGCTGGCTGGCCCTAACCATCATCAATTTTAAGAGCTGTTAATATTTAAATACACATGTGTCGCAACACAACACTAACACTAGCTGCACCACAATATGACCCACTGTGAACCCAAACTTGGCACCCCCCGTGGAGCCCCGCCCCAGCCCCTCAACTTCCATTCCCCGCAATTCAATTGACATGCAATTTCAGCTGCGGTCCGGCATGTAAATTAAAACTTGTCACGCCCCGCTCATTTGTTAAACTAATGAAATTGAAATTCTAGAGGGGCGGACCTAAAAAAAGCCAAACAAGCTGCAAAAAAAAAACACGATATCCTCTATACAACTATATATATATATATTTTTACATATACAAAGTTCATTGTTCAAGCGCTGAGCTTATGGACGGAGGCTGCGCTGCATTACCAAATTAAAACTGACAAAGTGCAAAAAATAAATAACAAAAAAACAAAATGAAAAAAAAATTGAAAAAAAACTAAAGAAAGTTTTTGGCAACAACAACAAAAAAGTTTATATATTTATATAAGAAAAGTTTTACTTTGACAACGTCCAGCTCGTACCACGGTGCGTATGCAAATGCTTTAGCTTCTACCACTGCCACACCCCCACTGGCGCCGCCCATTCGCATTGTTGCTGCTGTCGCTGCTGTGCAGACTATGACTAAGGCAGAGACAGAGGTGGCAGCAGAGGCGGCGTCAGAGGCGGCAGCAGAGGCGGCAGCAGAGGCGGAGGCAGAGGCGGAGGCACGTGCGAAAGTGCGTGCAAATGCAAATGGCGATAGAAAACTTTTTAAATTGAGCAAACATTAACGAAAAGGCAAAACAAGCGCTAACAGAAAAGCAGCAAATAAAAGAGCACTAGCGAGCGGAGCGTGCACTACTAGCAGATACCCTGTAGATAGAGAGGAGAGTGGAGTAGAGGATTGCATATAAATGCATTACTAGTTGAGAATCTTCGAAAAGTATATAGAAATTATATAATAGAATATGGGGAGCGTGTAATGTAAGGTGTTATATATAACAAGAGACGAGTGGGGTAGACACATATTTACATAAGAATCTCAGATTATCAATGCATACAGATGGCATATCGAAGAGATAAGCTCGAATTGAATATCGAGTAGAGCTGTCGATAGTTTTAGATGGACATCATCTGAGCATGTTATTCAAGTATGATTCAGTAATTATCGATGCATATATCTAGTTATCGATAAGTGTAATACTATTAGCCGATCTATTAATAGTTTTTAGTATAGTTACATTATATGACCATGTTATTCAAGCAGAATTCAATATTTTTGAATACACTGATGATAACTCTATAATAGAGCTAGGCTCAAATAGGATATTACCTAGATTTCGATTACTTTGGGAAATTAGCACAGTTATCGGCAGTTTTAGACAGAAATTATGTAAGCAAATTATTCAAGTATGATTCAATTGGCCATGCATAAATTGAAGATATCTCTGTGTTGGGGAATTGTCCCAGTTATCGATAATTATGGTTAAGTAGTTTCTGGTTTTAATATAAAATATATGTAAGTAGGTTATTCAAGCATGATTCTAAGACGTACACTCAAATAGAAAACTATTTAGTTGCCTTTAAATATCGATATATATAGTTTTTTAAATACATTATGTAAGAAAGTGATCCAAACAAGATTCAATAGTTATCGATACATACACAAACTGTATATGGTATACCCAAAAGATAAACTCCAATTCGATATTCCCTAATTATCGATTACTATGACAAACTAGAAGAGTTATCGATCGTTGTATATATATTATGTATAATATAACTCTAAGTTCAATGAGTGCGATTGAACGAAATACTAAGAAAACTATCAAAAAAGTAAAAGAGAAACAAGCGAACCAAGACAGAAGTAAGAATGAATCAAGAAACAGCCGAAAGTGATTAGATCTATTCGCCGCAATCTGCACTACGTCCACTCAGAGACGTGCAGCCCATTAGCATGCCCCACTTCAGCTCTTAGCTGAACAGGGTATGCATATAGAAAAAAATAAGATGATGAAAAAGTGGAGCAAGCTGCTCTTATCGCACGCCTATTTGTTTGCGAACATTAAGGCGCCTCAATCTTTCAAGGACAACAAGCCAAGTGTAAACTGCAAAACTTGTGCACGAAACTGGGCTGGAGACTGTGGTGTGTGTGAGCCTGTGTGGGTGTATAGACCAGACGCATCAGCAAGTTGGCAGTCAGGCAAATCCCGCATATAATCGGAAAATGTCAGAGAAAAATAAAATTAATGACACTTGGCCGCCTCGGGCGCAGATTAGTGACCGTGTTGCGAGTTTTATTGCTCTACGGAAATGGAAATGGTTTCATAAATACACACACACTCACACGCACACACACACACACATGGACAGCACAATGCAATTATCTGTCAGCAGAGTGTGCGAACTGTACGTGAGGAGCAGCAGCAACAGCAGCAACTGTGACAGGACATTCGCCCCTGGAAGGCCAGCAGCAGGAAGAAAAACGCTTTAAGCACACTCCGCCCAGCTGGTTACAGTTGTTGCCTTGTCACCGCTTACAATTGTTTGCCATTGTGTTGGCTGGCCTGGCTCCGGCTACGGCTCGCACTCCTCGTGGCCACACTGCAATTCCGTTCCGAGCTGACGCTGCAGCTGCGCTGCACTTGGCAGCTATACAACTGAAAACCATTTGAGTTGACGCCGTCTCCAGCTTCAGCTCCATCTCCATCTCCAGCACCATCTCTATCTGCAGCTGCTGCACAGAAATCATCGACGTCAACAGCGACGCCAGCGACATGGACATGACCTCAGCGACATGGCACAATTTGGTAGCCAAAAGGCGGCGGCAACGGCAACGGCAGCGGCAGCAGCAGGGGGCGGGCTGCAGCATCTTCTGTGTACACAGCACTGGCTACACTGGCTTTGGGCTTGCCAAGCAACCAACCAGCCACCCAGCCAGTCAGCCAGAGAACCAGAGAGCCGGCCAACAGTATATTTGTGTGCAACCGCAAAAACGCACAACAAACAAAATAAGCAACTGGGCATGGGTCAAGTATGAACGATTATTAATACCCTGCAAATTATTAAATGGCAAATTCAGCATTTTCAATTGGTATTCGGGTTTTAAATGTCAAGATTCTGAAAATTGTTGTTATCGATACTTATCAATAATTAATGTGTTTTTAAAAGACAAATGTATATCGATATGTTAATAAATTTGGCGACATACCTAATAGATTGGGCTCAATTATCTGTCATATTCTAATGAACATTTTAAAAAAAGTTAAATATCGATATTTATCGATTATGAGTAAGAAATTGAAGCCTTGAAGCTACAGAATACACATTTAGTTAGACAGTTTTTAGTTTCGAAAATTGTCTTCTATATCTAAATTAGATGTTATCCAAACTAAGCTGCTAAGATGTTATATAAAGAATGATAATTATCAATTAAAATTTAAAGCTACAAAATACGGAAGAGCTGAAAAAATTTCTTATATTTCTAGATCAGTTTTTTGACGATAAGATTTGATTAAGCTACAAAAACAGAAGAATTAAAAAATATCTGATAGTTTTATATCATTGTTTAAAAGATCTACCCTGCTTAGATATGATATAGGATCAATAAATTTCGATATCTGATCAAAGCTTTTAGCTACAAAATTTTAGTGAATCGTATTTTTATAGCCCCACGGCTGTCTCCCTCCATCTGTTACATATATTACTAAAATTTTAACAGACTCCCATTACTAAAGGATTTTATGTGCTTACAGGGTATAAACAATAACCACAACGTTGCAGCTGCTTGACGAGCTGAAGCAGTTGAGCCAGCGACAATAACAACAGCGAGAGGCAAATGACAATAAGCACAACAACTAAGCACACACACACGCACACAGATAGTGTGTACACGACGGTAATTTGTATGTATATACAGACAACCTCACACACACACACTCACAAATATATTTCGTCGGGACGAACAATTACAATACAAACAAACGTGCAACAGAATGTGAAATGCCGCAACCGGAAGTGGTAGATGCAACAGCGACTGTGGCATAAGATGGCGACAATGTTGAAGATGCAGAAGAAGGAGAAGAAGAAGAAGAAGTAGTTGTAAAGGCAGAGGTAGAGGCAGAAGAAGGTGAAGCATGGAGTAACAGGACTAGGAGGACTAAGGCTAAGGCTAATGCTGAACGCAGCTATGTCGAGCGCTGCTCGACAAAGATAAGAACTTGGACAAACGTGCGGCCAAAGGAAACGGCTAGCCGTCTATTACAACAGTGCACACAGTTATCACACAGAGATGCATATATCTATATATATATGGGTATATACATACATACTTCATGCGTAAGTATATTTGGCTTAGCGAGGTGCGCTTTGAATGTTACTTAGTTTCACTGAAGACTTGGTAAGAGTAGCGATAGCACAAGTTGATATATCGATAGATTTGTATAGTTTAAGCGATAGGTTGATCGATGGATTGTACTACAAAAGAGAAAGCCTTCAAAAAATATGTTTTGAGCTTCAAATAAATAAATTAAATTAAATGTTTATCATTTATGACGGTATAAAACTTCGTGTATTGTAAGTTATGGCAATCGATAGTTTTATCGATTATTTTGCAAATGTGTAAGCAGAGATTGAGCAATTTTGGCACTCTATAAATATGAAATAAGTTTAATATATGCATTCTATATATATTTTACTTTGCTAAGACTGGGAATTGCAATACTTTTCCAATTTACGTTTTTCTATCGATATTTATCAGTTCAACGAAAGTTTGGTTACAAACAGACTTTAAATAATAGTTATACAAAAAGTTTTAAGTATTTTATGTAGATCACATATGACTATATAAAATCTTCATATATTTTTGATATGTATATAGTGACTACATATTTTTACATATTAATTTATTTTTCATAAATATTTTACTGCAACCACATTTTACTATGTTTTTCTTTGCACAAACTATAATAATTTTATGCTTGACAGAAGAAATTTGCAAAAAATCTCTTGAAATTTAATTTTCATAATTAATTTCACTCAAATTCCATTATTTTTGAGAAATTGCTTTTTGAGAAAGTGACTTGAAAATATGGCATAGCACGAAGTGTAATGAAATACCTCGAATTTACATAGCTCATTCATACGTATGAGTATGTAGGTATGTGTGAGTGTGCTGCACTGCAGCGGCCATTGAGTAAAGTGGAAGTGTGTTAAGCAAACAGCAGCAGCAGCAGCAGTAGCAGCTGCAACAACAACAGCAGCAAGCAGCAGCAATAATAATGCAGCCTCCGTTATGCTGCTAACCAAAAAGGATGTTGACTCGGTTTTGAGGAACTGCAGTTATTCGTATAGCATACTCATATATTCATTTTCTTGACATGGTCGAGCCCACAGGATTTCAGTCCACTCCACTCTCAACAGCAGCAGCAGCAGCAGCTGGTGCTGTTTTTGTGCAAATTTCATATGCAGTCTATCCCAAAAATTAGTTGCATTTCCTTAGACGCCCATTGGGTTCATAACCCCAACCGCTGGCCACTGTGGTGCAGCCCCTGAATGCGGCCAAAGCAATGCGGAAGAATATTAAACGGCTTTTAAGTGCTGCCTATTAAAGAAAACACAACGAAACGGACAAGCGTAAGAGCGTCAATGGGGAGTGATCGACTGACGAATGCCTTGACTTCAGCTGTCATCAATGATATGTGGGTATAAGGCCTATACTAAGCGCTTTGTATTGTGG
This sequence comes from Drosophila pegasa, assembly GCA_035046225.1. Classification (NCBI taxonomy): domain Eukaryota; kingdom Metazoa; phylum Arthropoda; class Insecta; order Diptera; family Drosophilidae; genus Drosophila; species Drosophila pegasa. Next base: position 6,245,583 of record JAWNOD010000398.1, on the reverse strand, counting down.
CAGACCTCAATATGACTAAAATGGCAATCAAATACCAGAAAATTTCAGTTCTTCAAATATTTTAGAGGAAAACTTGGAGAAGTATTTAAAAAAAAAACATATAGGTTAAAGAATTAAGGTATCTCAAATGTTGTTTTTCTAGTTTTCTATGTATACCATATATATATGTACTAAGAGATAGGCATAGCTCATTACAGCTCATTAAACTAATTACATTTTATTGCATGTCTAGTCTTTGGCATCACAAGATCAACTTGTACTAGTAAAATCCATTAAAGCAAAACAGTTATACCCCTTCTCTAACATTCCCACTGTGTACAGGCTAGACCATTAACAAAAAATAATAATATAAAACAACGTAGGATGCCAAACAGCATTTACAGCTCAGGTCAAGACCCAAAAGCACTCTCCATTTGCTGGTCACAAAGTTGGAACATTTCGAAATTTGCAAATTGAGTACAAAACACTTGGACAAAGAAGTGAAAAGGTGCAAATGGTGCTTAATGAACGACCGAGAGATACTCAACATTGTTGGTCCTTAAGATCTGTGTGAAATATGTGTAACTAGAGTCTGGAACTCAGCTGCTAGTCTAATATACCCTTCTTGGAAGTGCTTTGCTGTGCAGACAAATGTGGCATAGCATGTTTGCTACAACATCAACTTCGACTCAGACCCTGATAACATTCATCCAGCAACCGAAGAGAGTGTGAAAACTTTTCAAGCATTTCTTATTTAACTTTTATTTGCTTTGTCTTTCTTTGTTTTTCACACTTTTTTGGTTCGTTTTTATTTTTGTTTTGTTCATTTTTTATGTCTCTCTAATGTGTCCCCTGGGAGCTGGGATTGCGAGCGCTTAAAATTTCTAAAAACCTTTTCTTTTTACACTCATTGTCCGGGCGCACCTTTCGTCTCTGCCATTTGGCCCATCTCTCTGTGCTCGTTCGCATTCATTAATTCACATCGGATAAATCACAAAACGTTTAATGTGTCAAATAATTACAGAGCAGTCGACGTGGTGAAAAGGTTCATTTTCTAGTTAATTAAAAATTACATTAAAAACGAAGAAAATGCAGCATCAAAATGAAATGAATGAACTTTAATGAAGATCCTTGTGATGTGAACTCGAAGTACGCATACGCCATGTATTGCAGCTCTTTGTTTAATTTATTAATATTTGTTTTAACTTTCATATATTCACAATTGAAAAGGAAATATATATTATATAAATTATTATTAGCAAACAATTGTCAATTAAATCATTATCTCATTATAACTAGGCAACAGTGTAATTGCCCTGTGCTGGTTTAGCTCTAATGAAAATCCTCCTTTGATAACTTTTAGATTTATTTATTGACTCCTGCAGCCAGGAGAGGGAATATTTTTTTAATTGGCAACTGTTCGTTTGATTCATTGGGATTTCTTTGGGGTTTTGTGTGTGCATGGGAGACTTGAGTTAATTACAACTTAAATTGCTGGCAACTGCAATGGTCAATGACCAACAGCCGCTGACCCAATTAGTTGAAGCAGCTCAATGAAAGGGCCCAAGGAGCAGCAAAAGGGCCACAGGATGCGGCAGGATAGAGCATAGAGATGGCCAAACCCATCTATGTGCACAAGCGGCATTCATTTCAAATTCTGTTTATGGAGCTTTACTAAAGTGGTTTCACATTTTTCACTAGCCAAACTTGCTATACCCTGCCCACGAAAAGTGTCTGATTAGACGGGAGTGTCTAGCCGATAGAGATGAGTTTGTATGTATATTCTCTATGTCGGTAAGTCTCTCACTTTGTAGGAGTTTTTACATGTTTGAGCTACAGCTTAATATGAGATTTTTTGTATAATTTTAGAGTAGTTGCTTAGAGAGTTGTTGGTCTTTGTATGAACAATTTTTTTTGTTCTTAAAGATAACTTTATCAAATTTGGCATAGATAAGCTTCTCTCTACTTCTAACACAATTGCAAACCAATTTTGAATCAAATTATAATACACATATATGATATCTATAGAAACAATAAGTTGAAAAACAGAAAAACTTCAAGTCAACAAAGATATTTCTAATCCCAAGCTACCCCGTCTTCATAGAACTAACAAGTTTCTCTATCTAATATATATAATAATATATATCATATGAAGCTACATCTAATTTAAAACTTGGCATGTCTTATATAGTTTCTATTATAATTGAGTTTCTGCATTTGCTTTGTTTTCATTTGCAAACGCAACTTTCTCAAGCCAAATCATATAGATTCATAAGTTAAGCCCATTTAAGCCACATTTCTGCTAGAGTATGTCAGCTTCTGCATTTGTCTTTTCTCTCGTCTTGTTGCAAAGCAACAACATTTGAGTTTAGCGCATAAAGTTGAAGACAAGGCATTTGGCTTTTCAATTACAAAGGCAGCAGCAGTGGCAGCGGCAGCAAGCTAAGCTACGCTGACAAGCTAAAAGCATTTTCCAGGAATTGAAAAGCGCAAAACTTGGCGAACGATAACTTTTCTCATATACACACACATAGTGACAGTTATACATACACACGTATTCTGGCACGTTCCAGATTAGCTTATAAATAGGCAATCCGAACAATAGATCCAACAAAATTTGTTTGGGCTCCTTCGCGCTGGCAGCATTCATGCATTTTTCATGCAACGGGTAAGATTCGAGCTGAAATAACTTAACAAAGCTGTAAATATGATGAACTGTTGCCGGGCTGGGCTGGGCCGAACCGGACAGGGCCGGGCCGGGCCGGACCTCATCATTCTGAGCCCAGTTGCGACTCTGAAGGCGACAAACTTGGCCAAGTTTACGACTGCCCAGCGGCGGGCAGCTCTCTAAGCAGAGCAGCAGTTGAAAAGCCGAGCATGTTGAGGATGCAACTATAATTGTAACTGTACTGCCAGTGCCACGCCTACATTAGTTGTCTACTTTTTTTTTATTATACTCTAACAATGGGCTTGGGAATTGTGTCAAACAGTGTGTAACGCTCGGATATCTAGTTTTATAACTATGCTTAATTGGCTTGGACCGTTGAGTCATGCTTGGAGCTATTTTTGGAAGTTTATTAATAGGCTCAGCTGTTGCTTTCTCTCTCTCTTTTACTATGTCTTACTTTGTCTCTCTATCTCTCTAACATCAGTTGAACAATCTTTCTATCAGCCAATCCTTTTTCACACTTCTCTCTCTCTCTCTCTCTTTCTCTTGCGCTCTCGATATTTTAATATTAGTTGAACAATCTTTTCCTATTCATCTCTCTCTCTCTCTCTCTCTCTCTCTCTCTCCCTCTCTCTCTCTTTCTGTTTATATCAGTCGAACAATTTTTCTATCTGTCTACCATTCTTCTGTCTCTGTCTAGCTGTTTCTCTCTCTCTTTTTTTCTGTCTCTCTTCCACTCTAATTCTCTGTCTCTTAATATCAGTTTAACAATCTTTCTATACACATTATTCAGTCTTTCCCCATCTCTGTCTTTATCTCTACATCTCTCTTTGTTCTGTCTTTCTCTGTCGAATTATCTCTGTCTTGCTCTCTTTCGTTTTCTATGTTTCTCTCTTTCTCTCTCTCTCTCTCTCTGTCTCTTTCTCTTGAGATCAGTTGTATTAGTATCTCTCACTTTCTCTCTGTCTCTTTTTTGTCGCTTCTTATCATAGATTGCTCTATTAGACGTATAATACTCAAATTGCGAAATTGCGAGTCTTTCAAAATACTTTTTTATAGCGCTCAATATATTTTAATGTCAATTTTACAATCTTTTAAATAATAATTTAATCAATTTTTGTATTCATAGATCTCTGTTAAATGTATCCACTGCATTGAATAGTTGTGGTAAAAGAGTAAAAAATCTAAAAAAATTTGCTTTTGGTATTTTTAAATGTTTTTCAAAGATTCCATCCCATTCAGCTTCTCAGCATAGCTCACAATTTTAAAATCATGGCTAATAGACAATATATTGATCACATATCACATTGAAGCAGTTTATCATAGAACTGAGTTGGAGTCATCGAGCAAATGTCAAAATTCGTTACAAGAAACTATAATAAAAGCATTCGGAGATGGTAACCATGCGTCTGACTACTATAGCTATATCAGCATATAGAAAAGTATATATACTATATTGGCATATATAATATCTTTTGAATTCAGCCTAAGTAAACTTATCAAAACATCATGGAATTAGCTTCCGACTCGCTTATATTACACCAAATTTTAAGCTGATTCAAATAATTTTTAAGAGTCATATTAAATGGCACATCCCTAGGCTATAGCAACAACAGGGTATTCACAATGTATTCACAGTGTATTCAATCTTCGTCATGTGTCGCATGACTTTTCAATCTTGCTCTTTCCGTCAACAGTCCCCCGTCAGGCACTTGGCCTCCATAGGGCAGCTAGCAACTAGCTGCTGCTGCTGCTGCTGTCGCTGTGGACCAATCGCATCAGCGGCAGCAGTTGCTTTAGTTTAGTTTGATTCAGTTAGTAGTTTGAGAGAGTTAAGTAGTTTTCTAAAGTTTTATGAATTATTAAGAGGATTTTCGAGTTTTCCGCTAGCCTTTCAGTTGTCGGCCCCGCCCCCGCCTCCGCCCCCTGGCACACACAGCCGCCCATTCAGTGTCCACTTTTATGCTCGTCAGCAAACGCCTGAAAAGCTGTCGAAATATGCAATTTTCAGTTTGTTTTTTAATTTTTCATGACAAATTCTGGCGCAATGCGAGCTTGTTGTCCTTGTTGTTGTTGTTGTTGCTGATGTTTGCTGTAAGGCAGAGCATTAGTTACAGCGTTGACTTGTTGGCAACTGGTTTGACGCCCGCAGCATGGCAAACGAGCTCCGAGCTCCAAGCGCCAAGCTCTGAGCTCTGAGCACGAGGCCATCAGATTTTTGGGCCAAAAATTAAATACTTTTTATTGTCAATAAAATTATAAATGCAAATTATAATTTTGTGCTGCCGTTGGCCAATTAGCCAGTCAGTCAGTGCCCACCATCCACCCACCCACTCAGCCGCCCCCCGCCTGGCGGGCCGAGATAATGCGCGCAATTCCCCAACAACAGCTCGTTGCCCAACACTGGCTGCGCTTCTGACGTCAATGTTGTATTAAAAGTTGAACATGTCGCCGCTCTCGGTGTCCCTTTTTCGGTCCACTGTCGCCAACTGGGCGAGTGGGCGGGCCGTGCCTTGCCGTACCGGCCCGGACCGGGCCAGTGGGAATGCTGGATTTTGGCTAACTACGTGGACGTTGGCATGTTAATTCACTTTGCAAATTGTTGCGTCGTTGTGGCTTTCGCACGGAATGCTAATCATGCCTAGGTGTGCACAACAACAACAAGAGCAGGAACAGCAACGCCAGTTGGCAACAACTTTGTTGATTTGCTAAGTGAAACTTCGATTAGGCGGCGCATACACACAGCAGCGCGCTAACAAACTGTTGACGAGGTCCACACAAAATATACAGATCGAAAAGCGAGGAAGTGCGGGCGGGCATATTGGATTTTCCAGATAAGCGAAATTTAATAGACTGCCCTTATATGGTATATGGTATGGTATATAGAATGAGGCTGTTGAAAGGTAAGGGTCTTTTTGGAGAGTCTCAAATGGGAAATTGAATTGCAAAACGAATTTAAATGAGAGCTAAGAGCTATAAAGAAAGTCAAGGCATAACCTATAGAAAAAGAATATAAGTGAGAGCTAAGAGCTATAAAGAAAGTCAAGACATAGCCTATATATACAGCCACGCCCATGACTTTTCTTTTTTTGTGTGACTAAATTTGCAGTACGAATTCTAAAAATCTTTATCAACCAAAGTTTTTCCACAGTTTCAAAGCCATTGGCCGTTAGCTTACAGTTTTAGAGTCACTCAAAAGTCACTCAATCAAACTCAAAATCTTTTTCAATTCAACTCAACTCTAATTCAAATTCTAACAGCGCATATCGCCGCCTTGTATACCCGCTACGCCCTTAAGCTTACAATTTTAGAGACACTTAAAAGTCACTCAAGATATTTTTCCCTTCAATTCGAAATCTTTTTCACTTCATTTCAACTCAAATTCAAATCCTAGCAGGGTATATCTCCGCCTTGCATACCCGCTTCGCATATTCCTACTTGTTAGCTTTCAATGTTTTTTTTTTTATTCGGGCCGGATTTTGCAGCGGCTCAAGCTGCGGCCTGTGCGGCTGTAAAGCGAGCTGGGTCCGCCGCATAAACTTGCGCCACGTGAAATTTGTTATGCTCTATTTCGTTGCAAAGCAATTACCGACCCACATATACCGCTGTCTAAACAAAAAAAAATACACACTCACACACACGTATGTAGATGTGATGAGCGCCTATATGAATTCAGCTCTGTGAGTTTATTTCCGTGTGTTTGTGTGTGTAAAGTTTTACGGACATGGGCGCAGCGGCAAGCGGAAGCGGCTGTGAAAATTAAATTGGTATAAATATATTTACCTCTACCTGTAGCACAGTGAGACCAAAGCAATCAGACACGGGTGTAAGCTGTAAAGTAAAAACAGAAGAAGGAAAACATGAGTGAGACGGGCAGTGAGAGTGAATAGAGACAGAAAGAGAAAGTCGTAGTTGATGAATTTTTAAATTAAATCCAAATATCCTTTTCTTTTGTGACGTAAGAGCGAGAGTGAATGTTAGAAATAGAGAATAAAGTGAAACATAAAAGGAGATATAAAAATAGGGAAATAGTGGCAGAGAGAGAGAGTGAGAGAGAGAGAGAGAGATAGACATAGAGATATAAAATCTTTGAGAGAGATGGATAGGGTTGAATGAAGATAAATGGAGAAAGATGGTTATAGATAGATAGATATAAAGAGAGAGAAGGAGAGACGGATTCAGAGAGAGTTGGGTAGAGTTAGATGGAGAAATGCATGGATAAATAGATAGAGAAGAAAAAGAAGAAAATGAAGATTTATTTGTCTTTATCGAGCTCTCTCTAACTATATCGCGCACTCTTAACGATTCTCTGTCTGTCTTTATACGTAGATAGACGAGAGAATGAAATATAATGTGATACAGAAATAGATAGGGAGACACAAAGAGGAACTTTGTAAAAGGGGCGAAGAGGGAGAAAGTAAGAGAGATCAATATAGACACAACGAGAGAGAGAAAGGATACGAGGTGGTAATATATATGGACAAAGGGATAGAGAGAATGGGACCAAGCATGATAGAAACCATTTGAGAAAGATTGAGAAATGCAAAGAGATTGTTAGCGAGTGAGAGAGAGGGAGGCGGATGGATTTTTGGATAAAGAAATGAAGAGAAGTGAAAGCGAGAGAAAGAGAAAACCAGATGGAAATATTAATATAGACATCATTAGAGTGTGAAAGTTAGATATTGCTATGAAGGTTCTGAGAGAGAGAAGAGAAAGTGAAGTACAGTGAGAAAGAGAGAAGGGAAGAGTGATTCAGAGAAATAGAGAGAGAGGCTCAATATACAAAGTTAGCTGGAGGTAATGCAACATTTAGCAATAGAGAGAAAAAGTGATAAAGTTAATAAGAGAGAGAAAGTTTTTAGGAGCAAACAAAAGAGTGAGAAATACAGAAAGAGAGCGAGAAAGAGACATAAATTCGCCGTTGGCTTGCTGGCTTTGCTGCAATAAGTATGCTAGCTTTTTGTGTCCTCATAAAATAGAAGCTCCGCCGGCTAGCTCCGCACGTGAGCTGGCCAGCTTACGCTACCTTTCCGAATAATGTGTGTAGGAGCTAATCAGTTAAGTCCCTTAGTTATGCAGTGCTTAGCTGTGCTAGCTTTTGCATGTGAAATAAGTTATTTGTCTGCTAACTTCGGGCGAGTATTTATAGCCGGGCGGAGCCAGGGCGCTCTATATATATAAATGGAGCTGATTATATATTTATTCGCCTGTTGCTGATGGCCTGAGGTTCGGGCATAATTAGCAAGTTAGCCGATGTACGTATAGATTCTATATAATGGCCACTTTAGACTTTGTTCAATTATGTCAATTAATATGGAATGTCATTGACTGTTGCTAAGAGCGAGAGAGCTTTAATATTTTTTCCTTTCATCGGCGCCACACACACAAAAAGCCGACATAAAAGTTAAATTGTAAAAATAATTAATTAAACTTAAAACTTGGGCAAGAATTTGAAATTGGCAACAAAAAAGCTGAAGACTCGAGCCTTTTTATACGGTTGGGGCCCGCTAACACAGGGCGCCACGTGGCAGAGGCAGAGGCAGAGGCAGCGGCAGAGGCAGCGGCAGAGGCAGCGGCAGCGGCAGCCAAGAGACACAAAAAGTGAAAAGAAAACGACGGAAAATGGGAAAATTTTGCAGGTTTTGCATTTGTTGCATTACGAGCACTATACAAATAATCGATAGCTTTTACGCAACTCCCCCAACAGCAGGGCACCATAATGGAGGGGGGGCCCTTTGATTGGGGCACACACATACAGTGTGGGTGTCTGTGTGTGTGTGGGAAAATTTGTGCAGACAAAATTTATAAGCGCATTACAAGAGCTCGTGTAGTTTTTGTGATTTGTTGCGAGGTCTCTGGTCGCCGGACTGTTAAATGGGGTCGATGATGGTGGCAAACGGCATATACAAAGTGCTTACAAAGCGTTTGGGCGATTAATCAGTTCGGCAGCGAGAGCAGCAGCAGCGCCATAATGCACTGATGGAAGCCAGCGACTAAAGCTATTATACATATACACATATATATAGATATACACTGCAAAAAAAAATAGCACAATTGTTTTCAATAATTCAATTATGAACATTTTTCGAATTGCGGTTTGCAGCTTAAAACTATTTAAGCTGCCCAGCAAAATTCGCATTTCCTTTTATTAAGCACAAATATGGCATATACAAAAACCTAAGAAGCTTTCTATAAACCAATCAGGCGTGTAAGCTGCTTTTAAGCCAAGCTCCAGCTCAAGGTCGTAATTGCATTTAATTTCGAGAGAGCGACAGAGAGAGAGGGAGAAAAAGAAACTGAAAGCAAATTCAATGCAAGTGGAAAGTGAAAATATGTGCGAAGCAATAAGGATGCGTATTAGAGCAGAGAAAGTTTTATTGAAAATAGAAAGTAGTGACAAATTGAGTTTAGAGTTGTCAGTAGCTGGATTGGCATCATGGAGAGCTTAAGGCTAGCCATGCTGTCAGCTGTAAGCCGAATCAATCAAAGTGTGTTGAATTTTTGCCTCTCAATTTATTTGACATATTTGTAAATCTCTGTCGATTTATATATATTGTGAATAATATTTATTTTTTTATATATTTTTTATATTTTGCATATATTATTCTTAAGCTTAAAAAAAGTCAAAAGTTTTCATACACTTTTATATTTGTTTATATAATATATATTGTATATTTAAAAAAAAAAAGTTTATTGTTTTTAATTTATTTTTCATTTTGTATACTTTTTAGACAATACTCAATACTTTTAAAAAATTTTATATTTTTTCATATACTTTTATATTTGTTTATACAATATATATTGTATATTTAAAAAAAGTTTATTGTTTTTAATTTTTCTTTTTGTTTTGTATATTTTTTTAGACATACTTAATTAAATTAATTTTTTTTATATTTTGTATGCTTTCGCTCAGTTCTTAATTTTTCCGAAATTATTTTGAGCTTACTTTTGAATATTTAATTTTATGAAGAACCCTTCAATTTTTGTATAATATTTACATTTTTGTATATATTTTATTTTATAAATTTTATTTATATATAAACATATTTACATTTTTTTTTTAATTTTATACAGAATATTTTGTAAATACATATTTCAAAAAAAAAGTTTTTTTTTGACATTATGTTTATATTTTATTTCATATTTTTATTTTTTGTTTATTTTATTTATTTTTTTTATTTATTATAGTTTATATATTATATTTTAAACAATATTGAGAGGCTTTTCAGGGCATATTATTAGCAAAATAAATTGCTATAAAGCAACAAGATTTTTTAATATTATAAAGACAGACGCAGACACATGTCAATAAGTAATTCATACCTCAAAAATCCACATATCTAGCTATCGATACCCCTACCCTTATCCCTATATCAAATATCTATTTATTAACATGTCGAAGTCTAACTTTTTGTAAAGTGTATGCACATACATGTATTACAAATATATTTATGCATAAATATATATATATATATATATATATATATATATTTGTTTGTTTGTTTGTATGTGAGCGAAGTCCTTGAGGCAGCGCCCCGAAGGAGCTGCCAGCACTGGCAGTTCGCGCGAACAGCCAAACAGCACAGCAGCAAACGTCGTTTTGGTGGCTAATTAAGTCAATTATGCACTTAAAGCTTCAAGTGGCGTGCAGCAGCAGCGGCAACAGCAGCGGCAGCAGAAGTTGCAGCAGCAGCTGCAGCCACGCCCTAAAATGTTGGCTGCCTTTCAGTCAAACATCAAAGCTAGTCACGCAAGCTAGCGTCCGCTCTTACACCCTTTCTCGCACGCTCTCTCTCTCGCTCTCTCTGACTCTCTCGCTCTCTCTGACTCTCTCGCTCTCTCGTTTGCCTGCTGACGGCCGCTTCTGGTTTTTTAATAATAAAATGGCTTGGTACAGGAAATAACTCATACGCGCCGTATGCCGCACTCGCCATACATCAGCGACAGTTGCTGTTCCCGCTGCTGCTGCTGCTGCGGCTGTTATTGTTGTTGCTGGCATTGTTGTTGGCATAAGGACGTGTTACTTACTTACAACAGTCTTATATATTACATTGCCCATACGCACACACACACACACACACATCTATATATATCGACGCATATATAAGTTGCTATATAATATGTATATGCCTTGCTGTTTGGCTGTACATATTATTGTTGTGTGTGTGTGCGGGTGTGTGTGTGTGTGTGGCAGACACAAGAAACGATTTATCTCAATTTACATACTAAATGACAGGCAGAGGCAGGCTTTTGGAATGCGCCTTTGCTTTTGAAAGGGGGCGGGGCGGGGCGGCGAGGGCAAAGGATTGGGAGACGCCGCCACAGTGGATAAATGCCAAACAGTTGTTGTAGCCGCTTTTCTTGCAGTGCAATTGCGTCCTTTATCGACGTTTATTCAATGAGGCCCAAGTATTGATTTCAATTTTAAAGTAAATAAGATTCATTAAATCCATTTCGCGCGCCACAGAAAGGCGGAAATATGTTAATTACAATCTTATGATTTAATCATTATTGGAATGCCCATTGCGAGCGGAAGAGTTCGTCTCCCAAGGCTCTGAATGAATTAACACTTTGGTATTCAAATTGAAATTACGGCATCCGAAATGATAATCCATCCATACAAGTCAGTGTGGGTAAGTAACTGTGCGGGTTTGATAGTGTGTGTGTGTGTGTGTGTTTGTTTTTAAAACAGAACTGTGCTACAGCGCCCTTCTTATGCAAATATCTTATACAATCCTCCAATAAGCCACTGATATACTGTACTAGTATAGTCGTAACTGTTATACGGCAACGTGACTAGCTGCAATTATATGTTAATTTTAAGCGCAGCATTTATAGACGGTTATTATACCGAACTGTTATACACTACGGCTATACGTAACTGTTATACACAAGTTATGAACACAACTAGCAGTTACATAGATCTACTATACATATGCAATAGTTATAATGAAACATTAGACAAAACTGTTCTATACATAACATATATATAGAGCTGTTATACAGAACTGTTATACAAATCTGTTATACAGAAATGTTATACAGAACTGTTATACAAATCTGTTATACAGAACTGTTATACATAACAAGTATACAGAACTGTTATACATAACAATTATACAGAACTGTTATACAGAACTGTTACACAGAACTGTTACACAGAACTGTAATATAAAAATCTGATGCAGAATTGTTATTCAGGACAGCTATATGGAAATGTTATACAGAACTGTTATTCATAGCAGATATATAAAAATGTTATACAGAACTGTTATACAAAACTGGTAAACAGCACTATTATACAGCATTATTATACTCAAACTCTCATAAAGAATTATAATATAAAACTATTATACAAAACAGATAGACAGAACTGTTATACGCAACTGGAACAACACTATTATTTCAATTTAAATTTTACATCAATATATCTCCCCCCTAATCACTTTCGTTCAGTGTTTGCGCCAGTTTGCGCCACTGTGCAATGCCCACGCTAAAACGCGCTCGTCACTTGTCAGTTCTTTGTGGATGTAATGAAGGCGTTCGATGTAATAAATGCAAAATATTCTGTGTGACGCAGAAAAACGAAATTACGTCGAAGCAGAAGCAGCACCAGCAGCCGCGGCAGCGGCAGCAGTCATCAGACAGCCGACAGACGGACATTTAGACAGCTGCCGGACAGTTGATGGCGAATGGTTTCACATCATATCACGGCGGCGGCTGTTCCAAAAGTCAGTAAAACCTCAGGACTAAGACGCTGCTTAGCTGTGACTTTGCACGCTTCAGTGGAAAAAAAAAGGAAGAAGAAGAAGAAGAGAAGTACGTGTAATTCCCCAGCGTGGCGGCACGCACATGACTTTTAATAAATATTAAAGACGAAAAAAAAATGTGTCGACGGCGAAAAAAAAAAAGCCGAATGAAACAAATATTAAATTAGACTAATAAAATATTGAGCGATTGTTTTTGTTGTTGGCGCTGTTTTTGTTGTTGACGGCTTCTTAAAGCTGCCAACTTGTGGTTCGCCAATTTGACAAATGCTCCACACACACACACACACACACACACACACACACAGTCATACACACATTTGGTGTTGTTTTGTGAAAAGCCCCCCTCGGCCCACCCGGCCACAGTTGGATAATTTAATGGTCTTTTACTATGAGTTTTTGCGTGGTCCGCCCGGGCGGCGTTTCGTTTGCCCCTTGGATGCGCACGCTGCTGGGGCGCTTTTGTAAGTTATTTCTTTTTACAAAAGAGGCGCAAAGTTGCGTAAATTATTGTTAACGGAGGCGTGTGCATTGAATCCTGCCTAGCGTCCCACCTTGCCAGAGCGCTCAGCTCAGCTTCGGTTTGGTGGCGTTGTAGCTGGCGTTGCCCTTGCTTAGGCTGCTCTGCTTAGATTTGGTATTGAGAGTATATTGGCTTTTATAATTTTATAAATTTATTAATATGTTAGCGTATATATGATATATATATCAGATAGACACTGCGCGGTATCAGGACAGCGTACCCTTTACTTTCCTTGTTAAAGTTGAATATTTTCTATATCGCTTGCGATATCGTTCTTAATTTTTTTTCCTATTAAACTTTGTTTTATTATCTTTAAAATGACATAAGATTGAACTTTGAAAAATTTCGGGAAATATTTTTAAAAATTCTTTGAAAAGGTGCTTACAAATAAAAACGTGCCAAAAGTTGGTCATCAGGATAGCACATTCGATTTCAATTGTTAATATCTCGCTCAATTTTACAACTAGAGTTACCAAATTTTTTTTGTAAGTCATCAATACGATCTTCTTTAAGAAGAAAATATTATAACTTTAAGAAGATATTTAAATTTTTAAAGGAAAAATCAAAGATTGATAATTTCTTCGATTTATTAGCCCAACTAGAGTCTGTCGAAGTCACAATTGATCTCCATCTCTCTCTCTCTCTCTCTTCTGTCATAAGTTGTAACTGATTTGAGAGAGTCTTTCTTTCAAACTATTTACTTTTTCTCAAACTATCATCAGCGCATTGCTCAGTCGTTCATAGCCGTTTGTAATTGTTTTTATGTTGTGGGCCAAGTCGATGGCAGGGCTTTTGTGTATTTGAACTTGGCAGTGCGTTAAATTGTAAAGACCCTGTAAATGCCACATGCTAACACACACACACACACACCAGCACACATATACACCATACCAGAACACACACCAGCACACCCATACCCAAAGACAGTCGAATAACACAGCACAGAGTCAGCTTGGGCATTCGCATTGCCGCGGCTAATCCCAGGAAGTTGATCAGATTTGGCCGCAGATTCCATGGCGCATCGAAAAGGTTGTCATGGCGCTCGCTCGCTGCCCTAATCGCCTTAATATTATTTTGCCTGTTAATCATTTCCAGCTAAAAATACACGAGTCGATTAAAGATTATTCCAGTGCAGCCCTGTGATTAGGCACGTGTCTCTTATTCGCACGTGTGTTTGTCTGCGGGTGTGTGCACAGGTTGCCGCTCCTATTTATTTACAGGGCCAACTAAAGCAAAGCAAAGCAAAGCAATTGCAAATACAAATACAAATACACGCAGGCAAATACAACTACGAATGCGTGCCCGTGTGTGTCATGAATATTCATGACTGTGTATGAGTGTGTGTGTGACTACTCAAGTTACTTGTGCGCCTCAGTGAAACACGAGCCTGCGACAGCCGCCTCTGACCAGCACCAATGTCATGTTTAAAGATTAACGCACACCACGTGAACCAATAGCAACCTCAACCTACAACAACTTTGCCTTAAACCAAAAGATATATATAAGGACATAAGGTTATATACGTATCATAGCACGCCATGATTCGCTTATGCTATAAGTTCATATACTGAACAGAGGAGGAAACTTTATATTTTCAAGAAAATCAAATTTTAATATATAAATATTTTTTTTAAATATATTTTATATACATATATACATAAAATATATTCCAAGGAATGGGCAAAGATATTAATTACGGAAATTTAATATTTTGTAGCATACTTTTCAGCGCATGACAAAAAGTTAGTTCATTAAAAGACTTTGATTGACGAATTTAATTTTTAATAGGTACGAGAAAGCAACAAGCTGGAAACTAGAAAGAAAACGAAAAAAGAGAGAGAGAAAGAGAGAGATGAAGACATATATGCATACATAAAGAGCGAGAGAGAGTACGAGCGCGACAAGAAACACCTCCAATTAAAACTGTTTCAAATTGAAAACTAAAGAGTTTCACTTGTTTAATTGGATTTCACTTTTTGTTTTAATTTATTTTCCATTTTTTTCCCTCCCAAGTAATCGTTTACTTAAAGTTTCAACAGTTGACAGCTTAAGCAAACTAAATTTGGCGAGTGCAACTGATCGATTTGGCCCTTTTGCTAGCAACAACAGATTTCAGCTTTCAGTTTTTCAGCTTTTCCGCTTTTTGCCTCAGGCAATTGCTCTGATGGTCTAGCTCAAGGCTGTCAATCACACAAGGCGCCCAAGTGCCTTAACGTTTCGCCTTAATATTTTAAATTCATTTTCTATGTAAATAACTTAAGGCTACAGCTGCGCTTAAAGTTTGTCTAGCGGTCCTTGGCTTTAAGCATTGTTATCCTTGTTAAGTCTTAATGTGATTTAACCATCGATGGCTACTGCTTATGACGTCAACGGGAGTGTGGGCCGAGCGTCCTTTGTTTATCAGCAAACTAAAGAACTATATAAGAAATGTATCTTATTTTAATATATTACACTGAGCAAATTAACGTATATATTTGCTGACATGCTGTGATTTATAGACATTTTATTGAGGCTATTTATTATACCCACACTTATATACACAGGACATTGGACGTATATGGAGAAACTTAAGTTAAATTTGAAGTTCTCTTAGTTTTGCTATAGAGTTGACTTGTCAGAAGTTACCAAAATTTATAAAATTTTATTACTTTATTAAATTAATATTAAATAAAATAAAATATATATAGAGAAATTCAAGTTTAATTTTGAGTCTAAAAGAAAGTTTTCAAGGTTTTGATAGAGTAGAATGTTTTCTTTACCAAAATTGTTAAAATTTGCTTAATTTATTAAATTAATTTTAACTAAAATATATATATTGTATAAATACAAAGAAATTCAAGTTCAATTTCAAGTCTAAAAGAAAGTCCTTAAAGTTTTGCTAAAATTTTATTCCTCTATTAAATTAATATAATAAAAAATATTTATATAAACTCAAAAATCAAATTAAAACTTTTTTAAGCAAATTCTCTTCGTTGCCAAAGCAATTGAGCTGTGTAGAGAGAAAGTTCTTCTCTTCACTCTTCCAGCGCTCGACTATTGTAAAACTAAAGTTCAATTGTTAGCGAGACTTGGCTCTGAGTCGATTGGCTGTGGGCGACGTTAATGACCGTCAATAAAAGCCGTGCTCAAGTGGCAGTAACGGGACATGCCTTTGGGGGGCGGCGGCGCGCCGCACAACAATGGCAAAACACGGCCAAGCAATTAATGTCAAAGTCAATATGCCTTATCGCGCCGTTAAATGTAAAGGGTATTATAATAAAATAAATAACGCAAAATTCAGCACAGCTAAAATTAAATCGAACATCAACAATCTGTGGCGAGCACAACAAGCCCGCCAACAACTTTACATTGCGCGCAATCAGCCGGGCGAGCCACGTAGGGGCAACCATCACGACCGCATGGCCGGGATCCGTGTGGGGCAGGGTCGCTGCCGCTGACATCGATGGCGACGAACGACGACTGCGGCGGCAGCGACTACAGCGACAGCCTCGCAGCAACGCACCGGGGCCAAAGGAATCAAGCGAAATCAACGAGGCATCCAGCAACTTGGTTATCCATTCCATTGCCGTAGCCCTCGCCGTCGCCGTCGCCATCGTCAGCGTCTACGTTGAGCAGCGCCAGCAGCGTTCGCTATACTCTATGCACAGGATATTTACAATTTGTTACGAATTACGTGAGTCGAAGTGGAAGACACAGACTCTGAACTCTTATACATATAAAAAGGTTTGACAGCAATCAGAGCTGCAAACAGATTCAATTCGAATGCAATTTCCAAGGACTCTTTTTTATTGTTTAGTGCAGACCGAGGTCTGCAGTAAGCCGCGTCTTATTCGAGCACTTGTGCTGCTTGGGATGTGCTTAAATATTCTCAAATTTATATATGATATATGTTGAGGAGATTTCAGAAGTAGAAGTAGTCAAAGATTAGGGCTGACAGCTAGTTTAAGCTGTTATAATTATAATTATAATTTTAATCTTATAATAAGATATATATAAGCGAAAGACTTTTAGACTTATGCTAACACAAGAGAGATTCAACATTTTTTTTCTTTATAATAAACTGTTTTATAAAACACATAAATCTATGTAAAATGCTAAAATTTTATATTGTCAATTATTTACAATATAAAAGTATAAATATATAACAGCATTACATTTTTTATAGATTTATATTTCTTATATAATTTACATAAAAATATAATGTATATAAATCTATATACAATTTTTAAATATATTTTTAATATTTATCAAAAAGTATAACCAATATAAAAATATATAAATTCGACCTATCATCTAGCTGTCTGGAAAGTAATTTTAAAAATATATATAAATTTATTTCAAGCATAAATAAATTAAATTTCTAATATCTTAAAGAACATAACACAAAATATATATTTTTATTATATTGTCTATTATTATGTTGATATCAAATAACATAACCAATATAAAAATATAAAATTTTCTGCTTATCTTCTAGCTGTCCGAAAAGTAATTTTTAAAATAGATATAAATTTATTTCATAAATAAATAAAATAAAAATCAGTAAAAATATTATCAAGAGACAATAATACTACAGACAATAAGAGAAATAATTTGCAAAAAAAAATATTCATATATATTATATTTTATTTAATATTCTTTATATTATTATATATTATATATTACTATATTTATATTCATATATTTATTTATATTTATATATATTATTCTATTATATTTTGCATATATTTTTATTATATATCTTTCAGCGCATTAAATCTTCGGCAACTCGCTGAAATCACTTCTGTATTTTGTTATTTATTTTGCGTATTTTCTTTGGTTCTTCTTCTTTTTTCTTCTTTTTTTTTGGAGTGCAGCTCGTTAGGCACGAACGAGCAGACAGACGAGTAGACAGCGTGGCAAGGACATAAACAGCAATGGCTGCCACATCGAAGGGAGGCGTGGCAACACCTACAACACCAACAACAAGAGGAAGAGAAAGCAGGCGAAGCAGAAGGAGAAGAATCGAGTGAGTGTCGACACTCGCGCGCGTGTTGCTCTGGATGCCGTTGCCACAGCCACTGTCCTCGCCTCACCGTTTGCCGTTCTCAACTTAAACGTCAATGCGAAGCGCTGCATTTGCCACTCAAAGCCAAAGCCAATGCCCATGCCCATGCCCATTCGAGGCGTCTGTCCGGTCAGGAGCCAATCTGCTTGCCACTTTATCTGTCGCCTCGTCTCCGGTGCCGTGGCCGCCGCTGCTGCTGCTCCTGTCAACCCCAATTCACAATGCTTTTTGTCTGGCTTCTGAGATGCCCGCCAGCTAGCAATATTTTTTGGACTGTGGCGAATATATCGCTGACAGCCAAGTCATGAGCCACCCAGCCACCCAGTCACCCAGCCAGGCATCGCACCACACTCCAGCACACAGGCACGCCGCATTGGCAGCTGTTAACAGGTAATCCCCATCCAGGGAGCGCGGCCACGCCCCGCCATTATTCAAGGCAGCTCACGTAAATTTTTTAAGTTTCGTCATTAAGATTATGGGGGACTAACGAATATTTCGCCAGAGCATGCACAGAATTTTTCATAAACTCGTTTAACGAACGAATGGCCAAAGAGCTAAAAGCTACGAAGCGCGCACAGTGGAGCAAGAAGCAAAACAAAGTGCTTAAAATGTAGCTTTAGCTATGTCTCCCCCTCTCTCTCTCTCTCTGTCTGTCTCTCTCCCTCTCTATGTATGCTACTTTACAGTTTATTCAGCAAACTAAGTACATAAGCAGCTTAGAAGGTGAAAGCATTGCGTTGTAGTTCATGCCCCGGCAAATGTATCCATTTAAAGGATTACTTTATCGTTAGGGATATTCCCGTAGATATCTGTCGAGACTTGTTATATATATGATATATATGAATTTCGATTCGAGACTGAAGAAAATCATATAAAATTGTTACTAATATATCTAGCTCAATTCATATTATCGATATATCTATCATGTAAGCTGAGACTAGAGTTATCGATAGTAAAAAAAAAATATAGTTAAGTAAATGTTAATCAGAGTTTTTGTAATTTTTATTCTATTTATAATAGTCGATAAATTCTGTGAGTGGTTTTTGTTCGTATTTCTTTTCAAGTTCTCATATGATTATCGCAAATTTACATTAGGGCTATTCCCTAGTCAATAGCATTATACTTTTAAATTTGGCCATGAGTCAACTTATATTATTTCGACATTTCACTCTTCGACCTTCGATGATATAAACTGATTTACTAATTTATGAAAAGCATTAGGCATACTCCCACATATTTCTAACTTTCATGTCCAATCAACATTTCATTCTTATCATGAATCAGCCTAAGTGCTCTAACGATCCACTTTAGCTAAACAGTTTATTACAACTTTCATTAGGGATACTCCCACCTAATATTTGTCTCTTATAATATCACTTAACTTGTTGAACTATATGAAAAGTGGAGCCCACTACCCATAGCTGTCCCCACTTCACGCCTATTTTCCCAGTATTATCCTTTCAGTTATCGAAACAATTGAAAATCGCACTAAGGGTACTCCTCGACTTATCAAAAATGTTATTAAATAAATTTTAAATTAACTTTATTGATGAAGGCAAAACGCCAATCTCACTCTAGCTCCCTCTCCCTCTCTCTCTCTCTCTCTCTGCTCTCGGCTTTGACTTCTCTAGAGACGCACGTCGTTGCCACTTACGAACTGAATTGAAAAGCTACGCATTTTCTTTGAGTTTTTCCTCTTTGCTCGAGCCAGCGAGCGGGGCGGCGAGCGTCGACACGTGCCACAAACCTTTGCCGAACCCAAAATGGGTATTCAACACCCAACTCAACATGGACTGTTGCTACTTTCTGTTTCTTTAACGTTTTCTTTTCGGGTTTCTCTATTTTCTTTTCATTTTTTTTCTCGGAATATACCCTGTAGCCGTTTAAAGTCTTGCGGGGCTATCAAGGATGTTTGTTTGTGCACGGAAGCAGGCTAAAGAAATCATGTTCTCGGAAGGGCTTTGTCTGCCTGACTGTCTGTTTATATGGATATGAACTCGTGTGTCGTCCTCTTCTCTCTCTGCTTGCTGTCGAGAGAAGCCTCGTTGACTGACTTGATATTTGAGATATCCTTTTCTCTAGTATATATTCATCAGGAGTCAAATTGATTCAAAATTTAACTCACATATTCCAGCTCCTACATTAACTCACGTAGAGTATCTCCTAGTCAGGCACTCTCGACCATCGGATATGTTTACTTGTTTGGTTTTCTTTCTTTCTGGTTATTCTTGGGCATTTTGCTTGTATGCTTACTCCTGTTGCCGTGCTTGTTGTTGGCTGTGTAAGCAAATTGCCCAATTTTTTGGCCTGCTCGTGCTGTGGGCGGGATGGGGGTGGGGGAGGGTGCAGTTGAGTTGCCTAGGCTGGGTCTGGGGCTATCAACGTATTATCTTGTCAAAGGAGTGCAGTTCGAAATTGTTATAGTAGAAAGAGAAACAGACGCGCCAACAACAATAACGAAATTCGACAAAAGGAGGCCCCAAAGAAGGCTAGCTCCCAGCCGAAGCCAAGTAAAGTGTGTGTGGCAAAAGCAACTCTCTCTCTCTTCCGCTCTCCACCTCTCTCTCCCTCTCTCTCCCTCTCTCTGCTAGTTGAGCACTCTACTAGACTAGAAGAGCGCTGGCTGTTGCTGGAAAGCAATAATCTAACATTTCAGCACATTTTACAGTTCACTGAATTAAATAAAGAAACTTTGAGCACACACACACACACAGACACACACACGCACGTATATTGTGTGTGTAAAAGTTCTCTCAAATGTATCCACAAACTCAAATGGGACAGTTAATAGAAGACAAGCCCTGGGCCGGAGCTACAGTTATGCCTTCAACTGCGTCTTCGTCGAACGGCTGTCCCCCTTGGAGCCCCCTTCGAGCTGCCGCTGTAACTGCCAAGCAAAGCAATTTTTATGGAAAATGCTACGAAAATTCCACATTATGAGACTCCAAGCCGGGCACAAGGGCACACACCAGCACACACACACACATACAAAAAAAATGCTGAGCTAACGATGTGTGATTTTTTTCTGCATGGTTTGGGTTTTTCTTCTTTTTTTTTTTTTGTGGGGCAACAATTGGGCGCTGCTGTTGCGGGCGGCGTTGGCTGTGGGGGCTGGGCGGGGGGTTACTTTTGGGTGTCGCGAACCCGGGCATAAAAAAAATAATAATAAATGAAAGTGTTGGCGCAGGGCCGCCGCTGCTGCCACGTATAATAACATTCAAGTACGCCAAGTTTAATCTCTCAAAATGCTTATGCAAAAAAAAAAAAAGAAAAAAAAAATGAAAAAAAAAAAATGTGTAAAAAAAGGGCAAGAGCAAAAAATCAAGAGCAGCGCAGACGAGCTTAAACGACTGCCCCATGCGCTGTTTGCAGTTGAGCGAGAGCTGAATATGAGTTTAAAAAAAAGTCATTTGAAGCGCTGAGTTTGAACTCTCAAAGCCCAAAGGCAGTTGTCAAGGCGGGTCCTTTTTAGTGGGCGTGGCTAGCATGTAACTAGTTTTTATCTTAGCATTAGTCTTTCCTTAGTCGAATTGAACTCTTAAGACTCTTTGCTAGCATGTAACTAGTTTTTTTCTTAGCATTAGTATTAGTCTTTCCTTAGTCGAGCTTAACTCCTAAGAATCTTTGCTGCGACTCTGAACTCTCTCTCCCTCAAGTCTCGACACAAATACGCCCGCTTAACACCTTCGGCAAAACAGTGTATTTAATATATATGTATATACTACAGCGAAATGTGAGGGTAATTTACGTTTAAAGCCTGCAAAATTATTCAAATTAAAATTGTAAGTATTCCAATGCGTTGGACTGCGTCAGCAGTTGGGCGCTGCCGGAGCAGCTGGGGCTGAGCCGCGCAGCTGGAGCTCGGACGGCGTTGCTAAATTAGCTGGGACACTTAATTTCTGTTGACGCGGAATATTTTTCTATGGAAATTAACGCTAAATAATTTTTGGGAATCATTTCTGTTGTTGCCCCACGGGCTAAAGCTGCGCCCCAGCCGCAACGAGTCGCAACGAGTCGCGTCGAGTGGAGCCGAGCCGAGCTGAGCAGAGCAGCGCTACGTTGGCTATGTGACGGCAATTAGGCCCGGGGCGTTTGAATTAGTTTCGTGTTTTAATGAGTTTCATAACTTTTCGGTTCCGTTGTAAATTGTGAGAGAGCACACACACACACACACGCACGGCATTTCTGCAATCGTGTGCGCTAAACCTATTCACATTTATACGTATAGAGTTGTACAAATATATATATATATATGTGTGTGTATATATTAGCTATACCCAGTTGACACAACCAGCCAAGTGGCATTCGAACAACAGCAACAACCAACACATTTAAGCCGTGAAATATGCAATGATTTATGGTAAGAAGTCAGCAGTAAAGTCTCAGTTGTGGGCCACGTGCATGTTAATGACATTTTAAAAGTGTCTCCTACGGGCTTTCCATTAATATTTTTTTTTTTTTGCTTCTCTTTCTCTTTATATATATATATAGGTGTATATATATTTGTTTTATCATATATGCTGGTCATGTGGGGGCATCTGTTTCTGCTGCTCCCATAGCAATCGCTTTGTAATACGATTCGCCAGGCTTTTAGCATACTTCTTTGCGTTGTAAATTTGTTTTGCATTTCTTGAGCGCATTTTTAAATTATTAATATGTGAATATACCCTGTAGTGGGGCGGGCGAAATGGGTATGATAAGTGAGGGTGTAGGAGACATTGACATGAGCGTATTCTTTTTATTTCAATTAGAAAATTCAGCTGATTAAGTCTATATCAAGCAAGGGTCAACAAAGACTAAAATATTCGATTAATTGTAATCGTTTGATAGTATCGATCATAGCTATAATCGATAAGCAGATATAGAAAATATCAATCATGAGAAATATTTAAGTATATAGCACATATAAATCTTAGTAGCTACTTATATATTTATATTGAGAATTACTCTACAAATAGTCGATAAATATCAATAAATATTGATATCGATCATACTTATCGATAATGATTAAAAATAACTAAACATCCCAATAAAGTTTGTTCAATAAAAAATCGAATGCACTTGAATATCATCAATATCTCTCAGCTATCGAGCAATATTATTACGCTATGTCTAACAATCGATAACAATTGATAGTAATTAGGCATCATAACAATGATTGCTTGATAAAAAACAAGCTAGAGCAATAGAATTCAATTATGACAATTGAATAATAGTCTAGAGCAGATATAAATTATTATGCTTAAGCATAAACTTGTTATTGACAGCCGCCTCCTGTCGCCTTCGAGTGGACTGCGGATGGGCACTGAGTAATTTACGACCAACCCCCATGACAAATCATCGGGTGTTGGGACTTGAGTAAAACACTTGTGCCCAATGCGCCAATGACACTTTGCGGGAAGCCATGACAACATATATATAAGATATTATGTATGAGCTCTAATTAATAGACGGCGCTATATGGAGCGATGATTAGCGGAAGACAAGGCATGCTGTAGCTCAGACTTATGATGATCTAAGAATTTATTGATCTATTGTATAAACTATATGAATAATTTGTCATTAATTTTTAGTATAAAATCATAATTCAAACCTGTCTAAAACCTAATTATCGATATATAAAACTGATAAATATCGATTTCAAATCGATGTAGACATTAATCAATTATAGAAAACTATAATAAAACTATTTAAAACTTGATTCTCGATAGATAAAACTATTGAATATAGATTTCTAAGCGATATGAATTATGATGAACCAATTTCCAAGCTTTATAATCGATATATACTTAACTTATACACATCAATTTCTAATCTATAGGCATCTTTAACGCGCGTTCTTTCAAGAGAAATTAATACTTCGACTATTAATTAAATATAAATCAATTTCCTATCCCTACAGCATATCTCAGAGTCCATCAATCGCATTCCGATCCGTGTTGTTTGTGTCACTGTTGCTCTTCCGTTTGCTCTTTATTCATTTATACATATTTAATGTGCAGCAATTGCAATATTTAATGGTTCGCTCATTAATTAAACATTACGTAGCCGAGCATAAGGAAAAAAATCGAAAGAACACGAAAAAAAATTCTTAAAACACAATGGAAAAAACCAAAAGCAAAACGAGACATTTTCAGCACCAATGACAAATGGTCAGCGCGGAATATTTGTTATAGAGCGTCGGCCAGAGCGCAAATATGCACGAAATGAGCAAAAAAGTTGACAAAAAAAAAATAGAAAACATATTTGTGCACAGCTATAGCTCTATCTATCTCTTTCTCTCCCTATACCCCCTCTCTCTCTGTGTTTGTCGCTCTATTTTTTTGTTTTTAGTCACAATTCAACTGTAATTACTTGGCGGGTCCATTACCCACCCGCTCCGCAATGAAAAATAAGCTTCTTTTAGGCAAAGGGCAAATGAAAAGCGAGAGAAAAAAAGGAGAAGAAGAAGACGAAAATACTTTTGTATTTTCCTTTAATTTTTCATTGTTAAATTGCCGTTTATTTGCTATTTGCCTATAACTGGCTCTGTGTGTGTGTGTGTAAAGGATGCGCGACAAAACGGAGAGCAAGAGGATAAAGCGAATTGCCGCACCACATTGCACCACAGTTGGCAAAAAAAGGAGTGGAAGTGGAAGAGAAAGGTTCGCCTTTGTAAAAGCCTTTCAATGGCTAATGAAATTGTATGGCCAACTGATATGGCCGCACAGTTTTAGCCAAATACAGCAGAGCGATGCGAGTACACACATGTAACATATATGTCTGTTAGTTACTTCCCTGCACCAGAATTGACCATTAGCAAATACATTTCTGAGCCACTTTTCACTTTGAGCCAATGGAACAAACAAGCAGAACTTTATTATGAGCCAACAGACGAGGTAGAGAGGTAGATACCCTGTACTTAAAGGCTAGTTGAAGTTTGGCAAGAAATAGTTGAAAATAGCTGACGAAATATGGCTATACATATAATAATACACAACAGCAACAGGCAGCTAAATACCCTGTACTTTGAGACTACTTAAAGTAGAGCTTAAAAACTTTGGTGGGAAGGAGAGGGGATAGTCACTACTTCGCTATATCTATGTATCTAAAGGGTGAGCAAAGTTTGGCAAGTGAGTGGGTGTGGCTAGAAACTTTGCTTTTGGCAGGCAGATGACTGCGAGATAGACTGCTGACTGATGACTGCACGATACAGAGTAAATCAGAAAGTAACTCGATATAAGCAGAATCAATATTATATCTATGAGGTGTTCAGTCTCAGCTTTTTCAACTATCTCTTAGCTAACAATATTTTCTTTCAAAGTTTACACAGCACAAGTCAACAAGTTAGAGTGCTCTAGACGAGAGTGCACGACTACGAGATACCCTGAATGTTGGGAAATAATTATATTTAATTAACATATGCACACATACGTGCACCTACATTCATAAGCACGCACTCTGCTTACTGCACAGTTTAGGCTAGAGCTGGGTTTGAGCTGGGCTTGAGCTGGATTTGAGTTGGACTTGAGCTGGGTTTGAACAGGGCTTGAACAAGGCTTGAGCTGGACTTGTGCTGAGTTTGAGCTGTGCTTCATCTGGGCTAGAGCTGGGATAGAGCTAGGCTGTAGCTAGGCTAGAGCTAGGCTTGAGCTAAGCTTGAGTTGGACTTGAGCTGGACCTGAGCTGGGCGTGAGCTGGGCTTGCACTGCGCTTATTTACTATACTATGAAAACTTTTTTAATTACATTTTCAGAGTATAATAAAAATGACATTCATATGTATGTATTTTCCAAGCACAAATCTCCAGTATTTGGCGGGAAGAGCGAAAAGCTTTTAGCCAAAATCCCAAACATGGAAAATCTGCGTATTCGTGAAAGGACTCCTCACAGTAATATAAATTGTATGCTTCATCTTTTCTGTTATTCAAGCTACGATTAAAACACAAAGATCTATTTTTTTCAATAATATGGAAATGGGTTAAGTTATCGAAAATGAGTTATTGATAAACTGATATGCTCCAGTATTCATTGTAAATTTCTCTAGCTTCTAAGGCTTACGATCTGTTCACGGTCAATTCAGATCATTTTTCCGATCAACCATATATATAATTTATAGAGGTGTGGAACGCCTTCTTCTCAGTATACATTGTCATCAAAACCAATATACCCCGAATTCGCCTTTTCAATGGGTTGAGGGTATACAAAATGCATTTCAAATATGAAGTATAATTCATACAACCAAATCCAGCAACTATATATAGTCTGGCCTGCAGGCAAAACTTTCATCATCTCTCCATTCACCCTGCCTTGCAAACTAGTCTCAAATCGATGGCAAGTCAGGCATAACTCCTATATATATCTGACTGTTAACTGTATTCCAATCACATTTCACGAACTGGCATATATTGTCAATTTGAAGGCAAAGGCTGGTCGATTGGTTCAATTTCTATTTGCCGCCATGAACAAATTTAATAAATTTCGCCTTTGAGAGCGTAAAAAATGGCTGTTAGATCTAGGCAACGAGCTGTATCTGTGCGATTGGCAAATTTGTTCAAACCAGCCAAAAGATACAAGATACAAGATACACACGTCATGCGGCTAAACACATGTGTGTGTGTGTGTGTGTGTGTGTGTATGGGTTAGTATCTATCTATATGCTGTGGTCCAGCTGCAGGCACGCCCCACAAAAGAACAAAAATCAATATGTTGATTTCAACTTTTTGCGTACCAAACACAAAATAAAATAAAAACCAAATGACAAAAAGAAAAGCAACAAAAATATACATAAATATATATACACATATATCTATATATATGTAACAAAAAAAAGTATTTATTTATTTTTTTTTTCTTACGCATTTGTTTTGTTAGGGCTGCCGAAATCGGGCAAATAAGATGTTGGAGAAGAAGCGAACGAAACTAAACGACGGCCATCATCTGTTTACATATTCATGCGTTCCACAAATACACTTACACATATATCTTCCCACACATATATATACATGCTTATGTTTTACATACTTAAGCGGATATTTTGTGACACTTTAAAAATTGGTATGCGGTATATCAGAAGACGCGCATTGGCGACAGGCAATTTCTCACAAAGAAAAAAAAAGGAAGAAAGCAAAACGTTATCAAAAGTGTTTTGGCCCAGCTGAGGACCCGGCCAGACCAGACCAGGAGCAACAGCTCCTTGTGCTCCTTGCACAAATCACAATCGAAGCGGAGGCAGCAGCAGATGGGGTTCCTTGCTGAGCCGCGCCAGCAGCAAGTGGAATATGTCATGTAGCCTGGGCGCTAAGTCTGCCTTATCAGTTTGTATTTGTATTTGGCATACACTTGGCCCCAAAGGGCTACAACAGCTTTGTCAGCCAATTGGACAGCCAATTGGAGTCCAAATGGAATCAGCTTTACATAGTAAAAAGTGAAGTAAGTGAAGTAGATGAAGAGTTGAACTATAGCAAAAAGAAAACTTGAATCGAATTTCTTCATGTCAGTTAGAGCATTCAGCATTCGTCTTTCATTCCCTTTCACTTACTCTTGCCTATATAAATATGTATATTCATATACATACTTACTTACTTACTTCTTTCGCTGTTGTCTTGCGTTTTTATTATTTGGCAAATATCGATAAGAGAAGCGCGCGACGACGGAGGCGGGGCTTTGTCTGCAGCTGTATCTTTGCCTCAATGTTGACTAAATATGCTCAGTAAATACATAAGCGCGTGCCCCCCCCAAACCAGGCCCCCAACACATATATTTTCAAGAGCGTATTGCTTAAACGACATGTGCTTCGGGATAAAAGTCTTGGGACGCGGCGTAAAAATGCCTATATATATTATATATATTTATATATGCAAATAGCATCAATGTCAAAAGGCATTTTTAATGAATTTTATTTATATATGCATGCATACACACACACACACACACCCACTCATATATACATATTTAATTAGGTCAACAAGCGCAGAAACACACGCTGCGTATACTTAATGAGCTCTAGAGCATTCAATTGCCGGACGCAAAGTCAATCCATGGCGATGACAATAAGTAATACCCGCAACAATTAACCGCACACACTCGACCTTCGTCGCTTCGCATGCAACAAAATCTATTCAAATTGTTCATAAATAAAGTAAATCCAATTTCATTTTATTTATTGTATTTTAATTAAAATCAATTAAATAGATACAAATAGAGAGAAAACATAAGAAAAGTCTGTTCTACATTTGCTGCGAGACATTGCTGGGGCCGCATTGCCCAGCGCCAGGCAGCCACCCACTGCTGCCACGCCCATTTTGCTGTCGCCCCAGCAAATACCGAGCAGACACATTACGTATACGACCCATGAATAGTTGGCTTAGTTGACGCTGGCTATGGTTTCATGTTGCCCTATTGAATGGGTATATTGGGTATAATGCCATTGTCATAACATTTGTAAGGCAAATTCATGAGCCAACAAAGCAATAATGAGTAGTAGTCAATAGCAGTCGATTCTAAATAGAACTGATATGTAGCCGAGTTTACTGTGTCTTTTTATAAGATTCATTTTCATTTTTATTTAATTACTTTCCTTTATTTTTGTATTGAAAATTAAATTAAATTCATTTAAAATAGAGTTAAAATCAATATAAACTAAAAATATAAAAAAAATCATTTAAAAATATAATATAATGTTGAAATACACTACAAAATATACTGAAAAATATACTGCAAATAAAATTAAAAATATACTAAAAGCATTGTGCTATATTTTAAAATATACCTAAAAGATGCTGAAAATATATTTAAAATAAAATGAAAATTTTCAAATATGCTCAAAATATATAAAAATACTCTAAATATATATTGAAATGTATTTTAAATATGCTGAAATATTATTTGGATATGCTTAAAATATACTAAGAATACAAAAAAACTATACTGAAATGTAATTTAAAGTGCTTAAAAATATACTGAAAATATATTTTAGATAAACTGAAAAAAAATTGAAATTTTTTTTGAAAATATACAACAAAAAGTGAAAATAAAACAAAATATACCAAAATTATATAAAATCCAATTATATAATTATAAAATAAAAACTATATACATAAATATAAATAATACCTAACCTTTGCTAAGTCTATATACCAATAACTAAATATACTCCAAAAATACTAAATAATATTCATATGACCAAATTTGTTTTGCATTGTTAACAAAACTAAGGTCTAAAGATCTCCTGCTTAGCCAAGCAAGACCTACGTAAAGGTATTTCAAATTCGGGTAAACAGATATCAATTCTCTTTTATGCGTGTGTGTATGTGGGTGAAGTTGTATTTGTAGCTACTGCTGTTCATTAGAGTCGTCCAAGCTCCCCCCATCAAATTATGTATGTGTGTGTGTGTGTGTGTGTGTGGCATGCAACGCGACAGGGCCATGAAACTGCAGGAAACAGGAAAATGAGGGTGAAAATGTTTTGGCCAGCAACTGCTTAGCGAGCTGATGTGGCTTCAAGGGGTACACTGAGCTGGCTGACCAGCGGAACGACTGGCTGACCGAATGCCCGAATGACCAAATGACTGACTGAGTGACTGAGTGACTGGCTGCTGGGTGGGCTTAAAGCACTGCCTGGCTGCTGCTCGCCTAGCCAGCCTGATTGTTAGATATTATCGGCAAAGTTATTGGTGGCTGCTGCTAAGCATAAAATTTATTAATGCCCCAAACGAGCGGCGGCTCTGCCTCGGCCCCGTCTTCGTGGTGTTGCTGCGCCAGCCACGTAGACGCTAACGGAAGTTACGTGACTCGTGGGAATAAGCCGCAGCAAGCAAATGGCAGCAGCAACAGCAACAGCTAAAATAGATGCCACCAACAAATGAAATTGCACTTTACCTTGGCTTCAGTCGGAGCTGCTGTGGCTGCTGCTGCTGCTTCATATTCAGCATCTGCACTAATGCGGCAACAAAAGAGCGACTGTGATAAATCCCGGCAAGAGGAAGCTCAAATAAAAATGAAGTAGCCAAAAGTGCTCGGCCAATGGATTTTATGTACGGCGGCCAGTTTGGCCCGAACATATCATCATAATGCGCTGCCCAACTAGCAAGGGCATAAAATGAAAATAAGGAAGCTCTTCGCCCGAATATGGAGTGCCTGCCATACGGCATCGTCGCTCTGCCGCTCTGTGGTAATTGAGGGTATATCAAGTTGGCTTCGAGTGTGCTTGCAACAGGCATAAAGTTAATCAGATCAGGCTGATTAACTGGGGCGACCTAGCTAAGCTTCTGCACAAAAAAGTGGCCAGACGAGATGTATATATATATATGAATTGTGGGATTATGTATAGATATATATTTATATATTTATATATTTACATACATCTCTTGACATGGAACACACATAAAACACATATCGTCAACTTTCATCAACTGAATTTCTTAACAATTTATCTTCAACCAAATCTCGGAAACTTTCAAACTTGCCCAAACCAAATTTGATTTATAGCACCTCCCAAAGCCCCTACTTAAATTATGTATATTCATTTGTTACATAACTTTTGCCATATTTATTGTAACAACATTTTAAATCTGATTCTGCACAGTTTCCAGCTGATTGAATGCCAGCTCATTTTCGAGGCATTTATGTAAAATGTTATTTAAAATGCTATTTGCCAATTACAGAAATATGTAAATTGCAGCATGCGTGCGCATTATGCATGTCTGCATGCAAATATGCATTGAATTGCGGATATAGAAAAATGTATAAATGAACTTATTACAAAAATATATATATATATAAGTGGGGTGTGTGTGCATAGTCCGACATAATAATTACGTTTATTAACAGCTGGACATGAGCTATAATATATTTTAATAATGCCCTACTATGCGATTCTCATGAACGCACTTGCTTTGATAGAGGTATGCAGCTCTAGCTGGCTTTTGCTAATTTAATTAACTTTATCTCTGCTCCAAGTCTCGCTCTAATTTTAACTTTATGACTCTCCCTCTCCCTTGCTCTTTACCCTTTTTATTTCCATATCCTTTTTTTGTCTCTATCCCTCTCCCACCTATTTCAATTAGCGTGATGCGTGTGTGCACACACATATATATATAACATATATCTAAAAAGTTATTTTCCTGTTGCTAATATGGAAAAGTTAGCAAAAATAACATTTCCATGCTCGCAAAATTTTTGCGAAAATTAATATTTACATAGAAATTTGCGAGCTGAACTGGAGCCACTTGACCACTATATTGCCAGACCTGACCTTAGCGGGAGCTTTGCTGGCCGCCAGTCGCTATCGAGCCGAAGCTACCTTGCCAGCGCAGCTGGGGGACAAGGACATGGGGACGCTCAAAGTGCTCATAGTTATGTAAATAGCGCTGTGAATTACATAAATTGCGTATACGCAGCGTTGCCGGCATACGCTATAAATTTTCTATGTATTCAAATGGAAGCACTTGGCGAGCATTTGCACAACATTTAGATACCGCCCGTATATGAGAGCTGCGCCTGAGTGTGCGGGCCATTGATAAATGCTCTGCGAAAACAACAACAACAACAACACAAAAGGCCTGCAAATAGCGGAAAATGTTAAACGCTCGCCGCTGGCGTCGCTGCCGGCGTCCACGACGTCGTAGGCGTCGGAGGTGCGCAAATTGATATTTTTCTACAACATGCAAATAACAAGAGTAATGCGTGGCGACCTTCCACAGCAGCCATAGAAGCAAAAACAACGCCCCCCCCCCCCCACTGCCCCTTCGGCCGCCCTTTCCCTCCCTCAGTCGCCATAAATGATCTGATAAGACAACAACAAACGTAAAAATTTATGCATACCAACTAAAACACACACAGACACACACACACACACGTACACACTCACACATACGTATGCGTGCGTGTGGCAGGCACGTGTCGGATGCTGTGGAAAAATGAAATAAAGTTAAACAGGATATTTCAACATTCAAGAACACAAAAACTCAACAAATGAACGCAACGACAAATGAAAGTAAAAGGCGACGGCGCTCGGCGCCAGGCGTTAAAGGGGGCAGGACGGGAACGACAACGGGACACATTCCGATTCGGTGTGTTAAAATGTAATAGCAACGTTAATGAACACGAACGCAGCAGTCGCAGCACAGTGGAAATGGTCACATAAAAAGCGACGCTGCTTGCAAGGTTGTGACCCGCCGAAGCAAACAGCAGTTCGCCTCCTGCTACTGCCCCCCTGCCCCACCTGCCCTTGTACGCCCCACTAGCTGCGGTTGTAAAACAAATACACACACACACACACACTCGTGCGCGCACACACACCCTCGGTATATATACATGCCGCACATTAGGCTGGGTGGTGCCTGCTTCAAACGCAGCGCATAACAAATCTCAGCAAAACGCACGTTCTCCGGCAGCGCCACCTAGCGACCAGTGTTGTTGCCAGCCTCATTGGCAGCCAGTGCTGCTGGCGCTGCTGATTTGCAGACGGAATTTAGCTTGTTTCTCCTAATGATGCGAGAAAACATAGTTTCAATTATAATTGAAGGTAATGTGGAATGGACTATTCTCATAGGTGTTTTGTTCATGTTTGTAATTTTCGAAAGTACTGCGCACTAATGCAGAGTTATATAGAGTAAAATGGGGAACAAGAGTAAAACTGGAAACTTCAAATTACTAAAAATAATTGAAATTAATATTGACTTAAGTTTTGCATACCATAATATTATTGCTTCAATAATAATATATTTGCACCTCAGTCAAATTTGTATTTTGTTTTTAAATTTTCTATTTACAATTTTTATATTTTAATTTTCAAGTTTTTATATTTTTTTTTACTTTTTGGTTTTTTTATTTATTATATTAATATATTACTATATATTATTACCATTATTATTTATATTATATTATATAATTTTGTTCACCTATTTTCATTTTTAATATTTTTTTTTATAGTTTTTTACTCTTATTATTTATTTTTTATATTTTAATTTTCTCTTTTATATATTTTTTACTTGTTGGTTTTATTATTATTATATTTATATATTACTATATATCATTACTATTATTATTTATATTATATTTAATAAATTTTTTTTATTTTTATTATTTATTATTATTTTTTTTATCATTTTTGATTTTATTATTTATCATTTGATTTTTATTTTTATTTTTTATTATTTAAATTTTTTTTGTCGTTATATTATTTATTTATTCAAATATGTTTTTTTTTATTATTTTATTTTATTTATTATTTTTAGTTTCTTATTTTATTTTTTATTATTTATTATTTCTGATTTTTATTTTTATTTTTTTGCTTAATGTTTTTTATTTCATTTATTTACTTCTCTTAATATTTATTATTCTAAATTAATTGTCTTTCCCATTTCATTTTAAGTTTAGCTTTTTTTCCCACACACTTTAGCCATTTTTGGCCACAACGAAATTGCGGCAGCTCTGTTTGGCCACATTGCCGAAAAAGCAATTGCGCCGTCATCGAGGCCAACGCAGGTCGTTGTTAACAAAGAAGAAGAAGAAGCTGAAGAAGCTGAAGAAGAGCTCTGGTGGAAAAAAACGTTGCTCATCAGAACGCCCCCACTTTGCACCCAATACGAGGCAGACAGACGGACAGACAAACAGACAGCGCGCGGTTTTCATTGGGTCTTCAAAAGTAATATATATACTTAAATACATACACACACATTTCTATATATATATATATTCATCTATATATGTTTATATATATAGAAGGTAAGTAGTGCTTGGAGACGTCGGGAAAGCATTCAATGAGGCATTTTACACCATTTGCTCGGCATTTGATGAGCATCTCGTGCCACTTTGTCAATGTGAGTCTTCCCCCACTTCGGACCGCGCCCTCTCGCCCCACTGCCGCCCATTGCTCCGCTTGTTGCTGCCTATTTAGAGGCGCCTTTAAGGTATTTTTATGTCATCGGATGCGTTTACAAAATTTCCAATATGCCATTTGGATTTTCGTGCAGGCAGCTCAATTTGCAAAACCCTCAGAATGACAAAATTAAAAGGTTTACCCCGCCGACATCATTAGCAAACAAGCCAGGGGCGTCCCAAGCGCACAGAGGGGGCCCGGGCAGAGAGGGGGCAGGATTTGAGATGGCAGCAACTAAAAATTAATTGCGAGCAGCGCAAACTTTTCACACGACTAAGCTGTTGGATATACATATGGGTAGCCGGGTGTGAGTGTAAGCATGGGTCTGTGAGCACAGCTTGTCCTACGCTACACTTAAGAAAACAAGGAAGTGCTCTAGACTAAAAGTAATTATATACTTTTTATATGAAAACAAAATTTGTATTTAAAAAGTAATTTTCTTTGATAAAAAAAGATAAACTAAATTGAAGATAAACTAAATTGTAAAGATCTTGAGAAAATGTTAAGCTAATATGGAAAATCTTATAATAAATATAAACATTTAATTTGGAAAAATTTATTATTATTTTTACAGATTTTTTAAATAGCAAAATTTGTAGAGGACTAACAAAATTCGAAAGAATATAAACGATTTTAAGAGACGCTATATAAGTATTAATCTTTTTAAATAATAAATAAATTTATATATTATTATATAAGGCATAAAAATAAATTTATTAAATTCTTAAAAAAAAAAAAATGTATTATAGTAAAATAAAAGTTTATCTCTGCAAAAAATTTTGGATTTAAAAATTTTAGCCCCAAATCAAGGCCTCAAAATCGAGTTAGCTCCGTTTTTTGCCAGCAAGGATAGCAAATTTTATGAGCATGGAATTCATCTCTTGCCAAAAAGAAGGTAAAAGGTATTGGATCAAAATGGAGAAAACAAAAATTTTTGTAATGTTTTGTATATTAAAAAAATGGTGTTTAAATTGCTCTAAAAAAGCGAAATTACTTAATGAACAACCTAATATATTGTATAAATAAAATAAATATTCTCAAAACACATTCTCAACCTAAAAACCCTCTTCAAACTTCCACTCCTCATCAAAGTTGTACACAATCAAAGCATAAATTCCCATTCCATTTAATAAAGATGTAAACCACACACTTTTCGCTGAGTGCAGCGCCGTATCCTTTTAATAACCGTTAAGTATCGAACTACGCCCGTGGGGTATCAAGTCGGGGCCAAGGTGTGGGGCTGTACATGCTGCATGTTCGACATGCGCAACAATTTATGAATACCCTAATTCAGTTTGCTGTAAAAATGTTTACACGCCAAACAAAATGAAATAAAACAGAAACAGGATGCTAAGCAACATGAAGCGTATAACGTGTACCCAACAACAACGACGGCGACGGCGGCAAGGACAACAACAAGGATAACGTTGACATGATAGACATTGAGCAGTTGGCAACGCCTGGCCATCAAATATTAAATGGAATACCTACGTAATTAAAGTGAAATGAATTTAAGTACACAAATTGAACGTCGGGCAAGTGAGCCGTGCTCCGGCTCAAGTGCCCCGCCAGGCACTGTTGCTGCCACAGTATACAGCATACAGCATACGTCCTGCCACGGGTACTTGCCACGTGGACGTGACTGTTCCGCACACACACAGGGCTACGGATATATGGATGTTTGTCTGTTTCAAGCACTCGTGTAAAGCAGCACAGCAAACAAACACACACACACACACACAGAGAGACACACGCAACGGCGACGTGATTGTGGCCAACGTGTCCCGGCACCAGGCAAAGCCGCTCCCACTGGATGCTTCATTTGACTTGACCAATCAAAATATTGTTGCTCTGGCGCGTTTTAAGCTTTATTAAATGGTTATTTAAATGTTTAATTTGTGGCTTCAAACAAGTTCTTGAGCAACATCAAGTGCAAGCGACTCTCCATCGAGTCCAAGCGACTGCACAGTGCGCTGTAGCGTAAGAGTCAAGGAATATATGAGATTGAGATGATAGAGAGTCTTAGACAGTAAGGCGAAGGCTTTGGGAGTGTATGAGAGAGTTTACATATTACCTTTAGCTTGTAGATTCTTCTTACTTTTCTAGCTTTAAAAATATGAGAGATAAGCGGTAGCTGAGCTTTCTTAAAGAGAAAATCTCCTGCTTAAGGATTGCCTAGTAACTGTTAGGCTTTTTGCCTTGAAAGTCATTGACCTCACAGCTGTGCCTGGAAATGGTCTAGACTGTATCTATAGACT
Organism: Drosophila pegasa; assembly: GCA_035046225.1. NCBI lineage: Eukaryota > Metazoa > Arthropoda > Insecta > Diptera > Drosophilidae > Drosophila > Drosophila pegasa. The sequence goes on along the minus strand of JAWNOD010000398.1, from coordinate 6,209,480 downwards.
GTATCTAAAGAAAAGCTCTGCATGAGTCCAGCTGTCAAATGATTTAGCTCTAGCTCTGTGAAAGGTATCCTACTGTGACCACTTAGTGCTGACTGACTGAGTTAAATGTCCTATTATGTTTCCTAGACCTAAAGGCTGTTTTGCAAACAGCCATCGAGCTCTAACCTTGAAGAAGTTCATAGAGAAAGAAATAGAAAAAGAGAACCTGAGATAAGCTAAGCTCTTCAGCTTTTAACTTTTGCTCTCTACCTCTAAACTTAATAAAGTTTAATGCAACTATCTCTAACACAAAGATCTAATATTGGCAGTCAGCTCACAAATATATCTAAACAATATTCATGTGAGTTCGAACATTTAAGGAGCTCATCAAGGCTCTAGCTTTCAGAGATAGATAGAGTCTATCTATCTATCTCTTCAGAAGTTCATCTTAAGGTGTCTAGCTCTAAACTCATATCACTTCACTTAAAATTTCTCTAATATAAAGATCACAGAGTCAGTGCACAAATGTAAAATTTTCATGTGAGCTCTAACTTTGAAGAAGGTGATCTATGAAAGGTAGAGCCTATCCTTGATGAGCTCTTCAGAAGTTAATCTTTAAGTATCTAGTTCTTAATTTCTTCTTAATAAAGATTAAGTAATAGCAACAGCTCAACTGTTGAAAAATTGAATTTATTTATATTTTAGCTACATTTATTTAATGTAAAGTCTAGTCTTAGCGCTTACGATAGAGGCAGTGCTCTAGGGAGAAGGGCTTCAGCTTCGTCTGCTTGTCCACGTTTCGCATCTTGCGAAATTGAAAGAAGTAAAAATTACCATGAGAGTTCGAACTTTGCAGCAGCTCATTAAGATTTTAGCTCTCAAAGTTAGAGCCTATACAAGCTGAGCTCTTCAGAAGTTCAGCTGAAGACCTGTAGCTCTAAACTTATACAAGTTTACTGTAACACAAAAACACAGCTCTAACACAGCTCACCTATAGTAGCTCCCATATCATGCCGACATATCAAACCAACATGCAGCCAATACAACTCAAGTTTTGTTATGCAAGCAGTGTATTTAAAATTAACCAGACTCCAGTCAATTAGCATTTCAAACTATTGAGCAGCAGAGTGTATTGAGTGCACACAACATTTACATATATATAAACATATACATATACATATATATAAATATAGATGTGTATGTTGAGTTAGAAATGGTTTAGCTAATGCTCTCAACAGTCTAATTGGACTTGTTGACGCATAAACATAAGTTCCAATAAAAGTCCCCATGTGAGATGAATGTACTATATGCAAATACGAGTAGCTCGATGAGCAATCATATGCTTGATTAAATTCTGTTTGAATAATCCTGACAAAACAACCAATGGGAGATAGAGAAAGAGACAGATAGAGAGAGTGGGTGACTAAAGGGAGATGGGTAGAAAAGGAAAATACTTATATGCCGGTAGCTTGATGTATGCCTCTTATGGCCGCTTTACTAAAATAACAAAAACTCGAGTCTTGGGCGCAGCCACTCGAAATGTGGCCAAGGAAAACAGAGCAAAATACACACAGCTCCTAACAAGCTGCTAACACTTTTTGCTGTCGATACTTTTTCTACACCCACACACACACACACACGCACTCGCACACACACAACACAACCGTTAACACACTCCGACTGCCATTCGACTTATCGCATGCATTGGCAAATTGTCGCCATTATTGGCGGCCAAAAAGATACTCAGTTAACCGTTAGTGATGCACAGTGGAGCAAATTACATTTCATAGATGAAATCATTCAATTCAAATGAAGTTGAACTAGGGTCTTTCGATTTGGTTTCTTAGAATATTATTCTATATAGTAGGAAGTAGATTGAAATATCTTGATTTAATTAAATTGAACTAAAGTAAAAACTAAATCCACTGCAAATATTTTATTTGAAATGAGTTTTAATAGATAATAGTTTATAATAATGGAGAATTAAATTATAAAAAAATCAATTATAAATATTTAGTTTGAAATTATGTGTGATCGATATTTTTATTATCGACAATCAATGCCTGCTCTCATAGTCTTCTCATAGTCGTTGCTCAACCAAAAGTCAAAAATCTTTTATGTATGTGTAAATATTATTCGATTAGATAAATTAGTGAAAATATTCGTTAATTTTTTTATCCAAAATTTGTAAATAATATTCGATTAGATAAATTAGCGAATATATTCGATAATTTTTTATCGATAATCAATGAGCTTACATAGCTTTGCTAATCAGTTTCTTTAGATTTGTTTCGATTACAAATATTTTTATCGATAATCAATGTCTATTCATAGTTTTAAAATTAGTTATTTAGTATTTGCTTTTGTTAAATAAATTATCGAAAAAATTGATTGCTTTGTCTGAAAAGAGCTATCGTCTATCGATTTATCACTATGTAAAAGTAATTTGGGTGATATGATTGAGGACTGATAGAAAATAAAATAAGACAAGTTACAAACAAATTTAGCTATAGATTGATATGTAAAAGGATACCCTTGTTGCCATTCGATTAATTGAAATAAGGCATAACAGTTCTAAATATTTACTTAAGATCCACTACAAACTTATCGTACTTTTTTTCTTGCCATCAATTATTATAACAATTCCATGCTTTTTTACCCACTGTGCAAGGCAAGGCGCAACGCTTACGTTGGCAGCTACTTGAGAAGCGATTTTCTCTTCATCTTATTCTCCAGCTGGCTTACCCCATTCCCACTCACAGTTGCCCCTTCCCATTGCCATTGCCATTGCTTCCCATTCCCAATTCGACTGCGGTTTCATTAGCCGCGGTCTTCGACTTGCTCTTGTTGTTGTTGTTGTTGTTGTGGCTCTAACTGCGGTTGTGGTTGCTGTATCTATGGGCTTTGCCGCTTGGCTTCCTTTCATTTCGTTAAGTTTGGTGGCCGCAGCAACGTCTATTGAAATTTTTTTCGCATTTAATGCTCCATAACCATAACAAGTTGAACTCACGATGCTCGAGGAGAAGCAGAACTTGTCCAGAGCTCGACTTAGGTATATGTATGTGTGTGTCTATGTATATACCCAGCGAGCAACCGACTCGGACCACGATTACAGCTGTGGCTCGTTTTTAGCAAATGCAATTAACAAAACACGCTTCTAGCATAAAGTCATTAGTTATTCCATTTCATGAATACGAGTATGGCCCTCGAATTCGAATGCTTCAATGACTGCGCCGGCGAGTGTGCGTCTGTGTGTGTGTCTGTGTGTGTGCGAGAGCATATGTGTGCCTCTATATGCGGGCCTCGACTGCGTGTGTATAGTTACAACATTATTTTGGTGGATTTTTGGGCAGCTTCGGGCAGCCAACGTGCGGCAACCCTACCCGACGACGACCCTACGCTAAATTGGCAGCCAATGTGCTTGACCGAGTGTACATAGGCTGCTGCTGCCGCCGCTGCCGCCGTCGCTTGGTATTCCGGCGCCATGTTGTTTGCTTTCACCTCAAGCAGAGAGTTGAAATGTGGAGGAGGGGGCAGGGCTGGCGTGGAGGCTCGACCGGATAAAGTTTTCGGCGTGAGTTCTTACTTATGTAGTATATGCAAAAATGGTATTCAATACTTAAAGATTTATGAGTCTATGAATCTTGCATGGTATCTGTGTGTGTGTGTGTGTGTGTGTGTGAGTGTGGCGACGTGAAATACTGATACGCCCTGTGCCCACAAGCCGTTCCACGCCAAAGTCCGACGCACTGGCGGCAGCGGCGACGGCAGCGGCAGCGGCTCAGGCTCGAGCTGCGGCACATGTAGGGCTTTGCATAAGCCAAAAGAGCGTCGGCCAAAGCCGAAAGTCCAAAGCAAACACCACAAATTAGTCGAAGCAAAAGCGACTCTCTCGCTCTGTCTGTCTCGCTCTTATTCTCTCTGTCTCTGAGCGAGAAAAAAGAAAAGGTAATTGAAACAAAAAAGATGAAGTTGAATTCATTTGCTTAACTCACAGTTACCCTAATGGCTGGAAAAAGGCATTCAAATAGTCGGCAGATGGATTCGAACCCTTGTCTGAAAGGTGGAATTCAAAGCCTTACCCAGAGTATAGATTCTTAACTCAAAAGAGAAAACCAAAACTCATTCTTCGAGCTAGATCCCACACTTTTTACTCAGCATCTCTCTTCTCTTCTCTCTTCTTAAAGATCTATTTCAATCGATCCCAAGTTTCTTACATTACATCATTTGCTTAACTCACAGTTACCCTAATGGCTGGAAAAAGGCATTCAAATAGTCGGCAAATGAATTCGAATCCTTGTCTTGCGCTTGAACTCAAGTGCATGCTGAAAGGTGGAATTTGAATCCTTCCAGAGTATAGATTCTAAGCTCAAAAGTAAAAACTCAAACTCAATCTTCGAGCCAAATTCCAAGAAACTTTTTACTCCGCATCTCTCTTCTCTTCTCTCTTCTTAAAAATATATTTCAATCAATCCCAAGTTTTTTCCATTACATCAATCCCTACAACCACATGTGACTTCTCTACACACATGTGTGCCCCGCCGCTGCACACACACATTTTCTAGGGTATACAAATCAAGCAAATTCCATAGGCTCTGCGGCTCGGGGCAGCAAAACTTTGGCACAGCTTGGAAAAGTAGCAGCTGCCAGGACACATGAATCAGCAGAAAGTCCCGAGAAAGTTCTTCAATGATTTAATTAGAATTCTTTAAGGTAAATATCCACGTTCTTTGTGCAAAAGTTTAATTATGAAATTGTTGAAGGTGACACAACAACAAAGCATGAGCCTAGCTCCGCCGTCTGCTCCACATGGGGAGAGGGCAGCGACGTCTCAAATTACCCCAAGGTCTTGCGGTGAATTAGCCCAAGACACTTAACCATGGTGTTTATATGAAATGTTAACGTTTGATGAATTCCTTAATGAATCACCCTCATCAAAGGACGTTAAATAGTTAAGACTTAAAGCAAAGTAAATAGTTGACATTGGAGAGAAGTGACATAAGTGCCTAATCGAAATTGATGTGGATTGAAATGTCGTATTAAAATTGGAATTTTAGCTAAGTCTGTGCTTAGTCTTCGCTGCAGAAGCTGAAGTTTTGCAGGAGCTAAAGAGCTCAAGTTCTATAATTGTAAAACTTAAACAATTTGATTTCTCAAAATTTGAGCTAGGCGCACGTTTCTGAAACTCAACTCAACTCTACTCAAGTCTTAAGCCGGGTGAGCTCTTTGCGACCTTGTACAAATAGATCTGAGCATCGGAAGTCAACAGAGTTGGCGAAATCCTTTGCATACAGCGCGCAGCGGCCTGATAATTGTGGGACAGATTAGTTATGGCTCATCGTTCAACTTGAGCGTGTGTACCCAATGACAACGTGGGAGCGTGCTCGGCTTGACACTGGTAATTGACAAGGCGGCAACTGAGCTGTGCTCCGCCAGCTTCCATTAAACTTCAATCTCTCAGCGCGTCGCGGCGGGCAAATACGCAAATGGCGCTGGATAAAGGCGAAATCACGTCAAGATTAATGTTTATTGATTTTCGCGGCCTGTGATAATATTACGCTCGAGACCAGCCAGAACCAATCGAAGGGGCGCCTTTTCGCAACGGCTTAGTCGGCGAGGGATATGCAAAGCCTATTTCAAATTTGTCCCCTGCTTTGCAGACTTTCGTTTCTATTTACATTTTCACAAATTCTATTGAAAGCATCTTTTGATATTGGTTTTGGTTTTGGTTTTGCGTTGGCGTCGGCGTCGGAGTTTGGGTTGGAGTTTAGGCTTTGTTTTCGTTTTATTTAAAGTCTGGCGACGCGTCGCAGCGTTTCCAAGTAACACGAGTGTTTGAAGGTATTTGCGGATTTCGTTAACAATTAAAAATAATATTTATTGCGACTTTTCAATACAAATTCCTAATCTAACTGTCTATAGAGGGGCTTATAGCTTTTGTATGAGCCTGAAGAAATAAAATAAATAGACAATAAAAGGTATAAGCAATCATAGTCTACTTTTGAGATTTCATTTAATTAAATATTAATTTTCTCTTAAAAATATATTTGTTTCATATATGTTTATCTCTTTCAAAGATTATCACTCAATTAGTTTATGGATACGTATTAGACTGATTTGATTAACACTAATCATGTCAAAGCAAACGATAAGATAGTGTTTTACTATTGAGTAGATGACTAATTGAGTGACCGATATTATTAGGATGATATTAAGTAGTGAGTGACAAACTAAAAGTTACCCTGTACTCTTTAACCTATAGATCTTAGCCTGTACCTTGCATTCTGTCTCTGTTCCCTGTAGAATGAACCATGTACCCTGTTGCCTGTTCCCTTATACTGAGTACCTTGTGCCCTGTTCCCTGTTCCCTTTTACTGAGTACCATGTACCCTGTTCCCTGCTCTCTTATACTGAATACCTTGTACCCTGTACCTAGTAATTAAAAATATATTAACTTTCTATGACTCCCCAAGCCTTCTTCTGCTTATCACACACACACTTGCAGAAAAAACATTATACCCCTTATACATCAACTGCTTTGATAGGGCATACAAAAGAATCTATTATGACAAGTTTATTGGAAATAAATGTTACAAGTAAGAGCCACACATATTACCCTCTATAAATAGCCCAACCATCGAAATTAGATATGCAATCTAAGAACAAAAGCATGGGAATTTGACATACACTTGGGAATTTCCTTAGAAACTTAATTAAATAGATTGTTAATTATTTCCGCGTGCATGGGAACCACATCTGTGGGTATAGCATAGCTCAGAAGTAGTTGGATTCACCTGTCAGACAAAATGGCGCCATTTTTATTGAGGAACTAATATTGGTTCACAGAAAGCGCCGCCAAAGGCTGTTAATAAGTAATCATAAAGTGATTGACAAATTGCTGGAAATAGAGTAATATCGAGCAGACTAAAGGTTAGTCTGTAAACAGTGAAAGGTATCATATACATTTTTATACTACAATAATACTATATAATACCCTGTAATTGATTGTAAAGCATATCAATTTCAAATATCATTCAGCTGTTGTGCAGTTGCAATCTCAAGTAGCGAGAATCCCAGATTGAGTACTACGGAAAAACAAATAAATTACTGATATGGCCTCAGCTTGAAAGCTTATCGCTTTATTATCTACGATGTTGGTCTTATTAATAACAACACTTTCCACAAACAAGACTCATTTCACATGGTCAAAAACTGTGGCCAATTCGTTACAGCTGGAAGCAGTTAATTTAGTTCCCAGTGAGGATTATCAAAGGATTATGGAAATACTCTCGCTTTTCCACGAATTCTCAAAGCATTTTCGAAATATAATAGAAGCAGACGTTAATTCACTCATCAGCCGATTGCCCAACAAACAGGATGGCTCTGCTAACAGCTCGTCGAGCGCCTGGTAAATTGTAGTCGATAAAAAGTAAGTCTGTACTTAACAAGAGATAGAACTTCAATTGACTTCTAATGAGACCAGAGTTCGCTGCATGGCGCCATTTACCCAAGGGCACGCTAACAATGCCAACTTTGTGTACTCGGGCAATTACGATGAGTGCATTGGCATTAATAAAGCAATATCGGATAACTATATTACCCAAGGCAAACACTGCCGTGCAAAGATACCTTTAGACAGTGGTAATTAAGTAAAGCTGAGTATGGCTAGCTGCCTACCCGCCTCCTGCTCGGCCACTAATATGAATAACTTTCGGAAGCAATTGCTACAAAAGCTGTTTGGAGCTAATACCAGTGCAAAGCTAATAAAGGAAAGTGCCTGCAGAACTTCCGATCGGAAATCCTTCGATGGTCTAAGCGAATTATTCAATGAGACTTTGAGTCATCTTGAATAAATATATTTATAATGGCTTTATAATGGGCAAGTTCTGGGAGATGGACCATTGACTTTGACAACTACAAAAATTATGAGAACGATTGGTTAAAGATTTTATGCCATAAGCTGGTAAGAATTAAATCGAATCTCAACTACTTTTTTCGCCTTTCAGTGCTTTAATCATAGCTGGTATTTAGCTGTTGATATGTAGCTATATATGCTTGTATATCGACTCTCCCATATTTCTGTTATCCTTGTCAAAATGCGGCTTCTGCTCTCCGCTTGCCCCTTCAGCACAATGATGACTGATAATTATACTGTGCAACTGGAGTAGATGACTCTCTTTTTCCCTCTTTTTCTTCCTCTAACCTTCTCTCGTTTTCCCTCTTTGCAGCCAAGGAATAGTCGCTGATAGGACACGGTAAAGGTTCTCCTATGCCACCCCCACGCATGCAGCTCCTTGGCTGATCGGCTTACTCTTTGGCAATTTTCTGCATGTGAATCGCAGCAAGAACTTCCAGCTGAATCGCATTAAGATTTGGCTGGGTTGGCTGAATAGTTTTGGTTTTGGCTTTTCAACTGCATTTTTCACTCTAACCGGCTGTCCAATGGTCTGCACCAGACTTTGCGCTGATGGAGCAGGCCACTGCTGGGCTTCTGCTGGGTGGTGTTTACTTGCATGAGAGACCATGATGATATGACCAATAGACTCTCCTCGCTATCCTACTGCGCCTACATCTCCCACATACTCATACAGCAAATCAGCTTGGAGCGCACTCGAACAAGCATTTTCATCATAGACTTCAATTTGGCCAGAGAAGATCTATTTCAGTTTTCAGATAGAGTTTTGTACCATAAATTTATCTCTGTTATTTTTGGCCATTTGCAGGTGCTTTACTTTTGGGCTTTATTCGGCCTTACGGTGCTCTTGTCCTATATGACTTACATCAGCATAAAGTCTCCAGATGTCGCCATAGAGACTATGATAATGCTCAACAGTTGGCCTAGACCAAAGCCTTAAAGCCCAGCTAATGCAAAGCCTAAGGCAACAGCTGAAATCTCCAAAGTAATGGTAACTTTAGAGGATTACGCGGATATACAAAAAGCAAAAACCTAGGACGGACGGACCTTAGTCCTTCAGCTCCAATCTGATATTATTTTAATGTAACTAAAAGTGATACTTATGATAGTTAGCTATAGTAGTTAGACAGTCTAATGAAAGTATCTTATCCTAATCGAAATTTTGAAACTATTTAATTATTGTTAATCAAAGACATTTGTAAGCTTCTCTTGCAGCAAATTATCCTTTAATTTAGAAAGGATTACCCCAAGCCCATTACTGCCTTACTCTATTTTCTGCAAGTCAATCTTATGCATACCCAAGCATAAGCTTATGAAACCTCATCAAATCTGACAAGCTCAAGTACAACAGATGCAATGCTTGAGAGAAATATGCAAGTGCTCAAGGAGAAAACTACATGGAAATGAAGATGAAACCCGCTTCTTATAACTGGCAAATATATAACCACGTCAGTAGTCAAAGGCAGATTAATTGATTAAGTCCAATTACAAATTTATATGGAAATATTGCACTGATAACCGATAATCAAATTTCGCTTTAAATAACCCTCATTGGAATACTATAAAGGGTTTATTCTTACATGTAAACTTCTGTTTGATAAGATACCGCTAACAAGTGCCTTAGCTATGATAGTATTTTTCTTTGCAATCGAATATAAAAGACTGCAACTAACATGCTTTAGTCAATTGCAAAACCGAAAGGCAATCGACATGGTAAACAAGATTGGAATTTTGTTAGTTTGCGGACTGAGTTTAGTCAGTTCCATAGAGCTGAAAACAGTCGAAGATGATTCAACGGGGAATTACCAAAAAATTATGGGATTACGTTCACTTGCCACGGAGTTCTCAGAGCACTTTGGGAATATATCCCAAGCGGATCTGGATTTGCCCAGCTCTCGGCTGCCGAGCCAACAGGATTTGAAGTGTCTAGCCGATATGGGTCAGCTGATAAATGGACTAACCTCTGGCAAGCTGTGGGCTCTAAGGTGTATGTACTCCAAATACAAATAAATAGATCTTCAATTGACTTCCTGTAATTATAGTATTCGATTCATGGGGCTCCATACCGAAGGGCATCCTATATGGAAATATTATAAGCTTGGGCAACTATGATGAATGCATCGGGATTAGAAAAGCAATATCCGACAGCTATAATATACAGGGCAAATACTGTCTGGCCAAGCTGCCCATTTTGCAATCGGTTCCAGCCGCCATACAAATTGGAGTTTGCTTTCCCGTCCGTTGCTCGGGTGCCCATATGAGCGCCTTCTTCAATCAGCTGCTGCAAAAGCTATTGGGGCTCAATCTAAAAACTCAGTTGATAGGCGATGATTCGTGTAGGACTTCCGATCGAGCACCCTTCGATGGCCTCACCATATTTACTATGTATGTAAGACTCTAGATTAAAAGGTTATAATCTTATCAAGCTTTTGTATTTCCCAGCGTTCTATTATCAGTGCTGGGCATTGCCTTAGTTCTGGCCACACTTTGCGATTACTTTGTCTATGAGGATCAAAGTAAGTTATAAAACAGCGAGTAAAGGAAATAGTTTTATGACATAATCCACCTCTCTCTCTCTCTCTCTCTCTCTTTCTAGCAAAACTGCCCCTTGTTATCAAAGCTTTCTCCATACGAGCCAATTCACGTGCTCTATTCAAAATGGTGGAGCCAAAGTCAAATCCAAATATCATCGATTGCCTTCATGGCATTCGCTGTATGTCTCTGATCTGGGTCATCTTTGGACATGAATATATTCTAGCACTTACTTCGCCAAACATGAACAATATTAAATTATTTTCAGTAAGTATTTAGATATTGGGTATGAATATAGAAACTAATATAGTATTTCAATTGTTTCCAGTGGGTAGGAAAACCCTTTACAAGCTTTGTTCTACACGCTTTTTTCGCCGTGGACACCTTCTTGTACCTCAGTGGTTTGTTGTTGGTCATGATTTCGATGCGTACCCTAGAAAAGTGAGCTTACCGAGTGCCATTCGTCAATCACATATTAGTTATCAAATATTTTCCCAAAACACAGAACGAAAGGTGGATTAAACATTCCAATGATGTATCTACACCGATATTTGCGGCTCACTCCCATCCTGGCTGTGGGCATACTCATGTATATGAAACTGTTACCCTACTTCGGGGATGGTCCTCTATTTGAGGAAATAAACTTTGACGACTACAAAAATTGTGAGAGCAACTGGTTCTGGACCTTGCTCTTCGTGCAAAACTATGCCACAAAGAAGATGGTATGAGAATCTCGTTTCCACTTGCAATCCTATTTTAACTACTTTTCTTTACTTTCAGTGCATCAATCATGCCTGGTATTTGGGCGTAGATATGCAGCTATATATACTCTCTCCCATATTTCTGCTCTCCTTGTACAAATGGGGCAAGAAAGCTGCAGCTGGAATCTTTGTTCTTATGCTTCTGCTCTCCGCTTGCCTCTTCTGCACAATGATGACCGACAAGTACCTCATTCGTCAAGAGTAGGTCTATTGGCATTCGAAAAACTACTTTTTCGTACTATATCTAGTTTTCGTTTTACAGAATTGGACTGCTTTCCGATGAAGCTCAACGTAAGATCTACTATGCCACCCATGTGCATGCAGCTCCTTGGCTGATCGGCCTACTCTTTGGCTATTTCCTTCATGTGAATCGCAGCAAGAACTTTCAGCTGAATCGCATCCAGATCTGGCTAGGTTGGATTACGTCTCTGGCTCTGATATTCACCTGTATTTTTGCCCTATTATCATCTGCTAAGCTGACGAAAGCACCCTTATCCTTAGCAAAAGAGTCGTCCTACTACACGTTTACCCGCATCGCTTGGCCTCTGAGCTTGTGCTGGGTTGTCTTTGCCTGCATGAGGAGTTATGGGGGCATGGCCAATAGTTTTCTGTCGGCTCCACTCTGGCAGCCCCTCTCGAAGATCTCCTACTCAGCCTACATCTTTCACATATTCATACAGGAAATGAATGCTAGGCGTACGCGAACAAACACATATTTTTCCGACTACGAAATGGTAAGTGGGATTTTTCAAATAGACAAATATCGGATCATTAATTCTTTGACAGATGTTACGATTTTGGGCGAGTTTTGGCTTCACCTTGCTGTTGGCTTATATGATGTACATCATAATGGAGGCACCCATTGCTGTGCTACAAGGAACACTAATGCCGAAAGGCAAAACTACTCCAAAGCCAACTGTCATGGAAGAAACGAACAAAGAGTCCAGCCCAGAACTAAGCAAATCTGAGGAAACTGAAGCAATAACAGAGACAGATAGCTCTGAAGAAAAGTTAGAAGCTAATCAAGAAAAACGAGTTGAAGGACCTTGAAATCTATTTAAATGTAGTTCATCAGAATGTTATTTAGAAACAAGTAAGGCATGGCAAATCTAATCGGTTTTACTAAAACCTGTCCGATTTTTACCAAGAAAAATGGTAGTGATTATACCTATTATACTAAGAAGCTATCAACTCAAATTTGACGAAGACTTGCATAATAAAGCCATATCTAATGCTATATTGATAATCTAATCTGATATTAATTATATTTTTATTAAATAATATTTGGTATTAGATTTATTATTATAATAGATAATACTCCATCTACGATAGGCTATATTACACGCCCCCAAATCAACTACATTATTATCGATTAAATTATCTTTCAATATGTACTACCTGGTCTTTGTTTGCTTTATGACTCGACCGAGTTTCCCAAGTCAATTCACAATCAGCAGGCGCTTCTCTTAATGAGTCAGCCCACTCAGACGATTGATCTATCAAGGTGCCCGTTGATATACCAAAGTTTTTACTACTTATATAGTGTCAATAGCAGAGATTGGTTATGACGACAAGTTTACTGTTGACTATGCTCTCCAGATTAGATTAACTTTACTCTGTTTTTGATTACCCATTAATTGATATGAAAATGAGCTCGAATCAAGAGGGAACGACTAAGAGATGACTAGTATTTGGCTAACATTTTTAATAACATTTAATAGAGTTGTAAAAGATTGTAGATCGCTTTATGGTGGGAAGTCAAAAGCGTTATGGGTATATTCGATTTATGGAATTCTAGATTTTGACAAAATGTAATTAAGCTTTATAGAATCATTCATATCAACTAGTAAGACCCAAACTGTTATCTTTATTAAAAATTATTATTTTTCAAATATGCACAACAGGATTAAGTCGAAAATCGATATTTATCGACTCGAAATAAATGTACAAGCTACAAAATAACATTCACAAGCGCTTCAACGACTCTCACTGTCATCATTGTAAGCATGTGCCAAAACTTAAATCCACTAAAAATCAATATTTATCGAACTACATCAAATGCATAACTAACTACATTAGCCTCTTTTCCCCCACTATTAATACAGGGTATCGCGATGACACTTTGAAATGGATGAAACGGGTTGCACGCGTTGATAAGCCCGTTGCCAAAGTACTTCAAATTTATCAGCCACATTTTGGTTAGAGGCACATTTCTACGAAGCTAAACACTTATCAAAATGGCGTTAGGATTTGGGCGCATATATAATGCATGTTTACTCGCACAACGGCCCAATACTCAGTAATCAATTTGGCCATTAACATGGTCGAAAAAATAGCGACGCTGCTGCTCGTTGGGCTGACTTTGGTCAGCTCCTTGCAGCTGGAGTTCGATGAAATCAATTCCCTAGAGGACTATCAACAATTCATGGAATTACGTCCACTTGCCATGGAGTTCTCAGAGCACTTTAGGAATATAACTACCAAGCGGGAGCCCAGCCAGCAGGATGTGCAGTGTCTGGACGATATGACTCAGCTGATGAGTGGAGTTGGCTCAAAAAATATGTGGGCCTTAAAGAGTATATATATAATACAGACTCAAAAGTGTTAAAATTGATTTCTTTGGTTTTGTAGTGTTTGACGCGTGGGGCACGTTCCCCAAGGGCGTGCTTTATGGCAACCAAATAGACTTTGGCAACTACGATGAGTGCGTTGGGATTAACAAGGCTATTAGTGCTAGCCACGCTATAAAGGGCAAATATTGTTTTGCCGCCTTGCCCGTGGCCAAACTAGGCATTAGTCTGAGGACTGCTGTTTGTTTTCCCGCCTCCTGCAACGCAACGCATATGAATAACTTTCTACAGCCACTGCTGGAGAAACTATTGAATATAAAAGCCACAAAGCCCTTGGTAACTGAAGCCACTTGCAGGACAAACGAGCAGATTGAATACGATGCGTTAACCATATTTACCATGTGAGTATGTCAATCAAATATTTGAGGAATCAATTCTTAATATGAGTTTTGGTCTGAATAGTGTTGTAGTCTCGGTACTGCTTGCTGCTGTCATTCTGACAACAATATACGATTATTTCTTCTGTGAAGGTAAGTGCAGTAATTATAATTTAATTTAATCATTATATAATATAATATTATAATATAATCGAATTAAGTACAATTCCTTTTTAAACGTTTTCTTTCTGATTTCCTATGGTATTCTACTTTTTATACCCTGAGCCCATCCGTCCGTCCGTATGTTTGAACGCGCCAATTTCCGCTCCTATAAGAGCTTGAAATTTATTTTTGTAGGTCCGTGTATAGCACGCGCAGATCGAGTTTGTTTTAAAAAATCGATAACTATCCCCAATTAATTGTTATCAATTAAAAACAAAATTGAAATTCAGTTAAAAACTTATATCTCGCCCATCTTTTAAGCTAGAGACACCAAATTTTATATTTAGCTTTATATGTATTTTATGCAATTTTGAATTTTGTTATATTTTGGATACCGGCCCCAAATTCCCCCAAATTCTATAAAAAAAAACACAGATTCGACGGGGCTCACGGTATCCCCTAGTCGGTCACGCCCGATTAGAGTTTTTTTACTTGTTTCTACTTATTTCGTCCAGCACTATTATTTTTTTGAACAGCCAATCAATATTTAATTATTTCGGATTGTTCTATTTTAGATAAAGACTAGACATCTTTTTATTTCCGATCAGAAAAAATACTTTTTAATTTGCCTTACTGTCTACTGCAGCACACTCGAAACCATTAATGAGAAACAAGAAATGATAAACTGACAAATCAAACCAAAGTTATATAAAGTTTCACAAGTTCTGAAAACTTTTAGTTAGCCTGCAGAGACTAGCATTAAATCATATTATATCAGCATAAATCAATATTCGGTATAGGTATATACTAGTTAGCACCTCTGGTCCAAAGCACGTTAATATATTTCTAATCCACTTAATCTCTTGCAGCACAACTGCCAATTTTGATTAAGATCTTTTCGGCACGCGCCAATTCCCGTGTGCTGTTCCGCCTCGTTCAACCCAATTCGAATCCCAATGTTATCGATTGTCTCAATGGCATGCGCTGCATGTCCCTCATCTGGGTGCTGTTCGGCCACCAATACCTGTTCGCCTTGATGGCGCCGAATATCAACCATTATCAATTGAAGTGGGTAAGGTCTATCGATTGCTTGAACAATAAAGCTGACCCCATTCAAATATTTTGCTGTCGCCTCTTGCAGTGGTTCGAGAAGCCCTTCTCGAGCTTTGTGCTTCACGCCGGCTTCTCTGTGGACACATTCTTCTTCCTAAGCGGCCTGCTGCTGGTCGTGATTTCGATGCGTTCTCTTGAAAAGTGAGTGCGAAGAACTGCCATCAATCAATTACCAACTACTTCTTGTATCTTAGAACAAAGGGTAAACTGAATATTCCTATGATGTATCTCCATCGCTATTTGCGCCTTACACCCGTCGTGGCTTTGGCCATACTCGTCTATATGACCCTGTTGCCATTTATGGGCGATGGTCCGCTATTTGATAGCATTAAGTTCGATGACTACAATCATTGTAAGAAGACCTGGTTCTGGACTCTACTCTTCGTACAAAACTATGCAACGCCAGATCTGGTAAGGTCGTAGGACACTACCTTACCTTGACGAACTAACCTAACCTTAATACCTCTTTTCAGTGCATCAATCATAGCTGGTATTTGGGCGTAGATATGCAGCTATATATACTCTCTCCCATATTTCTGTTATCCCTGTACAAATGGGGCAAGAAAGCGGCAGCTGGAATCTTTGTTCTTATGCTTCTGCTCTCCGCTTGCCTCTTCAGCACGATGATGATCAAGAAATATCCCATTCATATGGAGTGAGTACATTTTATGATCTATAATTGCACTGTAATAAATGTCAATCTTTACAGAATTGGCGTAACTCCAGATCTAGCTCAACGCAAGCTCTACTATGCCACCCATGTGCATGCAGCTCCTTGGTTGATCGGCCTACTCTTTGGCTACTTTCTGCATGTGAATCGCAGCAGGAACTCTCAGCTGAATCGCATCAAGATCTGGCTAGGTTGGATCGTTAGCTTGGCTTTGATCTTCACCTGCATATTTGTGTTATATCCCTTTGCCGATTGGCGCAATCCGCCGTTGAATATGCTGGAGGAGGCTCTCTACTACACGCTAGCTCGCATCGCTTGGCCCCTCAGCTTGTGCTGGGTGGTCTTTGCCTGCATGAGGGGCTACGGTGGCCTGGCCAATAGTTTTCTCTCCTGCCCGCTGTGGCAGCCGCTGTCCAGGATCTCCTACTCCGCCTATGTCTTTCACATTTTCATACAGCAAATCAACGGGCGACGCATGCGAACGGGCACATTTTTCTCCAACTACGATGTGGTAAGTGGAGTCTGACTTAATTATAATAGATTATATTAAATTATATATTTTGACTTGTTAGATGTTGCTTTTCTGGAACGGCTTTGGCTTTATCTTACTGCTATCCTATGTGGTCTACATCCTTATGGAGGCACCTTTTGGTGTGCTAGAGAGCATGCTCTTATCCGGCAGGAAACCCAAGCCCAAAGCTGAGCCACAAATAGAACAAATTGAGGAGAACAACAAAGCTCCACAATTGAACCCCGATAGAGCACAAAATACTATCAATTCTACGCCTTCCAGCAGTCAGTCTTAGACACTTTATAGATTATAAAGTTAAAAATAAATTTCTATTTATAAAACTACTATTTTTCCAGAAATCTAATCAGTTTCTTTGAAGTCGTAAACTGTCAAAAACGTGAAATTGTTAAAGATTTTCATTGAATGATATACAATCTGTCTGCCATGGACTTGATTACAGTTCGAACAAAGATCAAAGTTCAATTCGAGATAATTAGATTTGGGGTAACAGGAATTTCCGAGCAAATTGGTTTCATTTTACGCTCCCCTTTAATTAATTAAAGTATTTGCTATAATATATTCGCACATTTGTCTAGTTCAGTAAGCGTGATCTTTCCGGATTCGGAACATCGATTGGTTAATGAAATACACAGGTAATTAGCTAAGAGAATAGCCGCAAAATGTGTCAACATGGCATATTGTTGAACTTGCATTTGGATTAAATTAAGTGGAAAGTGAAATCGAAACCAGAAAACGGAAAACGGAAAATGCGCGCATTGGCAACAAGGCGAAAACCAAAGTCAACCTAGTTTTTGGCCGACGCAACAGACGACAGCGAATGCAAAGCGAATACATTTGATATGCTATTGGCTGCAAAAGGGAGTGTGAGTGAGTGAGTGAGCGAATGTGTGTGCGTGTTTGTGTTAGAGGCGAGCAACGGGTGAGGGAACTGTATTGGCGCCCTCTGGCGGATTATTGAATTTTCCAACATTTGACTGACACTTGGCGCTTCGCTTACCTTTCACGTTGTTGTTGTCCTCCTCGTTGTTGTTATTGTTGCTGCTGCTGTAGCGCTATGTTGTTATTGTAGTTGTAGCGAACGTTTGGGCTGAATGAAATTCCAAAACGCGTCTTTACATAATTTACATGTTTTTCGGTTTTTGTTTTTGCAATAGTGCAGGCCGAGCAGCGACCACTCTACAATAAGCACAAAGCTATGCTATATACACATATACGTGTGTGTGTGTGTGTGTGTGTGCACGCTGATACATGGAACAACACAATATAGACTGGGGGGGGGCAGGCAGCGGCAGCCGCAACGAAATGTATACCCGTTTATATATTTTTTTTTTCTCCTTCTGGCCTAAGGGAGACCCACTTTATTATTTTATTTTTTTTTTTTTTGGCAAATTTGTAGCAAACGCGTGGCTATTATGCCGCTTTGCCCATAAAATCTGGCAACACTCAAGTCTCACTGACGCGAATAAGTCGGGCTGCGGCGTGACAGCGTAAGACGCAATTTTTTGTCTTTGGCACCTGATGCAATGCACTGTGCGTGTGCGTGCGTGTGTGTGTGTGTTGTTTTCAATTAAATGTGATTTAATTAATACGGAAATCGGCGGCGGCGGCACTGCACACTGGAGCGGTCGGCTAGCTGCCTAGTTGAGCACTCGACGCGCGACGA
Organism: Drosophila pegasa; assembly: GCA_035046225.1. Classification (NCBI taxonomy): domain Eukaryota; kingdom Metazoa; phylum Arthropoda; class Insecta; order Diptera; family Drosophilidae; genus Drosophila; species Drosophila pegasa. The sequence goes on along the minus strand of JAWNOD010000398.1, from coordinate 6,191,206 downwards.
ACAAATACTGAAGAAACTGGCGATGGCTGGCCCAAGGAGCAACGGTGAATTTCTTTCGTATTTCGCTGATGCTGCGCGCTCTTTGGCTGCGCAATGAACAGTGCTGCCCAGCGCGGCGAATTCGCTTCCGCGTGTCTCAGCTCGCCGCAATTGCTCTGTGTGTGCGTGTGTGTGTGTGTGCGTATGTCCGAGGAATGCGATAAAAAACGAAACGTTAGAATGAAATGAAAATGTAGCATAATTTATGGCTGCATTGTCTTTTAAATAATTGCACGCACACATTAATACACAAACGCACACACACACATACATATATATATATATACTAAGGCAAATTTCTTATTTTTTTTTAAATGGATTTGAATTTGCAGGGCAACCCACCTGCAAAACGTCTCATCTTCATAAGACCGTTAACATATTTCATTTTTAAAAATATATATATGTATCATTAGCTTTTTAATATAATTTATGATCATTTTTTTCCAAAGTTCAAGAGAAGTAATTTTATTTTATTTATTTTTTTAACTCTAAAAAAATATTTAAATACTTCAAACGAATCTGAAAAAGCTCTATTCAAATCTATATTTTATTTTATTTATATAGTTTTAATAAGACTCTGATATCAAATTAAGTTCTCTCACACTTGAACTATATAATTTAAATCTATATAATTTATAATCTAATTAGACTTTCTCTACAGATGTGAATGAATGAATCCAAGATAATTTTAATTTCTAATTTCCAAACTGATAAAAATAGTCAAAAATAATATTTCAAATCAAATATATATGTATATCTATGTATTTGCTGCACAAGTGATGCACACACATTTATTTATTGTTTATTCAGCTTTTTTTTTGGCATATTATATTTAATTATTATTATGTGGAATTAATTAGGGTCGTAACTATGAAAGAGTATACGCAGCTCGTCTTGCAGCTAAACACTGAAATGTTCAGTTTCCTTTGTTTTTGTCATATTATGATGGATCACATTGAGAAAAGTTTGTCATGCAAGTTAGAGATAATCGAATAAGCTTAATGACGTCAAGGATGATTATGTTTATGCATTGGCCTTAATATGTAGCTATAGCTCGACGTTATTCAAATTGGAACCGGATGATGTGGGCAGGTCCACATCACTGGGCGGCACAAAGGTGCCCTTGGTTTGGATGCCCTCGTGCTTGGCGCTCAGTTTCAGCATCTCCGATTTAAGTTTGTCGAGAATGGCATAGTTGGGCTGATTAACAGCCGCCTTGCTCTGCAGCACCGTAATCTCCTGTTCCTCGAGCTTCTTCTCCTTGAACGTTTTTATCGAATTGTTGCCGTAGAGACGCAGCAACGAGCCCCATGTCTGGATATGCGGATGCATGATCTATAAGAGATATCAGAAATTAATACAACATAAATATATTTTATAATATAATACATTATATATAGTATCCTGATCTCACTGACTATAAGATATATACTAGAAACTAAGACTTTCCTAAAAGTCAACAAAGATAATTTATGCCTTCTGGAACAGACCCACAGATCATCTTATAAGCTCTATATATTCCTTTCTCCTAGTTCCTACCTGCAGTATAGCCTGCGATGCCAATTGCTTGCCCTCACGTTTGTTCTTGCAGACAACCTTGGCCGTATGCTTGCCCACGGTCATGGTGAATTCGTTCTTATTATTGGCCGTGCGATTGATCTCCTGGGTGATCTGGACATCGCTGCCGTAGTTACGCTGCAGACACGTCAACAGAATGGCATTGGGCGAGGGCTCTGTGGTCTTATTGCAGAACTCAGTGACGCGTGGATCCTCTATGCGTATGTCATCGAAGACCTAAAAGTAATAAGAGATGTCTCTTAATTGCATATATATCAACAATTTCAGCTCAAGCCTCTTACAGATAGATCACTTTGGGTTTTCTTGGCCGTGCCCGTCTTCGAATCTTTGTTGTTGCCCGTTATTTTGTCCTTGACATCGGGTATGAGTATCTCCAGCGTTTCACGCGCTGCCTCCGACTTGGCCTGCTTTTTACTGGTGCCATATCCGGTGCCATACTTGAGATTATTCACCGAGACCGTTGCTGAGTAAGGCGTGGCTGCGTTTTGCAGCTCTTTGAACTCATAAGTGGGCTGCGTCTTGAGCGCATGCTGCACATACTCATGCAATATGCAGACAAAGCTCTTGCCATTGGGATTCATGATCCACTCCTTGCGCCCGCGCGGATTCGTGCTACCCTCCGCACCGCTGGCCGCCAAAATGGGGAACTTGATGAGCTTGGTGCCGTCGGGCAGCGTTGGTCGTTGTATATTCTTGATGTGCTTGCGATTCTTAGTGAACTTGCGCCGTGCATTCCAACTGCGAAAACGTAGCACGCGTATCTCCTTGAAGCGGAAGAGCTTCTGGCAGTATGTGTTCAGCTCCTCCGGCGTCACCGACTCCTTCTGCGTGTTCTCGTTGACGGTGACGATTTTGGCAGCTGGTATAAGTGCCTGCAGTGCCTCAGTGGCTGTTTGGTCAGTCTTTGGCTGGTCGGCAGGCTCGTCTTTCTTCTCTTTGTCTTCAACTTCCATGGGCTGCACAACAGACGCGTTGCCATGCGCCACAGGACAAACGCCAGCGGGTGACCCCTGAGCGCTGCTCTCTGCAGAAGCCTGCGCCGTGTTGTCCGAATTGACCTCCTTCTCCGCCTCCGCTTCCTCGTCCAAGGCACGTTGATAGTTCAGACACGGAATGGCGCCCAGTGGCACGGCATGCTTGCGTGCACTGCCAGTGCCTAGAAAATATGGTCGCGACGCCGAGCAGACACGCGTCTTGCGATGCAGAAACAGGGGCATGCCGCTATTGTGCGTCACCTGCACCCAGCCCTCTGGAAGCACCTCGAAGTGATTATGGCGCTTCTCTGCAAAGATAATATATATCAAATGGAATTAACTTTATCTTCTTATTTATCATCCAAACAGTTCCACTTACCCTCCAGCACAGTCTTGAAGCGCTGCTCGTACTTCGGACGCTTGGACTCACGCAGATCTTCGGGCAGCTTCTCGTCCAACAGATTCTCAATTTCCTCATCGTTAAAGTCCGAGGAATCATAGTCGTCGCCCTCGCCGTCGTCGTCATCGCCGCGCTGCTTGTCGCAGTTGTCATCTATGGAATGCAAATTATCATAAATTCTTAAAGAGTCGAATTAGATGGATCAAATTAAACCTGAACCAAGCGCTAGTCTCTCATGATGTTCCAGTCGCAAAATGGGTATCATGCGCATCTTTTCAAGCTAAGAGTTTGGACAAGTTTCACATTGAGCTGCCGTTGCGAGCAGGTTAAGAATGTTGGGAGATAAACATCCACCAAGGGGATCTGGATGGCAACTACAGTGAAGCCGTACTCGAGCGGACAATTTCGAATTAGAGTGCTTAGGGTGCGGCATGTGTTCGCTATGACAGACTTACACTGTACGTGGATTTTATCAGACTTATTTGCACAATGATAAATGATGACAATGATACAGATAAGACATGTAGAAGCTGTTTCCAACTCCCCCACTTTACGACTAAAAACAATGTGCCCCGGATTGTCGAAATGTATGCCTGCTGCTCCTCCTCCTCCTCCTCCTCCTCCTACATATATAGTAAATCTCTTTGTGCACACTCTTATCGCTCACCTGATTCATCGTCGTCACTGGCGGTGCCCACCTCGTCCAGCACCTGAAATTGCCTGAGCTGCTGATCTATCGGCTCGGAGAGCAGCTCGGCGTCGCGGGTCTGGCGCATCTCCTCAATGGCGCTCAGCGAGAAGCCGGCCACCTTCAGTGCCTGCTCCTCCTCGTCCAGGCGCGGACGCTTGCACGCGGTCTGCGGCGCCATCGGTCCTGGCTCTTCGGCTTGCTTCGCTTTCGTCTCTGCCATGTGCTTAAAATCTATGTTATCTAATTTAAAGAGCTGGTATTTGTTTGGTTTCTTATAGCTGTGTTCGAGCGCTTCTGGCCAATAACCAATACTGAGAGCATCCAACGATTTCGAATTGATTTTTCATTGGAGGCGCCACATTGGTTAAGCTAGAAAACTCAATCGTTCGCTTTGTCGCTCCTCTCTGCTCGTATTTCAAACGCACTTCACATCATAATTAGAGCATGCATCAGCATAAACACGTTTTTATTATTCTTTCTTTTTTTTGCAATTTTTTTCTGTCGCCGGCTTCGATCTGGAAGCTACTTTCGCAATGGATTCTGTGCTGAACAAAACACCAAGGCAAAAGTTGCTTAGCCTGACTGACTCACTGTGCTTAGTTAAATATTAAGTTATAAATTTATAGAAGTTTACTAGTTTTAGGAAAAATACAAGTTACAAAAACTTATTAAATGCCGCAACGGCGAACACGCTCAGACATTTTGTCAAATAAGACAGCTGATCGTTAACAGCGTTGCCACACCGCCTAAATTCCCCTGTTCATTGTGCAGCAAGTTATCAAAAGGGCGCTTCATATTCAAAAATATGCTTGTTTATTCTCATCAGAAGTAATCGTAGCTTGCAGTTATTTAATATTAATATTTTAGGCGTAATCAATATTTCAGCCTAGCAATTTTCATTTAAATTATGTACCACAGATAGTGTGCGAGTATTATGTTGTTGGCCACGTTCAGCCACTGCCAATAAACAGCTGTTCACAAGCGTTTGCCAGTGCTGCCAATTTATTTAAATTTCCCTGCACAAGCAATTGGCATATAAGCAAATTATTAGTTTTTTTTTTAATTTTTATTAATAAATAACAACGTACAAAATATATAACTAAATGTTTTACAAAATATATTGTTTTACGTGTTTATCCATGCCTTAACATAAGCTGATTGCATTTAATGGCGCGACTTGCTTGTTTAATCCTTTGTGCAAATTTCCCTTTTCAAACTTCATAATGCAGCAATTCTATTTGGAATATATTTCTCCTATTCTAAACGCCAAGATGTAAACTGAAAATTAAGAGAACAAATAACAAATTATTGGGCCTACACACCAGACAAATTTCGAGCACGGAACGTGACGAACTAACGGGTTCAATCTGAAAAAATCCATTTTAAAAAATAAACAAAATCTCTATCTCATTCACATTACGTCGATTATATCCCTCGTTACGCTCGTCTCGGTCAGTGCCAAAAGAAAAGGCAAGCGACGACAGCATATTGATCCCTTAATTTCCGTCTTCAGCTGCTTAAGCAAGAATATTATAAAGTCGTTGCCCATATCGGCGCAGTCAATAACGTAAAGGGTGCAGAGGAACTTGAGGTGCACGGTCAAGTTCTTGAAATCGTGCCATCGCAGATGCTGGGCGGCTGTGATGCAAAGGACTCGTAAGTTGGACAATGGAAGGATAACTTCATAGATGAAACGGAAACACGGTTTGTAGACATTCAACAGCTTCAGCCCACGCAGCTGGGCAATATACTTGCCCTGCTCCAGCGAGAATTGCGACCCGATGCGCAAATACTGCAAGGTACTTGGGCGCAGCTGTGCAAGTCTCTGGAATAGTTCATCAGTTGGATCTACAAAGTAACTAATATCCAGGCTCTTCAGACGCGGCAACAGAACAAGAAGCTGATAGTCGGGATGGGAGTGACAGTCGACCACGAGGTCCTCCAAGTCGTCCATATGCTTGCACACCTCCAAGATAATGTCAAACAAGTTATCTTCTATGGTCAGTATCAGGGTCCGCAGATGCTTGAGATGGACACACGCGTTGATCATGAGCTGGGACTTGCTCAGCAGCGGCTGCTCAAGGACCTCCTCCATCCGCAATTCCGGCTGCTCAAGGACCGTCATCCGCAATCCCGACACGGCCAACATGAACATCTTATGGCCATTCAGCTGAAAGAACTCATCCACATCCTCCGCGCTCCACTGGTGCATCTGATCGTACCACCTGAAGTAGCGGTACTTCCACACGGTGGCCAGGTCGTAGATCGCCCTAAAGCGCTCACAGGCCAAGCCAAAGTGGCACTGACTCTTCGCATCCAAACGCTCGAATATCAGCAGCAAGCAGTCGTCGGGCAAGTCCAAGATGTGCATAGATGCCATTTCCATTTGCTTACGTTACTTAAAATCTAAAGGAATTTATATGAATATATAATATATAATTTTGCTATACATATACTATTTTGCATTAAATATCTAGAAAGCTATGTGTACTACGCTTTTAATCTAGACTCGATTCAAGACCTACTTTAGCTGATAGAACAGAGTGCGCAAGTTTACATAAAATTTTTACTTTTACAGAACTTATTCCTAGAGTTCATATACAAGAGCTGCTCTTACTCTATATCTCTTAAATTATTAATAAATTAATTCTAATTCGACATTGAGACTTTTCTTCTTTGATATATTTAATCAACTTGTGGTTAATTAAAATATTTGACAACGCTTAAAATTTCGCTTAATAAATTGTACTAAAAACTAAGTCTAGTTACACTTAGTTAATCCTTTAGCTGAAATTACAAACTAAGTTCGAGCGAGTGGAGCTTCTACTGCAAGACACTCTCTATATCTATGTCCACAGGATTGGCCAGGTCTGTGCAATTTTGGGCATTCTGCTCGTGTCCTTTGGAGCGATAGTGAGCATTCAAGTGCGGTCGCCGCATGAAGGACACCTTGCATATGTCGCAGCTGTAAGAGAGTTGAGAGAAATATGAGTTTAATAGGGAATTCTTGATAAAGCTACGGCTGCAAAGCAAAGTGTGTTAAATGCCTATTAAAACAACTCGAAAGAAGAATGAAAATGTGAATGCAATCTCGATTTCTCCTGCTTTATATATCCTAGACTTGCTTTACATGGGTATAAGAAGCATGGGAAATCAGAATTTTGTATGAGTCGAAAGATCGTAAGTTCCTAAGACTTCCGAGGGGTCACTGCTATTTCTTTATCGCTGTCGCTTGGTTTCATTCATTGATTCATTTAGCAACTTGGAAGACGACTAACAATGTGAATCCGTCCTTGATTTGTCGTACTGCTCTAGGAGCTATATGAATTGTAGGATATCAGAATGTTGTGCTATTTCGCGAGTCGTAGGTTCCTAGGGCTCCCAACGGCGCCTTTCTAACTGCAATCTCTTTAGCTGTTTCTTGGTTTGATTCATTGATTCCAAAGAAGAATGACAATGTAAATCCATCCTTGATCTTTCGTGCTACTCTAGGAGTTATACTAGAGGACATCGGAATGTTGTGCGATGCGAAGGATTGTAGGTTCCTAAGTCTCCCGACGGTTCTCTTCTAACTGCAATCCCTTTAGCTGTCGCTTTATTTCATTGATTCATTGAATCACTGATTCATTTAACCATTGATTCATCTATCCATTGATTCATTTATCCATTGAGTCATTCATGCATTCCTTCGCCTTGCAGCCCAGTCATATTTACTTACGGAAAACTTCGCACGCCGGAATGGCTGAGCATGTGCCTCTTGAGCTTGTTGCTAACGGCGAATTCCTTTTCGCATTTGGTGCACTTGTAGGGGCGATAATTGGTGTGACGACTGTGAAATATTTAAACCAAATCAATTGATATACAAATATAATATATCTATATAATGAGGCAACACCCCTTGCCCTTACTTGCGTTCATGCTGAATCCTGCCGCTGTGATCGGCAAAGGTCTGGCCGCAGTACTGGCATGGATAGGGCTTCTCGCACAGGTGCGCCAGCTCGTGGCGGCGCAGCAGATGCGGCGTGTAGAACTTCAGGGGGCACTGCTTGCAGTTGAAGTTCTTGACGCCTGTGTGCCGCAGCAGGTGAACCTTGAAGTTGCTGGGGCAGGTGAAGTGACGGCCGCACAGCTCGCAGATGCAATCGCGTTTGCGGCGCTCGCGCTTGAGTGCGACAATCTCTTCCTCCGACAACTTGCTCCAGTTGATGCGCGGTGTGTTCCTGGCGTTCGTGGCAAAATTCACGGTTGCATAGAGCTTGGAGGGCGGTTTGCCCGGCTTGCGTGATATGCTGGGAGTTGGTGCGGGCGCAGCTGCAGTTGTTTCCTCATCCAGCTCGATATGCTGCAGCGACTCCTCCGAATGTTCATCATCGTTTGCCTCATTTAGCTGTTGCTGCTGGTTGTCACTTTCCCCAGAGACGTCATACTCTGTGGCTTCGTCATATGGCATGGGTGGCTCACTGTCTTCGGCATCTTCCTCCAGCTCCAGATTGTCCACCTCGTCCATGTCGAGCTTTTGATAGGCTTCCTCAATGTTATTGATGTTGCTCAAGAGCACCTTTTGGGTTTTTATGATGCGCTCGCGAAACACAATGGCTTCCCGTAACGCCACCTCGCAGGGTCCACAAATGTGTGCGGGAAATTTCATATTTTCAGTTAGCTAAAACGATATATATATATAAAATATCAATTTATCTCAATTGATATTGGATGCTCACAAAAATTCCCGTTAATGCTGCAATTTGATGTAGCATTATGTTGTCGGGCTGTTGGAATAAATTCATGGCGTTCACACAGTAAATAATCTTGCCACAGGTACGACAACGTGTCGACATTTTTTAAATCATTTTCCAAATTAAACGAATTTGTTTACTTATTTTGCTCAATTATTCGCTTCGTTCGCGGCAATCAGCTGTCTTGCGAATATCTGGCAGCGCTGTGACAATTGTGAATATCGATAATTATTATTAATATTTTTCTCAACGATTCGATTCGTTCGCGGCAATCAGCTGTCTTGTATTATCTGGCAACGCAGCTATTATTGCGAATATCGATAATTTTCTAACAGTAATCGATTACAAATCAGCTGCTATTGCTTTTTTTCAAATATTTACATTAAGTATAAGGATTAAATGCTGGCATTTAACTAATTGACAATGCGCTTAAATGAGCACACAAAGCTGATTGGCCAACGCGTCGTGCTGGTGCCCTACGAGGCCCGCCATGTACCCAAATACCACGAGTGGATGAGCTGTCCCACACTGCGCAGCCTGACCGCATCCGATGAGCTGACGCTGGAGGAGGAGTACGACATGCAGCGGAGCTGGCGCGAGGACACTGACAAGCTGACATTTATTGTGCTGTGCGCCGAGACGTACGCAAAGACCAACGATGAGATTGCCGCCATGGTGGGTGACACCAATCTCTTCGTGCGCCCAGATGACGATGAGCCTCAGCTGCAAGTGGCCGAGGCGGAGATAATGATAGCTTCGCCCGCAGCACGCGGCAAGGGATACGGTCGCGAGGCAATGCTGCTGATGTTCAAGTATGCCCAACAACAGCTGCCCCTGGGCAAATTTGAGGCCAAGATAGACATGGACAACGCCGTGTCGCTGCGGCTTTTCGAAAGCTTTCAATTCAAGGAGGTGCGCCGCGTCGAGGTCTTCCACGAGGTGACGCTCGAGCGGCGCATAACCGACGACTGGCTGTCCTGGCTGGACGCACAGGTGCAGCTGCGAGCCGAGAAATATGCTAATGCGTGACATTTTGGTACAATTAAGTTTATGCTGTTTATTACATTTATATTACAACTACTTTTTGCCTTACTCGCCTTCAAGATGTTGCACATTTTCTTTGCTCTGGCTGTAGTCGTTGCGTAAGTAATGCTGTGTGTGTGTGTGGGTGAGTGTGGCAGGAAAGGCATTGCCCAAGTCATATATATATATATATGTGTGGGTATGTGTTTGGGTGTCTGTATGATACATAAAACTAGTTGGCTTAATGTTTGACAGCGTTTTTTGTTTCAATTTTTTATAAAAATTATTATTAAATAATTAAAGGCAAACATAATTCATAAATTGTAAGTCGCAAATCAAAACTAAATATTTTCTGCTTCTTCGTTTTGCTTTTGCTTAACTTGAACTTATCGATAGCTGCTCAAACTTTATGCTTAGAACTAACATTTAGACGTGGTGTGCTGCTTGCTATGAATAATAAATATGCTCGTGTATGTGTGTGTGCGCGTGTGTGTATGTATGGGTGTGGGTGTGTGTGTGTGGTCCGGTTTTAGGCAGCGGCTCCATCGATGGGCATGGCATGCAGCACCTCATCGAGCAGCTGCAGCGCACGATGCAAATGCACTTCGATCCAGCAGGGTGTCTCCTTGATGGACTGCCGCGGATAATCAGGTCCCCAGCCCTTCACAAAGCTCAGCCGCAATATGCACAAACGCCGCAGATCATCCACACCGATGCCAGCGGCAGCAGTAATACCTGCAATGGAAATAAACATATTTTAATTAATTGCTAACTCCACTGCGATGGGCTCCACTCACTTCTGCCGCCGCCGCCCATTTGCTGATTGGAAACGCCCGCCACGGCGGCCGCTTGGGCTGCCGCAGCAGCCTGTGCATTGGTGGCCAGCGAGTGCATCTGCTGATGACACTGACGCAAGTCGAACACCTGTTGATGATGCAAATGAAATTACAAATTGCAATTTATTTTAATAAGTAAATTAATATTTACTTTGATGCAGGCAGCTGGATAGATCTTGTGCACGGCATCGCCCGGCGTGCGACCCGCCTCGCGATCCAAATAATAGCTTTGTACGAACACAGAATTGTCGCTAAGGCAGCGCAGCCAGACATCGCCCTCCCCGCGCAGATCCAACTGCACGCCCTTGCCTATGTGCAGCCTGCAAAATAATTACATATATTAATAACAATTTGAAGTTGTTTCCAGATCAACTATTCACCTGGCCCGCTCCGACTGCTCGGTGCGATGGACATTGCTGAGTGCGCCCAGACAAAAGCGATTGCCTCCCGAGGGATCGACATAGCCGTCGATAATGACATTGGGCTTGGCCGAGGGCACCTTGAACGTCTCGCCGACCTGCGTGTCCAGCTCAAAGTAGGCAATGGAGCACCAGTACTCCGGCGCCGGCTGGCGCGACAGCAAACGCGGCTGCTGCTGTTGTTGCTGCTGCTGTTGCTGGGGCGGCGCCTGTTGCGGCGAGGCCAGATCGCCAGGCAGCGCTGCACTCCCTAAAGGTAAATAAACAAATATTTAGTAATGGAAATGAGCTGAGTCGAGCTTAACTCACAGTAGCTGGCGGGTAAGGAGCGCGGATCGGGCGGCTGCATGGACTGTGTGTAGGTGAGCGTATTGGGTCCCGTCCAGGTGCCTGCTGCACCACCGCCGCCAGCACCACCGCTGGCCTGTGCAGCACCACCAGCATTTGGCTGATTGCCCGCCGCAGCCTGTTGTTGTGCCGACGAAGGCTGCGATGAGCCGTAGCTGTTGGCGCCCGCTCCCTGGCCGCTCGGCTGCGGCACATAGCCATTCTGCTGCTGGGCGTGCACGGCGCTTGGTCCGGAGTTGCCGCTGTTGCCGCTGCTGCTGAATTTGCCGACATCGTTGCCCACGCCCTGCATTTGTGCGCTCGCTGGCGGCGCACCGTAGTACTGGCCGGCGCTGCCAGCAGCACCGCCAGTCGAATTGCTGGGCACATTTGGTCCGTTGGGTCCGCCGCCCGGCGGCGGTTGCTGTTGCTGCATGGCCATCGTCTGGCCGGGATCTGTGGGCGAGCTGGCCTGGGCGTGGTGTACGCCATTGCCTTGTGCGCTCTGTGCTTGTGTGGGCGGGGGTGGGGGCGCCATAACGGGACCGGAGCCGGGATTCATGGCGCCCATGCCCGGCATGCCATGAGGTACGGCTGCAATGGAAATCATTTCAATCAGTTGCCATTCAATATAAGAGATAAAGCAGCTAATTCTGAAGGAAATCAAAGTCAAATTTCAGCAACAACAAAAAATTCTTACAAAGTGCGTGCGGCGCTGGCTGGGATTGGGTTTGTGGCTGCTGCTGTGGCGCCGCCTGCTGCTGCTGCTGTTGCTGCTGCTGCTGCGGCGGTGGCGGATGCCGCAACATCCACGAGCTGCGCACCGGCCCGCCGCTGTCCGTTGGCTCAATTTTTGGTATTGCGCGCCCGGCAGCAAACATTGCACTCATTTGATTAGCATCGGTGACTACGAAACCAACGGAAAACGAAAATGAAAATAAAACCAAAATTGAGCAAATCAAGTGGCAAAGGAAAAGCAAGCAACATAAACCAAATGTAGCAACAAGATCTACATGGCTATAGCTGAAGATCACGAAGATCCTGTACGTAATATTAGCATATATAAAGTTCTTCTCGGCCTTACCGTATTCACCCGGGCCGGGACCCTGCGGCGGATAGCCGTAGCCACCCGGACCGACCATTTGCGTGGGATGATGCTGTATTGTGCCAATGTCGTTGCCATCAATGTCCATGCTGCCAACCAGAGAGCCGGCTGAGTATTCATCTTTGACCAGGCGACTGGGCCCCGACTGCAGGCTCAATCCGGACAGATCGATGCCCGGCGAGACGACGCGCTCGTAGTGGTAGGGATTCACACACACCGAATCGCACTTGAGATCGAACGCAAAGGCGCAGTACTTCACATGCTTCAGCTCGTTCTTGTGCAGATCTGGCCAGCGCCAGATGCGTGCATAGATCACATGCGGGAAGCCCTTACGGCCGGCCACCTGTGCGCCACGAAGACGGGCGAAGGCGAAGGAAAAGAAATTTCAATTAAAATCAAATCGAATCGAGTGAAATAGTAAACACGTAAACGCGTCGCCTATCGCTACCGGAAATGCCACAACGTAAACAAACTAAACACATAAAGTGCATTCTACGAGACTGACTGACTGAGAAATATCCTGTACTTGAACAAAGGGCAATAAATGCGAGCTATGCAGGGGGAAGTCTATTAAATATTCGTTGGGATGAGGATCAAGAATTGCTATATAGCTAAGATTTGATTTTTATCTTATTATTTAACTATCTATTATTATCTACTTCATATTTTTTGATCGTTTATAAAGCTAGCATTTGATATATGACTGACTAATTTGTATCTGTCTGTTATAATCTCATATCTTGACTATACTCTCATATATATATATAATTCTATAATATAATATATTGATTAAGATACTACTAACTTCAATCTACTCAGTTGGTTAAGATAACGCTCGAAAAATTCTCTATAACTAAAATTCAATCGAAGCTATGCTATATAGCTAAGATTCGATATTTATCTAATTATTTTATTATCTATTATTATCTACTTCATATTTATCGATCGTTTATAAGCTAGCATTTGATATAAGACTAACTGCCTAATTTTTACCTGTCTGTTATAATCTCAGATCTTAACTATACTCTCATATATATATATAATTCTATAATATTGACTAAGATACTACTAACTTCAATCTTCTCTTAGTTAAGATAACGCTCCAGAAATTCTCTATAATTAAAATTCAATCGATATAATCAATCTGTTATATCTCATATCTTAACTACACTCTCAATATATTATCTAGATATGCAACTCCATAATATAACTCTTTAATTATGGAACTACCAACTTCAGTCCCCTCTTCCTCCCCTCTTTAAATACAAGACCTGATCTGCAATATACCCACTTTACACATTAATGTCTGCAGGGTATACAAAACATATAGACCCCACACATTGCCTAGCGATAAGAGGCGTTACTGAAACTAAAGCTGAAGCAGACGCCAAAGCCGCAGCCAACGCCGAAGTCGACGCTGACGCTCACCTGCAGTCGGCCATCGAGCGTGCGCTGTATGGTGACGCATTTGCTTGGATGGGCGCCGTTCGTGGTAATTGCTGTTATCAGCGAATCCAATTCGTCGCGCTTCTCCTTCAGCTTCTTGACGAGCGACTCGATGGCGCGCTTGGCAAAGCCCTCGCTCTCCCCGCCCTGCCGATGGCACATCAGCGAGTGGACGATGCTCAGGCAGGCATCCGCGGATGTGGGCGCATTCGACGGCGGCGGCGGCGGCATTTGCACCATATCCCGAACGATTACTGCAGCGAGAGGGAGAGAGATCACATCAGTTAATAGATGCCCACAGCTAATTATAGTGTTGCACTTACTGTCCTGTTGCGCTATGGCGCCATACATGTGCGCCGGCGGACCGGCGGCCGGTCCGGCCATGCCAAAGTCCTGGGCAATGCCCAGGCCACCGCGTGCATGTGCATCCACTTCGGCGTTGTTAGTCTCGCCGCCGTCACAAAATCCGTATCCAGCTGATGGCCACAAAGCGAAGCTGCGCGCCGCTCGCGTTGCACTCGCAGAAAATTACAAAAAAAAACTAAACTAAAATAAAATAAAGCGCAGCGCCCCAGCCGAAACAAAGAGAAGCACGCGAATGTGCGCACAAAACAAACGACAAGTCAGCGAACGGTTGTCTCTCCTCTCTCTCTTTCCCACTTCTGACTGCTAACAAGCAGTTATTGTTATTGTTGTTCTCGTCGTCGTCGTCGCCGTTGTTGTTGTTGTTGTAACTTTACAACTTGTGCCAAAGAGAGCGCCTTTGGGGGTGTTACGCACACATCGAAAATGATTGCACACACACACACACAGGCACACGCACGCACACACAGTTAGAGGCGCGCGCTGTTAAACTTGAACTCCCACAAAGCTACCGTAATTATGGCAACAGCAAGGCTTTTCTTTGCTTCTTCTTCTTCTTCTTCACTCATTCGTTCTGCTCTCCTCAGCTCTGGCCACTTCTTCTATGGCTGAACGTCCGGCAGCAGCAGCAGCAGCAACAGACGCAGACATATACACTCACACGCACTTAGCGAGCGGTGCTTGTTAACTTATCAACTTGTTTCTATTGTCCGTGCACTGTTTACACTTTATCTTAATTACTGCGTTTTTAATACTCGACTGCTGAATTGCACTAAATAATTTTCCGCAGCCAGTTTTCCACCCAATTTGCTTTTCTGTTCTTATGCTCTTTCTAGAGATGTGTGCTATTTATATTTGTAACGGGTACTCGTTACAAGTAGTGAGTCATCGTTGTGGTGAAATTGAGATATCGCAAACAAAAGAAAATATGTGTAAATTTAATAAATATACAAAAGTTTAATAAGAAAATTAAATTGTAAAACTGAATATAGTTAATTATATATTATTTGATATTAATTGAATTTTGTATATTTTTTATTAACAATCAAAATTGATTGGCGATAGCAATCGCACCCATTTCTAGTGTACAATCGGGAATACTGCACATCGCTAACACTTATCAGCCCTGGTTTCATTCTGCCATTTGCTATTTGACTGAAGCAGACGAAAATTTGTTTTCTTGCTCAGGAAAAGAAAGGAAAATGAGTACGCCTGCAAAAAGCACTGGCACCGGTCTGGAAGATGTCAACATACCGGGCCAGGCATTTTTACGCGAAGCACTCACCTCGTGCACGGATCCACTGAAAGCCATCGAAAGTTTCCAGCTGGAAAATGGGGTTCTGCTGCCCTCGCTGCGTCCGATGTTGCCGCTGTTGGACTTGCATGGAGTGCGACGTCTGGACTTTCACACATCGCTGATGGAAGAGCTGCGCGACAAGCTGATCGCGCACATCAACGAACTGGGCCAGAAGGATCCGCGCGAGCGTGAGAAGAAGCTCAAGGATCTGCTGGTCAAGAGTTTTCCCGTGGTGCGCGTCAAGTACCTGCGGCCCGTCGTGATGGCCATACTCCGGAACACCCAGCACATTGACGACAAGTACTTGCGCGTCCTGATGGGCGACCGCGAGCTCTACGCCGACACGGACACCGAAGTCAAGCGGCAGATATGGCGGGATAACCAGTCGCTCTTTGGCGACGAGGTGTCGCCGCTGCTATCGCAATATATTCGCGAAAAGGAGCACATTCTGTTCGATCACACCAATCTGAACAACTTGTTTTTCCAGCCCACGCCGAAGGTGCGTCGCCAGGGCGAGGTGGTCCAGAAGCTGGCCAACATGATTGGCAACAGCGTGAAGCTCTACGATATGGTGCTCCAGTTTCTGCGCACTCTCTTCCTGCGCACGCGCAACGTGCATTACTGTACGCTGCGGGCGGAGCTGCTGATGGCACTGCACGACCTGGAGGTGCAGGAGATCATCTCGATCGATCCGTGTCACAAGTTTACGTGGTGCCTGGACGCCTGCATCCGAGAGAAGAATGTGGACATCAAACGCTCGAGGGAGCTGCAAGGATTTCTCGACAACATCAAGCGCGGCCAGGAGCAGGTGCTGGGCGATCTCTCCATGACTCTGTGTGATCCGTATGCCATCAATTTTCTGGCCACCTCGGCCATCAAGATCCTGAATCACCTGATCAACAACGAGGGCATGCCGCGAGACAATCAAATCTTGATTCTATTGCTGCGCATGCTGGCGCTGGGGCTGAGCGCCTGGTTCATGATCGACACGCAGGACTTCAAGGAGCCGAAGCTCGACAACCAGGTGGTGACCAAGTTTCTGCCCGCGCTCATGTCGCTCATGGTGGACGATCAGTGCCGCAGTCTGCACGGCAAGCTGCCGCCCGACGAGCGTGAGTCCGCCTTGACGACCATTGAGCACTCGGGCCCGGCGCCGGACGCCGTTGAGGCCTATATCCAGGAGAGCTCGGTGGCCAGCATCTTGGCCATGTACTACACGCTGCACACGGCCCGCGTCAAGGATCGCGTCGGTGTGCTGCGCGTGCTGGCCATCCTGTCCGCCTGCAAGGACGATCGCGCCTACGAGGATCCCTTCCTGCATTCCCTGATTGCGCTGCTCATACCCATGAGCGAGGAGTTCGCCACCGAGGACTTCTGCACCACCCTCTTCGACGAGTTCATCTTTGCCGGCTTGAGCCGCGAGAACGTCACCTCCAGGCACATGATGAAGCTGCTCTGGTACATCCACAACAAGCTGCCCGCCGGCCGCTTGGCCACCCTGATGAAGGCCATGCAGCCGACGTCGGCGCACAACGAGCACATTCACAAGCTGTACGAGACGCTGCAGGAGCGCATTGGCACACCGGCGACACCAGACGCCGCCACAACCACCATACTGGATCAGCCGCCCGCTGATTTCGACTCGCCTTTGAAGAGCGTGCCCACGCCGGGACCGCACTATAGCGCACAATAGACTATTGATGGAGAGCATAAATTATAGATATAGATAGATAGGCTCCAAGCTAGTCTTGATTAGTTCTTAACAGATATATATATATACGTATATATAAATATGTATGCTATTTGTATACGTAGTCTCAGTTTAGTTTATAGAGAAATTCCCTTTAAAGTTTTTTTTATAGATCATATATAATATAAATATATCTTTATATTTATATCTAGAATTAGGTCATGATATATATCTGCATATATTTGTTAATTTTTAAGCTATGCTGATTACATTTTTATCAGTTATAACATGAGGTATATATCATCAAATCATTTACCTTTTTTTATATTTTCATTTAAAACTTAATGAAAGATTTATATTAAATGTTATTATAAGAACAGTTTTGTTTCATAAAGGAATCTTCTCTTATTTTTAAATATTTTAATTTTATATTGTTTAATACAAAATTATATATTTTTAAGACATCTTTAAAAAAAAACCTTCACCTATGAGCTTCTATAACCTAACCTAAAGACTAAATATTCTTAATATTAAAAAATAGAATACTATATATAAAATATTACATATATCTTAGAGCTTCTAAAAAATAGAATACAATATATAAAATATTACAATTTGCCTTGAAATAAATATATTTGTTCTATAGAATAGAATATAGAATATCATATATTAAAAAAAAACACCTGTCATAGGAATACCTGCTTTTTATATTTTAAAAATCGTTTTACCTATATATATATACTTGATGTACCCAAATAAAAGACTTAATATTCTTAAGATCAGCCTAAAGAGCAGTCTAAAAATCAGAGCCTAAAACTTGTCATAAAATATCTTTATTTTTTTAGATTAGAATATTATTTAACATTAAATATATAGAAAATATATGACTTTATTCAATAAACAAAAGCCTTGGCCTCATCCACGGCTGCAAGGCATTTGTCCAACTGGGTGGCATCCACAAATGTGGTAGTTAGATCGAAACGGGCTGCCACCTGGCAGATCAGACGATTCGTGCCGCCATAGACATTGTCGCATATGGCTTTGTGATCTCCTTGGATCAGCATTGCCAGACTTGAGGAGAAGGTCAAGCCATAGTTGGTATTGTCCAGCGCCGCCAAACATTGCTGCAGGACGTTGCGCGTGGGGCTGCCACCCTGCATAAACATAGCCCCGATGATATTTACAAACTAAAAAATACCAAATAAATAATACTAACAGTGCTACTTATCACAACGTGTTTTTCATACTTTTAATAGTCATTAAATTCTTTATTTATTGCTAAATCCATTTTTAAATTTAAAAAAGAACTCTAAATTCTAGAAATATTAAACATTAACGAGCACTAAAAAAAGGTACTTTAAGCGATCATGTCTGTCAGTGAACCACAGTTTAGGGCTACCTCACAGCTGGTTCAAAAGAACCAGTAATCGCGAAGCGAGCTGCTTGCCAGCCCTCCGACAGCTCATTTCATTTAGATATTTACATATATTTGGTCGTGTCGCAGTTCAGAAAAAAGAAGACAAATACTGATTAAAACGCAGAGGCATCCGGGTAAGTTATTTAAAACGTGATTTAAGAATACTAATACTACTAATTTAAGCTGTGAAACAATGCAAAAACGACTTTGATAGCGTTAAATTAACTGAGTTTGTCGGGTGCCTTACGCCACGCGTTTCTTCCAATAAGATTTGTGAGTGTGTGTGTGTGTGTGTGACGAAATAGTGAAACGAAGGTTATTTCTTATTTTAATTTCCAATTCTTGATATCATTGAATTGCAATTTAAAGAATCAATGCAGATTCTTAAATCACACGTCAATTAGGCTTTCCATATAGTGAATAGTTATGTATGCAGCTTGTTGCTGCAACTTTCTGGAAGCACCCATACAGATGCATATGTGAATGTGTGAATGAGTGTACGAGTGTGTGTGTGTGTGTAATAGCAAAATTCTCTTCCCCCCGCCCACACTAGTTCATTCACTAAACTGCTTAGCAACAGTTAAAAAATAGAAAATGTGAAAATGCAAACGAATATAAACATAAATATGCCGTAAAAGAAAAATTTTAAAAAATTTCAGAAATATTCGTAATAAAATTTAAAAAAATGAATATAAATAAATAAATATATATGTATATATATTTTATAATTTAACAAAGTGATGAAATTGATTAAGAAAAATATTAAAGTAAAATATACTTGTTCGCTTTTTATTACTTTCATTTCCATTTTCAATTTTTCATGTAATATTTCACTATAAATTCAAAAGGAGCCGCTCTTTAGGGTGCTGCCACCTTGTAACCTAATTGCAGAATTGCCAGCTTACAACAAAAATCAGCCGTCTAACAAGTGGCAATTCATATTGCTAAAAACGCACACATTTTAGTCAGGTTTGCAGTATTTAAATACCGCACCGCATGTTTCTCAACATGAAAAGACTCTCGGGCGCAAGCAGCTCAACACGAGTGAGCAACATTTGCGTGCCCTCTCCAACACACTCATTTCGTAGCAACACGAATGAGGCAACATTTTGAACGAGTGAGGCAACATATCCGTTGGGTTGTTTTTCTCCCATGTTTGAAACGTCAGTTTACATTTGGAAGCAACAAAGCAAAGTACCGTTTGGACTGAGTGCGCGTGTGTTTGTATTTGAATGTGTGTGTGTGAGATTTTGCATTAAAAGAAAATTGTGTTTAAATTTTAATTATTAATTGAAATACATGGAAATGGATATTTAATAAAAAATTAAGTAGATAACTTAGAGCACAACAACGCAGCTAAGATGTGCAGCTGATGGGAAAAAACCTACCCACTTTTAAATTAGTGCGTGGGAAAAATCGATCCACAAACTGTTTGCAAAGAATATGAAAAATGTTGGCTTAACCGAGAGACTCTGACAAAAACAACAAGTTCGCTGTGATACATTTTTGCAGTACAAATTAGTTAACAACAACATAACACTTAGTATAGTTCCAAAGAACCAACTCTCTGAACTGTACACCTAATTTTTTCGAGTGCAATAAGCAAATTTTCGCCAAGATTCTCAAGTAACTAATTCATCTCGAAACATTCCTGCGCAACATAAAAAAAAACAACAAAATGGGTCTAAAAACGTAAGCATATTTAATATTAGAAAAAATTACAACAATTTCATTGCGTTTAATCTGAAAAAAGGCCAAATTTATGTGTTCCTTGTCAATAGTTTTTTTTTTTTCTTTATTATTATTAGTGTATGTGTGTATACATATGTGTATATGCAGATACAGTTACTTGAATGCAAAGCAGATATGAAGAAAAAAATTTTAGAAACAATTTACGTGTTTGTTTCAACTCTCAATTCGTCTCCCAGCTGTTCGAGCATAAGTGTATACATATATGACTGTGTGTGTGTGAGTGTGTATGTGTGAGTGGGTACAGTGGAGCTGCTATTCATAGGTTTGCTCGCGAGAGAGAGACAAAGAGAAACTGTGTGCTGGTATCCAACTAGTACAGTTGTCCAAACAATTACGCACAATATAACAATATTAAATAATTCACTTAATGCAATGCATTCTATGCACTTTTGATCAAGCGCAGTTTGAGTGCAATTGCATTTTCATTGTCATTTATTGTTAGCGACGCACTGGGCAAAGAAAGAGAGAGAGAGAGAGAAGCGTTTCAATCCCAAAGTGTAGCGTTCGCTTCTCTCCAGCTCTCTCTCTCTCTCGCAACATATACACTCGCAGTGCGCAAACAAAGAGTTTGTTGAGTGTGTGTATGAGTTATGTTCGTGTTCCCATTTAGTTTTTGCTTTGTATTCTTGCACCAATACCAGCGCACAAGCTGTGCATGTATTGGTGCAAGCTCGAAAATTGCGTCAGCCAATTGAAAAAATGTATTTATACTCGCGCATATTTACTTGCCCCAAAATGTTAGCTAGGCTTTTAACTCGTTTTTGTATTTTTCTTTAAAACTATGCTTAGCTTTTAGAAATAATCTAGCGCGTCAGAGACTCAGTTTTTGCATTTAATTTGCTCGTATTGATTTCTGTTTGCTCACTCGCGCTCTCGCTCTCGCTCTCTCTGCTTGATTTCACCTTCAGCATTTTTATTTTTTTGCTTTCTGGGTCATATTTGTTGATTTCAATTTGCTGATGTCGTCGCAGCAAACTATATTTTATATATAATATTATTCGTTTTTAGCCATGAACAAATAACCTTCATAAGGGCTCCCACACACAATTGGCCTGAAAGTGTACGTGTGTGTGTGTGTGTGTGTGTGTGTGTGTGTGGGAGAGATGCTATGCTATGCTATGCTAAGCATACCGTTGCTTTGCTTATCCCTTCATTTACCTACGCCCCGCTTTTTACATCTTTTCCACATACTTTTGGGCAACGTCTTTAGCGTCTTTTTTGTTGACTCTGAGGCGTTGGCGCGCATTTCGTGTGTTTTTTCATTGTTGCGTCTTTACACCGTTTGATTTGTAGCTTCCTCGGTTCATTTACAGTATATAGTGTGTATGCGTGTGTGTGTGTGTGTTGGTTTTACTGTTGTTAGATAGAGGCACCTAGCGAGAGAATGAGAGATACAGCAAGAGAGAGAGTGAGCGAGCGTTGCCATCTTGATCTTGACTGCGGTCAACCGCCCCTTAAATAGCCCGTAATTCCGCCTCTGTCAAAGACAAAAAAAATTTCACTTGTACTGCTGCACAGTTATGTATCGTATCCACTTGTATCTTCGGTTACTAATCAAAAAAAAAAATTTTATTTTTTTTTTGAAAATATCTCGTTACTTGACTGGCAAATTTTGAAGCAACTGGCGTCGCGACAGTCTCAAGTGAAACCTGACTCTACCGCCAAAAAAAAAGGTTTTAAACAACTATATTGGACAGCTGTTGTCATTTGTGGAAATACCAGGTCCAAATAGAGTGACGCATATTCAAAAAAAAAAAAAAAAAAAAAACCAAAAAAAAAATGCTGACCATTGTTGCTTATCTATGCAGCACCACTGTGCAGCGCAAATGAGCTCAATAAGCATTTCAGAATGCGCACAGCGCAAGTTAATTTATGGGGCCCCCAGTTGAAATAGGCTTTTGCAACCCCTCGGGTAGGTAATAGGTCGAGTTGCCTCTGGCAACAATGAGTGTCAACTCGTGCCAAGCCAAAACGACTTTGTTCGGCCCACCCCTTTGTCAATTGTTGCTGCCTTTTAGTAAAATTTTTGTTTTTTTTGGGTTTTCTATTGATGTCGCTTTTCTAATTCAATTGAAAGGTGCCGAGGCATTCCAGGGCAGCTGCTGGGTATCAGCCCTGGCAGCTGCTCGCTCGCCCAGCATTGCAGTCAGCAATTGTCTGGTTCTGCGAATGGAATTGCAACTGGAAGTGGAACTGGAACTGATACTGGTTCCACGTATGATAATGAGTCAATACTCGGGGTGTTCGATAAGATCGAATTGTTTTATCTTGGTTTATGTCATGGAATGCTACAAGAATCGTATGGAAATGAGTCATAGTCATAGTCTTTAGAATGTACGCCATCTTTAATGATATTCCTCGATTTGAACCCAGTTCAATAGCCTATGAATGGGCCTATGCCCCTTTGTGATTCTTTCACTGGACATATTACATTTTACATTTTACAATATGCGATAATAGTAATTTATCTTATTGTTACATCCGCTGTACGTTTTCCTCTGTCCCATGGAATTAACAATTTAGATTCCACTGGAAACCTGATAAATATACAAAGTCCACTTATCAGTTCCTGCAGTTTTCACTCTTTGTTTCCATTTCGATTCGGGTACAAAGTGCGGACAAGCTTGTCGGGCAGGGGCTTATCTAGTCGAGTCCATAAAATACCTCTAAATTTGAACACAGTTCGCGATTGTAATGACAATTCGCTCAATGCATTTGTCGATAATGAAAACTAATTTAAAGCATTGAAGTCCACCGATAATGGAAATGCAAATATATGTATTGGTGTAGACGTCCGTTCTATTTCCGTTCCGATCGAGATCGAGACAGGCAGCAGACGCATGCAGCTAAATTACATGCATACGTAGATAGTGAACATAGTTTAGTTCCATTCAGATTGAAATCGTGCGAGACACAAAGTTCGATGCCTGAACTTGCGAACGGAGCACGAAACCCGACGCGTGATTTAGTTCAATTACATGCAGTGAACGGGAGAGAGAGAAGCAGAGGGAGACTGATAGAGGAATGGGTACAATGCTCCGGGATTTGATAACAAATTAAATTCAGTTTGTTTAGCTTTTCTTTCTTTTCTCTTTTTCTCTCCCATTGAAAATGGGAATGCTGCATAAGAGCTAGAGACTTGAAATTTTTTATAGGTCCGTGTATAGCACGCACAGATCGAGTTTGTTTTAAAAAATCGATAACTATCCCCAATTAATTGTTATCGATTAAAAACAAAATCGAAATTCAGTTTAAAAATTATATCTGGCCTATCTTTTAAGCTAGAGACCTCAAATTTTATATTTAGCTTTATATTAATTTTATGTAATTTCGAATTTTGTTATTTTTTGGATACCGGCCCCAATTTCCCCAAATTCTATGAAAACACAGATTCGACGGGGCGCAGGGTATCCCCAAGTCGGTCACGCCCGACTAGAGTTTTCTTGTTTATTTATTTTTTTTTATATGCATAAACTGTACAATAATTTGTGCGTCGTCACATTAAATAAAAACAAAACATTTTCCACTCAAGTTCCTTGAAAATGCCATAATTTATCTCGCAGCGCATGCCACAGGACAGCTGCTGCTGCTGCGCCTGCGCCCTGTCAGCAGCGGCGGGACAACATTTGATGTTTCCGCTTTGTCTGCGTTTCGCACTCTACGCTATTTACACATTTACATACACATGTGTGTGCGTGTATGCACAGCTGTTTGTCTGCATGAGTGTGTGTGTGTTTGCTGTTATTGGGGTTGAAAACGAAATTTGGACGTCGCAACGTCTATGTGGCTTCCTGGTTGGGCAGCTTTTGTGGTGGTAAGCCCTGGCGGGGACAGCCCTTAACAGTTCAGTGCGCAATTTCGTTTATTAATTCTATGATTAAAGTCGCTTGAATATTTTTAGTAAGCTTAGAAAAGGGGTTGGTCACTTATTTAAAAGAGACAAGGAATGGTGGCATTGGCACATGCCCTGGATCAAAGCATTTCAGGCAGGGTGGCAACGCCAGCTGTTGTGTACCTGTTTGGCGTCACATTTGACTCCGCAGCAGCGTCGTCGGCTCTGCTTGCTACGTGACGCAAGCAACGCACAGATTTCCCGAGCTGCTGCTTGAGCTGATGCAACTGCAGTCTCGAAAGCTCTCTGTAGGCCTCCTTTTTTTTGTTGAAGTGCTTGTACTTGTTGAGCAGTGTCTTGTCATTCGTTGACCTTCAGCAGTTTTAAATACGCAGCCCAACATCAATTAAGCGCTGATAAATGGAATAAACCGTTCGACAGTACAAAGCGAAAAGCATAAAAGCAAATTAAAACTGCTGAATAACATAGGCCATCTCGCTCGTGCAGGTGTTATTTGACGCTATGCACGTCCCTGTCGCACTTGCGTGTGTGTGCGTCTGCGTTAGCGTCTCTTTATTAAACAGCGTCGCATAAAAAAATTGAAAAATATTTTGCAAGCTTTTAACTTGCCTTTGTTTTGATTTCATGCACTTTAGCTAAAGCAAATAGAGAATAGACAGATACGCACACAGACGCACATACACACACACAGACATGGTCATAAATCACTTTCGTTTTTCTACACTTGTATGTATGTGTGTATGTATGTAAGATCGACAGCGTCTCTGCCTGCCTGCCCTGCCTGTCTCTCGCTCTTTCTTTGTCTCTTCCTCTCTCTTCGGTTTTCTTTTAGTTAAAGCTGATTGTCTGTGCTTACTGAACAGCAGCAATAAACATATTTATGTACACCTGCATACATTCCAACATATTTTCATATTTCACACCTGAGCAGAGCCAACCACACCCCTCCCCAACTGGCATTCGTCTTCGCTTAACTCGCGTTTTGTCGTTACAAAAAATAGGCAAAAAGTGAAATTTTTTTTACAAACTCGCAAATGTTGGCCAAGCTGTTCGAGCAGTTAATAACAATAACAACGAGCAGCCTAGGTAAAGCTCATATAAAAATAAAAACAACTACATACAAGCAAACACACACACACACACACACAGACCATATCTGAAGTGTTCGTGTAAGCATATTTATGTGTGTGTGTGTACGTGCTTTGCGTCAGCGGCACGCGTAATATTTTTTTGTTTTTCGTTGCCCAAATGATCAACAACAAATACAAGCGAGAAACTAAAAAGCAAAAACTAAAAAAAAATCGATGTAGAAAATGTCGAATCGAATTGGGAAATATGGCATAAGCAGATATTTACATCTACTATACATGTATAAATAATTATTAAGCAAATATGATTGAGCCTTGAATAAGATCAAAAGAGAACGTTGGCTCTTGCTCGCTCACTCGCACTCATTGTGGGTCGACAGGCAGGCCAGCCCAAGCCAAATAAGCACACCAAGCAATACACACAGTCACATGCACACGGCTCTCTCATAAGATGACAGAGGCAAGCTCAAGCTTT
Source organism: Drosophila pegasa (assembly GCA_035046225.1). Classification (NCBI taxonomy): domain Eukaryota; kingdom Metazoa; phylum Arthropoda; class Insecta; order Diptera; family Drosophilidae; genus Drosophila; species Drosophila pegasa. The sequence continues at coordinate 6,165,700 of JAWNOD010000398.1, read as the reverse complement.
GGTTCTCTGATCCGCTATCTCTTTCGCACTGTTACGCATTGTATGCAGCTTTATGACCATCAGAGCGTTAAGTTGAACTTTGACTCGACGCCGTTAGTTTGTCGCCTTTGAAGCTTTGGGCATCAGTGCAGGGCTGCAGCATCATGTTTATGACTATCGAAAACTAGTTTCGTAGCTGGACGACCTTGAATTGAAACACTTGTGAAGCGACAGCAAGTGGGATTATTATTGCTTTGTTTCTTTGGACGGAAGTTAAAAAAAGAGCGTGATTTGTATGTTTTCGTAAACTGGTGATGTTTTTTTCATTTTTTGCTCTCTCATTTGATACGTTCTGCAAATGCGTCAGATATGTTGATTGTGCCCTCATTGGCTTGGCTTGGTTTCTCTGATTCACATTCGTAATATGATTAAGGTGCGGTCAGTTCCTTGGCGAAAGTTCAGTCGCATTGATCAGCAAATTCTGATTAATATATTTAATGCCTGATTCACACACAATATTTTGAAACGAGTTAAAATTAATTCGAACTTGACTTATTGCTCATTAGGGTATTTTTAACTCAGTTATGCTTAGCCTTCTGAAACGGGGTCTTGAGCTGCTAGCCATGGGCCAGGTTAATGACAACTGTTTGGAAACACACTGTTAACACTTGCTATGGTGTTTTTATGTTTTTTGTTTTCGTCAGGGCTGTATATTTACAATTAAAATTTCCCTTTCAACTATAAATAGCAACGAGTACACAGATTTTTTTAACACCATATCGCGCTGCTACTTACAATATTTCAACGTCAATTGCAGCAGCAGCAGCAGCTATTTTCCACGATCCCATAAACATTTATCTCGCACTTTCAAGCAGCTCTCCTCGGCTGCACAGCTTCAAATTTCGAAACTGTGTTTGTTAGTTTTTCTGTCTATCTATCATTTCCCTCTGTGTTTGGATTATTTAATGTTTTGTTTTCGCTTCCTCTGTCTAGAGAAAGCTTGCCCAGCCCTGGCACAATTGCTGTTGCTGTTATCTCTCAATCCCAGCGTATCCGATTCTGTGTGCTGCTCTTATGCGTATGTGTGCGTGTGTATGTGAGTGTGTATGTGTGTGTGTGTGTGTATGATTTCATATTATTAGCTGTAAGGCGAACGCTGAATTGGAACAAGATGGCGGCCACTTTGTTTACTCAAGTGCGCGCAGTGAGCTTTTGTCTCGAGCTCTTTATTTTTGTTTTCTTCGCCTGCAATCGGAAATCAATCAATGTAGAGGACTCTGGGAAGTCAATATATATTATCTTGTCTCAAATTCTAAGACAATTTGTCGAAAATTTGTGATATTGCCCAGTTTATTTATATGTGGCTCGCCTTGAGACAGCGATCAGCACACATCAACCCACCCACCCCCTCGCTCCCCGCCCCACACTTGCAGGCTTGCCACGTTTCGTGATTTGAATAAAAATGTGGGCAATTTGATGTGTGTTTGAGGTCAGAAATAAATCACATGTATTCCAATGTCAAAAATACTTGCCCCACTGTGCTCAGGTTTTAGCGCTCAAAGTTCGTTTAACGCATTGTAAACAGCTCCATATATTATATATACATATAGAAACTGAAACAAAGAGCATTGCTCCTTGCCAAAATAACAATAATAACAATAACATTTCAGTTCAGTTTTGCATAATATGACATTAATGAACTTCATTTGACATTTAGCACATTTACACTGTAAAAAATATATATTTTCTTACTATTTTTTGTATATTTATTTATTTACTTATTTGACTTAACAATTAATAAATATGCTTGCATAATTTTGCAGCGTGTAAGTTTTATATATTTTAGCGAATTTTCTTAAAGAAAGAAAAATTCAGAGACCAAACCCAGTTCTACTACGAACTGACTACACTGTAAACAATTTCAGCGTCTAGCGTTTATTATCGTACCAAGCATTGAGCGAACACATAATAAACCACATTGACGCTAGAAATTATATAATTATTATATATACTTTTTCACTAAATATTGTTTGAAAAAAGATAAAGACAATTTGTACGCTCGTCTACACTCATTTGTACACTGAGCAAAATTGTCACGCTATATACATATTGATATTTGTTTAAATATATGTATATATTGCATTGTTGAGGGCGTTTTGTTTGTTAACTGTTTGCAAATTGTTGAAAGAATTGCATTAAGGTTTTTGTTCGGCTATTAACAGAGCTATCGATATATATATACAGTCTATATATATATTTGTATTTCGGCTCTGGGCTACTCGAACCGGTGTGTGCAGCACAAGTAGCAAACAGTTCATTTTATTTTCGGTTGCATTCGCGCCAGCAGTGGATTATAACAATATAGTTGCTATATACAGAAGATATAGATATCTATATATAGTCCCTGAAGCGCTGCATTTCTAGTCTTGAATTTCGAGCTGCAGATTGAGAGAGCATTTAGAGGGTTCTTTCCTAAGTGCACTCGTTGATATACTGCAAAAAAAAAGATTAAATTTTGGCTTGAAATTCGCATTTGTGGGCTTTTTTGCTGAAAATAAAATCATATATCAAACAAGTTGATCAAGGGACACATTTATATATATACACATATATCTGGCCTTAACGCAAAGAGATTTTTGTATCTTTTTGCTGTTTTATTATACAAAACAACAACAACAACAACAACAAACCTTGCCATATACAGGTACTAGGCCAGCCCTCACAATGTCTGTCCCTGTACGCTACTCTGCTGCCGCCGAATACGCCGTCGTTGATAGTGGTTTGGATAATACTCTAACCCAAGAAGAGCAATACCACCAACAACAACAGCAACTGCACCACCAGCACCAGCAGCAGCAACTGCAATACGCGCAATACCAACAGCAGCAACAACAACAGCAGCAGGAGGAGGAAGAGGAGGCTCTATTGTATTGCCAATTGCAGCAGCAGCTGGAGGCGGAGCAGCAGACGCAGGCGTTGCGGCAGCAGCAGGAGCAGTTGATGCAGCAGCGGTCATCGATGTTGATGTCCTCGACGGTTATGCCATCACTTGATTTGCCCCACAACAACAACAACAACAACATCATCAATAATAGCAGCAACAACAACGCCAACAACAACATGGATGCAATTAGCATCAATGCAATCCTGGTCGATGATGAACAACCATCCACATCGGCTCAGGCGGCGGCTGCTATTTTGAGGGGCAAATCAATGAACGGTGGTGGCATCGACTTGGTGGAACACAATGCAGAGATGCCAACTGATTGGATGAGGATTGCGGACGAGGGTCGGTATGGGACACCGGGTGCTGCTGGCATGGAATATCAGAAGTACGAACAACAACAACAACAACCACTAGATGCAGAAGCAGCAGGAGCAGGAGCATGGACAGGAGCCGGAGCAGGAGCAGCAGCTGAGCCGACGGCACTCAAGAAACTCGAGGATCAATTGCATGCGCTCAGTTCGGATGAGCTGTACGAGACCTTGAAGGAGTACGATGTGCTGCAGGATAAATACCATACAGTGCTACTCTTGCCCAAGGAGTCGAGGGTGAGTTGATGTCAAATGAAATATAAGATACGATTAAGAGAAACAAATGATAAATTAGCAAATTGCCAATCTAATCTTTTATTGAATATCTGACACAATATGAAATATGTAATAATTATCTATCTATCTATCTCTTCTCTAGCGCGAGGTGACTGCCGGCGGACGTGATGGATCGGCGTACGTGCTGCGTTGTTTGAAGATGTGGTACGAGCTGCCATCGGACGTGCTCTTCTCGGCGATGAGCCTGGTGGATCGCTTTCTCGATCGCATGGCTGTCAAGCCGAAGCATATGGCCTGCATGAGCGTTGCCTCCTTCCATTTGGCCATTAAGCAGCTGGACTTGAAGCCCATACCTGCCGACGATTTGGTTACAATATCTCAGGTATGTCACACGCACACACACACACTCACCCATCAGGTATATGCAGTTGCCTAACATTCCTCTGTTTACAGTGTGGTTGTACCGCTGGCGATCTGGAACGCATGGCTGGGGTCATTGCCAACAAGCTGGGCGTACAGATGGGGCATGCCCCGATCACATCCGTTAGCTACCTGCGCATCTACTACGCACTCTTCCGCAATTTGGCTAAGCAAATTGGCGGTGATTTCTTCAAGTTCTATCAGCAACTCATCAAATTGGAGGAGCTGGAGAATCGCCTGGAGATCCTGCTGTGCGATGTCAAGACGACGGTGATAACGCCAGCGACATTGGCGCTAGTGCTCATCTGCCTGCATCTGGATTTCCACATCAAGGAGTCGTACACTCGCGGCAGTCCCGAACTGAAGCATGTCTTTGAGTACATACTCTATCTGCAGGAGTACATGAGGGTATGCACGACTTAGACTCTGAATGGGAATGGAAAGTAATTAAATGTGTGTGTCTTGTTTACAGATACCCGATCGCGTTTTTACCTGCGGCTTTAGCATTGTCTCGGGCATTCTGTCTCACTACAATGGACAGAATAAGGCGCCCTACAAGCAGCGGCTTGTCTGGAAATTATCCAGTCGCACGCTGCGCGTCCTGCGCCCGATCAATCGCTTCTCATCCGATTTGCCCACCATTGAGGAGGGCATTTCGAATGCCCTCGACGATGGCCTGCGTTCAAGGTGAGTGAAATCGAGAGATATATATATGTAGAGAATAATTAATATTATAGAAATGTTATAAAAAGTCTGTAAAGTTAGGGTGAAATCGAGCGAGATATATAGAGAATTATAGAAATATTATAGAAACACAGAAAGTCAGTTAAATTAGAAGGGTTTTATAGGGCTTCCAGCTCTGTTTAGATAACAGACCAGTTTGCTTCTAGAACATTTCGGCTTTGTCTAGCTGAAAAGGTCCGTTATATATTTTTAGCACTATTACTCGTAGTCTTTGGACTAATTTGTATGTAAGCGCTCGAGTGAGCGAGCGAGCGAGCATGAGTTGAGTTTTTGTTTTTGCTTTTTGTTATTTCGCGTAAACAAGTTTTTTAGAATTGACGCGATTTTATTATCACAACAACAACAAACAGCAAAACAACAAACAACAACAAAACGCATAGAAAATCATGAGACCCATTGGCTGGGCTGGTTTTGCCTGCCCAACTCGTCGCATTTGCCAAAAGTGGTTCGACAACAGCGACAGCAGCAGCAACACCTACAGCTAGACAGCCGGACATACATATGTATGCATATATATGCACATAGTTATATGACTGTTGATGTGATAGTGTGTGTGCTTGCTTGCTTTTTTTTTCGACAACAATCTTATCAGAGAGGCACGCCAAAGTGGACAGGGGTGGGGTATAGAGAGAGTGGGAGAGGGAGAGTGCTGCACGAGGGTCGCTGTTACTTTAGTGAAATAATGAAATTCGCCTCGACTGTGGAATTCGCCGCGATGTGCGTCAATTGTGGGACGACGTGGGCGTCTGCCTTAAATAAGTTGCTCAATGACAAGTGAAGACCTTGACATTTCAGGCGATAGTTGAGGCATATTGAGTATAATGAACATGACTATAATAATAATTTTTAGCAGGTGAACATCGATTTTCTATCTATAAAGGGTAAAAAAAAAAAAATAATAATAATAATACAAAAAAAAAAAAAAAAATTAAATAATTAGGTACTCATTAAAAAAATGCAAATGCAAGTAAAGATAGTTTTAAAATGAATATGAAAAAATTTCAAATATTTTAGATATAATACTTTAATGTTATTCGTTGCTTAAAAGTCAAAGCAAAGAAAACACATTAGCTTATATTTTTGCCAAGAAAAAAAAAACCAAATGTACTTGACATTGAGACCTTCACATTGCCATGCTCCGAAAAAAAAACTATACATTGTATATATATTTATATATACATATATTTTTCAGTTTTTTTGGCAAGGGTATTAAGAATTCAATACGATGTTGAAAATTAGTTGTTTTTTAATTTGTGGGCCTTTGGTCGTGTTGTTTTCTTATCTGATGAGATGTTTTTATGAATGTATATATATATACATATATATATATATATATACATGCATATATGTATGCCTTGCCTCCACTTAGTCATAAACACTTTGAGTTCAATGCTCTATATGTGACTTTCGCACTGCGTCAAAGCAACTGATTGCACTTGTGCAAATGCTTGAATCAGCTGATCAGCTGATTGGCACAGCAAAATGACCTTCAACTTGAGTGTGTTGGCAAATTTAAGCGATAAAAAAGAATGATATAATGGCGTAAGCTTAAGTATACTAAGCAATAAATTATATAACACATATCATATAATGTTAATTTCTTATTTATTTTTCCTCTTGCAGAACCGAGAGTATTAGCTCCGAGGAGGAGGAGGACTGGCCAACTTCACCCATTATTCCAATTTTCGAACAATGTTAGTAGCATCTACTTACCCCAGCAGCAGCAGCAGCAGCAAATTAGTGCAGCAACGAAGCAAAGCAGCGCCCAAAAGTCAACCAACAACTGGCAAGTGTTTTGGGCAGAAGGATTGAAGCAGCAACAGCAGCAGCAAGCAGGCAGGCAGGCAGGCAGGAATCATCTAGGCAACACAGCGGCAGCAGCAACAGGTGCCACAAATTGTGGTAGCAGTGGAATAGACATATCTACAGCTACAACAACAACTGAGTAACTGCTCCACACCTTTGTGAGCCTCTATTGTGTGTGCTTGTGTGTTAGCAATGGGTGTGCGTGTGTGTGTATATAATGCTAAAAGAAAGAAGAAATGATGCATCATAATTTGTTTAGCATATGCACACATATATATATTATGCATCTCTCTCTATATATGTTGGTATATATATGTGTGTATATACATATATATAATTTACGCTGGTTCTACCATTTAAGAAACTATTGAAAAATGCGAGAGGTCGGCCAAAAGCCGGGCACAGGACACGGCACGAATATATAATTTTTCGATTTAATTTTGCGGCAAGACACAAAAACAAAAATACGTTTAAAAAAACTACACAAAAGCAAAAAAAATCAAAAAAATATATATATACCTAAGTATAGAAATGATGCGGACCATCATACAAAAGATTGATGTCGTTCCGGACCAAGATTGAGAAATCGCTGAATGAAAACGATATAAATGAGAATTGATAATGGAACACGCCCACAAGATTGCAAAATTGACAGGCTAACGGAATGGAACACCAATTTTTTGTGAAAAGAAAAGAAAAAAAAAACAAACTAAAAAGAAAAGCAACAAAAAAAGTATCTATCAACCCAATTTCAAATTAAGTTTAAAGTCACTTTTTGTTATCCATGTTTGTTTTGTAAAACACTTAAAAAAAAGAAAAGAAACACTGGACCCTTAAAAAAGCAAAAGAAAACGAGAAAAAAAAATCAACAAAAAATCTAAAAAAGTACAAAAAATCATTAAATATAGACAGACTATTAAAATATAAGTTAAATGTTCAAACTTTACCCCTTAAAAACCCCACATCAGATTCGGCCGCGCTGAGAATTCAAGCAAAACTATGACTAAGCAAATCGTAACAGATATATAAAATAACCCCCCATATGTAGTTGAGTGTGTAGTCGATCATTTTTCTGCTCTATAAATATATATATATGCATATAAAACAAAACGAAAAGAAACGTCTATATAGAAAACATTCATAAATACTTTGAGCTAAGTGGAATTTGTTATTATTTATTTAACAACAAACGAGATCTTTTTGAAATGGAATGAAATGTATTTAGAACAATGCAAAGCAAACAACAACAACAAAAACAACAGTGATCAATATTGTCTACATATATATAAATATATATCTATGTATATAGCTGCATATGACTTTTGAAATATGCACGCTATATACATAAATATATATCTATATCTTTATCTATAAACACATTTCACTTTCTTTTTTTTTTGTTATATAATTTAATGCCTATTTAATTTATTAAAAACAAAAGAAAACAAAAAACTTGTAAAAAAACAAACAAAAAAACCATGTACTAAATATACTATAGATATTATTATAGCATACCAGCAAAGAAGAAGAAAAACAAATCAAAAATTAATTAATTATTTTTTGGTTTGCGCCGCGCTCTGTTTAAAAAAGAAAATTATGATGCATTCATTATATAGTAGAGTATATATATATATACACGGCAGAACAAGAACAACTATGAAGAACCCGAAAGCTCTTAACTTGAGCTGGCAAAAACTATCCGCAGAATGACAAAAAACAACAGAAAACAGAAAGTTTTAACATTTCTCTTAAAATTCTTTCACTTTTAACAAACAAAAACAATTTTAACGCAAATGCCAAATCGAAAGATAAAAAACATTCAAATTCGATTTAAACATTTTCTGTGTAAATTTGAATAAAATGCGCGTGTCACTGTGCACAGTGGCATACACAATTTCTGATTGAAATATTTGCAACAAATCCAAATGTTTTATTTACCTTTGTGTGAGCGTGCATGTGTGTGTGTGAGTGTGCGTGTGAGTGTGTGCAGCTACAACCTGGAGCAGCTCCAACTGTGGAAACTCTCGCTCTCGCACGAACTCTCCTCCGACGAAATGTGAGTACAACTAGAAGAGTAACGAAAGTAAAGAAACTACTTGCCAAGCCGCACTCTGCACACTCTGCAAATGTAAATAAAACATTGAATAGCTGTAAAGAAAAACAATTTTTACTTTTAACTTTTACCTGACTGTGCAATAGTTTTAACAACTTTTAAACCTTTCATGGCAATACTCATACTTTTTGTAAGCTAAGGAACAAAATGATTTTTAATATTTAAGCGAACGAAGCTGGAAGAGAAAATTGTGTGTTCATTGCCAGGCTGCATGAGAAAAGGAAAACCTTGATTTTCTTTTTTAAAAATATATATAACTATATTTTTTAATCTTAGTCTAACTTTAAAAAATGGCAAAGTGACAAATAAGACAAACAACAACAAGAACAACAACAACAACAAATGGAAGTATAGACATAAGACTTTCTACAATGATGCCGCCAGTCGGTTATTCTGACATTAAATGTAAATGTATTTTAAAAACTAGCAAATTTTACACATTTTTTAGCGCGGAGTTAGTTAAATATTTGCGAGCAAAGTTAAAAAAACAAACAAAACAAAAAAACGAATCATTTTAACTAAAGCAAAGAAAGATCTATATTAGTATTGTATAATTATTTCACTAAGTAGTACAAAAATAAGAACAAATCATGTACTAAATTTAAATTCTCTTCCGCATTATATTTAATTTATATTTTTAGCCTTAAATTCTCTTCGGCATTATAATCTAATTTATATTTATAAACTCTTAGTTGTATTTTTTGACAAAGCGATCTTAAATTGTACATTTCACTATCTCTAAAGAGGTTTTGTAGTTTTAGACATCCATTCATTTTGTAAATTATCTATCATCCAATTTTATTTAAATTATTCAAAATTTTAAATTTGAATTAAGTTTTAAACGATTCGTGGCAATTAAGCTAAATGTAGATTGTGTATAAATATTGAAGGAGCTGTATAAGAACAACAAAAACCGTGATTTAAATCATTGTATACACATGACTACAAATAAATGGAAAAAAGTATTATTAAATGGTAAAAAAAATAAAGATTGTTTGAATTTTATTTTGTTGCATTAATCAAAAAGCAATTGATGAGTTAATCGGTTTTACGCCAGCTCGATTTATTATCGATAGCCAGAGAGCAAGTGTTGCAAAACACGAAACTCAGGGCTGCACAAAAATGTATCGATAGCACGCATGTCGTGTTTTTGCTTGGTGCTGGCAATGCCGTGACACATAACCTTCCTTTTCTAAATAATTTTTGTGCTGTGTACACGTGTTCTCCACAATGGCACCCGTCGAAAAAGCTAAAAAGGTCGCCAAATCGGCCAAAAAGGGCAAGAAGCACCCCTTGAACTCCTACCTGAAGGGTGGTGTCCTGCGTTACTCCAAAGCCCAGGTAAAAAGACGATAAAACACACTCGGAAAATGTGCTCACAAAGTGTGGCATCTGCCATGACGCGCCGCCCGTGCATTGACATCGTGTGTGAAAAGTGCATTTAACAAGTATTTGATATATTTCTCATTGTTGCTGTGTAGATGTACAAGCGCCGTGCGCTGTATCGCCTGAAGGGTAAGAAGAGCCCCGTCGTCCAGAAGGAGAAGGTGCCCATCAAGAAGGTCAAGAAGATCGGTGGCCCCAAGAACGGTGGTGAGCGTACCGTCTATCTGCGCAAGCCCAAGGCCAACTACCCAACCAAGACCTTCGTTAAGAAGCGTCCCGGCAAGGCCAACTTCAGCGAGCACAAGCGCAACACGCGCCGCAACCTGACACCCGGCACCATCCTCATCCTGTTGGCTGGTCGTCACCAGGGCAAGCGTGTTGTCCTGCTGAAGACCCTGGCTTCCGGTCTTCTGTTGGTCACTGGCCCCTTCGCTATCAACTCGTGCCCACTGCGTCGTGTGTCGCAGCGCTTCGTCATTGGCACCTCGACGCGTGTGGACCTGGGCAGCTTTAAGGTACCAGAGCACTTGAATGACGCTTACTTCCGTCGTCTGAAGGCCAAGAAGCAGAAGAAGTCGGGCGAGGCCGACATCTTCGCCGCCAAGAAGGAACGCTTTGTGCCCAACGAGCAGCGCAAGAAGGACCAAAAGGAGGTCGACAGTGCCCTGCTGAAGGTGATCAAGGCCCACCCAGAGGGCAAATACTTCGCGAAGTACTTGCAGAACATGTTCGCTCTGCACTCGTCCCAATACCCACATCGTCTGCGCTTCTAAGCCGCGTTGCCCATGCAAAACTTCACTTTAAGGACTTTTTAAATACTTTGTACAAGCCCCGCTGATTACAAACGATTTTGTAAAAAGAAAATAAAAACTTACAGAACCGGAACTGAGTGTCGAGGTATGAGGAAAGGAACAAACTCAAGTGTGGCTTTACTTATTTTGCAGGCGCCTTGGCCTGTGAATCCTTGTCTTCGCAGTCGTCCTTCTCAGGCAGAGGATACTCCATCTGGAGATTGAGTGCGCTCAAGAACTTGCGGCGTCCATGTATATACCAGAGCATTTCACGATACGACCCCGGCAGCACCTCATCCACAATAGTGTCCGCCTTGAAGGTGATGTAGAATATGTTGGTCGTCGTGTGCTGCCGCCGATTCGTATTGAAATTCTGTGCAATGGTCATCAGCTGCAGGAAGTTGTGCGACGTGTACACCACATGGGCGTTCATCTGCAGGAAGTCGGTGACCAGAACGGGCTTCAGGAAACTGATGTCCGATATGCACTTCAGTCTGGGCGCGTGCCCGCTGTAGACGCTGGCCATCACGACGGTCAGCTCCACGGCCTTGCGCATCAGATAGCCGCCGAAGATCGTGTTCTGTGCATTGCGATTCTGTGGGAAGGGCTTCAACAGGGTCGAGCACATGCTGTCGGCCATCCAACGGCAGCGCTGAGGCAATATCCGTTTGTTCAGCTCGAAGGTGTTGTGCGGCGTCGTCCGCTTGAGCAGGTTATACATGATGGCCTGCTCGTGCTCCAGCGGGGGCGAGATGAACACACTTTGGCCCCTGGCCTGCTTGCGTTCCATTTGCCGCTTGTCCGCCGCCTCCCAGTAGCTCTGCTCCATTTCGTCGGCTGGCTCCAGGCGGTTCGCTGGAGCCGAGCCCGTATTGGTGGCGTTGCGAGCGACCATTATGAAGAGTGCCTTGGTCACATTCACATACTCGTCGCCGCGTGGTTGGCGCACGTAGATGGTGATCTCCATGGAACTGCTGCCGGTCCAGGACACAAAGCCACTCAGCTCAAAGTTCTTGTCCAAGGCCAAGTTGTCGGAGTTCTTAAAGTCCACGCGATCCACGAGCACGGTGACGAAGGTGTAGGGCAGAAACACATTCTCGGGCAGTTTCGGCAGCTTAATATGCCGATGACATATCCAGACTGGCGAGGTGGATTACCTGTTAGAAGCCATACATTTATAGTAGTCTCGATGGTCACCTGCAAACAGATCCATGTCCTCCATCAGTCGACCCAGCCGCACCAGGCCCAGATGATTCACGTAGCGCTCGCGTATCAGCTCATCCGAGTCCAGCGGTATGGTGGCTATCGTATAGGAGTCCCTCATGCTGCGCGGCGGCAGCTCTTCCTGCTTCGGGTGGTACTTGAGCAGATTCTCCCGCGACTTGGGCACAAGACTATATCCAATCTCGACGCCCGTGCTCTCGCGCAATTTGATTACAACTGCGGGGCAGAGAAGTCAGGGAGGGGACATGGTTGAAGGACTGTCGCTGCTTACTGTCATTGATGGTGCCAGACTTGTGATCCGATTGCTGCTTCAGGTACTCATCCATATAATAATGCCTCACGGTGCAGTAAGGAGACCAACGCCTATGAAGTCTATTTCTCCTTATGTATTTATCAAGCTAATACTGACCTTGCTTACGCCTCACCTGATCAAATGCTGCCATCTTCCGGGTGTCCATAGTCTCATACGCGTCATACAGAATTTTTAAATTAAAAAATTTTGAATTTAAAAAAGAAAATTTGACAGGGCAAAGGGTTTATTGTTAAAATTTTTAAAATCCGCATTGATAACAGGAGTTTATATAGCTCTTATACCAACCAACGACTCCCACCTAAAACACCCCGTTCATATCCCTAATTTTACTCCTCCTAATCCTTACCATTGTACACTCCCGAAATAAGTTAAAAACAGAAATATGCTAGCCACATTTCTCAGCGAGGATTAAAAGTTTGTCGAAATAATTGAATCTAAAAGTATAATAAATTATTAAAAAATATTTATGGTTGCCAATGACTGGGTACGCCTTTGAAAAACAATAAAATATAAAATTCGAGTTAATTTAAGTCATCAAATACATCGATTTCCGTGTTAATAGTCGAGAAAAAATATTTTGGGAATCAATCTTTGATTTTTCCTATTTATTTTTATAGGAAAAATTCAATCTTTGATTTTTCCTATAAAAATGAATCAAAGATTGGAATTTTTCCTATAAAAATTAAAATATATATCTTAAAGAAGATCATATTTATGACCTACAAAAAAAAATTGGTAACTCTTGTTGAGCGAGATATCAAGAATTGAATTTTGGATGCGCTATCCTGATGACAAACTTTTAGAAAGCGTTTTCTGTATGTTTTTTTTTTTTAAGAATTTTCAAACATGTTTCCTGACATTTTTCAGAGCCCAGTCTTGTTTTATTTCGAAAAGAATAATACAGAGTTAGAGAGCAAACGCCATTATACCCTTAATTTCCATTTTCAATGAGTTCAGGGTATAAAAAAAATTCATGATAGATATCTCGAATGATATAGGAAATATTTAAAATTAACGGAAAAAATTATGACGCGCAGATATATCTAACATAGGATAAAGACGACATTGTAGAAGCAGCTGAACAATATTTATTATTGCTTTATATTAATATAAATATTGCAAAAAGACGATGGCACATATAGCATATGCTGTGTATTATTTTAAACTGGTAATACTTTTTTTAAAATATTTAAAATTTTCATATATTATAAATAATAATAATTAATAAATATTAAATTCTTTATTGAATCGTTTTAATTTTTGACTTAAATTTTGCACATTTTGTTCATTCAAGAATTTCGGATCAAGATTGAGGTATCTACGGCTGACCGCAATCCCCCGCATTCTAGCTCGACATGTAAAGATATTATAAAATTACCATTTGGGTATACATATTCATAAATTTTGTGAATCTGATGTCAAAAACGTATAACTGTGACGGACTATCTATAGATCTAATGTTTCTTGGTTTTAGTATATAGTAAGTATTGTTGCCTCCTTAGTATAGAGCCTCCACATATTGCACAATCCCTTTTCCTTAATCCGCATTCCCATATTTATTTCCTTCGGACTCCCGTGCTGTACTCGAACTTGCGGCGTCCTTGGATATACAGCATGGTCTCGTGGTAGGAGCGCGGCAGCACCTCGGTCACCGTGTCCGGCGCCAGGAAGGTGTAGTAAAAGGTGTTGGTCGTCACCTGCTTGCCCGAGTGCGGGTCGAGCACCTCGGCCACGGTCATAATCTGCATGTAGTTCAGCTTGGTGTAGACCACGTAGGCCGTCATCTTGATGAACGAATCGACGCTGACGGGCTTCTCGAACGAAATGTCCGCAATGTGCTCCAGCTTGGGGCGGGTGCGGCAGTAAAGTACGGCAGCTGCCCAGCTAATCTCCAAGGCGCAGCGCATGAGAAATCCGCCAAAGACGCGATTATGGTGATTGCGATGCTCGGGAAAGGAGGGTATCGTGCTCATCTGGTACGAATTGGACATCCAGCGGCAGTTGGGCGGCAAGATGCGCTTGTTCAGCTCCATGGTGTCGACGGGCGTGGTGCGCTTGTACAGCTGATACATAAGCGTCTGCTCCGGATCGTTGGGCTCCACCTTGAAGATGGACTGGGCGCCAATCAACTGACGCTGCTTCTTTCGCTCGGCGCCGCCATTCAAAATGTTTGCTTCCTCATCGTTGGCCGGCTTGATCTGATTCACTGGCGCCGCGCCCGTATTGGTCGCATTGCGAGCGGCCATCAGGAAGAGGGCACGGGTCAGTTTCTTATAGGCTCCGCCCTGCTTCTGCTCCAGCCAGACGACACACTCCATGGAGCTGGTGCCCACCCACGAAACGTGGCCGGACAGGCGAATATCCTCGGTGCCGGAGGCCATGGCATCGGTGAAGTCAATGCGATCCACCAGAATGGTCACAAAGGTGTAAGGCAACGGCACATCCGCCGGCAGCGTGGGTATAAGCACGTGCTTGTGACAACACCAGGCTGCAAACGAGGAGTTGCCATTGAATATACAGTCAGATTTTGATAGAGAGATTCGTAGGCAAACCGGCAAACATGTCCATATCCTCCAGGAGCCGACCCATCCGCACGTTGCCCAAAAAGGTGACATATTTGTCCTGCAGCTGCAGGTTCTTGCTGAGCGGGATGATGGCCGAGGTGAATGAGTCCTGCATGGAGCGTGCTGGCAGCTCCTCCGCCTTGGGCTGATACTTGAGGAGATGCTCGCGTGACTTTGGCAGAGGCTGATAGCCGTGATCCAGGCCCAGGCGCTTCATCATCTCTGCCTGAACTGAGATGGGGTGAGAGGGAGTGGCAGTGAGAGCAAAGTGGATTGTGCACCTCAAGGATTCACTTACTTTCCGCCATGGTGCCCGAGTCGTGGGGCGTCGACGTCTTGATGTGTGTGGACTGACGACTGCAAAGTATGCTGCTTTATTTACAATTCTCTCATTTAAAGCCATTTGCCACTCACATGCTAAAGGTGGAGACGACGGACGCCACATTGCTTGGAGCACACAGCTTGCTAGACGTCGAGTTGAGAAGCGTCCTGTTGACCACGCCCAAACATCTTTTTGCCCCTGCTAAAGTGCGCAGCATTTTATATTTAATTTCAATTTAGATTACCCCCAAAAAATAATACAAAATGGCGTGTTTTCGTTGACCTAAAACTAGTTGCCGTTATGTGTGTACATACGCTGCTGACGAACAGCTGATTCGTAGGCTGCGCACAGTGGTTCGATGCACAGCCAAATCGCTGCGCGCGGAAATTTCAGTGTGTGCGATAAAGTGTTTGTGCTTGTTTTATCTAATCTAAATTGTGAGCGTACAAGCGTATACAATTTATCAACTTCAATTACAATATTTGCATACACGGACATTCAATTAATGCGTGTAGCTGCTTATCTGTGGCACTTGCACCACGGCTCGTTAACCGTCGTTAGCCCCGTGACGTCATCGATGCTTGCTTGCTTCATTTTAATTAGCAGTAAATTAAATTTGATTATTATTGCTCAACTAATCTAATACAATATAAAGAGACTAATTGATTAAAATTAATTGAATGTAAATAAAAAATAAATATATATGCGTTTATATATATTTTATTTTATTTTTTAAATTTATTTAGTAAATATTAAAAAAAAAATAAGTATATTTTCTTTGAATTCTAAGCCCATTTATTTATATACCATATAAATCATATAATATATATATTTAAAAAATAAATAAATATATATGCTTTAACTACGCCCTTTTATTTATGTACTATATAAATATATACAAATAAAAAGTAAAAGTATTTAATATTTCCATATTATTTAATATTCCAATTTAAAATATTATATTCAATATTCTTATATACTATATATTGTAGATTTCATGAAATGTAAATGTATTTAAAATCTTAATATTCTTAAATATTTGACTTTACAATATTATTTTTCAATATACGATTAAACAAGAACACATTCAATATATAGTATACTGATTATAAGATATGCTACACTAGAGATTCAGTTCCTTTAGTGCAAAGTTAAGAACCATGGGCAGCAAGCCCGCATCCTCCAGGTCCAGAATCTGTTGGCGTAAATTATCCATAGGCTTGGAAGTGATGAGCTGTAATTAACAAATAAATTAGCTAATAGGATCAGGAAGAGTAAAACTAAATCCGACTTACTTTCTTAACCTTCTCCCTATTCTCAGCGCTCTGGCAGAAAATAAGTACAATGGCAGCCATATGTGGGCGCTGGATGAGCATGCAGAGCTCGGCGAATTGATAGAGATTCAGAGCGTGCACAACCGGACAGCCCTGCAGTCGCAGCAGTGTCTTTTGCAACCGCTCTTCTAGTGCATTGGAGCGTGTTTGCACCGCATTCTTGAGTGGATGCGACAACACACAGTCCCAGGCCTGGGCGAGGCCATCCAAATGCAACAGCTGCCGCTTACAGCTGAGCACATCGACCAATGCATTTAGCTCGCGCACCATATTGAATATAACCATGCGCTTCAGTATGCCATTCCAGATCTTGGGCAGATGTATATCGAAGCCCAGGCAAATGTCAGCCATTACCTCCAGCGAGAGAGGATTCTGGGCATTGCGTTGCCAGAGCATCTTCAAGATGCTAATCTTATCGCAGCTGTCGTCCGCAAACTTCTCTATGTTCGAATTGTAGCCGAGGGCCTTCAGCTCGTGGACACACTTGATCGTTATAAACTGTCGCTGGCTGATGGTGTTGCTGAAGGAATTGCTGCCATCATTGAGCTTGGAGTAGCATTCGTACATCTGCAGCTGCGTGGAGGTGTTCACAGAGCTGGAAGGGAAACACATTAATAACTATATATTATATTTATGGTTCATATCCTGCTTACCCGCCCTTAAAGATCAGCCCCACTAGGAATTGCACCGCCTCCGACTTCGGCCAGCTGCTGAGTATATAAAATGCCCGTACAACGTTCTCGCTGGCATTGCCTGTTTCATCGCCGCCATTTCCGTTGGTGCCATTCTCCGGCCAATTGTGATCCTCGAGGAAGGTCTCCTCCATAATGGTGCCGTCGCTGGTTTCCATTGTGACGGACAGCCACTTCTGCAGCAGCTTAAACTGTATGGCATCGAGGCTGAGCTCGTGCAGCGCACAGATCTCCTTGACCAACCCATTGATGTCCACCTTGCTGGACTTGAGTATCAGCTCGTGATGGTAGAGGCAGTGTATGAGCTCGGTGGGGTGCTCGACGAGACGCAGCAGCTTCTCATCGGTCATGCCGTAGACATGCAGCAAATGCTGTGTCTTCTGCATGGGATATCTGCGCTTGATCTTCACCAACTGATCCTGACATTTGGGATCTTTGGTCAGCGATTCGTGCTCCATGGCATATTTCCAGCACTCATACGAGGCCTCCACCTGATCTGCACCCTCAGGCGCATAGCCAGCAACAAAGTACAAGATTAGGAACACCTTGCTCGGGCTGTGCACATTTTTGACCAAACGAAGGATCTGCAAGCGATTAAGATTAAGTTATATATAGATTAAGTACAATTTGGTGAATTCTCTTACCGATTTTAGGAATGCATTATTAGTGGGATGCAAGCTCCATGTTTCCGAATCGTTTTTCGATTTGTACTCGGCTATGGAATTCTTAACGGCTGCCATGCAAAAGTAGTCACAGTTCTGTGAGATTTCCTTGGAGTTCTTCAGGGCAATGCACATAAGTATAAGCGGGAACCAGCTCTGACAGTTGTCCACATTCAACTCGCTATCTGCAGCCGGAAGAACACAGATATACAATTAATATATATATTATAGAGAGAGATATGCCACAATCTTTTACCAAGTATGTCCTTCAAGGGCTTCTCCACAATGGGTTTAAATGGCAGTCGATAGCGCGCAATCTTAGGCAGCACGCCGTTCTCCTTTTGCGACTGCAGCCACATGTCCGTCTCCAGTTGTCCTGGTCGATTGCGACGACGTGTGGTCATCTTGTGACGCAGGAAATGCAATATATTTATCCATGTCTCCATCTGCTTGGGCGCCGCATCAAAAAAGATGAGTATCTCAATGACGCATAGATACAGCTCATAGAAATATATGTTGATCTCCTCAATGAATTGCTTCAGCTTGGCTGTGAAGAGATCCACATTCTTGATCTCATTGATGTACGGCTGGCACATATCGCGTATCTCCTGCGCGCTACTCAAGATGACCAACTCTTCGTCACCGAACGCATCGGTCTTGATCTCATAGCGCAGCTCCTGTGCACTCAAAATGCTCAGGATTTGTGTAATGAGCATCTTCTGATAGTCCAGACCGAAATCGGCGCTCATGCGCTCCAGCAGCTGTACATTGAGTCGCTTATTATGGAATTCCTTTAGCAACTGATCTATGTTGTCCATTTCGGCATTGAATTTGCCCT
Source organism: Drosophila pegasa (assembly GCA_035046225.1). Classification (NCBI taxonomy): domain Eukaryota; kingdom Metazoa; phylum Arthropoda; class Insecta; order Diptera; family Drosophilidae; genus Drosophila; species Drosophila pegasa. The sequence continues at coordinate 6,146,960 of JAWNOD010000398.1, read as the reverse complement.
TGATACTGGGATCTTGCTGGCAGAACTCCAGATAGTAATACAGTTTGTTGCGCCTGTTGAGAAGCAGATAAAATTAATATTATAAAATTATATTATATTAATTTTATATCACATACTTGGCACGCAATATCTGCACATTATCCATTTCATCGACGTGCTCGTGGTACATGGCGGAGAGCGTCAGGAAATGGATTTTCTGCTGATCCGTTTTTATGTCCATGGACAGCTTATCCAACAGCGCACGCGACTCGGTGTCCGCTGTCAGCATGGTGAAGAGCTCTAAATAAAATTAGATTATTATAAACAGAATGAGATTTGAAAGCTGAAGAGTTTTACCAATCAGATTGGCGTCCTTGTTGTTCATTGCATTGCGCAGAATGCGTCGCAGTTGGAGGGTAATGAAGCCCTCATTTATGATCTTTTTGCCCTGATTCTGTTTCTGGTATTCCAGCAGATATTGCGACATAATGTACCACACATCGTGCTCCTTGGCTTTGGTCAAGTGCTCCAGCGACAAGAAGAAATCAGCGCGAGCGCCATCAATGTCCTCCTTCACATGCTCTGGCAGCAGCTGTTGCAGTTGCTGGAGCAGCGAATTATTTGAATCCGTCTCAATGATCATGAGCAGCAGCGTACGAGCCAAAAACTTGACGATGGGCAGGCTGCCACTGATCCGTTTCTATAAGGTGTATATGATTTATATATGAAATGATTCCACAAGTTAGCTGGGAGCTGACGTTACCTTCTGTTGCGGTTGCTGCTGCGGCTGCACATCGATCTCCTCGAACATGGAGACAGAGTAACGTTTCTTGGAGGTTGGCTCCACGGTGGGCTTCACTTCGATGGAGTTGTTGAGCGCCATGGAGAAGTTGAGTGTTGTCTCTCCCAAGGCAATTGGACAGCCGTCCAAAGCGCGACAGATTTGATCATTAATGCTCTGCTCCTTGCCCAAATAGTGCGTCTCTATGGCGTCCATGGGATAGTGTATGACAGCAACGCGCACATACTTAATCAACTCGTTGAGATCACGTTGCCGGCGCTGCTCGTGCATCATTGCCTCGGTAAGCAGCTCGTAGGCCAGCGGAAAGCATAAAGGATCCGTTTCATTCAGCTGCTGCAGCGATGAGTGCGTATCTGATAAAAAAAAGGCAATATTTAAATCAATATACATAGATAAAGACCCAACTAACTTACCATGCCCATTACTCTTGGCCTCACTGATTTGCTGCGCCAGCAGCTCGATGGCAAAGTTAATAAAGTCGTTGCTGTTAGCCGGCACGCAGTCGATGAACTCCAGGATGTGATGGGCCAGGGCACAGCTGAGCGGCAGGCAGTTCATGCGCTGGCTAATGCACAACAATCCTTGCACCTTCTGCAGATTGAGGGCAGAGCACAGTTCACCCATTTCGTTGACTATGAAAGCGCAAACATTCAGCGTGGCCTGGGCTCGTGACATGATCAGCTCGATGCCCTTATTGAGCAGTTCCATGCGCTTTTGCAACGGTATCAATTCGGTGCTGCTCTGCAGTTGCAAATCGAACTTTTGGCGCAGCTGGAAGCAGTGCTTAATGAGCAAATACCGCTGCATGTAAATTGGGTCCACGTGAGGCAGCATAAGCTTGAATAGCTCCAGCAGATTAATGTGCTCCTGCACCTTGGCCTCGTTCACAAATGAGCCCGGGCTCATCTCGAGCATGTTGGTCAGGATGTCAACAACTTCCTTGCATTGATTATCATTATGCTTGCTGTTCAACGACTTGAAGAACTCGTAGGCCATTTCGATTTGTCCACGTCGAGCCATCTGATAGCAACAATTGAAGTTGGCGCTCGTGGCGATCTCGGGTGCAGCTTTGGTCAGCGTGTGTATGTCCTGCAGCATGTCCGGCAAATTGAGCTTGACAATGCGCATCATAAACAGCTCGAGATTGATGTCAACAGCACTATCCGCTGGCCAGCCGTACTTCACCTTCATGATCTTTATCACCTGAATCTCATATTCGGCATTGATCTTAATGCTTAGCGGATGCGTGGAATTGCGCAGCTTGATGAGAGGCGCAAGACTTTCGGGCCAAGGCACTGGCGCATTCTGCAGTATCGAGAGAGCGCTCTCCAAGCGACTATCCTCATTGTGCAACAGCTCGACGCACGCCATGGCACGATCCAGCCAATTGCTGAGCGACTGACGATTGGCCACCAATTGGCCGATATACTGCTTGATGGCATTTAGTGGCTGGCGACCCTTCTCCTGATAGATGGGATACAGAAAGTCCTTAACAAGACCCTGCAAATTATCCAAATGCACGCGCTGCAATATGCGCAGTGCAATATTATCTAGAGAGTCCTCCATATAGTTGTCCAGCGTAAAGCCGAGCTTGTAGATCTTCTTTAATACTGACAAATCCTGCAGCGCATTGACCAGATCACGCAGCTTCCCTATATTTCGCTCTTGCTGTCGACCCACATCGCTGTAAAATAATTTAAATATAAGTTAATAATTGATAGAAGAGTTTTATCCATAAATAACAATAAACCCACGAGTAGATGAATTTGACTTCTTCGAATATTTCCAAGATATTGCTAGCAAATTCCAAACCGATATCGGGCCAGTGTTCGCTATATTGCAGCTTGCGTGTCATCGCAATGCTCCAGTCTGTTATGAAGGGCATTATCTTGGGGTGTGTATTGCTGACCATTGGCACGAATTGACGCAACCACTGCACCACATTGAGCGGCTCTGTTGTGCTGGGTATGAAGCCCAGCAGTGTGCGCAATTCATCCTCGCTGAGATGTGGTAAAACGCTGCTCGAATGCCGACGCCAGATGAGGCAGGCAGTGGGCATATCGGTGCTGAACATGCCTTTGATCACCTTCACCAGATTCGTGTTGTACACAAACTTTTGCCACTCAGTGTTGCACTCATAGGGATCGATGATGGCCAGCGTTTTCAGACGATGCAGCTGCTCATCTATCTCCAGCATATGCTGCTCATCGTCCTGTAAGAAAATATTATGTAAATATACACATATATATAGATATTCTGTGATCACTCACCTCAAAGTCCAATCTCTTCTGTATTTCTTTTAGGTAACGCTCCAATATTTGACGTGAACTTAGATTAATCATGCGATTATTTTTTATGAAGGCCTTGCTCTCGATCTGACCCAGCAGATTGAGCAGCTGCTGAAACTTTTCTTCCAACTCATTGGGCGGTGTGCTGTGGGCGTTGGCATTGCATAGCTCGACCAGAATACGCTTGGCTCTGGCCTCATAGATGGGCTGCAGGCAGAGCTCAAATTGTATGCCAAAGTCCTAAGGGGAAGCACAAGAACTAACTTATAATATTCATATTAATTTAATTAATGGCATGGCATACCTCCGCCTCATCCAGCCGTCCCTTGGCTATGAGTTTCTTTAAGCGATCACTGGGATCTGTCTCGGAGACCATCATCATCTCCACCTCTGAGGGAATTTCTTTTTCCTTTCCTGCCCGCGCAGCCAGATAATACAAATTGACTGCACTCTTGGGCTGTCGTATAAGCCAGGCATGCAGTGGCACTTCGATCTCGTTTTTGCACTTGAGCGCTGAAGCAAAAAACAATCAATAATATAATTAGAAATTAAGAGTGTATCAAAAGTCTTACAAGGATATTCGACAATTTTGATGAAACGTTCCCCATCAGCTGTTGGCTTGGTAAGTATCAAGAGCTCTACATGCTCCTCGCTGGACTCCATGACCAGCAAATCCTCAATGAGCAGCGCGCGACTCAAGGCCGATTGACACAGGTTAAAGGTGCGCGTGAATGGACAAATTTCCAGCAGGTGACCCGATTCTGTCAAGGCAATGCTGTAAACAGATGAGCAGGTTGTAAGTAACAGTAGATAACAAGCCCGATTTAAACCTACACATAGAGGTCCAGATTGTAAATGTTCTTGATGCTGCCCAAATGCCTGGGCAAATTGATGCGTGTGACATCACTGGAGACGGTCTTAAAATTGAAAGTGTCCTGTGCACCAGTTATAATCAAATCATGATCTGCACGCGGTGTTTCCTGATTGTTGACCGCATAGCCATGGGTCATTGGTAGCTTGAGCAGCAGTGCACTATCCACGCTGTTCGCAGCTCGACCAGAGGATGTCCTCTCAATGGTGACATCGTCCATCAGAGCTGCCATATTTTCATTATCATTCAATGTGACGTTTGCCAGTGACTCCAAATGAGTTTCACTGATCTCGCTGAGACTGTAAGGGAACAGGTGATTAACTTAAGTACTCTCCAGGAGATTGGGCTTCCACTCACCAGTAGACGCTGCCATTCCTGCAGGTGAAGTAGAAGTGCGATCCCAGCTGCTGAATGCTCGTAAAGGTGCCGCTACTGAGACTGGCGTCTTCCACTTTGATGCACACGCTAAACAGCAGCAAGCCCTTTATATACACACCATGCACCTCGCCATCCGTTAGTCCACATACAATAAGGTTTCCACTGTTGGATAATGCAATTGCATCGATGTTTGCGCCAAAACTCAGAAAGCTGCACTTGGCTATCAGCTCATCTTCAAGCAAGAGCAGGCTTTTATCGATGGATATCACCATTTTGCCACTTTGCACAGCCGCCTGAATCGCAGGATATTTTGCAACCTAACCAAACAAACACAACTTTATTTATTTATTTGTTTTTTTTTTTTTTCCTTAATTACAAAAGTAGTTTACCTCATCTTCGCTGCTTATTTTGAATATGCTGCGCGAGGAGAAGGCATTTGAAATGGTTTCATCCTCCACCGCAGATGCCTCAAAATTGCTCCACATTATTATACACCAAATGTTTTGTTCGCTAAAAAAAATTTAAACCCACCAGCGCCAAAATTTTACGCGTCACTCTTGTGCCAATAGTGATGAGAGTCGATATCAGTAAATAAATTTGTTATCGATATATCTATTAAGAATTCAAGTGTGTTGCTTAGCCCCGTTATATACGATTAATACTAAGCTAAAGATTACCAGCTTAATTTATATTTAATGAGAAATGCATCTCAAACACCAATAGAAGTCTAACAATTAATGTAAATATTTGTTTATCGATGGACTATCGATATGCTATGCACGCGCAAACTAATGGTCACCTTAGGTACAAAGCAAAGAATGGAATTTTGGTATTTGCATGTTGTCAAAGTACGGTCACCTTGGCTGACAGGCGAGGAAAATTATTTATATTTTAGAATCCACGACGCTTTGCATACGAAAATTATCAAAATATTAGAGTTACGCAGGAATTTTGAACGCATTCACGCACAAATGACAAAGTGTGGCATTCAAAAAGCCAAAAATATGTGCTTTTTGTGCTTAAATGGTTACGCAGCAACCAATTTACACATAAAAATATAGCCAGGCACCGCGGCCATCAACAAAAAACCAAAAACTACGATAGAAATTTGCGTGCGCAAACGGCAATACTGCATGCTCGAAAATTTGAAACGTGCAAATCCTCGTAAAAATGTGCTCGCTTCTTCTAGTGTAATTAATAAAAAAAATTGCAGCAAATTTGCTGCCGCTGCTTTGCGGTGGTGGTGCAAAAAGAACATAAAATTGGTGGCAAGAAGAAGAGCCGCCAAGTGAGAAAATTGAAATTAAAAAAAAAAGCATAGCAAAGCAAAGTAAAGATAATCAAGCGCTACCGAGTGCGCCGCTCAAAATCAATTAATCATATCACATCAAAATAATAAGAAACGCTTAATTATTGCAACGTGCAGTCCATTGTGTTATTCGTGCTGCAGGTGCTGCTGCTGCTGCGGCTGCTTGGCGCTTCGCTGCTCAGACGCTGCCAACGCTGACGACATGCGCGCGTAGAGTTGCCAGCTCTGAAATAGCCAAGGTAGTCGCATTTCTGGCGGCGCTGCTTCCATCATCAGCACGGATCAAGATTCGCGTGGACCCTTCTCGTTGGTAAATTGCTGCAGCATTTTCACTACGAGCTCTTTCTATTTTTGCTGTTGTTTTTTTTTTGGTCGGCACGCAGGTTGGCAGCCCTGTTCAGCAATCATCAGCGAGGACAACGCGTTCCGGGCAAACTTTCTTTTGATAGACGCGTCGTGATCCCGCGGATCGACGACGCCATTAAATAGATATTTCGTTCGCCCCGTTGTTAAAGAAAAGCTGCCACCATTCGGAAGAAAAACACTTCGAATATGACCCACAATATCGGTATGGCGCCATATCGTTTGCCGGGTCCAGCGGGCGGTCTCTGTCCGCCTGACTTTAAACCTCCGCCCCCGACGGATATTATCTCGGCGCCGAGTAATCCGAAGAAACGGCGGAAAACATCGAATGCGGCCAATTCGGCGGCAGCCGCTGCTGCGGCCGCGGCAGCTGCGGCGGCTGCCGCTGCCAATTCCATGCAACAGCAGCAATCGGCGCCGCCCACACCTCAGGATCTGTTGCCGCCGCCGCCAATGGGTGGCTTCGGTGACACGATCGTCGCGTCCAATCCGTTCGATGATAGCCCCCAGGTATCAGCTATGTCTAGCTCGGCGGCCGCTGCCATGGCGGCTATGAATCAAATGGGCGGCGCTGGCGGTCCCGGTGGGCACTTTGGACCGCATCCGCATTGGGAGGAGCGCATGGGCATGGGCATGCATCCTCACATGCATCCGCATCATCCAGGTGCTGGCGGCGGCCCCATGGGCCATGGGCCACACGGACCGCATCATATGGGTGGGCCACCACCTATGCGTGGCATGAGCCCCCTGGGACCTGGTGTGCATCCGCATCCGCATGGCATGGGACCCGGCGTTGGACTGCCGCCGCACATGAATCACGGACGTGCCGGTGGAGTTCCGATGGGCAGTCCAATGGGTGCAATGGCTGGCATGGGCGGAATGAGTCCAATGGGCAGCATGGGTGGACCAAGCATATCCCCACATCATATGGGCATGGGCGGATTGTCACCCATGGGCGGTCCCAATGGGCCCAATCCGCGTGCAATGCAAGGCTCGCCCATGGGCGGCGCTGGCGGACCGATGCCTGGACAAAACTCACCTATGAACTCGTTGCCAATGGGCTCGCCCATGGGCAATCAAATTGGCAGTCCATTGGGTCCAGGACCTGGACCTGGTCCTGGGCCCGGGCCGGGTGGTCAACAGCAGCCAGGACAGCAACAACAGCAGCAACAGCCACAAAACCCGCAACAGACGCACATGAACAATGGACAAATGGGTCCGCCGCCTCTGCACAGTCCGCTGGGCAATGGACCAACGAATCACAGTCATATGTCCGGCGGACCGGGTCCTGGGCCAGGTCCGGGGCCAGGCGGCTTAGTTGGACCCGGCGGCATGTCGCCGGCGAATAGCAACAACAGCAACAATAATAGCAACAACAGCAGCAACATGATGGGCGGCAATGCGGCGAACAACAATAGCAATAGTAATAACAACAACAGCAACAATGGCAGCAACAATCCCAACAACAATAGCAACAACAATCAAAATCCTCATCCACATCTGTCGCCAGCGGCGGCAGGTGGACGCTTGGGCGGTGTGCCCAACACAATGCAATCGAACGGTCCACTACCGACGGCGTCATCGTCATCTGCATCATCAGCATCCACATCGACGACGACGTCCACAGCGGTAGCATCGACCACATCAGTGCCTACGTCCTCACCAGCGCCGCCCGCCATGTCACCGCATCATTCTCTAAATAGTGCCGGTCCTAGTCCGGGCATGCCAAACGCGGGGCCCAGTCCGTTGCAGTCGCCAGCGGGCAACAACAACAACATGAACAACAACAATGGACCCATGATGGGCCAGCAAATGAACCCAAATGTTCCTATGCAGCAGCAGCAGCAACAACAGCAGCAGCAACAACAGCAGCAACAACAACAACAGCAGCAACAACAACAGCAGCAGCAACAACAACAGCAGCAGCAACATGGCCCTATGGGCGTCCACATGGTTGGTCAGCCAGGCGGACCAGGTGGTCACGGGCCGGGCGGTCCTATGGGCATGGGCATGAATCAGATGCTGCCGCCACAGCAACCACCGCATCTAGGAGGACCACCGCACCCGCAGCTTATGAATCATCCGCACCCGCATCATTCGCATCCAGGCGGTCCACCGCCTCATCATATGATGGGACCAGGTCCGGGCATGCATGGTCCAGGTGGTCCCGGCGGAATGCCGCCTCACATGGGCGGCGGCGGTGGCGGTAATCCACATATGATGGGACCACACGGCAATGCTGGCCCGCATATGGGTCACGGCCATATGGGCGGTGTACCGGGTCCGGGTCCGGGGCCAGGCGGCATGAATGGACCACCGCCGCACCACGGAATGCCACCTCACCATGCACATACACACCCACATCATCACGGTCACGGCCACAGTCCGATGGGCGGGCCAAACATGTTTGGCGGCGGCGGCGGTGGTCCCATGGGTCCGGGCCCCATGGGCAATATGGGTCCCGGCCCAATGGGCGGTCCCATGGGCAACATGGGCGGCCCTATGGGCAAACCCATGACAATGAGCGGTGGCAAAATGTATCCACCGGGTCAGCCAATGGTCTTCAATCCGCAGAATCCTAATGCGCCGCCCATTTATCCATGTGGCATGTGCCACAAGGAGGTCAACGACAACGACGAGGCAGTCTTCTGTGAATCCGGTTGTAATTTCTTCTTTCACAGGTAAGTGGAGGTTTTAGCCTCGTCCAATCACTCAATAGGCTTATCTCTAATATATTTTCTACCTTGTAGAACCTGCGTGGGTCTAACCGAGGCGGCCTTTCAAATGCTCAATAAGGAGGTGTTTGCCGAGTGGTGCTGTGACAAGTGTGTGTCTTCCAAGCATATACCCATGGTCAAGTTCAAGTGCTGAAGAACCACCATCCACCATCAACTGCAACAACGATGATAGCCACAAAACCAACAACCACCACCAACACCAGCTAGCACTCATTCACTCTGTATAAATATATCCAAGCATTAACTATTTTAATTGTAGATCTTAAGCAGTTTAGGCTATCCACATACATCATACACAATATGCGCTCACAATAGTCAAAGGTCCCCAACGAAACCATCAATTTAAGTGCGACGACTCACTATATATAAATATATGAATATGTATATCTATATCTATATATGTGGCCGAAGCCGTGTTGTGAATTTTCGCTTCGGCCAGGCTCAATGTGCGCATCCTTAACAAAAAAAAAAAAAAAACCGAAAAGAGAAAATGAAACCTTAAGAAGATAAAACAAAATATGTATGCTAATTTGTAATATAGTACAGCATAGTATATATATATATATATGTATATATATATATGTATGTATATATATATATGTATATATATACGTATATATATATGTATATATATAAATCTATATCTGTATGGCATGTGAGACGATGCGTTGTTGTCTGCCTAGAAAGCGAGATAAGCAAGCGTAACGGAAATGGAAAAAGCAAAAATGAAACACAAAAAAAAAAAGAAAGAAATAAGAAATGAAATGAAATACACACTGAAAAGGCGAATGATACCGTCGAAATATGTATAGATGATAACGAAAGCAAATATCAATCTACTCCAGTGTGTATTAAAAAAAAAGCGAAATTATAAAAAAGAAAAAAGCAAAAAAAAAACTAAGAACAATTCCAAGAAGGAAAAAGAGAAATTACGTTAATGTGTTAAGCAAAAGAAAACGGGGAAGATAAGACCAGGCCAGGCAGCAGTTTAGAAGCAGCGAACACAAAACGTTAATTTTACAATTTGTTTTCGAATTATTAGAGTTTTAAGTGTGTGAACTGCATGCATATGCGATACAAATATATATATATATATGTATATATATATATATATATATATATATATATGTATATACATAAGATATCTTTAAAACTAATTACCGATCTGACAATGAGCATGCAAATTGTAACGTACAGCAAATTTCAAAGTGTCTGAAGAAGAAAAGTCTTTCGTGTGGTGTTTTTTTTACTCTTGCGTCAATTTTGCATAAAAACTTTTTAAAGAAAACCCAGCAAAAAGAAAATTAAACAAAAATATTTAACGTGTATGCTAAGCGAAAGAGTAGTGACGTATCGATTGAACTGATGAGAAATTGTATTTACAAATTATTAAAGATCGAGAATGAGAAACTGAACACAGAAATGCGAGTGAAATCGATTGAGAACAAAAAAAAAACAAATACAAAAATAATAAAATACAAAAAAATAATAAAATAAAAAAATAGGAAAGCACAAGAAATTATTAAATGAATGCAGCAAAACAGAACTAAGTTAAGCATTAAAAGTTAACGCGTGAATTCAGAATGAAAAACATTGTATAAATTGCAACTTAAGTTATTTATAATTAAATAAAAAACAAAAAAAATACATACAAAATAAGTTGAAAACTTGAAGGCTTTTTACTATGGAATGGGACAGCTAAATCGTTATGGAATCTCGTTGAGTTGATTCTAAATATGATTCCGTATCATAGTCTATATAATTTTCAGCCTTCACCTAGAATTCTCCTGCTCAAACTTATTATGTCCGTAATCCCGTGGAACTATATACCAAATTTCCAGTATATATATATCACATCATATATATATATCATATCAATCTTTCAAACATCCATTTGAAGCTTCAGTTAGGATATATTTAAACTATATTTATATGTACTTCGTAATCCCTTCCAGACATTTAGTTTCCGTGGACTTTCTCTATATACTGCACATTTAATACAGCTCCCAGAAGTATTATCCATGCGGAATATACACTTCGAATGCATCTCTATAGTACTCCAGTTTATTGCTTATATCAAGTAAATTTCAACAATTTGTCATTTGTTTCATATACTCCATTCCTTAGTTATTATTGCATATATTTTAATGTATTTAGGTTTTGGAATACTTAAGCTAAAAACGCACAGGTTAAATCATTAATAAACAAATACAAATATAAATTGATGTGATGAGTTTTTCTGTTTCTGGAAACTCGCACAACAAATACCCAAAAGAATTATGCAATTATTTTGTGGCTTCAAAACAATTTCGAACTGTGCCCCAATTTTTGCTCGCTCGAGCAAATATTAGAAAAGTTGAGATTGTTTTCGGGTGGCGCTCGCTTAAAGCTATAACATTATATATTTTTTGATTACATTAAACTTGTTGCTTTTAATATACTTTTCATAATCAGATTATATGCAGAGCTCGCAGCTGTGCGATTAGGTCTCTGCATGGTGCGCAATTTTATCCGATAGCTGCCGTTATTAGCTCGGCCACATCCTGATCTGTGCTACGCACGGTTAGATTAAGCGTCACGCCCTCAGACAGAGCCAATTTGGCACGCACCAGCACCTCGATGCCGCCGCGGAAGGTGCCTGCAGAAAATCGATTAAAGTTAGTACAAAAGGCAATGTGATTGATTGGCTGTCGCATACCCGAGCAGAGTACGGTGTGCAGATGCGTGCCCTCTTGCACTTTTTCGGAAAGATTTGCGGCGCCCAGCCCCAGTAATTTGATAATGGTATTAACGGCATCCTGCAAATTGTTCACCGCCGATAGCACAAAGGTGTCCTCAGCTTGCAGCCATTCTGTGGCGGTTAAACAAAAATATTTAAGTTTTTTTCTGATAATAAAAATAAATTGTAGTTAAATAGACCTTCACTATCGGCAGCATCCCATGCCACTTGGAAGTTATTCTTTTTCGTTTTCTGTATTTGGTCGGCGACTGTGATGTCCAAGTCTTCCAGCATGTACTCATCATCGTAGCCCTCATCCGAGTCGGGCTCTCCAGTGTTAGGATCGCAATCCTTGACCACAAAGCGTAGCGTTGCGCCAAATGTAGCTAAAGAAATAGAAATTGATATAAATTATTATTATAATTAAAATTAAAAGTAAAGTCTGGGTTTATTCTTACCAATGGAGCTGCTGGCATCTGGCGGAAATTCGACAATTACGAATGTTGTCTGCAATTCGTTGTAGGCCAATTTGGGACAGGGTATTACGGCACGTACTCTATAGCCCTCGGGCAGCGTCAGTTCCACACGAACATTTTCCAGAAACTGTTCGGAGAGTGTGTTAAGGCAATCAAATTGGAATACAACATGCTGGGCGAAGATATGCTTGATGCACTGCACCGTATACTCCGTTTCGCTCTCGGTTAGTTGTATAGGCGCTGTGCTTCGATGAATGGGTCCCAGCACTTGGATGCCCGGCAGCTGAGCCAGGCGTGCGGCGCTCTCCTCCTCTCGCGTGATCTTTGGTGGACGCGGTGCACTTGTCACCATCATCACATCATTGGTGATCTCCGGCTTGACGATCGCGGCCTTGGGCACAATGGAAATGTCAAAGTGATTTTGCAGATCACCATTCAGATGATCCACCAGCGCCTTCTCGAGCAGCGCCAGCGAACAGTTCTCACGCTCAATTATGTAGTTCTTGTATAGCTCCGGCTTGGCCGAGTTAAGTATAGTTAGATAGTACGTGGCACGATCGCGCACTTCATCATCCAGATCCATTTGACAGCGTCCCAGCAGCACCAAAATGTTGGCCAGCAGGGCGGGGCATGAGGCACCGAATTGAGCCAGAGCAGTCACTGCAGCGGCGCGTACAATGGGACTCTCCAGGATAACGCGATTGTATATGAAGCGAATGTATTTGGAGGGCGTGGCAGCAAATGGTCCCTCTTTGCCAAGCAAATGCAGAATGCGCACGGCCAGCGAGACGTGCTCGCAATCCTCGATGAACTCACACAGATGCGACAGACCCGACTCCTTGGCATCGGCATTCTCCTCAATGATTGTTATAATGGTGTCCACAATGGATGTCTTGTACTCCAGACCGCCCTCTTCGCGCAGCATGCCACTGAGGAAGTTCATAAGCACTGTGTGCTTACGCGGATACTTGGCGCACAGGGCACAAATGGCGTGTACCACCACCACCTTGAACTCATCGGAGATCTCCGCCACAAATGTGGAGATTTGCTTCATGAGACGCTCCACCGAGGATTCGGCGCCGGTTTTCAAGAGTGTCGTAATGGCCAACGTAGCCACAGAGCGATTCGAGTCGGTAATCAGACCCTCCAAATCCAAATTGCATGTCGTTACAGCGGCCGGGTGCGTCATGGCCACCTTGTTTAAAGTGCGAACGGCTGCAAAGCGAAGCGTTGCCTTAGCCGAACTGCAAAACAGTTGTAGTATGGAAAACGCCGGCGAGAGCATGCGTGGATTTGTGTTCTTCATGTTGACAATGGCATGGGCCGCCTCGTAGATGACCATTTCGCTCTTGTGACGCAGACAGGATTCGATGAAGGTGTACAAAGGCGAGTCTGCGAGCTCTTCTGCAGGTATGTCCTCCTCCTCGATCAGCTTGCACGCAATGCGTATCTGTTTCGAAAGGCAAGGAAGTGCTTTAATAAGTGGAATCCAATAAAAATCCTATCCAACTTACCAGCATGCACACGGCGTAGGGGCTCTTGAGCGATCCACGCGTCAATTTGTTAACCAACTTGGATACGGCTAGGCGATCCGATTTGCGTATATGATAGAGCAGGCCAAGAGCATGGTACTGCACCATTATATTGTCACTGTTCAGAGCTTCCTGCGCCTCATTTGCCCAGCGTTTGACAACATCGCCGGCAGTGTTGGCCAGACGCAGCGAGCTGACCAAGGCGGCACAAGAGACAGCCGCATTTTTGTCCACAATGCATTGCTTCATGTAACGCTCGACGGCCTGGAGCATTGTGTGATCTGTGATGCTGCAGAGGGCACGTATGGCAGCGGCACGATAAAGATCCTCTTTGCCGGTCATGTCCTTTGTCAGCGAGCTGGTGACAATGATCACGTCCTCGGCAATGGAGCTCAGCTCCTTGATGCCCAGATAGACCATGCGGCGCAGCACAACATCCTTGGACTGGAACAACTTGGTCATGGCAAAGAAGCAATCGGTTGCCTCTCTGGCCACCAGCTGCTCGCCCTGATTTATCAGGTAGAGGATCTTGGTGAGTATATGGATGCATTTGCGTGCATTTACTGGCGTCTCATTGAATGTACGCGTCTCCTGCAGCACTGAGGTCTTCTCCAGATTTTGGTACGCATTCGTCGGACCTGTTTTCCGTTTTTTTTGCGAGTTCGTCAAAAAATATTTCATTTCGTGTTTTTGTTGAACCGGCGGCAGTAGGCAATAAATATTATTAAAACTTGAAAGCAATTTGTGTAGTGTGTTGTTCGGGTTTAATACGAGTATATTGGTGTGTTTGTGTATGGGTATGTTAATATTGTTGTGCTGCGGTTTAGGTTCTTTATGGGTGCCAGCAGAGCACCTTCTTCAAGTTGATGTTTTGTTGGCGCTCCGACGGCACTGTTAGTACTATTTCGCTGTTTGCCAGTTACTTACCGTCCTCCTCCTCATCCTTCTCGCGACGAAATGAACCCATTTTTTGCGCTGCTTACTTTAGAAACGTGTCAAAAATAAAGAAATATAATTGTGAAACTTTATAAAGAAAAATCACTGATTTTTCGCTACGCGTACACGTCACACAGCACAGCAAGAAGAAGTTCAGTAGTTGCCATTCGGCTGTAAACGTTGCTGCCCACTTTAACATTGGCCCAACAGTCGGACTTATTAAACTATCGATATATTGAATACGATATTAGAACACCGTATGTACATCGGCAAATATAATTTTTTCATTTGCTTCCTTTAAGCTGAATAAACATTTCACATTTATGCTTTACTCCTTGCGTCGCTGTTAATTTTACTGTATTTATTTAGTGCCCCGTCGTGGTAAGAAATTTTAAATAATGTATTGCATGTCGAAGTATCGATTACATAAATCGATGATTAATACGATATCAACACATAAAGCCAAACGTACTGCTGAAGTTTTTTTCATGTGCAAGCAAAACAGATATTAAATATTAAATTAAATTTTTAGATAAAATGCGTTCGCGTAGCAGAAGTCGCTCGCGCAGCTCACGCAGAGATCGTCGCGACGACGGCAGATCTCATGGGCGCACCGACAGGCGGGAAACACACAAGCCGGCAGCAGAATCTAAAGACAGAGATCGAGAACGGCGGCATAAAAATGGGTATGAGAAGTCGCCTGTGCGGCGAGAGCGACACCGCTCACGAGAGTCTTCTCGACGACAACAACGCGCGCGATCCCGTTCATTGAGTACTGACAACAGCAGCAGCTCAGCAAGAAGCAATAGCAGCAGTAGCGGCACAAGCAGCTCCAGCTCACGCAGCCGAAGTCGACATCGTGGCCGTAGTCGAAGCCCGGTGAAACCGAGAAAAGAATCTGTGGAACGGTGGCCCAACGACCGCTACCACGAAAACAATGACAGACAAAACAATCCATTTCGAGGCCGTGCACCGGAACGGAGCTTCATCAACGATCCGGCCGAACGGCCTAGCCGTAACCATCACTCGCACCGAGGCGGCGGTCATCCCAGGGACTCGAAGGCCTTGAGTGCTCGGCGCGCACAACGTGTGCGCATTGGCGAGGAAGGCGTGCCAGAGGTTTGGGGCACAAGTCCAACGAGAACAAACAACCATGATGTGGAATTCGTTAAGGGTTCCTATGTGGGACCTAAAAAAAAGAAAAAGAAAGGCAAGAAATCAGCGAAAAAGTCGAAGAAGAAGAAGAAGGCAAAGAAAAGCAAAAAGAAGAAGAAGAACAAAGGCGGTTCCAGCAGCTCATCCGACTCCTCTGACTCAAGCTCCAGCTCATCCTCGTCCAGTTCCAGCAGCGAAGATAGCTCGAGCGACGACGATAGCTCTGAGAGTGAGGATGAGCAGGAACTTTGGCTAGAAAAGACAGCGGATGGCATTAAGAAGCCCCCGAAGAAGAAAGCCAAAAAGAGCTCAAGCAAAAAAAGCAAGAAGAAGAAAAAGAAGCGCAAATCCGACTCCGACAAAAAGTACTCATCCGGCTCGACAAAGTCCAAGTCGAGGGCGAGTGGCTCCAAGAACGAGGAAGATGTGGGTCCGTCCCTACGCACTGGCGGCAGCCTGAATCAAAAGGACTTTGGACGCGCTCTGCTGCCGGGTGAAGGTGCTGCAATGGCTGCCTACATCGCCGAGGGCAAACGCATACCCCGTCGTGGAGAGATCGGCCTCACGTCCGACGAGATTGCCAATTTCGAGTCGGTGGGCTATGTGATGAGCGGCAGCCGGCATCGTCGCATGGAAGCAGTGCGTATACGCAAGGAAAATCAACTTTATTCAGCGGACGAGAAGCGCGCTCTGGCCATGTTCAGCAAGGAGGAGCGACAGAAGCGCGAGAATAAGATATTGACACAATTCAAGGACATGATTCACTCCAAGCTGCAGGCAAAGGATAAGAAATAAGACTATGAGAGGACTATGAGCTGTAAAGCTTTGTGCAAAAACCAAGTGCAAATCAAATTTATTATTTTCTTTACCTCTTTGTATGGATATATGTGTGGTCAAATTTACAAACTATTTAATACAAAAAGACTTGTACAAACAAAATACTTGTATACTTTTATTGTTAATTTGAGTTTAAAATTCGAAATATTCGCAATTTGGGCAAAAGGCGATAATTCAATAATTAAATTCATTTTTTATAATTCGATAGCTCGCAGCACGACTATTAAAAACGATAAATCGATAGATTTTATCGACAGCTGCTAGTATTTTTTTGGCGCTTTGATTTGAAAGTGTTGAAAAAAAAATTAAACACAATATATGTCAGCTCTTAGTGGATACATATTATATTATATATGAGTATTGAAAATAAGTTACAGTAATTTAAGTAATGCAATACTTCTACGAGATGGCACCAGATACGATTTTTTCAATTTAATATTCGGCGAATTATTATTGGCAAGATGTAATTGTTTTCCTTTAAGCAAGGCTTTTAGAAGCAATTTTAAAAGAGTTTTGATTCTAATAAGTGTCTTCGACTTGAAATCAAGTAGTTCACCTTTGTCCAAAATCCGCTTAGCTATATAAATGTAATAAAATAATATTTAAGAAACAAAACTGTATCATAAGAATAACACCTCTGTTCAATATGTGGTTCCGATATATGACCTCCAAAGTGACCGCGTCTGATTGATTTAAGGCTTGGAGCAACGCTTCAGTTGCGTTGCGCAACTCCATTAGCTCCTCAGCTTGCACCGCCGTCCTGCAATGGGCCCAGCAACGACGTTCTTTGCTGGACCCCTTACAAGACGACTGTGACAGAAGACTTGCTTCGCGTAGCTCATTCAATTTGTCCGCGCTCAGCGACTTAAGCTCATTTTCAATGGAATCAAGAGACAAGCACCCTTTGAAGTGTTGCGATAGACTCGAGTCGGAATCCTGATTCTCCCCACAGTCATTAGCTCGTTCCTCAGCCTCAATCTTTTCATACAAGGATACAGCGACGGAAAGCTGTTAACCAAATCATCGAATATTAGGTAAATGATAAAGGATAAAGAAATTTTAGTCGACGCGAGAATGGAAAGAGTCGGAAAAAATATAATAGATAATAAGTAGAAGTGCTCTAGTCGAGACAACTTGACTAGCAAATACCCTGCGAAGAATTCATATTCTAATCATCATACAACATCAGAATCATCATATCGATGAATATGAAATTAAGCTGACCAGGCTAGGCATATGGCATAGGTCTTTCTTATATAGGATGTACCGAAGCCCTACTACGGAAATCAATTGAACGTTGCCTATCTCTTTACCTTTTTCTCTAAGCGTTTAACCTTGCTAATCATTTCAGCATGCTGCTCAGCCTTCTGCGTGTCTTCCAGCAAAGCTCGCATGTGTCCTTCATTCGCTTGGAAATTGTCGAGTAGATTTTGATTGGTCTTCACGAGATTCTTCAGATTGTCGATCTGGGCCACAAGTCTGATATTATACTTGTCGGCCTTTTGCAGCATCTGCTCCACGTGATCCAATTGCTGGTCAAAGCCAACAAGTTGTACACAGTCTTCCATTGTATCCATTACGAGAGCTGCTGAGCTTCAAAGAAATTTAATTTGACAGCCTAATTTATATTTTTGTAACCTGACCAAATATGATCTAAATATTTTCAAATGCTTGTTCTGTAAACATATCGATGCTTATATAAATATATCGATGACACCATATATATCGATAGCCTCATTTGACTTGCATTCGAAAATGTTGAAAACGTACATCTGAATGCAACATGAAGAAAAATGCGTTTGTAACTTATGATTATTTAATAACCTACTGGACATGTCTGTATGTACATTTTAAATATGCCTAGCATACAATAATTTTACTTAAATGAGATTGTCCTCTATCTGCAGCTCATGGCATTGGCAATTAAAACCATTTTGCGTACTACGTAGACGTTGGTGCCATAGTAGGGATCGATGTCCTGTTTCCCCATGGTTACGTCGCAGTCCATGCGCGTGGTCGTCGGTGCACTGTAATCCTCGCTGGCTGTGTCTAGAGCAGATGCGTGAAACTCTAAGCAGCGACTGAAGGTTAGAATCTCTTCCACATTGGACACCTTGATGCCGGCGCCTGGCATTATAATCATGTCACGATGATGCTTGGCTATTAGCTGTGCCAGGGCTTCAACGCCTTCGGCGGCGGATGAACGAAATCCACTGCTTAGCACACGCTTGAAGCCCAGCTCCTTCAGCAACTCGACATTCTCATGCATATATTTACTATCGGTGAGATCGAAGGCGCGATGAAAGGTCACGGGCAGACCATACGATTGCTCCATTACACGCCGACACTTGTCCACATCGATGGTTCGCTCTGGAGTAAGTGCGCCAAAGACAAAGCCATCCGCACCATGGGTGCGCAGCAATTCCATGTCGGTCAGCACCGCGCGCATCTCCTCCTCGCTGTAGACAAAATCGGTGCCACGCCGTGGACGCAGCATGCAATTTATGGGCAAAGAAAATGGCAGTTCTCGGAGAGTCTTCAGCGTTCCAACGGTGGGCGTCAAGCCTCCCTCTTGTAGGGCCGCGCAAAGTTCAATGCGAGCAGCGCCGCCCTCTTCGGCCGCAAATGCTGACTTCAATGAATCCACACATACCTCCAGCTTTATACCATGCGCTGACATTTTGAAGCGCGAAAATTAATGATTATTCCTATAATAAATAATTCCTAGCTTTGTTTAGTTTCCGATTTTTGCTTGAGCTTTGACAGCTGCTAGTTAACAGAAGACTTAACAGAATGAAAAACAATTTTCTGTTGTATGCTTTTGTAAGTATCGAGTATCGAGTAGTTAAGATTTACCAAAATAATTTTGCTTTAACTGTGCTGAATATTTTTGGTAGCTGGTGTAGCCGACAGTGTTGGCGCAGCTGGTTTTACTTGTTTGCTTGCTGCTTATTTTGTGCACAAATAATCGTAAAATAAAATAATATTTTCTTTTAAATTAAAACTGTGGTGCTGTGTTGCAAAATATGCAAAGTATCGTAAATTTAAACTGCTGTTGCACAAAATGCGCTACTCTACATCGGAATGTTTGCACGGACGTATCGATACATCGATATAGCGCAACATACCCAGACGCAACACAACTCTGTTGTTCTAACCTCAAAGTGGCTAACAAACAAAAGTTGCCTCAATAATAAATATATATATTTTGTTTTTGCCATTGAATGCGAATTGTTAATAACAGTGAACCGACGATGATGTGCACGCGTTTGAAACATTTACAAATATGAAACTACTCACAAGCAACTAAACGTCCATTGAAATCAAACAACAAAAGCAGCAGCACAAGCAGCAGCAGGACCGAGGCAACATAAATACAAATACACAAAAAAATAGACAAACACGCAAATAAATAAATAGAAAATATAAAACGCAGCCGCTGAAAGGCATATGGATTGAACAAGTGTTAAGTGCCGAGCAATGTTTTAGTTAATTTCAACTTATATTTCTCCTGCTTTGGATGTGAAACTGAAAATGAAAAATGCTTTAAATTACGATTTTCATTGCGTTCTCTCTGGCCGCGAGTTGCCAGAGGAGTTGCTCGAGACTTTTTCGACTCCTGCCAGCACCACAGTGATTTAAATACAAATTATACGTCCGTCGTGCAACGAAATATGCACTCAAAGACAATCGCAATAATTAACAAAATCAACAACAACAACAACAATACCTAACGAAATCAGAGTCCGCGTCCATCGGTGCTGGTGACTGCTGCAAAGACGCCCATCACTAATACCTTACCATATATAACCGGCGAGTGCGACTGAAACAGCAGCTGTTGCTCGTCCTTTGCCTTGTTTTTAGCATTTAATTTGATTGTTTGCCATTGTCGTGCCTCTCCAAAAAACACTCTTGTTATAATTGCTTTTCATTGTTTACGTTTATTGGCA
The DNA here is from genome assembly GCA_035046225.1 of Drosophila pegasa. Lineage (NCBI taxonomy): Eukaryota > Metazoa > Arthropoda > Insecta > Diptera > Drosophilidae > Drosophila > Drosophila pegasa. The sequence continues at coordinate 6,126,627 of JAWNOD010000398.1, read as the reverse complement.
CATTTGTTGAACGTTCTTAGCCCACTTTACATTTAACATTTAACTGTGCAATTTCCGAGTGATAACAGTTTATAGTTAGAAAAAAAAACAAAAATAAAGCAAATCCCTTGTTGAGCATTTATATCAAAATGAGATCTTCCCTGTCGCATTTGCCATCGATATCACGTCCAGCCGCTACAGCCACAGCACGAGCAACAACAACAAACACCATAATAACATTAAACCCGTCCAACTCCAACTTCTCGTTACCATCATCAATGCATTTGCCACGCTCGACGAGGACCATTCGCCACCAAGGAAAACAAATGGCATAAAAGCAATCTGAATGTACGTATCCAATATTTCAATTTGCATTTAATAATTCATAATTTAGCAAGCAGCATCTGATTGACTCTTCTAGTGGAGCAGCAGATATAGATGTTTGTTTATATGCTGAGGGCATGGTTAAATCTGTAAATGCAGTAAATTAAATTATGTTAATACCAAAAGAAACAATGTCGAAAGGTTACTCGAGCACAGCTAAATTGAGTTAAATTTAGTTAGGCTTTGTTTGCAACGACCCAATGAATGGGCAAAGTGATATAGGAAATCAGCAATTATTCAATTGTAAAAGTTAATCATTTAAAAACCTGCATAAAAAATAATCCTAATAAATAATTGCATATTGTATTAATTCCTAGATTGCCATTGAAGGTGTATTTAAAAAAATGCTAAAATTTCCTTAGATCTGCGTTTGAATATGCTCTCTTCCCGTTGTGAGAAGTATAAGAATATTACTTACTCAATAAGTTTTAAGTCGTTTTGATAATATTACAGTTACATTCAGGTTGGAATACTTTGACAGACATAATAATAAATATTATATGCTATTTTACTATTAACAATATATAAAATATACATAAACCTATAGTTGCATAGTATATTTAGTGAGGAAACTCGCTAGCTTAAAATGTTTAAAATGCATTTGTTAGTTAAGCATTTATTTATAAATTTTGAGTTACCTTGGAAATATAAAGGATTTCCCTTTATTATTAATGGAAAATGTATATTAAAAAAAAGATTTCTCGTAATATTGGTAGAAGTCTTTAGTCTTTAGTCTTTACGGTAATACTAAATAATATTTGAACTTAAGAAATAATTATTGGAGGTCACGTGTTCATAAAACTTTCCAATTCTTGAAGTTGTTTTTAATCGTGGGCCAATAAACATATTTTTTTATTCTATCCAGAGAAAAGTTTATCAATATTTTAATAAATATTTATGATACAGTTAAAGGTAATATGTATATACGTAAAGTGCTCAGAAAATTCTGAATTATTTATTTATCTGGTTGCTGGCACTATAGTTATTGACATCAAAAATAGTACCCATAATATATGATCAATATAGTTCTCAAACTGGATCTTTGGTATAGTCTTTAGCGGTTTTAATATTATCCTTTGCCAGGGTATTTCTAATTTTAAACATATGCAAATATGTTTATAATATCTTACTTATATTTAACAACTAATGTCCTCTGACTAAAGCAACACAAGATTTATTGCCAGATATTCGAACCTAAATTTCCATTCTTCAGTTCTTTTACTCATTCATTTTTACTCATACTCAACAATTTCGGTATTAGCTTTTTTCAGGCACCCACAAAAATTTATTTTCGTGTTAGCATTTAAATTAAATTTGAGTGTGAAAGAAATGCAATAAAATATATTTTGAATTATTTGATTTGCGCATTAGCCATACGAAGTCGTGCGAGAAATATTTGTAATTTCACCCTTCGGGAAATATGCTACAACACAACTCAAACTCCAACTCAAATCAAACCACATTTTCAAGGGTTATTCAATTTGCTGTGCAGTGATGAATAAGAATGCAACCTCGAGGGGAAATTTATTGCTTTCTTCGAATGCTACACATTTGTAAATCAAATTAGATACATGTGTATGAGCTTTGAGAGTCTATGAAATATTTAACACATTTGTGGATAGTTGATAATTCAAAGCTACTTAAAACACCCTTTATTATTTATACTGCTTATAAACTAAATCAATTAAAGTTCGGCATTCAGGGCTGATTGGAATTGAATTGAATTAAGTATTTTCTTAGTTATATGAGTTGCATCAGTTTATATAAGGTAAAGTTACCAGTTAAGAAAAAATTATATAACAATTTGGATATTATTTCAAAATCTCTTTTTTCTCGTTTTCTTTGTAGAAACTGCAGTTTTTAGAAACCCAAAATCTCCTCTATATCCACACAAAATTAAATGCAAATTACACATGTAAGTATTAATATATACAATTACATTTAAAATCAATGTTTATAAACTATAACTAAGTTTATACAACAAATATATAATTAATTTACGTAGATCTATAAGATGTTTTCGATACTTTTTGTGCGATTTTATATGATTTTGAAAAGGCTTTCCAAAATATTTGATAGAAGCAAATAATCAAAAATAAACAAATACAAATACATATTCAGCTCGATATCATAGATTCCTCAAGAAATAATTACAAATCTATTCAGTTTACATTAGAGTTTAATAAATAAATACATTTCTGTAATCCTTAAACAAAATAGATTTTGTTTTGCATATTTTTAGGCAACAACATATTTATTGTTTTTAGCGCTTCAATTACAATATTTTAAAATAATTCCATTCGTATTATTTGAAACTAATCAAAATGGAAATTTTTTATATTATGTACGAAAAGTTTTTATAAATAATTTGTAAGCGCACAGCTAAATTAGGCTACCTTCTGATACAAAAGTTAAATATTATGCAGCTGAGATAAATAACAAAGTTCAAGGAAAAATTATATTAATTTTTTTTTTTTGTTGGATTGGTAACTTAAATTAAAATGATAAACAGGGCTTCAAAATTATTTACTTAAAATAGTTATGTTCTTAAAATAATTTCAGTTAGATATTGTACTGACTTAAACATGCGTTTTTCAATCTTCGAAGCAGTTTAAACAATCATTTTCTGGGATTTTGCTTAGCTCTTCCGTCTTTATAGCCGAAATCGTAGAGTAGTGTCGTCCTTTCATGGGCCACTTAAGTTTAGAAAAAGCCAAAAGAGGCCAGGTCTGGAGAATATGCTGGCTACGGCAACAGGAATGTATTATTTGTGGCCATAAAAATGATTCGGCAAAAATCAAAGACGAGCAAATGTATGGTAAGGTAGCACAGTTGTCAAAAATAAACGCTGCATTCAAAATGGGTACAGAGGGATATGAGTAGCTAATGAATGGTACCTAACGAATGAACCTAATGTGACTTTTACAAATGACGATTATGATTGACTATTACTAAAATAAAAATTATCAACAGTTAACTGACAAAATATGAGCTCGGTCGGTTCTCTATCTTATTTTTTATTCCGAGGACCTCTCGCTTCTATCCTCAGCAGATTCCGCCTTTAAGCGCTCTTCGCCATGCTATGCTTGCTCAGTTGTACCCATTTCAGAATAGTATGCTTGCAGCTTTAGATGCTGATTAGTAATAATCAACAAATATATGAACTAATGACCGTAGAGTTCACAAATTAGAATGGTCGCTAAAAACCAACAACGTTGAACAATAACATATAAATACAATACATATTCTGTAAAGGGAAAATATTTCACTTAACTGAGCAAACCATATAAATAATTCAATAAGACATCTATAAATACAGAACCTACAATTAACCGCTTTCAATATGATAAACTGACTTTGCAAACTGCGAAACTTTACTCATATACATTTTCATTTATTTATACATATTTTTGTATGAAAGGATTGCAATTGCTTTTGATCAGGTCTGCAAATAAAGTTTGTTTGAAACAAGCAAAACGCACGAAGGTCAATTGCAGCACTCGGAATATGCAAGTTGGTTGTGGGTGTGTGTGTGTTTGTGTTGTGTGTGTTTGTTTGTTGTTGGCCCCCTTTAGTTTTGCAGTCTAGACTCGAATCAGACTTAACGTCGGCAATTTGCCTTTAACCTCATTAGAAACAAAAACGGCGCCAATGCCGACCAGACCCTCCCCCCTCAGCTGCTCCGCCCCCTTTAGCAAAAGTTATTGGAAATAAATGTTTTGTTTAACCAAAAGGAAAAAATGAGAGTTCTTTTTTTTTTTTTTTTTTGTACTAATAGTGACGAGGGTGGCTTTTGCAGTTGTGGTTGGGGTGCACTAAATGCAACCCTCGCAGCTTTTACATGGAGCTCGGTTCGAATTGTTTGGATTTGGTTTTCTTGTTCTCTTCATTCTTTCTTTGTATGTACGTACACATAGCCACTGGACCTGCGCATATTGGTTGTGCACACACACACACTCATACACAGAGCGACTTCTATTCCGTAGTGGCGTCTCTTTTGCTCACATCGGCGAGCCCGGCCGCAACCACTGACACTTTGAAATGAACATCCTTTGTGTTTGTTGTACATGAAGCATCATTATGTTGGTCGCTCGGGCACTCAGTTCAGCTGGTCGGCATTTGTGGGCGTGTGGGGCAGCTGGTCAAGTGGCGCAGCTTCGGCATGACTCAGCCACACTGATTGGAGCATCAAGTACTCCAAGTTCTTGGACTCAATCATCTAATGCCGCATTAAATATCCCATTTCGATCTTGAAAACCAATTGAAAAGGACTTTCAATCGAAGCTGAAATACCCTTTGACAAGAAAAATAATATTAATAATGAAATATATATATTTTATATTAATAATAAAATATAATAATATTAACAATATAATTATTATTATTTTTATTTTTAATGTGCATAAGCTATACTATATTTTTTGTAAATATTTAAAAATTTGTTATATACAAAAATGTTTAATGACACAACAGTCTTGAGTTTGGGCTCTAGATTTTGAGATAGAAATTCTTTTACTACTTGGAAATTGAAATTCAGGCAGACGGAGTGTTTTAACCCATATTGTGAAAATATATCCTTGATCAGAATTAATAGCTATCCTGGTTTTTCTGCAAGTGTTACTCGACTTGGTTTCTGAAATTATAAGTCAGAGGAATAAAGACAAACTTTCATATGTACGTTCACTGAGCACCTTAGTCTAAGACTTAAAACACATATTACTACAAATTATACTCCCTCCATAAGATGCGATGGATTCAAGAGGTTATACTATTACACTTATCCTTAGCTCGGCTAAAAGCCTAGTCCACACGAACATAGAAGTCTAATTTTAGTATCCTTACTTACTTTAACTGACATGTATGATATGAATGCATCTTTTATTAAGTTGTAATTTAATCGAATTCACCGACTTTTTAGGCCTTCGCCTGTTGTTATCTGTAACCAGATTAGATGCGTGGAGATTTCAGTGCGCTGCAGGACATCCGTATTTTGCTCTAATATAAAACAGTTATAATCATTATATGAGTGCAGCTACCAAGACTCGTCTTTCTAACTTGACAACTCTTCAAATTATGATCCTAAAAATCCAAGTAAAAATATTTTTGCTAGCAATATTAGAAAAATGAGATAATATATGGAAAATAATTATACATTTTTGCTATATACAGTATATAGCATACATTATAGTATATATAATAATCTGTATATTTATATATTTGCCCAATATATATATATTTGCCCAAAAGTTTTGGGCCCCAATATTACAATTTTCATCGGCTTTAGAGCCTAATTAGTTACTATTGCTCATCTAAATTACTTATTTCACATGTTACACATTGCCTGATGTAGCCAATATACCCTTTGGTAGCGCCCTTAATACGCGCATGCAACAATTGTGCCCGAAAAAGACGCAATCGGCTGCGTGCCACCCTCTGCGAAATGCCACCCTCCTAACTAACTGACAGGCAGCTACATGGGCAACCCCCAAAATACAAAAAAAAACGTGTTTATATACACGGCCATTTATATACACACACACACAGGCACACACAGAGGCACACACACATACATGCAGTGTCAAACAGGATGCATTTGTAGTTGTGAACCGAGTTTTGCGAGCTGCTGAGCTGCTGCTGCTGTCAACGGCAACAGGATTCAGTTTGACTCTTTAGCTTTGTGCCGTTTGTCAGGACATCTCGTGGCTCGTGTTCAGTGTGTGTCCTTTTTTGTCAACAGTTGGGCTCAAGTTGTGAATACCCGAAACGCCGGCACCTTTCAATTGACATTGTATCGCCGACAGATCCTTGGCGAAAGCACCTTGCAGACAGCGCACGATTGTAAGTAGTCAGCAGCAGCAGAAGCGGCGGGATCGTTGCGGCAATCGTTATCCTGCCGCATCCTGCTGCAGCACCGCATCGTTTTACCAACTCGAAACCCCTGTCAATCATTATGAGATCATAATAACTACATAAATATATGGGGTCCTGTGAAGCGTTCATAATTTAATAGGGATAATAAAATATTGTTCTTCTGTTTGTTGTCTGGCAGCGAGGGGAATTTGTGTGTGCCTTGCCTCCGGCCCCGCCTTGAGGTTTATTGTTAATCTCTCGGCCATTCAACCGGCTGGAACTAAGATACAAAAGAGCTCGTTGCCCACAATAAGTTTCACATCATTATTATATCGTAAAAATAATTTAATAAACTGAATTCCTTTCAACTCATTTCAAGTGCATCCATTTCGCAATTCGTTCAATCGCAATTTGTTGTCGATTGAAAATAAAGTTTTTATGGAAATAGTTGTTTGATTGATAGTTTTCAGATATTTTGATTTCCTTTATACTATATATAAGATTCAAGTTGTAGTAACTAAATTTTGTTTTAGTTTCTCTTATTTTTGTGGATTTATAGTTATTTCAATTATATGGAGAGCTGTTCCAATAAAGTTATTTAAAGTACCTATAGAAGATTACGATTATAAATTAATAAAGTTTATTTTTTTAAAGTATAAATATTGATATACATGAAACCATAAGAAATTGCAGATTTTATTGTCTATTAGGTAGATATACGACATAGTTGTTTCATCCGTCTGCTTTGAAAATATTTTTTACAAATATATGAAATATATATTCTTAGAGAAACTATCGGTACAATATTATATCAAAAACTCCATTAATAGTTGAGATATCTGAACAAAAGCACAAAGCTTTAGTATGCTCCTTACATATGAGCGAAATCTCATTAACTATATTATATAAAATCTTTTAATGTGTAAGAAAGTCAAGTGCAACAGAAAGTATTCGATTAAGTTTGCTAGGAAATCTTCAGACCAAATGAAGATATATATAGTATATAGATATATATACATATATAGAATAGGTATAAAGCCTGTCTTCAAAAATGCTTTCCCAAACTATCTAATGTTCTGCCCAATCATTAATAGCACTACATCATATAAAATCTTTCAATATACATATACACAATGAATGTCTTACTAAAGTAGAGTAGAAAGCATTCTAATAGGTCTACTAGTAATATTAGTAATTACGTATGACTTAATTATAAAATAAATACTATAAATTATTCCATAAGCTGTACTAGCTTTATTTATTGCTAGTACAGTAATAGTTATGGAATCTATATTTACCAAGGTTCTCTGAACTTGAGCCTGAGTCTGATGAATCTTATTTATTAGCTGTGCACCGAGCTCTATTATATATTATATATTTATATGATATATTTATATGTCTATAAGTCAAGTCCAGGTCTACAAATAAAATATGTATTTAAAGTGAAAAAATATATCATTTGTAGAGGAAAATATACCATTCAGAGAGACCTTTATAATATCTCCATTTCTCTGTGATTAACCCTAACTCAGGATATTAAATTAGCTAAGCAAAATCGTGTTTTAAGTAATTTCTGGTTAAGAAACAGAAGCTGATGTACCAAGTAGAACAGCCATAGACGTTGCGCGAGCATCTTTGTTGCATTAGAGCACTGCAGGCAGCTATTATGTGCTTAAAAGCCAGTTGGATGTCCTTTGATGTTGGCATTTCGCGTGGCTGAGGATTTGGGCTTTGCTTGCTTTGCTTGCTGTGCCATCATCAACTTATCTTTTGCGCGCTTTCAAGGAGGCGACGCGCATTTTCAATAGTTGGGCTGGCAAGGGACTTGGCCACAGGAGACCAGTAGGTGCGGTAAGAGAGAGAGAGAAAGAGAGAGAAGGAGAGAGAGAGGGAGAGTGAGTGAAAGAGGGAGCGTGAGTGGGGGGAAGAGCAGCAGCAGCAGTGGGCTTCAAGTGGCCAGCAAGAGCTTGGCGCATGCTATGGATAGCTAGATAGAGATGTGTGTGTGTGTGTGTGTGTGCGTCTATCTCGCGCTGTCTCTGTCGGCGCCTTTTGTGTATGTATGTATGCATCTATGTGTGTGTGTGTGTGTGTGTGTGTGTGCCTCGTGTTGAGCGTTTTTAATTGTGCCTTTTGCTTTGTCCTTTTGGCTGTAATGGAGTGCTATGCAAATGGCGTTTTGATGAGTTTCCTTGGCTCTGGCGCTCTCTTTGTTGTCCCAGCAGACGTTCATCCCCCTTTATTACGCTTTTATCACTATGTGTGTGTGTGTGTGTGAGGGAAGGGCTGCTGCTGCTGCTGTTTTCGTTCTTTGTGATTGTTGTTGCCGCTGTTGTCGCTGCTCTGTTGTTGGCGACGACAGAGCGCTCTTATGTCGTTGTTGTTGTTGCTTTGACTGCGGAACGGAAGATGAGAAAAAAATTTTGTTGATTTTCATGCGCGTCAGACAGAAGCAGAGCAACCACCACCACCACCACCAAATCCAGTGTGTGTGTGTGTGTGTGTGCGTTCCATTTTCAAATTTCGTACATCACGGATTATTGTCCTTCCCTTTGGCATGGCCCATGTGCCCTGCCCTACCGTGCCCTGCCCTGCCCTGACTGCTATATTGTATTGGTCGATAACGTGAACCAATCAAAAACGCTCTCAAAATGGCCGCCATTCAATTTTCTTCGATATATCAAATTATATACAACAACTCAAAAGGGAATTGCTTCGGGCCATATGGCTCGAGGGGCAATGCAGCAGCTTTCCTCTTAGCTTTTCTTATTCTTCTTATTATGTTCTGCCTTTATATGCATAGAACTTTGCATAGCTATTGGGTACATAACTTATCGGGAAGGCATTCAACTAAAAGTTGCACATTTCTGTAGATTGCATTTTACTTTAACGCTCAGTTGACCCTATTTCCGCTTGGATGCTGAAGGGAATACAGAATTAATCGAAAATTATGCAGACAGAATTGCAAAAGTGTTGCCAATAAGTGGACTCGTAAGGACATTTGTTATAATAATTGTTCGTTAAGTAAAACTAAAACTTTTAATTTAATTTATATGTGATAAGACGTGCATCATATTTAGGGAAGTTTTATAAAATAGCCAGAAAAGTTCTAGAAAATAAAAATTAGATGTAGAAATAATCTTTTTTTTTTTAATAATCTTACAAAACTTTCAATACTTGTGTGGTGAGATTGACTTTGAGTCTTGCAATCATATAGGTATTGAGATATTGACAATTTTTATTTACAAGTGTGGGAGTAAAAACTTGAAATTGTAACTTTTTAATAATATAAAAATTACTTTTCATACTAATTTAAATATTCTAACAAATTAATTTTGGAGAAAAAAATTATTGAAATATTTTTATTAATTTTTTTAAATTTTAAGAATGAGAAAAACAATTAAATAAAGTTGTTGTATAAGTATACATATTTTTTATGATTTTTTTTAATTGTTTTTACTATTGTTAAAATTTAAAAAATGAATAAGAATGACTATTTTATTATCCAAAAAATCTTACATTTTTATGAAGCTAAAACTAAATGGAATTATAAAAGAAATAAGGAAAGAAACTAACTTTTCTTTGATAGAGCCATATCAGCCTGTTATGAGCCGTGGGTTTCCAAACATATAAAACTGCACAAATAAATTTGAAAATATTATTTAAAAATCAATTTCATATTCCAGATATAATTTGTTTTTGTTTGTGTTTCTCTTTTAGGCCTTGTCTAACTGCCTTCCAAATTCGCAAACGAAACACATACACCAAGAGCATCTTCCATATCCCAAATATTTCTAAAATATCTGGCGTTTGTGATTTGTTAAAACACGTTTGATTGTATTAGGACTTAGAACTTAGGACTAGATAAAATATTAGCACACCCACACAGTAGAGCAACGGCCCAGTGTGGAAACGAGCAAGCGAGAAGTGCGCGCGAGATCAGAGTGGCATGAGCCATCAATTGGGACTCCGGAAACATGGTGATAATGAGTGTAGTGGGCCACGACCACCTGTACCCGGAGAAGAGAGCCGAGTTAAAAAGGTAAATACACACTAAAAGAGACTAAAGACATTATATATATTGAATGTGATCTGATTTGTGCAGATGACCGAAGGGGTGATAGACACCTCTAAGAACTCACCTCCATCTTATCTAAACTGGGCCCGCACGCTAAATCATCTGCTCGAGGATCGCGATGGGGTGGAGTTGTTCAAGAAATATGTGGAGGAGGAGGCGCCCGCCTACAATGACCATCTCAATTTCTACTTTGCCTGCGAAGGCCTGAAGCAGCAAACAGATCCCGAGAAGGTTAAGCAAATAATCGGCGCCATATATAGGTGAGAGAACTAAACTAAAACTTTATTAATAATATAAATTAAAAATATAATATATAGGTGAGAGAACTAAGATAAACTTTATTAATAATATAAATTAAAAATATGTAAAATAATATAAATGAATAATATAATAAAAATATAAGTTAATAATTTAATAATAATATTGATAATAATAAGTATAGTGATAATGATCTGATAATGCTTTATGCACTGTCAGCTAGATCATTCCTCTGTCTACTGAGTCGGACTGCATTTGATAATACTGCTTAGCGACTTAGAAACTCGCTCTCGCTTTGGGTATCTTCCAGTTGCCTTGTGAGCCTTTCTATCGGATCTTACATCGTCCTGTGTGCAATATTCCTGCCTTCAGATTTCATCCGTCGCAATGTCTTTGCCGTGAAAGCATAGACTTCATTGCAAGCATCCATTATGATTTCTCCTTTGACTTCAGCCATAATTCCTGCCAGGACGAACCTCTCTGCTATCCATCTTCAGCAGTTGAGGCTAGTCTGCTCTGCAGCAGGAGTCGAATTTGAGCCATGCTTAACCTATGGCTAAATGGCATGACTCTAAGTTGGGAATAACCCTCGCTTTCTATCTGCCATCATCTCTCACTTGAGCTCCTTTCCAGAAGATTTTAGTCCGCTGTCGCAGATGCTTTGCTGATTGAACCAAAAATTATCCGTTTGCCTAGGACCCTTAAACTTCTTTTGGTCTTGTGCAATGCCAATAATCAGACCAAACACATTATCTATTTATTATCTATCTATTGCTTATATTTATTTATTTATTTATTTGTTATCTATTATCTATCTATTATATTAATTACAATCTCTTCGATTTCCCCCTAGATTCTTGCGCAAAAGCCAACTGTCTATATCGGATGAATTGCGCACGCAAATCAAGGCCATCAAATCGAATGAGATTCCGCTCAGTCCGCACATCTATGACCCGATGCAGCAGCATGTGGAGGCGACCATACGGGACAACATCTATCCGAGCTTCCTCTGCTCCGAGCTGTACATACAGTATATACAGCACATGTCCGCGGTGCAGGAGCGCTTCAGCAGCAGTGGCGCCACAGCGACGGGCAGTGCGGGCAGCAGTGGAAGCGGCGGCAGCTGTGGCAGCAACAATGGCAGCACGGCCGGCGCCTGTGCCCTGCCGACGGCAGCGAGCAAACAGTTGTTGGGCAGCGGTGGGGCTGGCGGCGGAGGGGGTGGCGCAGCGATTCCACCGGGCGTCTTCATCAATTTGCCGGCGAGCAGCGGTGCAGCGCTGCCAGCCGGCACGTGCAGTGCCAGCGGCAGTGTTTATGGTCCCTCAACGTCAGCTAGCTCCAGTGGCTCGATCAGTGCCACCGACACGCTGCCGCGCAGCTCCACGTTGCCCACGCTGCACGAGGATTCGGTGCTGTCGCTATGCGACGATTTCGAGAAGGTGCACGTCGAGGGCGGCGGTGGGCGTGCCCATATCGATTTACCTATGCGTCTCACGCGCGACCTTCTGATAGCAACTCAGAAAAGAAGACTGGAAATTAGACCTCCCGGGTATGTAATATGATATCATAGACACTAAAATTCCTCCAGCTATGCTTGTTCTTAGAATTACATCTTTAGAGTATTTTTGAAGACCCATTTAGCTCAGCTTTCTTTTAATTCTAAGTTCATAATCAAACTAAAAGCATGCAAGTTTATATGCACATCATTTCTATAGGTCTGTCTTTCAGCTATCCATTTTTGTATTTCCTTACATTTTGTTAACAATCTGGTTATGTATGTAAATGACATTTGATTTTAGGGGTAGTTTTTAAGACTGCCCATTCAAAATGGCTGAAATTGTGAGATTTTGAATGATGTATAGAGTGGGAAGTAGGTAGAAGTCGTTGATGAAGTGAGATGTATGTATTGATGTTAGGCAATGTTCAACATAGTGTACCCTACTCCTACTGACTTTAGTGAACTGAGCTTAGCCACTAAAGCAAAGCACTATAGGAGTAGGATATATAGTGGGTAATTGACCTTGTCGAAACGAAAAAATAACTATATCGTGTAGAATCTGACAGCTAGAGTTTGTAATTCTTAAAATGGAGTAACTATTGCTTTGATGTAGAAAAAGACTTACAAAGCTCATGGGTGGTAAGTCAAGAAATAATAGTATGCTAGTAAATAAAGCAAGTTAAGGCATTAAAGTACGTTTTTCGCATGTAATATTCTGTGCTGGTCAGTTTGCAGTCAGCAAGAGACTTAATTAACTCTACCAATTACGCATTTGTTACACTCATAAAGTCAGTTAAAGTTAAACTCACGAGAATTGCATAGAACGGCTTTGTAAGGAATGCGTAAACAACTTGATTTTTATTTTTGAGAACTGCAATTTCTGAGAATTACGTAGAAAGGCGATGTAAGTAGTGAGTGAATAACTTGATTCAAATTATTTATAGAAAGGCAATGTATTGATTGAGTAAGCAATATAAATAAGATTAATAATGTAAATAAAATTAATAATATAAATTAAATTAATAATATAGTCTTATTTATATATAGAAAAATAAAAATAAATTTATGCGTAATCCAGACTTAAGTAGAACCTTTCTCAATTGTATAGTCCTTACCTTAGCTAAATATAAATTAAGCCTTTTTAATTGTTTATTGTTTGTTTCTAATATACATACCTATATTCATTTATATATTCTTTTATTAATTCTGTTAATTTTTTTAATATGCTTTCTTTTTATTTTCATATATATAAAACAAAACCAAAACATATTTGTACGATCACGAACCCACTTAAAAAACAACAACAACCACACAACCATGAAATGCGACACCCATCTACACACACACAACAACAACAACTACAAACAACACGGATTATTTCTGTATTTTATTTTTTTGTATAAACATTTATTTCAATTATGGAAATCCTTGAATTGTACATAAAAAATACTTTCGCCGCATTGCATGGATCCATCAATTATATTGCTCCTCCCCCATTACCTTATGAATGTGTTCCGCATGATAATAGAGCTCATGGTTATGTGTATACTGCGAGCACCAATACATCCTTTGTACCCAACTCTCGTGTCGACTCGGAGAGGGCGAGCGTTAGCTCCGGCGGCCGCACCGACTCCGATACCATGTCACTGTCCAGCTGTTCAATGTGAGTTTAGCAAAAATAAGAGACGGAGAGGCGAGACGGGAGCGACCTCAGCTTGAGAAGACTCTGAAGAGTGATATACATACGAACTCCAAAATATTGATTAATATTTAACATTTTATTATTATTTTATTTGCTTACAGGGATGGCCGCCCTTATATAGAGCGCAGACATAGCTCGACGGAGAGCAAAGCCATACGGCAGAGCGCCATGGCGAATAAGGAAACGAACAGCTTACAGGTAGCTAAACCTTAAATTATAAACTTTATAAATATATATATTAAATACGAATGACTTTCTATAATAGGTTATACCCCGCACGCAACGATTACATTCAAACGAACACAGACCGCTGACGGAGAATGAGCTATTGGCACTGCTGATACCCAAGCTGGAGGAGGTGAAACGCAAACGTGATTTAGAGGAGCGTGCGCGCTTAGAGGTGAATAGTTGAATATATATATTAAAAACCCATATAAATCATATAATTAAAATCAATCTATGCTTGCAGCGCATGCCCGGCACCTCATCGAGTGCCAGTGATCGCGCTTTTGCTGAGGCAATACGCGAAAAGTTTGCGCTCGATGAGGACAACGACCAAGACATTTTGGACCAGCATGTGTCGCGCGTGTGGAAAGACCAGACGCCACATCGCTCGCCCGGCACAATGTCACCCTGCCCGCCTATACCATCGAGAAGACGCACGGCCACACACGACTCCGGCATGGTCAGTGATGGGGCCATGAGTCTGAGTGAGTTCCTGTTAAACATCTCTTCACATTATAGAGTTTATTTAATTGTTGTCTATTGTCCGCAGGTGGACACTCAATGAAGCACTCAAAATCCATGCCCGATTCCAGTTCCTGCTCTAGGAAGCTCACAAATAAATGGCCTTCGATGAACACAGACAGCGGCATAAGCATGAACTCTGCTGACACAGTCATGAAATACAAGGAGTCAAGGTGGACTAATACAATCAGATTAATAAGCCATTTTTATATTGAATTCGTTTTGATATTTTTTGCAGCTCCCGGTCTGGTTCAAGCTCGTCATCAAAATTGGAGGAAGGCAAACGAAGACTGGAAGACGAGCTGCGTCGCCCTCGTCGCTATGCCCAACCGCAGCTACAATCCCATATGGTGGCCATGCAGCAGCAGCAGCAGCCACTATCATCCTTCAGCAGTAGCAGCAGCGGCAGCAGCACAATGCATCATCATCAGCCTGCCACAGTTGCGACATGTCCACCGCCGCTGCCCATCAAGCCGCCGGAGACGGTTGTTGTGTTCTCATTCTGCGAAGAGCCAGTTCCTTACAGAATTAAAATACCCGGTACTCAGCCGACCCTGCGCCAATTCAAGGACTTTCTGCCCAGAAGGGGACACTTTAGGTAAACCCTAACCTGGGATATTTATAAACTAAACAATTTACTTATTTTTTGCTTGGCTTTTGCAGATTCTTTTTTAAGACGCATTGTGAAGACCCTGATAGTCCAGTGATTCAGGAAGAGATTGTTAATGACTCCGATATACTGCCGTTGTTCGGAGACAAAGCGATGGGTCTTGTCAAACCATCCGATTAAACATTAAGCATTAAGTGTAGATTTTGTATTTAAGCTAAATTATGAAATGTGAGGAAGGAAGGGACGGAGGGGAGTTAAGAATGATGTATGGCTTGTACGTGCATCTTAGAGATACAAACTCGAGAAGCTATTCCCAGAAATCAAAACTTAAATAGAACTAACTGTACATTCAATAGGCTTTTGCAAGCATCACAAACTATTGTACGTGGGGGATCTGTGGGGGGAGGGAGACAGGGACTGGGACTGGGATTGGGATTGGGGCTGGGTTAATGGGGTAGTGGTAGGGAGAAGAGAGGAGCAATGTGTTTCATCATTTCGTCCTTAACATCTGGAGGTATTTTTCTAAATAAACATATGATTAACGATAATGAATTAACACCGAAATCAATTTGATGTATATGTATATGTATTTGTTATAAGTCGAACAACGCGAATCGTACACTTACGTATATATGTATGTATTTATTGTATTTTGTATATGTTAACAACAACAACAACACATCAACTCAACGAAGATCCTGAAAATTAAGTCAACAACTTTGTATTTCCCACGTACCAAACACAATCACACAAACACAAAAACAATAGAACTTATTGAGCACAGCACAAGAAGGAAGAAAACGAAAGAAAAAAGAAAATGAAATAATTGATAGATGGAAAAATTAAGAAAACAATTTTATGGGTATTCCTGAATTTGGATTTGTTTGTTACTTTTTACTAACTATGGACTGCCTGCAATAAATTTTGTTAATATTTTTATAATGTGCATTTTATGATATGATGATATTAACAAAGTTCTATTCAACTTGACGAAAAATCAAAATATAATCTGTTTTATTTTTTTTGTATAATCTATTGTACTACATATTAGAAAGTATGTAAATTTGAATTTATGTATTTATATATATACACAAACAAACACACACACACAAACACATCTATGTGCATATTGTGCTTTCGTCTATATTATATTTATATATAAATATATATATATATTTACCATTGGACACAAATTTCTTTTTGATAAACGATGAGTGCTAATTGCTCCAATAGTTGCATAATTGCTTAAAATATTAATTGATTAGTTCTACTTGTATAAGTTATCAGAAAACAAAATAAAAAATAAACAATACAATAAATATTTTTCTAAGAAACCGAACATAATATCGCAGAAATATGAAATTAATGCATACATCTATAATAGTAAACGAAAAACCATATTTTATTTGTGAGCAAACTGCATGTAGATCTAATAAAAAACAAACATGAAATTGACATTTAAATCGAATTTATTTATCATTTAGCCGTATGAAGTGTGCAGCTGTCCCAACATATAGTAAATATAGCGCATATATACAGTTTGTAAGCGAAATCGAGTGTAAGGCTAGACGGGCGTACAGTCGTCCCGCTGGCAATGAGTTAAATAGTTCTGTTCGTTGATGAACGTGTGCGTGCACTTGGGGCAGTGGAAGCGCCTGTGCCGGTTGCTGCCCGGGTTCTCGTGCTCCCGCAGGTGCGCCTTCATATTGTACATTTGGGAGAATCGCTTGTTGCAGACGGGACAGGCGAAGGGCTTGGCTCCCGTGTGGGAGCGCGTGTGCCGCTCCAGGTGGGCCTTGGTGCGCGTCTTGAAGCCGCACACCTGACACTCCAGCCGCTTCGATTCGTTGTCGTGGATCATTTTGTGCTTGTACAGCGCCACCTTGTGGACGAAACGTTTCGAGCACACCTCGCACTGATACGGCGTCTCGCCCGTGTGCCAGGCCATATGATGCTTCAGTCGGAACTTCCGACTGAAGCGCTCGCCACAGTGCGGGCACTCGAACTGCTTGACGGGCTCGTGGTTCTGCAGGTGGCCAATGAAGCCCGAGTAGGACTGCAACGTCTTGCCGCACTGATCGCACACATAGCCCGGGAAGTGTTCCCGCTTCGTGTGCGCATTGTACGCTCGCCGGCTGCTGAACTGCTCGGGACAGCTGGGACACTGTATGTTCACGGTGTAGTCGCCCGAACTGTCCTGGTCCTCAGCGTCTGAGATTAGGTATTCGATGGTGCCATCCATTTGGTCCTCGAACTCACTCAACATATCTTTGTCCTCTCTAAACATTTCCATTTCATCCGCTGTTTGCTTCGTCTCATCATCGTCCAAGTCCGCCTCGGGCTCCTCTTCATTTATAATTATCTCATTCTCGATATCTAATTCCAGGTCGACCGCTTGCAATTCCTCTTCCTCGCAATCGGAATTCTTTTCTATGTACTCGTGCTCCTCCTCTTCCACTTCCTCCTCCTCCTCCTCCGTCACCGCCGCTGGATCCACAATTGTTGGCTTGACCACGGGCATCGCCCCAGAGCCATCATCCAACTCAGCTGCGTCCACAGTCTCGACCATCTCGACGCTGATGCTGCCGTCAAATTTGTCCGCGTCGTCGCTTCGTGAGATGCCAGATTTGAAATCCTTGATAATAAATGGACTACGTATCAGTTCGAGAATTTCCTGTCGCAATTTCCGCGCGATTTGCAGGGATTTGTGGTAGCGCGACAGCTTCTCGCAGCACTTCTTGCATATGGTCGAGCCCACCTCGCCAAGCACATAGTTCGTGCCCTTCGTGCATTGCACGACCAGATCGCTGATTAGTATGGGCGGCTTTCCAATCGACTCCTCGTATATGTTTTTCGGGTTGCGCACAGAGAACTGGCAAATGCAACAATTCATTTTCTGTATTTTTTTTAAATTTAATATTGAATATATTTATAACAAATATCAAAGCATTAAACTCTGCTTGCCGAAAAACATAATTGTTCAACACTGTTCCGCAGTGTTGGAAGCGGGTGAAAAAAGCGAGTTTTAACGCGTTTCCACTGTTCGCGCTGAAGCGACATTTTTATCGTTTCCACTGTAACAAGATTTTGTTTTGTTTGATTAAATTTAATTTTTTCTTTTCGATTCATTCGCTAAACAATTAAAAACAGAAATTTCGTATAGATTTCATGACATTTTATTAAGTTCTTTTTAAGCTATTTACTTCTGTTATTTTATTTTTTAATTATTATTTATTATTTAAACAAACTTAAAGCTACTCTATTGTTAATAAGGTGCCCAAATTATTGACTAAAATTTGAAATTTTAGAGACCAACTGTAATTTGATAATTCTTATATTTTGGTGATGCCAACAAAATTTGCTTCGTCACATTATGATCTGCTCTGCCGAAGGTCTACAAATTATTAACATAAATTTATATTAAAAATATTAGTATATTATTATTATATATTATGTTATAAGCTACATTACCTGGCATTTTCCATCAATCTGCATTGTTTGCTTCTCGGTATCGAGTTTTATCATACCGCCGCCCAAGGCCCTAGAGCACAAACCCAGTTTCTCCAGCTCAGATTTGACGTTATCATAAAGGTATACTAAAGAGTCAATAGCAATTAGATTTGTAAATCTATATATATATAGCGGATTGGCCAACTAACCGTGCTTCTTGGCTCGCTCCCCGCGCACTATCGTCCTGGAGAAGAGCGTTTCACCATGCATATAAATGGAAATCAACAGATAAAGAATTTTGCCATCCTGCAACTTGACGGTCGGACATTTTATCAGGTTCTGTGTAGTTCGCTTAGTTGCAGCATTTCTCACTAAATATGCAATTATAGAATTTACAAATCTGATTATATAATCGCATAATATATAGCTTACAGCTGTGGCTGATAGTACTACGAAATGGTAATAAAAGCTGAGGATACTTCATTTCTTTTCTTCTTTTTTGATTTTCGAAACAATAATTCACAGTACAATTTTGACTAATTTCCAACTCACATCCAAATTGTAGAAAGAGTATAGTTTGACTGATTTTTTAAAAAATAACCGACCGAAGTCAAACATCCATTCCTATGCTACTTTGTTTAGAAAAAAATTGATATATATTTATCTGTTAATAATTAGTCAGGGGCAGCATAAGGTATTTAAGGATTTGTTATTATATAGTCTATAATATAACTATGCAGATGTGAAGTGGATCTGTTGATATATATGTTACAGTTGTCCCTCTATATTAAAGATATCGGTAGCAAGACAAGATCTTACAATGTTGTATGCCTTATATATAGATATAGGACCGACAATTCTCATACAATATATCAGATCTTATATGATTTTATCCCACTAATCTACTTAATAGACAATCCCTATGCATTATACATTTCAATATAGTTTCGATTATGCTCGACAGAAATACAATTTTAATTTATAAATTATTCACGTTTGCACAAGAAAAAAAAACCAAAATATAATTAATATCCTTCATCGGTTGTTTCGATCTCGTAGTCCATAAATTTCGTTTGCAAAATTCGCTTCGCTTCCACATGATCAGCCTTGCCAAAGCCCTGCCATAAGAAAATAATATATTTATTTTATAATATATATATTTTTATAATATATATATTTATGCTGCATTTACCTGTGAAAATCCATAGACCTTCATATACTTCTTCTCCGGGTTGTGCTCAATGCGCCCGCCTCCCAGGCATTCGGAGCTCACGCCGGACTTCTTGCAAACCGCCATCATGCGCTCATAGATATCAGCTAAAAAATATAATATATAAAATAATATTCGAGCAGCAAAAGCTAATAGAATACGAATGCTTACAATGAAATGGGCAATCTGCATATCCGCGGACAACAAGCCTTTCGGTAATTTCCGAGCAATCCTCGTTGCCAGTAAGTCTAATGAGTATATATTTGAAAATACCTTTTTTGTCTATATCAACCAAAGGTATGGCCTCGAGAGCTTTGTCAGACATTTTGAGTAAGCGTATTCCTGCAGAAAATGATGAAAATTTTCATTTTAATACAGCCCATTGGAGGACTCCATCTTTTTTCATATCTTACCGGTAGGACGTGTAACAGCTGATTTTAGTAAATTATTTAAGGCACATAGCATTTTCTCTAGAAATGACAGATATTGTAATGCTGATACTTTTAAATATCGTATACAAAATTGGTAACTGTGATTTTCGAAAAGCGACAAACATCGTATTGGCAACTTCACAGTGACTGTGACTGTAGATAATAAAGACGTGACTGAAGCGCCAATAAAGACGTGACTGAAGCGCCAATAAAGACGTGACTAAAGCGCCAAAATAAATGTACAGTCGATAACAGTCTGTGCGAGTGCTATAAAAATAATTAAATATATAATAGATAAATATATAAAAATAGCATTATATCCTAAATTAGGAGTAGCAGCGATTTTCACTCTGCTACTATTGTCACAACTAACGATAGTTATCAGTCACTTACTACCAACTATCGATAACTTGTATCATATTGTTGTGCACGCTGTAAGGCAATTATCGCTGTTACACATAAAACAGCTGACGGCGATACTGTGTGTACAGAATTCGGGAATAAGAAAAAAGTTTTTGCTATTAAAAATACAAATATATAAATGCAAAGTATAGAACTACTGGATAATTTAATTTAATTATATACACATAAGATGAGCGCAGCACGTCCGTTCTGTTTCGTTTGTGGCAAGGTGAAGTCCGTTGGCGTCTTTCAGCTCATCGAAGGTAAGTTCAAGGAAGCACTTATGACAGAGTTTTAATATTTGTATTAATTATTTTGCAGGCTGCATCGTCCCGGGCACGTTTAAGCCCATTAAAGACATACTGAAATACTTTGAAAAGGTGATAAACCAACGCTTGGATCTGACGCCTACTTCGACTGCTTGCAACGATTGCCTCGAATATCTCTTCAACTACGACCGGCTCGTGCGGAATCTGAGTCAAGTGCAGCGACAGATCGCGAACTCTTTGCTGAGTTGTCGCAAAAGGAAAGCGACATGTTTGCAGCCCAAGAAAGATGCAGTTAAGCCTAAGCCGCAGGAAATACGCTCGAGAATAGTAGAAAACGAATCGCCGCAAAAGATTGTTAAGCAGGAGCCAGATGAAGATTTCCAAGATGACTTCGAAGAGTCACATCAAGAATCTACGTTTAGCGAGAGCGAGGAGAGCATGGACGATTCAGATGGAGATGACAACTTAGATATACCATGTCACATATGCGGCGAATTGTTTTCGAATCAGGACTGCCTCGAGAAGCACATCAAGACGGACAATTGCCAAAAGAATGAATTCGCCACCTGCAACATATGCGGCATTAAGGTGAAGAACGATGAAGTTCTCGATCTGCACATGAATCTGCATGAGGGCAAGACGGAGCTGGAGTGTCGCTACTGCTCGAAAAAGTTCTCGCACAAGCGCAACGTCTTGCGGCACATGGAGGTGCATTGGGATAAGAAGAAATACCAGTGCGAAAAGTGCGGCGAACGCTTCTCCTTGTCCTGGCTAATGTACAATCATCTGATGCGGCACGATGCCGAGGAGCATGCGCTGATCTGTGATGTCTGCCATCAGCAGTTCAAAACGAAACGCACCTACAAACATCACCTGCGCACCCATCAGACCGATCGCCCGCGCTACCAATGCACGGACTGCGAAAAGTCGTTCGTGGACAAATATACCTTGAAGGTGCACAAACGTGTCCACCTGCCGGCCGAGTCGGCGAAATCTGCCACAGAGAGTCGTGCAATTAATCTATAAACTAATTTTCTCTATTTGAATTCGCATGAAGACAATTTCTATATATATTATTTAATATATTTTAAATACACCTAGGCTTGTAAAGACTGTTTAAGCTGCCATTGAAATCGAGTTTTGGCATTTTTTATCTTAACCGCAAAAACATTCTTTTGAATTCACGTGACATTGAAATCGATGAAGTAAGTGCGATAATCTATATTATACATTAAATCTGCTTAGAAGAAATGAATGAAAGAACTGCAAAAGAAATTGAGAAATAAAAAAATAATAAAATGTAATAAAAGTCTTGATTTATTTATAAAGAAAAAAGATTATAATAACAATGTATAATCGTGTAATAATAATTATATTAATAATAATGTATAATAATAATAAAAAATAAAAAGAAAATAATAATAATGTAGAACGAAGAATATTTATAATATTGTATAGTAAAATTTGGCAAATTGTAGAATTTTTTTTAATTATTTGTCATATTTTATGCCAAACATTCTTGGCTTGCGAAATCAACATAAATTTCGGCTAACCTATGAATGGAAAACATTTTCATCTACTACTATTTTTATGAAATATGTCAGCTGAGATGCGGAGGCATAAAGTTGTGCTCATAAAAATAAAAATAGTAGTAAATGACAGGGAGATACGGAGGTATAAAGCTGTGCTCATAAAAATAGCAGTGTGTTCCATTCGTTTAACCTGTGAAGAGTTCTTAAGTTTATTTCATTCCTTAAGCCACTTTTTACTTTGATTCCGAAACCCAAGAATGCTCAGGTTGTTTATATATATCTATAAACATATATCTAGCTACCTTAAAATGGCCATGAATGGATTTACACTCGCATAATCCTCGTCACGTCAAACAGGTAGACTTCAAAATATAACTGCCATAAAATGACAGATGTTTCAACCATCTGCAGGTCGCACAGCATTTACCTGCCTCCAATATATATTATAAATTCCATATATTGCCTAAGCATGTCCAGCATTCGGCTTCAGTTGAGTTTCAAGTTTCAACGGCTATGGATAAATTATTTTTGCAGTTGAATGTGTGCACAGAGCTGATTGAGAAGTTAACAAACCTGGAATCGTTAAATAGATTCTGTGCCACATTTCACAAGTTTGCGAGTAAATTGAAATACTTCTTGCCCAAAGCTGAGGTGGATGGATATAGTAAAATCCATGTGGAGACGATTTATCTGTGCTTCACGCAAATCATCACGTGCATCACACAATTGGAGCGGACCATTAACATTGAGCAGTCACTGGGTGCAGCAGGTGGAGCTCAGCTGCTGGTGACTCGAACGCATTTTCGGGATCGCATCGAATGGTGTTTGAGACGGCTGCAGGCCTCGATATATCAGCTCAATGAGGAGGCTATAGCCAGCACACCAGTTAAGCTGGAGGATTTGTCGTTTGTGGAGCTATTGGATCTGGCGCTGGACAAATTGGAGAGCTATAGCGACATAGTCGAACAGGATCACACCTGCAATGGTGAGGAGCACCTTCAGCTAGTGGGGCAAGTGAATCATATTGTGAGACATGCCCTAGCCTTTGCCAACGTCTCCCTCGAGTCGGATAAGAAAGCCTTGAGTGCCATTTGTGAGACGGTCTTGGATGAATGCGCCACCTTTGAAAAGAACTTCGAGAAATATAATCGAAATGAACGTAAGCTGGAGGCCCTGTCACTGCAGAGAGCTCTCTACTCCATGGAAACATATCTCAATGAAGCTCTATTGCGCCTGATCTTCAGCAGCCTGGGGGAGACATCATTTGTGGGTGACCTGAAGAAGGCTTTGCAGCAGGACGAGCCTTCGCTTGATGTGGACAAATTGATTTGTGAGTTTGACATCAATGTGGATCGCATACAGCAGATTGGCGTCTTTGCCATCGCCTTTACGCAGGATGTGAAAACAAAAACCATCATCAGGAGCTGCTTGGCCTCATTGGAGTCTCTGGATGCGTGCATTGTGCCCGCCTTTCAGTTCCAGGCCACGACCTCGGCTTCATTTCATGCGGATATTCTGGAAAATCATTTCAAGGAGGAACTGCTGACGTTTCGCAACGTAGTTCATGAAATCATTGATAGCCGAGCCCTGATCAGCAACTACTTGGATATATTGGACGAGAGCATTGACAATGCAGCGAAACTCTATCCCGAGGGCCATTTGCTGAAGGTAACCCAGATGGGAAATGTGTTGCTCGAGCACTTTCAGCTCAAGGTGAACTGTCAAGAGCTCAAGGACGACGTGGAAGGCCAACGTTTGCTGCAGGATTTCATTGCCATTTTGCGGGAGTGTCAGGCCGTCCTTGAGGTCTCCATTCGAGTGAACCTGAAGCGCATAATAAAACGTTTCAAGATTCTGTATTCGGTTTTGGCAAAGCTGCGCGATGTCTGTGACAGACTAGTCTACCAGAGATCCGTCTGCAACAATGAAAAGCCCATGACGACGTCAACGCAAGTGAAAAATATCTCTCATCGGGAAAGGGAAAATACGATTGTATACAAGTCGACAAATTCATTAAATAATGAAAGTGATCTTTTAAGTTTTCACTTGACTGAAATTCTGCGTATTAGCTAAGCTAAAAACACCACAAATAAAAGTTTATTGATTAATATACAAAGTGATTTCAAATATTTCTAGTGCAAACGTAAAAAAGACGTTACTTTATTTAAAAACGGTTCATGGTTGAGCCAACTTTAAAAATATGACAACAATACAAATAAATTTACATAACATATATACCAACTGATTAACAATTTAATTACAATGTAACTAAAAGTAAATAAGAGGTTAAACTTACTACATTTATGTTACTTAAATAGAAAATTAAACACGAAAAATTTTCTTGCCACAGCTTGGCAGCCCTGCTTTAGTGTTGCTCGGCCAGTGTTGGTTAACGACTATCGTTATGGGATCTGCAAAAATATCGGCACGTCATCGATTGTTTTGCAACGCTGTACACAAGCACAATTAGGTATCTAGCAAAGGTTGATTAATAAAGTTAAGAAATCTCTAAAAGTGCTCGCACCCGCTCAAATATTATCATATCGGTCCATCCCTAAAAAATACTTACATCCCTAAAACCAAACGGCGATTTTTGTAAACATTTGCCCCACACAACAAAACAAAACAAACGAAGGCATTTTTAGGAAACCATGAATACATGCTTCTTTTGCGGTGCCGTTGACATACACGGCACTGCAAATTATGAATTACTCACGGCCAAGGTGCCGTCGTCACACAAATCGGTGTCGCTAGTGCTCACACACCTCGCCAACTGTATGAAAACCGACCTCAAGCTGAGCACAAATACAAAACTTTGCCCGCGATGTTTTAACGAATTGGCCGAATATGATACCATTATGGTTAATTTGATGATTACGCAAAAGAAGCTAACCACGCAATTAAAGGCGGCTCTAAAGTCGGAGTTCGAGGACGATGGACTCGTCGAGGAGTTGGACAAAACCGCTCAGGACGATGCCGAAGCGGAAGCATTGTTCGAGGAGCTAGTTAAGGATGAGGAGGACTTGAACATGGAAATAAAGGAAGAGTACGACGACGATGATGACGATGACGACGATGAGTTCCTGTGCGACGGCAAATCCGACGCTGTCTCCGTCAAACTGGAGGATGACTCCGAGGATCAAGGCAAATTCATGCCGAAGCGCGTCAAACAGGAGTGCAGCACCTGCGGCAAGATCTTCAACGCACGCTATCAGCTGCAGAAGCATATCAGCGAGGAGCACAACAAGACGCAGGCGCATGTCTGTCCCATCTGTGGGATCATACGCCGCGACGAGGAGTATCTGGAGTTGCACATGAATGTGCACGAGGGCAAAACGGAGAAGCAATGCCGCTACTGCCCCAAGAGCTTCTCCCGGCCGGTGAATACGCTGCGGCACATGCGTATGCACTGGGACAAGAAGAAATATCAATGCGAAAAGTGTGGACTTCGCTTCTCGCAGGACAATCTCCTCTACAATCATCGCCTGCGCCACGAGGCGGAGGAGAATCCAATTATATGTAGTATATGCAATGTCTCGTTCAAATCGCGGAAGACTTTTAATCATCATACACTCATCCACAAGGAGAATAGGCCGCGGCATTACTGCACTGTCTGTCCGAAATCCTTTACGGAACGCTATACACTTAAGATGCACATGAAGACCCACGAGGGCGATGTGGTGTATGGCGTTCGGGAGGAGGTGCCCGTGGATGATCAGGTGGTTGAGGAGTTACAGGTAGACGTCGATGAATCCGAGCAAGCCGTCACCGTCATCATGTCTGATCACGATGACAATTCCGCCGGTTTCTGTCTCATATGCAATACAAATTATGAAAACAAGAAGGAACTGGAGCACCATTTACAAATGGATCACGACGTCGTATTGAAATGAATAGCATTTAGACACCCTAAGCTACCACACATATTCAACTTTCAAATTTAAGAGTGTAAGAATCCTAGATTATGTAGGCTGGAACAAACTCTTGACATGACTTATTTTTCAAACGAAACGCTTCTATGTATAAATATTGCAATTTTCAAATAAACAATAGTTCGATTAATTGAACATTTAAACTGGGAGAGGGAGAATGAGTATCCAAGGTCACTTTATGTTGAGCAACTATCCGTAACCCAAATCAGCCACACAAATATTCACTTTTAACGTTTCAAATAGTTGTATTCCGACTACGTTTATAAAAAACTCTTGTAAGTGAACTCCAATCTTAAGCTTATTCGTTCTCCTGGGAGCGCAGGCGGCCGTTGGGGTTCGTTAGACGCACAGACAGCTGCTTGGCGCGCTCGACGATTTCCTTGCGCTTCTTCGAGGAGACACCGTGGGCAATCTCGCCGCAGTAGACGCGGTTCTGCATCAGCAGCACCTCCAATTCGCGCACATTGTGTACGAGGAATTTCTTGAAGCCGGTGGGCAGCATGTGGCGGGTGCGCTTGTTGGAACCGTAGCCAATGTTGGGCATCAGATATTGACCCTTGAAGCGACGACGTACTCTGTTGTCAATACCCTTGGGCTTGCGCCATTTGTGCTGCAATGCAAATACATCAAATTTTAGCATTGGGAATCCTTTGCAAATATTTCACATTCATTAAACTCACCGACAACTTGGCATATCGATCCGACTGGTGACGGATGAAGTGCTTGGTGCGCTTCTTAACGATCTTGGGCCTGTATGCTGGGCGAATAGTCATTTTGGAGCTGTAATAGAAAAAAAAACAAATTTCGATTAGCATCCGATTCGAATTGAATGTCAACAAACTTTGACTTAAGTCAGCACTTTGTCCAATTGCAATTTTAGCGTCTTTGACATTTTGGATTATTCCGTAAACGATTTAATCCAAATTTAACAAGCATTTTATGGTGATGTTTAAGAAAATTATAGATTTTAGGAATTGTACGAACCGCTTATATGCTAAGAGCACGTCAAAAAGAGAGAAAAAAGACGCGAAGTTGGCCGCGCTTGACAGTTGTCAGCGCTGACAGCGCCACCAGAGCTGCCAACTGATGTTTCCGTTTGAAATGCAAAACTTATCATACAAGCTTGATCGATTCAATAATATATAGACTATTATATAAATATGGCATTTATATTTAACAAAATGCAAATAGTTATGAAATATAAAAAAGCAGGCTTATGATTGTATGTTATAAATAGTTTAAGTCAAAATAAGATATATATACATAATTTTGTTCTCTGTATTTATCTATTCCATAGCTTTTTAGTTTTGTTTAACCGTTACGTTTTTTTAATATATGACCAAAAATTAATAAAGTTGATAGCCCAATTATTAAAGATAAGGAATCATATAGTTTATCTTTAAAAATCGTATAGTTGCTAATACTCCTAAATATTGAAGCAATCAGCACATGCACATGTTATCGACTTATCGATAAAAATTAAAAGTACAAAAACAGTGTTGTCGCGTTACTTGCGATCTCGGATGTGTCTGCGAACTATTTATAAATATATACAGGAACCGTAGCCAAATCATAAATCTTTCGTAACTAGGAATCGCACTATAATCTGTCATAGCCGCCTATCAGTACGGTATGCCAACGATGATGTCACGAAAATAATTATGCGCAAGTCTCCGCCATACTGCATGTTCGTCGTAATATAACTTTTAATTCATTATATAATTAAACGAACTCGATGTGAATGAAAAGACCAAAACAAAGAGAACAAACTGAACAGGAAGTGTGTGCAATTGAGGGCTACGACCATAAACAATGGTAACAAGGTAGCATCTGCGTACACGACGTATGCCACAGAAGCGGCAACAACTGCAACAACATGAAAGTTGATGACGTTCTGGATAAGAACGGCAACGAGATAGCTAATTCGGAGCCGGCGATAACAGCAGCAGCAGCAGCGACGGCGGCAGCAGCAGCAGCAGCAGCAACACCCGTAGCGACAGCACTCGTTGTCCGTGCTCGCCATGAAAATGTCTTTCTGGAGCGTTTCTTTGGCGCCTTCCAATGGGAGGAATTTGCATGCGGTTGCGGCTCGGCCTTTGTCAACATCTGCGTCACGTATCCCATATACAAGCTCATTTTCCGCCAAATGCTGCACGGTGTGCCCGTCAGCTCGGCGATGTTGCAACTGCGCCACGAGGGCCTTGGATTTCTATATCGCGGCATGCTGCCGCCTCTGGCGCAGAAGACCATATCGCTGTCCATCATGTTTGGCGTCTTTGATGGCACGCGGCGGTATCTGGTCGAGGATTACCACCTAAACGATTACGGTGCCAAGGTGATTGCCGGCGTGGTCGCCGGCAGCGCCGAATCAATTCTGTTGCCATTCGAACGCGTGCAGACGCTGCTGGCCGACTCGAAGTTCCATCGTTTCTTCTCCAATACGCCCAATGCGTTTAGGTGGGCGCCAGAGGAATTCCTTTTTATGTTTTATTATAATTAATTAAAATATTTTTTTGCAGATATGTCGTCACGAATTATGGCTTTCGGGAACTATACAGAGGCATTGAACCAGTATTTTGGCGCAACGGCTTATCGAATGCATTGTTTTTCATGCTGCGCGAAGAGGCCAGCGTTCGCCTACCGAAGAGGGCAAGTAGCTGCAGTAGAGATACACCACGGATCATCAGGATAGCGCAGCCTTCGCCTTCTCCGAGATATCGATTCTTCCTATTGGACTCTGTTTAAATCTCTTTAAAATGAGGCAAGATTGAGCTGTAAAAAAATTACAGGAAATATTTAAAAAATTCTTTAAAAAAACTTGCAAAAAATGGGTGCTAAAAGTTTTGGCAGGAAAAACAAAGAATGAAATATGCATCGATTCTCGAATGCTCTATCCTTTTAGCATTCATTTCTTGCAAGCTTTTCTCCAAAGAATTTTTAAAAATATTTCCTGTCATTTTTCAGAGCTCAGTCTTATTTGAATTTAAAGATAATAAAACAGATTCCAACAGGAAATAAATGTAAAACAATATCTCGAGTGATATAGGAAATATTCAAAGGTTGCGCTGTCCTGATATCCTATATGTCTGCAAAATTGAATAGAAATACAAAAAGATTCAAGTTAACTGGAGTATAAATTTGACACTTAATCTAAAACTCTTTACCTTTTAAATACTCAAGATAAGCTTCAGTTAACTTCGAAATTCCATTGAGTAAAACTGAGAATCAATTTTGCAGCCTTTCCCTAAAAAATTAAAAAATTCATTCTAATTAATCTTCTTTAATTTCCTTTCAGAAATCGGTATCGAGCCGAACTGCACAAGAATTTATTGCTGGCGCCGTGATCGGGGCCAGCATTAGCACATTATTCTATCCTCTGAATGTGATTAAGGTGTCGCTGCAGAGCGACATGGGTCAATTGACTGAGGGCAGTTGGCATGCCTGCAAGAGGATCTATCGGGAGCGCGAGAGTCGAATTGGTAACTTCTATCGAGGCTGTGCCTTCAATACGGGTCGCTCCTTCATCAGCTGGGGCATCATGAATACGGCGTACGAGAACCTCAAGAAGTTGATGAGCCAGCGCGAGCTGCAGCCACAGTTGACGGCGATGCAACGCTAAGCCATGTCTTACGTATTACGTAAACTACAACTACAACTAATCTAGTTGAATAAGCTTAATGTATACACACAAATGTTTCCTTCAGCCCCTAACTAGCAAATTTTTCGTTTTTAAGTCCTATTTAAGTGGTTGTTTCTTTAGCATTGCGAGTGCCAAAGTTTTTTTTTGGCCCCTCAATATGTGTACCACCCAGCCCGCAGAGCGATAAAGGTTAGACGTCTCCTATATCATATCCATACGTAAATGTATTTTCCTTTCGATTTGGTAATTGCATATAGACTGTAAAAGCCGAACGCGGACCTTGGCTTTGAAAAACCAACGAAGTTGCAATGGCAGTGGCCCATGGCTAGGCGCGAGTACAATAAATGTGAGCATTTAATAAGCCCAAAACAAAACATATTTAACTAGTTAAATTAAATAACTTGTATATACAGAACATATTACGATGTAACCGAATTATGTTGTCAATGTATATATATATACGACTTGCGTGATGTTTACGAAATTAATAAATTTATTCAATGTATTTTCTAAGGTTTGTTTGGATTTTCCTAAAGATATAGAGAGATGGGATGGAAGAGAGTCGAAAAATATAGAGAGTTGGAAATTAAGCTGAGAATTTAATTTATATGTTTAAAGTTATTTATATATTTTTGATGAGTTGTTGGGTTTCAGTCTTAAAGCTGAGTTTTTAAGGTTTGAATATATATTTAAGGTTTATATTAAATGGAATAATTTATAATAATATTTTATATAACAAATTTTATTTTATTTAAAAAATATATAAATGATATATGGGAAAATTGGTATTTAAAAATATACTTAAAACTTCAAGGGTTAAAATTGGTTTTGGTATAAAAAATTAAAAATGTTGGTATATATAAAAAAATTATTTTCTTACGTAAAAATAATTTTTTTTAATTTTAATAATTATCTCAACATAAAAAATTAAAATTTGAAATTTTTTTTATGTAAAAATAAATTTCTCAATTTGCATATAACTTTTTGTTGCAGCTGAGTCGAATTTGTATTTCAATATAAAGACTTTTTAAGATCAGTGCCTTATATTAATAGACATCATTGTATACTCAACATGTAGTCTATAGTCATACCCATATCTTTACCTTCCCAATCACATATTTAAACAAAAATTAAAAAATCTTTTTTATATATTTCTAATATATTTCAGCATTTTCATATATATTTATCAGCACATTCTAAGTACAATACAAATAGTT
Source organism: Drosophila pegasa (assembly GCA_035046225.1). Taxonomy (NCBI): domain Eukaryota; kingdom Metazoa; phylum Arthropoda; class Insecta; order Diptera; family Drosophilidae; genus Drosophila; species Drosophila pegasa. The sequence continues at coordinate 6,095,435 of JAWNOD010000398.1, read as the reverse complement.
AGGTTCTACAACTAATACACATATATTTAAAATTAAATTATTTACAAAAAAAAAAAAATTACTCCACATATCACAAAAATGATTAAATCGAAATCTTAATCAGAGTAATGCTAACGTTTCTTTAGCGAGCTGCGATATCTTTGATAGAAATCCTCCATAGCCCTATACTCGGGCTCGAGGATATCAGGAATTTCCTTATCCAATGAGGCAAAGTAGATCATTCCGACGGAACAGCTGCCACGTAATTCCTGCTCATATTGTCGCAGCTGCTGAAAGAATCCGGAATTGGGCCTCACTTGCGGCCGTATGGACTGGACGTGCATGTACGCCTCCCGTAGACTCATGCCTCCGTATTTCATGAGATAGGCCAGGCACAGCGAGGCGGAACGACTCACTCCTGCCACGCAATGCACCAGCGAGCTGCCGCCACTGAGACGCACCTCCTCAATCAGATCGGCCACCTCATCGAAATGGGCGGCCAAATTGACGCCGGCTCGATCCTGTGCATTGATCCGCAGATACAATGGATTGCTTACGCTGGAGAGCGGCGTATCTGGCAGCTCGGGCGCCACATTGACTACACAGCTAACGCCCAGCTTGTCCAGGTGGGCGGGCACCACAGCCGCAGCGCCGCACAGATAGAGCGCCGGCGTCAGCCTGGAGATGCCCGGATAGGGAGTGTGCTCCTCCAACTTTGCTGTTTGACTGCAATGAGAGTGAAGAGTCTTATATGAATTAATTTTGTTTGAACTTTGATATATAGAAACTTAAAATATAATTTAGAAAATATTAATTAATTTATCAATATTAAATTTGATAAATAGAAGAATGATTTTTTCTTTCAAATTTTCTTCCTGACTTTTTCTTAATTTTTTTTTTGTGCTGAGTAAAATATTTTTTTTAGGTCCAGAATCTATGACTTAAAATATATTTTAAAAAATTTGATATATTTTATTAATATAAATATTAATATTAAATTATATTATTTGGTAGTTGAGCAAATTTTTTTCATTTCAAAATTTCTTCTACATTTCGCCAACATTTTTTTGGGTACCAGAATCTAAAGATCAGTTTAATTCATATATCATAGACTAGATTTTTCTCTAGTTCAGTCTTATTATTAATTTATTAAATGCTTCACACCTTATCACAAAATATATATATTTAAAAAAAAAAAAAATACTAAAAAAATAATAATAATCCCACATAAAATCTTTAATAACAATTAGTCACCATATATACTACATCTATATACTATTTTTACCTATATCTTATGTTTAGCAACTAATTGTTAAGTATTTAAAGCCCAAATATCAAACAAGCTGTCAAAAGCAAAAATATATTTCATCTTTCAGTCGTTCGAGCAAGCAAGTAAAAAATATTTGTGCAAACTTAAGACGTAAATAAAATATATACAAATGTATTTTTTTGAGTTGTTTAAAAAAGCAAAACAAATAGAATCTTAAGTCAGTTCCTTTCCCCCTGAAAAGCTTTTATGAATGGGCATTAACGTCTCTTTTAGCATTTTTGTTTTTGTTGTGCTCGTTGAGCTCGCTGATCTATTATATCTATATCTATGCACGTCATTGTTTGTTCAGCACCTACGTCGAATACTACAGAATAATAAACCTATGAAGACATTAAACATATGTCTTTCTCTCTACTCGATATCTATACATTTGACTTTATTTATAAGAAATTTGTTTATAATTAGTTCGCTGAATGAGTTTATTTTTTATTATTTTAGTTTTTGGTTTGATAATGAGCAATATATAAATAGAATTGATTTATAAAGGTGTTCAATAGGTAAAAGACAGAGAGAAAGAGAGAGAGCCGATTTTAGATATATTGAACATTTATTGAGAACTTAAACGAAAGGAAATCAAATAAATAATAGCATGAATGAAAAAATTAAAAGGGTTTTATCAAAGTAAGGTAAACAAAAGGTTTACGGTATATATATAAAAAATAAAGTAAAATGTAAAAATTTAATATAGAATTTTTTTTATTCATTCGAAAGACGAACTTGATATCAAGTAAGTACAATAAGCCTCCAGGTTGAAATACCAAACATATAATATATAATATCCATAAATCCAATTAGAAAATATAAAAAATCCTTATAGATCTATCTTAACCTATATATAGCTCTTAGAGATCTATAAAGATCTCATCTTATAAATAGCTCTTAAAGATCTATAAAGCTCATCTTATATATAGATCTTACAGATCTCTATATATATCTTATAATATATATGGATTATGTAATAAAATCGCTTCGTTTTGATCAATCAGTTGGCATTAACTTGGCCAATTTGCTTCTACCTCAAGTGATGACAACTTTGACTTGACAGATTCTTTCGCACCGAACACAAACAACAACAACTTCTAGTGCTGCGGAATGTTAATGTAAGATACAACAACAACAAACGAACTTATTTATAGTTGCAATGGATATATTTTTGCCTGGCGACATTTCGTCGTCATTAAATAATAATCACAAATTCCGCTGGAACTTTGCCAAAATTAATCATCGGACACTTTCACTTTGACCGCACCAAATTATGTTCATATACATGTATATAACTATGTATATGTCTATATAGATCTGCAAAAATATTTGAAAATTTTGTTTATACCCTGAACCCAATGGAAATGTGTAAATAGGGCATGCTGTTTTTTTTTCGAATCGATGTCGAATTCGGCCGATGGCGTCACTGATTGAATTCTATATAATTGATTGGGTTCAATAGACGAGTTGATTTAGTATTGTTTGTGGATCTATGTGTCTTAGTTCATGTGATGTATGAGCTTGTTTAGAAAGTTTAGAAAGTTTTAGAACCTAAGGCCCGAAATAAGACAAACTACTCCCCCTTTAAAATCTAATATAATATTAATTTTATTGCCTATAAAATTCTCATATATAAATTTCGACGCTGGGTATCTGCTAGTCGATCACACCCAAACACTCTTATACTTGCGTTTCTGCCGTGTGAAAAGTACCAAATATTTTATGCTTTTTTTCGAGCCCAAAAAACAAATGCAGCGCAAGCAAATAACAATTTGTGATTTTATCTATAATTAAAAGAAAATTTATGTTTATGGCGAGCCAAAAAAATAAAAAGAACAACAATATTTATTCCCGTCAAAGTTGTTGACACTCTAATACATATATAGAATCATGTGATGACAAAGGGAAATGGGTTAATGTTATAATCTAGAATGAGTGCAGCCTTGTAGCCAGGCTGCTTCCTAGACAAGCTCTATAAAATATGTACAAAACAAAGGAATTTTACATTTTTATAGCGCACAATTATATTTATATATATATATATATATATATATATATATGTACAATAAATTTCACCTTACAATGCGGACATATCTGAGTGCATAAAATCATTTGGGCATTTCGTCTGCTGTGCACTTCAAGGTTGCAAATATTGCCGATTTTGTTTGCCAATTTTTTGTGTGTGGTTGTTTTTGTTTTCTTTTTGACAGGCAGCAGACAGAATAGAAGAGACCTTCGTCTGCCCCGATATGAATAATGATGATTCCTCTATAATATTTGAGCAATTATTTTGTCCTTGAATTCGATTGTCAGAGTCAGGGCTGTCAATAATTAACGTGTGCAAAAAATCATTTTTTATAAAATTTTTGCCAAGAATTTTTTGTTTGCTTAGCAGTTAAATATATTTAAATATATTTTAAAGCAAAGTTTGGCCGCTATTTTTTTTTAAATTTATTTGATATGTGGCAGCTCTGGCACACCTCTCTTTGAGGTGTTAAATTTGTAGGTTGTCAGCTCTGACAGCTAATGAAGTTTGAAAGACGCCAAGTATGGGCAGTTATACTTAAAGTCTGGCAACTCTGACAACTCATGTTGCTTTTAAAGCCAATTAACAGTCTTTACATTTTATGTTAATCATAAAGCAATATATAATTAAATATATTGCAATAAATAGTTAATAGTTGCATTTACTTTATATATATATTATATCTCTTATTATCTTATATATTATATATCTGTATTTATATTTTATAATTTTGTAAAAACTTTCAGACTTTAAGCTCTTGTAACTTTGCCTCTATTTGCATCTGCTTCTATCTATAGCTCGCAGTTCTTTTTATCGTTTTTCTATATTGAAATATCTTCATGCAATGCATTTCGAATAGATAGGGCACATCTGTAAAGGTATTTGGCATGGAATTTGGCACAAAGTATAGAAATAAAAATTTGGCACAATTCGAATGCAGCTGAAAACCTGACCATATGCTTCATTACACACACATCAAACTATTAATGCGGATGGAGGTGTTTGCTTTGAAGATTCTCACATAGTTTTATGACTTTCTAATTATATATATTTTTCTTATTTTTAAAAATGACCAGACTTTTCCAATCAAGATTTTACTTTAAACTCAACGAGGTAAATACTTAATATATAAAATAAAAAATTGTGTATATTGATTTGTATTTCAGGTAAAATAATACAATATAATTATAGTATTTTTATATTTTATTTCTAATATTTTAAATATAAATTAAAAAACATATTGTAAAAAACTTCGAGTGCTGTCAAAATATAAAATAATAAGAAAATTAAATTAATAATAAAAAAGCAATTAAAAAAAAATTAAAATAGCATAAGAATTTTTCTAAATAGCTTGAATAGCACAATTTTAGATAAATTAAATAATACCTAAATAAATTTAAGAAAATATATAATTTACAATAACATCGTAAGAATCAATTAAAAATTAAAAAAAAATACTTAAGCAAAATAAATATAAAATATATAGCAATGTCTTACTGTTTTAATTTTTTAATATAAATTTAAATTTTTTAATATATATTTTTTTTGTTTTAAAAATAAAAATTTAAAGAATTTCAATATAAAGTTGATAAATGTTGTACTTTTAATTTATAAAATATAAAAAATAATAAAAGTTTTTAGCTGCTTTAAAACGTAGCCCAAAGTTGTGTCCCATAATTTATAGCAAAGAGCCATAAATGGTATTTACTCACGCATGCCCAAATCCATTATGACTACCTATACAAATACATATACTTATATAAATATACATATATAATATATATGCGCCCATGTCAAGTCCAGTTGTCCATTTAAAAACTGAGAACTTTGGCGTTGCCATGACATAAGCGCGACCTTGACTCGATTCGAATTGAATTGAATTTGCATTTTCTCTTTAAATTGAGTGCAGTTCAGGTGCTGTTGCATGACTCACCTTTGGGACTCCTTCTGCTCGGTGTCATTATCATTGAATACGGATTTCGAGATGCTGTTGATGTCGTCCACAATGCTTCGCAATTTCTTTTGAGTATCTGTTGCCAGGCTCCCCGTCAAATTGGGAACCGTAATTAACTCTTGCATGTTTACGAGTCCGTTGCCCGATCGGACGCCACAAGATATAAAAATTCCACAAATTCCAGAACGAACGTATACAAAAAGCAAACTATTTCGTATTTTTTTTTTGGATTTGGCTTCGTAGCAGCGTAAACACAATTTTTTTTGTTAAATTTATATATATAACTGTGCGTAAGTTTATATGATTTTTTATAGCGCTCGCTTTGGCTGTATTTTCTCTGACGACGAGCAAAAGTCGACTGACTCATGGGGCGCTAAACACGAAACACAATTCGAAATATTTTCAGTTGTTGTCGTGGTGGGTTCGCCAGTGCGTAAGGTGTATTCGGGAGTAAACTAATTTCTACCTGTAGATATATGTACTATATAAATATACATTGTTTTTTTTTTTTTTTGCTGTAAACTCACGTTCCAATCTGCTTAATTTTTTAATTATATAAATTTGTGTAGAATTCTATGGCTGCTTTTTTTTGGGTTTCCAAAAAATCAAAACAGCTTAGTATGTTTTAAACTCTATATATATTCAAAAAATTTGAATTTTGACTTTTAACATTTTGAATATAAATATTAAAAATATTTTCAGTTTCATTTTTGTAATTTTATTTTAACGTTAGCACTCTCGTGAAATAATTAATAAACTTAGCCATATAATAATTATTTTATTTAACACATAAATACAATTTTATAAAAAAAAATTAATATATAATAAAATTACATCAAATTTGGTAATTCAAATTTGTTTTCTGTAATATTTGTTGGCGCGCCCTGTTAATAACAGTTGAGCAACTGTTAGGTTATTTAGATGACTGTTAATGCCGCTGTTAGCGCACGGAAAACAGCTGTTGATGTTCGTGTACAGCCACAAGCAATTGTGAACGAGACAGAGAATATCTTGGCGTAAGAAGAAGAGCAAAGCGCGAGTTTCTTGTGAATGAGAGAAATAGCAGCAGACGCCAGCAAGAGGCCGCAAACAAAATTAATTAATTTGCGAAAGTAAAAAAATATCAGATTCTATATCCATCGATCACAAGAATGGGCAAGGACAAGGCGGGCAAAATGTTCAACATCGGCGATTTGGTATTTGCGAAGGTGAAGGGCTATCCAGCGTGGCCGGCGAAGATAACAAAGTACCAAAACAAAAAGTATAATGTTTACTTCTACGGCACCGGGGAGACGGCGAACATAAAGCTCGAGGATCTGTTCATCTATGTGGACAACAAGGAGAAGTTCGCCAACCCGAAGAATATGAAACGCGCCAAGTTTAGCGATGCCATCGATCAAATAGAGAGCGCGTTGCGTGGCGAGGATTCGGCGCCAATCGATTTGCCCAGCAGCGGCAACGAGGAGGGCAACGAGAGCACGATGGAATCGGCGCCGGATGCAACGGCGGAATCGGCGGGCAGCACGACTGCGACGTCGGTGGAGTCGGCAACGGCAGCAGCCGAGGGCAACGAGCAGCCCAAGGCGCGAGGAGCCCCTGCTGCTGCAACTGGCCGCAAATCGAAGGCGACACCGAAGCACGTGGATGGCGATACGGATGCTAGCACTGATGCAGTGGATACGCCACCGCCGCACAAGAGACGAGTACCGCCCGAAGGCATAACCGGCAAAAAGTCCGTCAAGAAAACGAAGCCGACGGCTGCGGTGACGCCCATGCAGAAGCGTGCGAGGCACTCCAATGTGAGTAGCTATACCTATAAATCATATATATCCGTATTTATGTGTTCCATTCCCTTGCAGGTCATTCAGAACAATCTGCTTATGGTATACATGCCGACGGCGAAATGTCTGGGCATCAACATGAACTACAAGAAGCCCGCCAGCTTTGAGAGCCCGGCTGCGGAACAGGCTTGGATGGAGAATTCGCGTAAGGAGGCGATTGAGCTGAAGCTGAAATTGGAGTCGGGACAAATCGATGCGGAGTCGATGCCGGAACGTATTATCATTGAGCCGGTGCGCAACGAGATACCCAAGCAGGAGGCGGTGCGTTTCATCGAAGAGCTGATCGAGCAGGAGGATGCGTTGTTTATGGAAAGGGACTTCATACAACTGTCGCAGCAGCTGCGCGAATGCCTGGGACTGCGACGCGCCAATGTGGGCCGGTGTCTGGAGATCTTGGAGCAGCTGAAGGACATTGAATTGAATAAACTGATGCTGTTGCGGAATCCGGAGTGTGTGGACATAATGCGTCGGTTACGTCGCTATGTGGGCAATTTGGAGCTCTGGAAAATGGATATATCGGATGAGCTGGAGTTCAAGGAGAAGGCGCAAATCATACGTAAAGTATCGACGGGCATATACGATGGCTTCAAGGCGGTCTTCAATCCCGACACCGAGCCGGAGGAGAACTTCTGGGTGGACTTTTGCGAAAAGGTCAAGATCTACAAGAACTATACGAAAAACATCAACGATAATCTGCGGGTCTCGATGAGCGAGAGCAGCTACCAGAATTTGGTGAAGACCAAGGAGCAGGACGCACCTGAATCCGCGGATCTGATCAAAAACTGAGAGCATCAACTGTTTCCAGCTAACAATTACTTAAGGTAAGCCAACCCCCATAATCCAATTTGCCTCAACTATTTCATAATTTAACATTTTCCCTTTTTTTTCGCTTTCAGTTAATTTTAAGCATAAAGAAAAGCCAAGCGGAAAATTCACGCCCAAGCGAAAGGCTTAATGTGAAGCATCTATTACTACTTTTAAACCTTCATTAGAGCCGTTCAAACTGAATTTGCAATTAGTTTTTTGTTTTAAATTATAATTATATCATCGGGCGCTTCTATATCACAGTATGAACAAGCACGTCTGAGAGAGCTGCATCAGCAATCCGTAAAAACTTTATTAAACACCCACCCACCCACACACGCACACACACACACACACACATATATATATATATTGAATACAATTGCTTAGAATATTATGTTTAAATACACAATCATGAAAATATGTGTATAAATAAATAAACACTTGACGATATCTGTTTGCTGTGTCTTGGCCGGCCGAAGTGATTGGAGGAGGAAGAACTTGAGCTGAGATCGCTATGAATTATGATATGAAGAATGTGTGGAGGCTCAATTTGATGATTGATTGAATGATTGATGTTTACAAAAAGAAGAGTTGGATTATGGACTATAGAAATAATGAATAATTGATTAAATGCCTGACTTACGATCGTTCCAGAATGCCGCATAGAGGTGCAGATTGAGCTGATATAAATCATGATTGAAGAACGGATGTATGAGCTGAAGCAGAGGCAGAGCTTGAGCTGAGATTGTGTATTCAAGAATGAAGAATGTGAATTTATAAGGAGGCCTAATTTGCTGATTGATTGCACGATTGATGCTCACAAATAAGAGGTTTGGATCATGGACTATAGAATGATTGATTGAATGCCTAACTTATGATCGTTCTACAATGCCGCAGATTGAGCTGATATAAATCATGATGTTACGGATACAATTTCATTGGATATATATGCAGATGTCGGCTCGAATGATTGAAGAACGGATGAATGAGCTGAAGCAGAGGCGGAAGTTGAGCTGAAATCATGTATTCGAGCTATGAATTATTATATGAAGCGTGTGTATGTATATGGAAGCTTTATTTAGCGATTGATTGAATGATTGATGCTCATAAATCGAAGAGTTGGATCATGGACTATAGAAATATTGAATGCTTGATTGAATGCCTGTGTTCTACAATGCCGAATGGAGTTGCAGATTGAGCTGAGATACATCATGATTGTACGGTTACAATTTCATTGGATATATGTAGAAGTCGGCTCTTGATCGAATGATTGATGTACGATATATAAGCACTCACCGAGGAGTATTTAAGATTCAAATGGAGGCGGGAAACGAAGAGGAGCATGTTATAGAAAATAAATTTGGAATAATTTATTCATATTATTCAGATCAAAAACTTAAGTTATAAAACGAATTGAGTTTATGTGGATACAAGTTCAAATATCAACAGATCGCATTTAAGCTGAAATCATAGTTTTTGTTTCCTTATATATAATGTAGGAATATAGAAAAAAAAAGTTTTGCCAAGCCTCTTAATCTATTTCAATTTTTGGTTTATTTAGTAAAATGTACATTGAATAAAAGATTTTTCATAATTTAAGCTAATATTTATAATAATATTATTTAACACTAGATGTCTATATTTGGGTGAGGCTAATAGGTTTACGATGCTTGCCATAGATACGCTGATATTCGCGCCGCTTTGACGTTTGCTCCGTGGTGTCATTGGATCGACTCGGTTGCTCGGGCATTGCCAACTTCTTGGTGGTTTCCTTGCCCCAGCTCTCGGCTATAGTATCCGCTGATTTGCGACGCCTTTGTCTTGATTGAGCCGCTCGCTTGGCGCACCTCTGGGCCAGCTGCTCCTCTGTCAGCCTTAATGTGGCCAACATGCGTTGCTTCATGCGCTTTATGCGCTGCCTCATCTTGGTTGTGATTGGAAAGAGTGGGAGGCCGGCATCGGCTTCAGCTTGAATTCCGTCTAGACTAAGCTCCCCCTTCTCGTCCGGCTGTTCCGCATTATCGTTTATAATTATTTCTGGTTCAATGCAGCTTGTAACATCATATTGTGTACTAATGTTTGTTACCGCTTCCAACGCTAAAGGGTCAGCATTGTGTCCATCCGAATTGTTGTCCATTCGTTTATGATTGGATTCTTATTATTGTTTACATAGTGCGGAACGTGCGCAACTGGAGCAGCTGTAAGCTGAAACGCATGAAATTGATATTTTAACAGAGGACTGTTAGCTGAGTGCATTTCTGCTAATGCGCTGTTAATAAGCTTATTCTATATATATACAGTGATCTCTCGCTAAAGTTGCTTGAATTATTTAAAATAAAAAGTATAAATATTTATTTAAATATTTATTAAATGCATATCCTATGTAAAACTGTTAACTTGCTCAAAGTCTTTACAATTGACCAAACTGATCGTCATTTATCAAGAGCTTAGCTTAGCTTCTACTTCATAAATCTAGACCAAAAAAACATTTCACTGCCTTTGAATCGTTCACCCTCAATCCTTCTCCTTAACATCGCCAATGCCCTCGGGTAAGATGGCAAACATGGCCTCCGACTCGGGCAGACAGGGCGAATCGTAGATCTTGCAGATGCGCGCATCTCCCTTGCCCTTGCGCAGATACAGACGCGTCGTGGATGCATGCGCCATGATGTGGCCGCCAATTGGTTTCTTAGCATCGGCCACAAACATCGACGCACCGCCGTCCACCTGGGCTGTCACCTGATTCGTTATGACCACCGCAACGCCGAACTCATCCGCCAGGCGCTGCAGCATGCGCAGAAAGAGACCCAAATGATTTTGACGCGCTGCCAACTCGCCGCGTCCAATGTACTCGGAGCGATATAGCGCCATGGCACTGTCCACTATGATTAGGGCGTATCTGAGAAGTGAATATATATATACCGATTAGTCAGTTATATATAAAGTTGATTCATGTGGCTGCACCTCGATTCAAACATCATGCCTGCGGCCATTTGCACCAGTTGCGTCTGCTGATCCGTATTGTGGGCGCGTGCACAGGCCACATTATCCAACACATCCGCCTCCTCCATATTGTATCTTTGTGCTATTGCAGATAGGCGCTCCGGCCGGAATGTGCCCTCGGTATCGATGTACAAGGCCTTGCCCTCGCCACCGTTCTGGCTGATGGGCAGCTGGCAGGTGACGGCCAGCGTGTGACAGATTTGGGTCTTGCCACAACGGAATTCACCAAAGATCTCCGTGATCGAGCCCGTCTCAATGCCACCGCCGAGCAGTTTGTCCAGCTCCTTGGAGCCCGTTGTGAGCATTACAACCTCGGAGCGCATCTGGTGGAAGGTGCGTGCGCTGGTGAAGCTCAGCGGTATCAGCTTCGACGCCTCCTTCATAATGTGATCCACCTTGGATTCGCCCAGCCCCTTGATATTGAGCAGCTGCCGCCGCGTCGCATATGTCACCGACTCCACTGTGTGTAGACTGGCCTGCTGGAGCAGCTTAATGTCCCGCGGATTGATATTGCTGCCCTACAAGATTAGCTTACATGATATATGCATATAATAATATAATATGGACTCGCTTACCTGCAGCTTCAGCACGTCCAGCGGTCCTCCATCTTCCTCTTCCTCGTCCGAAACGGCGGCTGTGATGGCTGACGCCAGCTCTGGTGGCTTCTGTGCTGTGCGTTGCTTTTGCTCCATTTTCTGTTCGTTTTTTTTTCTCACAAATTCACAGTATGTCAATCTGTTTTTTCTGTCAATAGATAGATTTCAAAATTTAAAATGTTTACTGCCAGATTTATAAAAAATACGCGCGCTTAGTTGTGAAATGTTAAAAACATTTTTTGCCAGTCACAAAAACCGTCACCATTCGTCAGCTGTTTAGAAGAAGAAGAAGAAGCAAGAAAGAAATCGATAAAGAAGCACGGAACATTGGGACTGAAACGAGCATAGCGAAAGGCCTTATATAAATTTCAAAATACGGCATTTACAACTTGTTCAGTAGCATTTAAATCAATAAAAAAAGACGCAACAACAACAACAACGCAAGCTCTTCAGTTAAAGGTGTACTTAATAGAAGTATGATTGGATATCATTACTTCGACGTGCAACTGTAAGTTAAATGCGGCAAGGTAATGCTCACAGTTAACAGCACACGTGCATGTTATGGCCGGTGCCAGTGTTATTTAACATAATATTCTTTTATATTTTTTCTTTTGTAGGAAATTTCGAGATTTTGAAAACGTTGAACTTACGCCTATTTATTTTCGGGGCTGCGTCTTGAACTCGTTGGAGAAGTTCTTTGGTGAGATTGGCGGCAAGACCCGTTTGGATATTGTGAAATTTAGCGTGGAACAGCGGCGTGTCATCTTCCGCGTGCCCGAGGAGTTCTGCAAACGCATCCATACGGTAATCACACTGATTGGCCACTACCAGGAGGTGCCCTGTCATTTTCAAGTCTTGAAATCATCCAACACCCCGTTGGATTTTGAAAAGGAGCTCATCGGAGAAGATCGGTGTGAAGAGGCAGAATAAGCACAAGCATGGCGTTCTCATATTGTAAGGTCTTTGGCAAGGATAAGGTTATCTTTGCCACCAAGGAAGATCATTCGACGCCAAGTACTATTGAGCTGCCGGCACCGGAGCCGCCGGTGGGTCTCATCACCAAGGATGGCAACATCAATTGGAGCTGCCCGTGTCTGGGTGGCATGGCTACCGGACCATGCGGCGTCGATTTTCGAGATGCGTTCTCCTGCTTCCATTACAGCGAAGCCGAGCCGAAGGGCTCCGATTGCTATGAGGCATTCCGTAAGATGCAGGACTGTTTCCAGCAGTACCCCACGGTATATAACAAGACAAATGGCGGAGATGATGATGACGATGCTCTTGGCGATGTCATGAATTCGGATAGCAATGCCAATGTGAAAGATGTCGATGAACTTTCTGGAGGTGCTGGAGCTGCTGCGGCTGCAGCAGCGGCAACTGATACACAAATTACCACCACAAATGCCGTGTCTAAAGTGGAATAAAATAAATCAAAAAAATAGACATTACTTATATATATCTATTTTTTATTTAATTAACTCTTTGAATTGCTGCCGTTAAATAACATAACATTGTATCAGCTGTTAATGTTTTGTTTCATTCCATAACAGCTGATTAGGTCCCAAGAGAGCCAGATTCAATATAAACATTTGTGTGCTGTTTTTGGTTAATAGTTAACATTTATATGAAAGGCAATATTAAACTTGAATTTAAGTTTAATTTTTAAGCATACGCTTGAAAATATAGCTATAACTTTCCACCATTTATTGCTGATAATGCGCAAATTTGGCTTAACATACAGTATTTTTCTGGTATTTTCTAAAAAACATCTGTGGCATTGTTGCTGTTACTTCTTGTCGCCCAGTAATCGATAGACCGCCACACACACAATCGGCCGACCACCATAAGAAAAATAAGAAAACTTATGAAAACCGTGACGACAATGTTGTTAAGCGTATTGTAAAATGCTTAATGTGCCAATAAATCTCAGATGTGAGACGTTAAAACGTGAATTTAATATCAAATCTGTGCAAAACTTCAAAGTGCAATAGTTAATACGGATGTAGTGCAATTTGTTTGAGCTACAGGCCAACTAAGTAAATCAAAACAAGTAAATAACCTTGTGTCGTGCAGTTCGAGCGCGCTACGAAATCCGTAACAAAATAGAAAGTCAAATAACCAACAGCCGCCAGTGAAGTGAGTGTTGTGCATATTGCTTTCGACTAAATAGTTATATCTGCATATTCTCAGCCACAAGTTATAGTTTCCCCAATTTCACAATAGTGTTTTTTGCTAAAGTCATTTTCCGTGCATTAAAAAATTTTGTGCTGCCCACATACACACAGCCGCACACACACAGTCGAATACGTATATACGCAGTTACGTAGTGGTGTGCATACGAAAGACGTGCAAAGAGGAATTCGAAAATATACAATATACTTCAATTTGAATAGTTTTTTTTTTAATTTTATTAAAAAAATTAATAAAAAATAAAGAAGAAGTACAACAGTAATAACGAAGAGTCTCAATTTGTAAGAAAATAATTAACAACAATATCAGTGATTAGCAACAATAAAAAACACAGGGAAACTCGAAGAAGTTAAAAAGTTCGCATATTTGAATGCTGCTTAAGCTGCGACATTTCGTAGAAAATGGTCTCGTTAATTGATACAATCGATGCGGCAGCGGAGGCTCAAAAGCAACGGAGCGCCGCTGCCGCCGCCACAGCAACGTCAACTATCAACGCTGGAGCCAAGTCACCGACCGCCGCCGCTGCTGCTGCTGCTTCAGCAGCAGGTGTTGCCTTGACCGCAAGCGGCAAGCCTAAGGAGAAACGAAGGTGAGTTATGGTCACCGCCAATGCGGTGCCCCACTTTGTCCACCCGCCCACCCTCTACTACTAGCAGACAGACAAACAAATAATCTAAGCTCCTGCCATGTGATCTGTCTGTCTGATGGGCTGTTGCCTATTGCATAAGCAGTTTTGCTTTCTTTTTTCTTCAGCTGCTGCTGCTGCTGCTGCTGTTGTTGTTGTTGTTTGCTGCGTTGTCGTTAGCGTCAGCGTCGCTGTTGTTGCTATCGACGCTGTTGCTTCAATGACGTTAGCTGCGCATACGTTCAATAGGGTTGAGGGATTTAACTGTTCACAGTAATTGCACACCCTAATGCGCACCCTACTTGAATTTTAAGCTTCGATTTGAACGAATCCATATAGGGTTGATATTGCAGCAAGACCTTTTGGGATTATCGTAAGAGTTGCAAATAGCATCCCTTTTTTTCATGCACATATATGTACTTGTAGTGAAAGCTTTTTAGATATGCCAGAGGTATTAAAAATATATATGAAGATCATCTCTCTTATTAATTCACACTTTTTTTTTCTAAATTGCTCAAATATGGGAAAATAAGTTTTATAAGTTTTGATAGCCGGGAGTACTCGACTAAGAAAATACCGTTCTGATCTGCTGTTTATACTTTCTTTTCCTTCTTCTTCCCAAGTCCTAATAGGAATTGGTGCTTATTAAATTAAGAGCATAAATCATGAGTCATAAAGATGTGTAACTATGTATTATTGAATTTCGGGGTAAATGGTATACCCAAATAATGTTACTACATACTTTAGCTGAAAATACTTTTATACACCAAAAGTGATTTAAAATTCTAAACTATTAATAGAAGATTGATCTAGCTTTTAATCGATTTTGGATAGTTTCCAAAAATATTTGGCATAAGAGAAAATTATTAATTGTCTCTCAATTACAATCAATTAATCAATCTGATGAAGTATTTCTGCTTTCATAGATGTCTAATATTTTTTTGGTGTATACAACAAAATGTTTGTATGCTTAATAACAAAGTTGATATCTTATTAAGTCATGCTTCCTGAATGTAGTTAAAATAATAATAAATAACTAATACAGCTCTAGTCGAGAGTATCCGACTAGCAGCTACCCCGAACCCTGTAAAGAGTTGCTATTCCAATTATCTTACTTTTCTTTTATGCATACATAACATATAACAAATTAACTACATTCGCAGACGCACACATGCACACATACACTTATGCACATATACACACCTACACATACATTCACACACATGAGCACACACAAGCACACACACACACGACCACGTGTTGCGCTTGGATTGCATTGGCTTAACTATGACAACTTAATTGCTAAATTATTTTGTTCTACTTGGACTTTCTTATTGGCATTTCCAGAGCACGATATTACTATATTACGTTTTTAAATTTCTTGTAAATGTAACAGCTATCCGAAATTCTAAATTTCCAACATTTCTGTGCTCATGACTGAGATGCTTTTTTGTTATTCAAGCTACAGTGCAAAAGCGGAATAAAATGATCGATTATTATCGATAATAAATGGGTTGAGTTATTGGAAAAAATTACAAGCTCGCACTGCATATAGAATATACTATATATGGTTTCAAATCCCTTGCTTTAGTGGCTTACGATATCGTTACTATCATGCAGCTGGACTGATGAATGGCTATATCGACACAGCTCGTCGTTCTGATCCAGATATATATAGTACATAAAGTCGGTCCCGCTTCTTACTACCGGTTACAAACATATTAACAAAACCGTTATACCCTGAATACCCATTAATTCAGAGTGCAAAAATGGAATAGCAAAATGCTCTTTTAATCGATAAATACATATTTATACACACACAAACACGAATATATATATATATTCAGTATATATACTGAAAGCCTTCCAACAACTTGTTGCACATTTTGTGATAAAATTGAAATGCTCTCCAACTTGGATGGCACATGCGCTGTGTGATAAGCGTGCATAAATAATGGTTATTTATATAATACTTGAATTTTGAACACGTGTTGATGATTCAGTAAATATACATGCCTAGCTAAGAGATTGACAGAGGGTGGGGGACTACATTTCCAATACATATACGAAATCTAAATCGTAATCATTAATCACGCTTGACTTTTGCATTTGCGATAATTATACAACTCAAGCGAAGGTAGACAGTAAAAGAGAACGCGTTGACCGAGACCTTACCTTGAGTTTCGCCACAAATAAAACCCAAATGCAAATAAAAGAAATACTTAAAATCCAAAAGCTAATAACAAAAATTGTTAAATTATAATTACGAGGGCCAATAGGATAGGAAATGGAACTATAGTTTTCTACAAGTTATTTTTTGATGTCCTTAATTCGTTTTCTTTTTACCATTCTTATTCTTTCATTGATATGGCAATAACCTTCAAAAGCATGCTTATCAAAATTATCAAAATATCAAATTTAGCTAATCTCTGCTCTTAGTTGAGTATTATAAGTGACTAATCAGCTGTACTGCAACTGAAATCTTATCTTAAAAAAAAAAAACAAGTTTTATTTAATTATCCTTGATTGGTTACGATGAATCTGTTTATTCTATATTTAGAAGTTTCTCGTTGCCCGCCCGATTGCACTTTGGATTTCCTCTTTTCAGCTCGGGCTACGCATTCTTTTTGCGTTTGGTTTATTTTTAAAAATTAAACAAAAGAAGAAGAGGAAAGGCAGAAAGAAAAACCTGTTGTTGTCTCTGTAGCAGCGCAGACGTGTAACCAGTTTCTGCTATTATTTTGTTGTTGTCAGTTTTGTTTTATCAGTTTGTTTTGATATTCCGTTTACAGTTTCGATACCCTGCAATTGTAATTGTAAGGGAAACATATCCAAGCTGAGGATTTTTGTCAATGTACCAAGGTTACTTAGGTAAAGAGAACTTGACATTTCATAACACATTTGATTTTATTATTATTTGATTTCTGAAAATCGAATAGAAGAGCGCTTGTCTTTGAGCTTTACAATTGTATCTAGCTAACTTATACCCAATTACTGAGTATCTTCGGTTTCGAGTACTCCCAGCAATTTATTGCTCTGTTTTTGTTTTTATTTTGAACTTTATTTTTGTTTGTCTGCCCTCTTTCGGCATCTTCCTTGGGCGCGTTTGCGACCTGCCCCCCAAGTAACGGCCACGCATTTACCTAAATCATTTTCATTGTAAAATTTATCGCATTTCTTGATATTTTTCCTTTAAATAATATTGTAATATGCAAGATTTGCATTAAATTGAACGATTTTGTTTTGGCCTACGTGACTTCAGCTAGGGGCAAAGCGGTTCTGTAACAGCTCCAAGCCGTAAAGAAAAACAAATGCTCAGCCAGTTTTCCATGCGCGTAAACTAGTTTCTGGCATTGATTAAGCTAGTATTCAATTTGTTTAATGTTCGGTTATCAATTGGTAGCTGCCTTAGATATCGCTGAATGGCTGACATCTTTAACTGAGCTGAAAAAGCAAATCACGTGTTGATATAATTTATTTATGCACATAGAAAACGTTTGTGAATACTAAAAGTATTGACATAACTCGGCTGTTAGAGGTATATGGATGGTGTGGTTATGCATTTTATAGATTTTTAAAACTTTGTATAAGTTTTAACTATAAATATTTATGTATAACTTAAGTAATATTCAAGGCTTATATTTCTAGATGTTTCTACATAATATTAATTCTAATAATTAATTAGCATTTAATTCCAAGTTTTTGTGCAAAAGTTTATTTAAATCAAATATTTTGTCTTTATATTTTTTAATAAATTTATTAACATTATTTTTTTCAAGTAAAATGTTGAGAGACTTTGTCCAGTGGTATGGGAAGTTTCATAGCAAACAACAATTTGTCTTCGATACAAAATATTTGTTTTATTCATTTTAGGTATTATCGCTTTTGTGTATTCTTATATTAATATAATTATATAATTTTTAAATAATAGTAAATTTATTTTTTATTAAATTTGTTTATTATTTTTATTTTCATTGTTTAGTTGAAAAGGATAATTTAAATTAAATTATTTAAAAGATTTATATAAATATATTTTTTATTATTTTATTTTATTAAATTTGTTTATTTTTATTTTCATTTTTATATTTGAAAAGGATACTTTTAATTATATATATAATTATTTAAACAATATTATTTATATATAATTATTGTAATAACAATATAAGTAAGTTGATATTACAAATATTTATAATAAAGAACTTATTGAAATTTCATTGCGTTTTATTAATGATCAATAGATTATATATAAGCAAAAATTAAATATATAGTATAATGTTTAAAATGTACTTAATGCCAACTAGAGATTTCAAAATTTCGTAATATATATATTTATAAATGTGTAAACATTATCATGCCTCTCTCACGCTGTCATCACTAGTCACGACCTCGTTGTGCACTTGCCTGTTCGCTCGATTTGATTTACTTCACTTTGCTAGACATCTTAGCCTCGATTAATAAAAAATGAAAAAGAATTATTAATAAAAATGCTGCTGAGTTGACATAGTTTTATTTTCCACAGTTCACGTATCGGGTTTTACAAATAAAAATGGAAAACAAATAACGTTAAGAATATCATTAAAAAGGTTGTTATACCGTTAAAGATTAATTGAATGTTGCTTTAAATGTCATAATTAAGCTCAATTTGCGCCCGTATTTTGACGTCATGATCGAACGACTATTTAAGTTATAGTTACTTTAGTTATTTCTTTATAAATATTGATTATTTGCCTCTGTTTTGGAAGTACTTAAATCCATTTGAAATTGAATGAAATTGTTTCTGAATGTTTTTAAAAACAAATCTTTGAATGAACTTGGCGTTGTTTATCAATTCGAAATAAATAAAATTCCTAGATATTCTGTACACGTTTCATATACCCTGTGCTACCCTCTCTAATATTGTTTCTCTTCACTGATATCAAATTTGTGGAAAACAATGAATAGAAATAGAAACTTTTGTGTGTTTCAATAGCAATGCAAGGCGAACGCATAAAATTAACACAAGCTTGCGAGCACAATATGTTAAATATTTAAATGATATGCTTTATTGTTGTTGTTGTTGTTGTTAAGGCTACTATTGTTGTTGTTGCTGCTGCTGCTGCTGTTGTTGTTGCTGCTACTGTTGTTGTTGTTGTTTCTTTGCTGTTGTTTATATGTTGTTGGCTGGCCGCGGCAGTCTCTGTCTGGCCACGACGACCTACTTTTTTGCGCAATCGAACTAAAATGTGACGACATTAACGGCAGCGGGGGGCAACGGGCAAACGGGGGGTGTGCTAGTGTGAGTGTGTGTGTGTGTGTAAGTGTATGTATATGTATATGTATATGTATATATTTATATATATATTTGCTTTGCATGTGTATGAAGAGTGTGTCTGTATGGCTTAGGCGTTTGTTGTTGTATTTTCTTTTTATTCATATAAAAAACTTATGCCGCTGCTGCTGTTGTTGTTGCTGTTGTTTGATGCCGCTGCTACTGCGGCTGTTGTTGTTGCTGTATTTGTCGTCTTAAGGCCTGCGAGACAAACAACTAAAACAACGCTGTTGCTATGCAGCAGCCACTAACTGCAGCAGCTTCACGCGATTTTTCTTTCACACTGAGCCCATTCAAATTACCTAAGCTGGGTATATTAATTATATTGAACAGTATGCAACAGGCAAAAGGTAGTGGACTGAGACTTATTCGATCTATCCAGGTGGGTTCGTCTATGTGTATCATTAAAAAAATGCATCTAAATGAAAGGACAGACGCATCCATTCAGTATAAATGAATGGATAGACGGACCCATTCGGTGGCATGAACTCATTGAACTTGGAGCATATAAGAGCTAAATATTTCTAAATTTTAGGAGAACGTTTTCCTAGAAGAGCCTTCATATCATTCACAACTCTATGACATTCAAAAAACTAATTCAAATCTATTTTTAACATGATTTATGCATATTAAGAACTAGAAATGTTTTTTTCCAAAGAATATAAAAAGCATTATATTTTTAAATAACATCGCCCCATTTAAAAATATATATAAAAGTAAAGAAAAATCTCTTTGATACCACATTCAACTGCTGAATAAATATAAGTTGGCATCTTTGCAACATCTGTAGGCCATGCAGCTTATGGGGTATTTCCTAGTCGAGCAGACTTACTGGCTGTATCTGTGTTTTGGTGTCTCTGCCTGCCACTTGCAGCTGTATCGAACTGTGTGGCGGCTCTTTGTTTTGGTTTTTTGGGCTACCAATTTATTTTTACCATATGTAATAACTTTGATTTTTTTTGTTCTCTTATTTAATATTGGGGCGGCGAAAGTAAATTTATGGAGCCTGTGCGCACGTATTTCATATAAGAGAAATATGTTCATAATTCTTTCGAGTTGCGTAAAAGCGCAGCTCGCTTGCAAATATAACTTGTTGTTGTTGCTGTTGCTGTATGTATTCCTATATGTATGCATCGCCTGATGATGGCGTGTTGTGTGCGTTAAACAACATGCGATCTCACTGCGCGAACCATATGTGACCTCATTCGATAAAAAAGCCAAAAGATCGCAAACTTTTGTAGGGCTCCGATGCGGCAAACTGATTGCTAGAATTAAACTCATTGACACTAAATGAATTTAAGTGCTTAACTAGTTGTTTTTTTGGTGTTAACGACTAAGTATTTAATTATTTTGAATGGCTTGTTGAATTACTAGCACCTCTTTGAATACTCTTATAAAGAATATAGTGAAATAGTAGTATGTCTACTACTTTTAAATTGTATATGTTTGGGTTTAATTAGAGTTGATAAACTGTTGGATATGTTATCAGTTTTTTTTAGCTAATTAAATACTTGTGGATTCTTGTATTAGTTTGATAACTTTTTATAGTTTTTAGAAATGTTTATTTTTTCTTTCTGGCGTCATAATGCGTATTTCTATTCTGTATTCCATGTTATGTAGTTTTTATTGTGTACTGCTAGGAATCCATTTCCTAGGAATCGTTTTTCTATTCCATATTCATATTCCGTGTGGTGCACTCCGTATATCTATTCATATACCCTATTTCTTATTCTGTTTGTCAGATTCCATATTCCGTATTCTAGTATTCCAGTATCAGCATTCCATAATCAGTATTATTATTCCGAGTTTCGTATTCCATATTCCCTATACCATGTTCCATATTCCATGTTCTCTATTCCATGCTTCATATTGCCTCCGTATTCCATTCTTCTTATTGCTATTCCATGCTCTTATTCGTATTTCGTATCCCGCTGTGCCTATTTCGAATTCTGTATTTCGTAATAGTTTTCCATCTTCTGTAATACGTTTACCTACTTCTATTCCGTGTTTCGTATGCTACATTAAATATTCTACTTTTCATTTTTCTTATACTGTATTCAGTATCTCCAGTACGTTTGTTACGTTATTTCTTTTTCATATTCCGTATTCTCCCTACATTCCGCATTTTAATTTAGACTACGTATTTTTCCCATTTTTTTTTTTTAGCTGTACTTCGTTTTGATTAATACAATCTTTCTATTGACCTATATTTCATCCAATAACAAGACAATATTTTAGACAGAGACTAGAATAGACTAGACGTAGTCAGCTGTTTTGATAATTATGTAATGTTCGGGCTCTATCACTTTTATCTATTACTCACCATTTGTCGCTGGGTAATCAGCTTGTCGAGCGGATCACATCTAAAGGTAACTTTGCCGTTACTTAATTGCTACCGAGTGCGTTTTTTATTGTTTGTTTCTTATCGCGTTTCACTTTCGGCCAAAAACAATGCAAATATTTGACAATATTATGTTTTTATTATTTTATCAGAGCTGGCAACGGTGGTTGGCACAAGAGACGAGTCGGATTTGGCGTAAATATAGTTAAGAGCCCTTTTGTTTTGCTTTTTGATTTGTAAGCGCTTAGCTTTATTTAATTTATTATGCCAGCATATGATACAAGTATTGCAGTTGGGCGTCACCGACTGCAGAATACTCGTTCGTAGTTTAATTTTTTATTTGTTATTCAATTTATAGATCATTTATAGATGTAGAGGAGATCAAAAGTGGGATACCTTGGAGAAGATATATTCTTTGCATGATCTTAGCTTTATCTTTTGAAACCTTTATCATTAAAATAAGGACAACACAGTAGACGAACTGATAGTTATATAGATACATCCCAAAACCAATATACTCCTTTTACTTCTTCAACGAGTATACCAAAAAAAGACTGCTGCAGTTTGGCTGCGTATGCAAATATTTTGTTAGAGCAGAGTCCTTCATATAATAGATAAGCAAAGTGAATTATCAAGCTGAAATATTATAGAAAGAGAAAGAAAGAGATGTAGTGAGAGGGAAGGAGATGGAGCGTGATATATATAGCTGGATAGATAGAGATAGCACAAGGTTCGCTGCGCTGTAGAGTATGCAATGCTTTTAGCCAAGTTAATAAAGCAAAAATATTATATATAATTCATATGCGGCCGCTTTTAATTTGTTTTATTATTTTTTTATTCTTTGTTGTTTTTGTTTTTTTGATTTGTTTATAACCAGTTTGGCCTTATCTCTGGTCAATTCGCACATGAATAATTGGCCTGGCTGGCAGCAGGCATCGTGTATCTTGTTGTTTTGAGTTTTATCTTATCAACGGCTAACGCTATCTCGCTCACACTCTATCTGTGTCTCTTTCCGTCTACCAGTTATCTGTTGGCCTGATAGCGACTGATAACTGATGTTAATGTCTAGCATTTAGTACAGCGATTTTTTTTCTACCAACTTTCGTGAAGTTCATCGAGAGCGCGATTCACTCTTACCAATTGCGGTGTTGTTGTGTGGGATTTTCATGACATACACTGGGGAAAAAGGTGTCGTAGTTTGTATTGACAAAAGTCAGTTTTAACTAAGGTTTCCAAATGATCAACACAACTCAGCTTTTTTAAAATACAAAAATAAAGGAAAAGACTTCTAATTTTTATAAAATTATTTTTATTTCTTATTATTATATTTTATTCTTTAAACATTTAATTTTGCGATTTTTATCATATTTATTTTATTTTAGCTTTAAATATTTATTTTTTAAAATAATAATTTTGTAATAATTTGTAGATTTTTTTTTAGTTTTTGATAATATTATTTTAATATTTTATAATTTAATTTTGGTTGCTAAAATTTTCTTTTAATTTTGTATATATATATTTTAGGGCTTTTGGTAACAATTTCTTGAATAATCTTCGGTCTTTATGAAAGTACAAATAGTTTCAATGCTATTTCTCTCAGTGTACATCTGTGTGTGTGTGTGTGTCTGTGTGGGTGCTTTTGCTATCAGTTTTGATATTGCGATTTGCGCCG
Source organism: Drosophila pegasa (assembly GCA_035046225.1). NCBI lineage: Eukaryota > Metazoa > Arthropoda > Insecta > Diptera > Drosophilidae > Drosophila > Drosophila pegasa. The sequence continues at coordinate 6,071,781 of JAWNOD010000398.1, read as the reverse complement.
CCAACTCCTATAAATATGAATTTCATGCTATTAGAATTTTCTGTTCATTTTAATTGTGCCTTACAAACGGTTCTTTTAGTGCTTCGCCAATTTGATTGAATCGTGCCTCAACCGGTAGCTCTGTGTGTTTGTGTGTCATGGCTTGGGCCGTTTGTTGGTGAAAATTATCATGTTTAATTCTTGCAACTCGTGGGAGAACTGTGATTTTCCCTGCACTGAAAATAATTTCTATGGCGACGATGCCAATTGTTTCTACGAGCCAGACATTAAGCCTCAACAACCACAACAACGAAGTTCGGCTAATGGTCTGATTTATGGCCGTAGGCTCATCAACGAGCCCGCCGTAAATTTCAATAATGGTGGTTTCTATAACGCCCCAGCAGCACCACCAACGGCTGCCTACACAGGTGGTGCTGGCATGTACAACGACTGTTCCAGCATGGAAATGAGTTCATCTTCGTCTGCCCCGCGTTTTCATCCCTACCAACGGCAGACCTCCGATTTTTGCCAGTATCCGACGGGCTATGGCCAGCAGTCGAGCATGCCCTATGCACGTCCGGGACTGCAACTGCTCAACCTTGCAGTGCCCTGTCGCGGAAATCAGCCTTGGGGCTATGAGCAGTGCTATGGCTATGGCGCGACTCAGCCGGAGCCATGCCAATTTACGCAGTTTGTGGATATCGAGGATTTTATGTGAGTGCAGAAAGTGGAGCAGTCCAAAGACCTAACCATACTTTGTTATATAAGGTTGATCAGACAAATTTCATCATAAGTGAGTCGTAGAGAATATGTTGCCTGAAGCTCAAATGGTGCTCAGTTGCTTGCAGGGTGTTTCCCAGTCGGTTAGGCTCAAGAGTTTAATACTTCTAAGAATTCTTATGCTACACTAAGTATAGACTTAACTGCACTTAAGAACAAATATAATTGTATTGGTTGGTTCTTTATATATTATTATATGTACATATATCTACATATATAGAAGCCTATCTGACAGTCAGCTAGGGTCTAGACTTTTAAACCGAAACGGTAAGCGACAGCATTGGTCGCTTATCACACACACACAGACGAAGAGCTAAGTAACCAGAGTGGGCGCACATCTTATCGCGTTCGCTGTACTATTATTATACATATTAAGACATATGTATGCGCATATTTATGTGACTGCACAAACATATGCATACCCTGTAGCAGCTGGCATTAGGTGTTGATACAGTTTAACCATGGACAATAGGAAATTGTTGAAATTGTTTGGCAGACCTCATAAAGTATCTATACTCTTGATCGCCATTAACAGTCGATATAATCTAGCTTTATCCTTCTGATTTTCTCTCTTTATGTATGAACTTGCCGATCTCAGAACCTTTAAGAGCTAGAAACTTACACGGCTCAAATTTGCTTCTAATATTCAATAATTTTCGTTGCAATAAAATTGATTAAAAATTATATCGAACTTAAGATTATATCCGTAATGTGTTTTGTCAATTCCTGAAATTGAAGTCAAGTTTAAGATATACAGTTTGCATTTTTGAGATACTGTTAAATGTTTACTAAAATAAGACCAGGGTATCTCATAGTTTGACACTCTCTACTCTAGCTTTCTGATGTACTTATAGCAAAGACAATTGAAATCAACATTCAGACTATGTTTTTGTAGTCTTCTTTATATTCACTTGAACCAATTGAAAATTAAACCTAAAAATATATTTTTTATCTATGAATCTAAAGAATATGACGAAAGTTATAAAAACCAAAGCCAACACTCATAAAACATATGTTTGGGGCTATGTAAGAGTTTTGTTTTGAAATAATTTTTTGTTTGGTTTATGTTGAAATTGTTAAAGACAAGAGTCTATGAAAGCTATCTCAGTTGGCTCCTAATCGCATATTTAATAATATAATAATAATTACTTAAAATATAATTATGTGTTTATATATTCTCCTATCTGTCAATTGACTTCGCGTATTTAGAAATGTGATTTCTATTATCTTTGGATTCGTTATCAATGCAACTCAAGTTAATCTATTTGTTTGGTTTGGATTTTTGATTTCTTGGAAAATATGTAAGCATACTTAGCCCTTACTAAGTTCTAAAAAATGCTGAAATATATTACATATATATTAGTTAATTATGTACATAGAATAAATGGAAATCAAAGCTTTTTTATCGCTCGTCGATAAGAATTATGATCCACAATAAAAAAGAGGAAAAAAATGAGGCAGGCATAACAAATTGTTTGGTAGCAAATTAGACAGTTGCCTGCACATAAATTTATATAAATATATATATGATGGCTATTGTGAAGGCATGAAATTATTTAATGACAACTATGTGGGGCCTGGCTAGGGAATACCCTGTACTTTATGGAAAATGGGTTTGTGAAGGATTTTGAGCTAAAAATCTATGGATGTCTGTAGCTTTTGTGTTGAAATAGATTAAATATGTATAATTAGTTCTTTTTGTTGTATAAAAAAGATATATATAATATAAATAATAATCCTAACTCATTCACTTTCAAACCTCGCAATGTATTAAAATTAAATGATATAATTCCATTTTTTTGTGTGGAAGAAACAAAAAGAAAGCATCATTCATTAATTGTCTTGCGATTGACGTAGTTGCTAGCAATTCTCATTTCACATGCCATCGGCGTGCGAGTCTTTCGTATCTAACACATACACGCTCACTTCTTGATCTATTGTGTGTGTGTGTGTGTGTCTAGTTGAGCCTCTCATTTGCGCGTGTTTCGCACAGAATTTGTTTACGTTTGACAAACCGTAAACGAACCGCACGTTTAGCCATAATATTTGCTTATCTATTGCAATATCCCAAAGCTCCATTAATGTACATAAACATATACGTATATACGTTTATATATTATATAAATATATATTTGCAATTACTTAGCGTCAGCGACACATTCATTGCTGCGCTCGGATTCGGCTCTGAACTTTGTTTAGAAACTTAGGCTCAGCTCAAATACGATTGGTTATTGTTCTATTTGTTTTTAGTTTAGGATTGTTTAATATATGACGTTTTTTATTGAAAAACAAATTGGGTTTAAATTAAATTGAAAATTAAATTAAAATATTCTTAAAATCAAATGTTTTAAAATGCAATAGGCGACATATTAAATAAATACATTTATTTTAAAATACAAATTTTAAAATATGAAAAATACATATATATTTGATTCTAGGAAAATTTTTATTACATTTTTAATTCAATTTAAATTTATTGTTGTTGCTTATTTTGCTTGTTTTTTATAGAAAGCTTAAACTAAATTCAGCTCATTTGTAAACATTTATTCATTCTATTTGCAATTAAATCATTGACTTTTATTAGGTGCTGAGCCCTTTTAAAAGCAATTAACTATTTAAGATGCTGTTGATAGAACGGCTTTATGAGCATATGCAAATAAAGTTGATTCTAAATAAAAAAAATATAAATGTATAAATATATATACCTATATATATACATTTATATAAATAAAATATAAAAAATTTATATATATATATATATATATATATATATATATATATATATATATATATATATATATATATATATATATATATAAATTTTTTATATTTTATTTATATAAATGTATATATATAGGTATAGTAAAATTGCTTTCCTAATATATATAAATATATATTTATTATACATATATATATTTATACATTGTCTAGAACAGATTGCATTACTATAAACTCAGATACATAAATCTGTTACATATAATAGCGCACGTGGTCGGTTCATGCCCTAACTCTGCTGCCTATTGCCATTGAGCGCAGCCGGAAATGCTCAAAGCAGCAGCAACAGCAACAACAACAATAGCAACAATCAAATAACAAAAGCGAAAAGACACAAAAACAAAAATGTATAATAATAAAACAACAACAAGCAACTGCAGTCGCTTTGTGAATATTTAAAAGCAATTCGCTTCTGTTTTAATGAATACCCTAACCGCCCTTGTCCCACTCATCCCCGCTCATCCAAGATCGAGTCGCTTAAGCAGGCTATTAGCATGCACAATCAAAGTCGTTCGCTTCTGGGGCGGGGCATGGCGATAGGGTGTTACGATCCAATACATTCGAACGGCTTGCGGTTGATTTACGCGAATTGTCGAATTGTTTATAACAAAAGCATTTAATTATTACTGATTATGTGCCAATGTGCAGAGCTCTTAAAAATGCAGTATTTTATGTCAATTCGTGAAATGTTAAATTGGAAAATGCCGAAGATTAAATATACTAGAGTGTAGACAGATGGATTGTAGGATGATGTATTTGTTTGGTTTTAATTAATTGACGGGTTTAATGGAAGCTGCAATTGTTTTTTATGTAGAAACTTGATTAATTGTGCTCATGTGATTCAATTTAATATAGAGTGTGAATAAAATGCGGACTGGGGCATATACTGAAGTGTCTGCTATGAAAACAAATTCATATTGTTTATAAGATTAATGCAATTAGAGATGGGTATATATCTATATACAAATGTATATTTTGGACTTCTATTAAATTGATCATCATCCCTTATAATTTTGTAATATTACAATTGCATCTAATATTGAATTTCCGAGCTGATGTTGAAAATTTTTTAACTGAAAAAAATTTTTTTTATGGAATTCCGATAAATATTGCTAAGATTTTTATGTATTTTTTTTTTACAATATTTTTATATTTTAATATACATTTTTAAGCAAAATTCATTATTTTGATCTAAAAAATCTGACAACTTCTCAGCTTGAATACTCTTCCAATCCTCCCATTGAGTGACAGCCTTCAGTTTGTGTTCAATTATAGTATATAATGCTCCAAAACAACAAAGTATTTTATTGTTTATTATAGTATTGTATTCAATAAAGTTTGTTTATATATATATATTAAATTAGCAGTCTCGAGGTCATGAGTTTGTTAATTATTGTTGATTAGCAATTTGCAATAAAACAAAGTATAAACAATCCAGTTTGTCTGGAAACTTTCTTGAATTCCCACCCTAACAACAGCTGACTCTTTTCAAATGACTGCTGATTACTCATTGCTTTGCTAGGTTTTCTAACTTGTAAGTGAATTATAGATGTGTAAATTTTGAAATAAATATAAACCGTTTTAGAATGAAAGATCAGAAGTTGATAGAAACTGAAACTGAACTGAAACTTTTGCTTATAACTTAATTAAAATATGAACTAGAGCCAAAGCCAAAGCTTTAATTCTTCGATCAAAGTTCAATATGTTCAATGTATAGCTATAATCACCTAAAGACACCACGCGTAGTTTTATCAATAAGTATAATGAACACTCCCCTTTGTTTGCCACACACAATTCCATAATTTTCGAGCAGCCAATTGCCATTTTGGACCATGGAATTATGAACAGCTGAAGAGTCTTATAGACAGTTTTAGTTTGTCATTTTATTTGGCCACACGTCGTATGCGTAATGCGATAAAATACCTTCTTCTTTTCGGTCATTCTGTCTGTCTAACTGATATGGTGGTGGCAGTGGCTGACACGTAAAGCTCTAGAGAAAAAAACATTGCGCTGTTGTAGGCGTGGCCCGCAAATCTGACGCTGTGACCTGTAACGCTTGTTGTCAAGTGCTTGTTGCCGGCTTTGCTTTGATTTGCTTTCTTTTTAGACTCGCTCATGGTGTGCAAAGTGGGTATATTGGCTTATCAAATACCTAGATTGATGTACATTTTCATGTTTGTCTGTTTGTTAAGCCTTTCGTTTTGAGTGAAGCTAACTATCTGATTGAGTGTGCAAATTGGTTAGATACGCTCTTTTGGGTTGTAGCAAATCGGTAATTACTATTGTTAAGATGCTTTAGCAGCTATATACTGGAAGTTCCAAATAGATATACACGTATATACCAGCTGAAAATGAACTTGAGGTGAGTTTTTGAGGAGTGTAGCTGCACCTATTGAAAAAACTTCATATCTCAAACAGAGTTTAATAGCTAAAATAACGGGTTTCTATTCATCTTAAACTAAAAACTTAAAACTATTTAGTCACTACTACTGGGGGCGTGGCAAACAAAAAATCTGTAGACTTCCTAGACATTAGTTACATGCTTCATCTATTAAAGCATGACAAATCCTACAGACAGGTATCACGTAGTCGGTTATACTTTACCACGTTCTTCTTTCTGTCATTCTTCAGCGCGAGTTGATAATTAATTCCCTTTATACATTTTATGTCAAATAGTTTTTTTCCCGTTCATTTCTTTGTGAATTTCACAAAATGTTCATAATATTTCGGGGAATATTTCGCGTTTAGCTACGTGCCGCAATGTCCGCAAAAATCATTATATAATCATTAAAATGGTTTTATTTCGGTTGACCCTATTTCGCATAGCTTTTAAGCATAATGTTCACAATGATCATTAGCTAGTAATTAATTTATTGCATTAGTTTTTAGCGACAGCTCACGAGTTTTTCTTGGCAATCCATGTGAAATATATAGTATATTTTAGTCAGAAATAAGAAATTGGCTATAATCAAAATTGTTGCTTGCGTGAGGTCAGTGCACTCTAGAACTTGCTATACTATACATATATCAAATATATATAGCCTATATTTCAATTTGTCATGTGAACTATTATTCTTTGTCTATTTTCGTGGCCCAATTGATAACACATTGGGCGGGCATACTTATTTGTTTGTTTAGTTTAGTTTAGTTCTACGTGGGGCACTTTCTTATAAACATTGTGCCTATACTGTCTGTTATCTGTGCTGTACTGAATACTGTTAAAGGCTGATTACCCTTGACAAAAAACAAAACCTGCTTGGTTCGTTCACTTTGCCGTGATGAACTCTCCTCACTTAACATGCGCATTAAAGATCTGTAATAAAAATTTCCATTTCATGTGATTTTTGTTGCTTTTCGGCTGAATGGTGCCAAGGCTTTGTCTCGTTATTATCTAATTACTTAATGCCCTGTCAGCCTGGCTCGGGCTATCTTAAGCCACTAAGCACACCCACTTGACCGCCGCTGACGAAGGCCTAGCGGGAGTTGTGGGAGGGGGGCAGAGGGAGGTAAAAGTGAAAGGTTCTTATATACACATTGTGTTTGTCGCACTTTGGAGTCGCTGATAATGTTTTATAATTGCTACGTCAATGAAAAGGGCAAACTTTGTGAGTTGGGAGAACTTGGTGAATAGACAGGTGGGAGAAAACTAAATACATAATAGATATAGAGTCTTAATAACTTAAAACCTCTTGAAATTGATTGATTTTTATGTTTTTTTTTTCGTCTTGTTTATGTTTTGTTGTCTATGTTAAATGCACATTTAACAATATATATTTTTTGAATTTAACAAAAAAATTTATTAACATTTTGATTTAAATTATCTTATTCAATTTTATTTTTCATAATTTGTGAATGTCAAAATTATGACAATATAACATTTAACAAAATGTAAAATTTTTTTGAACTGTTAAATGTTGCTAAAAAATTATTTAGGAAATATATTTAAAAAGAAAAAAGATTAAAAATGAAAAATACAATTTTTTTTTGTAAAAAATAGGCTTGTTGGAAGTCTCTTATTCTTTTCTAGTCAGTTAGTGAGCTCTATCAAAATTGACACGAATTTAATTATTCATTATTTTGAATATTCCTTTACTAGATTGATTATATATTTAAATATATATATTTGAATTGATTTTAATAATTTTAATTTTTTTTAAAAAGCCTTATCTGTTTTAATTATATAATTTTTCTGTTTATAAATTAGCAATATCTCAATATTATGTTTTGCGTTTGTTGATTCAATGCCTAAATACATTTTTTTTTTTTCTGTTATTCAGTCTCAAGTTTCAGTCCCAAAGTTTTGAAATTAAAAAAGCTTTTTATTTATTTTGAAATCATATATAAATTGGTTCAACTTTTCTATAGCGTGGCTCTTATTTATTTGGTTTATATGTAATGAAAAACAAACATTTATGAAATATATGTGAAATATTCACGAATCAATTTAAAGGCGATTTATAAAAATTTGTATGGGGTTTGTTCGCTCTGCGCGGTCGAGTGGTTGGCGCTGCTGCCATGAACTTTGCCACCTTCGCCTTGCCAGTAAAATTTTTAGCGAATGTTTTGCTCAATTGAAAAATTATGCGCGAACGCTGGCCGCGCCAATTGAATCAAATCAAATAAAAACGCAGCAAATCGCAACAATTGAAAAATACGCATTTTACTTGGCGCCCCTCTGCTCCAACACTGAGGCCGAGTGCCATGTAAATTTTTTGCGAGCTGCATGTAACGACGTCAGGAGTGGTCTACGTGATCCGGTTCAGATTTAGCTTTTCCATTTTACATACTATTCCATGTTCGCATACTTATGTAGATGTATTCGTTGCAGGAATAATGAAAAGCGCAAGGAAAAGTCGCGGGATGCGGCGCGTTGTCGTCGCTACAAGGAGACGGAAATATTTATGGAGCTATCCATGGCATTGCCGCTGAAGACCGAAGACGTCAATCAGTTGGACAAGGCATCTGTGATGCGCATTACAATTGCCAACCTCAAGATACGTCAGATGCTCGAGTTTTGTAGGTTTCATCTGCATATACGCATTACCATATATATACTATATAAATATCTGTATCTTATAGTGCCCGAAAGCGAGGCGGTCAAGCCGAAAGTGGAGTTTTTCGAAGAGGACTGGCTAAAGTGTGCCGAGGCCAGTGAACTATTGAAGCAAACCTTGGATGGTTTTCTGCTGGTGCTTTCCAACGAGGGTGACGTTATCTATGTTTCGGAAAATATAATCGATTATCTGGGCATAGCAAAGGTAAAGTAAATGATATACTCAAATCGAATTGTTATTAATTTCATTTGTTTTCACACAGATTGATACGCTGGGCCAGCAGATTTGGGAGTATACGCATCAGTGCGATCATGCTGAGATTAAAGAGGCTCTTAATCTCAAACGCAATGGCATCGTAGACAAGATCAAGGATGAGCAGAAAGTCGAATCGGGCATTAGCACATATCATCGAGATCTGTTCGTGCGCATGAAGTGCACCCTGACCAGTCGTGGGCGCAGCATCAACATCAAAAGCGCCTCCTATAAGGCGAGCTGGAAATCTTTTAGAATTATAGATTTTATACTAACATTTTAATTTGCTGCAGGTTATTCACATAACCGGACATTTGCGCGTGAATGGCAAAGGAGAGCGCGTGTTTATTGCCATTGGCCGGCCCATACCGCATCCTTCAAACATTGAAATACCGCTGGGAACCAGCACATTTCTGACCAAGCACAGTCTGGACATGAAGTTCACCTATGTGGATGACAAGTGAGACGAGTTAAATGGATCAATTGCCTCATACCCTCTAGCTAATACTCTCTTTGTCTGTCTTTAGAATGCACGCCTTGCTTGGCTATCTACCAGGCGATCTGCTCGAGACGTCGCTATTTGAAAGCCAGCACGGCGCCGACTCGGAGCGTCTGATGGCCATCTTTAAGAGCGGTAAGTGCACGACTCGGGGCATTATTTTCTTTTTATTTTGTCGCTTGTTCATTAAAACTAACTGCAGCTAACTAATATTAAACTAATTACTTTAATGTACAAATTAAAACGCGTTCTCGTCGTTAGTTTGTGCCTCGTAGCATAAGCGCACGGGCGGACTTCCATTTCCGTCTCTCAACTGGCGCGTCCTGTTAATGTCCTTCCGCATCAAAATAAAGTTGTCACTCGCTACGCTTTGTATACACTTACAGAGGGTATTAGAATTTTGTTGTGAGATGTGGAGTGTATGAAATTATTTTGCAAATATTAAAGACTATATAGACATTTGTATCAGTTATAGAGCTAGATCAATAAAACTTTGTCTCGATTCGTATACAAATTTGATCTCTGTCAAATATTCTTTGTTCATTTTGTAGCAAAGCGTATTTCAAGATAAACATTTTAAGCATTGTATAGCTACATTTACAAAGCCAGTTGTTCTATAAACAATATGGCTTTTTTCTCAAGATATCTGTTCTAATCTAGCTAATTAAGGCAATCAATTTTTTAGCAAGTCATGAGTTTGTTGATTATTATTAATAAACAAAAAGAGAACAGCTTGTCTGTAGAGTTATTTTAAGCGCTTTGCCTCTCATTGTTATTATTATTAGCCGACTTTGCTATCTGTTACTGCTTTTTCTACGGTTTGTTGCTCTTTTAAAGAGTAATCAGTTAAGAATGAGCTGGTTAAAGTATAGAAAATATCTCTAAAGCTCCGTATGTTTACTTTGAGAGCTGAATAGCTGTATAATAACAAAGCGTCGCATCCTATATCATATGATTTTATTGATCAAATTATATGTCATGTTTTTTCCAAATTATTTGTCGTACATTAGAATATAAAATGCTTTTTCTCACGAAAAAGCACAAGCAATAAGAAAATTTCTTACAATATCTATAGAATTTCATATGATATCCATCATATCAAGAGTATTCCATCTTCATTAGTTGCCTGCTTTAATTCGTCCATCACTTGCTGTCACGCTCGTGTCCTGGCATATCCTGCTGCCGTGTCCTGCTGCCAGCTTGCTTATTGCATTTAATTAGTTGTAGCACACCGTTAGCCAACCCCAACCCCAACGCCAACTCTAACGCCGACGCCGACGCTCCAACTCGTCCGTTTGCTGCGTGTCCTGCTGCATAAGTCCATTGTCGTTGCCGGGCTTTGCTTTAATTTCACTTTAGTTGCTAATTAGCTTTTTGCAGAAACTAAATAAATAAATTGTTACGGACAGCTTTGGCTGTGTCTCTAGGCGGTTTCCGCTTCAGCGCCCAAAAAACTTTCGCAGCTCAACTTTATCTATAATTTTTTTTGTTTTTTTTTTTTCTATTTTATTATTCCGTCATCAAAATTAGTTTATTAGTTTACAAATAATATTGAAGCTAATTAGTCGAGTCTAATCTAATCAGCTCTGCTGCTCCTACAGCAAATAATAAAAAGAAATTCATTTAAATAATATTCAATTAAAGTGCAATCAAAAAGTAATTAAAATAAATTAGATGCGAGTAGCGCGTGTAGAAGAAATTAATTATAAAACAAATTTATTGGTTAATTAAATATTAATTTATTTTGATTTGCCAATAAAGTTATGCACTTTTTATTGATTTATAAGTTTTTGCATATCTAAATTGGTAAATAAAATAAATTTCTATTCGAATTCGTATTCACTCTTACTTCTAATGCTTGGCTAATTTATATGCCATTAATCTACATGAACTACAATAATAAGGTATTCAAATTATATACAATTTATCTTGCGTTCATCATTGGATGAATGGTCATTTGCAGTGGAGTGCTGGAACGGGCATCCGGGTTCGCAGTTCAGACTTCTTTGTGTCTTGGCCAACCGCCATAATCGACATAATAAACGTTTGCTTGACAGTAATAATAATCATAATGCAATTTATCATTTATAATTTCGCGTCATTTTGATTAGGTTCCGCTAGAAATAAGTTAAGGCGATAGAGTAGGGTGTGCTCGACTAAGAGATACTTGGCAAGAATATATATTTGTCAATGAGCTTTGGGTATAAGAACAGAGTACACATCTTTTGTGATGATTAATGATTTCTTAGACTACATATTTTTAGGAAGTCTTAAGAATCGTTATCGTTAGGAAGTTAGGAAACTTATAGTCAGAAATATGATATAGGATGTGAGTGCAAGAAAACTCCTCGACTTTTAATTTTCTTAATGTGTAAATACGTCTTATAGCGAAATCTTTAATATTATATATGCAGTATTTACGAGTTTCTTGTTGACTTTCTTTATTTATTATGCATGCGACTTAGATCTATACAAATCTAATGAAAAATATGGAAACTTGTGGGCATTGGCCTTAAAGAACAACAATCGATCGTTGAATACAACCCAATTCTCCCATTGAACCTTTTTCAATTAGGAATCTCATACATATGTATGAAAAGCTATAAAGAAATAACTTCAAAATCAATTGAGAATAGTTCGAATTGTAAATCAAATTTTAATGCTTATCGATAACATTTCAAGCAGTGCAACAAGCAGTGCACTTAACTGTGGGAGTGACAGTGCTGGCCAAAAGTTGCTTTACTTACTTAATCTCATGATGACATGTGTGTCGTATTTCTTATTTAAATTAGCTTTAGTCATCAGCCTTTTGGACTTTTACAGCATATTTGGTCTCCCGCTGTCGCTTAAGCACTTTACTAATTTTTTTTGGTCTTGAGGCATGGAGATGCATCCTTAGCTCCTGCTGCTGCTGCTGCTGCCGCTGCCCGCTGCAAGTTTTAGCCATTGTTTGCTTATTTGTTGCGTTTAATGGCCGCGTCATGTCGTCTACATTGACCAAATAATGTTTTTGGTACGCTGCTGCCGCTGCACTTAAAATCCCAAACGCTGGGCAATAAAAGCGCTGCTGCTGCTGCTGTTGCTGCTGCTGCTGACCATTGTTGGGTACATTGTACCCTAGAAAGCGGTCGCATCCTGGTCGCAAAAGTCGTAGAAGACAACAAGCTGGAATGCTGCAGTCGGGCATAAGCAACTCCATAATACTTGTCTAAGGTTTATAGGAGATATATAAGAAAGTATATAGCTCTAGTTGCAATAAATGATTATCCTGGTGATACTAAGACAATGTTATTCGGATTACCTATGCTTCCAAGAGTAGTCTATATATAATAATTTTTTTTTTGATATATATATTATATCTGAATCTATAGCTAGTATATATATAGTATAGTATACTACCGATTCAATAGATCCATATACCTAACCAAATGCATCTCAACACGACTATATTTATTCCCGCATTCAACTCTCTTTCAAGCTGTTCAAACCCAGCATACTCTCTTCACTTTACAAACGAGCATACTAGAATAGATATATATATAGCGAGAGAAAAGAAATTGTCACTGCACTACAATTGGAATTATTATTGGCTGCAATGAGTTTGGCTTCTTGGAGGCACGTTCTGTGCGAAATGACTTTCGGTTTTATGATGCGACATGCATTCAAGCTTGGACACAACTGGACTGTCGTTTAGCTTTGGAATGCGGCTACAGCGCCAACTCCAACTCCAGCTCCAGCTCCAACTCCAGCTGCAGTTGCTCCGCATCCGGCTTTTGCCGTGCATATCGCATATCGTTAGCAGAAAACTTACCAGCGAGCTGTAAAAATGTCTTCGAAAGTCGTAAAAGTATTTCATACATTTTTGTGTGTTTGTTCGTCTCTTCTTCTTTTTTTTTTATGAAGTTCCACTCAAACTGCAGTCGCTCAGTTAGCCACGTTGGCTTCTTGGCTAAGCAGCTGACACGCCCACCCACCAATATGCGCCCCCACTTTGAAGTTTTATGCAAGTTGTGCGCCTTGTTGAGGGTATTATAATTTTGTCATTAAATAGGGAAGATCTTTGTTGTATATGATAATATGAGAATGAGAATGGATGCATAGAAATAGATCGAATTTTTTTTGTATAGTTTTTATAGATAGTTTCTCTTGCCAAAATTAAATTTTTGACCTATACTATGTTTCAAAATATATAGAACAAATTGTTCTTTAAAAGATTTAAATTAAAATTTAAAAAATTATAATTATTTTGGTAATAGCATATATCTTTAATAACAAAAAAAATTTTCAAAGAGTCGGGAAAATTAGGAATATTTTTAGAAAATCAGTTTTAATATTGATATATTTTTTTTCTCATATCGCGAGTAATCTCAACTTTTACAATCTAAATTGAAGCAATATATCATATTAATCCTGTAGGAATCATTAACATGTCTTTTAATATATAATTCAAGCAATCTTAACTTTTCCAAAATACATTTTACTAACATATAATATTAACACTATGGAAATCATTGCTTATATACCTTCTTATGTCTCAAGCAATTTCAAATTTTAAAATCAAAATTAACCTTAGATATTATGTAGAAGTTATTCTTTATATATATTTTTATATTTCGAGCAATCTCAATTTTTACATCCTAAATTTATCACATAAATCCAATAGAACTCATTCTTTACGTGTAAAAGGGTATTCCGACTTTAGCTTTGCTTTATATTATATAGAAATTATTCTTTATATATCTTCTTTTATCTCGAGCAATCTGCACTTTTACATCCTAAATTTTACCACTATATCACATAAATCCAATAGAGCTCATTACTTGTGTATAAAAGTAAGGGTATTCCGCCTTTAACTCTGCTCAAAAGTTTCCCGTTATGGTTCGCTTGAAAGCTTACTTGCCATATGATTGTTTATGAGCGCTGTCCGTTTTTATTTCCATTTGATTTTCATAAAGTTGACATGCTTATATGATAACATATGAGCGAATCGTTGCGAGGTTCGTGGTCCGTGGTTCGAACCCCGTGGCTGTGGCTTAAAGCACTTGCGCTGGCTGTGACAAACAGTTCAATAAAATACAAAATGTGCGGAAAATCGCAAATGTCATGGCAAAAGGGCGAGCAATTGGAAATCTCAAAACGTTTGCCACGTTTAGCGGCGACTGCTGCTGCTGCTGCTGCTGCTGATGTGCATTGAAATGGAAATGCGAAATGGTTTTGCAGAAAAAAAGAAAAGGAAAATGAAGAAGGAACTGCAAGCATTTCCATGCTGCAAATAAAGACGACAATTTGGCCTCGAGGCGAAAAATTATGAAAAGCAACGGGAGCAAATGCGAAAAGTAAATTCAACGTGGCAGATAAATAATGAAACCCGCCCAGATAAAGATGAAAGATAAGAGGGGCGCGCGTGGCAAATGTTCCAATAAATTTGCAACCAAAAAACAATACCAACAAAAGCAGATTTTGCCACACGCAGAGTGAGATCGACTGTTGCGTGAGCAAAACTTTTTATTTAGCAAGGGGCGAGGGGGCGATGGGGGCGGGGCAGCTGGGCGTGGCAGCTGTAGCATTTGCTGCAGCGGGTGCATTGCCGCGGCATTTGTCAGGCATTCAACTTTCAACTCTTGCAGCAAAAGTTGCTGCAGCTTTTGGCAGGGCGAACGCAATTGGCAATTGCTGCTGCTGCCGTTGCTGCTGCTGCCAACTGTTTGCCTGGGCATTTGTTACGTATGTGTTTATTTTTTAGCACTCTCGACAGACACGTACGCAACAGCAGCTAAGAGCGCACAAATGTTGCCTGCTCTACGGCGCAGCAGCTTTAAATGTTGCCCAAAAATAAGCTGGACATCATTTGGGCCCCCTCGAGCTGCGCTTTTTTTAGTGCTGCATTTTCAAGTGCAACTCTTGCGTCTTCAGTTTATTTTTTGGTAGTTCGCGCGGTGTAATCAACATAACAAGCGACTTGCCAGTTTACGAGTCTGTTAATGCCTTTCACACACACACACACATAGACACACACACACATAGACACATACACACAGACAGCCACCTAGACGCGCTTCCTTTCTAAAACGCCGTCATGTCTGTGCGGGCAAAACGCTTCCTGTCAAATTGTATCGATTAGAGAGGACGGCGTGAGAAGGCAAATTTTTACTTAGGCACGAGTGTTTTTTAGCTACAGTGAAATCGACTTTCCTAAATTGAAAACTTGAATTTATTCGAACTTAGGATAATTATATATAACAAAACTTACTTTTAATCTAAGACTCGTGATCTAAAAATTCAAAAATATATAAAATTTTTAAATTAAAAAAAAAAAATTAAGAAAAACCAAATAAAAATTAGTATGAGCTTTATACAAAAGCGGAGAATATTATTATAAATTATATTAGTCTATAGAAACAGAAAAACAGGCATGAATATGTGGAATATGGAATTTTTACATTAATAGATAGAGAGTATCCCTTCCAAGGTGTTAATAGCAATATGAATATTTTTTGTTTTTTGCTTTTCTTTCTAAAAAGCCTAAAAATCGTTTGTATAAAATATGTGCGATATATCTGAGTGGAATCCTTATAAAATACTTTTTAAGTACCAAATTAATTCCACGTCATATCTTATATAGTGAAAATCTTAATCAACGCATTTTTTTCAACAAAAAAACATTTTGATTGACTCTTAGCTCTCTTTCTCTACAATTCTCTTCTTTTCACGCGCTTCTCACGCGCCCATCGCTGCGGCAGTTGTCGAAGCTGCTGACGCTGTCAAGTCGTTGCACTCATCAGCCCTTCAGCTACAAGCCCCATCCGCGTTTTGTGGCATGCAACGCGTTGAACGCCCGCGCTCAGCCGCCCACAAAAGTTTATTTATCTTTTTGTGCGCGTTCCAGTAATAAGAAAGAGAGTATATTGGTTTCTCTGACGACAACCAGATTCACAGCAAAGTCTGGTATTTATAGCCAAATAATATATGTTAAGAGCTTTTGTATACGCTCACTGGAGGCGTGGCACATACAGTGAAATACCAGATATCCTACAGCTTAAGAGTTAGAATCAGTAAATTTTGGAGATGTCTTACTTCTTTCATAGATATACATCTATATTTTATATAGTTCGCTAACCGAGCCGTGACTTATCGACTTTCTACTAAGTTTCACTCCCATATGACTGCGAACGGGTATCCCATAGTCGGTTAGGCTCTACTGCAAAGACTTTACACGCTTTTTGTTGGTTTGGTGGCTTTTAGGGGGAGTCGCGCTTGGCCGTCAGTTTATGTTAATGCACTTAAAATTTGTGGGCGAACGCGCCAAGAGTGGGCGTGGCATTGCACCAGGGGGCGTGGCAGTTGCAGTTGCTGATGCGTCGCCGCATTTTATTACATGCATAATTTCGCCGTGGGATCGAGCTAACCAGACCAGACCCAACCAAACCCTGCCAGACCAGACCCAGCCAGACCAAAGGCAGAATCGAGTCGAGCGTAGGCGACCGTCGCGTCCTGGGCCGAGTTCAGCTTGGGCTCGCTGCTGCTGTTTTATTTATTTAGGTAGCTGGCGTGTCTGGCTCGAGCGCCAACTAATGCCGTCAAAACTAATGGTCCAATTCGAGTGGCTCGACGCTGGTGGTGTCCTTTGGCTTGGCTCTTGCTGCTTCTGCTGCTGCTGCTGATGATGATGATGATGGCGACGAGGACGACGACGACGCCGGCTTCTAATCCTTGCTCGTGTGGATTGTAAAATTTCAGCCAGTTAATTTTAGCCAAGTTGCAGCGCCATCGCGCTCGTTGCATTTGACAAATTAAAATTGCATGAGCGGAAATGCGGCTTAAAGTTTTACCGGATGCGGAATTTCCTGCGAAATAGATTACTTTCCAGCTGAGTGCAGCGACGGGTTCAGCCACACAAGTTCAAGGCTAATAGAAAGCCATCAAATGCTTCCATTTATTACCGGATCCTTCAAAAATCTCTTTCACACCGTTTGTCCACTCCATTTCATCTCCAATCTCTCGTCCGTATGCGAACTCCATAATTCTAGTGTCGTCCTTCTTGTGTCCTTCCTCTTTTCTGTCAAATGTCAGTTTCAATTTCAGCGAAATCAAATAGTTGTCTGTCTTATGCGGTCAATCAGTTGCGCCAGTCGTAAATCCAAAAATAAGTCATTCGTCTGCGGGGATTCGATAAAAAGCTACGCGTTTGACTCTGACCAAAAACTCTTTTGGCCAAATGTATTTTTTGCTGTGGTCAGTTTTTATTTATTTCTTGAGTTATGCAAAATGGATGATTTTGTTTGATGGGCTCTTTTTTTATATAAAATATTAAATATTTGATTGGAATAAAAATCTAACCATCTTCTGGCTACATATAAAATCAAAGAGAGATGGAATTACCTATAGTTCTTGTAGTCAAACTAATACTAACTTTTACATTTTAATATTTAATTGATTTTCTTTAAATTGCTAACCACTTTTCAACCAGTATTTCATATACTTAAATTAATTTTGTGTTCTACATATATTTGTTTATAAATTTTGCAATCTATCTCTAGAAAATCGATAAATATTTTGGATTTATTTTATTTAAATCACATTTTTGTTTTTAGTATTTTCTGGTCGAGTCTCTTAAGTTGTTAGGAAAATTTCTTGCACTATATAATCTCATTTTTTGTTGTCATAAAATGTAATTTAATGGATAAATTCAGGCACGACCTTCTCCATTTACTTAGATTCTATACTAAAAAATCAATTTGAAATCATCAATAAATTTCCTTTGTCAAGAAATTGAATAAAATCGATATACAAATTCCACTGTTTGTGCATCTTTCTTAAATTTTAAGACCTTAAGTCACAAAATATATGTATGGCTGCATTAAATTTTACCTAAGCAGATATCGAGTGGGTCCAGCTTTTGAATACCTACCCACGCGATAACAAGATCAAGAGAAACTTGAATCCAAAGCTAGATACTTATTAAATTATTTACTTGCTTCTGGCGGCTGCTTTGTATGCACTCGCGTTCCTCGTAGGTTGTCGGAGTATTTATTTTTAGCTATTATTTATGTAATTGCCAAATGGTAGACTATAAATAGGGAACTACATTTTGTGCTGCCTCAAAGTAATTTGGCTAATGTTAATGAATGTACGTCTGCCGCTCAGACGGAGCGCAGAGCGCGCGTCTTATCTGTTAACCTGTTGATTTATGTGCGGGGTGGCGGGACGCAGTCCCTGGGCGCTTTATTTCAGCTCCGGCTCTGACTCTGACTCGAAATGCCAGGCAGCATTCACTTCATTTTGCCAGTGTTTATTAAATATGCCGGCAATTTCCTGGCATTTGTTGGCATTTGCGTTGCCGGTACGTGGGGCAAATGTTAATGGTAGCCTGCCACATAGCTACAGCAATAGCAATAGCAACAGCAATAGAAGCAGCAACAACGCCTTGACTTATGCACCACATTTCGGTTGCATCCACCAAAACGTGGCGCAATAGCGCTGCGCAGTTTATTTCATTAAGTTCATAAAAATAAGCAACAACAACGCAGTTTTTTGGACGTGGCAAGTGGAAAAGCTTGTTGTTCCCAGCAATTCTCCAGTGCTTTGTGCTATACCCTGTACAAGAGTTGTTGAAATGGAAATGAAGTTGTCTGAAAGTTCATTAATCATGTGGCTCGTTTGACTATATGTATATACATAGAATTCCATTTTGAACGGGGAACTATAAGAGATACAATATAGAATACCTATTTTTTGAAGACATTCTTTGGTTTTCATAAAATCGGTAGTTATCGATCTTTAAACTGTTTTAATTTTGATACATATTTTAGCTGCTTGTCACATATTGTTGAAGGTATTTAATTAGAGTTTCTTTCTTATTTAGAGTTGAATTTAATATGCGCTTGCTATTAACTCTATCATTTTTTTACAATAAAAATCGATTTTCTTACACTCTATAAATAAATCGATAAATATCGATAACAAATATAACTTACTTGATTTCTCATTTCATTTTTCAATCAAGTATTTTGTCACATATTTCTAAAAATACATATAGTTTCTTCTATTCACAATTTCACTGGGTAACCCTTAGTCGCTCACCTGCCGCTCTTTGCTGTTGCTGTCTTTAGTTCACCTTTACAGCTCTATTTACAGCTGCAGTAGCTGCTTAATCCTTGGCTGGGCAAATATTTCATTTCATTTCGCTTAGCTGCATCTAGTTGTGCGGGCAGTGACTTATGATGATGAATGTAAATGGCAAGTACCCAAGAAGGAGAACGACACGCCCATCCCCACCCACCTAGCCTCTTATCTCCCCCACTCTCGCTCCAACGCTCAGCCATTGTAAATTTTGATGCGCTTTAAAGGGCACAAAGGCTTTTGCAGCCTGGCCAGGGCGATACGTGCTCTTGGCAATTGTCACGTCACAATTGCATTGTGCAGCTAACAAATGTGGCAGGACCAGCTCCAACTTGGAGCCGACACCCTCTTGACACTTAAAATTAAATAACTATTCTATTGAACTGCAAGACAAATGCGTTGACTGCATTTTGACGCTCTAAATGGCGTTAATAACATTTAATGTGCGTGCACTGCATGGCATGCCAGGCCATTAGATACCCGGCCCTTCCCCAGGCTCTGCTCCCTCGCTCGCTCGCTCGCTTGCCTAATGTGATTTGCTTAAGTTAATTTCGATTCTCCTACGCTTTTATGACTGTTGGCTAATTGACTTTATTCGCCGGACAGCGTTCAATGACGTTGCTTTATTCTAGCTATATACCTCTATGTATATACATTTATTTATATATAGTTGCATCTCCTAACGATTTTGGTTACTTGCATCAGTCTCAGATTTGTTGGTTCAACTCCTCGGCTGCTGCTGCGCTATCAGCTTCTTTGCATACTTTGCTGCCCTGCCAGTTGAAAGTTTGCCGTTTTGCAAGTTTTTCGCAAGTCTTGCAGAAAATTATACAAAAGGCAAACGTGTTGTGGCGTTGGGTGGTGCAGTGGTGGGTGCTGTACTTCGTGGGGTACAAAACTGCTGCATGCAAATATGCATTTGATTACACGCCAAAAACTTGCAGCCAAACAAAGGCAATCCCAAGTTGTGACAATAGAGCAGTGCACAGTGCACAGTGGGGCAAATGTGGAGGAAATTAAATAAATTGTTTTTATTTTGTGATGAATATAAAACAGTTTTAAAAAATTCTTATTCTTATTAAGTTTTGTATAAAAATGTATTAATTTTTTAAATTGGACTTAATACGAGGGCTGTTTCATGAATTATAATGAATAGAATAATAGAGATTATAAAAAATTTGTGGGCAAAAAAAAGAGGGGAAATTTGTTTACAATTATATTAGCGGTCTGTATATGCTAATATGTTATATGTTCCTAGTTTTCGAACTAGCAATTGTGCTAGTTTAGAAAGGTATTATAGAGCTTTGGCATGAACACGCATGGCAATCTCTATAAATCCAAACAAGAGCAGTATTATTTTCAAAAAATATAATTCAGCAACTATTGATAACATATAGTTGCTTAAATATTTCGTAAGATTTGCGATTTGATCATGAATAATTTGATGTCTGCCAAATAAGTGAAAAATATTCAAACAACATAATGTTTTAAACTGTTTTCGTTTCAGTTTTTATTTTTATATTATTTTCTCAGCCTTTTGCTTAACTAAGTAAAGGTTTGCTTATTTATATGAAGATTTCTTTAAGATATTAAGAATATTTATAAATCAATTGTTTTTGTTTTACTACAAATTTTGATATTTAAATAAGATTCTGTAAAATCATTTTCATAATCTTTAAAGATCTGCAGTCTGCATAAAATTGTATATAGATTATATAATATAGATAGGTATACCTGAATGTAATTTCATTCAATGGAATCGTTGACAGTTTAACTAGATTTTTTTATAAATAAAATAAAATATATAGGCAGAATTGTCTTTTCTTATTCATAAGAATTGTTGCAATATTGGCCATTTTTTTTTTTTTTGATGTGTCCTAAATTGTTTCACATTCGACTAACTTTTCTTGATGCACCTGCAGCCACTGTGCGCCGCCGTTAGAGCCGCCACCGCAGCCGCCGTTGCCGCAGCGTGCGGAATGACTTTTTGCCGTCGCTGGCGGGCGGCATTTAAGACGACAGCCAAGCAAAGTAAATTTGTGTGTTTATTTGCAAACCCCACGGCGTGGGGTGTGTGTGTGTGTGGCTCAACTTTGCACATTTTGCACCGCAAGCGCCAAAACTAAAGCAGTTACAGCGTGGAGTCAGGGTAGGGGCAGGGGAGGGGGTGTAGAGATAGCGCCAAAAGACACAAAATGTCAATCGGCGAAGTGGAAAATTTTCATTAAATTAAAAAAACGCACACTTTTCACACACACACAAACCGAAAATTGTGGAGTAGAGAGAGAGAGAGAGAGAGGGAGAGTGGGAGAGGGATAGGGAGATGGAGCTAGAGTGTGGCTCTGTGTGGGAGTGGTAGAAAAAATCCCAATGAATGCGCAAAGTTTTATGTTTTTGGCTGCCGGGCGGAGATTTTCTTGATATTATTTTTTTTGTGTGCATTTATTTTTTGTTGAGATTGTGCTGTGTGTGTGTGTATATTGGTGTGTATTGCTTTTGCCAGACAAAACGTATAAATGTGCTTAGGCAAGCGAAAAGGGTGTGACAACTGAGCGAAAAAAAGCTGTCAAAAGCGATGCGCCTTAAACTATGCAACAGTTTTGCTCGCTCTCGCTCGGACTCGCTCGTTCCCCTATTGACACCTAATTGACTACCAATTCACACACACAACCACACACACCCAACCACCCACACAGCCACACAATCCCTTTACAATCAAAAGCACAAAGCAGAAGGCAGAGAGGAAGAAGAGGAAGAAAAAAACGAAATATAATAATCTGCTGAGCCAGAGCAACAGACCATTTGTCCCAGCGCTGAAAAACCTTTTTGCCCACAATTTGTTTAACAAAAAGCCTTTTGACTCTGTCAAGCAGCAGCAGGAGTAGCAGGAGCAGCAACGGCAGCACCAGCAGCAGCTCCTTGTCCCAATGGAGGCCGCACTCTGATGGCTGCTGCTCAATCAATCAAAAGCCGCTTGTGGCTTTTCTTCCGCTTTTGCTGCTGCTTTCGCCTGCTTTGATCCAGGCGCGCTAAACAAGTCGTGTAAACTGTCGAAATATTTGCGACAACTCCCCGTCACGCCCCCTAATACATTGTGGGCGGCTATTTTGTGAAAAAGTTTGATTGCTTTAATGAGCTGTTGAGCTGTTGCGCATTGCGCATACGCAGCGTTGCGCCAGACAAATTATGACAAAATATAAATATTTATATAGTATATATCAATTTTGTGTTGTGCGCGGCGTGCGCCGCCATCAATATCAATTTCTCATTTTATGCTGCTTATCTGCTTGTGCTTGGCTCTGTATACCCTGTAATCGTGGGGGTTGTAATGGAGCTATTGGAAATGAGAGAAATGGGGAATGGGAGAAATTAGGAAATTTCAATTTGATATTTTGTCGATTTGGACTTAGCTCAAATTAGGTTGTATATTTTATTTAAATAGATTGACTAAATATTACTCTCGCCAGTTTAGACTTTAGCAATATGTAATACACAAACATAGATTAAAAGCTTGTCTTACAAATAAATCTAAAAAAAAAAAATAATAAAGAAAAAATGTATAAAAAAATAAAAAAATTGTAAAAAAAATTAAATAATTATTATAATAATTATCTTTATAATCTCTCTAGATTATAGAAAGTCAATTACTCTTGATGAGAGTAAAGTAAGAGCTCAACAATATTGCAGAAATCAAACACTTTATATATTTACATTTACTATATAGATTATAGAAAGACCATTTTAAGCTTACATTTTCAGTAAAAGCTCAACAATATGCTGAACTTACAGATCTTAGGTCAAAACTGACTGATTTGCATATGTTAAACAACAAATTCTCTATGGCATATCCTGTAAATTCAAAAAATATTTTTGAAGATATATGTGTTTTTTACATATATAAATAAATATATAAATGTATATAGTGTGCCTTATATATATCTGCATATATTCCTTACATATATCTTATATATATGTATTCCTTCGGGAATATTTTTTAAGACATCTGTATTCCTTACAGCAATACAGCAGTCTAAGTTTCTCGCACTTGTTAGATAACAAAGCTTAGTTAGATAATATTGAAACCATTTCTAACTTTATCATAGATACCCTATTCTCTTTGGTTCTTCCAAGACTGTTAGCACTTTACATTTAGTATCTTAGTATTCATATAGTTGCTCTACCTTCTATCTATACATACTTCTGTTACCTCTCTCTCTCTCTCTCTCTCTCTCTCTTTCTCTCTCTCTCTCTTCATTGCTACAAAAATCAAACTCGACTCGACTCGAGTTCCCTTTAGGAGTCCCTCTTCATATTACAATTACCAGCTGCTTTAATTACTCATCTTACAGGGTAACACCTAGTCGTATACACTCAACGTCCCCACTTTATTCCATGCTTGTTTATTTACTTTGCTTTTCCTTTAGAGGGCGTTAATGTGCTTACACGAAAATCGTTTTAAATTGTTGTTTTTTTTTTTCTTTCATTTGTTTTTCTTCTTCCTTTCCTTGGCGCTGTCCGCGCTCTGTCATTGTCAATTATATATTTCGTTTTATTCTTGCCGGCGAAAAAAAGCCGCCTCGAGCTGTATTGGCCTGGCCGTGTGGACCGTCGTGGACGTTTCTGGACGCGTTGCCCTGCTGCACATGTTGCGTGTCAGCTGCGTTGCGTTTTCATTCAGTGGTCGTCGTCGTCGTTGGTTTTTTTCCGCGTCATTTTCTGAAATTGGCATTTAGTGTGCGACGAGCGGGATTTACACACACACACATAGACACTCTCGCACACCCATCTAGATTGAGCTGCCTCCGTTTGGCTGTCTCGCTATGGTTTAGTTACACAATGGGTGCATTCACCTACGCGCTGCCTGCCACCCCGCTGTGGATGCCACACGATGGCTTTGCCACCGGCTGTGGCTCCGGGCGCTGCTGCTGCTGCTGCTGCTGGCTGTTTGTCTGTCGCGTTTCCTTAACATGACATGGCCCCAAATGCAAGAGTGTGCGAGTGCGTCTGTGTGTGTGAAAAGTGTTGCCAGTATCTGTTACTGCATCGCTGCATTTGTCTGTGCAACCGCTCACATTTCGTTTATTAAATGACAGCACGATATCTGCAAATGAAATTTTCCTTCAACGCATTTAGACGCTGTCGTCTCTTAGAGAGAGCTGCTGCCATTGCTGCCGCCGCCGCTGCTGCTGCCTTCAATTGCTGAAATTGACAGTCAGACAGATAGATTGACATTTAAGCAACACTTTTGCATTGAACGCATTTAGACGCATCATAAAATTTTGTGCTCTCCATTTTTTATGCGCCTCGGTACTTCAGCGACTGCCTTCAACTATTGCATACTTTTTGGCTTCTTCGGCTGCCCATTATTCCCACTCACAAAAGTGACAAGCATCTATACCTATTTCTATTTATACGTTGCTTACAAAAGGAGAAAAAGTTTTCTTTGAATAAATTATGGTATTGATCCTTTTTCTTTCTATAAGGGACCCTTGCATTATTAAATTAGGAATTAGGAAAGCTTAACCATTTTACATTTTCATTCTTTTCATGTAATATTTGTGAGGCGTGAAATGAAATAAAAAACCAAAAAAGTTTTGTATTGCTTTAAAATGTTATTTAAATTTTGATTTTTTGGAAAGAGATAAACATGGATATTCACAGGGAACTAAAGTGAAGAAGACTTAGAGTAAGGGAAGTTAAAGTGAGAAGTGAAATAACAGAAAACAAGTAAGAAAACTCTAGTCGGGCGTAACCGACTAGGGGATACCCTAAGCCCCCGTCGAACCTGTGTTTTTCAATACACTTATATTTTGCGTAAAATTATAAAAAATTTCAAGTTTACTCTTTAACAACCAAAAAACTTTTTTATTAAAAAACTGACATTGGCGAGGTTCGAACCTACGTTAATTACGCAACGTGCATCATCTCTACCAACAACGCCACCTAATTTTTATAAAATGAAAAAACTAAATAAACTTCATGCGCGTTGCCTGGTGTCGAACCCAGGTCCTCATGTTTCGCGCGCGTCGCTCCTACCAACGACGCTACTCCATCGTTCGTAAAAGCGGTGGCAAATGTAAACTAAAGCAGCTGATAATTCAACAAAAGTCAAACGTATTTCTTCGAATCGACTAGAATGCGAGCGTTTGTATGTGTGTGTACAACTGCGTTCGCTTGGCGCTGCTGCCACGTGTGTTTGTTAAGTAGCCAAACATTTTGTTTAATAACTTTTTTGCTATTTAACGGATTTCAATGAAATTTTCGGCATAAGATCAACATATTCTATGGGCATATTTGTCAGTTTAGTAAAAGTGCCAAGTCATTCGCGTTTTGGCTATATTTGAGACTGAACTTCAATTGGGGAAAATTTGGGGCCGGTATCCAAAATATAACAAAATTCGAAATTGGATAAAATACATATAAAGCTATATATAAAATTTGGTGTCTCTAGCTTAAAAGATGGGCGAGATAGAATTTTATAACTGAATTTCGATAATGTTTTTATTCGAAAAGAAAAAAACGAATATATTTATCGATTATCGAAAATAAACTCGATATGCGCGCTGTATATAGGGATCTACAAAAAAAATTTCAAATCTCTAGCTCTTATGAGAGCTGAAATCGACGCGTTCATACATACGGACAGACGGACGGACGGACGGACGGACAGACGGACGGACGGACAGACGGACAGACAGACAGACGGACAGGGCCAAATCGATTTCTCTTGTCGTCCTGATCAAGAATATATATACTTTATGGGGTCTGCCACGCCTCCTTCTGCCTGTTACATACATCCAACAAAAACATTATACCCTGATTTCCCATTTTCAATGGGCTCAGGGTATAATGAAGACAAGGCAGAAGAGAAGTGAGAAAAGAAAAGATGAGGAAGAGGATGATAAAGTGAAAGATAAAGAACAGAGAAGAAAGGAGAATATATTTTCTCCTCTTTTCTCTTCTATAAAGAGAGAATACATAATTGTCAGCTTAAGTTCCAAGTTAAGCTCATGAGAATCACATAGAAAAGCACTACTTAAAAGTTTCTGTTAAGTAATGCAAAAGTTAGAGTAAAGTCCAAGTTCAATTCATGAGAATCGCATTGGAAGGCAATATTTAAAAGAGTCTGTTAAGCTATGAAAAAATTAAAGTAAACAGGAAATTAAAATATCAACGAAATCTATTTAAAATACTACCACTTTCTCAATTGGTGTCTTCATAATGAAAGTAATATGATAATTGAAATTGGGATGAATAATTAATTGAGTAAATAATTTGCTTTGTGTGGACGTACATCCATTAGAAGTTGACCCGATCTGATCTTTGGCGTAATCAACAACTATTTTGGTCGCAGAAATCAATATTGTGACGCTTCACCAGGCCACAGCTGTGCATTATTAAGTAAATAGTTATAAAAATATATATTTTAGCCTTCGCGTGCCAGCTAACAGGATAATTGAAAATTAATAAATCAAGCCAAGCAAGTTTTTTTTTATATGGTATGACGATGATATGGCAGCGTCATCCAGCGTGGACAGGGAATTATAGCTAGAGAAAAAGTCAAGTAAATGAGAAGAGCAGCAGAAGTTGAAAACTAGCTGGAAATCTCTGTAGAAATCTTAAGCAAGTCCAATTAGACGTTTGGCAAATGGACAAATAAACATCGAGGCGCGAGCACAGAAGCAGAAACAAGGAACAGGACAAGAACACGACCGAACCAAACTAATTGAACAACATGAAGCAGCAAAAAAAAACTAAGAAGAGAGAAGAGGAGAAGAGAAGCGCGGAATATGGCTGTAAAACTTTGCACGCTTTCTTGTTCATGCAACAATTGTTGCAAGTCAGTTGGCGCCGCTAATGAAAAACGGCAGCACCGGATGCGGCAGGGACGGGCGCGGGCTGCCATTAAATTTTGCTTAATAAAGTTGCAGCTGGCCAGGAGCAAGCGAACGAAAAAAAGAGGAACAAAAAGTAGAAGCCAGGAAAAAAATGACCAAACATCAACACTTAATTGTTTGCCTGGCTTGGCGGAGTGACTGGGCCGTGACTGCGAGCGTGACTAACAGTGACTGCAAAAAAGAGAGAAGAGAAAAGAGAGACGAGAAGAAATCGTGGCACGCTACGTGCCGAAACTTAACATATTCGCGCTGATTGACGGCCCATGTAAACAGGAAGAGCGATTGGCTGACTATTTATAAGAAAAACAGCTGCTTACTGCTTGCTAATGGGCGGCTACATAGATTTTCTTTTTGAAATATATGTAAAGCTAAAAATATCAGTTTTTTTTTTAGTTTTAAACTAGCGAGAGAATAGCTTAAAAACTGTTAAGCTTTAGCTTCAAACAGAAACTGTTAACATGACAGTTAGCTTACTTAAATGTAAATACGTTATTGAGTGCTGTTAAGTTAACAGATAGAGAATTCGGCTTGAGCTGCGTTTTGAGTATAAGTCCAGTATAAGCTTAGCTCTGCTTGCATTACAATACTTCACAGTAGACGCTGTTAATAGTAGAAGTCAAAAGCCAAAAAATATCGCTGTTGAAATAACATTACAGATTCTTGTTAATTAAAAATATTAAAAATTAACACATTGCATAGTTTTGTTTAGCTTAACAGTTGACACTGTTAACAGTATAAAACAAAAAGTATTAAATATACGTGAGCGTATAACGTAATAACGTAATAACATAGTAGCGTAATAACGTAGTAACGTAGTAGCGTAGTCACGTAGTAACGTAGTAGCGTTGTGGCGTAGTTGCGTAGTAACGTAGTAGCGTAGTTACGTAGTAACATAGTAGCGTAGTTACGTAGTAACATAGTAGCGTAGTTACGTAGTAACATAGTAGCGTAGTTACGTAGTAACATAGTAGCGTAGTTACGTAGTAGCGTAGGTACGTAGTAGCGTAGTTACGTAGTAGCGTAGGTACGTAGTAGCGTAGTAGCGTAGGTACGTAGTAGCGTAGTTACGTAGTAGCGTAGGTACGTAGTAGCGTAGTTACGTTGTAACGTTGTAACGTAGTAACGTCGTAATTCGTAACATGGTAACGTCGTAACGTAGGAACGTAGTAACGTCGTAACGTCGTAACATCGTAATTCGTAACATCGTAGCGTCGTAACGTAGGAACGTAGTAACGTCGTAACGTAGTAACGTAATTACGAAGTTACGTTGTTACGTAGTTACGAAGCTACGTAGTTACGTTGTAACGTAGTTACGTTGTAACGTAGTTACGAAGTTACGTTGTAACTTAGTTACGAAGTTACGAAGTTACGTAGTTTCGAAGTTACATAGTTTCGAAGTCACGTAGTTACGAAGTTACGTAGTTACGAAGTTACGTAGTTACGTAGTTTCGAAGTTACGAAGTTACGTAGTTACGTAGTTTCGAAGTTACGTAGTTTCGAAGTTACGTAGTTACGAAGTTACGTAGTTACGTAGTTACGAAGTTACGTAGTAACGTTACGTTACCAGCAACTGATTAGGCAGCTCGCTGTTTGGCATTCACACATGTTAGCACAACACAACGCTGTAAAGCCTAAGCCCTTAACGTAAAACAAATGCTGCACTTATTTCTGCACACAACAGAGCAATGTTAGCTTAACATCCGGTATTAGCATGCTTACTGCATTTTATATAAGACCAAAATAAATAGCACAACTAACATAACACAACACTGTTAAGCGTAAGCAAGACCTATTCCACTTCATTTTTCTACAAAGTTCTTATTATAATTGCAAATTAACATAAAAAAACGCTGTTAAGTTAACAGGCAAGAGTTGGGGTCTTTTCTAATTGCACTTGTTAGAAAGTTGACAATTTGTCTAACTTTTGCACAAAACTTTGCTATAAATCAAGTTAATATATTTGATTATAAAGATACCCCTTGAAAGTGCTTGTGCGCGTACTTATCTCCATGGAGATGAGATTTGTTTTAGTTGGCCTTCCCCAATCCCCCTCTCTCTCTGTGTATGTCTCTCTCCTTGTTGGACTAGCATAGACGCGTTGATGATGTCTTTTCACGCTCAAATTGAGTTAATTAAAATTGTGGGTGCAGCTGAGAGGTAGAAAAGTAGCGACCGACACCTACAATTTTCGACAGGTGCGTGCTATGCGCTGAGTGTCGCCGACAAACCGAATTAATGAGCCCCGCGCATAGAAACGGCCAGGGGCGGGCTAGAGGGGGTGGCCGGGCAGTCAGGGGCTGGCTGTGAATGAATGTAATGAAATTTAAATACTCGTTCTGCCAGCATTGCCAACATTTTGTCTTATTTGAAGCGGGAAGCGTCGGCGGCGCTCGGCCAAAATGATTAAGTTGCTGATTTCTCGCAGACGCTGGCAAAAAGTTTTCAATTACCCCGCATTTGTTTTTTTGTTAAATTTTAATTAGTAAGCACAAGCACAAGCGCGAACGAAGTTGGAAGTTTACTAGAGATTTAGCTATATCAAGATATAAGCCCTGGCCCCAAATAGCCAACTGCAGTTGGCCCACCCAATTATCGTAATTAAGTTCCAAAGTAAAAGGTCATGCGACCGAAGTCAATTAAAACTGTATTTACTTGTCGAAATTGTGGCAAATAATTGGTAATTTGAATAAGCACGAAAAATATGAAATTTACGCTACTCTTTCTTGAGGATTTCTACTCAAACTTAAAGCGGGTTTGAATAGTGGATGCGATTTAATTTTGACTCAGTTGGGAGTCAATTTATTTAACAATAAATTCAAATTAATAAAATAAATAACAACTTGCTAAAATTGAAAAGCTTTTGAATTTATGATAAATATTATTTTAAAAATTTAGATAATAAATATATCAAACTATCGATATAATCATTGAATATTCATATTCCATTTGAGCAAAAGTTAAATAAATTAAAGCAAATAAACTATATTTTTGCAAAGAATTCTATTTATATTTCTGCATTTATCGATACTTCAGTTATTCCTACTTCTATTTCTGCATTTATTCAATACTTCAGTTATTCCTACTTCTATTTCTGCATTTTTCGATACTTCATTTATCGATACATTATTCAATTGTACCTTATACCGATAAAAATTGTTTGATAAAAAGATAAATCCCAGTTACAAAATTAGACTTTTCATATCAATCGATAACAATCGATAATTTTTCTCTTTAATTCTACCCCAATAGGGTATTCCCCAGTTGAATCTCTTCCCACTTTCGGCTGAAAATGCTTTGTATTCGTTTTTATTTGACTTTCTTTTAAATGATTTAAATGTGACTCGCGAATAAATAAATATTGACTGTGGCACGTCGCTCTGCTGGATGGCAAAAGAAGAGAAAACCTCTCAAATAAATATGCAAATTCTTTGACTTTTGTTTTCAATTAACTTTTCTTCCTTGCGCGGCGTGTTTTTCTTTTCAGTGAATGCGCGACAATGGCTGAATGCTTAATTCGCAGTTATAGACAATTTTCCGCTTGGTGTGAACTGATTTTCCATCTATGGGTGTGTGAGTGTGTGGGGGGAAATTGAGGGGAATGTCAAATGAAGCTTGCTCTAGAATCGAAAAAAAAAAACATTTTAAATTTAGTTTAACGCTTCGAGCTGATCAATGAAATCATCTATGGAAAAATTAAATCAATTTGAGGAGCACAATATCTCTGCATCTCTCTCTCTCTCTCTCTCTCTCCCTCTCTCACTCTCTCTTGCCGTCTCTCTCTTTAACTCTCTGATAAATGTGATTTTGAACTCGCTTAAATGAAACAATTTTGTGTTAATTTATATTGAAGTCTGGCCACAAATGCGCCTTGGCTTTCATCTTGCAGCTTTATGGCCGTCCAGCTCATATTTTGAGTAGTTTTTAATGGCTTCACCGCAGGACGTAAACTTTGTGACTTGTCGCACGTCGTCCAGGCAGGCCTAACCCAATAGGCGGTCCCACTCAACAAGGACACGCCGTTATTAGTTTCTCTTAGTCCAGTCCAGTCAAGTGCGGTTGGCATGGCAGCCAGGCCGAATGTGCCGCAAAACATGCGTGGCCAAATGCCAGCGCTAGAGCCGCAGCAACCACAGTCGAGCACAGACCGCACCGAATCCTCCCACATCTTCCTCGAGGCACTGGCCGCCCGCTGCGCTGTTTTGCCATTAATTTCTGGCTCTTTGCATCCGCCCCGGCCAGGCTCATAAAATATGCCAGCTCCGAAAAGCCGCAAAAGTTGTTAGTTGGCGGTGGCTTCCCATAGCTGGCTGGTTGAGCGCATTTTACGACCCGCTCTAAAGTGACGAAACACATTCGAAGCCGGCCAAGGAGATAGGACATCAAATGCGCATCTTTTTATTACGCCTCACGAACTCAATTCAATATGCAATTTGTCAAATGGCAAACGTTGTCAAGCATCAAAATTTGCAATTGATAAGCAAAGGGCAGGACATTTCCGCTTTCTAATTTAATTAGTGTATTTATAATTGGATTAAAGCCTAATCGTATTTAGGGTAAATTGAATTTATGGCAGGGAGAGTTTTTGGGGAGAAATATTGACTCGTTTCTAACTGAAAGGAAGCTGGAAGTGGAGATTATGGACTGAGAAATTGTAAATAAATTTTGTGGAATATTAAAGTGGAGCGCCAATGATTGTATAATACTTGCTCATGGTCTAAAACTAGTTTAATATGATTTGGCATATCTCAAGAGGAAGTCTGCAAGGAAGAGGAACTTAATAATTAAATTTTAGAGCTCTTATTTCAAGGCTGTGTAAGATATAGTTTTTTTTTTTTTTTTTCAAATTTTTCACTTTATTTTTAGAAAATTATGCAAATATTGTTGGTAAATTAAAAAAAAAAAAAAAAAAAAAAAACTAAAGAATACTTTATTACCAATATAATTGGAACATTATGCAAATATTGTTGGAAAATTAAAAAAAAAAATAAAACTAAAGAACATTTTTGGTTTTTGGTTTCCAGCTGATGTAAAATATAAAGTTTTTCTGCGAATTGGAGAAGCCTCTAATGGTCATAGATTTATGTACTGTATATTTTGCATGAGTTGGGTCTACTGTTACAAATTATAGCTACATTTTCAAGTCTATAGAACCATCAGTAATAATGTTTCTGTTAGTCTATTCATAGTTTGCCGATTTGATATGCTCTATCTATGGGTGTATTAGGATTATTAGGAAAAGTTAACTCTATACAAAAGTAGGTGGGTGGGTGAATCAGGAACATCTTAACACTATATAAGAGTAGGTAACTAACGAACTTATATTCAAAATGTTTTTAATTTGTTTAATTGTTTGTTCTTAATTGTACAAAATCAACTACTGGGTTTTCTCTTCAATTTCTATAAAACTAAATAAGCTAACATTTATTAGTGTTTATCTTAAGTTGTATAGAAGTTGAGATAAAAGAGTCGAAATGAAAGAGTCTACAGATATCGCTAGATAGCTATACATGTGTATAATCTACTCTGTTCTTCATTTTCTGACGAGATAATCATATCAATTGTACTGAAAAAAGCTCAAAAATGAGTCAAGTTTTGCCAAGTTTCTGATGAAACATAGTTCATTGTATACTATATATATATATATTTATAATCGAACTTGTGCACATATATCTTGCTATATTTATAACCAAGATTAGGTAACAAAGCTTTAAAGTCTTTAAGCTTTATAAGATTAGGCTACAAATACTCTAAAAGCCTTCAACCTGATATACTTATATAGTTGCAACTTAAAGTTACTTAACTATTGTTGACTTCAACAACAAATTTATATGTTTCCTTATATCTCTTATATACTTTAAACATTTCAAATCTAATCGAACGATAAACATAAATCAAATTCGATAGAATTGCGTTAATAAATAAACGTTTACTGCCCTCAGACGCACAGACAATGAAGGCTTATCCCCTCGGCTCGTATGCTCGCTATAAAAAAGAGTTAGAATGCCCATTAGTTGAAGCCTTTAAAAAAAACTCTTATGTATTGACCACATTTTGAGTTATGGCCGCTTACAGACTCGCTTGGCTTTGTTGTGCAAAGGACGAGCGCCAGCTAAGGCTGGCACAAATCCAGGCGCTCTTTGGCTTTGGCTTGACAAAAAAGAAAAGAAAAAAAAAGTAAAACCCTTTCATGTCATTTGCCACACGCTGAGCTGCGCGGATTTGCACGGCTTGCTCTTTGGCCAGGCCAAAAGCAGCAGCAACAACAACAATAAAGGTAGCGAATGCAATTTAACGCTTCAGCGGGCGTTTATTAAGCAGCAGCAGCAGCAGCGGCAGCGGCAGCAGCATCACGATGACAGCGCTGAAGATGCTTTTCAATAAGCTGCAATTGAGTTGCTGTGCGACAATTTGCATAACTTGGCTGAAATATGTATATATATACACTATATATATCCACTCTCGAATGCCATAACTTTAAGTTGCTTTAAAGCAGCTGGCATCAGCTTATGTCACGGCTTAATTCAATTAAATTAGATTACGCATACGCCACGTAGCCGGGCCCAAAGGTCAATGGCTACGCAAGAGCGTAACTTCAAGTTTTTTCTTTCTATTCTTTTTCCTTTCATTCGTTCCTTTTCTGGCCGTCAAGTCAACTACCTTTTGTAGCAGCTGGAGCTGCTGGAGCTGCAGCTGGGGGCCCGGACCCGGGCTTGGCCAAAAACAATCCGCAAACAAATCCTTGATTTATGCGCACATCCTTGCGCACAAGCCAAACATTTATTTCCTTATCCACTTGTGCCAATGCGATTTGGCCAACCAACGTCTTGGCCCAGGCCAGCAGTAAAACCTGCTGCTAGCAGACATTGAAAGAGACACACACACACACACACACACACATGCTGGGGCAATCAAATGAAAGCAAACTAGCGCCTGCTCTAACTGCCATTGTCAATTGTTGTTGCTGTTGCTGCTGCTGTTGCTGCTGCTGCTGCGGCTTCTGGTCAGCGCGTGTTGACGATGATTTAGTATTATGTTGCTGCAAGGATTTAGTCGTGTACTCGAGCATGTCTGCACAGCATACCACTGGCTGGCTCTTGTGCATCCTGTCCTTATGCAACCTGCAATCAGTGGTGAGCAGCTTTTGTAAAGAGAATATGTGAGAATTGACTTTGATATTATTTCGATACATATTTGAACCAATTGAAGTTATTGGTAACAGTTAAGTGTTGAAATTTTGAAGAAAATTTGACCCAAGTTGATCGTCTATAGGATTAAATCCACCTCTGCAGATGATAATGAAAATGTTGATGGAATAATGTCATTCCATAAACATTTTGATCATAAAATATTGTAATCGTCGAATGGATGTAGATAGAGAACCTTTATATTTTAATCTATCGGAAGTTTATTTTTTTTGCTTAGAATTTTAGATGGAACAATAAAACAATAAGCTAATTATAATTACCTTTTCTGTGCGACTAAAAAGGGCTAAGAGAGGAGAGCCACTTCTGAAAGCTTCAGCGGAGGAGATGTTGAACGCTGCTGTTATCAAGCAGGTTGAATATAAAATTTCTATAGCTTCAATAGATTCGTAAACTAACGAAAGTTATATCTAATATTCCAAGTCTCTAAACTCTTTTTTATTTATTTTTCATTTACTGACATGAAATATTTACAGTTCAAGGTTCAGCTATCTTTTAGGCAACTTATTCTAAACAGATATCGATTTAAAGAATATATATTTTTAGGTCTATAGAATAGTGTGAACTTAGGCATTAAAATACTAACAAGAGTAATTTAAGAATGTTTATTACAACTCATGAATAACTAACTACCTCATACTACTACTACAACTACTACTACTACTAAATATATATGGCTTGGGAGAAGAACGAGTTATAGACTGCATATAACAGCGGAAATTTTTAAATAATATTTATTATTAAAAATAATGATATATTTATTTATATAATATAACAATATATTTATTTATATATTTATGAAATTTTTATATCAAGACTCTGTCCAAGAGGTCTTGAGTGCAATGTCTTCTATGTTTACACCTAGTACAATTGTGGGGTGCTAACAGACCTTTGGGCTTCACTAC
This sequence comes from Drosophila pegasa, assembly GCA_035046225.1. Lineage (NCBI taxonomy): Eukaryota > Metazoa > Arthropoda > Insecta > Diptera > Drosophilidae > Drosophila > Drosophila pegasa. The sequence continues at coordinate 6,036,318 of JAWNOD010000398.1, read as the reverse complement.
CTTGTCGCCTGACACGACTATTTGCCTGAGAATCTAATCTGTCAAGGCATTTTCGTCCAACTCCAGGATTTTGTCTTTAATTTTTGGCACCTTAAAGTCATGCTTAATATCCCAAATTCCCTTCTTGACCTTCCTCAACTTGGTTGTCTCCAGCACCCATAGCAAAAACACTTTCAGTGCCCAACACCAATAAATTCTTATTACTTCATAAATAAGCAAAAAAAAAAAGCTTTAAAAAAGGTTCACGAATAAACTTGCCCTACCATTTTAATTACGCACCTAAAAACCCGCTAAAACAGCTAAATTTAGCTGTAAAAAAACCAGCGCTGACTGCCGACTGCAACCTGCGTTCGCCGCGTTGCTATTTGCTCAACTTTGATGCATAACCTTGAATGCGGTTCGAATGTGGTTTGAATGTTTGCCTTGCATTCATCTCAATCTCAATGCGGAATGAATTTCAGCTTGGTTCAGTTCAGTGGAGTTCGTCCTGCTGCATTGCAACTACTGTTTGCTTATTTGTACAAATGGCTGCTCGTTGTCTGTCTGCATGCGTCTCTCTCTCTCCTCCCTCTCTCTCCCTCCCTCTCTTTCTCGCTGTCTATCTGTGTGTGTTCATAAATTGTGTGACTGCTGCCGTCTTTGGAATGTGTTGCTAAAAATTCTAGATAAATGATCTTTTGTCGCTGTGCGCGCGTAGATATTTTAATATTTTTGCCTTGAAACTTGCGTCTAGCAGCGCAAAAGTCCTTGACTAAGGGCAAATCAAGTTCATGGCGAATGCAACTAGCAGCCGGCAGAGAGCAGCCAGCAGCTGCACTTTGCTAATTCCATAAACACTGCCAAAGCGTCTGAGCTCTATGGCTCTGGCTCGGTCTCTGGCTCTCTGGCCAAGCAGACGCCGCGTGCCTGGAATGTTGCACACAATTTCATGTTGCATACTTCTGTGCGCATCCTAATCCAGGCGCGTAGCAGCAGAGCACATAGAGAGCGCTATCTCCCGCCTCGTCTGGCATACACTGCACACACACATATGCTTCGCATTCAGGGCATGACTCGGCTAACAAGCCTCTTCGATGCTGCCTTATTAATGACCTAGCATAATTATGCGGAGTTGTGGTTAAGAGTAGAGGCTACTGTGGGCTGAGCGTATATAGGGAAATTTATTAGAATTAACTATATGAATAAAATAATAATGTTAGATATTATTATTATTATAAAGAACAAGACTTGTTTAAGTTAAATATAATATATATTCTCTTAAATTTATTTCAATTTTAAAATATTTTAAATTTAATTGAAATTAAAATTATTAAAAAATATATAAGTTTCAAGAATTAAATAAAATATAATTACATACATGAGCTATTCAATCATAAGCTGTAATAATCATTCTCAGATACCTTTTGTCACTACTTTAATACATATTCATAATACAACTATTGTCTATGATGATAGCTAAAGTATCTATGTAACTCAAATATCTGAAGATAGCTTTAGTATCATGTATCAGCTTAGCTTAAGAGTTCTGAAATATAATTAAATACTTATATAATATAATAATTGTATATCAAATATGCTTTGATTATATTTTCAAATTCAAGTTTATTTTTTCTGAAGTAGAAATAAATACTTCAAATAATTCTAAGTGTCATACTTAAATTATATTTTCAAATTTGAATTGGTACCTCCAAAAAATGCTTGGCTAATCGAGTAAAACTATATATTCTACAGGTTAAGAGCTTACTAGGTAATCTAGCTTATAGAACTGTTCATTATCTCTGCAGACACAGCAATAATTTATATTGAGCGCAAAACGGTATAAACATGAGGCTGCTTAGTCATGTGTGTGTTGTGTCTGCCTAGATGTGTGTTTAAAGCTTTTACAAGAAGCTTAAAATTATAGAGACAACAGACCTAAGTAGGCTTCGGGGTATTTCCTAGTCAGGCACGCCCGACTAGAACCTTTTTACTATACTTAAGACAGTAAACGTATAAGCTTAAGGCATTTAATCAGACTCAACTCACTTAATTTCTATTGTAACGTTTCTCAGAATATATTCAAAAATATTGCTCTTAATCAGTTTCTGCGTAATGTTTAGTTACGCCCCACAGACACATAGACTTTGCCCCACTGTGCTGTGTGCGCGGCGCTTGCTTTTGACTGAAATTAACACGAGGCCACTAAGCCGCAAGCGCTGGCACAAAAGAAAAACTAATTTTCTGCTGCTGATTTCAAATTAACTGAATGAATGACTGAGTGAATGCGCGACTGAGATAAATACACGCATATATCTCTCTATATAAGTGCACACACATATATATATATATATGTGAGTGTATAGTGCATAGCTATATCTAGTTAAATGCCATAATGATGGCAAGAAGCCAGCGAGCGACGCCTTAGTTTTCGCTCATGTTTCATTGGGATTTGTGGCGGCGGCTCTTACATTATGTTTACGAATTCAATTTAAGTACAGCTATTTGCGTTTATATACACTTGCTATATGGCCATTCTGGAAGCTGATGTCCCTATTCGGTGTGCAGCAGCTGCGCCTGTAATTAGGCAACGGCAATTACCTGACTCGTCCGTTGGCCATCTCACGCAGCCCCATTGAAAGTTGGGCTAATAAAAACGCACAACTTTTCTACCAAAACGCATTAAAGGCCATGAATTTCAATTGCTATGTGCACGTGCCCCTTCACCACCTGCCCAGGTGTTGTTTGTACCTGTCTTTGGCTTATGAATTTTCATCAGAGCAACGGCGACGTGTTTTTTTTATGCCTTGCACTCATTGTGAGTGAGTTGATGGGGTATATGGGTGACAGGCAGAAGAAGGAGACTAAAGTCTCCTAAAGCAAACTCAAAACAAACTTTGTGAAAGCCATCCCAAACCCTTTCTTATTAACCTAAAAAGTATGAAGATCTATTTCTACCAAAAAGCTTGTAGATATCTCTTACATATTTTTAGAAGCTTATTAGACTCTTGACTCCTTAAATCCTTATCTAGTCTTTCATTATTTGCACAGGAAGATATCTTGATCTACCACAAAAGCAGCTGTTGCCTTTGTTCTTCACGGTATTTCTAAGTCGTGCACTCCCTTTTATAGCTTTCTTTCGTGCTATATCCTGGCTTGTGCGCTGCTTGGCAGGCGCATTAAATTTTTATTGAGCTTAGAGCAGCAAGTGTCTTTGTCACATCAGCCACACACACACACACACACACATAGCTATAAATTCACACACTCCCACACACACACACCGACACCTACCCACTCACATTGTAAGCTTTAATACCTCGCACACACTTATTTATTCGATTTGATTTAATTTTTGTTTCGCTTTTTAATTAAAATCGTCTTTATTGTTGCGCTTATATGCCCCAAAAGCATGACTGCTTGACACCCAAGCAGAGCATTAAATATATGTATATATATATACGATATATATATCGTTCCACGCAAAATGACATTACTTAGCAACTCTCTGATGTCGCATGTAGTACAACCAACTCGAGTGGTTTTTATGTGGGCCCAGCAATTATTTTATTTTTATGCTTCGCTGCCTCTTGGCCAAAAAAAAAAAAATGCGTCATTTGAAACCTGTGTCTATTTGCTTTAAACTAAATCTGTAAACCAAAACCAGGGTTGCGTAAAGCTAATGAGGGTCTGTCGAGTATAGAGAGCTGTGTGCTAGATAATTGGAAGAAGGTTTTTACGACTATGTCCCTTAAGTAAATGTATTTTCCTTGCATACATTAAGTTGACCGAGTTTCTGTAGAAGCCGCTTGAGGCGTAAAATCAATAATTATCGATTTTAGGTGGGCGTTTTTAGGCATACAATTTTAGATATATTATATATAGATATATTATATATATTTATATAAAATAGTAATGTGATTTATATAACCGAATTTGTGTCTAACTTCATGAAGTAACATTTTTTTATATATAAATCAGCTTGATACCAAATATCGATATTTATCGATAATTTATAATTTCGTATTATTTGACATTCTCTTTACTACAAAGAAATCTTTGAAAATTGTAACTATAAAGTTAACTTAAACATATTCCAAAGATATATATTTCTCATCAATCTTGAAGCCCTACTTTAGTTACCCTAACTCAACCAGCCCTGGTTCTTTTATGATACCCACAAAAAGCATCAAGTTAAGTGTGTCTCAGCATTTGAAATGTTCAGCCGCAAAACAATTTGAAAGTAAAAAAATGTTCTTATTGCTTTTATGGTGCTCTGTGTCAGCCGCAATTGGGTTTAATGTAATTTGATTTATATGAAACTTATATTTTACTAATATATATAATATCTTTTCTTTCTGTCTATGTCTTGCAGTGGTAAGCAAGGGACAGGGCGAGACGGGTCGCTATCGTTTTCTGGGCAAATATGGCGGCTACTGCTGGATCGTGACTCAGGCGACGATTGTTTACGATAAGCTAAAGCCGCAGAGCGTTGTCTGCGTTAATTATGTCATCAGGTGAGTCGAAACGTTAGACAGTTTTTTCTCCCCTAACTAACCAAACCGTTATATACGTATATAAGTTATAAGACTATTAATGAGCCTGAATTTGAGCTGCCCGTATAACAATGCCAAATATTTGCTCATTATCAGGGGCGGGATTGGGGCTCGAGTTTTTTATGTTCCGTTGCCAAAATATTTAAGCTCACGCACACGCACACACACAGCATGCCACGTCATGGCGTGCCATTGCCCCGACTCAAGTCCCGCTAACGAACATCCACACAGCATCCGCAGTCGCTTCATTGAACTGCAAACGGCACAGGGACAAAGATTTCCATAAAGACGCACACAACATTTTTCCAACTGCGCTCAGCATTTTTTTCTTATCTTTCTTTCTTTTTTTTTTGTATTTCCTTTCAAATAATTGTGTCAGTCAGCGGCAGGCCGCAGTCATCGGAATTGATTTGATTTGATTTGCTAATCTGTCTTTATTGATACCCTGTATTGATCAAGATGGAAGGTGAGAATGGAGTAGAGAATGAAGCTTTTTCATCTAGAAAATTTCAATTTATTTTTACATTTCATTCAATTATTATTAGGCAAAATATTGGGCTCTAATACCCAGCACTCGATTGAGGTATTATATGTTTACCCCTCAGCATGCTCTCTCAAGTATGCCTAGCTAAAATGAGCTCAAGGGTATCTATGTGCTCATGCACTCCAGTATAGAGCATCTTCCAGTCAATCACGTTTTCATTTACGTCCGACTGCTTAAAATTTCCGTCAATTGATTGAATTCGCGCCTGACAACGTGGCGTATACTCAATCAGAAAATAAAATTAACATTTTTACTGCGGCTTACCAAATATTTTCGAGCCTCTGCAGGCAAGCATAGCCCCAGGCACAATTTCTCCCTTATGCATATTTATGTGCTAGCCTCACTTCAAATTCGACTTTTTTTTAATATACCCTTTTCGACATGCCTCAGGCATTTATGAATAATATATATACACGTATATAGGGAGAGCTTATTCTTGTATCTGTTAATGTGTGCGTGCAGTATGTAAATTGTTTCTGCCCTGTACGTGTCGAGTTATTTCAAAGCGCAACCCAAACCGCAAATATCTCGGAAACTTTCCCTTTATATACAAAACTTCCACATTTTTAATTAAAACTGGTTTTCATTGCATTTAAATTTCGAAAAATTAATATGAATATTCATAAAAAGTAGCAATCAATAGATACTATAATCGATATGCATATGCAAAAGAATTTGCATTTCATTAAGAGTTATCTCTGCTAGGAAATAGCGAAATATTTGTATGAAATCGATACAATTCTACATAGCGATAATATAATACTTTTATCTATAAATTTCAGAGACTGACAAAGTAATTATCGATGCCATTAACAGTAAATGCTGTAAAATACCCGAAGATATCGCTACTAAAATATTAAAATCGTTAGTTTTATAATCGAAATCCACTTTAAATCGATAATAATCATATTCGATCAGAGCTATTTGCTGAAAATTAAACTATCTAAAGTATAGTAATTATATAAATATCGATTTTCTATCGTTATACCTTCACCAACTTATCGATTACAATAAAGAGTTGCCTTCATGATATTTATATCAAAAGTCTTCAGAGCATTTGTGGACTGTCGTTACTTAACCCCTTTATCACGCTCTTCCAATTCTCAATATCACATTTCCCAACACAAACTCCTCGCATTTCCCTTTTCGTTTCAGCCAGCGGGTAAGTATTCAATCATTAAGTATTTATTTCTCTTAAAATTAAGCGTTAATGAGCAAATATTTGTGCATTGTTTTGTTTTGGCCGATTTCCGGTTCTCGTGTTGCTCTGTGAGAGAGTCGCAACATGAAAATGTGCTTTTAATTGCCATTTCAGTTGAATATTGTGACGGGGGTTATTATATTTTGATATTTGTATTTTGTTTGCCCACCCACCCAAACAGAAAACAGAAAACAAAAAAACTGATGACCACGTGCCGTCATCGTTTGTCAGTTGTTTTTTCGGTTGTTTAAATTATTTATATAATTATTGGGTTCAACGTGGTCATCATAATTAAAGAGTAAAATCAACCGCGTTCTACCTGAGCCTTTAAATAACTCTTGTTAATTGAAGCTAATTATGATGCTAGAGTTACGGGAAGACGTGTTACATGCCTGAAATTCGTAATTCGTAATGTCTTACTAAACAGTTGATGAGGGTGATATATATGGGAAGTAAATGTTGAAAATACGGGAATACCTTATATGTGTTTATTTGTTATTTGTAATATGGGCATATAAATATATATTGGGGGGCTTGAATTAGCTGATGAGTAAATGATAAATGATTAATGGCATATCTTATACATTTTTAAATGGAATTTTTAGTATATATTTAGGGAATACCCCCCTTTGTTTATAGTTTCTATACACAGTTCTAAGTAATTTTCTGCTAATTATTGAAAGAAATTAAATTATATAAGCTGAGTAGCAAAAGCTTTTGTAAAATTATATATATTGGGAATACCCCTGTTAGTTTTGATTATCGATTTTATTAAGTGAACGTTCATATTTTATTATTGTTAAATTCAAGATAAAAATTCAGCAAATAATTCAGTTGCTGTTCTCTTTCGTTAATATATAGAATTGATAGGGGAATTTTGGGAATACCCTTAACAATTTTCACTTATTGATCTATTCCTGTTTTTTAAATGGAATAAAAAAACTTTAAAAATAAGTAAAAGTCTGCTGTGACTTCAACTCGAGCTGAAGATACTTATGCAACCAGCTCGATATCTTGTTGACTTCGTTGATAAATTGAATGATCGATAACTTTTTAATTTTATTGAATGGAAACATCGTTGCCTTTTCAACGTCACACTCCACTTCTGCAAAACTCTTCAATTTTGATTAAATTGGGAACAGCTTTAATTCGAAATAATTCACGGTCGTGTGCATTTGAGTGATGTTAAATTTTATTGGCAGCTATTGTTCTACTCGTTGTTGCTGTTGCCGTTTGCCTAATTGAAAAATAAAATTACGACAGCGAAAAACGGAAGAGACAAGAGACAAAGTCTCTAGTCTGTTGCTCTGCCAAAATGCAAAAAAGAAACGAGAGAAAAGAAAAACATTGACAGCGCAATTTTCTATTTGATTTTCCTGTTCTTACTTGAGGCCCTCTGTGTTTCTGGGATAGACTATCTATAAGGTATTTCTCGAACATTGATCTGGCTATGTATGCGTGGCACATATTACTTTTACCTGCCGCTAATGAGCAACATTTCTTGGCTAATGAGTTTTGGCAGCGCGTCAAGGCCGCGGCAACTGCAAATCAAACACATTCAATGGGTATGCGTAATGGCCATGGCTACTACAGCGCTATTTATGGCTGATATGTCGCAGTTGATTTAGCCCTTGCTATTTGTACTTTGTGAATTTAATTAATATTCAAAATTTTAATTTCATAAAAATGCGGAAATTATGGAAAGTTAAGAAAGCGAGATGAAAGGAAGCTAGCTAAGGATATATTAGATTGCACTCCTGGCAGGGAGGGGGAGGTGTGAGCTATGTGAGCAGAAAAGAATGTTGGGGCAGTATAGAGCTGCCAAAATGAGAAGAGATAAAAGCTAGAAGAGAGTAAATGTGTGAATTAGTATAAGAGACTGCATCATACTCTGTTTCTAGCAAACGTAATCTTGATTGAGAAAAAGAAAGATAGAGATCGATGCTTAGATATATAGGTAGATAGATGTTTCGATGTTTAGAATTATAGATAGATATAGATAGATATTTCGATTCACGATAGAGATAGATAGATATTTCAATACATGATAGAGATAGAAGATATTTAGATGTATTTATAGATAGGTAGTTACTGAGGTATGTTACTGAGGATATGTAGCTATAGAAAGATATAGTCTATTAGTATGATAGATAGATAGATATGCATAGATAGATAGTCATTGAAGTCTATAGAAGTATGAGCTTTAACCTCAGTCAATCGTGTAATAGGTATATAGAGGCATTGCTGACTGCTAGATACATTGTATGTAAAGTAAAGATGAGAAGCTGAAAAAGATACAAAGTAATGAGGTAGAGGGTGGTATATATTGTAGTATAACAGACTGTTGAATATGCTGTATGCTGAGAAAAAAGTCATATTTCCAGAGTGGAGTAGAGAATACAATAAATACCAAAGAGAGGTATATTAGACTGATAGATGCTCTTCAGTACACGTATTTCGTGCTTGAGTTGTCAAAATACCAACTATCAAGGTCTACATAAACATTCCCTACACTCTAGCCTCTTTTTATGAAGACAACAAAGCAGTGAGACAGTTACAGGGTATATGAAATTAGTCAGGAATTGTCTGGCGTGCTAATTAACATTGATTAGTTTGGTGAGGCACCAGCAAAATTTGCATATTTATAGCGCGTGTTGCATAATTTTAGGCGGCTAAGCGAGCGAGCTGCCTTTGGGGGCTGTTTGGCGCTGCCGTCTGTTGTCGTAGCTGTTGTTGTCCTCGTTCCTTGTTGATTTATCGAATGTGGCTCGGGCTTAGCTCTGGCTGGCTGCCTGCCTCCTTTTACTTTATTTTGCTGTGGTATTAATGGAATTTACACGAGTTCTTAACACTTTGGCCAAATAAAAGGAGAAAAAGTTTTGCCAAGCCTGGCAAAAGGGCCGTTTGCCTTCTCGGCTGGCAACAGCGGGCGGCAATATTGCGGCTAAAAATTAAAACAATAAATTAAAGCCAAGCAAGAGCGGGCACAAAGGCAGAGAAGCCAAAACAAAAAAATCATTGCATAATTTTGGGAGCAATAAAAGTGTCCTTTTACAGTTGCCCCAAAAGCCACTGCGAAATCCTATTAAGCGGCCATTCAATTAATTTAAAGTGCGGCGCGACTCTTAATTAGACACGAATCGAAGCTTTTGCGGTGAATATATATACATATATAAGTATATATGTATATGGACAGCTATATATGTATTTGTTACAACATGTCGTATGCGCAACCTGATGAACCCTAGCCAAATTCAATCAAGCAACATTTTTGTTTGCTGGTCAAAATTGTTGTGGGTTTTTATCGTGTTGTTGGTTTGCTGCTTGTTTTATCCTTTCTTCCTTGTTGCTGGGTTTTTCTCTTTTTTTTTGTCGTATCTTTCGCATCCTTCAGTGCACAATGCTAAAGGAAAAAGTTTGTGTCCCTTTGCCGTTTGGCAATTTTCACATTTTATTTTCTTTTCGGGTTGATTTTTGTTTGTGCTATTTGAATTTTTATCGAGCCGAGCTCTCTGTGTTTAACCTGGCCTGCCCTCAACTTTATTTTTCCTTCTCTGGGGCTAATTTCGATTTCTTCCAAGCGATAACTTCGGTCAGTCGTTCCATGTGGGTGCCGAACAAAGGCAAATTGAAAAAGTTGAGGTAGTTACGAGCCATCCAGGCAGGACAACACCATACACAGCATTGACCTTAATTGCTTTTTTTTTCTCTTTTCAAATCAATCGATATTTTACACACACACACGAGGAGAACTTTACTTTTTGGGTGGGAATTAACGCTTTGGGCTTTTTATTTTTATTTCCTGACTCTCTTGCGCTTTAATTTGATGTCTACTAAATGGCAAATGCTTGGGGATCTGTGCAATAAGCCAATATAGGCGCGGACTTAAGATTTATGGCCACACAATTACCCCCAACAAGCACACGCCTTACTCCCTCTCTCATACTCACACTCCTTCTCTCTCTCTCCTTCTCTTTCACCATCTCTCGCTCGCTGTCGAATTGCATGTTTTGCGGATTTTTGGACCTTTGCTCGTTGCCAAAGAATGCCTCTTAATAGGCTTATCTAGTCACGTAGTCAGCACAGCATCACGTATTGTGCCCAATGCGAGGGCTGCTTGTTAACTAATTATTATAATTATATATTTTATTATAAATATAATATTATAAATTTATATTTATACAAAATTCAGTAAAGTGGGAAATTAAATATTTCAATTTTGTATTCACCCAATTTTCACAGCTTTGACTGGAATTAAAAAGGGTTCTTTTTGGGGATTTTGTTTCATAGACTTATGCCAGACTAGACAAATAAACTTTAGAGCTCTCTAAGCACACGTAAAAAGTACTAAAAAAAAGTTTTAAAAGGTTTCAAAAAGAGCAAAAGGGCATTTAGTTTGCTTTTTTATGTGCAGCACTTCATAAACCTTAAAGTCATTTGCTTATCAGTCTGTTTATCTGCTGATAAAACAAATTTTAACTAGACTCGATAAATAGTGTACACAAATATCAGCATGATATTATCATTAGGGCTTATCTGAAGTATCGATAAGTTATCAATGAAAAGTAAAGTGGATTTTTATGCCATAAAGAGATAGCAAACCAAAAACATTAACTAGATTTGTGCGCTTTGCTATTCGATTTCATTTAACATTTGCTAAAAATAAAGTAAATAAAATAAAATATATTTAAAAAATTATAAAAATGAACTCCTCAAGCCGCCCCCGCATTAGTTTATATGACAAATTCCTTGTGCTGCTATCTTACATAATAATAAAAGTTAAATCAATCAACTGTAGTTTGTATGATGAAATGCCCTTGCTTTTACACGTTCATCACGTAAGCCACGCGGCGTATGCGTAATATGTGTGTCCGTCTGGCTATACAATTGAGAGGCCTGCTAATGCCGTGGCATTAATACGGCTAAGTGAATAAGTTATTTAACAATGGGTAAAGAAAAACATACCAAAACTCTGCCCAGCCTAGGCAATCTATTATGTACATATGCAAATAGGCAAGAAGTGCTCGAGGCTCGAGTTTCGAGTCTCGGAATCAACTTGAAGCTCGATGAGAGCAACGCAGGATTTCCGTTCGAATTGGTTAACAAGCGACTGACCAATGGCAGCAACTGACGTCAGGTTAATTAACAGTAAATATACAGTCAACTCTTTAACAAAACGGTGTCTGTATGTATGTGTGTGTGTGTCTGTTTGTTTGCTCATATAAATACCGCCCGTGGCTGCCATTTTGGTTTATTTACCAAAGCAGGCAAGCACGCACACTCACACACACCCACGCACACGCACACGCACACACATTGACATTGAACACACGTGCGCGTATTTACGCCTTACAGCACAGCTCAACTTTAACAGGCTTTCATTCTCTTTTATGTCTTTCTCTCACTTTCGCACTTGTTTGCTCGCTCTTCTCCTAATACCCATTGGAAATGATATAAAGCGGCTATAAAGGTTGCCTGGACCTTTATGTAACAGGTTTATGTTTTCAATTGAAAACGTTAGCTGAGTCGTTTGATATAAATTTGGAATAGTCATTAGAATTTGGGGTCGAGGTATCCTTTAGTCAGGCACTGCCGGTTGTTAGCTCTCACTCTCCCTCTCTCTTTCATTGTTTCTTTTCACACTCTTGCATGCGCGGTGTGCCCAAAACTTTTGCCTTCCATTTAGGCCACGTGTTTTTGTGCCCAAACCTGGCTTGATATTGGGCTGAAGGTAGAAGCAGATTGGTTAGAGATGCGAGTGAGCTTGGAATTGATGGGCAGTAGTTACTGGGCGATTATTAAATACAATGAATAGTTATAATATGAATGATATAAATCGATATATTTACCTATTTGGAATCATGCAGTCTATAATTTATTATTATGCTACTCTTTAGATTTTTTTTTTTACTATAAATATATAGTAACAAATTATATATAATTATATATATGTTATATAGTAATAAATTATATAAACTCAATAGAGTTATATGATTTATATTTTTTTTTTCAGTAATTTTTATTATTTTTTTTCGATTCATTTGCAAGAGTTTTTAAATCTCTGTACGAGAAATAGTTTCTATGTGAACACTTTATTTAGTATTAATATAATACTACTACTATATAAAAATAATTAATATTGGATTCGATGCCTATCGATATTGATTATCGACTTCAATTGTCTTTGCCTTTGTCTAGTAAAACTAATTCCCATAAAAATGTTTTTAATTTATTTTCACTTCAAATATATATTCTGCTGGGAATAAAACACATCTGATATTCATAAATCTTAGAAATATTTTTGCACTCATAAATTGGCTGCGCTCACGACTCACGCCCACGCAGGAATCGCAAGAGACTTTTAGTGTTTGATGATTTTGAATAGTCATGCGCTATGCTAACTTAATTGATTAACACAATTTGCAATTTATGAAAATGAATGAAATTTCTTGCAATTAAAAAAAAGAAAAGAAAAGAAAGAAAGCAAATTTTTAATAATTTTACAAGAGCATATCTCAAGCAATATTTAAATATAAATAAAATATTTATTTAAAATGTATTTAATATAATTTGTTATATATTTTTTTCATATATTTTCCCTAAGTCCAACTCACGTGCGTACGCACGCACTCACGCGCGCAGCTAAATTCGGGCGAGCCGTCGCGGCATTCATAATGTAGTAGCCTTTTAGGCGACAATGGGGCCTGTGGTGCGGGTATTTATGTGTGTACTTAAATGTTTGCTTATCTGCGACGCAGCTGATTCTATTTTGATGAAGTTGAACAACAGCCACGACAACAACAACAACAACGACAGCCACAACATTGTGACAGCCGTCGGGCCAACGGTGCGTATGCGTGATGCGTAATGCGTATACGCGAGCCCAGGGGGTACGAGTCGCGTAGGTGGAGCTGGAACTTGCGCGTTACTCGCTTAGCAGTCAAAGGCAAATGACAAATTCATAGACGCCGTGTGGCAGCAGCTGAGAGCGAATTCAGCTTGTTTGCATTTTGATTATATGTGAATAACCAGCTGAGAAATCGGGGTGAAATGGAAGGGAAAAACGGCGAAGCTCGGCAAATCAGTCAAAATCTTTGCCAAATGTGACCAGCATTTACATAGGATCCACCTGGACATCAAAAGATGATGACATGTGTGTGTGTGTGTGTTAGGAAATTGCATTTTGATTGGCCTGTTGCTGACGCTGATAGCGCAGCGTGTCCCAAAATGGGATTTTCCCCCCGCCCAATGGCCATAAAGCGTAGCGCAGATTTTTGATGGCTGTAAAGCGGAAAAATTGGGGTAGGAGAATTCGCAATTTATGCGCTGTAATGCAAAATAAATAAGCTCGAGCATGCCTTGTTCCGAAATACTAAAATTTGGATATTAAAAAAGATGTGCGGAAAAAGCAAAAAATTACAATCTGAGGCCAGGCTGAAGGCCAATTCAGCATTTAGATTGTTTTCCCTTTCGGCTGGGGCGGCCTTAAAAGTTTATGTTTTCTTCTCTTACATATTAACATATCTGCGCTGGATGGAAATGCCAAGGTCTTTGGGATACGCACAATAAAACCCGATAAATCCGCACCAAATCACAACTTGAGGACTTCTTCACACGCAACGATGCCGGAAGGGGGGCGGGTTGGGGCAAGGACATACAAGAGGCAACGGGCCGTGGCACGCACGTGTTCAGCGTCGACTCGACTTTCCTTCTCTCGGTCATATTCAACTGCCAATGGCAATGTCAAAATATATCCTGGCAACGCATATTTGAATAAACGTCAATGTAATTGACACTTAAAAGCTGAAAAGAAACTGAAATCGAGGCAAGGTAGCCGCAGGTAGAGACTCTGGGGGTGGTTTCTGTGGCGGCCCTAATGCCCCAGAGAGTACTATGAATTTGCTGTGGAGCTTGTAACGGTGAGGGGCAGGCGGGCAGGCAGTGTTGAGCTCATCAGTTATATATACTATATAAAGTATATATATATATATTCCTGAGCCAGGCACTAAAGAAGAGTTGAGATATCTTTGTAGAGGTAATTTGTGTCAGTGCAGGCGGCTTGTGAGTTACGATTATTGGTTTGGATTAGTTTACTTTATTCTTGAAGAGTTGAAGGCCAGAAATATATTTATTTGAAAGGGGGAAAAAAGATTAAAGAAATAAAAAAAAACAAGAAATTATTAAAATAATGCATAAGGAATAAAAAATTAAAAATGTTAAAAAAAGAACAAATGATACAAAATATTAAGTAATAAAAAAATATAAAATATAAATATTAAGTAATAAATAATGAGATAAATAAGAAGTCAATAAAATAATAATTTAAAAAAATTATAAACAAATGAATAATAAGCAAAAAAGTTAATAATAATAAAATGAGCTTAAAAATTTTTTTAAAATAAATTAAAAAACATAGAGAAAAAAGTAAATAATAAAATTAAAAACCTTTTTTTTAAATAATGCGAAAAATAAAAAATATATAAACAAAAACCTAAAAAAATGAATAAAATAAATAAATAAAGTAAAAGAATAAAATTAAGAAAAGTCCCATATATATTTAAAAAAAATTACAAAAAGTTACACAATATTATATAAAAAAAAAATAAAACGATATATGAACAAGTAATAAAGTAAGAAACAAATAATTAACGAATAAATGGATTCAAATTCTTAAAAAAAATGTGTAATAATAATAATAATAACAATTTTAACATAATAAAAATTTCTCAAATTATCAAAAAATAAAATACAATTTAAAAAAAATGTCAATAAAAAAATACAATACAAATTATTATATAATGAATAAAGAATATATATTATATAAATATATTAAACAAAACCAAAATATGCATATTAAAATTTGCCGCTTAAACACGCTTAAATATAATAACATTGTAGAACATTTCTTGTTAACCTTTTGATGATGACTTGCAGAACCTTACAAGCAGGACAATAAATATTTAATAACTTTTTATTTAGCTTTTATATACATGTTTTATATAAACATGTGTTTTTTGTATGTACTTCATGGCCATAGCAGGCTATATATTTTATCTATATGTTATATCTTTCTATATATAACTGCGACACAGTCATGGGCCAAGGGTCAAATCTAAGTTCTATATCCGAGAGTATATGAACTTCCTCATGCCCCAAAAACTTTCTCATTTTGTTTATTTTTCTTTCGTCAAAGGCAAAGGCAGGAAAAGTAGACAGAAGTCAGGCGCTGCTTGACACTCCAAATGGGTGTGTGTGTGTGTGTGTGTGTGTGTGTGTGTGTGTGTGTGTAGGTGTGTGTTATAAGAGTGTTTGTGTGTGTGTGTATACCTGGTGGCAGCCCACGTCAAGCGCCGCAGGATATATATTTATTTATATATACGTTTTGTCGCAATTGTAGCTGCAAAGAAATGGGAATTTCTGTTTACATAAATATATTTATACCCTGAACCCATTGAAAATGGGAAATCTGGGTATAATGGATATGTTGGAATATATGTAACAGGCAGAAGGAAGGCGTGGCAGAGCCCATATGAAGTATATATTTGACAATTTTTATATTTGTACGCAAAATATAAGCATATTAAGGTATCAGGGTATCACCTAGTCAGTCACGCCCGACTAGAGTCTTCTTACTTGCTTTTTTTTTAAAGTTGCGGCGCCAACACAAATAATTACAGCAACAAAATTAACAGCAACAACAACAACAACAAGGAGAGCTTTATTACATACATAAGCGTCCCCCGCTTATGATTTTATGGCTCAATTCGTTTTTGGGGCTATTTTTAGGCGCCTGTTTGCCCTTTTATGGCGCGCGCTCTCGCTCCCTCCCTCTCTCACTCTCCCTCTCTCTATGTGTGTGCTTACAATTTGTAACTTAAATTTCATTTTGATTTCCGTGGAATGTGTCAATTGAGGCTGGCTGGCAAACAAAGTTTGCATTGGGCTAGTCGCCAGTGATCAAATTTACCTTGCCCTCTGACACGCTGGATTACAAAGCAAATTATTTTGTTTGTTCAGCGCTTTTTATGACGTCTTCATTCAGCAGCAACAACAACGACAACAACAACAGCAACGTCAACAAACACGGAATCATATGTTTTGCTGCCTATCGAATTATTGCGTCGCACATTTTCGTACATATTCTTTATTTTCTTTCTTGTGTACTATAACGGTGCTCGCTCTCTCTGCCGCTCTCTCGCTCTCTGCCTTCGCTCTCGCGCGCTCTCTCTCCGCGTGTCGTTGACTGCTGAAAGTGAAAGTTCTGGCTGCGCTCAGTTTTCATGGCCTTTGCACAGCCTAAATGCTCTCCCTCGCGTGTTACATAACAGCCGAACGCACAACGAAAGCGAAAGCCAAAGCTGACAGCACAAAAAAAAGAAGGAAAAAAATAATAATAAAAAAGTGGAAAAAATTTCGAGTTCAAGGTCTCGCATAGGCCGCATGCTCTGCGACAGCAGAGAGAGAGAGAGAGAGAGAGAGCGCGCCATGGCACTCAAAAGCGCTCTCTCACGCTCTTCGTCGAGCCTAAAAGTAGGCTGCAGGCTGAGCAAGTTTTGTGCAATTGAGTGAAATTGCTGGCGTTGTGCCCGGGCCTGGAGCCTGGGTAGCAGAATGTTTGCCTCGTCGCTGCGCTGCAGCCGAACAGCTGACGCCGACGCCAGCCGCACACCGGCGCGTATGTGTGTGAGTGTGTGTGTGCAGCTGTTGTTGTAGCGCTCGAACGAAAGAGAGGGAGCGAGCGAGATGGCTTACCAATTGAGCGCTGGGCACGTGTACGCATTACAGTTATTTTATGTTAGCAATTGCAGTTATCTTTGCGCTGCCCGCTTCCTGCGCCGCCGTCGCTGCCAGCTGCACAAGAATTACGTCAATTTCGCTCGGAGGCGTTGCCAGCGGCCGGAACACGCATTTTGCAGCCCATTCTCAGTTTGCTTTACTTTTTGCTTCTTCTTTCTTTCATTTTTTTTTTTTTGTTTTCGCTTCTTGTGAAGTTTTCATTGTGCCGCCAGGTTCTGATTTGGGCTGTGTCAATTGTTTATTTGCTCGTCTATTTCTTTTATTTCATTTACAATTTTCTCGCATTATCCTTTGCGCCCAGCCTTGCGGTCGCTCCCGTCGATTGCCCCATCTTATCGCACACAAACAACTCGCAAGTTGTTGTTGTCCTAGGCAAAGTTTTCTACGTAATTGCAAATTACGCAAGACAAAAAAGTGGGCAACGGCAAAAGGCGGAAGCCATAGCCGTACCCGGAACCCCGGACTGTACGCATTGCTCTCGCTCGCTCTTCGCATCGAAAGTTATTAAAATGAAAATGTGCGTGGCTCCAGCAGGACTAACGTCTGTCATGTGGAGCCAGGGAGGGGGCCGCGGTGGCGCGGAATGTTGGCCAGGCAATGTAAAACACGCCAACTATGTGGAGCCTTAAAGCCTTAGGAGTTGTCGCTAAATTTAGACCCAAGCTGCTCAGGGTTACAAAATCTCTTGAAAATTTCGATTTTCTTTAAATTTATCATAATAAAATATGCTATGTATATATAGATCTAGTCTATATATATATATCCATGCCCGTCTGTGACAAGCTACTAAGCAATTGATATTTCTTTTAAATATTCTGAATATTATAGTATGGCTCATAAATAAACTTTTTAAATTCCTATTAAATATGTTTTTCGAATACTTAGAAATTGTGTTATTTTTTATTTATTTTTTTGGGGGCTTTTAAGAATTTTTATAATTTGGAAAAATGTTCTGACAGATAACTAGATATATAAATATTTTGTATAAATTTAGAAAATACAAAAAAATTTGTCATAGATTCAAATTATTCAATTCTCTAAAGAACTGTGTTCAGGAAAATAGTAGTGCGAGTGGGCACTAAATATTTTTGTAAATAATATAGTGGTACAATATTTAAAAAACAATTTGAAAAATACATAGATTAATAATATATATATATATAAATTTTTTTATTAATTTAGAAATTTATGGAAATTTATATAATATCCAAACAAAAAAATACAAAATTTCCCTGTTCATAAAAATAGTATTGTCTCTTAAATATAGTAAAAAGCTTAGCCCTTATTCAGTAATATATTTGGAAGATAAAAAATATTTTTACTCAAATTATTCAGTTTTTATATATGCTATATACATGCTAGAAATTTCTCTAAATTTTTTTCATAATCTAGCTCAAAATTTAACAAGATCCGAAAAAGAAAAAACTTTATAAATCTATCAGAAAATACATTTTAAAAAAATCTGTTCAGAAATCTGCATAGACTATATATATATATATACATTTTATTATAAATTCTAGATATATCGCAATGTGCATTAAACATAATGTTCCCAACAAAAAAAATCTTTTTAGAGTCTCAAATAATTCATTTAGATATATCCAAATCAAAATCTATATAAAAGTATATATATAAAACAGAAATACAGATATATATTTCTCTGATATATATATGAAGTGCATAAAAAATGCTTAGAAATTAACACAAGATGATAAGATTATCTTTTATTCATGCGCTAAGCTACTTCAGGAGTACCCCTAATAGAAACGGCCTCAGCAGATTCAACCCAAGCCAATTAGGATAGAAACATTTACTTTGTAAAGAACGCAAACATTTGGCTCTGGTCATTTTAAACTTACAAATCGCTTAGGGTCTGTCACGGACCGAAGGACGGGCGGACCGACCGACCGAGCGACCGACCGGACTACGTGAGCTGGAGCAATGCCAAGGCTTTAGCAACTGTTCAAGAGCAGCAAAAAATATTTATCATAATAATAAAAATATATATAAAAAAATGCTTTTCTAAGCAAATTTACAAAACGACAGTAAAAACAAGGAAGAACCTTGTAGACGAGCGTAGCCGATGGAATGATGCTCGTTCATGGGTTGCAAAAGATGTGAATCATTGAGTTTTGATGAGCTTGATGAGAGTTACAATGTCTATTTGATAGATATATCTGAAGAGCTGGGTAAAATTTGTAAAATTAGATGATTCTGATTCTGAAAAAGTAAATGATTTACATAATTTTTTTTTATAGATCCATCATGAAAGACTCCAACTAAATATATAGCTCTGATTGATATAACTTTCTCACTCAACAGATTGAATATATCCCATATTTTTCAATATAATCATATAGAGACACAGATCCCCAGCAATACCCAGCTCGAACCCCAATTTCCTCGAACCCATATACTCCCTTTTCATGCTCCGAGCGAGCATTGAAAATAAAATATAAACAAATTCCGCACGATTAAGCTATTTTTATTAATGATAATTTGGCACTTAGCATCGGGCGACAAAAAAAGAACTGTTCGTATAAAAAATCTAAGCATAAATCTTGTTTGTTGTTGTTCCCTTTTTCCGTTTTCTATTTTCCATTTTCCATTTACCATTTCCATTTTGTCTGCTTCACATTTTCACGTTTGTCTTGCAACATGTGACAAAGATTCATTCGCGTATATTTAGTTCTTAATAATTGTTTGTCTATACAGAATATATAGACTATATGGATGGACTGTGTTGTAGTCCACTCCGCTGGCCCAACTAGGAAATGCTTTATTTTTTGTTCGCGCAATTCAATAAAACTTGTTTACACAAAGCCGAAAAGCTTGAAAAATTAAACGAATTTTGTATGTGGTTTATTTGAAATTTATTATGCATACCCTATAAAATGGGGAATGGGCTATCATTTCGTTCGAATCGTATTCTAAGAACTAAGCATGTGTCTATTTATATATAGAAAGGTAAAGATAGAAGTGTAACTTTTACAGAATTAACTAATGTTTGTTGAGGTGATTGGGTCGATGTTTTTTAAATATCGATAACTTCTTAAGCTATAAATCTGTTTGACTCGTTATCTATTCAGATGAATGTATTTTAAAGGAATGTAAGGTATTATCGGTTGTTATCGAAACAAGAAAATATTATAAAGATAATATTATTTATGGTAGAAAATATTATTATCGATACTTATAATATGTCGATAATATCGATACGAGATAATATTATAAAAATAACATTATTTATATCAGATAATATTATTATCGATACATACAGTTTATATATGATTTTATTGTTATCGATTTTTCTATATCGCAAGAAACATCGCTTTATACCAAATAATATTCATATTTTTATATACATATATAAAATTTTAATTATTTCAATATGCTTTTTATATGAATAAATAATTATCGATAACTTTTACGATAAACTATATTTATCTAATGACATGCATATTATTTTTCCGCTAAAGTTCTTATAATATTTTTGCTAAATTTTGCTAAATTAAAGCTCAGAGTTAGCTAAGCTGGTAATTGACAACAATCAAGAAGACCACAAATGATATTTTGATTGATCGATAACTATCGATACAAAAGTAGAGCTGAACTTTCATATAACTCATTTTTGATATATTTTGATAAATCTATATTTCTCCAACTTTTTCCATATTTCTTTAAAATTTAGCTCAAGATTCAGTTTTGTAAATCCTCTAGTAAATTACAGGGTATTTCTCGCGTCGCACAGACACCGGCACACGCCCGCTGCTTGTTATTTAAGTCACATGAATTCTGTCAATGTGTGTATGCAGATTGATTTTATTGCTGTGCGGATGATGAAACCGAAAGCAAAGTGAGCTGGCGACTCGTGTATGTAAGTAGCCATAGGGAGAATCACTTGCGCGTGACACGAAAATTTTCCAGTTGTCCGAAAAAATAACAAAAATACACAAAAAAAAAAAAGCAAAAACATAGCAAAACAAAGCAAAACAGAAAACTAGCAAAAGATGCTCATAATTTGTGACATGAAGTCACATGCAGCCAGAATAACAGACGAGCACGTGGGCTACTTTTATATGCCAGGGCATTGTGTGGGCGTTATTTGATTTGGAAATCGAACAAATAGACAGAGAGAGGGGGAGGGGTTAGAGTGAGATGGTGTGTGAGACAGTTTGATCCTTGGGACAGGCGTTTCCTTGAGGACCGCACTTTGATGGAGGCAGCACATGTGCTTGATGGACTTGGCCAAAATCAAATCGACCAACAATAAGTGGAGAGCCTTTAGTTAGCAGGCCCCACACATGTCCCTGTCATTTGCAGGACATGGGGCGCAGAGTACGTCGGCTGTTTAACTCCCGAACTCATTTCGTTCAGCTATTTAAGCAAATTTTTTTCTCTCTCTCTCTAGCTTTGACCTTGTTATCATTTCAATTTATTAATATTTCGCCGCACTACATATTTTTTGTTTTTCTCTTGCCTAAGGCGGCATAAATCAAAATGGCTTAAGCATTCATTTTCTGTGTTCTTTCGACACACACGTGCGTGAGCTTCAAGTACAGCCGACAGCACGCTTCTGTCTCTTGCTTTATGGCTAGAGCTATTAAAAGGGCAATTGAATTGCCCAATGGGTCGTATACTTGATACCCAGTAACAAATGGTGGGCATGGAGTGGAAGACCCTCCACCGAAGCAAGCTTGGATTTGGTGTTTATGAGAGCTTAATTGCAGCTTTTTAAATATTTAATAGATTTTAAGGCAGATTATGGATTGTAAGCCAGAACAAGCTAGCTAGTTTAAAAGTTTAGTTTAACACTTAATTCCTATTACGTGAGATAAATCTTTAATTTGCTATCTAAATATAAATAAATTGATAATAAATAATCACAGTTCCCTTCATGGTAGGCAGCCAGTTGCTGAATAACTTTGAGCAACTATTGCGAAAGAACTTGTATTAAAAACAGGCTTTAATGTGCTTCTGACTTGATGCATTAAACCTTAATATACAGAGCTTTAAAATAAAATAAATAAAGATGTCTTAATGGTTAGCAATTATTTTTGCTTGAACACTTTGTTTAAGTAGCTTTTGCGGAAAAGCTTTAATGAGCTTTAAGTGAAAGCTTCTGAAGCTTAAATTTCGATCCTATCACATACAAAATTGACATATGACAAAACTGATTTGAATAAAGCCTAATGTATGCATTCAATTTTCACTGATTCTTGCTAAGCTTTAATGAGCTTTAGTCTCATAAAAAACTAACTCAGTTCTCTAAACCTCAAATAGCAGTAAAGCCTTAGATTTTATTATTGATATTTGTTGTCTTCATACTTAAGGAAAATACTATTTATTTATTTATTTGTTGTGCTTTATTTTCCTTAAACATTTTAAAGCTTTTGATACAAATCTAATATTTACAGAGATTAGCTATCCGCTTTTCAACTTAGGGAAAATACTTTGAGATCTTCAAAAATCCTAACCTATATACATACATATATTAAATTGTTTTACAAATTGATTAATCTCGTAATACAAGAAATTAGACTTTGACTCTACTTGTTGCTCTTATTTATGCAACAAACCAGAAAAGCTTTTCCTTTATAACAGTTTGATCTTCTTTCTTCAGCTCTAATTCATATTTAAGACCTCTCTCTGTCTTCCTCTCCATCTCCCTCACTCTCTGCCTTTACAGCGCAACTGTTAGTCGAACAGCTGACATTTGATTAGCTTCACTTGTTATTTATTTGAGCGCATTAAATGTTTATGTCTGTGCAGGCGATGCTCGAATTGCGTGTCAATACGCCAATAAGTAGGCTAGGAAAAATTGTAGAAGCCCTCGCGGCCAGGCTGCTTCGCCGTTGCGCTGTCTGTCGCTTGCTCAATAGATGGCTTAAATGATAAGTCATTGGAGCTGGCCAATTCGAGCCGCCAGCTGCTTGTGCCACACCCCATTTCCGACTGATGAGCCCCAGCAACATTCTGCTTCTGCTTCTGCCTCTTCTTCTTCTTCCTCATTGTTTTTCGGCCATTGCGTGCCGCCGGGTCATTATTTGGGGTCTACTTTGGCTGGGAGCTCGCATTGCTATTGTTTTCACTGCTGTTGCTGCTGCTTTTGGTCTGTGTAAATAGCACAAATATTATATTATTTCACATTCGGAGTGAAATGAATGAAAATGCCATAAACTGAAGAGACTCGGACAATCGAACAGCGAATACACTGGAAATATTTGGTGTGGTTCGAATTGAGTTGTTTTTGTGTATAGATAAAAATGTGTTACAGACTTTATAATAATTATAAATAATATATAAATATATATAAATATTTGTGATAAATATATATATAAAAATATATATAAATATTTGTGATTGATTGATCGATTAATTGAATAATCTATACTACACTTATATCATTATTATACAATTTTCTCTATTTATCGATATCATATCATTCAATTTTCTCTATTTACCACATCATAATTGCATCATATAATATGTAGATCTCTCTGTAGAGAAGTTCAAAAGTATTTCAGCTGTAAAAGTTGTTAAAATTTGTATTGCTGCGACTCTTAGAACCTGGGATCTAATTGATATCTAGTAGACCTTCAGTAAGAGTGAGAGAACATAAATACTGTAAATAGATAGACTGGTAGATATATAGATATATAGATACAGAGAGATATAAAGGTATAGGAGTGTGAAAGAAAGAGGGAGAACGACAATGAGAGAGAGAGAGAGAGAGAGAGTAGAAATTTGGCAATTAGAGATAGAGAGAGAGAGAGAGAGAAAGTGCGGCAGGGAGAGAGAGAGGGATGTTGAAAATGACTGAGAGAAAGGGAGAGAGGAAAGATCGTATAGTAGCGCGTGAAATATTAATAGAGTAACGGCAAAAGAAATGAAAAAACATATACGATGTAGAGGATGATATAGAAAGTTAGAAATAAATATAACATTTATAGAACGAGATAGAGACAAATGTAGGGATAGTTAAAACTGAAAATTTTTATTTCAAATTAAAAAATAAAATAAATTGACATTAAAAATAATAATTTTTCCCTAAAGTCACGTCCCCAATGACTATTTTCATATAATTTTTTTTGGAATCATGTTCAACAATATTTGATTTTAAATGAATATTATAATAAATCTAAAACTTAATTCCCCCCCTTATAAACACTCAAGAATTCTACACCAATTTATATGCATATGCCCAAAATTCTCTCAGTGTAGCTAACCAACTGTTTTCATTCATTTCATTTGATGACTTTGTTGCTTTCGATTGCGGGTTGGGGCTGGGGGGCGATTGCAGGCTATTTGACTTTGGACTTTTTTGGCCGCAATGATGATGTTAATTTCCTGCGTTTCGTTACATTTTCCGACATTTGCGACTAAAGTTTTTTTTATTATTGTTATTAATAATATTTGTGAGTACTTCGCAGCGAGACATTAGCGACATCATCAATCATAACACGAACTCGACAAATTTTTTATTCTAAAATTTAAGCGAGTTTATTTCGTTGTTGTTGTTGTTGTTCCTGTTGCGTGTCAGCTGTCAGCTGATGTTGTTATTGTTGTTATTATTGTTGTCGTAGACGAGCTCGTTATTTTAATTAAGCGTTTCATTATGTTACTAATTTGTTGTATTTTCGAAGCTTTTCGAACAAAACAAAAAACAAAAATAATAAAGCCAATTATTCGACTAGAAAATTAATTTCATTTGTCGTTGTAATTATTGAAATATATGAGAAATATATATATATTTATCTGTCTGCTAGCTATGAGTTAACATGTGCATATATAGACTGTCTATATATACTAAGAGTCATACTTAGCACGTCTGGATGTAGACCACAACTTTGTTGCTTTAGCTACATTCATTTACTGCCTTTAGATACTAGATTCCATTCCATTAATATGTATTCTATGGCATCTTATACCCTGTATATGCATTTCAAATGGGAAGTTTATAGCTGAACGAGTTTTGGTTTATATACTACATATATATGGGTTTAGCTTTGATAATATCTACTTAGCTACATCATAATATCTGCTTTGCTGCATTAATTTCTCTGTATATCTATTTCCATAGACCTAAAAGTATCTCTTAGCACATAAGATACATATAATATCAGCTTAGCTGCATCTATTTCTCTATATATCTATTTTCATAGATCTAAAAGTATCTCTTATGCCATAAGATATTTGAAATCTTAGCTTGCGTATCTTCACATCTAGCCATAACAATGTCATCTCAGCTCACTCAAAAATTTGTATTTTTTCCTTTTAATTTCCGTGAAATTTATTCTAAACTAATTGGATTATATCTCGAATACTATGAGAGCTTGAGTCACCGAATTTGATATATAGACTTGCTAAGAGTATCCGAAGATAATAAGTAATTCAATTTTTGCATAGCGTTATATGAGTCTTACATGTATATAATATTATGATATATTACATATAATTTATTAACTAATATGTCCCATATACACGTCTTTCTTATATCATAACTCTCGTTTCTCGTATATATCTGTAACCTCTTCATTATCCTCTATACATTAGTTCATTTTGTTTTCCTTGAACTGAGAAGTTCTTCTATTATACCATATATTCCAAATATATTCTTTCTTATATTATATATATTATCAAATATATATTATATTATTTATATTCTGCATACTACCTAATAACTAAACTCTTTAGCAATCTCAGTTAATGCCAATCAAAGCCTAAGCTTTGTATCTTCCTCTTACAGGATATCTTCCACTCAACTCGAACACTTTCTGCTTGCTTTGGCTTTGTTTTCGCTCTTGTCAACAGATTTGCTACAACATTTGCCCGCTTCGCCCATGGCCCAGATACATTTCTCTGTGTGCACACATTGCCAACTATCTAAAGATTTGGTTCGGGCTGCTCGTAAATTAATCGCTATCATCAACATCATCATGATTTCTGAGCGGCGCTCGACTCCTGTTTGCCTTTGGCTTTTGTGGGCTTTTATTGCTTCGAGCGAAATGTCAACACAGTTCGAGTTGAGGGTGTGCGCCGTGCGGCCATTCAAAGATACAGATACAAATGCAAGATACATGGGGACTGGCTTAGTTGGTGGTCCTTTTTTTTAGTGGTTCCTGTTCCTGTTTATTTATGGAGTTGTCCCTGCTTAAATATTATCTGAAATATAAATAAATATACAAAATTCGAACATATCTTGAGCAGTATCTTAAAAATCGATTTATATTCCTTAGAATTT